>OX365951.1:21672898-24172898 GCA_947247005.1 Spisula solida
ACATATCCCGATGTGCCATCAGATCGATGTGTTATGATATAACCCTCATGATCATCACTACCATGTACAAGCCTTACTTCTGTTACCTTCACTTCTTTGAGTACTGTAAAGTATATAAACATTGGAATCTCTCTTTTACTAAGAGATTATGCACCACATATATAACCTAAAACACTGTTTCCTAATGTTTTTATGAATGACATTTCATTGATACAACCATCTTGTATAAGTCCATTTAATTGGTTGAATTGTGTTGGGAATGATACATCCCAGGCAATGCTTACTTTTATATTAGGCCCCTAAATTAGGTACCAATGAATAAAAGCTCTAGAGTCAACATATCAAAATGTGCTATGTTCACAGTGTATAAACATGCAGAGTCCACAAGGTATAAACATGCTGTGTTCACCATGTATAAACATGCTGTGTTCACAATGTATAAATATGCTGTGTTCACAATGTATAAATACACTGTGCTGACAATGTATAAACATGATGTGTTCACAGTGTATAAACATGCTGTGTCCACAGTGTATAAGCATGCTGTGTCCACAGTGTATAAACATGCTGTGTTCACAGTGAATAAACATGCTGTGTTCACAGTGTATAAACATGCTGTGTCCACAGTGTATAAACATGCTGTGTTCACAGTGTATAAACATGTTGTGTTCACAGTGAATAAACATGCTGTGTTCACAATGTATAAACATGCTGTGTTCACAATGTATAAACATGCTGTGTTCACAGTGTATAAACATGCTGTGTTCACAGTGTATAAACATGCTGTGTTCACAAGGTATACACATGCTGTTTTCACAGCGTATAAATATGCAGTGTTCACAGTGTATGAAATATGCTGCGTTCACACTTCATATTTCAGTATGGTTAAGTAAAAGCTGAATATTTTTATGAAACAATGCAAACTACAGACTGTAATATAAAATGATGTAATGTGGTATCATGAGTAACCTGATCGACAGAATTCAATACACAAACTTCTCATCACTTACTCAACATAGACTTCAGTGTGAATGCTGCTGGTGTAGAGTCTTCATCAGGTCCCCATGATATGGTTACAGTACTAGCTTTAGCCATTATATACATGTCGTTATTATCACACCATTCTGTGGCTGTAGTACCATCATTGATAGAAACACATCCAGTCACATCATTCACATTGATAGCAATGCTGTATTGGTCAGGTGTCTCTAAAAGAAACAAGCATAACAAATAAACACCAGTTTTGAGAGAAAACACCAGTATTGTGATAAACACTGTTTGATAAACTGAATGTCAGTGATTTTCCTGACAAAGGACTCCAGGACTTACAATACTCAGGGAGGGATGACAGGCTAAAAGGAAGGACACTCAAGGATGACACAAAGGGGTGTTTGTCACTCAATGAGGGCAGAACACTTGTGAAGGAATGAAATTCAGGGAGTCATGACACTCGGGGTGGATCTGATCATGACACTCCAGTATAGATGACACTTTGGGTGGGATGACACTTGGGTAGAGATGACACTAAGAGAGGAAGGGAGGGAGGGAAAACACTCAGTCAGGGATACTGAACCATCCTATATAGAGAATGCACTCTGAGAGGGACATAAACATTAGGACTTACCCAATGATCCCTCAGGATAAAGTATCCATTGGTCGCAGCCATCTGTTGTAGGAGAGTCTATATCTATCATGTTGGGCTCTTCGTTGAGTTTCAATCCATTAACTCCACAGATACCAACTTTCAATTCTGTGAAATTTCATACAAAACAAACATAACACAATATATAATATGAAATACAAGAGAGACATAGAGAATACTAGGTTAATTAGTGCCTTATATTACTTGAATTTATTGGGTGAGTTGGAGAACAAGGCTCGCCGAATAAGCCTTTCGGAGACAAACCCAATAAATTCAAGTAATATAACTAAAGACACTAATCCTAGTGTTCTATTTATCCTGCAACGCTTTTCTAACACAAGAAATGATTTCTTCACCTTTAAAATATGAAAACAAAACCCTGTGGAACCCACGCAATGATATCAAAACATCAGCATTCCAAGGTCTCCAAATGAAATCTAGCAAAATCTAGTTCCATATTAAAAGGCAAATCTGAAAACCTGAACGAGAATCCAGTAACGCGCTACAATTCAAATGCAATCAATAAACACAAACCTACAATTTAACATAACATGCACTACAATCATGTAAACACATTTTGTGTTTCAACGTCGAATCTCTTCAAAATCTATCAATGACATTCTAGATATTAGAAGTTGTAATGACGTCAAAACATACATGCCATCACTCAGTACGTGACGTTTCCCGCTTTTTAAGTAACAATACGAGTATGTTCCCCTACCAAACAGATTTAGTGACAGGATAAATAGAATAAATCGGGCCAGTGACATGTTTAGGATTCAAATATATCAGGCCCCGCTCCAATAATTATGTAAGATTCACCTTCAACACTGAATAACTTGGTTGAACTTGAGGTTGAAAGAAGTCTCATGTCACAGTCATATGACCACATAACCTAATAAAGCTCACATGACATAATAAAGCTAAAATTTACACGACGGGTCAATTTCCGGCTAATAAAGGCCTTATGGTAGGATAAAAGATGGCCCTATATCGCTCTGTTAATTCTGTTGAGTCAGTCAACCTATTTTAAAACTCTTCTAAGATATCATCAAAACACAAAAATGTAACTACGTCTCCAACAAAGGACCATAACTCTGTCAAAAATTAGGCCTTGTCTGTGATTAAGATTACTGTTTATGGTATGGTACACGTCGTACACATATTCATAATTAAATTGCAGACAAGAAATCATTCACAGATAAATTATGCTAATACCAGAAGGTTCAAGAACAAATTGTTAATATGTTCACACTTTCCCTACCTGGTGTTAATGTTACATGGAATCCATTGGTGGTTGACGCCTCACTAGACTGAAGTGAGAGGTTGAATGGTGATTCTTCTACCAGGGTCATCATAGTCTCTGTAGGATCAATATCATTCTTACAAAATGGAGTTTGACCTACCTGTAAAAAAATTGAACATGATTGTTTAAAGGGAAAGGCAAGGCTAATAACAAGTTGGTTTTATTTTAAACTAGCGTTCATTTGAAACACATGGGCGAAAACAGAATGAAAATCAGACGATTATTAATGGAGCTAGGGCATTTTGAAATCAATGTTTTGTGATGCACATGGAGATCGCCATTTGTAAGTTATCCCTCAATAACGACAACTCTTAAGAGCATCGAGTTATCGTTCGTCGTAATCAGTCGTGAATAAAACCCGCTCACCGTACTTTCAAAGACGGACGCGCATTGCACTCAGGGAAATTTGCAGAAAAGTAAAGGCTGCCGTTTTACGCGGAATTAATTGGAAAAGTGATAATTTTAACTTCATGTAGCCAAACGAGGCGTGATATTGCAATTATTTTGTTTAAACATCGTTGTCATATTTATTGTCACATCGTATTATATTTGGTTAAACATTGTTGTGCGGCGATTACATAAATCGACATAAACAAACTTGTGTGGATAAATTCGTGGGACTGCATCTTGACATGTCTGACAGTGCCCCAGCTAGACGTTAATAGCAGGGCGCAACGCCCTGCTGCCCTTTTCCTACGCCCTGCTGTGCCCTTTGATGTCAAAGCGGCCCTGCCCTTTTTAATTTCTTATGTGTGTAAAAAATTGGGTCAAACGAGTAATAAACAACGTGTGAATAGCTAATTGGCATTTATGAATTAGATCACAGATTGTCCGTGAATTTGATCAAGTCAAGTACAAAACTTAGAGGGCACTTGCCAATTTCCACAGAAATGTTTAACATAAGTTACAGTAATGATAAATTCATTTTTATACTTCGAAGTTTAATTAACGCATATTTTTTTCGCAGGATCTTGCGGGGAAATGAACGCGCGCTATTAAATCACCAGATCTAACTAACCTTTATTTACCAATGTATAGTCCAGAGAATTTGACTCTCAACTTATTTAGCATAATTTCACAGTTTGTTTATTTCCCGGTTGAGTGTTTTCATAAGCGGGAAGTATCACGAAGGCGCTCGATGTGTAATATCAACACAAATCTAAAGGACCGATTTTGCACGATTTGCTCGCGGAAATTTATATTCAACGCAAGAACCCTAAATATATTCATGCATAAAGGTCAGGATCGTGTCAAATTCTCCGTGCTATAACCCGTTGACTAGCTATACTGGAACGTGAACTGTCTAGTTGTCTGTTGTTCAACTCGTGTAACTCATCTTCCATGTATTCAGGCTCACAATTGTATGGTTGTAGGTCAGTGTCATCCATGGTTATGATATAGAAATAGTTTTGGTGAAATGCACAGAATACACCTGTTTGATCTTTCGCCATTATTCTGTGGTACATAATTATGCAATTACTATAGTAATTTGATTGTCACACCTTGGCTTCAGAGTTCATAAATGCAATTTATTCTTTAAACATCAGAAAATTAAAGGTTGTTTATTGCACAATAGACCAATTAAGATCATAAAGAAAAAATATGTACCAATTGCCATGATTTATCATGTCTTTGTAAATGGCCAAAGGCAAATGTTTTGCCGATAGCTAATAAACTGTAACTGTAATCCGACATATCAATTGGAATGACAAATAACCAGACGGGATTTGTGTGATCTTAGGTTGTGCCTATATTGCGACTGCGCGCAATAGCGACATCGAAACAGTATAGTACAAAAATACACATTTATTTATTTTTGGTTTAATTTTTTACGAAAGTGGAAAAAAATAAAAATCGAATTTCACTTTTTTAATTTTGCCGATGGCACGATTCGTCAAAAGATCGAAAATTCTCTATGTAAAAATGATGACCACATCATTTAGCTACCTCTATTAAACTGCAGTTGTCGTATTGGAAATGTATCGAACTTACGTGAATTAGGTCACCTCATTTTCGAAAAACTTGACTAGATTTTCCGTAAATAGACGATAGTCCTACAAATATGACTCTCGGTTTGTTTTTTAACATTTGGACTTTCGTTTTCAAACCGAATTGGAATTGGATACTGCCAATTATCAAAGTACCTCAGTATTAATCACGTCTAGATTTCTGGACTAAAATAGACGGATGACATCAAAAATGCGACCGAAATGTACATGCAATTTAATTTAGTTCTCTGTGTGCATAAGTTTGTGTGTTTTGTGTGTAGATTTTAATTTATTCATTATAGTTTTCCAGGATGCAAGCATTTTATAGCAGGTCGTAAAATTCTTTGTAAATCGCATCTTTCCGACATCGTGCGGGGCTACGTGAGTATTACTCGGTCGAACTGACGACCTTGAATTGAGCTCAGAAGAATACAGCGCACATGTCCCAGAATTTGAGACAAATCGACATCTTTATTACATCCAGCGCTTGTTTGATCTCGTGAATGGATTATCATGATTATTTGATTGAAGACTAATATATTTGTCTTACGTTTGATCATTTCGATACTGGATCTAAATGACGCGAACTTTCTGTATATATGATTAGTCAAAACTCGAAAAACCTTCGACTGGAACGGACATTAATTAGTAGCACTACTTAAATTAGTTTAGGTATTGTTTCAAAGGTAAAAGTGCAGGAAATTGCGCCTTGTTTAGTCAAAACTCGAAAAAAATCTTCCCGGGAGGGGACGCCTCTCCCGTGCCTACCCCTTCCCAGCCACCCAGTTGGACCTCCTCTGGATACGCCCCTCATATCGCTTGGGCAAGGCGTATACCTTGTCACATGAATCCTTTAAAACAGATTTTAATTACAAATTATATACTGTAGAATGTTGATTTCTAGTTTACATGTTTTGCTAAGAAAGGACAAATTTAATTTCCTTCTTGAGAAACTATTAGTCCACTATTGTTACGTAACAGGTTATATATTTTATCAATTAAATAGACCTATCATACATTATTCCAATAGCACTGATTAAAAAACACGTATGTAGCGTGAAGTCAAATAAATAAGCGACGACGTGTCAATGTGTACGTGAAATTCAGTCAAAATTCCTAAGTGCATAAAGTTCAGCTACGATATATTTGATGTCGGTTCTTCAACAGTTTCCTTTGATTGCCCGACATGCGTCGGCAACGTCTGATATTTAGCGGCGGCATTTCTGTGATCTACTATTGTCGGCTACTTCTGAAGTTGCAATGTCGGTACGACTGTTTTTGATCGGAATAACAGTAAGGGCGTGGTATTTTAAAGTTGCGATGTTTTTAACACCTTTATCTCGCTATTTGTTGACCATATAGATCTAAGTATAGTATGTTTTCATAATTTCTCCATAACCTGCACGCGTTTTATAAATACTTCACGATATTCTCGCTTGTACGATTACGCACGTAGACTGATTTTTGCCTATCTGTGTACTGCCTAACTATCTGTGTACTGCCTAACTATCTGTGTACTGCCTAACTATCTGCCTAACTATCTGTGTACTGCCTAACTATCTGTGTAATGCCTAACTATCTGTGTACTGTCTAACTATCTGTGTACTGTCTAACTATCTGTGTACTATCTGTGTACTGCCTAACTATATGTGTACTGCCTAACTATCTGTGTACTGCCTAACTATCTGTGTAATGCCTAACTATCTCTGTAATGCCTAACTATCTGTGTACTGTCTAACTATCTGTGTACTGTTTAACTATCTGTGTACTGTCTAACTATCTGTGTACTATCTGTGTACTGCCTAACTATATGTGTACTGCCTAACTATCTTTGTACTATCTGTGTACTGCCTAACTATCTGTGTACTGTCTAACTATCTGTGTACTGTCTAACTATCTGTGTACTGCCTAACTATCTGTGTACTGCCTAACTATCTGTGTACTATTTGTGTACTATCTGTGTACTGTCTAACTATATGTGTACTATCTGTGTACTGCCTAACTATCTGTGTACTGTCTAACTATCTGTGTATTGTCTAACTATCTGTGTACTATCTGTGTACTGCCTAACTATCTGTGTACTATATGTGTACTGCCCAACAATCTGTGTACTGTCTAAATATCTGTGTACTGTCTAATTATCTGTGTACTATCTAACTATCTGTGTATTGTCTAACTATATGTGTACTGTCAACTATCTGTGTACTGTCTAACTATATGTGTACTGTCTAACTATCTATGTACTGCCTAACTATCTATGTACTGTCTAACTATCTGTGTACTGTCTAACTATCTGTGTACTATCTGTGTACTGCCTAACTATCTGTGTACTATATGTGTACTGCCCAACAATCTGTGTACTGTCTAACTATCTGTGTACTGTCTAACTATCTGTGTACTGTCTAACTATCTGTGTACTGCCTAACTATCTGTGTACTGTCTAACTATCTGTGTACTATCTGTGTACTGCCTAACTATCTGTGTACTATATGTGTACTGCCCAACAATCTGTGTACTGTCTAACTATCTGTGTACTGTCTAACTATCTGTGTACTGTCTAACTATCTGTGTACTGCTTAACTATCTGTGTACTGTCTAACAATCTGTGTACTGTCTAACTATCTGTGTACTGCCTAACTATCTGTGTACTGCCTAACTATCTGTGTACTATTTGTGTACTATCTGTGTACTGCCTAACTATCTGTGTACTGTCTAACTATCTGTGTACTGCCTAACTATCTGTGTACTGCCTAACTATCTGTGTACTGCCTAACTATCTGTGTACTATTTGTGTACTGTCTGTGTACTGCCTAACTATCTGTGTACTGCCTAACTATCTGTGTACTATATAAGTGGATATTTCTGTGGGTAAAAATTTAGAGCATTCACACAGAGTTTTAGACATTAAGCGCTGAGAAATATAATATTATACAATATAAAAATTTATGCATATGAAATATAAGCGAATTTGATAAATTTGCAAAATTAGCCAATATTTCCATGTTGCTAGATTAGCCACTTATACAGTATCATAAAGCCTTAATAATATTTTTTTTACTGTAAATTTTTTTTTTTGTAGGCATTAAATTTCTTGGATTATTGGGGTAAAAACCTATTTGTGGGATTGCAAGTTCACAGTTTTGCAAAACATTCAAGAGAAAACATTTGTTTGATTATTTGTGGGGATTTGATTTTGTGGTTAAAATTTAGCTACCACAAGAAAATATTTTTACAGTACATGTTCTTACCAACAGTGTATCAGTGTCACAGTCTGTGGAATCCAGCTTCAAGTCATTGACTGTAACCAGAGTATTGTAATAAGGTAAGGCGGTGATACTATATGTACATGTCGATGATGATGGAGACATGTCAGGATAGTACTCCGAGCGTACTGTAGTTGGCATTGTGTCATCTAACATTATCTTCTGTCCACAACCTGTGTGAATATACAACCATTATCTTCATTAATTATAGGCCAAAACATTCAATCCATAAACATTTTGTAAATATTGTATATTATGTATATGTATGACCACAGGTAACTGTATCATTAATAAACAGTACCTAAAAAAGTTTTTTTAAAAATTTAGAATTCTTATAGAGCAATGTCGGCAGTTATCGACACTTTAAGATTGAGTCACATGAATTTTGCACACACTTGTTAGATGTCGATATATACCGACACTCATGCATGCCATAATCCTTCTTGAATCATTAACACGCCGTCATTACGCATATTTCCCGCCAAAAAAGCTATGAAGAATTAAAGTATAAAAACCACACATGTCGGCACTTTCCGACATACTTCTGCAGTTATCGACACCCAAATAGATTTTTCTTTAAAATCAATAGTAAAACACAAGATATTATTATGAAGCATCCGTAGCTTATTTTATACCTTTAATGCTTCAGATATTCGACCCAGGTGGCATCTTTTATATGTAAATAAAATTATTTCATCACACATTCGTGAATAAACAATTAATTTCTAATTACGGCAATTGTGGCAACAATTGTTGATGATGACAACGCATATGAGCAGGCAGCAAATTTATGTTTATCTAAGAAAACGTTCTCATTTTGAATGCGCTGTATATTTTTCCTGTTAAGAAGATAAATTTATATGGGGGATGAGCTATAAACAAGCAGCATATACATAGGTGTCGATAACTACCGAACGTTTGAAATGTCGGCGGCAATTACCAACATCCCTCATTTCAAGGTTACTTTCGATGATATGACAGTGGACACTAAACATTCAGGCAATCCAGGTTTACTTTGATGTAACTGTCCTAAAACGTGATTGAGAGATGCGAAATCATACACATACAACACGACAAAGGAACTAACTCGTCTTATGCCAGTCGACAAGGTTCATAAGAATGACGTCACGACATGCGGTCGATTTTTTAAACCCAAAAAATGTACAGGTTATGTCCTTTACTCGTTACCAGAAAACGAAAGTAAACATTACAAACAAATAAGCGCATGATACGATGACGTCATCATAATAATTGCATGACTAAACATGCAATTAAAAACGAAATTAACTTTCGATAAGTGCCGACTGTCGGATATACCCGACATTGCTCTACAAGTATAAAAATTCTAAATTTAACAAAAAAAATTATTTTAAATTTTTTTTTAAGGTACTGTTTATTAATGAAACAGTTACCTGTGTGTATGAGGGGTGATCCAGAAATAATAGGACTTTTCTCATCACTTCTTTGTCAACACTTAATTTACACTTTAATGAAATTCATCCGTCATGTTAGGATTAATGTTTAATAGATCTTTTGTTTAGAAACCGATTGCTTTGATACTTTGCATATTTCTCAGTGATAGATGAAAAATTATTTATAGCAAATTAGTTTTCAAAATTTCTTATTTTCCTTGACACTATGAAAAAATTCCTATTTTTTCTAGAACTCCGCATTCATTATTTCTATTTGTTATTATTAAGTTCATGTTACAATGGTTTTTCAAAATTCAAGTACTATGACTACAAAAGAAATGCAATGCATTTAACTCACCGAGCCATATTTTCTTGCAATCAGGATTATCTTGGCTGTATGGTAGGTACTTGCAATAATGTTGAAGCCCACTGTTCATAACAGGAACTATTGTCTTATAATCCTTACACCCATTGGCAACCTCTGGAAATACAATCAGGAAATTTATAATATCACATGACTTTGGTTGTATCAGATTTAGTATAATGAGTACATATATTCTTATACAACACATGTGTAGTATAACATTTACATGACGTCACTTAATCTCCTAAAG
Source organism: Spisula solida (assembly GCA_947247005.1). NCBI lineage: Eukaryota > Metazoa > Mollusca > Bivalvia > Venerida > Mactridae > Spisula > Spisula solida. Next base: position 21,683,124 of record OX365951.1, read on the forward strand.
TCACCATTTTATATCATAAACGATGTTATTTTTTGTGTTGTTTATACAACGGATTATTTTGTTCCAACAGAAAGGTGTGTATTTTCGTGTTATTGGAGTCATATGATATAAAGAATCTAATACTCATTGTCATTTGATATAAACTTATATTAAACTCCTTAAGGTCATAAACCACTAAATGCATACGCGAACCAAAATCGGATACACTCAAATAGTCCTTACAGAAACTTCTGTTTGCCTGGAAATGGTGCTATGCCTTGACAAAATGGAACTAGAATCATCTTATTGAGTTTAAAGGTATTGTATACAGTCATGTAGTTCAATGAGTGAATATGTTTTATTTTGAATATTTTGAGATTTTGGCATATTTGACCAAGCGAAAGTAGAGTAGGGTAAAACCCTCATTGGATCGGTCCGCGTGTCTGTAAAAATTTGTCTTCCGCCTCAGACGAACAAAATCTTTCTTATATTAAACATGACCCCCTGTTTTTTTTGGTCTTATTTTGTAGCTGAAACATACTGCTTTTCAATGATATAGGTCTGTGAACTGGCCATAGACATTAACATGATATAATCTGGGGCTGACAATTGTCACTTTATATTGAGCTAAAGAACAATTTTATTTAGTGGTTTGTGACCATAAATACAAACCTTCACAATGTTCTCTACATATAGGTCTAACTTTGACTCCATTCTCACAAGCACTAGCATGAAGACCACAGGCCAGATCTAACATTGGCCTATAGCAGACATCTGATTCTGAGACTTCGCTGAATATTGCTTCAATACCAGCAAGGTATGATCGAATCTGGTGAATATTTGATGCACCAAAGTCTGACGGTGCCTTTATACGGTCATAACCATAGTTGTGGCATACATGTTGTTCTCCACTGCTCAATATTGAGTAACAACCATCGTCAATTTCTAAAATATAAGAATACAATTTAAATATACCATAGTTTTTGTTGGTACATTGTACTCATACCGGTATTACTCGAACAAACATAGACCTGGCCCCAATCTCCCGAAAGCATCTCAAGTATAAATCTCAGCTCAAATTGATATTTTGCTCAATTTAAAGTATAAATTTTAGACTCATCAGAAGTTCATGATCTTGACATTTAACTGTTATAAACTCAGAATAATGTGTCTGTTTTGTGAGTTCATTCTTCCATTAAACTTCTTCAAAGATGAATGACAATAATTATGTGAGATGAGATTTAGCTCAAAGTAAGATCCTTCTGGAGATCCGGGGCTGATCTCAGGAAATATCTAAGTAGAAATCTCAGTCCAAATTGAGATTTACCTCAAATCAGAGTGCGGTAAGTAAGTAATAACTTTAAATTATTTAAAGTGGATATTTAATTAACATATTTGGCAGAGCCATTTAAGATTGTTGATTTAAGATAAATCTGAAGTTCGAGCTCTTGAAAGTGTACTGAAGAAAGCTCACATAATGAGTTCAGTCTCTCATAGACATTTTCTTGTAGGGGTTTGTTGACTGAGTAATAATAATATTGAACAACCCTTTACAACTATTTGTAGCTGTTGGTGGGCTATAAAGAATTTAAATTTTAACGTAGGTTTAAGATTTACGTAAGTGCTTTGATTAAACAGTACCTGGGGTTGTATTCAATATTGATCTTACTTGACTTAAGGATAAGGACAACCAATCAGATTACACCATATTGAACTATTGGTCAGTAACAGGCGATACGATTGGCTATCCTTATTCTCCAAATAAATAAGATCAATATTGAATACCACCCCAGGCTGGTCCTTTTTCATTCTATTAGCATAATATAACATTTGATTTATAACTCATTTTAAACTTTGGCTAGTGCTTTAATAAGCAGACTGTAGTAGCATTCTTGTGGAAATAAATTAATATGTTTGGTGATAGAAGCTTCTTAATATACATGTATATTACTGTATAGTAAAATGAATATTGAGTATACCTGAGACAACAACATTGATATTGCTCGTTTGCCACACATCTTCAGGATAGCCAACAATTTCAGCAATGCATGTATATGTTCCTTGATCGTCTAGACCGGCACTGTTTATCACCAAAGACGAGATCATTCTACTGAGATCTGTAGTATCCGTGGTAACACTGTGTGTATCCTCTGCTTCCTCCATCATGATATGATCATTTCTGGCTAATTGTTCACCATTAAAATACCATACTATAATTACCTGAAAGCAATGTTAAGCTATAAACTGTACAAGCTACTACAGTGGACCTTTCCTCATTTCAGACATTTAGTGTGTGCATACATGCCATGTTTCGCAGACCCCTTTGCGTGAGATTGGTGATGGAAATGCAGGAGATTTCATTAAAATGCAGGAGATTTTCCTAGCTGAAAGTTTAGACTTAAAGTATTGGAGTTTATATGCTGTTTTCACTTATCTTACTTTTATGACAATACCATGCATGCTTCATGTAGCAACTTAAACTAATATTTGTCATCATTTTCATAGTGTAAACAAAAAAGTCATGTTCCAATTTGTCCATGAAATGCGTGAGATTTGATAAATTGGCCTCCGATCATTTAGGAGTAGAGTCTCAAATGCAGGAGACTCACGCATGATGCAGGAGATCTGGCATGTATGTGTGTGGAACAATGTGCTATTTTATATTTGTTAGTAGAGTTCATTGAAGGTTAAATTCACAATATAAAAAGTATTTGAGAAAAATGTGAATTAAGTAAAGGACAAGGTTCACTAATGGCTTAATTTGGCCCTGTGATTTTTCAAAAAATAAAAATGCATGTTCCTATAAATCTGTCCTATAATTCAAATAACTTAACATTTCCTGTGTAAAAAATAAGCACACATTTATTTTGGTTTTTGGGAAGGTTTTACGCCATGAAAAGCCATGAAAATAGCTAAAAATGACAGTTTTTGGTAAACTTAACCTATTTCAAGTAGATTTGTCAACATATTGCGAGGGAAATTTGGAAAAGTATGCTTAATTTTTTGAAAGGCAATGCAATGCTATTAGAAACATAGGACAGATTTATAGTAAGATGCATTTCTATTTTTCGATAAAACTCAGGGCCAAATTAAGCCATAAATGAACCTTGTCCTTTGAGAAATTCATCAAATTGAATATTTCCACATCTATCAAACTCTGTTGTGAGGTAAATGTGTTACAAAGAATGTGAAGGTTAAGTAAGTAAGTAAGTAAAGTCTTTATTTTATGAGGCTAACATATTTACTATAATGCAAATTCTTCCATATCGGCCTCAAGGTGTTTAACATAAACTCTGTGCCCTGGAATGCTCACGTACAGGTCTCATATACTTAGTATAATATAACACTGAAGTCTGTACAATTCTGTTGGACATTGAAGTTTTACTTTAACACATAGAATATAAAGTGCTCATAACCTGTTCCTTTGATTTGACCCACAGGTCCATGAAAAGTGTCCACAATACTGTCTATATATACATATTTAAATATGTATAAATAGGTGGGCTAGGTCACTTTTCATGTACATGTACCTGTGATTTGACCAACCTAGCACCATTGTTTTTGACTATGCATGACCCAGTTTTTAAATGGTGTCAGATGTCACAGAGGCATTCATGCTGATCAAGAATCATAAAGATTGTATCAAAACTGTGTCCTGTTGACCATAATTGCAATATCAAAACGTTTCAACTTAACATATTTTACTGTATTGAAAGCTTACAATTTCCATAGAACCAGCTAACTGCATGGTAGCCTGCAGTGTCACTTGATCTCCAATTGTCACAGTCTCTGGATTCATACTCAGACTAAGCAATGAATTTTGAGGTGGAGGTCCTACAAATATATGTGATTACATCAGAAATATATTTTATAATATGATGAAAAACTTGTAACTGTATTCGTCAAAGTAATTCAAGCAGCAGATGGGTATGTACTCTTATTGGATGCAGGTTATATTGTGAGTTTTAGGATCTGGCCATTCTGCTTTTCCCTGCCTTATTGGCCAATGACCTTCAGCTTCGAGGATAGAGACGGAAAACTTGTGCAATACAAGGAATCTGGGCGCGCTGCTCTAGACTAGCTGTTTCCAAATAGACTTCTTGGTTTTTAACATGCTCGGTGTATAGCACCGAAACACATGAGATAAACTCAGGGTTTCTAACTAGTCCATCTCTAGTTGGTGGGAAACACTGAAAAACATTTCTGAAATTTCCAGTGCCGGGCCTAGACTCGAACCAGGTACCTATGGATTGGTAGTCTAGAGCAGTAACCACTTGGCTACCATTCCACCCTTGAATGTACCGGTAGGTGAAATATTAGAAAAGATTCGACGTAAAAAGGTCACATTTAAAATGTCATGAAAATAGGATGGAAGAATATGACTGTTCCCGATTAGCCCATCAGTGACTTGGAAAATGATTAAAGCTGTGTATTTCTGGTTACAATTCTCGGCTGATAAGAATATGATAATTTGTTGATTGATCAGACAATAATTTACCTAAGAAAAGGCTAAATCTTGAATGACCCGGCTTTAAGTCAACAATTTTTATATTACGTGGGACGTTCAAAAATAAACAGGACTGGGACCCTCACGGGTTTAGTTTTAAATATTATACAAATATTATTACATAACATTGAATCGGAATTTAATTGCGAAACATTGATATCTGATTTATAGAGTTACACTATCACGTCCGATCATATTAGTCAATTTTGAAACCATGGTAACACGCACCCGGCGCAGCCCACCAATTACGATTGATGGCGACTACGTAATAGGGTGTATCTTTAATACTATCATATCGATAGTTTTCAAACTTCGCCATGACATTGCATGTTACTTATTGGACGATGTCAGCAAAAATAACTACATTCGGACGTTAGATACGGAAATAAGAAGATTTTTTACTCCAGGAGTGACAACGTCGTGACGCAATAATAACGTCACCAGAACGTAAGGAAAAACGGACAAACGCCAAGTTCTGTCAATAGCAAGTAACTATGTCCTCTGAAACGTATGACATTATCGTAACTACGTTGGGAAACATTTCTCCGAGTCGTTTATCATTTTTAAAATGGCATAAACGCTTTAGTGAGCTTTGAAAGACAGGGAAGTAATAGGAAATCATATAACGTTTGTGACGTCAGCTAATGAGACATTTGCAAAACATCAGCGTCTCATGGTACATTGCCTCGACCAGATTTTCGATGTAAGATCCGGAAAAGTACATGTGATTCTCACCAACGCTTTACTTGAGTGGTTCAGTGTGGTACAGTAATGTATTCATCACCTTATATCACTATAATCATCGTATTTCATAGCCCTATGCGAAGCACGAACGCCTTGTAAAATAGCGACGTCATTCTGTGCGCCGGGTGGGCGTTAGTGACCTTGTTTATTCATCTGTAACTCTCGGACCGCGTATTTGTTTTAGTTAATAATTTTACTGTATATAGAAAAAGGCTTCCGATTTCTAATGATATGTAATTTGATTTATTTTGTTTAACCATGCGGATTTTGTGACTATAGTCCTGTTTATTTTTGAACGTCCCACGTATATACATACTATTTTATCTATATATTATAATATTATACATTACAAAATATAATGTTTTTAACTTCACAAGTTATGTAACCAGAGATCAATATATTGAAATTCAATGATCTCATCCATGATGATCAGCAACATTTATACAATCGTAAGTTGAGATTTGTAACCACGGCAACATAGTGTACCTACCCCCATCATCCTTTGATCCGGAAGGATCACTATCAGTTGTTATAAATATAGGTGGCTCAGTGGGTGGCACAGTTGTCAATGATTCTTCAAGGTCAAGCTCCACAGCTTTATCTGTAATAATCAAACACAAAAATACTGAAGCGCACAGACAATCCAAAGCCAAGCAGAAATGGCGGCAGTGCCTAGTCACCCAATAAAGAGTCAGACATAGAACGAACCATCCATATCCCCATATTTCAAGTTAGCCTATATACGCACCCTGCAATAAATGACATATTGTGAACTTTGAATTTTATGCATAATTAACCATAAAGGCAGGTAATTATGAATGATAACTATATATATGTGTAACCACCAAATTTGTCTATAGAAAATCTTCAATTTGTTCTGTTCTGTTCTGTTCTGTTCTAACTGTTACACTAGTATCTTATAAGTCATTGAATTTTGAGTTATTTAATTGTTGCAAACTTTTTCGCCATTGAATATTAAACCGGTAAACTTATAATCTCCGCTGAAATTTCAATGCAGACACATGGAACCTTTTTACCATGTCACAAACAAGTGAAACATAATTTAGACAGAGTTATGGTTTTTGCACACAGGAAACTCTCAATTGTAGTTTTGAGGTTAAACGAAATTCAATGACTAGTTGCCGAGTTATGCTCCAGACAAGAAATTTGTAATGAGGTCAAGAGACAATTAATCATACAAGTTTTAAAAATATAATGAAAATGAGACAAGGCAGGCAGAACTCTACAGAAACAGCCGAACACAAAAATAATATAACTAGCACAGACCAAAAGCATAGCTGTCACAATGGCCCAGTGACCTTTTTTGCCTCTTTGGGAAAGGGCCCGAGTCCGTTTAGATTGGGAATTTTCATGTCGTGACAACTTGAAATTGGGATCTTTCATGAAGCGGAAAGGCCAGATAAAACAAAAAAGAGATTAGTCATGTGACTATTAACTGGTTTCTGTTAACTTTTATGCTTGACCTCTTGTCAAAAATGTTCATAACTTTGTCATTTTATGTCCGATTACTGTGAGTGGTAGCAAACAAAGAAGGAAAAAAATCACTGGGCGAAATGGCCAACACAAAACTGAACGAGAAAACGAAGTTAAATTGCTGCTAGTCTTAATTTAAGGAGTCAAAAAAGTCCTTAATAGTTTAAGAATCACATACTATAAAAGGTCAGAGCAACAGATAAGGTTTTAGTCCATTGGGTATTTTACTCCCAAGTTCCAATTTTGTTTGGGTTTTGACAAATTTTAATTAGGTATTTAATAAAACTCATAGGGCAAATGACCTTTAATGTAATATTTTTCACTATAGCATCATTATCTATTTGGGTAGTTCAGATTGTTTTTGCTTTTTCTTACTACCTCCTCTCAAAATCTATTGGGTTTTTAAGACAATCAATTGGGAAATTACCCCCAATACGCAGCTTATCTGTAGCTCTGAATGGTATAACGCTGCGGCTGCATGAATAATTTTTGATAGTTGCAGCAAAATGAAAGTAAGTAAATGAATAAGCCTTAGGCTTCTTGTACAAACTGCACTTTCTCTAAATTTAATGAAGTCTATAAAAAAATTCCATCCTATCAAATTGAGGTATGCTACATGCAGGCATGATAATTAGGGAGGGACATAAACCATTACTATCACCAATTACTTAGTCTATATTGTATTACATAGTGGCCTTCAAGGCTGGGCTAATACATTTGTACCTACAATAAATGGTTCTTTTTTCTCAAAACAAATTTACTTCTTTATAAAGACATTTCAATTTATGTGAAGTTATAGTATCAATAAACAAAATAAGTATAGTCATGTCAGGGTAAGAATAGAGTGACGCAGCGGTCCAGTCCACTATTCCGTTGGACTGTGAAGTCCGGTGTAAAACCAATTATAAAGGCTTATAGTATTATAAACAGCAATAATTTCAATACTTAACTAACATACTTATAATATTCACTCTACCTGTTCATACAATGATTGTAATCTTTTGTGTACACATAAACGACAACGTCACTCTCACAATATCCTAACTAGAGAGTATAAAATTAGGGAATATTTTACATAAATGGAATTTACCTGAACAAGTTCCCTCGTACAATGTTATGTTGCGTAGTAACAATTCGAAGTAATAAAACAGACCACCACTACTAAATGTCTCCATTACAAAACCATCATAATCTCCACTAGGTACGTCCACTAAATATGTGAAGGAATCCGAGGGGTTTCGATATTTGGTGTGTGGTAGAGTGGTTAACATGCCCTCACGGTCGTACGCAAACCTAACACTGACTAGATATGTCAATACACCATCTACGACCAGACAGCTTGGGTTGGCCACATTAGAATGTGGTGAGGTAAGGTAACTTAGAGTACCATTCATAAAAATTCCTGAAAATAAAAAGATTATACAGTTATTTCATGTCTGTTTGGTTAACAGTCAAAACTATTGTCCCAAGGAATCGGGGAAGACTTTGAAATGTTGCACGAGGCCGACAAACAAACAAAAAGGATATTTCTAGGACATTTTGTGATACTAATAGTGGACAATTTTTGTTATAAATTCAAGACTGTCATTATCCCTATGATTTTATTATCAAACAAATAAAATCGGCATGTAAATAAAGCAAAAAAGAGACATAACATTGTTCAAGAGTTATATTAAAAATACGCTATAGGTGTTTTGCAGGAATTTATATTGCGCATCATAGTGCGCAGGTAACAGTTCATCCAGGGGTGTAACAGTCAAAACTGTTGCCCTCCCGGCAATGAACTGTTTCATACCTGAATCTAAAAATAAACATTTAGACATTAAAAGTATAACGAATTACTTGTAATATAGAGTGCTAGGTAATAAAATGAAATATTGGACAGGGTAGGCAGCACTCAACAAAAACAGGATAGGCAGCACTCAACAAAAACAGGATAGGCAGCACTCAACAAAAACAGGGTAGGCAGCACTCAACAAAAACAGGATAGGCAGCACTCAACAAAAACAGGGTAGGCAGCACTCAACAAAAACAGGGTAGGCAGCACTCAACAAAAACAGGGTAGGCAGCACTCAACAAAAACAGGGTAGGCAGCACTCAACAAAAACAGGGTAGGCAGCACTCAACGAAAACAGGGCAGGCAGCACGCAACAAAAACAGGGTAGGCAGCACTCAACAGGGAGTTTAATTTTCCTTGTTAAACTCGACCTTGAAATCTAACTCCCACGATTAATGGAACTCCTAAATACATAGCATGGTTTTACCCTTAAACTTTTGTCATCCACAAATTTACGACCCCACGAAAATGCAATTTTATCAATATCCACGAAATTTAATACCCACAAAAATATGCGTTTTTACAGTATATAAGTGGGTATTCCACCTGGTCAAAATATGAGCATAATTTTTTTATTCACACGGCTTAAAACATTCTTTGTAGGCCAAAAACTAGAATTATCACTGTCGTGAACAGGGCCCCGTGGTAGCTTGTCGTTAGAGGGGGGAGACACAATAACAAAGTCATATCTCAAACTTTCATGTGTTGATGCCTGAAATAAAGTAATTCACTCCCTTCTAAAATTCAATTAAAGTTGTTTGACAAGCGCAGGTTTAATTTCCTACATAGAAACCATGATGAACTTTGACTTTTATAAAGTTGGGAAATATCTTTGACAAACTAACATTGCACACTGAATTCATGAAATCATGACATTGGTTTCCTTGACATTGCCCTGTTCCTGATCGGCCAATATTGTTTGCAAGATGGAAATACACCAAACAGAACTACATTAATCTGTTTGTTTTGTGTGCAAGTGTTAAGGGGAATCAGTCAAAAATTATTAAAGTTTTAAAGAGTTGTCGCCCTTTGCTAAAAATGTGTATATTGTTTTTGCTCCACATACATGTAGTGTCGTAGTCAATAGAAGTAAATATAGCAAGTTTCATTTGAATATCTTGAACCATTTTTTAACTTTGACCAAAGTTATAGTTTTTGAAGCTGAAAAGGGGCATAAGTCAAAATTTATCAAAGCTAGAGTTGTTGCCCTTTGCTAAAGATAAGCGTATTATCACTGGCAATAATTACAGCATTATTCATTTGAATATCTACAATCGTTGTGAAGTTACGAAGAAAAAAGATGAAAAATGAGTAAATTTGAATTTAATAAAGGGCCATAATTCTTCCAATATTGTAGCTAGAGTAATGTAACTTGTCATAAAATAGTGTTTTGTTGTTGTGAGCTTATGTTTAAAATCTCAAGTTGATATCTTCAATGGTTTTTAAGTTATCAAGAAAAAAAGCTGAAAATTGATGAAAATTTGAATTTTACAAAGGGCCATAACTCTTCAAATATTGTAGTGAGCGTTATATAACTTGCCATAAAATACGTACTGTTGTTGTGAGCTTATATTTGAAGTTTAAAGTCAATACCTATAATGGTTTTCAAGTTATTAAGAAAAAACTTGAAAAATGTGGACGGACAGACGGACGGACAGGGTGATTACTATAGGGCACGCAAAAAATTTTTGCGGGGCCCTAATTATGCTGCATAATAAGTGTTAGCAAATTTGTTTATTCATGAATTCCCCCAATATTACTACATTGCTAACTTAAAAATTACCCCTCCCTCCATCAAAAAGCTTAAGGTATTCTTTTGTTGCAGATGTGTTATTATTCGTTCTTTACAGGTTACATATTATATGATTGAAAATGCAGGGTCTGTCAGGAGATAAAATGTGAGTGGTCTTTAAAAGACAGGTTTTGTGATAGTGTACCAGTCTGGAATAGGTTTTGTGATAGTGTACCAGTCTGGAATAGGTTTTGTGATAGTGTACCAGTCTGGAATAGGTTTTGTGATAGTGTACCATTCTGGAACATTTCTGTGATTGTGTACCAGTCTGAAACAGTTATTGTGATAGGGTACCAGTCTGAAACAGTTATTGTGATAGTGTACAAGTCTAGAACAGTTTTTGGTGATACCTGGAGCCCCTTGCTTAACCAAAGTGCTACCGAGCACTCGATAGCCCTATATGCTAGGAAACTGCTTGCTTCAAAAAAGCAGTACATAGCGAACAAAACGAATAATGTACATGCTACCAGCGTGCACTCCCTGATAGCAGACCGTTGCACTGGAAAGTGCTATCGAGCACTAAGGAAGTGGTCCGTTGCACAACAAAGCTTTTGCCTAGCAAAGTGCTGGAAAACGGTATGCAATGCTCGCTGGTAGCGTGTCGTTGCATAGACATAGAAAAGTGACTCATAGCCCAATTTGGTAGCAGTTTGATTAGGCAATAGTCTCCTGGTATCAGTACTGTCAATAAAGCTGGCATAAGGGATTTTTTATCTCCTGCCAAAAGACCAGGAGCAATACTGAAAATAGGGGAGAAAGTGTCTCCCTAATGGAAAATGACAGTATATATGGATTTACAATCTTAAGATGTATAATGGATTTATAATCTTAAGATGTATAATTAATTATAAGCTAAATACTCACCGCCATTTATGAAGATGGCATGGTGAAGATCATAACCACAGGTGTCGGACACAGATTCAAACATGCAGCCGACACTACCTGCCATACCTGATAAACATGTACATAAAAGTTTTATTATGACCACAGGTGTCGGACACAGATTCAAACATACAGCTGACACTCCCTGTCATACCTGATAAACATGTACATAAAAGTTTTATTATAACCACAGGTGTCGGACACAGATTCAAACATGCAGCTGACACTACCTACCATACCTGATAAACATGTACATAAAAGTTTTATTATGACCACAGGTGTCGGACACAGATTCAAACATGCAGCTGACACTCCCTGTCATACCTGATAAACATGTACATAAAAGTTTTATTATAACCACAGGTGTCGGACACAGATTCGAACATACAGCTGACACTACCTACCATATCTGCATAAACATGTACATAAAAGTTTTATTATAACCACAGGTGTCGGACACAGATTCGAACATACAGCTGACACTACCTACCATACCTGCATAAACATGTACATAAAAGTTTTATTAGAATCACTTTTAAACTTATAATAGAAGAAGTTCATTCAACAAATTTTCGGCAAACAGATCAATCAATATCAATAAATGAGAGACTTCCTACCTCTACATACAAACTTCATTAATTTTGCAAACAAAATACATGTATATGATCATTGTTAAAGTTTGAATACAATAAACATGTCCCAGTTTTATTTACTTGTATTTTTAACTATTACACACAAAAAGGCAAATGTGGTGTTGAAGAATTTAGTACTAGTTGATATTTGACTCTCCAGCACCGATCTCCTGTGGAATATGTAAGCTAGTTTGAACCCTAAAAACCCTCAGCAAAATAGCGTTACATTTCTGAGCAAATTAACTGGTCGTATAAAGAGTTACATTTCTGAGCAAAATAACTGGTCGTATAAAGAGTTACATTTCTGAGTAAAATAACTGGTCGAATAAAGAGTTACATTTCTGAGTAAAATAACTGGTCGTATATAGAGTTACATTTCTGAGTAAAATAACTGGTCGAATAAAGAGTTACATTTCTGAGTAAAATAACTGGTTGTATAAAGAGTTACATTTCTGAGTAAAATAACTGGTCGTATAAAGAGTTACATTTCTGAGTAAACTAGTTGGTCGTATAAAGAGTTACATTTCTGAGTAAACTAGTTGGTCGTATAAAGTTTTACATTTCTGAGCAAAATAACTGGTCGTATAAAGAGTTACATTTCTGAGCAAAATAACTGGTCATATAAAGTGTTACATTTCTGAGCAAAATAGGTAGTTCAACCAATTCCAGATAAAAAAAGCTTTTTGACCAATTCTAGAGAATAAAGAGCAGGTCGGACCCCCCTGAGAAAAAATTGCTGGATCCACGCATGAATCCTGGCTTAGAATATAATGTATGTGAGATTGATCTTACCACAGTCTGATTCGTCGGCTCCATCGTCGCACTGTCTCATACCGTCACATATCTGTACATCTGTTATACATTTACCATCATCACACACCTCGGTACATACTCCATCTACAGAAATATTACATAGATGATCTTACATTATAAGTGTGCATTGTATACAAGTTTTATCAAACAAGTGGTCAAAACATGACTGTACCATTTAGTTATGAACCATATAATATTGAGTAATTTAGCTATGAACTATGTCATATTGAGTCATTCAGTTATGAACCATGTTATATTGAGTCATTATGTTATGAACCATATAATATTGTGTCATTTTGCTATGAACCATTTCATATTGCATACGGGTATTGAGCCATGTATCATTGAGTCATTTAGCCATGAACCATGTAGTATTGATAGCTATGAACTAGGGATTTGACCATCAACTGAACAGAATGGACAGGCACATACGATGTTCTGTTTGACGTTGTACACGCACATTTGCAGTACAACATTTTTGTGTCCCAAATATCATTCACATTTATAGTTTTCCGAGTACCCGAGTACTCGATCGGAAGAATGACCGAGTACCCGAGTACCGATTTTAGTACTCGTTGCCATCTCTACTATGAACCACGTAAAATTGAGTCATTTAGCCATGAACCATGTCATATTGAGTCACTTAGCTATGAACCATGTCATATTGAGTCATTTAGCTTTGAACCATGTCATTTTGAGTCATTCAGCTATGAACATGTCATATTGAGTCATTAAGCTATGAACCATTTCATATTGAGTCATTTAGCTATGAACCATTTCATATTGAGTCATTAAGCTATGAACCATATCATATTGAGTCATTTAGCTATGAACCATGTTATTATGAGTCATTTCACTATGAACCATGTCATATTGAGTCATTCAGCTATGAACTATGTAATGGTGAGTCATTCAGCTATTAACCATGTATCATTGAGTCATTTAGCCTTGAACCGTAATATTGATAGCTATGAACCATGTAAAATTGAGTCATTTCGCTATGAACTTTGTCATAATGAGTCATTTAGCTATTTACTATGGAATATTGAGTCATTTAGTTATAATAAATGATCCATGTAATAGAGTCACTTCACTATGAACCATGTCATATTGAGTCATTTAGCTATGTACTATGGTATAACATAAGAAAAAATGTGGCCTCCATAGCGCAATGGTTGGTGTGCTTGCCATCTAATCTAGTGACCCAGGTTCAAAACCAGGTCGAAGCACACATTTATATGCCTGCCATATTTAAAAAAAAAGCCGACTGGCAATAAAGGTAATGCTCAGCATTCAAAAAAAAAATAAGAAGAAGAAAAAATAATTACCACAACTTCCATATTGCACATTATGCACTATGATATCTTGTTCACCATCAAATGAGAACATCAAACTGTACGTATTGCCAGGCGTCACATCAAACGGTACGCTAACACCTTTCTCCACGGAGCTAGCGTACAGTGGGGCCACACCCGATGCTACACTACTTTCTGTTTCATCCAGTAATGTTACAGAAACAGACACTAGTCCAGTGCCAGAGACAAATACTTGTACACAAATTACTTCAGGAATATCTGGACTGAACATAGGGGATACAAGATAGGGGTCTGGTTTAGATCCTTCAATCATCAAATTTCCATCTGAAATATTACATAATTATACAGTCAATCAATATAAATATGTCTGTAAAGATCAACCAATGAAACAGAAAAACGAATAAATTCAACAAACAAACAAACTGACAGACAGATTACTGAATAATTCAGAAACTCAAACACTTTATGTTCAACTTTGAGACTTAGTTTTAGAGACAAATGGTCAAACGCACAAGCACACAGACTGACAGACAAAGGCAAATCTATTAAGTCCAATTTCTCTCCTTTCTAAGAAAGATTTGAATGATTTTGCAAGCACATATTTATAATAGCTTTAACATGGTTTCCACAAATATTATAGCATAAAAACGGTGATTTTGCCCATACGTTAACGGGACAAAAACCATGCGTAAACGTAAAGATTCACACGCTGTTAACGTCCAGTTTTACGTATGCTCATTTCAGGGCCGCACCGGCGACTATAAAGGTTGTACAACTTCATATGAACAGTTATTCCCATTTTATTTCTAAGTACTAATAAGTACTAATTAGTTTTCTATAATATTTAACTTATACATTTTAACAAACCCGCAGTATCCATGTTTTCTTGGTATTTGCCGATACCAGAAGTCGACGTGCATAACAATAACTGGTATGATGTTACGTTTGTTTTCGCGACGTCGTCACAAAATCTCCCGCCAAAATATCATTATTTTGAATTACAAACGCATTAATTGATTTTTTGTATGCTATAATAGCGTTTACACATGTTTTTTTCGCTTTATAACATATGCAGAGTCCCACGGGAGCGTTGGTGCCCTCGCCCTGGGGGGCTTGGGCACCAACTGTCCCTCGGGACTCTGCACATGTTATAGCCCGAAAAAGCATGCGTTAACCCTACATTCTGACATAAAATTCTGACTTTCCCCTGATATTTCCACAACCAAAGACTTTTTACAGTTATCAGGTCACCGAAAGTATACTATAGTATTCACATCGATGTACAGGCCTATCATAGTTTTGAAACATACTGAGATATGTGGATTAGCAAGTGTGAATGCAAAAAGATGTGAATAGTGATATTGTATGAGTTTAATTTCAACCTCCAGTGACAGCGTGGAGTTGTCACTATGTTGCAACGAGAAAGGTATTTAGTGGTACATCCACAAATTTCACTCCTGTCTATTTTCTCTAAGTGTTGCTCAGTATATTTGGGGTCTTGGGTAGTGTTATGGGCCATATAATGTATACATACGGTGGCATAGAGGGGACGCAAGAAATATTTTATTTATCACGTGCGCACGTGTTAGCATCACATGCGCACGTGGTAGCAATTACGTGCGCACATGGTAGCTATCACGTGCGCACATGTTAGTATTATGTGCACACGCGATAGCTACCACATGCGCATGTGATAGTATTTTGTGCGCACATGATAACTGACCAATGACTGACCAACTCGTGTGTACGTAATAACTAACATGTGCGCACATAATAGCTATCACGTGCGCACATCTTACTAACATGTGTGCACGTGATAGCTTACATGTGCGCATATGTTAGCTAACACGTGTGTACACGATGAATAAAATATTTCTTGTGTCCCCTCTATGCCACCGTATATACAAGTATCCAGGTTTCACATTCTGTGTTATGCACCCTCCTTAAGCCTAGGTCCCTCAGAGCATTTTTTGAAATTAATGAGTAATCAGGACATCGGGAACAGGTTCCTTGTGCTCTAGAGGAAGCTTCGGGGAAGTCATGAGACAGTTTGTGATATCGGAAGAAATTCTGATGAATCAGGTGGTATCGGAAGAACATGGCCGATGAGGAATTCCTCAGTGGGACCTAGGCTTTAATAATAAGCTTAAGACAAACATACCTTCAGAATGACCCCAGATGTCTAAATCCATGATGTATCCACAATTTCCATTAAGGAAATCACAGTTAACAGATTGTGCTTCTCCTGTAGACAGAAACAATCACATCTTTTGATACTTGCATTATTTTATCTCAATCTCATTAAAGTCAGATCCTAACATTTGCTCCATTCCTTTACGCTGTTAAAGATCTGACTACACTCGGAATGAGGTCATATATTGTTCAAATGAACTCTCTGGCGCTCAATGACATTAAGTAGCCTAAATATGACATTAGCCAATCCATGCTTTGACCAGCACATGACATCACGAGGATTTTAATGTCATCTTTAAGTTCCAATAATTTTTAGTTAAACATAATCATTTCGAATCGAATGACCGTTTTCTAATATTATGTGATAAAATATAATCTTGTATTCATGTGCATAACATATAACTTTTATTACACTTGTTGATAAACGCACTTCTCCACTTGTTTAATAAAACCATTAGGGATCATATTGATGATCGACCTCCAGGTAAACCTTGAGAATCTCCGACCCAACCTTTCTTGCGTTTTTGAACAGAAACCATTAAGACTACCCCTGACCACAGGAACTTGCATAATTTAAAAAAAAATACATATATAAACAAATAAAAAAAAATTCAGATTTTTTCTTAAATTATGCAAGTTCCTGTACCCTGACACACAGACCTATCAAACATGCGTAAAGCAATATCATTAAAATAATCATGTTTCCCATGAACTGTACAGAGACATAACACATTTGATAGACCGTCCAACGGTATATCATCACACCCTTACTCAAATATTCACTAGGCAAATGCCTCTGGGTAGGTACGGGCCTCAGGTCTGTTTCATAGACATATATTTGACTTTTTCATATGCTATTTTGAGCTACCTAAGACAGCTAGTACATTCAAGTAAAAACAATTACCGTATGTGAACTAGAATAATCATAAATAACTATTTTAACTTGTCCTAAATGTCTGAATTAACTTAATTATGCTCCCAATAATGATACATAAAAGTCCAATCTTAAGAGCTAAGATATGTCTATGAAACGGGGCCCAAGAGCTAAGATATGTCTATGAAATGGGGCCTATGAGCTACGATATGTCTATGAAACAGGGCCTAAAAGCTACGATATTTCTATGAAACAGGGCCTATGAGCTACGATATGTCTATGAAATGGGGCCTAAGAGCTAAGATATGTCTATGAAATGGGGCCTATGAGCTAAGATATGTCTATGAAACAGGGCCTCAGATATATAGTATTTGTAAGAGCTAAGATATGTCTATGAAACAGGGCCTCAGATATATAGTATTTACCATCTTGACATGGAGATGTTGATACCATTATATTATCCACACCAGCTTTTGAGTTTGTAGTTTCAAACCTGATATCAATGTCAGTAGTTGGATCAGGTGGACACGTCTCTCCTATGTTGATACATTTACTCATCCATGTATTCACCATGGATACAACTCGAAGATCGGTTTCCTCATTATTCACTATAGCTTTAAATCCTTCACCTTGAATATAATAAAAGGTATATAATAGATGTACATCACTTACATTTGACTGCTGTTCCTGCGAGACCTAAACAAAAAATGTTTGTTTTCGATATCCAAACCTTCACTAATAATTCAGTACGACTCCTAATATAAAATTAATGTAATAAATGGCATATGAAAAAATCTTTCTTTTTTACTTTTTTTGTACATTCAAACGGTAGTAAAAACTGTTATGCTCTTTTTCTACATTAAACAAGAGGATCATAGATCCTGGGGCGCTCACCTGCTAAACATGGCCAAACATGAACTTGACCTTAAGTCATCAAGATAACGTTTGACTAAACTTCATGAAGGTTAAAGCAAAACTGAGGCTTCCAGAGTGTTAACAAGGTTTCGCTATTATTTAACATATTGACCTAGTTTTTTACCCACATGACCCAACTTTAAACGTGACCTTAAGGTCATCAAGATAAACATTTTTACCAAAGTTGATGAAGATTAAAGCAAAAAATATGGCCTCAAGAGTGTTAATAAGGTTTTTCTATTATTTGACCTATTGACCTAGTTTTTGACCCCAAATGAACCAACTTCGAACTTCACCTTAGGGTCACCGAGATAAACATTTTGACCAAACTTCATGAAGATTAAAGCAAAAATATGGCCTCTAGAGTGTTAATAAGGTTTTGCTATTATTTGACCTTTTGACCTAGTTTTTGACCCCACATGAACCAACTTTGCACTTGACCTTAAGGTCATCAAGATGAACATTTTGACCAAACTTCATGAAGATTCAAGTAACAATGAGGCCTCCAGAGCATTAACAAGGTTATCCTATTATTTGACCTTTTGACCTAGTTTTTGACCCCAAATGACCCAACTTCACACTTAACCTAGATTTCATTGAGATACAACTACTGACCAAGTTTGGTGAAGATCAAAGCAAAATTGAAAGAGCTAGAGTGTTAACGGTCAAAAGTCTAACGGACGGACGAACTGACAGACGGACGACGGACAAAAAACAATCACAAAAGCTCACCTTGCCACTTTGTGGCAGGTGAGCTAAAAATATAAAAAAGATTTCAACCTAGATCTGCCTATCCTATTTTTTTGGGACCAGTTAACGTTAAACAAACATTTTTTGTTAGGCCTAACAAAATGTAATAAATCACAACAATCTAGAAATCTTTGTGAAACAGCCATCAAGGAATACATTTAAGGTCAATTCTAGTCATCATCATGACCTTTTAGATGACGAACAAGTAGCTATATCTCCTTATAAATTCAATGCAATTAGTCCAAGAGCCCAGGAACATTTATTTACAATTCTTGTCCAAGTCCGTAATTGGTATGAAAGGAAAGTAAATACATAGTGTCCAGTTTAAGGAATTATCCATTTCTAACAACATACCGGTACTGGCCACCTTGGGTGGCTCAGTGTTGTAAAGATTTTTGTAAGAAATTGATTTCCACAAACTGGACACTATTTGTTTTCCATTTATACCAATTATAGATTAAGACAAGAATTGTAATAATAAATTGCCCTCGGCTCTTGAACTAATTTTTGGCTGAAGATGCACAAACAGGAAATAAGTTCCAAAATGAGAGGGTTAAATATATGTGAAAAGTCAACTTAAAGACTCTTGTGTTGATGATGAATCTTCCTGTAAAATTTTGTATAAATGAGAACATTTCGACAACAGCAGATGTCACTTTTGTAATTTTATATAATTTACATTTCCGTTTAAAAAAATTATTTTGTAAAATTAGTGAGAACTCAATAAGTCCAGCCTTGGAAAAGCTACAAACTGATGGACAGACCAGCATGGAGAGTCAATGTCACCTTAAAAATTTCCCTAAGCCTATAATTAGCAATAAATGTAACCTCTGTAAAGCAAAAACCTCTTAACAACGGCCAATATTTGCAGTTCCAAAAGGTTGCACCGTAGAAAAAGTATTGCTTGTGATCAGGTATAAATACAAAATGTACATTGATCAAAGCACTCACCTTTAGCCTTATAGTTGAAAGACACAGAACATACGGAGGCAGCATCATTAGCTGGGATAGTCTCAAAGTTCAACTGTGATGATTCAGAGAAAGGCGAGTATAAGAAATGTCCTGAAAATGTAATTAAATATAATAATAATAAATATTTTATCTAACATTAAAAGGCAAAACAGCTTAGGTATACCATGCAATCTTCCATCTGGGTCTAATTAAATGTCATTAAAATAAACATATACAGAATAATAATAATAATAAATATTTTATCTAACATTAAAAGGCAAAACAGCTCAGGTATACCATGCAATCTTCCATCTGGGTCTAATTAAATGTCATTAAAACATACTAGTAATTGATTATAATAACTATAATGATTTTATTATCAAGGCAACACTGTGCAGTTGGGTGCACAATAGATAGATTAAACTTTTAGAGCTAAATTGAAACATTTATTATATAACCATACCATAAACTTCATTCTTTGAACCTGCGCGGCTCCATGCAGGATATTCCAGACACCCAGCCGTTGTTATAGAACTTGTATACCCACACAGTCGATGTTCCTTTTCAAGGTCACATGACATCTTCTGTAGATGTTCTACAAATATATTAAAATAATAAAACTACCAGACACAAATTTATCTTTAGAATAAACAAGAATTTTTTCAAAAATATTTAAGAAATGAAATATGAAAAACCGTAGTATGCTGACTGTTATACAATGCTGATTTCATTCTATAGGGAATTGTTAATAAGAACCACTCATGGTTTATACTCTTTGTTTATCAACGATTCAGTCTGAGCCTTTTTAAACAAGAGGATCATAGATCCTGGGGCGCTCACCTGCTAAACATGGCCAAACTTTTAACTTGACCTTAAGGTCATCAAGATAAACATATTGACTAAACTTGATGAAGGTTAAAGCAAAACTGAGGCCTCCAGAGTGTTAAACAGGTTTTGCTATTATTTGCTATATTGACCTAGTTTTTTACCCAAATGATCCAACTACAAACATGACCTTAAGGTCATCAAGATAGAAATTTTGACGAAAGTTGATAAAGATTAAAGCAATAGTATGGCCTCAAGAGTGTTAATAAGGTTTTTCTATTATTTGACCTTTTCACCTAGTTTTTGACCCCACATCACCCAACTTAAAACTTGACCTAGATATCATTGAGATACAACTACTGACCAATTTAGTGAAGATCAAAGCAAAAATGTGACCTCCAAAGAGTTAACAAGGTTTTGCTATTATTTGACCGTTTGACCTAGGTTTTGATCCAACATGACCCAACTTTGCACTTGACCTTAAGGTTATCAAGATAACATTTTGACCAAGTTTCATGAAGATTAAAGCAAAAATGTGACCGTCAGAGTGTTAACAAGGTTTCCCTATTATTTGACCTTTTGACCTAGTTTTTGACCCCACATGACCCAACTTCGATCTTGACCTTAAGGTCACCAAGATAAACATTTTGACCCAACTTCATGAAGATTAAAGCAAAAATGTGACCTCCAGAGTGTTAACAAGATTTTGCTATTATTTGACCTTTTGACCTAATTTTTGACCCCAAATGACCCAACTTCGAACTTGACCTAGATTTTACTGACCAAGTTTGGTGAAGATCAAAGCAAAATTGAAAGTGCTAGAGTGTTAACGGTGAATTGTCTAACAGACGGACGACGGACAACGGACAAAAAACAATCACAAAAGCTCACCTTGCCACTTTGTGGCAGGTGAGCTAAAAATGGCTGACCCCAATGCCAAGATAATGTAGAGAAGAATTTTTGTTTGTGTGTTTTGAAAAAGGCTAAGGCAGAAACATTGATAAATAAAGAGTACAAACCATAAGTGTTGGAGTTCTTACGGGTAGGAATTAAGCATGAAGGCTGTAGGCCTGCATGGTTAATAACAAGCATCAGAACGACAAAATATTGTTTAACAAAAGGTATACTTCAGCTTTTGAATATTTTATTTCTATTCGACCACTTTTTAACGCTCAATTATATCTTAAGGCAATACTACTTTGCGATAGTATGTTTTTACTCTACTTATTTACCTTGACAAAGTCATAAATGGAATACCTGCACAATGTGACGTCACATCCATCGGTATATCAAATGTTATACTGTTTGTTCTTTGTCTATATAGGCAAATTGTCTATCATGAATACAATTATTTCATGATTTCCAAACTGGTTTACAATGGATTTTTTTTCAAGATGAATTATTATCTAATAATTTCAAAGTTTCACTAAGAATAAAGTTAAGGAAAGATGTTAAAGTGAATTTTCTTGAATTCAGCTTTTCAAGAATAAATACAATTATTAAAGGAGTAAGTGGAATCACTCGACTAAACAATGTACTATGTGTTTATCATTTTATTATTACCGATGTTTCAGCTTAATACCTAAGCCTTCATCAGGGTTTATACATGCCAAAAACTAAATGCTGCACTAAGTACGGTCAAATAAGTCCACCAATCACAGTAGTATTGTAAAACTTGTCTTTGTAAACAGGTGGTATCTCTTAACCAGTTAAATGTATTAATTCCTATCATGAGCGTCGTACCTGTACATGGACCGGTTCCAACTCTGAAGTTACTGACTGCAACTGTTCCTGTTGCCTGGGTAGATTTAATAACTATCAGTTTGAAATGAATCTCATTGTCTCCAGAGGATGGTAGCAATACACACATAGTCTCTACAGACATTGTTGGCTCGGTTATAGTGGCCAGTATAGTGACTGATCCGTCACTCACATCCTCTATGACAATCTAAATAACAAACGTGTGAATAATGAATAACAAACATTTTAAATAATGAATAACAAACATGTGAAATAATGAATTACAAACATGTGAAACAATGAATAACAAACATGTGATAATGAATAACAAACATTTGAAATAATGAATAACAAACATGTGAATAATGAATAACAAACATGTGAAACAATGAATAACTAACATTTGAAATAATGAATAACAAACATGTGAAATAATGAATAACAAACGTGTAAATAATGAATAACGAACATTTGAAATAATGAATAACAAACATGTGGAATAATGAATAACAAACATGTGGAATAATGAATAACAAACATTTGAAATAATAAATAACAAACATGTGAATAATGAATAACAAACATGTGAAACAATGAATAACTAACATTTGAAATAATGAATAACAAACATGTGAAATAATGAATAACAAACATGTAAATAATGAATAACAAACATTTGAAACATTAATGAATAACAAATGTGTGAATAATAAATAACAAACATGTGGAATAATGAATAACAAACATGTGAATAATGAATAACAAATGTGTGAATAATAAATAACAAACATGTTGAATAATGAATAACAAACATGTAAATAATGAATAACAAACATGTGGAATAATGAATAACAAACATGTGAATAATGAATAACAAACATGTGAACAATGAATAACAAACATGTGAAATAATGAATAACAAACGTGTGAATAATGAATAATAAACGTGTGAAATAATAAATAACAAACATGTGAAATAATGAATAACAATTGATTCCTGATGGGTCCCAAATTAAAAGCTCAAAAATATGTCCATAAATGCTAAAATTATTCATGAACTAATAATTGACATTACCAAAGTGTCATTAAATTTTAATTACTGGTAACCTATCAACACTTACATGGTCTGCTAAAACCCTTTGACAAACAACAACTTGCCCAGTGATCTCTGTTCAGTGTACTGTCAATAGTTACACAAGGCACTCACCTGTAATGGTACATCCCCTTCTTTCAGGAAATCAAACATAACATGATCGTCACCTGTACTCACAAAACTACGAGTCTGTAATGCTGCCCAGGTATCTACAACCATAACAATACAACATGTTACAAATAATTACAAGTCAAATAGTTTTCTGTGGCCAGATATTTTACCAACCAGTATTTCCGACTTTATTACTGGTTACTGTATTCCTAGAAATGGTTTCGCGCATTTTAAGTTAGCGACTTTCGCGGGAGGTTTAATAGCCGCGAAAATGTTACCTCCAACGAATCGCGAACGTTTCTAGCTTCTTCATACTCAAATTGCAAAATCATTCGACGAAGGATAATTGTACTTGCGCATACATGACGTGGGAACTTCTGTCAATAAATCCATCTTTATAAAATCTAAGAATAACTGTGTTAATTATCTCAATTTAAACATCAATTTCGATCCTGTAAGAATCGTGCATATTATAGGCTGTGTAGACATAAACACTGATGACGTAGCGTGTAATGTGCTCAATGTAAACAAGCACGGGGGTACATGGGTGGGGTGTTAACATTCAGTTTACTTCTACATACAAAGTTTGTTTTTGTCATGATTAAAGTCAATGTATTCCTGTACAGGTATTTACAATAACCATTTCACATTTATTTGTTTAACATATGTTTGGTGGTTAATTTATAATAATAACTATTTACTGGTTTATGTTGATAAACACTGTATGAAATCCTTTGTTATGAAGAGATTAATTGATCATTGTAATTGTTATCAGGTCAGTTAAGGTCACAATCAATTGAATTGATCGTGTATACACGGATGGTGATGACAAACAGTCCATTTAAAATTGCGAGATGTGTCAAACATACCTTTATGCCGTAGCGACTTTAGTTTCGCGGAATTCGCCCGCGGGGCGGGCCGTAGGTAACAATGCTTATCAAAACTGACAGCTTACAAAACCAACTGAAAACATGTTATAATTAATTTTGTGTATTGTTAACCTTGGTTACATTTATATATCAGTGTTGGATGAGGATAGGTTGAATATGTTTTACCCATATCATTTTGATCTGCATGCTTATTTGGGCGTTGTTTTATTGCGACCTGACTGTACCTAGTTTCATAAAGATTTTCATGAATTGTTAGAAAAACTTCTTTGTTATATTATAGAAATTAATTGATTTTGGAACCATTCTACTTTATTACCAGTCAAGGTCACCCTGGAACCACACGAGATAGCACAAGCTAGCTAGCATTAAATAAATAAAATATACCAGATTTATATAGAGCCCTTTTTATATGAAAGCAGGTTCAAAGGCACTTCACAAGTAGATCTGACCAGAGGGACAAACTGAGAGAAAGTCCCCGAAAGGAGAGAGAGACATCAGATACAGGCATGTCAGGGGTTGCAGAAGTGCAACCTAGCTCTTATTACAAACAGACAGCCTGATTCTTTAATGTGCCCGGTGTATAGCACCAATACACAGCTTCCTGGCGCCTTTCAACAGATACTTTGCAGTCCACATGGTCCAATATAGCGGGAAATTACTACGAATAGAAGTTCAGAAATGTCAAGTTCTGATGCCGGGGATTGAACCCCATCCTCTGGATTGACAGTCCAGTGCATTACCTCTGAGCTTAATCTTTTTTTATTAAGATTTAAGGAGAGTGAAACTGATTTAACCTGCAGGGAGGTATTCTAGTATTCTGATGATTTGCAATTGTTTATTGACCATTGTATTCTTTGGTGCACATGATTTATGAGCTAATTACTGTAAAACTAGAAATTATTTCGTGCAATCTAATTTTGCAGAGTTTGCGAGTGGTAGAATTCTGCGAAATTAAGTCACTGATAGAGCTAAAACCATTAATATGGACATTGCAGTAAACTTAAAATCACGAAAATTTGTAATCAAGATTGTTTGGACGATCTGCAAAACGCGGAAGTTCGTATTCGCGAAATTACATTGGTTTACAGTAAATGGATTGATGAGCAATGTTAGACATGTATAAACTCTTACATTTATATAAAACATTTTTAAATGTATGAAATGGACTGTATGTTGATCATTATTAAATTTTTATACATTTCATTACTTTATGTCCATGGTTAAATTGAATACTTGAGCAAAGGCTTGGAGCTTGATAAATACGACTTTGTCAATGACCGGAAATGTGCCTTTACAGTTTTCACATGAAATGCCATTATCAGATGCTCTGAATGACCATATTTTAAATGCAAATATCTTATACAGAACTTAGGAGCTAAAATTTGTTTACATAACTGCGGGTGCTACTGTGAGTTTTGTTGGTACATTAATTTCATTTACTTGTGCAAAATATTTTACTAGTAGAAAGTACGGCTACAAACTGGGAAATCTTTATTTATTTGTTTTAACACAAACAATCTATAAAACATACGAGCCATTCTCCAGGAAAACCGGGCTTAGTGACAAAAATATGAAAATCATGATAATGTAGCATTAGTAAGACAAGTCTCTTTTGAACAGTTTCTGAAAATTTGAGCAAAATATAACATCAAATTACAAAGTTACAGACTTTTAAATGTAACCATCCCCCCCCCTACTTTGTTAGTAACATCGCAAACATCATTGAACGACATTCAAATGTTATTTGATGTTACATTAACAAAAAGTTCATAAATCCAGTATTTGATGAGTTCTTGACGTAAACTTTTCAAAATTGTATCACATTTTAGAATTATATTCCTTTAACATATCTACACTGTGAATTTTAGCTCTTAAAGAAATGTAGCAACTGTTTTCAACCACTAACCCCTCGTTTTCTCAATATGGATACCCTCAGAAATCACCATAGCAGCGACAGAAGATATTTTAACATGATTCATGAGAAAAAATAAATCTAAGACTTAGTTCTATATTATTCAAGAACTTAAACTTAAATCCAAGAGCATGACGGTTTTGTCATTTAGGAGGGTTTTCTTATTACATAAATACTAATACAATGTCACGCCCGGTTTTCCTGGAGAACGACTCATATACACTTGCATTACTTACATGACTGTCCTTCGTCAGCAAGAACAAAGAAGTTGGAGGAACCAAACTCATCTATCAGTGCCCCTACAATAAACATAGATGTCAGATTACTGGAGTCCATATAAGGGTGAAAACCATGTCAAAATCAATCGAACAGTAAGTGAGAAATGATAACCTGTAGTATAATTCATATTTGATTAATATAAATATTTAATTGTATTTGATTTATATAAATATTCAATTGAAGTAAGAATAACAAGAGCTGGTCACTGTAAGGGACATACGAGGGTCATTCAATATATTCGTAGACAATCGTTCTCATTTCATTATTATTGCGTTTTAACAATGGTTTCTTATAACATTATAAACAGTAACTTATTACCAACAGTCAATGCAAATTAATCTTCAATAATGCAAACTAGTAACACGTCATCAGCCATTGTATTACCATGGAAACGCGTTACCACCCCCGACCGACGTAACGGGCCTTTTCCATTTGTTCAACTAGTTATAAATTCTGATTAAGTTAATGTACATTCCGATATTTCTGTCAGATTATTGAAAAATATTATCTTGGGGTTTCATGAAAGTATGAAATTAGTTGGACGTCGTAGTCGGAATTAAAAACTGTTTTATCAAGGCGAATCGCGTTTTCAATAACGTCAAAACGCCTATTTCTTTACACGAGGAAATTCATATGACTATTGAATTGTGCATGGGGCTGAGAAAAACACAGCAGACACACAAGAGCTGCTTCAGAGAGCGGAATGAGAACATACAGCATGCAGTTGTCTTGTCTGTAAGTGGCAAAAACAAATTTCTGAAACGCAGCATGGTATTTAAAACGATACATGGATGTGCAGATAGGCAAACGTAGTGACGTTTAACACAACGTCCGTCGAAATGTGCGAGATGTTTTCAAATTAATATACAACAATTATGCCAAGCCTTAATACTTAACTTAGACTACATAAGATATTGTGGAAGATGTGTTAAATCATATACAATTTGAATGTTTATGTTTATTTCAATGATAATAACATAATTTCATTTCGGGCTTCCATTTGAGAATCACCGAAACATCAATAACGTCGCTGACGTCAGATCATAAATTGCGGTGTGTGGTGGTACCAGTATGGTGATATTTATATTTTAGCCATATTTTTTTTAAAAATGCGTTGTTTCACGCAATATTTTCAGCACTTGTGTCCAAAAGGCTGTAGTTTGACGTGATGTAGTTTGTTTTTCTTTGTATCATCGGATGTTAAGATGATTAACACAGTCTACGAATTTATTGAATGACCCACGTACATGTCCCTAAAGTGGGATGTTGATAGTATACACAAGTATTAAGTTACCAAAATGTCTAAGTTCAAAAAATTCCATAACTCCTTACAAAATAACCCTACAGATATATGACTTGTCTAGTAAAGTTGACAAATGCTATTAAGTATGACTACCATGTTACATTACAATAGAATTGAGAGTAAACAAATTATTGAACTCTTCTTAAAACTTTAATCAAAATGTGTATGTGTGAAGGGCTATTACTCCTTACAAAATTATCCTAGAGTTATGACCCATGTCTAGTGTGATTGACTTATGATAATAGATAGGTGTACTAAGTTTCAATGCAATAGCATTCATAGTAAACAAACTATTGAACTTTATTTAAAACTTTAACCTGAATGCCACTGACAAACAGACGGACGCCCCTACATACACTACTTTAGGTGTTCATCCCTTTGTTAAAGATCAAAAGAATGACCACTTAAAGAACAGAAGAATTAAGTGGTTACAGAATGAATTCAATAGATTTCTATTGTGTTAGGCCACACCTCCGACAACCTAAGGTAGCTTCCGTGTGTGTGGAGTACGTGACAAACAGAATGATGGACAGACGGTTCAATTTTAAAATGCCTTCTGGGCATACTATATGATAAATTTAAATAAAAACATCGGATATTCATAACAATATGGGAGCACAGTGTTATTACCGACTGGAGGTCCGACACATGTGACATTGACGTGTTCAAAATAATAGCAATCCTCTTCGCTCCACCCATCATGAAAGCATTCATCAAAACTTTCCTCATTTCCTTCACAATGTAGTTCATCTAAATGAATAGGTATATCACCTTCTCTGTCATTGCAGCATCGAAAAGTATGATCTCCCTCACTAAATATTGTACAAAAGAAAAGCATAAATACACTAAGGAATCGTTATAATAACATGGATACTTGGGCTACATCCATGATAAATACATCATAAGAAAGGGTATGTACATACATTTTATATTGTGTACAATTTTTTATAAATGAACCATAACTGCCCCGTTGCCTAGCAACAATCTAATTATTCAAAATTTGACTTTGTTGATTATGATTTTAACAACATCATCTCTCTAATCTTGAGATGTTTGAAATATTTTAATTCCAACATCAATTTTAAGCAACAGAACATTAAAGTTAACAAAGTATTGACATGTGCCATGATATGGTTGCATTCGGAAACATTAAAAGAATATTTAAAGAGAAAAATTGGACACTTGGTATTCTCGTTCAGCTAAGAGCCGTTCGAAATTTGCAAAATAACTACATAGGCCCAAGTAAACATACAATATCTTCTTAGTATTCAAGGCATTTGTGCGTTTTTGGTTTTAATTTTAGTGTATGCTAATTGGCCTCTAAATGCATGGACATTTTAGTGAAAATATATTATTTTAGTTACTATGGCAACCAATTCCCTCTAATGGTATTGGTATGAACAGCCCTTTTATCATAGTTTTTTGTTGCCTAGCAACACAAATGTATACCATATTGTCACATCTTAACATCTTATTCTGCTTCATAACTCATCAAGCCTTTATATTGACAAGTATATAAAACATACACAAATGTATTTCACAAAATTTAATAGTAGACCATTCAGGTTTTACTCTTTAACAATGACGTCAAATCTTAACATGTAAAACGTCACTTTCATAAAAATGCACTTCAAATGTTCCTAGTAGTGAGGTTTATAAAAAATGTTTAATTATGGAATATGATATATCATAAAAAAATTTAAAGCATCTACTTTAAAATGGTATTTCCGGATTTTATGTAATGCATATGTTAAAAAAGTTATTAAGATACGAAACTGTAACATATATTTTGGAACACCCTGTATTTTCAAACAGCGATAAAAAAAACCAGTTTCAGTAACAATGTGGCTTTAATATTGCCAAAACAACACAAATACAAACATAATTTGACCGCATCCACTAAAAGAACATTCTTTATAATAAATATGTGACATACCCTTCTACATACGAGTGGTTAAAGTGATAATCTTACAGATATCCAAGCATGTGACAAGCAGCTTTTGCCTCGTCATATCCAAACCCATCATCGCATACACCTCCCCATTCACCGGTATCTGGATGTAGAACCTCCAACCAGCCTGAGTTAGATCTCTCACCAATTAGACGTACATCAGGATTTCTAGCAAAACCCGAATCAGAACTGTCTGAAAACATTAAGGAATACAAGTAAATATCCCTGGCTTACAATGACAAGGTCGTACGTACAAAAACGCTATTTTGAGAAAACAATAAAATCTGTCTGAAAACTACTTTTTTACTTCAAGAAAAACAAGCTTTTTAAACTTCAGTTTGGTCAACATGAACTGTTTTGATTATCATGAAAATAAATTCACGAGATTTAGCCCCTTGGGTTGCAGATTTCAAATATGTATGGTTTGTATAAAGGCCTTCACATTCTAAGACACCGATATAGTAATGCGTGGTGGATCAAGCAAATTTTCTCAGGAACGTTTCACACCCTCTTTTTTCCCCGCTTTTTTCTCTGAGGGATGTGTCCTGACCTCTAAGACTCTTAACCATGAAAACTTTGTCTCAATATATCAGATAAAACCATCTTGGCTAAAATTCCAGGGGTCTTGTCCTATGGCCCCTATTCTGAGTCGTCAGTGCACATCAGTAGGCTGCGATATTCAGCTAAAATGTGCCTCGTCCTCACACTTTGTTTGCAACAAATCATCAAATTACCATGATAAAACAATTAGGTCAATATTCAATCTCTCTTAAACAATAACTCTCTATTATGAGTAGCGCTAACACCAGCTAAAATTATATTTCCTTAAAGTGGTAATTCTGTAAACAGTGCACTACATTTTTGTATAATTTTGTATAATAATGTTATGTTATAGATTCGAATATTCGTTCAGTTTTCGAATATTCGAATATTCGGTCCCATCTCTAGTTATAATTTATAATATTCCACGATGATCAACAGATTGATTAACATTGATTTTAATTAATTTAATTTAAATTAATTTATGATACTTAATTACCATCAATAAACGTCCAATATATTGACTCGTTAGAAGATGACATTGTCCATCCACAGTTTACTGATGTTGTATCACACAAAACTGGATCTATAAAATAAATTCACAAATAATTAGACCACAGAACACTCAATAAACATTGTTGAGGGCAAAACTTATTTTCAAGGTACGGAATTCCATTTGGGCCATCACCTTTACATATGATAATAAAAAGGCAAGATCTTGAAAATATATGACGACAAAAAAATGAAACATTGGTTCCCAAAACGGGGACAATACGATGATGATAATGCACAAGTACTATAATGACAAAAACATGAAACTATGGTGACGAAAACACTAAAGTACGATGACATAATGCAAAGGACGATGCTGATAATGTGAAAGTATGATGCGGATAATGTGAAATTATGATGAGGAAAACGTGAAAGTATGATGAGGTAAATGTGAAAGATGAGGAAAATGAGAAAGTATGATATGGAAAATGTGAAAGATGAGGATAATGTGAAAGTATAATGAGGAAAATGTGAAAGTATGATATCATGAGGAAAACGTGAAAGTATGATGAGGAAAATGTGAAAGTATGATGAGGAAAATGTGAAAGTACGATGAGGAAAATGTGAAAGTACGATGAGGAAAATGTGAAAGTATGATGAGGAAAATGTGAAAGTACAATGAGGAAAATGTGAAAGTATGATGAGGAAAATGTGAAAGTATGATGAGGAAAATGTGTAAGTACGAAGAGGAAAATGTGAAAGTATGATGAGGAAAATGTGAAAGTATGATATCATGAGGAAAATGTGAAAGTATGATGAGGAAAACGTGAAAGTATGATGAGGAAAATGTGAAAGTATGATGAGGAAAATGTGTAAGTAGGAAGAGGAAAATGTGAAAGTATGATGAGGAAAATGTGAAAGTATGATGAGGAAAATGTGAAAGTATGATGAGGAAAACGTGAAAGTATGATGAGGAAAATGTGAAAGTATGATATCATGTGGAAAATGTGAAAGTATAATGAGGAAACATGAAAGTATGATGAGGAAAATGTGAAAGTATGATGAGGAAAATGTGAAAGTATGATATCATGAGGAAAATGTGAAAGTACGATGAGGAAAACGTGAAAGTATGATGAGGAAAACGTGAAAGTATGATGAGGAAAACGTAAGATGAGAATACAAGAAATAACTTACGTGTACATTCAGTACCAAGTTGCACATCATCTAGATTGATTGCCGTGGTTACATCAGTTCCTCTGACTGCAGTAAATGTGAACATTGTAGGTTCATTATTATCAATCCAACCTGGTAAATTATAACATTTAGATTCCCATTCTTGATTTGACATCCCATAAGTTGTCATCATTATTTCACTTGGTTCTCCTTGTTGTACCATCAGCTAGAAAATCAATGATTACAATGGTTTATTCACTTTTATTAATCCTTGCCACCGAAAATCTATATGGGTGATGCCCCCAGAAGAGATAGTCACTTTAGTTCTTGGGGGGGGATAGAGCATGATAGAAAAGATGCCCCAGTTCCAGAAGTAGTCCTGGTTCTTTTACGTGCCTGAGGTAAACAGTAAAGCATTATACATGGGACCTTGCTTAATGTCTCGTTCGAGAGACAATTAGATATTTTAGTTATGTTGGGTGGGAAACACTGAAGAGCATTGCTATAATGATTACATGAAATTTCAATGATTCAGTTTTCTTTACCGTTTATTGCTTATGTACTGTAAAGTCAGTGAGCATTTAATTTCATGGATTTCTCGGATGACAAAAACCACGAAATGAAATCCCCAATGAAAAATTATACAAATAAATATGTCAAATTGACAGCTGCTGCCATACTTCCTTTCAAGATCAGTTAGGGGTATAAAAATAGGTTTTTGGGTAATTTGATGGCATATATTAACCACAGGTAACTGTATCATTAATAAAGAGTAAATAATAAAAAAAAGTTTTTTATAAAATCTTAGATAGCATAAATTTTGTAAAAGAAACTTTTTATCAATGATACAGTTACCTATGATATTAACATGTAATAAAACAATTATTATATTTGTTTGATATTTGAATGATATCTGATGGTTTTAAAATGTGAATTTTGACCTTGCCATTTTTTGCTGAAAGCTGAAATCCTTGACATTACATTGCTACAAAATGGTCTTTTTTACCAAAACCACGAAATTTTGTCCAAATGAAATTAAATAATGTTACATAACAGTTAATAGAAAATGTAGACAGAAATGCCTTTGATTACATAATATATACAATGCACATATAACAGGCCTGCCATTTCTCAGGCAATCTGATGTGATTACAGGCTTACCGGCTTTGAGGTCCGATTTACCGGCAATCTTGATAAAATCAAAGCGTTCATATATTGCGAGTCGGTATATTTGGTGACAAAGCAATTAATAGGAAGCACATGTCATAAAATGTACTACCTCCTGTTGTTTCCCAAATTTGATTCAGATTCTGGCTCACTTGGCTGCTTTTATTTTCCATAAACATGTATAAAACGACTTTTAGACATAGAAGTCCGTCTTCTACTGACGTGCTTTTTCTGCATTTTTATATTATTAATTTTATTATTATGCTAAGCTCTGATTGTATTATAGGTGTCTATAATCGAAAATGATTAAAATACAGTGTACTTGTCGATCTTTGTTCACCTCAGTTAAATATATTTTGCTAATTCATTAATTAGAATTGAGGAAATTGCATATTTTTTAATTTTGCCTAGACAAGGCTACCAAAATCTTTTTAACGTAGGGCTCTTCTACATTGGTTTAATTCTAGGACCTTTATATTATACAGAACGATAAGTTTCTATTGCTTTATCTAATTAAAATTTAAAAGAAGATTTTTTTTTATTAGGCCATTTAATGGTTGATTGGTTATAATTAGGCGGTTCGCGCGCTTAGTGGCTTTAGTTAGGCGGTTCGCGCGCTAAGCGGCATGAATTAGGGGGTTCGCGCTAAGCGCAGAATATTGAATTTGTCATCATCGCGCGCTTGAATTCAATGTTTGCTAAAATCTCAGGCTTTCCCATGATTTTATTATGGCAGGCCTGATATAATAACATCATGATACATTCAAATATTGTTGGTCAGTTAATTGTGACATGTGATCGTGATCTGTCTTTTATTTATTTTCGGGCGTTCCTTGTTGTGCCTTTCATTATATAACTCAGCTGTTTTCTGTTGAGTTTTGTCTGAATTGAACACTACCTGATTTCCATTATCTTTTTTTAAAACCTTTAATTTCTGATTTGCCATTAACATATTGTCAATAGTAGAAAGTTGTTAATTTATTTCCCAATCCATGAATGTCCAATGAAGCTAAAGCTGTCAAGTTCGAGGCTCCTAAGTTCAAGTGTTCTTTAGTTCTTAGTTCTTGAGCAAAGAAATATATCCCCTCATCAAAGATAGGGGACATGATAAAGTGAATATTCTGTCGCATTTACCTGTAGTATTTCATTTCCAGTGATCTGATAGCTGAATTTGATAGACATGAAATCATTTAGACCAGGTGTACTAAACATCAAGTCAGTCTCAGCTCCCGTGTTACCAGTCCGAGACTGTGCTGTCATACGATGGCCCCCTATTCAACAAAAAACAACATCAAACTTTAGACATTTTTATCATTTTTTTTAACCGAGGACAAAAACTCTCAAACGTCTATTTAAACTCAGGGTCAAAACATATCTGCAATTTTTCTGACTATGAAAAAATGTCTTTATTTTTTTTATCTTGACAAAAACCCTCCCACTTTATTTTATACTAGGACAAAAATTTGGACTTATATATAGGATAATGGTTTTTTTGTGCATGGACATAAAACACTCCTGCATTTAGTGTAATATTGCTAAAACAGGACTGGGACAAAAACACGTTTGTAATTGTTAACAAAACCATCTCACAATTTTTAAACTAGGACAATCATTAGAGCTAGGATAAAAATTCTGCAATGTTTCAGTTTTTAACTATGGCAGATACACTCATGCACTCATCGGTTGTAATTATTGATA
Organism: Spisula solida; assembly: GCA_947247005.1. Classification (NCBI taxonomy): domain Eukaryota; kingdom Metazoa; phylum Mollusca; class Bivalvia; order Venerida; family Mactridae; genus Spisula; species Spisula solida. The sequence continues at coordinate 21,717,977 of OX365951.1, forward strand.
TTGGGGAAACAATTATCGTTCCGTGTTCAAAAGTTGCAAGTTCCGATTTCGTCATATTTATATACATACAAGAATAAAGAATGGTAAATTTTGGGCCCGAACCTTTTATCTGTTCTGGTTTTCTCAGATTGTGTATAAATCTAATTGTACCATATATACCCTTATATGGTATACACACGACTGTGTATTGGATGCCGGAAATAAAATTGGAGAACAATCAAAGAAAAAGTCAGATGCAAAAAATCGTAAAATACAAATCTACACCTGAAGAAAAGGCCTTTAGTGATTTGATTAATAGACACTTTGAAAATGTCTCAAGTCGTGAAAAGAACACATAAAATGTTTGGTAAATATTCTTGGCTGATAAAAGGGTGAGAATACTTGAAAAATCGTTGTATATAAATTCTTGTATTTTTTTCCAGAAATAATCCCTCATTGAATACAGTTACTATGTATGCACTAAGTCATTTATGTTGTTATATCCACAATGTCTATATATCTCAACCCACAATGTTTTGTTAAATATATATGTACGTATATCGTAACTTTATCGGGAATAAAAGTTAAATCACAAAAATACTAAAAAATTAAATGAAATAATAAAAACATTTGATCTTACTGTTGTCATTTTCAGAAGATCCACGTGTCCAAGCATACTCCAATATGTTTGATTCAGGATGAATTCCGATACCACATTCTGACTCACGCTCAAAGTTACATGGTCCATCAAGAAGACTTTCTGTCAGGATAAAAGAACTTTAAGATATATTACTTACACCTCAACAAATGGTAGAAAAACAGCATCCAAAAAACAGAGAAACAGTATCCAAAAAACAGAGAAACAGTATAAAAAAACAGAGAAACAGTATCCAAAAAACAGAGAACAGTATAAAAAAACCAGAGAAACAGTATAAAAAAACCAGAGAAACAGCATCCAAAAAACAGAGAAACAGTATAAAAAAACAGAGAAACAGTATAAAAAAAACAGAGAAACAGTATCCAAAAAACAGAGAAACAGTATCCAAAAAACATAGAAACAGTATCAAAAAAACAGAGAAACAGTATAAAAAAAACCAGAGAAACAGTATCCAAAAAACAGAGAAACAGTATCAAAAAACAGAGAAACAGTATCCAAGAAACAGAGAAACAGTATCAAAACAAATAGAGAAACAGTATAAAAAACAACAGAGAAACAGTATCCAAAAAACAGAGAAACAGTATAAAAAAAACAGAGAAACAGTATCAAAACAAACAGAGAAACAGTATCAAAACAAACAGAGAAACAGTATAAAAAAACAACAGAGAAACAGTATCCAAAAAAACAGAGAAACAGTATCAAAAAAACCAGAGAAACGGTATCCAAAAAACAGACAAACAGTATCAAAACAAACAGAGAAACAGTATCAAAAAAAACAGAGAAACGGTGTCCAAAAAACAGAGAAACAGCATCCAAAAAACAGAGAAACAGTATCAAAAAAAAACAGAGAAACAGTATCAAAACAAACAGAGAAACTGTATAAAAAAACAACAGAGAAACAGTATAAAAAAACCCCAGAGAAACAGTATAAAAAAACCCAGAGAAACAGCATCCAAAAAACAGAGAAACAGTATCAAAAAAACAGAGAAACAGTATCAAAAAAACCAGAGAAACAGTATAAAAAAAACAGAGAAACAGTATCAAAAAAACAGAGAAACAGTATAAAAAAAAACAGAGAAACAGCATCCAAAAAACAGAGAAACAGTATCCAAAAAACAGAGAAACAGTATCCAAAAACAGAGAAACAACATCCAAAAAACAGAGAAACAGTATCCAAAAACACAGAAGCAGTATCCAAATAAAACAGAGAAACAGCATCAAAAAACTGTTATTTCTGTTGGATTCAATCCACCCTCCAGACTCCTGTTTATTTTATGTGTGATATCCTGATAAGAGACAAGCTATGATGATTTATTGGTCTTTGAAATTGAAGGATACAACAAATCTATTTCCGTTTCATAAACAAAATGATTTTTGTTTAACCTTTTTCTGTGATTGAAATAAAATCAACTTGGAGCTTGAGTCTGATCCTGAAAAGTAAGTTTCAGGAAAACCTGCTATTTTGACGACTTGTACATTTGTAATTACTATCATAATAATAAGATTTAAAAAACCCTAAAATATGAAAAAATACATAAAATACATATCTATAATATTCAATTTCAAGTTATTTACACATTTAGGTTAATAAAAATTAGATTTAAAATTTCTCATTAATTATGTTGAAATAACTTACCTTGTTGCAATTTCGTAAATCTAATCAGATTTTTTTAACAGAAGTAGCATTTTTCTTTATCATTATTAAGTGTACATTCATGATTTTGGATATACAATGTACATTAAAAATTAATACACAATTCTAAAACTTTTTTAAACCATTTTGCAAAGTTTATGTCAAGAATTTTTCAAATACTGTATGTTTTGTTTAAATTCCTGACTTGTTATTAAAGTAGAAATTCTTGGAGTCTGTCTTGTTTAACTTTATTTATCAAATACTGTATGAAATACTTTACTGACGCTAAAATAATATAAACGCTTAAACAGGCTCTACAAAAACAACTGTGGCTTCCTTAAAAATTAGGATATCAAAATAATTTCATTTGCAATTTACTTTAATACAATTACTCATTTTAGGTATGGAAAAACTCAAGTCAATATGTTTGTAAAAATAGCAAGTTTTCCTGGAGTTCAGCTCATATGTTTCGCTACACATATAAGTGAGTCCGGGTATATTTTATAGTTAGTGTATGAGTTCATCATTTCAGTGTAAGTTACCTTTGCAGCTTCCATCTGATAGACTGACTCCAGCAAGTGCCACCAGACATGTGGGACCACAATTTGCACTAAATACCATCTGATCTGTAAAATAAACAACACATCACAGTAAACACCACACTCTATATAAGGTAAATTTTTTACCTTGGTAGTTTAAATGGACGGATATCAGTGTAGCAATACCACGTGGCTTTTGACTACAGTTACAAGTAGAAATTTGTTAACATTGGAACACAAATATAGCCATAAGTATTTTATTTCTTTATCGATTTCTATAAAATATTCGTCACGCTAAGGGGAAAAGCATTTGCTTTCCATGAAATATAAGATCTTTTTCAGGAGTATTACCGATTTTTCCATTACCCTGTAAAACCTACACATTCCACGCTTTCACAAGGTAATTGACAAAACGGCACAACCGTTGAAAAAGATTTTATATTTCATGGAAAGCAAATAATTGTCTCCTTAGCGTGGTGTATATTTCATAGAAATCGATGGAGAAATAAAATATTTATGACTATTTTATTTTCCAATGTTTACAAATTTCTTCTTGTAACTGTAGTCAAAAGTCACGTGGTATTGCTACACTGGATTTACTACGGTATATTAACTATCATTCTGGTAAAAGTGCAATAACATGCATAACCTAGAAATTTAGCTATATAGATGTACAACGACCTTCGAAATATGACCTTTAGACTAGTCCATTTGACAAGGTTGAAACGATATTTACCGTAATTTTTCTGATATATTATTGACAAATATAAGAAAACTCACGTTAAATGTCAAGTTGACACCGTGGCCTAGTGATTAACATGGTCTATACGTTAAAAACTTTGCGTATCTTATTATATGGGTCGTGGGTTCGAATCCGTTGCTATACATTTTATTAAAAATATAATACAGTAAGTTGTAAATGATAAAATTATGTTTTATGTTTAGTAAACGTTTGGTTTGTTTCAATAATATTAATTTTCGTCCGCCCTGGATACATTTTACCATTGCTCGGATGACAATCGGGTTGAATAACAAAGTATTTTTATCATTAATTTCAATGGAATGTTTTCAGTGTATCAAAATACAAAGGAAATCTATATATTTTAGATATGGATATTAGACATATGCACGCAAAATGTTTATTTATCAAAATTAATCAAAAGTTGCACTTTCAAATATGTGTGTCTATTTTGATTGGTGAAAATGCACCCCTTTTACCTGGTTTATTTCATTACTAAAAGTACAGTTACGCCCGATTGATTGTGGTTTATCTATAGTTGTATTCATTGATTATTCAGGGTAGTCACTTGTTTACATAACAATGACTGTACATAAACATTGCAATTAAAGTCTTTTATTAATGTCGTATTTTAATATATACAGTGCCCACCAAAAATTAGTATACAGAAAATATTTGTTGAAAATTTTAACTTGGTTGAATTATTCAATATCGGTTTATCAAACAGTCACAATTTTACTTGTTTCTAAAATTACAGTTAGAGTAAAAGTAAAGTAGAGTAAAACAGAGATAGAAATAAAAATGAAGATTTTCTGAATTAAGATAACCATTTGATCAAAAAGGCTGCATTTTCAATCTTTTTGTGACAAAGTTACCATTCAAGCAGGACAAAGAAACTTTTATTTTTGCACCTAGGGTACCAATCAATGATTGGTCTGTACATCTAATAAACAAAAAATATTCATTTTCTTCAAAAATATTGTTGTTTCACTGTTTTGCAAATAGTGTTATTACAGACAAGTAATGGGAAAAAAGCATATGTATACATATTTTTGGTGGGCAGTGTATTAAGTAGCTTAGTGAATAAGGTATTGGTTTTCACTGCCTTTTTCTCCAATAAAAATGTTTAAAACATTAAAGATACGATGTTATGATAATGCATTATGTTTGTATACAAGTGACAGACCTGAATAAACGGACAATCAGTCATTATTTCGGCCTGTCGTTAATAGTAATGTCTGACCACATTAAACTCAGAGACTCCAAGCATAATGCTCATACAAGTCTGACAAGTCTCAGTTAAATATAGTTCACTGATACACAATGTAACATGATAGCATAACTTTTTTTTGTTTGCAAGATTTCATTCGAATAAAAAGGCAGTAAAATTACTACAAAATACGCTAAGCTACATACAAGTACCCATGCATGCATTACTTATGAAAAGTCACAGGACAAAATCAAACACATATTACAAGACTTAGTACAAGACACAGGACAAAATCACACACCGACTACAAGACTTAGTACAAGACACAGGACAAAATCTCACACAGATTACAACACTTAGTACAAGACACAGGACAAAGTCACACACCGACTACAAGACTTAGAACAAGACACAGGACAAAATCTCACACAGATTACAACACTTAGTACAAGACACAGGACAAAGTCACACACAGATTACAACACTTAGTATAAGACACAGGACAAAGTCACACACAGATTACAACACTTAGTACAAGACACAGGACAAAGCCACACACACCTTACAAGACTTAGAACAAGACACAGGACAAAATCACACACACCTTACAAGACTTAGAACAAGACACAGGAAAAAATCACACACACCTTACAAGACTTAGAACAAGACAAAGCACAAAATCACACACACCTTACAAGACTTAGAACAAGACACAGGACAAAATCACACACACATTACAAGACTTAGAACAAGACACAGGACAAAATCACACACACCTTACAAGACTTAGAACAAGACAAAGCACAAAATCATACACACATTACAAGACTTAGAACAAGACACAGGACAAAATCATACACAGGCTACAAGACTTAGAACAAGACACAGGACAAAATCACACACAGACTACAAGACTCAGTACAAGACGCATAGGACAAAATAAAAATTAAAGAAATACTACTTACATTCAGTATCTGATGATAGTTGATCTAGATTGATACATCCGTACACCCACTCGGATTCTAAGTCATGTCTCAAATATTTACTGGTCCATAGTGTGTCAACTTCTAGTACTGAGCGACGTTTACGGGATTCTTCAATCATAGTATGCATGCTGACTGTCAATGCATTGAACGGAAAGTCTTGTAACAAATAACTAAACTCAAGCTTCTGACTCACTCCTTCAGGACGTACAAAAGGTGGACTTGTGATTTGTGCCGAATCATCCACTGAACTATTAACATTTCTGAATGCCATAACTGCAGAGAAAAATACAAACATTTTAATATGTATTTATGTTTGTTGCATTGAATAATAATGAACTAGTACTTCAAAAATAAAAATGTCAAAATGTTAAGGAAGTCTTTCAAAAAGTCATATAGCTTGTTTAAATGGTAAGTTATATAACTTGAACTATGTGTATGAGCTTAGATTGTAATAAAATTTCCCATTGCAAAAAAAGGAAACATTATTAATAATTATACCATTTCAGTTATCAATACAGTTTGTGCAACTATAACTGAACTAAAGTTTTGATATGAACAAACATAAGGAAATGTCCTATAGATTGATTTAGTAAAAGTAGCATTTACACTATGGCACAAATAACCGCCTTAATAGACTAGAATTAGAACAGAGTTCCCTTCGAGCACGCATGTTAATTAAATGTATATGCCACTCTATATTAACGTAAATATGCTGCCGCTTACACATATCGATCGGCCGATAAACAATGTTACCGCGTTAAGCGTAAAACGCACTAGTCAAAATCTACCCTGCTTTATGTAAGACCTCATAATTTTCGTATCTGTTATCCGATTTTAAATATTTAAAGCTTGTAATGAAGCAGAGATATATGTCTGTCTTTTAATACAACATTCATCACAATACCCTAATTATTAAATCCACGGCGACGAGTAAGAATCCGTTCCGCGTAAAAGTAAGTTTAAAATACCTCTTTTTTTACCAAATAAAAATGCAACCAACGGTCGAAAATCATCAAATATGAATTTAATTTTCGATCGATTTTGTTCATTAAAACTTGTTTTAAAAGCTAATACTTTAAGGTTTTATAAAATGTAAAACTTATTTATAAAGCATTTGTGAGTTGTCGACCGCCAACGATTTGATTAAACTTCGTGCATTTATGTACTAATTATTGCAAATAAATTTTCAAAATGGCGGAATCACGTCGAAACGCGTGTGAAACGGGCACCTGCACACCTTCCATGCGCTAATTGAAAACATATTTTTGATTGAAACTTGTTTAAATTGTGAGATTAAATACGTTTTGAGGTACTGGTTGTACTTTTTTCTGGTTTCTATTGGTTCTGTCTTTACAGAATGGAGTCAAAAATAGTGATTTTTGTCACGATGCGGGACTATTTTTTTGGTAGCTGTATTGAACTGGCGGACTTATTGCCGAATGTTAATTATAAAATGGCGATTATTTACAATATAACCTGCTATTAAATGCATTTTGAGAGGTATTGGTTGCATTAAATTACGAACCATGATGCTAGCCTTTGAAAAAATCGCCACAAAAGATGATCAATGGTCGGCGTAGTTTACATCAAACATTATTATGAATACGTCCGTTCTGTTTTATTTCGTTGGCGGTCGACAACTCGCAAATGCTTTAAAAATAAGTTTTTACATTTTATAAAACCTTACAGTATAAGCTTTTAAAACAAGCTTTAATGAACAAAATCGATCGAAAATTAGATTAATGTTTGATGATTTTCGACCGTTGATTGAATTTTTATTTGGTAAAAAACGGGATATTTTAAACTTACTTTTACGCGGAACGGATTCTTACTCGTCGCCGTGGATTTAATAACTAGGGTATCGTGATGAATGTTGTATTAATAGACAGGCATATATCTCTGCTTCATTACAAGCTTCAAATATTTAAAATCGGATAATAGATACGAAAATTATGAGGTCTTACATAAAGCAGGGTAGAATTTGACTAGTGCGTTTTACGCTTAACGCGGTAACATTGTTTATCGGCCTATCGATATGTATAAGCGGCAGCATATTTACAACTTTTACATACGTTAATATAGAGTGTCATATACATTTAATTAACATGCGTGCTTCGAGTGAGGGATCCTGGTGGTGTTTTTCACCAGAAAACTATGGATGTTTATACATAATCAGTCTTAATACAGCATGACTCTACACTGTATGTTATATCATATTCTAACACGATCTGCGGATTAATCTATATAGAGGCATAGAGGAAACCAAGCTGTATTTTATTACCGCAACAAAACACACCTGACAAATTGGCTGGTACTATTTATGCCCGCAAATAGCAAATTGGTCATAATTGTTTGTGCGCTCAAAAATGACTAAACAACTCAATAAATACATAATTTTTATTAATATACTGAATATTAATTTATTGAATATTCTGTTACAGTTGTTTCTCCAAATAAACAAATTAAACTCCAAAAATATGTTTCGTTCCTTCACAAAACATCCAACATCAGCATGTGCGATTTAAAGTAGTTCTGAGTGAGTGAGTGAAAATAAACATCACATGACATATTTATGAATGAATTAACGTAAACTTTGTACTAAAAACTTAAATGAGTTGCAAAAGTATCCAGTGTTTCAGCAATGACGCATCTATTTTTAACAACTCCATTATACTCTCAACTCTTAGTTTCATAAAAATTTCTGATAATCAATTCATTTATATTTTTCCTTTCTGACAATAGATTCTTTATACTCGTGTTACTAAAACTGTTTCCTGTTTAAAATGTGTTCTTTCCTTCAGAAAATTACGAATCTCGTTTTCATTAACGAGGGATGTAATTGTACCAGCTAATAGCCACTCGATTTCCGCGTGAAATTATTTTCAATGTAAAATGGGTAAAAATGGAATGCGCGCAATTAAATAGTACAGGATATTATCGTGTTTAGAATCGAAATAAAAAGTTTGTTGTTGTATTTTGTCGGTGAATAAAACTCATGCTACAAACTTGTGATTTAATTTTTCCCCATCTGAACTCCTGCCTGTGTTTTATTCACCGACAAAATACAAGAAAGATTTTTATTTCTTAATTAGATGATACCAGAGCTGTCAGAGATGGGTAATGCTCCCGGTCAGGACTGTTGTTTGTCATAGAACATTACCCCAAAAATTTACAAAAGAGAGTTTTGTTCTTTGGCACTGCACTTGCCCTTAATAAGATCTATTCAACTATGAAGTTTCAAATTGATATCAACGATACTGTATGAGTTATGGAATGGACAAGAATTGAGTATGAATAAAAGCTCCGCGAGTCGCATGTGTCGCCTGACAAAATGCACATTTGTCATGGAAAACTATCCAGTATTGGGCTACATATCAGACTCACAAGAGTTCTCTAGTCATCTGAACTAAAAACGACAAAGCGATGCTCTGGACAAAAAAATGTCCTGATAAAATCAATCTGAAGGGAATCATTCAAACACTACACAAGCTAGAGTTATGATTCTTGCGCACTGCACTTCATGTCACAGCAAAGAAACATGCATTCCTATTTTTGAGTCATTAATAGTTATGGTGACAAAGTTATGCCACGGACAAGAAATGCTTATAAAATCAATCAAAGGGAAAAAATTGGAAAATGGCACAAGGTAGAGTTATGGTTCTTGTGTACTGCACTTGGACTTTTGGTAAGAAACATGCATACCAAGTTTCAAGTCATTCAACCTCATGGTGACAAAGTTATCCTCCGGACAAGAAATGCTCAAATTAAATCAATCTAAGGAAAATAATTCAAAAACTATGACAGGTAGAGTTATGGTTCTTGCGCACTGCACTCCGGCTTATTGTAAGAAACATGCCTATCAATTCTTGAGTCATTTGAACGTAAGGTGACAAAGTTATGCTCCGGACAAGAAATGCTGTAATAAAATCAATCAAAGGGAAATAATTCAAAAACTATGACAGGTTGAGTTATGGTTCTTGTGCACTGCACTTTGGCTTATTGCAAGAAACATGCATACCAAATCTAGAGTCATTTGAACTTAAGGTGACAAAGTTATGCTCCGGACAAGAAATGCTCTAATAAAATCAATCAAAGGGAAATGATTCAAAAACTATGACAGGTAGAGTTATGGTTCTTGCGCACTGCACTTCAGCTTATTGCAAGAAACATGCATACCAAATCTAGAGTCATTTGAACTTAAGGTGACAAAGTTATGCTCCGGACAAGAAATGCTCTAATAAAATCAATCAAAGGGAAATAATTCAAAAACTATGACAGGTAGAGTTATGGTTCTTGTGCACTGCACTCCGGCTTATTGCTAGAAACATGCATACCAATTCTTGAGTCATTTGAACTTAAGGTGACAAAGTTATGCTCCGGACAAGCAATTTGTGACCCGCCGCAGCCGCAGCCGCTGCCGCAGCCGCCACCAAAGTAACACCTATATGTCGCCTGAAAAGGCGATACAAAAATGACAAAGTGCCGTAACTAGTTTTTGAGTTATCATCCAAGCAAAAATATGTTGAACGGAAGGACAAAGGGACAGACAAAGTGGCAACTTATATGAAATAATATGGAGCATAAATAAACTCTACCTTGATTCTCCGCTCCTAGGTACTCTGGAATATTCAAGGACTGCGAAGAAACTAAGTTCCATGTTGTATCTCCTAGTGTGCAGGATGACTGATAATTACAAGAATCTTCACCAAACGAACAACTCACACTAGGATCAGCAGCTGGTAGTTGACAGTCAGTGCAGGGATCACCAACTGTAACAAAATACTAATTTAAAGCCTATTTTTTGACATGACATTTACATACTGTTCGTTGGGCTGATTATACATCAACCCCCCCCCCCCACCCTAATCATTAAGTCACAAGTTGATTATTACCCTGTGAATTCCAACACATTATTAGCTTTTGACCCTCTCAGGCACTCATTCATGCACATTGATAACATTGATAGGAAAAACATAGCAGTGATGCTCAGATATAGGTGTATTTCTACGTTATGCATGTTTATGTACTTTAACCATAGAGTTTACACAGTTAATCCCCCCATTAGCTACCCAAGTTGAAAATTTATAGGTATATTTCCAACTTGGGTAGCTAAACAGTGGGATTAACTGTGTAAATATTTAAATTCTAGCATGGTCGACAGGAAAAGTTTAGAATTAAAATTTTTAACGCTTCTTGTGAAGACTGATCGTGTTGTGCCTCTTCCAGCATGCGTGACAGAAACCACCAGTTGTTTTCGTGAACTTGTGACCACGGGATGATTTTCCAGCCGAGGTAAGACCACGCAGTTCTCGGTGCTTAAAGACATAATGCCCAACTTAGTAATGGAAATGAATTTAAATGTCTTCTTAGATGCATATTATGCCTTATGCACTACACATTAGCGGAGAGGTGCTGCGCCGTATATTGTGACCTCAACATCTCTGACAGTGAGTGTCAATGCTCTAATGCTACATGTTCTTTCAAATACTGTTGTTATTTTATCAGATATTGCATTTGGGGGACAAACATCACAAATAATTTATTACTTAAGTCCTGAGAAATTTTAGGAAAATTATGTTATTTACAAGGCTGAATGTAATAACATTAAAGCCATATTAAGCTTTAAACGGCTATTTTCAAAAAGCAATAACTTAGTACCCTATTTGAAGAGCCATGTATTTTAAGCACTTTAGTTAAGTCCAAAAGCTGGAGAACACCATAAGACAGAAGAAAATGGAATATAACATCCGGTTGGTTTGTTTACAAAATAATGAATTGTAAACAAAAATGTGCAATTTTTAATCTAAGGGAAACAACTCCTGCAAAATTAGTATTTTGTCATCCATACATTTTACTAAATGTGATTTTTGGCATACTATTTCGACAGATACATTTAACATTCTGTCGTCTATTATAGGTTATATGTGAAAAATATCCAAATTCCTTGTAATTAGTCTATTTACTGGATAAACGTAAAATAATGTCTTGGGAGCGGTAATGTGGCTTTAAGTTAAAAATTTGAACTGCTCCTTCTTAAGCTAAATCCAACATATACATGTATATGTACGTAATAACCTGGTTTATCAGGAACCTGTTTTTACTGGCAACCTGTCTTAACCGGCATGGTTTTCGGTCCCGGCAAAACTCCACTATATTTCTATTAGATGGACCTTTACATTAACGGAACCTGCTTTATCTGTTATCTGGCATTGTTTGACAGTCCCGACAATTGATAAATAGTGTGTTTTAGCACTTAATTTACCGGCATTATAGATAATACTTAAAAGATGTGTATCATAAGCAAATGTTTTTGTACATAATTAAGAAAACCAAACAAACATCAATTAACAACTATTATGTGACTAACTATATAACACCATTAGTACAATGGCATGTAAATTCATACTTAAATGCCATTAGATACCTTAAACATTTGTTCATGTGTTATAATTTTGTCTTTTTATAAGCAATTATACAGTTGTATGTATTTCTATAAAACCTGGTTTTACCAGCACACTGCTTTATCCAACACGCTTATCTGGTCCAATGGGATGCCTGATAAACCTGCTTATACTGTATATGCATATATGTTAACTCTGCCGATATAAATTTGCTCAATTTGAATTCTTAAGATGGTGTTCTACATATGGTATGAATTTTACGACTATAGTCAAAGTTTAACTACTAATTTGGCGGGGGGGGGGGTTCCACAAACACTCTATTGTAACACAAGATACATACCACAGCGTATGGATTGCTGCTCAAATGTGTAACAATTATGATCTTCCCAACCACGGTGTTCACAATGCTCCAAACTGGTTTCAGATCCCTCACAATCGAGGTCATCTAGAAGTATAGGTGCATCACTGATTCCGAAGTCTACACTATCCCAATCATATACACTGGAAACATGGTAACACATATTTATAACTTTGATTTGATAATTGTTTTAACCACAGGTAACTGAATCATTGATTAAGGGAGAATTTTTTTTTGTAAATTTATACATTCATAACGTTATTTTTTAAATCTTAATCAATGATACAGTTACCTGTGGTTTTAATTAGAGGAGCTACTATAGAAATCGAGTCGTCTTGCAGACAGACACGCATGATACATGCTTATAAGTTTGGTTGATAATTTAACTAGGGGAGCTGCTTATAGACAAGCCACATGGCTTATAAGTTTGATTCGATATTTGTTTTAACTAGGGGGGGGGGGGGCTGCTTATAGATATCTTGTAGATAGTAGGGGTGACTATTGAGCCCATTTTTTACTATTGCAATACTATTGATATTGCTGAAAGTACTATTGCGATACTATTGTATTGCCGGGAACTATTGCGATACTATTGCAATAGTTATTGCTAATATTTGAACACCAGATATTAACTTGTAAATGCATGCTTGCACTGTGTAAGATATCACTTTGTTGTACAACATGCTAATCTATTATTTGTGGAAATGATTTAAAATTAATTGGACAGAAATAGATCAATACATGTTAACTAAATACTGCAATGTTAGTCCTGTGTGGCAGTTTGGATGCGTAGGATTATAAAACAATAGTTTGTTAACGAAATCAGTAGTTGTTTTAAATTAATAATAAACTTTATTCATAAAAAGGAAACTATCGAATCTATTGATATTTGAGTTAACTATCGGTGATAGTTATTGGATCGAGACTTTTACTATCGATGCATACTATCGGGACCCTCGGGATCGCAATGCATCGATATTTCAATGCATCGACCCACCCCTAGTAGATAGACATACAACATGGCTTAAATGTTTGATTTGATAAAATTTGTTTAACTAGGGGGGCTGCTTCAAGTTGTCTCGTTGACAGACATGGCTAATATGACTGCCTGGGACAGTTGCAATCCATTTGATATTTAAATTGTTCCATACAAGGGTTGATCAGGATATTTTATTATAAGACCAGTCATATAACAACCTTAATTTTGGCATTGCTGTAAGTGAGTGATTTGAATCAAGGGAAGTGACTCTGTGATCAAGGACAATAACTTTGTGAAGCAAAATCATGGGAAGTAACTCAGTGATGTAGATCAAGGGCAGTAACTCTGTGATGTGGATCAAGGACAGTAACTCTGTGATGTGGATCAAGAGCAGTAACTCTGTGATGTGGATCAAGAGCAGTAACTCTGTGATGTGGATCAAGAGCAGTAACTATGTGATGTGGATCAAGAGCAGTAACTCTGTGATGTGGATCAAGAGCAGTAACTATGTGATGTGGATCAAGAGCAGTAACTCTGTGATGTAGATCAAGAGCAGTAACTCTGTGATGTGGATCAAGAGCAGTAACTCTGTGATGTGGATCAAGAGCAGTAACTCTGTGATGTGGATCAAAAACAGTAACTCTGTGATGTGGATCAAAAACAGTAACTCTGTGATGTGGATCAAGAACAGTAACTCTGTGATGTGGATCAAGAGCAGTAACTCTGTGATGTGGATCAAGAGCAGTAACTCTGTGATGTAGACCAAGAGCAGTAACTATGTGATGTGGATCAAGAGCAGTAACTCTGTGATGTGGATTAAGAGCAGTAACTATGTGATGTGGATCAAGAGCAGTAACTCTGTGATGTGGATCAAGAGCAGTAACTATGTGATGTGGATCAAGAGCAGTAACTCTGTGATGTAGATCAAGAGCAGTAACTCTGTGATGTGGATCAAGAGCAGTAACTCAGTGATGTGGATCAAGAGCAGTAACTCTGTGATGTGGATCAAAAACAGTAACTCTGTGATGTGGATCAAGAACAGTAACTCTGTGATGTGGATCAAGAGCAGTAACTCTGTGATGTGGATCAAGAGCAGTAACTCTGTGATGTAGACCAAGAGCAGTAACTCTGTGATGTGGATCAAGAGCAGTAACTCTGTGATGTGGATTAAGAGCAGTAACTATGTGATGTGGATCAAGAGCAGTAACTCTGTGATGTGGATCAAGAGCAGTAACTATGTGATGTGGATCAAGAGCAGTAACTCTGTGATGTGGATCAAGAACAGTAACTTCTTGATGTGGATCAAGATCAGTAACTCTGTGATGTGGATCAAGAGCAGTAACTTTGTGATGTGGATCAAGAGCAGTAACTCCGTGATGTGGATCAAGAACAGTAAATCTGTGATGTGGATCAAGAGCAGTAACTCTGTGATGTGGATCAAGAACAGTAACTATGTGATGTGGATAAAGGGCAGTAACTCTGTGATGTGGATCAAGGGCAGTAACTCTGTGATGTGGATCAAGAGCATTAACTCTGTGATGTGGATCAAGGGTAATAACTCTGATGTGGTGCAAGGGCAGTAACTCTGTGATTCTAATCAAAGTCTTTAACTTAGTAATGCGGTTTATGGCAGTTAATCTGTGATGCTAATCCAGGGAAGGTACGCTGTGATGTGCCTCAGGGGAAATAACTCTGTGACGAAAATCAAGGGCAGTAACTCAGTGAAGCAAATCAAGGGCAGTAAATTTGTGTTGCAAACCATTAGTTGTAACTCTGTGATGTGGATCAAGGGCAGAAATTCTCAGACTCCTGGATTAATACATTCTGCAATGGACAGACCGATCACTTGAATAACCAATTAAAAAGAAGGAAATATGGCTATATAAATTTACCTACCCGGTATAGCCTAATGATCTGCAGACAACAGTAGCATCATATTCATCAAATTCATCGTCACAAACAGTGCCCCATTCACCATTATAAAAAACTTGAATTATTCCTTCCAAGCAATTGTTCCCATCTACCAGTCTTATGTTAAAGTCTACAAAATACAAGAGATGTTTGTAAAACACGTATGCCCCCATGACAGCCCAATAGTCGGAAATGGTAAAGGTCACTGTGACCTTGACCTACTGACCTCAAAATCAATAGGGGTCATCTACAGTTCATGACCAACCTCCATGTAAAGTTTGAAGATGCTAGGTCAAAGCGTTCTTGAGTTATTGAACGGAAACCATTTAAATTGTCAGCAATGGTAAAGGTCACAGTGACCTTGACCTTAGATCTACTGGCCCCAAAATCAAAAGGGGTCATCTACCATTGATAACCAACCTGCATGTAAAGTTTAAAGATCCTAGGTCAAAGCGTTTTTGAGTTATTGAACGGAAACTAATTAAATAGTCAGAAATGATAAAGGTCACAGTGACCTTGACCTTTGATCTACTGACCCCAAAATTAATAGGGGTCATCTACCATTGATGACCCACCTCCATGTAAAGTTGGAAGATCCTAGGTCGAAGCGTTTTTGAGTTATTGAACGGAAACCAATTTAATAGACAGAAATGGTAAAGGTCACAGTGACCTTGACCTTGGATTTACTGACCCCAAAATCAATAGGGGTCATCTACTATTGATGACCAACCTCAATGTTAAGTTTGAAGATCCTATGTCAGAGCGTTCCTTAGTTATTGAACGGAAACCATTTTATACGACCGACCGACCGACTGACCGATCGACAGACATGTGCAAAGCAATATACCCCCTCATCAAAGATGGGGGGCATAATAAATGATTTATAGACACAATAATCGTAACACAATTACTTTTAATGTAAGCAGGTGGAGAGCTGCCTGTATGCAAATATGCAACTGTGATATGAAATTCTGGTTCTTTCAATTCTACAAAATACTTTTTGTCTAATCTGGCCACCTGGGTTCAAATACAGGTGGAGGCACTCAAATGTCTGCCATATTTTAGCAGAAAGCTGACTGGCAAATAAAGGCTATACTCGGTGTAAGAAAAAAGGGTGTAGCCTGTATACATGTTATCATAGCATTATTAGCTTGGATAGTTTTGGAAGCAAAAAACATTTGATTTTAATGTCAAAACTTTTGCCCCAAAAACAGATATTGGACCGGGCCAATTCTAAACACATTCAACTGTCTTATTGAGGTAGATCATAGTCAAACATTTCCTGGGGAGGCCCCTAGCTACCCCCCCCCCCCCAATAAGAGGGGACCATGTGGCTCCTAGCTACCTCCACCGGTAAGAGGGGACCATGAGGCTCCTAGCTAAGGGGACAATGAGGCCCTGAGCTACCCCCAACCAGGAAGAGGAGACAATAAGGCCCCTAGCTACCCCCACCAGTAAGAGGGAACCATGAGGCCCCTAGCTACCTCCACCAGTAAGAGGGGACCAAGAGGCCCCTAGCTACCTCCACCAGTAAGAGGGGACCAAGAGGCCCTGAACTATTCCCAACCAGGAAGAGGAGACAATGAGGCCCTAGCTCACCCACCAGTAAGAGGGGACCATGAGGCTCCTAACACATCCACCAGTAAGAGGGGACAATGAGGCCCCTAGCTCACCAACCAGTAAGAGGCGAACATGAGGCCCCTAGCTACCCCCCCCCACCAGTAAGAGGGGACCATGAGGCCCCTAGCTACCCCCGCCAGTAAGAGGGGGCCCCTAGCTTCCCACCGTAGTAGAAAACTGTCAACTTCGATGCCGAAAATTCTATCTCGAATTTTCGTTATGTCAAAGTAATTTCCACCGTCCCCTGAAATTTGAGATAACGAGAGTTGACTGTATATAAACCCGAGTACATGATCACAGTTTGCACATATTGATCAGGAGAGTACTAAATTGTCAGAAACATTTGTTGACATTTGCCTGATTGTTACCTGCATATCTTACATTTAACTTCGGATTCTATGTCAGTTACCAGAGGGTGGAGTATTTAACTTCGATTTAATGTCACTTACCAGAGGGTGGAACATTTAACTTCCGATTCAATGTCACTTACCAGAGAGTGGAGCATTTAACTTCCGATTCAATGTCACTTACCAGAGGGTGGAACATTTAACTTCCGATTCAATGTCACTTACCAGAGGGTGGAGCGTTTAACTTCCGATTTAATGTCACTTACCAGAGGGTGGAACATTTAACTTCCTATTCAATGTCACTTACCAGAGGGTGGAACATTTAACTTCCGATTCAATGTCACTTACCAGAGGGTGGAGCATTTAACTTCCGATTCAATGTCACTTACCAGAGGGTGGAGCATTTAACTTCCGATTCAATGTCACTTACCAGAGGGTTGAGCGTTTAACTTCCGATTTAATGTCACTTACCAGAGGGTGGAACATTTAACTTCCAATTCAATGTCACTTACCAGAGGGTGGAACATTTAACTTCCGATTCAATGTCACTTACCAGAGGGTGGAACATTTAACTTCCGATTCAATGTCACATACCAGAGGGTGGAACATTTAACTTCCGATTCAATGTCACTTACCAGAGGGTGGAACATTTAACTTCCGATTCAATGTCACTTACCAGAGGGTGGAACATTTAACTTCCGATTCAATGTCACTTACCAGAGGGTGGAACATTTAACTTCCGATTTAATGTCACTTACCAGAGGGTGGAACATTTAACTTCCGATTTGATGTCACTTACCAGAGGGTGGAGCAGTTGTCGAGCTGGCAGTTGGAGTGAATGTTGAGCTTGTACTTGGTATCGGTGTAGTGAATCGATCTTCACCTGTTACATAAATATAATCATATCATTTGCATATAATTTGCATATCAATCATTTACATATTATTTACATATTAATCATTTACATATCATTAACATATCAGTCATTTTCATTGAAATTGAAAACAAGACTGCTAGCAATAAACACTTACAAGTCAACCCCAGTGTAAGCCTTGACCATTATGAATGTTACTAGTTTAGTCAATCAGGGGGCTAATCCGTGACTGGGTTGCATTATTGGAGGGTAGTCAATCAGGGGGCAATAACACTGTTGAAATCACTGACTGGGTTGCATACACATGCCTTATTGGAGGGTAGTCAATCAGGGGGCAATAACACTGTTGAAATCACTGACTGGGTTGCATACACATGCCTTATTGGAGGGTAGTCAATCAGGGGGCAATAACACTGTTGAAATCACTGACTGGGTTGCATACACATGCCTTATTGGAGGGGTCAATCAAGGGGCTATAACTCTGTTGCAATCACGGACTGAGCTGCATACACATGCCTTATTGGAGGGGTCATAGAATTGTACAAGTGTCGTGGTACGAAAGCAATCCCTTGAAAGTATTTGAGTTTGAAGAACTTGAAAGTTTTGTTTAACATTTTCAATACAACAACTAGCTAAGTCAATTAGGGGCCACAATTCTGTTGAAATGTTGGATTGTGTTACATGACTTAAAGGTACGTGTTTATGATCGTAAACAATTATGCCAAGTTTTAAAGCAATGCCTTAGAAGGACTTTGAAAACATTTGAGTTCCATAAACTTAAAAGTTTTGTTTAACATTTTCAATGGGACGACCCAACGAATGGACAATCACTAAATAACATTGCCTGCAGCATCAGTTGTTGCTGGAGCATAAAAATAGTTAGATTTGCAAGTTAAGTTACAGTCTTTTCCTGATATTGCAGTATATTTTATGTTTGAAAATAGGGGTGTTTATGAAAACATACATGAGTTATTGTTTCAAACTATTCATCTGGTTCTGGTCAATATACTGATTTCTATGACAAAAGCCGTGACTTATCAGTCCTTTATATTAATGAAACAGTACACCTACAGCGCGGATTATTTGACATGTCTCTTCTATTAGCATAATTTAATAGCTTATATATTGTCTATATTTATAAACCCAAGTGTATGTTTTAATAAGGCGAAAGTATCTCGAAGATGCTCAAGGTGATATACCAGCACAAATCTAAAGGACCAATATTTCATGATTAGCTGGTGGAAATTTACATATTCGACGCAAGAACCTTGTAATATATTCATGCACAAAGGTCAGGATTAAGTGAAATTCTCCAAGCTTTAACACACACACACAGTCATGTATAGAAAGCAACTGGATTTCAAAAAGTTTGATTTTAAAATATAGAGCAGACTGTGAAATTTTGCAAATAGATAGGTTAATGTGTTGAAGTAATATGTAGCACGGAAATGTTATAAAAGACTTATATATACCACAGGAGACAGACGCATCCTGAGCATGGGAGCAGAAGGTAGTTAGCTGCCATTCAGAGTTTGCACATTCGT
The DNA here is from genome assembly GCA_947247005.1 of Spisula solida. NCBI lineage: Eukaryota > Metazoa > Mollusca > Bivalvia > Venerida > Mactridae > Spisula > Spisula solida. Next base: position 21,737,755 of record OX365951.1, read on the forward strand.
CTAATGTTTCCTCGGTCCCAGTACATTGAAGATTAGACAAGTATATTGATCCTGTTCCCTGCCCGTAGTAAGCTCTTCCATCTGCAAAATGGCTTCCTCCACTGTTTTAAATATGTAACAATAAACAGAATAATATAATATGAACTAAGGCACAGCCTATTATTGCGGATTATACCTCAAAAAACGTTAAAGAACTGTTCAGCCAATATATCGTTTACAATACACTAGGCTAGCAGAATCATCCTAGAAGTTTATGCTTTCTGGTCCAACTCCATGTATTGTTAATTGTCGAGGTTCAAAAACGCAAGAAAAATTCATAATATCATATAAAATACAGCCTCTCAAGAGCAACACCGTTTGGGAGCAGCAAATAAAAGCCATTGTATAGAGGTTGTTGCTCTACAGAGGTTAAACATAAATAGCAAAATATCAGCTTAGGGAACTTTTGATAGTGTTGTTATAGAGATGTTGGTGCTCTACAGAGGACCACTCTGGAGAGGTTGTACTGTACAATACCGCCTCTCTAGAGACGATTAAGCAAACAATGTCATGAAGTTGAATTGTTGTACAGAATTTGTTTCTCTGGAGGGGTTATATCTATAGTAAATGATAACTTCTGGAACAAAATTATTAGATAGGTTAAGAGAGGTAGTTGCTGTAAAGAGGGCACTATGGATAGATCGCACTGTAGTTATATACATCATGTATAACAAATAATAGGGAATTTCCCCATTAATGATTACATGCAAAAAACACGTGATTGTTGTTGTTGTAGTTTTGCATTGGCTATGGCCTATGTTTTTTTGACAGACCGGATGTAGAATAATGATTCGGTAGACTGAATTTCACGTCCCACTTCCGGTAGAGGCAAGTTGTTGCTCAAGATTTGAGAACCAATCTTGTTTAATTTTTTATTTTCCAATATGAAATTTAAATACAGTTCCACTATTTTAATAACATTTCGGCATATAAGCCTGATTCAAATCACGAAACTTATTGAAAAAAAAATATATTTCTTATTTAATCCAACGTTAATGTGACGTTGTTGTACGGCATAGCGCCCCAACTTGTGAATGATTTTGTTGAATTGAAATATAAATAGCAAATAAAAGACGAGTGTAAAACTATAATAACTAGATATAGGGCATATCTGTTCAACCCGTCTCCTAGATCGGAAAACACTCTTTTCTAAGTATTGGTCTTCTATGTGGTGCTGCCTGGCAGCCAGAGGTCTGTGGAGCAAACAAATTCCTTATTCGTTTTTTTTCTTTGCCAGATTATCCAAAAACCTGATGGGAAATCCCCGCTGGATGCAGTGCATTTATTCATATTAGTTTAATAAGGCAAAAACAAATTTATTATGTGGTTCTGGTAACATGGTGCAAAACATTAGGGTAGGTAGGTAGGAGAAACAGTTTATTTTTTAAAATGATTTTATTTTTCCTTTTATAACAATATTTCAGCACAAACCCACTAACCTTTGGTGAAGATCTAAAAAGAATATTACAAATCAGGCGGGGAAAGCAGCACTCAACGGAAGTAGCCGAAAGGTACAAAAACAACACACAAAATGCAAAAAAATGATATTTTTATCCCAATATCAAAACTATCAAAAAACAAAATTCAACATATAAAGCAATAAAATGTCTAGGGTTGGGCCAAAAATTAAGGGTTAGTCGGGTTACTAGAACCACGTAATAAATTTGTTTTGGCCTAAAGAGATTGTTCAATGCAGACCATAAATAGATCATCATGTACGGCATTAAATTGTTACATACGATTTTCAGAATATGTATTAGTATCAGAACGATTTTGTTACAGAATCATGAATTTAAAGTTTGAGAGTTCACACTAAAACATGGCACAGTTAATTGACACAGTTATGTTTTAGGTCATATACTGCAGCTGACTCAATATATCAATCACCTAACCAGTTTTCCTGAACCTGAGTCTAATCTGAGTACTATAAGTTATCATTCCACCAGGAACCTAAGTCAATTTTCCCACAAATTATATCAAATTTTCATGGAACAACAAGACCTGCAATGACCGGGAATCAAATGCAGATCTCCCGGCTGTAACCACTGGACCATTTTTAAATAAAATTTAAACTCGTATGAACATATATTGAGAGAATGACATATTAGTTATCATTTTTTTTTAATACATTAGCTAAATACTATCAGAGACTATGGATAACAGAGATTGGCAACTAGACTTAGAACTTTTAATATAGCATGCGTGTGCAAACTTGTGACAACTAAAACTCAGTAACTACAGGTCAGACAGACATACATTATATATTTTAGAAAGCATAGATATTCCTCTACAGCTGCATTAAAATTTTTGGCAAATTTTGGATTTCCTGGATAGATTTTTATCATATTAATAATTTCTTACCCTTCAAATTTGCATTTCAAACATCGAAAAAATCGAAATTAACTCAATAATGGGTTGCTTCAATCTTCGTTTTTGTATGTTACAAACAAAATAAATGAATATAAATAATGGAAGCCATTAAACATTGAACATACTAAGCTTTCAGAATAACCAAAGCTTAAGATTGCAGGACTGAAACTGTTTTATGGTAGGTTATAGAGGCAATTGCTTATCTCTGTTATCTATAGTCTCTGATAATATAAAAACATGAAAACTTACGTAGCACCAAGTTGTCGACAAATAACCATAGCTTCATTCTCATCGAAACCATCTGAGCACACCGTACTGAATTCACCGTATTGTCCACGTCTCACTTCTACACGACCACACAACTCATTCGTATCATCACAGTCACCAACCAATCGTATTTCATACTCTGTTAAACAATATAATAAATTATACTTAATTTGTTTTTATTCTCTTAAACAAAAGGTAAAAACAATACAGCTAGTAAAATTTGTTTTTATTATCTTAAACAAAAGGTAAAAACAATACAGCTAGTAAAATTTGTTTTTATTATCTTAAGCAAAAGGTAAATACAATACAGCTAGTAAAATTTGTTTTTATTATCTTAAACAAAAGGTAAATACAATACAGCTAGTAAAATTTGTTTTTATTATCTTAAACAAAAGGTAAATACAATACAGCTAGTAAAATGTGTTTTTATTATCTTAAACAAAAGGTAAATACAAAACAGCTAGTAAAAAAAAGGAAAGTTAATTATGCTGACACATATAAGGACATGTATTTAAACATGCAGTTTGGGTTGAAGTGAGACCTTATACGAATACAGTACGACATTGGCCGTTGTTAGAGGTTATCTTGATCTACAGAGGTTAAATTTATAGTAGATATGGGCTTAGTAAATTTTGAAGATGATGTTAAAGAGAGGTTGTTGCTCAAGAGAGGGCCACTCTGGAGAGGTGGTACTGTATACTGTAAAATCAATTAATTTCAATGACACAAAATTTCATGGTTTTGGTAAAAAGACGATTTCGTGGCAACCTAAATTGCAAAGATTTCGAAAGTCATGAAAATAGCACGGTCACAAATCATTCAAAAATCAAACAGATATAATGATTGTTATATTACAAGTAAAATTCCCAAAAATCCTGTCTCACTGAGCTTTAAAGCATGTATGGTAGCCGCTGTAAACTTGACAAATTTGTTGTTAAAATTATAAATTGGGAATTTTTAAAAGTTTGTAGTTTGGGCATTCATGAAATCCATGAAATTAAATCAACCGTGAATATTAATGATTTTACTGTCTGTATATTACCATATTGTAGTGGTGGTGTAGTTGGGGGTGCATGACAGTCGAGCCATTCATCCGAATTATCCTCACAGTCGTTGGTTCCATCACACCTGCGGTCCGTATCAATACACATGTCAAACGTGTCACACTTCCACAGTCCATCCCCACATACTGCAATACAATATGTAATACATGTATAGTGCGCCCAGGATAATGTGATATTTACTTACATGAATCAGTTTGGTCAACTGTTGCAAAATTGGTTTAACAAATCTGTAATTTAAAAGTAAAGAGATAAGGTCAATATTGTACTCAAAACGTCTCTGATAAATCTAGCACATCTGATTATAGTCCACCTTTGTGGAATATACCAAATGTTACCACCTTTCTCATTATCAGCGGCGCACTATAAAAAATGACCTATAAATCAATTATTCAGGTCAGTCACTTGTTTTTGTACCATTGGGTACATAAACATTGCAATTTCTCTTATTAATGTCTTATTTTGATATATATCAGGTGTATATATATGTACCTTAGTGAGTAAGGTATTGGTTTTCATTGTACATTTACATGAGAATAATGGTAAATTTACATGAGAATAACGGTACATTATCATGAGAATAACGGTACATTATCATGAGAATAACGGTACATTTACATGAGAATAACGGTACATTTACATGAGAATAACTGTACATTAATGTGAGAACAACTTACATTACCATGAAAATAATGGTACATTTAAATAAGAATGGTAAATTAACAGGAAACAACAGTACATTTACATGAAATAAACAGTACATTTACATTAAATAAACAGTACAATTACATGAAAAAAAAACCCAGTACATTTACATACAACAACAGTACATTTACATGAAATAAACAGTGCATTTACATGAAAAAAGTACATTTACATGAAAAACAGTACATTTACTGACCAAATGGACATCCAATTTCATCAGTACCATCATCACAGTCATAATTTCCATCACATTCTTCTGCTGCGCTGTAGCATCCAGTTCCATCCGCATTGGTTATTTTACATCTTCCATACTCACAATCTAAAGCATACAAGTATATAACATCTTAAATTACCTAGCAATCTTATCATTATTTCATTTTCAATGCTTTCTTGCAATGTTAAATTATTATCTTGGCTTTAAGTTCAGTAATAATTTGCGAGTTCCAGTCATTATTTGCTAGACTCCTAGCTTTTTTAACCCTGGCTGGACAGATGGCTTCAGGTACTTCGTATCTTGGTCAGAATCATACTGGTTTTAGGTGACAATGTCTGAATAAATAATACACAAAAATGGGCAAAAAAGTATTATACTAGTAGTTACGAATGTGTATAGAATACAGATATTGACCTGAGCATTGACCTTCTATCAGCATAATTTAACAGCTGAAATCGTGTCTAGTTTTATAAACCTGGTTGTATATTTTCTAGGTCCTGATCAGTCATACAAAGTTTTGTTGAAATCAGAACAAATGGCAATATTAAGACAAAATTAATAAAGTAAAAAAACAAAGGACTATAACTCCCTTAAAATTGATCCGACAAAAATATGTACTGACAATATGCACAACTACATTTGGTACTTATCATTCACGCAAAGTCTTGTTGAAATTCAACCAATGGTTACAAAGAAATAGTACGGCAAAATTATTACAAGTGCAAAACATAACTCTCTTAAAATTGATTCGACCAGCGTGTGCCAACAATAAGCATGACTAGACTTGGTCCTGATCAGTCATACAAAGTTTTGTTGAAATCCAACAAATGGTTACAGAGAATTCATGTGAATCAAATATGCAAAAATATAAAGTGCCATAACTTCCTTAGAATTGATCTGACCACCAACTGACTAATAGACCAACCAACCAACCTCCCTCAAGCAAGACTCCAATAAACTTACCACAGTGTCTTTCATCTTCCCCAAAGTTACAATCATCCCAATCATCACATAGCCAGCTAGCATAGATACACTCTCCTGATTCTATACAGTGGTAATCATCATCCTCACATTCTGTGATAAAATATACAAAACATAACACAATCATCACATAGCCAGCTAGCATAGATACACTCTCCTGATTCTATACAGTGGTAACCCTCACCCTCACATTCTGTCATAAAATATACAAAACATAACACAATCATCACATAGCCAGCTAGCATAGATACACTCTCCTGATTCTATACAGTGGTAACCATCACCCTCACATTCTGTAATAAAATATACAAAACATAACACAATCATCACATAGCCAGCTAGCATATATACACTCTCCTGATTCTATACAGTGGTAATCATCACCCTCACATTCTGTGATAAAATATACAAAACATAACACAATCATCACATAGTCAGCTAGCATAGATACACTCTCCTGATTCTATACAGTGGTAATCATCACCCTCACATTCTGTGATAAAATATACAAAACATAACACAATCATCAAATAACCAGCTAGCATAGATACACTCTCCTGATTCTATACAGTGGTAACCATCACCCTCACATTCTGTGATAAAATATACAAAACATTACAAAATCATCACATAGCCAGCTAGCATAGATACACTCTCCTGATTCTACACAGTGGTAATCATCACATTCTGTGATAAAATATACAAAACATTACACAATCATCACATAGCCAGCTAGCATAGATACACTCTCCTGATTCTATACAGTGGTAATCATCACATTCTGTGTTAAAATATACAAAACATTACACAATCATCACATAGCCAGCTAGCATAGATACACTCTGAGACTCCTGATTCTACACAGTGGTAATCATCACATTCTGTGATAAAATATACAAAACATAACACAATCATCACATAGCCAGCTAGCATAGTTACACTCTCCTGATTCTATACAGGGGTAATCATCACCCTCACATTCTGTGATAAAATATACAAAACATAACACAATCATCACATAGCCAGCTAGCATAGATACACTCTCCTGATTCTATACAGTGGTAACCATCACATAGCCAGCTAGCATAGATACACTCTCCTGATTCTATACAGGGGTAACCCTCACCCTCACATTCTGTGATAAAATATACAAAACATAACACAATCATCACATAGCCAGCTAGCATAGATACACTCTCCTGATTCTATACAGTGGTAACCCTCACCCTCACATTCTGTGATAAAATATACAAAACATAACACAATCATCACATAGCCAGCTAGCATAGATACACTCTCCTGGTTCTATACAGTGGTGATCATCACCCTCACATTCTGTGATAAAATATACAAAACATAACACTATCATCACATAGCCAGCTAGCATAGATACACTCTCCTGATTCTATACAGGGGTAACCATCACCCTCACATTCTGTGATAAAATATACAAAATATAACACAATCATCACATAGCCAGCTAGCATAGATACACTCTCCTGATTCTATACAGTGGTAATCATCACCCTCACATTCTGTGATAAAATATACAAAACATAACACTATCATCACATAGCCAGCTAGCATAGATACACTCTCCTGATTCTATACAGGGGTAATCAACACCCTCACATTCTGTGATAAAATATACAAAACATAACACAATCATCACATAGCCAGCTAGCATAGATACACTCTCCTGATTCTATACAGGGGTAATCATCACCCTCACATTCTGTGATAAAATATACAAAACATAACACAATCATCACATAGCCAGCTAGCATAGATACACTCTCCTGATTCTATACAGTGGTAATCATCACCCTCACATTCTGTGATTAAATATACAAAACATAACACAATCATCACATAGCCAGCTAGCATAGATACACTCTCCTGATTCTATACAGGGGTAATCATCACCCTTCCATTCTGTGATAAAATACACAAAACATAACACAATCATCACATAGCCAGCTAGCATAGATACACTCTCCTGATTCTATACAGGGGTAACCCTCACCCTCACATTCTGTGATAAAATATACAAAACATAACACAATCATCAAATAGCCAGCTAGCATAGATACACTCTCCTGATTCTATACAGTGGTAATCACCACCCTCACATTCTGTGATAAAATATACAAAACATAACACAATCATCACATAGCCAGCTAGCATAGATGCACTCTCCTGATTCTATACAGTGGTAACCATCACCCTCACATTCTGTGATAAAATATACAAAACATAACACAATCATCACATAGCCAGCTAGCATAGATACACTCTCCTGATTCTATACAGTGGTAATCATCACCCTCACATTCTGTGATAAAATATACAAAACATAACATAATCATCACATAGCCAGCTAGCATAGATACACTCTCCTGATTCTATACAGTGGTAACCCTCACCCTCACATTCTGTGATAAAATATACAAAACATAACACAATCATCACATAGCCAGCTAGCATAGATACACTCTCCTGATTCTATACAGTGGTAACCCTCACCCTCACATTCTGTGATAAAATATACAAAACATAACACAATCATCACATAGTCAGCTAGCATAGATACACTCTCCTGATTCTATACAGTGGTAACCATCACCCTCACATTCTGTGATAAAATATGATAAAACAAGACTGCATTCAATAAACGCTTATGCCCCCTGTTGAAGCCTTGTCCATAAATAAGTCCAAAATTAGGTCAAGGTGAAGGTCAGAATGGGGCTAGGTGATACAGGCTTGTGGAGAGTGTTCATCTGCAAAATCTATGCAAGTATGAAACCTTTGTAGCAAACCATATTAATGCTAGAAGAAACGGTCAATTTGGGTGTACCAAGAATTTGGTAAAATATGATAAAACAAGACTGCATTCAATAAACGCTTATGCCCCCTGTGGAAGCCTTGTCCATAAATAAGTCCAAAATTAGGTGAAGATGAAGGTGAAAATGGGGTCAGATGATACAGGCATGTGGAGAGTGTTCATATACATCATCCATGCAAGTATGAAAGCTTTGTAGCAAGCCATATGAATGCTAGAAGAAACGGTCAATTTGGGTTAACCGGACAGACAAACGGATGGACGGACAAACGGACAGGTGAATCACTATATGCCTCCCGATCTAGAGATACCGGGGCATAAAAACGATTCACATCAAATCACATCAAAATGCCTCAAACTATTTTATGATCGGAAAAATAGTTTGAGCCATCTATCTTTTCTAAAAGATAATAGATAATCAGACAGGGAATGCAGCACTCAACTTGAACAGCCAAGCACAGAAAACATAAATACATTACATTCACAAATACATTGCACAATGCCCAAAATATAACTTAACGAGGAAATGAACTTAATTGCTGGAAGACCAAGTTTCAAAAAGTAACCAAGTTACCAAGAAGCAGAAACTGCAAGTCCCAGCAGTCAAATGGCTTATTTAAGCTGAGTGCTGCCTTCCCTGTCTGATTTTCTATTATCATTTTTATATACTGGTATTTCAAACACAATGTAACTTTAATTCCAGTGGTGATATTCAATATTGATCTTACTTGATTTAAGTATAAGGACAACCTATCTGATCACACCATATTAAACTCTTGGTCAGTAAAAGGCGATATGATTGGCTATCCTTATTCTTTAATTAAATAAGATCAATATTGAATACCACCCCTGAACATTAAATAAAATTTTATCTACATTATATATACAGGAACCTTTAAGGCCATGTAACCTACCCAATGGTGTTGTTGTTGTTTGGGATGTTGTCCAGGTGGTATACGATGTTGTCGGAGTTGACGTGGAGTATGTTGTTGGTGTTGATAGTGACGAGGAATCTGTTGTTGTTGTTGAAGGTGTTGACGGTGTAGATGGTGTTGAGCTGGTTGTCGATGCTGGAAACAATCATACATTGAGTAAAACCAATAAAAAACAATACATTAAAGGTCAAATAGAAACCTGAACAGGATGGCAACAATTGCTCTAGTTCAATCAGTTGTTCTTGACCCCAGCTTGACACAGCATAGATATTGACCTAGATTTTATACAGATGACCAATGTGACCATAATTCATAAAGAAGAATATCCTCTAGTGTGTCTACAAGTTTTAATTTAATTGGGCCTTGTGAATAATTGTTTGATGACCCCAGATTGAAATGGACACAATCATACTTTGTACAGATGTTGCTTAATTGTGACCAAGTTTTAATAAAATTTGACCCCAATTGTGACCTCCAGTCTATAGTCACAATGTGTAATCTTTCATTAGACATAGTGAATTATGTTTTGACTCCCTGTAATGATCAAATATATTGAAAGGAACCCAGATTTGGTATGGAAGGTCATTGTGACTAAGTTTCATAATGATTATGCCAAATTGTTACCTCTAGTGTGTTCAAAAGGGTTTCATTTGATTTATTCTAGTGACCTAGTTTTTGACCCTGCATGACCAAATATCATACAGAATCTGGATTTGTACCTATTGTCATTGTCCCTAAGTTTCATTAATATTAGTCAAAAGTTGTGACCTCTAGTGTTTTCTCAAGGGTTTTCTTTCATTTGACCTAGTGACCTAGTTTTTTAACCTGTATGACCCAATATCAACAAGATTTTGTACAGCTAGTCATTGTGTAACCAGACCGGGGCTCGATCACGAGGGCCGTTTGCTTAGAACATTTTTATTCTCAAGTACAATTAATCCCTTTTTATAAGAAAATAAATGTTTTGTTGGTAACCTGTCATCTAGAAGATGTTATATATTGTGCAAAAGCTAAGGAAATGAGAATTTCATTACTTTACAAATACTTTCATAAAAAGAGCAAAAAGAACAGAGCGCTCACATAAAAGCTCACCTGGACACCACAATTATGTACTGTGGCAGTGGTTGTGACAACTTTACTTATTATCATGCATGTCATCTTGGCAACTTTTCTATATATGTCAGTCTCATGACAATGTCTTGACAACAACACCATGGCAGTCTTTTATGGCAGGGTTTTACATATATGCTTATTGCAACATACATTTTCATAATAGGAAAGAAGTAACAATATATAATATTGATGTACATGTATTACATTACAACTGCACTATGGTGGTCATCGTGACAACTGCACTATGACTGTCATCTCGACAACTGCACTATGGCTGTCATCTTGACAACTGCACTATGGTGGTCATCTTGACAACTGCACTATGACTGTCATCTTGACAACTGCACTATGACTGTCATCTTGACAACTGCACTATGACTGTCATCTTGCCAACTGCACTATGGTGGTCATCTCGACAACTGCACTATGGCTGTCATCTTGACAACTGCACTATGGTGGTCATCTTGACAACTGCACTATGACTGTCATCTTGACAACTGCACTATGGTGGTCATCTTGACAACTGCACTATGACTGTCATCTTGACAACTGCACTATGACTGTCATCTTGACAACTGCACTATGACTGTCATCTTGCCAACTGCACTATGGTGGTCATCTCGACAACTGCACTATGGCTGTCATCTTGACAACTGCACTATGGTGGTCATCTTGACAACTGCACTATGACTGTCATCTTGACAACTGCACTATGACTGTCATCTTGACAACTGCACTATGGTGGTCATATTGACAACTGCACTATGACTGTCATCTTGACAACTGCACTATTGCTATCATCTTGACAACTGCACTATGACTGTCATCTTGACAACTGCACTATTGCTATCATCTTGACAACTGCACTATGACTGTCATCTTGACAACTGCACTATCACTGTCATCTTGACAACTGCACTATGGTGGTCATATTGACAACTGCACTATGACTGTCATCTTGACAACTGCACTATGGTGGTCATCTTGACAACTGCACCATGACTGTCATCTTGGCAACTGCACTATGACTGTCATCTTGACAACTGCACTATGGTGGTCATATTGACAACTGCACTATGACTGTCATCTTGACAACTGCACTATTGCTATCATCTTGACAACTGCACTATGACTGTCATCTTGACAACTGCACTATGGCTATCATCTTGACAACTGCACTATGACTGTCATCTTGACAACTGCACTATGGTGGTCATCTTGACAACTGCACTATGGTGGTCATCTTGACAACTGCACTATGACTGTCATCTTGACAACTGCACTATTGCTATCATCTTGACAACTGCACTATGACTGTCATCTTGACAACTGCACTATGACTGTCATCTTGACAACTGCACTATGGTGGTCATCTTGACAACTGCACTATGACTGTCATCTTGACAACTGCACTATGACTGTCATCTTGACAACTGCACTATGGTGGTCATATTGACAACTGCACTATGACTGTCATCTTGACAACTGCACTATGGTGGTCATCTTGACAACTGCACTATGACTGTCATCTTGACAACTGCACTATTGCTATCATCTTGACAACTGCACTATGACTGTCATCTTGACAACTGCACTATGGCTATCATCTTGACAACTGCACTATGACTGTCATCTTGACAACTGCACTATGGTGGTCATCTTGACAACTGCACTATGGTGGTCATCTTGACAACTGCACTATGACTGTCATCTTGACAACTGCACTATTGCTATCATCTTGACAACTGCACTATGACTGTCATCTTGACAACTGCACTATGACTGTCATCTTGACAACTGCACTATGGTGGTCATCTTGACAACTGCACTATGACTGTCATCTTGACAACTGCACTATGACTGTCATCTTGACAACTGCACTATGGTGGTCATATTGACAACTGCACTATGACTGTCATCTTGACAACTGCACTATTGCTATCATCTTGACAACGGCATATCCGGCAAATATGATATTTAAGCGGGGTCTTTGATAAGCAGGATCAGAGCAGTTAGGGAGAACAGTTAGGGAGTAGTCATGGGTTAGCATGTTGGAATCTTCGGGAGGTGTAACTTTACGCTCTCCGGGGTATTCAGGGTTTTGGGTTTTGGTTTAATTTAATAGCTGTTCTCAAATTTGGAAACATTATGCTTAAAATTATTATTATTTACTAGATTGTTTGTCGATTTAATTAAGTACTAAATTATTGTAGGAACTTTAAGTGACTGTGCATTTTTAGGAGAGAGAGATTTATTCACTTATGATTAAGTAACAATTAAAATTAATTAACTGAGTTTGGTATTTTGTTGTTGATTAGTTAAGTAAGTTAGTATGCAATAACCACTATACGACGATCGAATATATGACCGTAACACTTGTTAGGGTAACAAGAGGGACATAAACCACAAAATGACAAATTAGCAAGATTGTTATGGTGATCCAAGTTTCAATTCCAGGTCGTCCCAAAGTTTCAAATCTACCAACATATTATAAGTAAAATAACGCTTTCAGTGTTTCCCACCCAATTAGTAATGAACTGGTTGGAAACCAGATCTATAGGTTGTCTTGTGTGGATAGGTGCTTTACACCGGACACGTTAAAAAACCAATGAGTCTATTAGGAATGAGCTATGGTAGTACATGTATGCGGATTCCTTGTTTCACGCAGCTGTCTCTCAGGCAGTAAAAACCCAAATGACAAACTTTTGATTGTCTTAGTCGAGTACCAAAATCAAACAAAAATAATAAATGCTGTATTGCCCAGAGATAAAAAATCATACATGTTGACAATGAAGGATTAGAGTCAATATATCATTAGATTATTCAGTCGTTTATCACTTCCAAACTTGTTTATCACTTCCAACATTGTGTATCAAACTTGAGTATTGCTTTGAAAAAAGTTTATCAATTCCAAACTTGTTTATCACTTCCAACATTGTGTATCAAACTTGTGTATTGCTTTGAAAATAGTTTATCAATTCCAAACTTGTTTATCACTTCCAACATTGTGTATCAAACTTGTGTATCGCTTTGAAAATAGTTTATCAATTCCAAACTCGTGTATCACTTTGAAAATAGTTTAATCAATTCCAAACTTGTGTATCACTTTGAAAATAGTTTATCAATTCCAAACTTGTGTATCACTTTGAAAATAGTTTAATCAATTCCAAACTTGTGTATCACTTTGAAAATAGTTTATCAATTCCAAACTTATTAATCACTTTCAGACTCATTTATCCCTTCCAAAATTTTGAGCACTGTAACAATAAAAAATAGTTTACCGATGTCACAGTCTGCTCCAGTCCAGCCTGCAGAACACTGGCAGGAGTATTCACCCAGAGAATTAGTACATTCGGCACCGTTCTTACACGGGGAAGATGGTAGAGTACATTCGTCAACATCTGAAAGAAATTCCATCAAGTTTTATCATGGTTACTATTGCCATCGCCTTGCCAATGCACTATAATCATCACCTTGACAACTGAACTACTATTATTATCATCTTGTCAATGCACTATAGTCATCACCTTGACAACTGCACTATGGCCATCATCTTGACAATGCAATATATACTGTAAACCAAGAAATTATTAAGTGTGATTTAATATCGCGGATTTCGCGTGTGGTTGAATTTCACGAAATTAAGTCACCGTGAAAGTACTTAAAACATTGAACTGGACATTTGGGGACACTAAAAAATGCAAAAATTCGTGGCCATCATACTGTCAATGAAATATAGCCATCATCTTGTCAATGCAATATAGCAGTCACCTTCACAGCGGCACTATTGTCCTCATCTTGACAAGGCAATATAGCCATCACCTTCACAACTGCACTATGGCCATCATCTTGCCAATGCAATATAGCCATCACCTTGCCAATGCAATTATAGCCATCACCTTGACAACTGCACTATGACCATCACCTTGACAACAGCATTATAAATGTTTCTATGTTTTCTAACACAAAAAATACAAGCAATGCCTGATTTTTACCTATGACCAGAAAGTGTGACATTAACCTTGGTAAGTTGGAGTCTTAATATTATTTCCAAATGCTGAACATTTGTTATACCCCAAACAAGCAACACAAACCCAGTGTTTTACCTATAACCTCTAAGTATGACCTTGACCTTTGAGCTAGAGACCTGGATCTTGTGCAATGCACACCGTCTCATGGTGTTTTAATAATTATGCCAAGTTATGTTTAAAAGTGTCAATGCTTAATGGAGATACATCCCTGGCAAGGATCCCGATGGATTACCATTGTGGCGACTATGTCGAGCTCACGGGCTCAACAAAAAGTGTTTATACATGACTGTATGTATGCTTTTTACAACAAACATTTAAAGTCACAAATTGTTGAAGAAGTAATAATTAATTATAATGAAGCAAGGTGACTTACCTTGGTTACAGTTCTTGCCTTGCCAACCAGAATCACATTCACATTTATAGTCTCCTGCAGGTTCGTTTAAACACGTGGCTCCATTCTGACATGGTGGAGAGTTGCTTGTACATTCATTAACATCTGAAAATATTGATCATTATTACCATGTGCATAATTATACCAAATGAATGCCTGTAAATATTTTGCACCTGGAGAGTATTATGCTATAGATACAGTATATCTGGCACACTGTTTCTATCTTCCAGGCGAGACTAATGTCAGGTGACTTGTCATATCTAGGGATATTACTTATCATTATTAAATTGTTATAACATCTTATGTGAAGGGTTCCAAACTTGTCTATTTGACGTGACTGTCTGTGTAAAGGCCACGTATTGATTCCACGGCATATCCGGCAAATATGATATTTAAGCGGGGTCTTTGATAAGCAGGATCAGAGCAGTTAGGGAGAACAGTTAGGGAGTAGTCATGGGTTAGCATGTTGGAATCTTCGGGAGGTGTAACTTTACGCTCTCCGGGGTATTCAGGGTTTTGGGTTTTGGTTTAATTTAATAGCTGTTCTCAAATTTGGAAACATTATGCTTAAAATTATTATTATTTACTAGATTGTTTGTCGATTTAATTAAGTACTAAATTATTGTAGGAACTTTAAGTGACTGTGCATTTTTAGGAGAGAGAGATTCATTCACTTATGATTAAGTAACAATTAAAATTAATTAACTGAGTTTGGTATTTTGTTGTTGATTAGTTAAGTAAGTTAGTATGCAATAACCACTATACGACGATCGAATATATGACCGTAACACTTGTTAGGGTAACAAGAGGGACATAAACCACAAAATGACAAATTAGCAAGATTGTTATGGTGATCCAAGTTTCAATTCCAGGTCGTCCCAAAGTTTCAAATCTACCAACATATTATAAGTAAAATAACGCTTTCAGTGTTTCCCACCCAATTAGTAATGAACTGGTTGGAAACCAGATCTATAGGTTGTCTTGTGTGGATAGGTGCTTTACACCGGACACGTTAAAAATCCAATGAGTCTATTAGGAATGAGCTATGGTAGTACATGTATGTGGATTCCTTGTTTCACGCAGCTGTCTCTCAGGCAGTAAAAACCCAAATGACAAACTTTTGATTGTCTTAGTCGAGTACCGAAATCAAACAAAAATAATAAATGCTGTATTGCCCAGAGATAAAAAATCATACATGTTGACAATGAAGGATTAGAGTCAATATATCATTAGATTATTCAGTCGTTTATCACTTCCAAACTTGTTTATCACTTCCAACATTGTGTATCAAACTTGAGTATTGCTTTGAAAAAAGTTTATCAATTCCAAACTTGTTTATCACTTCCAACATTGTGTATCAAACTTGTGTATTGCTTTGAAAATAGTTTATCAATTCCAAACTTGTTTATCACTTCCAACATTGTGTATCAAACTTGTGTATCGCTTTGAAAATAGTTTATCAATTCCAAACTCGTGTATCACTTTGAAAATAGTTTAATCAATTCCAAACTTGTGTATCACTTTGAAAATAGTTTATCAATTCCAAACTTGTGTATCACTTTGAAAATAGTTTAATCAATTCCAAACTTGTGTATCACTTTGAAAATAGTTTATCAATTCCAAACTTATTAATCACTTTCAGACTCATTTATCCCTTCCAAAATTTTGAGCACTGTAACAATAAAAAATAGTTTACCGATGTCACAGTCTGCTCCAGTCCAGCCTGCAGAACACTGGCAGGAGTATTCACCCAGAGAATTAGTACATTCGGCACCGTTCTTACACGGGGAAGATGGTAGAGTACATTCGTCAACATCTGAAAGAAATTCCATCAAGTTTTATCATGGTTACTATTGCCATCGCCTTGCCAATGCACTATAATCATCACCTTGACAACTGAACTACTATTATTATCATCTTGTCAATGCACTATAGTCATCACCTTGACAACTGCACTATGGCCATCATCTTGACAATGCAATATATACTGTAAACCAAGAAATTATTAAGTGTGATTTAATATCGCGGATTTCGCGTGTGGTTGAATTTCACGAAATTAAGTCACCGTGAAAGTACTTAAAACATTGAACTGGACATTTGGGGACACTAAAAAATGCAAAAATTCGTGGCCATCATACTGTCAATGAAATATAGCCATCATCTTGTCAATGCAATATAGCAGTCACCTTCACAGCGGCACTATTGTCCTCATCTTGACAAGGCAATATAGCCATCACCTTCACAACTGCACTTTGGCCATCATCTTGCCAATGCAATATAGCCATCACCTTGCCAATGCAATTATAGCCATCACCTTGACAACTGCACTATGACCATCACCTTGACAACAGCATTATAAATGTTTCTATGTTTTCTAACACAAAAAATACAAGCAATGCCTGATTTTTACCTATGACCAGAAAGTGTGACATTAACCTTGGTAAGTTGGAGTCTTAATATTATTTCCAAATGCTGAACATTTGTTATACCCCAAACAAGCAACACAAACCCAGTGTTTTACCTATAACCTCTAAGTATGACCTTGACCTTTGAGCTAGAGACCTGGATCTTGTGCAATGCACACCGTCTCATGGTGTTTTAATAATTATGCCAAGTTATGTTTAAAAGTGTCAATGCTTAATGGAGATACATCCCTGGCAAGGATCCCGATGGATTACCATTGTGGCGACTATGTCGAGCTCACGGGCTCAACAAAAAGTGTTTATACATGACTGTATGTATGCTTTTTACAACAAACATTTAAAGTCACAAATTGTTGAAGAAGTAATAATTAATTATAATGAAGCAAGGTGACTTACCTTGGTTACAGTTCTTGCCTTGCCAACCAGAATCACATTCACATTTATAGTCTCCTGCAGGTTCGTTTAAACACGTGGCTCCATTCTGACATGGTGGAGAGTTGCTTGTACATTCATTAACATCTGAAAATATTGATCATTATTACCATGTGCATAATTATACCAAATGAATGCCTGTAAATATTTTGCACCTGGAGAGTATTATGCTATAGATACAGTATATCTGGCACACTGTTTCTATCTTCCAGGCGAGACTAATGTCAGGTGACTTGTCATATCTAGGGATATTACTTATCATTATTAAATTGTTATAACATCTTATGTGAAGGGTTCCAAACTTGTCTATTTGACGTGACTGTCTGTGTAAAGGCCACGTATTGATTCCACGGCATATCCGGCAAATATGATATTTAAGCGGGGTCTTTGATAAGCAGGATCAGAGCAGTTAGGGAGAACAGTTAGGGAGTAGTCATGGGTTAGCATGTTGGAATCTTCGGGAGGTGTAACTTTACGCTCTCCGGGGTATTCAGGGTTTTGGGTTTTGGTTTAATTTAATAGCTGTTCTCAAATTTGGAAACATTATGCTTAAAATTATTATTATTTACTAGATTGTTTGTCGATTTAATTAAGTACTAAATTATTGTAGGAACTTTAAGTGACTGTGCATTTTTAGGAGAGAGAGATTCATTCACTTATGATTAAGTAACAATTAAAATTAATTAACTGAGTTTGGTATTTTGTTGTTGATTAGTTAAGTAAGTTAGTATGCAATAACCACTATACGACGATCGAATATATGACCGTAACACTTGTTAGGGTAACAAGAGGGACATAAACCACAAAATGACAAATTAGCAAGATTGTTATGGTGATCCAAGTTTCAATTCCAGGTCGTCCCAAAGTTTCAAATCTACCAACATATTATAAGTAAAATAACGCTTTCAGTGTTTCCCACCCAATTAGTAATGAACTGGTTGGAAACCAGATCTATAGGTTGTCTTGTGTGGATAGGTGCTTTACACCGGACACGTTAAAAAACCAATGAGTCTATTAGGAATGAGCTATGGTAGTACATGTATGTGGATTCCTTGTTTCACGCAGCTGTCTCTCAGGCAGTAAAAACCCAAATGACAAACTTTTGATTGTCTTAGTCGAGTACCGAAATCAAACAAAAATAATAAATGCTGTATTGCCCAGAGATAAAAAATCATACATGTTGACAATGAAGGATTAGAGTCAATATATCATTAGATTATTCAGTCGTTTATCACTTCCAAACTTGTTTATCACTTCCAACATTGTGTATCAAACTTGAGTATTGCTTTGAAAAAAGTTTATCAATTCCAAACTTGTTTATCACTTCCAACATTGTGTATCAAACTTGTGTATTGCTTTGAAAATAGTTTATCAATTCCAAACTTGTTTATCACTTCCAACATTGTGTATCAAACTTGTGTATCGCTTTGAAAATAGTTTATCAATTCCAAACTCGTGTATCACTTTGAAAATAGTTTAATCAATTCCAAACTTGTGTATCACTTTGAAAATAGTTTATCAATTCCAAACTTGTGTATCACTTTGAAAATAGTTTAATCAATTCCAAACTTGTGTATCACTTTGAAAATAGTTTATCAATTCCAAACTTATTAATCACTTTCAGACTCATTTATCCCTTCCAAAATTTTGAGCACTGTAACAATAAAAAATAGTTTACCGATGTCACAGTCTGCTCCAGTCCAGCCTGCAGAACACTGGCAGGAGTATTCACCCAGAGAATTAGTACATTCGGCACCGTTCTTACACGGGGAAGATGGTAGAGTACATTCGTCAACATCTGAAAGAAATTCCATCAAGTTTTATCATGGTTACTATTGCCATCGCCTTGCCAATGCACTATAATCATCACCTTGACAACTGAACTACTATTATTATCATCTTGTCAATGCACTATAGTCATCACCTTGACAACTGCACTATGGCCATCATCTTGACAATGCAATATATACTGTAAACCAAGAAATTATTAAGTGTGATTTAATATCGCGGATTTCGCGTGTGGTTGAATTTCACGAAATTAAGTCACCGTGAAAGTACTTAAAACATTGAACTGGACATTTGGGGACACTAAAAAATGCAAAAATTCGTGGCCATCATACTGTCAATGAAATATAGCCATCATCTTGTCAATGCAATATAGCAGTCACCTTCACAGCGGCACTATTGTCCTCATCTTGGCAAGGCAATATAGCCATCACCTTCACAACTGCACTATGGCCATCATCTTGCCAATGCAATATAGCCATCACCTTGCCAATGCAATTATAGCCATCACCTTGACAACTGCACTATGACCATCACCTTGACAACAGCATTATAAATGTTTCTATGTTTTCTAACACAAAAAATACAAGCAATGCCTGATTTTTACCTATGACCAGAAAGTGTGACATTAACCTTGGTAAGTTGGAGTCTTAATATTATTTCCAAATGCTGAACATTTGTTATACCCCAAACAAGCAACACAAACCCAGTGTTTTACCTATAACCTCTAAGTATGACCTTGACCTTTGAGCTAGAGACCTGGATCTTGTGCAATGCACACCGTCTCATGGTGTTTTAATAATTATGCCAAGTTATGTTTAAAAGTGTCAATGCTTAATGGAGATACATCCCTGGCAAGGATCCCGATGGATTACCATTGTGGCGACTATGTCGAGCTCACGGGCTCAACAAAAAGTGTTTATACATGACTGTATGTATGCTTTTTACAACAAACATTTAAAGTCACAAATTGTTGAAGAAGTAATAATTAATTATAATGAAGCAAGGTGACTTACCTTGGTTACAGTTCTTGCCTTGCCAACCAGAATCACATTCACATTTATAGTCTCCTGCAGGTTCGTTTAAACACGTGGCTCCATTCTGACATGGTGGAGAGTTGCTTGTACATTCATTAACATCTGAAAATATTGATCATTATTACCATGTGCATAATTATACCAAATGAATGCCTGTAAATATTTTGCACCTGGAGAGTATTATGCTATAGATACAGTATATCTGGCACACTGTTTCTATCTTCCAGGCGAGACTAATGTCAGGTGACTTGTCATATCTAGGGATATTACTTATCATTATTAAATTGTTATAACATCTTATGTGAAGGGTTCCAAACTTGTCTATTTGACGTGACTGTCTGTGTAAAGGCCACGTATTGATTCCACGGCATATCCGGCAAATATGATATTTAAGCGGGGTCTTTGATAAGCAGGATCAGAGCAGTTAGGGAGAACAGTTAGGGAGTAGTCATGGGTTAGCATGTTGGAATCTTCGGGAGGTGTAACTTTACGCTCTCCGGGGTATTCAGGGTTTTGGGGTTTTGGTTTAATTTAATAGCTGTTCTCAAATTTGGAAACATTATGCTTAAAATTATTATTATTTACTAGATTGTTTGTCGATTTAATTAAGTACTAAATTATTGTAGGAACTTTAAGTGACTGTGCATTTTTAGGAGAGAGAGATTTATTCACTTATGATTAAGTAACAATTAAAATTAATTAACTGAGTTTGGTATTTTGTTGTTGATTAGTTAAGTAAGTTAGTATGCAATAACCACTATACGACGATCGAATATATGACCGTAACACTTGTTAGGGTAACAAGAGGGACATAAACCACAAAATGACAAATTAGCAAGATTGTTATGGTGATCCAAGTTTCAATTCCAGGTCGTCCCAAAGTTTCAAATCTACCAACATATTATAAGTAAAATAACGCTTTCAGTGTTTCCCACCCAATTAGTAATGAACTGGTTGGAAACCAGATCTATAGGTTGTCTTGTGTGGATAGGTGCTTTACACCGGACACGTTAAAAAACCAATGAGTCTATTAGGAATGAGCTATGGTAGTACATGTATGCGGATTCCTTGTTTCACGCAGCTGTCTCTCAGGCAGTAAAAACCCAAATGACAAACTTTTGATTGTCTTAGTCGAGTACCGAAATCAAACAAAAATAATAAATGCTGTATTGCCCAGAGATAAAAAATCATACATGTTGACAATGAAGGATTAGAGTCAATATATCATTAGATTATTCAGTCGTTTATCACTTCCAAACTTGTTTATCACTTCCAACATTGTGTATCAAACTTGAGTATTGCTTTGAAAAAAGTTTATCAATTCCAAACTTGTTTATCACTTCCAACATTGTGTATCAAACTTGTGTATTGCTTTGAAAATAGTTTATCAATTCCAAACTTGTTTATCACTTCCAACATTGTGTATCAAACTTGTGTATCGCTTTGAAAATAGTTTATCAATTCCAAACTCGTGTATCACTTTGAAAATAGTTTAATCAATTCCAAACTTGTGTATCACTTTGAAAATAGTTTATCAATTCCAAACTTGTGTATCACTTTGAAAATAGTTTAATCAATTCCAAACTTGTGTATCACTTTGAAAATAGTTTATCAATTCCAAACTTATTAATCACTTTCAGACTCATTTATCCCTTCCAAAATTTTGAGCACTGTAACAATAAAAAATAGTTTACCGATGTCACAGTCTGCTCCAGTCCAGCCTGCAGAACACTGGCAGGAGTATTCACCCAGAGAATTAGTACATTCGGCACCATTCTTACACGGGGAAGATGGTAGAGTACATTCGTCAACATCTGAAAGAAATTCCATCAAGTTTTATCATGGTGCATGCGAAGGTTGTAGATACTTGGAACGCGCAACCAGAAAGTTTCAATAATTAATGCAAATACTATAAATACATTTTGAGAACAGGCTAGAAAGATACTGGTGAACTCAGGAACTAGTAAATATAACTATGAGGCTTCAAGCATAACTGGAAGAGACAACAAAACCCGCGAAGACCTAGTGTCAGAGGCAGAGTAGACCTACTACCAGAATTCATCTTAGGTAATCTCAGAAGACATCTAAGGTAAAGGTTCTTTTGTGCAAGTTCTTGAATAGTTTTCCAATTGCTTCTTAATTATTTACATAGAAAAGCAACAATACCCCAAAATGATGTACATATATAAAATTTTTGTTTTACGTGTGAAATAGGACACAATGTGATGAATATGTGCTTGCTCTTGTCATTGCACAAAAACAGTGAAACATAGTTTACCAATTTCACATAGTGTTCCATTCCAGCCAGTGGCAGTACATAGACACTCAAATCCATTCATCTTGTTTAGACATATTCCATCATGTTCACAGGGGTTTGAATCACATTCATTTATGTCTGAAACAAATACATACATACATTGTAGCAGGATCAAATACTAAACTGTATTTAAAAGTACTTTGGAGTTTGACGTAAAGAATCCTTCATGTATTAACAATATTATCTATTTTAGTGGCACTTATGTCAGATGATGGGGTTTGTTATTTCGTTACTCCTTTAAAAAACATTACTTTTTTTTTAACAAATTTGTACCAATTAGTAATTGCCCCAAATATAAGTAGCTTATCTGCTACTATAGTTAATGTAAGGATGTATATTTTGTTTATTGTAATATGTATAATTAATTATGTTATTATATACGTGAATCTGTATTCAAAGGCATATAATTCTGTCTATTGTATTTATAGAAGCAATAAACTGTGAAACCATAGAGTGTAAATTAAACCATAGGTAAGTGCATCATTGAAAAAACAAATACAGAAATCTCTTTTGATATAGATCTAAAACACAAATTAATTTCTGTATTTCTTAAAAAAATATCTTTATCAATGACTTGGTATTGTTACCTGTGAATGAAACAAGCGTACATACCTATCTGACAGTAGGCCCCTGTTGTTCCAGGAGCCCAGTTACCTGTGTATGAAACAAGAGTACATACCTATCTGACAGTAGGCCCCTGTTGTTCCAGGAGCACAGTTACCTGTGTATGACACAAGCGTACATACCTATCTGACAGTTGGCCCCAGTTGTTCCAGGAGCACAGTTACCTGTGTATGAAACAAGAGTACATACCTATCTGACAGTAGGCCCCCGTTGTTCCAGGAGCACAGTTACCTGTGTATGAAACAAGAGTACATACATATCTGACAGTTGGCCCCAGTTGTTCCAGGAGCACAGTTACCTGTGAATGAAACAAGCGTACATACCTATCTGACAGTAGGCCCCCGTTGTTCCAGGAGCACAGTCACATGTGTATGAAACAAGCGTACATACCTATCTGACAGTAGGCCCCTGTTGTTCCAGGAGCACAGTCACATGTGTATGAAACAAGCGTACATACCTATCTGACAGTAGGCCCCCGTTGTTCCAGGAGCACAGTTACCTGTGTATGAAACAAGAGTACATACATATCTGACAGTAGGCCCCTGTTGTTCCAGGAGCACAGTTACCTGTGTATGAAACAAGCGTACATACCTATCTTCCAGTTGGCCCCCGTTGTTCCAGGAGCACAGTCACATGTGTATGAAACAAGTGTACATACCTATCTTCCAGTTGGCCCCTATTGTTCCAGGAGCACAGTTACCTGTGTATGAAACAAGTGTACATACCTATCTGACAGTTGGCCCCAGTTGTTCCAGGAGCACAGTCACATGTGTGACTATTGATACCATCTACACAGATACCGCCATTCTGACACGGATTTGTGATACAGTCATCAACATCTAAAAAATATGTATGTTAAAGACTAACATAGTCCGCCAACGATAGCACTAGCCTTTGTTTACAAATAAAAATGAAAACTGCTCTCATTTTTAGCATTCATTTTTTGTTAAGTAGTGCGCATACATGCACTTAAAATGATCAAACAATACTCAAAGACTTAAATATACACAGATTGGACACTTTATTGAAAACGGGGAGAAAAAGCAAATTGACATGCAGCAGATGCTGATATTTTGCATGAACGCCTTTGTTCGTCATTCTTTTTTAATGACCAATATCTCATTTTGAAGAGCTAGGTTTCTTCTACTGCATGATGTATTATTTTCTATCTCTAATAGAATTCAGAAAATTATTGTTTGAATGAGGCAAACTGGGTATTTTCTGATAAAATTGGAATTTCCATTCAAATGAGAGTAGGTCTGGCTCTTTGAGGTCTAATGTTTTATTTCTTGACTGATTTCAATAAATTTTGTTTCATTTTAAAGCGGAATAATAAATCTATTGCATAAACTTATTAGTTTTTTCCTTTGTACACAAAAACAGGAGATATAAGGAATTAAAAACAAACGAGATTTCCCGAGATTTCAGAAGACTGCCGCGAGATATTGCGAGATTTGGTAGATTTTTCCAAACTTTGTATATTTAGGTCTTTGCAATACTTATATGATCTTTGAAATGATATACTCCTTAAATATACACTGATAACAAGTGGTCAGTTGACCATGCAGTGTTTATATTATGCATTTTTTGTTTATTGATAAGTCTAGAATTATGTTGGGCGAACTATAGCTTGTCAAACTATACAAACACTACTCACAAGTTACGCGTGCAGTGTTTATATTATCCATGTTTTGTTTATTGATAAATCTAGGGTTATCTCCAGCGAACTATAGCTCGCCAAACTATACAAACACTACTCACAGGTTATGAGTGAGATCAGAAATACAGCTACTTGATTATGATCGAGTAATATTATACCTAACCCTTGGGTTCATTCAAGAAGCCGAACTTAAAAACCCCAACTTATCAGGAGAAGCAATCTGTATTTAATTTGTATATATAAAAAAACACGGTTGACGTTTTGGTCAAATTTTCATGGAAAGGTATGACCCGTGCGACTGAGATTCACAACATGGATTCCCCAGTGCAATAATGGTTCACGGTGTACCAGACTAGGGGCATGGCTCACTTATAGTCAATCATAAATCTTTTACATAAATCCTTAAAATATTTTATGTTTCAATTCGTCAAACATATATGCTATAGTAGGGAGATTTCAACATGATCCACAACCTTCTTTTAGCATAATTTTACAGTTGCTGATATATTGTATCTATAATTTTATTTATAACCCAGTTGTAGGTTTTCATAAGTGGAGTATCACAAAGACGCTCGATGTAAAATACAAACACTAATCTAATGGACCAAATATTGCATGTGATATGCGTGCAGAAATTGATATGATTTTATTCAATGCAAGAACCTTGTAATATATTCCTGAATAAAGGTTAGACTCATGTCAATATCTCCGTAGTGTAGCGCTCTGCTTAATCTAGCGTCGATACCGGGTAAGTGGCAAAACAATCATGTAATTGACCCAGTTTTAGTTATGAATCCAAAATAGTTCATCATAACTGGTCCATAACATAATCATGTATGTTTTCAAGCGAATACATCAACTTGAATGCAAAAATTGTGAAATCCATACATGTAGTCTTTAATTATTTATGTATGGTTTAATAACTGGGATATGCAGCCACATTAGCAGGGTCAAACTTGTATGTACAACAGAACCCATGAGGTTGAATCTTTGAAAAAAGGGCATTTATGATAGAATACCATAAATTATAACAACATTTATGTCTATTCTGCACAATGGCATATATAATTATACTAGTATCTAGGCAGACAAAAACGTAATTTGTAATTAAACTTATCGTAGCTTGACAAAAATCTTAAGTGGGTTTGAACATAATTACATAAACTTGAAACTTAATTTATACAATACATATAGATCTATACCGGTACAGCAAAACATAATAAATAATACCATCTATTTGACTGAAAACCGATCCTAAAAATGCATTGACTTGGTCTTATCATTCAGTGAAAATTGACTTCAAAAGTGTGGTCTGCTCCAGTTACATCTGGAAAACAGAAACTTAAGCTTGCACGAATTTCTTCGAAACCAATACTTACTTGTGTTACAATCTTTTCCAACAAATCCTTTCTTACACCGACATTTGTAATCATCTACCTTGTTAATGCATTTTTTAGCATACTGTCCACAAGGATTAGACCTACATGCTGATAAATCTACAATAAAATCATCAACATTACTAACATATATGAGTGCAACAACTCCAGAGTGGCTCTTAGTAACATGCAGCAACAGCTTCTCTTTAGCAACATAATCAGTTTGTTCCTTAAAGCCACATTAGGCCTTAAACGGCTATTTTCAAAAAGCAATAACTTGGTACCCTATTTGAAGTGCCATGAATTTTGAGCATTTTAGTTGAGTCCCAAAGGTTGAGAACACCATAAGATAGAATAAAATGAAATATAATATCCATTTGGTCTGTTTACAAAATAATGAATTGTAAACAAAAAATGTCCAATGCCAACTCCTGCAAAATTAGTATTTTGTCATCCATACATTTTACTAAATGTGATTTTTGGCATACTATTTCGACAGATACATTTAACATTCTGTCGTCTATTATAGGTTATATGTGAAAAATATCCCAATTCCTTGTAATTAGTCTATTTACTGGATAAACGGAACAAATTTCTTGGGAGAGATAATGTGGCTTTAAGTAACCATTTACTATACATTTTAATTCTTCCAGTGTACAGCGACCAAACTATATTTCCCATTGGATGTTTCTCTAGATAGGTTGTACTATACCGGTATTAATATATTCAGAAATCAACATATGCCTACAATTTTAATTAGTGTTTTTCTGTACAATCATTATTTTTCGAGTGAGTTGAATTTTCTTTGATTACGTTGTTTAACTCAACCACAAAATCTAATCACCACGATCAATCGACATCCCCAATACAGAACACACTCCATGTTTTGTAATCCACAAACTTACGACCCCTAGAAATAATCCATGATACATCGAGTGCTTTGATCTGGCTTTATTTTGATTATCATCCAACATAATATCAGTAAAGTTATAGTCCAGTAAGGATATTGTGACAGTGACGTTGCAGTTTATGTGTACGCAACAATCACAAACATTGTCTAAACGGGTAGAGCATAATTTAGTATGTTAGTTTAGCATTGAAATTATAGTTGTTTGTACTGTATAAGTCTTTATAATTGGTTTTACACCGTTATAGTGGACTCGACTGCTGCGTCACTGGATTTTTATCCAGACTGGACTATAGTAAACAACATTTAACTGTGACTTTGACATCAGGCTTGAGCAATTCAATGTGGTCAGATAATACAGTAAAATCACACATTTTCGTGGGTATTAAATTTCGTGAATTTTGATAAAAAATGTATTTTCTTGGGGTCATAAATTCGTTGACTACATAACTAGGAAGAGCACACTCATGTTCTGTATTTTGGAGATCAATTAATCGAGGGATTAGATTTTGTGTTCAAGTTCAACAACGAAATCTACGAAAATTCAACTCCCTCGAAAAATAATTATTTTACAGTATTAGTTATTTCAATGCCACGAGGCTACAGCATTCTATAGCATGACCATATCAAGTATGACTATGTCCTATAAGTCAATACCTTCAAAAACTCAAATAATTTAATAGCATTAGGCTGAAGTATTCAAGTATTTTAATAACATGAAGCTAAACAGTATTTCAATCATAGCATGAAGCTGGGACCGAGTATTAGCAGGGATAGTCTGGCCCCAAACCCAATATACCTTGTATTGGAGTACAATTTTTTTTTCTTTGCTGATTTCAGTAGACAAGACCTTTCGAATGGAATTTCTTATGGGTGACATTGTGTCACCCTTGAGCATTTTGAGAAAATTGGGGTAAAAGTTCCAAAATATAAACGAAACTGCGAATTTTTGGAATCGGTGAACTACATTGTTATTTATAATCATATTTTATAATATATCACATTTATATGTAGTTATTAAGTTGCAGTTGAAAACTGCAAAATTTTAGTGCCATGCATTTATGCAAAAGGAGGTTTTGTGGGTAAAACGTTATATAAAGTGCATAGAAAAGTGCAAATTTTGGGAATCCATGAACAACGCAAGGTTCGGTCAAATTTCGTGGATTTCGGGCTGGACTAGGACCATTAGGTCAGTAAGATACGATTATTTTTAGTCGCATGACTGGTATCTTAGCTAGGGTCCCTGCATTATTAAAAACCACAGTATATCAACAATAAAACTTTCAAGTACATATTAATTGTACACAATAAACAAAATTGTTAAACTCAAATAGTCAATCAGAAATTCATCAAAACTTATTCGTTATTTTCACTGTGACTAATTGCATACTGAGCAAGCAATTTGTATGTTTTGTTATTTTTGAGTCTTTCTTGACAGTGCTTTTGGTACTGTTTTATCAAAGCACTTACGGAAATCGTAAACTTACGATGGAATTTAGATTATCTGTGATTTGTTTATAATTATAAAGTGTGGCAAAATGGAACTGTAATACTAGTAATGATTCAGTTGCTGAACTCCTAAAAACTATATTCGTCACCAGTTGGCAGTTGTTAAAGAATTATGAAGAATTTAAATTTGAGTGTAACTTTATTATTTTCGTAAGTGCTTTGATAAAACAGCACCCTGTTGTTTCTGCTGATTGAGTGCTTGTTATATAGAGGATATTTGTTTGTTTTGATTAAATATGGTTTATATCTCATCGTGTAGTGATAAAATTCAATATTTTCAAGAGCGCGTAGCGCGAGTGAAAATATTAAAATTTTATCACTACAAGATGAGATATTAACCATATTTAATCAAAACAAACAAATATTCTATTTATTTAATGTTTTTATGGTGTCAAAACTGGTACTATTTATGCCAAATTACCACTGTGGTTAGGCTACGTATGAATATGTTATTCTATTCATATTTTTCACTTCAAAATCCGCCATCTTGGATTATGGTGAATAGGTGAAAACGACTTTTTTGAGAATTTTGCATTAAATCATACACCAACTTGTAGGAAATGGTCTAACTAAGAATAAAAAACCCCACATGACATGTTTCCGGTTAGTAATAAAAAAGTTACAGACATTTTAGTGTTGAGATTTTGGTAAATTAAAGTAGTCCCTGTGAGGGGGCGGAGCTTATATCAGTCACATTGTAGGTGATAACCAGTGACTGATATAGGTTTTATTTCACTGATAGAACTCCATATCTAATCAGTTAGCATTAAATAATATATGTTATCTACATTTCTAGTACGGAATAGCTAGTAGTTATCTGATTTAAACATTTCTAGGAATATGTCTTGGAATATTTACAACATGACAGGCTCTTAGTTTTGTTTACCGGTAATGAAATAATAATAGTTACATTGGTAAAACTCACCTGTTGCGACAATGGCTTGGAAAGAAGGAACACCCTTCAATGTATCGAGAATGAGAGTGACAGTCACAGCACTGTTTCCTTTGGCGTTGACAATATTTATAGTAAATATAAATACTACGCTGCCCTCGCTAAAATGAGAAAATGTTTTTTACAATTAATGATCTGTCTATAAGAACTATATTAATATAATAATGTTAATTGAAAGGCACCTAATATACTTGTATAATGATATTTTCCCACCCGGCTATAGATTAACTGGTTGGCTGTACGGACACTAAAAAACCAAGGTGTCTATTCGGAAAGAGTTAGGATATAGAATCCTGATTCTTTGTTCTTCCTGTCAATTCTGAGGTCAATGGTCAATCTGACAGGGCGAATCAATGACCACAAACCAACAACTCTCTCAGTCGAATATAAACAAACAAAACGAACAAACGAATAAACAAACAAATGAACGGATGGACAGACAAATAAACGATTTCAGCATATGCAGATCCGAATGGAGGACTGGGGTCCATACCCCTTAGAATATTGACAAACATGTGGTTATCTTATATATTTACATAAAGTTGTGAGACACAGATCACGATCACCCTCTAAGAGAAAAATGTTTGGGAACCCCGAACAAAACTCTAGTCGGACGTTTTCTTGAGAAAAATAGCTGGTTGGACCATAACCCTGAGAAAAGAAGCTGGTTGGACAACAACCCTGAGAAAAATAGCTGGTTGGATCACAACCCTGAGAAAAATTGCTGGTTGGACCACAACCCTGAGAAAAATAGCTGGTTGGACCACAACCCTGAGAAAAACAGCTGGTTGGACCACAACCCTGAGAAAAACAGCTGGTTGGACCACAACCCTGAGAAAAATTGCTGGTGCGCTTGTTCATATACATATAATATTGTACAAACACTAGCTCAAATCAAACTTCTGAACATGCAATAGGTCACAATGTTAACCTCACCTTTGTGAGACATGTGACCATTTGTATGGAATCTGGATTGTTTTTGAAATTGGGTCATCTGGGGTATTAAACTAGGTTACTAGGTCAAATCGAAGGAAAAACTTGTTAACACGCTAGAGATCACAATTTCAGCATATTTTTATGAATCTTTGTCACAATGATCTTACCTGCAAAATATGGGTCAGTGATTTCTTTCCTTCTTTGTTTGTTACCGGTAAACGGTACCTTCCCAATTAGAAAAACGCTATAATTTTCCCAAATTTGAAGGGAGAAATTCCCAATGAACATTTAAAAAAAAATTCAAAATCGGACATAAAATGACAAAGTTATGAACATTTTTGACAAGAGGTCAAGCATAAAAGTTTACAGAAACCAGTAAACAGTCACATGTAATCTCTTTTTCTGTTTTATTTGGCCTTTCTGCTTCATGAAAATTCCCAATTTCAAGCTGTCACCATGCGAAAATTCCCAATCTGAACGGACCCAGACCCTTTCCCAAAGAAGCGAAAAAAATCACTGTGGGTACCTTTCTGGGTCATCTGGGGTCAAAAAGTATGTCAGAGGAGCAGATTTGTGTAAAAGCTATTGGACACACATTACACAAAAGGTCCTAATTATGACATTGTCTTTATGAATAGTTGTTGCATTGGTCATCTGCATACAATCTAAGTTAAGGTCAGCATTTTGTCATCTGGGTTAATTGCCAGGTGAGCGATTTTAAGTGCCATCGATCTTGACCCTCTTGTTTACTTTTGTAATACACATTTTGGTTATTTACATATACAGTACAAGCTCTGCAGAGAAACACCCTTTGGCAGCTGCAAATATTGACTGTTTACAGGATGTTGCTCAACAAAGGTTTTAATTATAGTTTATATCAGCATGGAGAAATTTTGGAGGTATATGTTTTAGAGAGGCTGTTGCTCTACAGAGGGCTGAAGAGGTTGTACTACACATGCATGTAGACACAAGTCAGTATCGTGTATATATTGTTTCCTTTAACTTATGATAATCATCTTATACCCAGCTTCTTTAAAAGCGGACTAAATGACTTGCCTGATGTCATCAACTACTGTATTGTTGTATCCTGGAACATCCTTCATTTCTTCATCCATCTGGAATACAAGTGGTACAATAAGCTTATATTGGCAATCTTTTAAACACTTCAATAGTGCCTAGATCTTTAAAGATAGATATAACATCATCATAATTACTGCCACAAATAGTGGAAAACAGTGCTCTATCTGCAATATTGAACTGGAAAACAGTGCTGAGCTATCTGCAACATTAATAATAACAAGGGATGTTTGTAAAATATGAATGCCCACATGGCAGCCCAATAGTCTGAAATGGTTAAGGTCACATTTGACCTACTAACCTCAAAATCAGTTGGGGGTCATCTACTGTTTATGACCAACCTTCATGTAAAGTTTGAGGATCCTAGGGTCAAGTGATTTTAAGTTTAAACGGAAACCATTTGGTCTACCGACAGACACACAGACAGACATATACAAAGCAATATACCTCCTCATCAAAGATGGGGGTGGGAGCATAAGAATAACAGATGAAATAAGATACTAGGTAACCTTGTTGAATGTTCCAAGGCATTCTCAAAGACCAAACATATGTCAATTTCCTCTACATGGAAAGAGATTAATGGTTTCTTGTGAAAGGGTAAGTTTGTACTGGTTGTAGGATAGAGTCCAAGAAAAACTGGTTTGGTGAATTTGCCGAGGTTTATAATATAAAATTGTTGCAAAACGACATTAAACCTGAATAAAACAAACACATTTCATAGACTGTTGTTTCATTTAGATGTGTTTCTACATTTTCTATCATCATAATAGATATGTTACCATGGCAATAAAATCACGTTCGGCTGCCTTGTATTCTGGGGAATCTGGGTCAGCAAGTTCATCCACCCAGTTCATACTTGTTACCTCGAGCTCTCCGTGAAATGTTTGATCATCTGAAATGTAATGGTTCATTAACACGAGATGCGCGAAGGTTCTTCTTTGAAAATCTGACCATTGGTTACAGAAAAAACGGGGAAAGAATCAATAAATTAAAAAGGGTAACAACTCACAGAAAACTGATCCGGGCATAACGCACCACCTACATGCACTGAGTGCTCGCCTTATGAGTCTTTTGAAGGTTGTTTTGAAATTCAACATTCGGTTGTCAGAGAGAAAGTGTGGACAAAATTATCAATACAATTCAAAGGGCAATAACTTTAAATATTTATCCGAGCAGAACTTGCCATGGATATTGTATTAGGCATTGTACTAAATGAGTCTTGTGAAGTTTAAGTAAAATCCAACCAGTGATGGTAACAGACTGCTTGGGCCGTATTTGTTTAGCTACTAGTTGACAGTCATGTTTGTTTGTTTGTTGTTTACCTGTCGCCATACATGTAAATCAGTAAATATATTAATGATGTTGCAAAGCAGATTGCAGTCTTCCATGTGTTGGGTATTATAAAGAGTAGACTGACTTATTATTATTATCATACACGGTGTATAATACCATACATGCAGCCCGTAAACATGAGTTGGGTATCATAAAGGGATGTATGCTGGTTTATCTTTTATTGTACTTACATGGTACAGGTTCTGGGGAACTCTTGTCCGCGTCTGTAAATAAAAAAGGACTTCATCTCAACATATACGTACATTGTACACAAGCTACGTTTGTTGTAATCATAAAATTTACTGGTTTTATCTTATTACAAGGTGAGTTCAGAATGGAGTCCATAAAAACGAATCCTTGGCATCTTTAAATAAACAATTGTTTTGATTCTACCGAAGCGTTCACTTCCAACGTAATTGCGACGTTTCAGACAGATAATCCATTTTTAAAACGTGATTTTGTTATCATTCCTAGGTATACTCTGCTTATACTGGACATGAACCAAACCGATTGATATCATAACATTATTGATACTTTTTCATACAATGTACATTTAAAGTCTTGAAAACAGATAAATGCCACAAGGGATAATGTCTGTCAATTAAGGACAGTCGGGAAGCTCAAGAACATTTTCGCTTTTTTCAGAACGTCGCGTTTATTTGACGCTTCGTGTAAAGGCCCATTGCTCTGCAACAGCATGATATCCTAAAAATCCCATTACTCGTCTACGATTGTCAACGCATTTCTTAAATTTGTGGATTTGTAAGAATTGAACTTTTACACAACATGCATGACATGCAGGCATTGTGCATTGTATACATCAATTTGAATGGTAGGAACTTGATTAATTAAGAAAATGGCATACTGGTGCCCATGGTACTTAGTGCGATGCAAATTTTTGGTCTGCCTTTACTGGTCCATATTTGGTCATGGCTCTTTCACATGGGTTACACAATGAACCCGTGTCTCGCTGATGACCATTACATTTTCAACTTTTGTATTAAGAAAATGGTTTCAACTATTAGTTTATTTTGCATACATTTTGTATTATATTACGCTTGTCAATTGTGTGAATATGTAACAAGTACGAGTACCCGGTACACATAGGACTGACATGTGGTACTTTCATGTCGTGGAAAACGTACAGTAACATATAATAGTGGATCACTCCGTACGCATTTTCATTGTTTTTATCAAGTATAAAAACTTCATACATAAGTAGAATTTACATATAATATTTCGAAATTTGTTTCCTTGAAAACATAAACTGAAATTTAAACTGTACATACCAAACAATAACCGTATTAATATACAGGTAGTCTAAACATGCACTGTAATTGGGAGGATGCCAACATTAGAAACTATTATGATTTCCAGGGAAGTTTAAACACTATATATATAGAAACCTTGTTAAACAAGTGATTAAGAATTGCAAGCAATACAGAAGTCCCCTACCGGTTTGAGGCCATTTTCTATGTTTCTGTTGCCATAGCAACCACAATTTTTGTCAGAATCAAACTATCAAGTTTCATAAACCTAGCTTGGAAACTGTTTGAGTTATGGCAGGATCCAGATTTGGGCATATTTTCACTCTTTCTGTTGCCATAGCAACAACAATTTTTGTCAGAATCAAAATATTTTTAGACGTGCATAATTCCCTTATTGCCCCCTATCCACATATCAAGTTTCATAAACATAGCTTGGAAACTGTTTGAGTTATGGCAGGATCCAGATTTGGGCATATTTCCACTCTTTCTGTTGCCATAGCAACCACAATATTTGTCAGAATCAAAATATTTTTAGACGTGCATAATCCCCTTATTACCCCCTATCCACATATCAAGTTTCATAAACCTAGCTTGGAAACTGTTTGAGTTATGTCAGGATCCAGATTGTTTGACGGACGGACGTACTCATGAGACGGTATTTGTGGGGTTTTCTTTTGTTCTTTCTTTTGTTTGGTTGCAACCCACAAGTAGCATTTTGCACCCCACAAGTGACGGAATGAATGGAATCTAAAAATAGCCTATTGTTCCACACCCCACAACTACCGGTGCATTCGTACGGACAGACTGACTGACTGACGGACTGACTGACGGACGGACGGAGGGCAAACCTATAGTCCCCTCCGGTCAAAAATCGGTAGGGGACTAATAAGCAACTTACAAAGGTCCATGCACAAGCCACTGGGAAGGCTTTCCCAACCCTGTTGTCTCTATAGATAATCACAAATGTAGTGATTTAAACATTACAGAAGTTATGTTAGCCAAACAATGTGGCCACATAGAAGATTTGTTAACCAAATAATGTATTTATAGAGACTCTGAGGCTTGTAATACCATGTTGCCTCTATAGATTTTTAGTCATTTAGTGAGGTACGGGCACCTTTGATCGAACGATCGAAATTTTCCTTGAAACATCTTAAAATGACTGAACAATCTTCTTGAACAACATTGAACTCATAAAAATGATATGTCACCAGGCTCGTTTTCGAAATACATGGCTTTCTAATGACCTACCATAATTGTATTTTGTTCATTTTATCTATCTCCTACATTTATGGCACCATTCTATTCTTTTTAAGATTTTTACTTAATGAAACCACTTTTAAGCAATGCATGATATTTTATGTGTTCAATGGTCATTCCTATTGACATAAATAGTTACCCCACCCACTTGCAAAAAAGTGTGATTTTCAAATGAACGTCAACAAATAACGTTTGAATATAATTTAGAGTTGGCCATAAGTTGAGTATAAAACAGAACACCAGTTTAGTCAAATAAAAAATAGTGATCGCCAGCCTTTTTTGGGAGCTATTCATCAAAACGTACTAATTATGAATAAATTTGCATCAAACTAACCTAATTTGCATATTGTAATGAAATAAAATTTTAATTAAAATATTTCTAAGTGTGGCTACTTTATATAACTAAACCATGTACTACATATTAAATATAAGCATATACATTTGAACAATTGTAGGGACTTATTGTGAACCCATATTATTCACAATTTTACAGTTCCCCACCCACTTTTCATACATGCAAACAATAAAAAGTTAACAAATATCTGTTTTGTGCAATAGTATTATGTTTATTGTCATTAATCAACATTCATACGCGATCATTGAAACTAAAATTCATGTTTGTTCTTATCTGATACGATTTTGAAATTTCGCGTATGCCCACAATGTACAGTGTAGCTCGGACCTCCTTAAACATTACAGATTTTTTGTAGCCAAGCAACATTTAGATGCTCACATTAAAGCAAGCTTTGCTTGTTGTCTTCACACTGTTTTTTTTATAATTATTGATTAAACAACATACTGACCTTTGCTGAGCATGACAGCGACTACAGCTGCTATGATACCCAGGACAACAATTGTGACGGCCACACATACACCAATCAGTATATATCTATATGGACTTGTCTTCTTACTCTCACCATCTTCACTGGCACGATAAGAACCACCATTACTTCTGTAAGTAAAACATATATAGGGTGTTAAAAAAGTTCGTTCTCAATATTTCTTTTTCTGACTTCAGAAATTTAAAATCCGAATGGGTCTACCATTGTTCTAATCTCACTAGTATTAAATGAAGCTATTAAAGTAAGAAATTGAAAGTGTACACTGCGCACACATTCTCGTTCACCAGAGTATTCTTCACAAGTTGTGATAGTCTGGGAACTTGACAAACCACTGGTGTATAAGGATATGCGCACATAGCTCAGACAAAATTTAGTATCAACTTAAATTTTGATAACAAACTTTTGTAACACCCTGTATACAGTATGTCTTGTGATTCTGATTTTCTCTTTCTTACACTCCACATATCCTAATGTTTATGTTTTCAATTGTTCACTGTAGTCTTCACAGATTAATTTTACATGCTCAAAGCTACGTACTCCTTTATGCATTGAGGACCTGCTGGGTACTGTTTTATCAAAGCACTTACGCAAAACTTAAAGTTACGCTCAAATTCAAGTTCTGTATAATTCTTTAACAACTGCAAATTGGTGACATAATTTATATTATTTGATGTGTAGGAGTTCCGTAACTGAATCATTATTTGTATCGCAGCTCCATTTACAACAATTCATAATTGTAAAAGTTTACGATTTCCGTAAGTGCTTCAGTAATAAATCAGTACCTAGGCCCCATGACTAAAATGTTTTTTCATGATTGACTCAATCTGAAGCAAAACAACTCCAACTATTATTACGTACCTCATTTTCTCGCCTGGAAGAACATAAGACGAATAGTAGGGGTTCATGGCACCACGATCACTATAGCGCACCGGTGGTCCACTTCTGGTGGAACTCTCATAGGGGTAGCCATAACTAAAGTAGTTGATTTGCTCCGATGGTTTATACCGAGAATGCTGAAATAGAACATGACATCTTTGTACTAACAATTTGAAACATGGTATTCCCTGTTAGATAGCATGGCGACTGCAGTGGCCAATTGGCTGCTGGGGTCGGAACTGACGGAATTCAAATGTCATGTATCCTGGTTTCCGTCAGAGCGTTACATCGGTTTTCAGTTCCTTCAGAGCCACAGGTAACTGTATCATTGATAAAAAGTTTCTTTTACAAAATTTATGTTATCTTAGAAAGGTACATTTGTACCTAAGTGGTCAGATTTTCATGGTATCAAAAAAAAGAATTGGCTTTCGATATCTTCATAAAGTAATTACATTCATATACAACATTATTTAAACTACCTCCATGCAAAATCCCATCGTAATTGATCAACTAGTTAAAAAGTTATACCATGAAATGTATACCACGGTGTCCAGTCAGTCACTGAGGTGGATTCAACAGAAACGACAATGCTATTCTGAACCAGAAAAAAGAAAGTGATTTCACGCCTTATGA
Source organism: Spisula solida (assembly GCA_947247005.1). NCBI lineage: Eukaryota > Metazoa > Mollusca > Bivalvia > Venerida > Mactridae > Spisula > Spisula solida. The sequence continues at coordinate 21,775,950 of OX365951.1, forward strand.
GTTTATTTTCTTATTCATGGACGGATTTTTAAAATATTGATATCAAATCAAAGACGAATCTCTCTAGTTTCTGATTATATACAAATATTAAAAATAACACCAGTATTAATGAAATATTAATTAAAAACACACTGCACCTCAGTGACCGGGTGGTCAATTTCCCGTGTTATAAACCTTTCTAAGATATTATAAATTTTATAAAAAAAATTTTTTTTTATTTACTCTTTATTAATGATACAGTTACCTGTGTTCAGAGCCATATGAAAACAGAACAATTCTCTCTGACGGAACTGAGAAGCAGTGTATCGGGATTCATACCATGTATTAGTAGGACGAATAATCTAAAAAATAAAAAGTTCGTGCTCAACAAGACCTGATGATGATACGAGTACATAGTATGTATGGGGGGAGTGTTCGATGAATACATTTGGTTGTATATTACTAGTAGTAGCAAAAAAGAAAAGTTCAATCGCATATAGGTCTAGCAGCAGTATACACATTGTAAATACACGAATAAATATACACAAAGGGTACTGTATTCCCTACTGTATATGATAATTTAGTACAACGCCACAGTTTGTCAAATATACGATACAATGGCACCGAATGTTACAAGTGAGCCCTGTGAATTGGTACAGAACGTAATTTAATACCGGTGGTACATTTAAATCTTTTCAAAATGAAATTCAAACTGTTCAATATAGAAGTCTACATATATACAGGTTCTTTTATTCTTGTTTGCTTCGCTTTATCACCAAGGCCATTGAACATTTGGGACATTACAGGTAACATGCATGTCGTACAAGTGTACATGTATTGCGATATATTGTTACAGTGTACTTTTGGTTATATAGCACGCGTGTCGCTCATGGTGTAATGTTTCATTTTAATGACCAGGGGTGGTATTCACAAAGCATCTTAGCAGGAAACTTAGAGATTTCTTAAAATCTTAACATTTTCTAAATTGAATCAGCAAAGCAAGAAAAATCAAAATGATTAATATTTTACATAGTTCGAAGCATTATGTAAACAGCTATTATAATCACTAAGAAAACATGGAATATTTTTCAAATTGCGGGACATGTGAGCTGCACAAATTTTTAACTTAAGTCAAAATATTTAAGTTTTCACTTAAGATGCTTTGTGAATACCACCCCTGGTTACAGATCGTATATGATAGTCATATAGAAATGCGTCGACGCAAAGTAAAACAATACGGTCTGATTACCTAATTAATCAAAGCACCTAAGGGCTTGTGAGTTGGTCAAGTCTGCACCAAATCAACTCTGTATGTTATTGCCTCATGATGTGAATTCATGATTTAAAACTACATGTCCGAACCAGCAGAATCATTTCCTAATTGTTTCCTTCCATATTTTAGTGGGGAGCGGTGGCCTAGGGGTAGGGCGCGCGCTTCGGGACCTAGAGGTCCCGGGTTCAACCCCCGTCTGGACCACTGCTTAATTTCTCTGAGCACGAATAACCCACATGCTCCACTCGACCAAGGTGTGAATTGGTAACTGTGAGGGCTGTGTCTGAACATGTTCGATAGTCATGGGCGCCGAAGATCGATGTTGGCTGCACACCCACCAGGAGAGAAACAGTCTCCCCAGGGAGACTCGAACGTAGGTTTCCATAGGTAGCCCAATGAACAGGGGAAGTTTAAATGTCAAAGGGTGGCTGAACGGCTGAACTGCTGAAAGCAGCCCTAGAAAATTGGTAACTTAACTTTTTCTTTTTAACTTAGATCATCAAATTGTAAATGTGCTGAATGAAACGTTATTATAACACATATCATTGTCGTTGATTTTGGCATTTATTTATCACAATAGTTGAAGAATACTTTTGTATGATATTTGCAATAGTGTGACTTACTTAAATATAATTATGATCTTATGTTAGCAATTTTTCAGAACGTTTCCAAGCCATAATTGTATGCTATGGAACGAATTGACCTTTTTGAAACTGGTCAAATTCGTAACTAAATATCATTAATATGCATTATTTTTTAGTGCAATAGCATTCATTTGTCTCATGGGCGTATGAGAAGGGGGGGCCAGGGGGGCCAGGCCCCCCCAATGTTAGGACAAGGGGGGCCAACATATCGTTTGGCCCCCCCAATAATTCAGACAATTTTCATATTTTTTCGTCTAAAATAGTCTTGTAATAGGTAATGTGCCTTTTATTATTGGTTAAAAAGTATAAAATGAGAATTTCGTGCTCGCTTCGCTCGCAAAATATTTTTAATCTATGTAGTATGTAATCATGTACCTGTTGAAAGAGCTACACGAACTATAGAAAGACATTGTAAGATAAAGTTTGCCCCAGCTCCTATATTGCTTTCAAACTTTGTCATTTCTATGTTAAAATATCCCTTACTAAATCCTTTAACTCTCAGAATTCGGGCTTCTGTGCAATAATCAGTAAAAATATTTACAAATTAAGGACTCAATTTTGCTGGATCTTGAAACAAAACATGTCTTGTAAAATACCAAATATTTATCTCAGAACGCACAGAATGTACCAGATTGATCCATTGTTTTAAAAAAATCCCGGGGGAGCATGCCCCCGGAGCCCCCTACTTGCAATTCTACTTTATGATAAAGTTAATATTTTACCCGCTATTTTGACAAGCAAAACAACTTAGCAGATATACCTTACCTTAGTAGTGATATACACGAACATTCACCATAAGCTATTAACACTTAATGTGACCCCCATATCTAAAAAAAAAATCGCCCCCCCCCCCTCCCAAATGTGTGGCCCCCCCAATGTCGAAGACGCTCCTACGCCCATGTGTCTGCGCAATTTATGGACACCCCTCGTATAACCCGAGTTGTATAAGTATGTCATTTCATACACTTTTTTATTATTTATTGTAAATTAGATCGAAAAACCTCCGCCGATCCATATAAGGTAACGATACCCCTGCTTTGTGTTGAATAAATGAAGCGCGAATGTTTTATGCAAAGACGCAATTCTATTTGCACTTAAATTAGCTTGCTATCGAGTTTGTCATGCAATGACGTGTGCAACAGTAAGTATGCGTGGTTGTGAACTGAAAACATGAAATCGTATCATACTGAAAATCTGAAAAGATTTACTAATCATATAAAATTTACATCCAACCACGGGTAATTAAAACCACGTGTTCCTGGCACATAAACAGTGCAGGTTGACATATAATAGATATATTATATAAAAAAGCAAAACTGACAGCTCTGCGTGACTGCATACCAAGCGTTCATTTTGCAAAGTTGCATTTTTTATAGTTCAGTATAATTAATATATGGTTGCATAATTGATTTTTATAGAACTTATCTGGATGAATACAGATTCGTTTTAGACGGCATTCAAATTATTATCAAGACCACAAATATCCATAATATCCATGTGATCATGATATTCAAGTCCGTACATAATTACATATATATAAATATGTGTATGGTCATAAATATGTGTATGGTCATATATAAATATGTGTATGGTCATATATAAATATGTGTATGGCCATATATAAATATGTGTATGGTCATATATAAATATGTGTTTGGTCATACATGTATATAAATATGTGTATGGTCATACATGTATATAAATATGTGTATGGTCATATATAAATAAGTGCATGGTCATATATATATATATGTGTATGGTCAAAGACAAATATGTGTATGGTCATAGACAAATATGTGTATGGTCATAGATAAATATGTGTATGGTCATATATAAATATGTGTATGGTCATATATAAATATGTGTTTGGTCAAAGACAAATATGTGTATGGTCATAGATAAATATGTGTATGGTCATAGATAAATATATGTGTATGGTCAAAGACAAATATGTGTATGGTCATAGACAAATATGTGTATGGTCATAGATAAATATGTGTATGGTCATATATAAATATGTGTATGGTCATAGATAAATATGTGTATGGTCATAGATAAATATGTGTATGGTCATATATAAATATGTGTATGGTCATAGATAAATATGTGTATGGTCATATATAAATATGTGTATGGTCATATATAAATATGTGTATGGTCATAGATAAATATGTGTATGGTCATAGATAAATATGTGTATGGTCATAGATAAATATGTGTATGGTCATATATAAATATGTGTTTGGTCAAAGACAAATATGTGTATGGTCATATATAAATATGTGTATGGTCATAGATAAATATGTGTATGGTCATAGCTAAATATGTGTATGGTCATAGATAAATATATGTGTATGGTCAAAGACAAATATGTGTATGGTCATAGACAAATATGTGTATGGTCATAGATAAATATGTGTATGGTCATATATAAATATGTGTATGGTCATAGATAAATATGTGTATGGTCATATATAAATATGTGTATGGTCATAGATAAATATGTGTATGGTCATATATAAATATGTGTATGGTCATATATAAATATGTGTTTGGTCAAAGACAAATATGTGTATGGTCATCGACAAATATGTGTATGGTCATATATAAATATGTGTTTGGTCAAAGACAAATATGTGTATGGTCATAGACAAATATGTGTATGGTCATATATAAATAAGTGTTTGGTCAAAGACAAATATGTGTATGGTCATAGATAAATATGTGTATGGTCATATATAAATATGTGTATGGTCATACATGTATATAAATATGTGTATGGTCATATATAAATAAGTGCATGGTCATATATATATATATGTGTATGGTCAAAGACAAATATGTGTATGGTCATAGACAAATATGTGTATGGTCATAGATAAATATGTGTATGGTCATATATAAATATGTGTATGGTCATAGATAAATATGTGTATGGTCATATATAAATATGTGTATGGTCATATATAAATATGTGTTTGGTCAAAGACAAATATGTGTATGGTCATAGATAAATATGTGTATGGTCATAGATAAATATGTGTATGGTCATAGATAAATATGTGTATGGTCATAGATAAATATGTGTATGGTCATAGATAAATATGTGTATGGTCATATATAAATATGTGTTTGGTCAAAGACAAATATGTGTATGGTCATATATAAATATGTGTATGGTCATATATAAATATGTGTATGGTCATAGATAAATATGTGTATGGTCATATATAAATATGTGTATGGTCATATATAAATATGTGTTTGGTCAAAGACAAATATGTGTATGGTCATAGACAAATATGTGTATGGTCATATATAAATATGTGTTTGGTCAAAGACAAATATGTGTATGGCCATAGACAAATATGTGTATGGTCATATATAAATAAGTGTTTGGTCAAAGACAAATATGTGTATGGTCATAGATAAATATGTGTATGGTCAAAGACAAATATGTGTATGGTCATATACAAATAAGTGTTTGGTCAAAGACAAATATGTGTATGGTCATAGATAAATATGTGTATGGTCATGTATAAATATGTGTATGGTCAAAGACAAATATGTGTATGGTCATAGATACATATGTGTATGGTCATATATAAATATGTGTATGGTCATGTATAAATATGTGTATGGTCATAGATAAATATGTGTATTGTCATAGATAAATATGTGTATGGTCATATATAAATATGTGAATGGTCATAGATAAATATGTGTATTGTCATAGATAAATATGTGTATGGTCATATATAAATATGTGTATGGTCATAGACAAATATGTGTATGGTCATAGATAAATATGTGTATGGTCATATATAAATATGTGTATGGTCATAGACAAATATGTGTATGGTCATAGACAAATATGTGTGTGGTCATATATAAATATGTGTATGGTCATAGACAAATATGTGTATGGTCATAGATACATATACTTTCCATAATCCTGAAGCTTGGGAAATGTCACCAATGGCATATTATTACTTGCATGCATTATATGTGGTCAATACGTAGCCCATATCAACCCATAAAACCACTCATCCCAGTCAACCCCAATCTTACCATTTGTTTACTAGTATATTGGTAAGATTGAATTTGGATGGTAAGCTTGGATTTGGCTGAGAGGGTGTTGTTTGGTCCAGAAAGGTGACACTGGCCACCTATAGTTATTAGTGTACACATAAACTTTCAAGGAATATTTTGCTGGTTTTACAAAATTTATAACTTGTATCATGCCAACGTGCTATACGGGTCATACTGACATCTGACTATAGGTCATTACAGCCACTGTTGTCATATTTTATATATGTGTCTGTTTAGATATTTATGGTGGTCGTGGGTGGATAGTTGAAGAAGGACCATATTAAACTTTCCCATTGTAAACGAGAGCTTGTTGGAGTTGACGTTGGTCTGAGTATGTGTACCATTGTAATAGAAACATTGTCATAAAAAGATCATAGAAACTCGGACAGTGAACGCAGCACTCAACTTAAACAGTCAATAACAGAAAACGTAAAACGACACCACACAATACAATAACCCGGCACAATGCGCAACACATAACCGAACGAGAGAATGAACTCAACCGCTGAAAGTCCAAGTTTTAGCTGTTGAAAAGATCGAAATTCCAAGTCTCAGTCCCAGCTTGATGTTAACCTAAACACATATCTTAAACATCAAATCTCATTTCATTAATCCAAGAAGGGCCATAATTCTAGCAAAAAGCACAGGTGACGTTATGTCTCTTGCATTTCATTCATGACCAGGTATCGACGGTGTTCAAGTACGTGTTGCAATTTTCAAAGCAATAACTTTGATAGTTTATGGAGAAAAGTTGAATTCTTACTGAGCTAAATACGCATAGAGGATTCTCGGTGTGCTTAAATACCGATAAAACACAGGTACGCATTCATCACTTCTTCTATAAACACTGTAGGGTTAACGCATGCTTTTTCGGGCTATAACATCTGCAGAGTCCCGAGGGACAGTTGGTGCCCAAGCCCGCCAGGGCGAGGACACCAACGCTCCCGAGGGACTCTGCATATGTTATAACAAGAAAAAAACATGCGTAAACGCTATTATAGCATACAAAACATCAATTAATGCGTTTGTATTTCACTATAATGATATATTTTGGCGGGAGATTTTGTGGCGACGTCGCGAAAACAAACGTAACGTCATACCAGTTATTGTTATGCAAGTCGACTTCCGGGATCTGCAAATACCAAGAAAACATGGATATTGCGGGTTTGGTTATATTTATAATTTAAATATTATAGAAAAATAATTAGTAGTTAGAAATAAAATGGGAATTACTGTTCATTTGACGCTGTATAACGTTTATAGTCGCCGGCGCGGCCCTGATATAAGCATACGTAAAACTGGACGTTAACAGCGCGTGAATCTTTATGTTTACGCATGGTTTTCGTCCCGTTAACGTATGGGCAAAATCACCGCTTTTATGCTATAATAAACAACTGTCCCTCGGGACTCTGCAGATGTTATAGCCCGAAAAAGCATGCGTTAACCCTACATTAATCGGATTCCGATATTTTATTTTCAAAGGCCGAAAGGGTTCATTGACCTTTGTTCTCTCAAAACTGCCAATAACATAAACATATATAGAGTACTAGTTTAATGTAGGCTAACGATTAAAATGCTAAATTGAACGAATGGTAGAGGCACGAATTGTGTATAAAATGTTTTATATAAATTATTATTTACTCACGGATATTTATGAAAAGGTTGAAATATAATTACATTTTACGCAGGTGTTTGTCACTATCATTTCACGCATTACGAATATGCAGATATGTATATTTAGTATTAAAAGTACTTTTTATATCTCTATGTGGGGTAATATTGTAGAGAGTGACTGGTACATGCAATGTATTCCATTTACTTTAAAATGATGTGACGCCCCTCGCTTATCCGCTTTAGAATTTTAATTGCGTCTTTGATTTGAATAGACTGGGTATTTCTTAAAGTATGAATAAGATTTACATACTTATAAAAATATTGACATCATCGTACAGAATATTCAAACTATACAGCAGTATGTGTGTGAACGCTTACAATAAAAAATATCGAACTGGTGCTTTGTAAAACACTCATATTATAGTCAGTACAATAATTACATGTAGACGGAAAACACGAAATGCATTTATATTGCATCGTGACTATAGGACGAATCCGCGTGTAAATGAGGCACTATTTCAACTGCGTGTCAAAAAGATAATATTATGTTTTATTACATTATTTTATATCATTAATAAATAATTATTAAAAAATTCAATGATGCTTAGTTTATGCACACATACACTGCTAGTCCGGTGTAGCTACACCGGCCCTTGGTTTATATGTGAGGGATGATTAAAAATATGGTAGAGTTTTGATATAATTTACGTATAATCCAATTGATCGTTTACAAACATACATCACTATCCAGCACATCAAAACAAATTTTCAAGACATATATAAATACCTAGTTTGTTGTATATGGATTACGTTAAATTGTTCAATAAATAGTTAACATTATTCTTCTCACTTTCGACAAATTTAATGTTAATATATCAACAAAGATGTAAAATATGTATGCGACCGAGAGACTGACCGGGTCCTACAATAAGGCTGCCGTCCTCTAGGTTATATTACTGTAGGAAATGAAAATCGATAATTTCGCTCTGCTACTTTTCTTCGTGCGATTGATCGCGAGACCGTGCGTGCTCCACGTGCAAAATTTAATCGGTCGTTAAAATCAATAATTTTGTCATATACAGATTGTGTAATTAAAACAATATAATTAATAAAGGACAAGGTTCACTAACTAGTAAAAATGGCCCATTAACATAATTTGATAATAATTTGACTAGTAACAAGTAACAGTGCATCATGATCGAAAATGATACTTATATTCAAAAAAAAAATCTACTGTTGCCATGGCAACAATATTTTATCCGTCATTCTATTAATCTTTTTGGCGACATGAACGAGGAAATAAGGAAACAGTACTAAACATAGACACTCATAAAATGTTGCATATTGTTTAAGAACATTATGGGAATAATGCATGTTGATACATTCACCAGTCAGGCCTAAGAAAACGTCGCTATGGCAACGAAACATGTAAAAAACGAACAAAATAACAACAGAAAACTGGAATCATGCCACTATTCGAACAACTTGCAAGTCTGGATTACTGAACTTAGTTTATGCATAGGTTGTAATAAGGGGAATATGCATGCACCATATATTTTGATTTTGCTTAAAGAAAGCGTTGCTATGGAAACACAAAACAGTGGAGAAAAGCCGGTTTTACAAGACCGTGGCATAACTAGAGTATTATGTAAGGCAGAACTATGCAATTTGGTATGTGGATAGAGGACATTGGTCGGATTACGACAATTATTTGATATGTATAATCGGACACACTTTGTGGTTGCTATGGCAATCAAAATACTTAAAATTTCGGATATTTTCGGAATAGTTGCATAACTCACGAAGTTCCAAAGTTGAGGCTTATAGCCTTTTGCGAAGTATAATAATTGACATACACACACTTGTGTGACATTGCTATTTAAATATGCGGTTGCTATAGAAACTGAACCTCTAAAAATAATTGACGAACGAGCAAAAGTAGTCAGTAAATCTGAGTTCGATAACAAAAGTAAAAGGAACGTATATGGGTACCTGTATCGGTATCTAATTGTACATATTAAATACGTACATGTTGCAATTCAAATTCATTAGCGAAACATAACGTGTTCATGTTTGTATTTGTTTATAGTTATTTGTTTTTAATGATATTGGTATTTGGTTTCAACTCTACGTAAATTAATGAAATTTACAATACCCTGGTCTATTAGTGATTATGTCAAATCATTAATTTACGGCAAGTTGAAACTATATGTCTATGATTAAAAAAGACGGTGTGAGCGTACCGAGCGAAGCGACGCCTTTTTTAGTCATTTTGATTGGCCAATTGAAATACCCGCCAACCCATCTAGTAAGAGCTTTTAATGATTAAAATAACTCAGAATGTTACAGTCGGCATTTTGATTGGCCGATAGAGTATGTGATCAACTCATGATGTCATATTTAACCAGCACAGATCGGCGTTTTTACTGGCTAAAAAGGTAGGTTGTATTCTAAGGGGAAGGTAGATCTAGCACTGAACTGAAACAGTCGAACACAGAACTAACACAGACCATAATCACACAGAAATACCCAAACACACAAGTCAACTGATAGAGAAAAATGAAACTAAACCGCTCACCAAGCATCACGTGACTCGCGAATGCAAATTGGTTTTAAAATTGAACGGCCTGGAAAAACGTCATATAAGAAGATCAGTTGCCCTTGGGAGCTTTATAGTAGGCCTACACGTGGTCACATCAATGCTTGTCGTAGGCAACTACAGGTGTTTTGGCCGTAATATACACAAGTTATTATTCTACATGCACTTCTGTTCAGTTTGTTTTTAAAAAAAATCAGAAGTCCGCGTCCCTGCTGATTCCAATTTCACTCCATGTTTTATTTAAAAAAAATATTTAGGAAAACCCTAAATTCAGCATGAACTAAATAGAATATTTGTATTTTACAGTCAAGTGTTATTTCACATCGTGAGCAACTGATTTATTTTGAACCCGTGGTTCCAATTACGCTCGAGAAAATAATACTTCATCTGCTCTATTTTATCCTTGAAGCTAGACGAACTACATAAAGCATTTTCACTATTTACTTCAAATTAACGTGTTAAGGACACTACTTTTGTCTTCTAAAAGTGCAAACACATATTGCAATGTGACATTTTTATTTTTGCCGACGAGACGAATCGTCAAAAGATCAAACATGTTTAAAATCTGTAAAATGATTTAATTACCGTCAAAACACATGTCTAATTGCCATCATAATACGTATCAAAATTAAAGTACCAATCAGGTAACGTGAAATATTCAGCTGACTAGGTCAACTCATTTTCGGAAAACACGACTCGATTTTCCGTATAGACACATATATATGTCATAGTAACTTTGCGCTTTTATTTATAATTACAACGGTCAAATTGTATAAGTCTGAATAGCTCTCTGCGCGTGTAATCAGGCTCGTAGAATTTATCACTTACTGTTTTCTAGAATGATCATCATTAAATTCTTTGTAAATCGGATCGTACGTTCTGCAAGTTAGTATAACACAGAGAATTCGACATGATCCTGACCTTTATGCATAAATATATTACGAGGTTCTTGCGTTGAATATATCAATTTCCGCGAGCAAATCGTACAATATCGGTCCTTTAGATTTGTGTCTTCGTGATACTATCCGCTTATGAAAACATACGACCGGGATTATAAATATAGACGAAATATCAGTTGTTAAATAATGCTAATTGAAGGTCGAGAATCGTATCAAATTCTCTGGACTATAATCAACTGACTTTTAAAGGCTACAATATCAGCGCTAGTTGGATCTCTTGAATTGATTATCGTGATTTTTGATAATGCAGATGATCTTTTTTCGTTCGAATTGAAGGTTTATAATTTTTGTCCAAGATTTCCCGTAAAGCAACTATCACATAGTCCGCTATATCGAATGTACAATGTAGACTATGCGCTAGACCTTGTCACAGTCCTGTATCAGAAAGACACTATAAACGTTCCTGTCTGTATGTTTTTACAGGGACTCTTCTTGATGTTAATCACAAATCATATACATTTGTAAATCCAATAATCATTTGATGCGAAGACGGGACGTTTTTAATTAGGCCCCTACCTTCAAGGATGTATCTATTATTCATACGATTTATTTTTCTCAATGTTAATGATCATTTATTCCACTAACAGCGATTCAACAGACGTCTATTACGTGAAGTCTACTAAATGTGTGTCAAAGCGAGCTAATTATAGATCAGTCAAAATTCTCATGTGCATCAAGTTCGGCTAAATGTCTTTGATGTGAGTTTTCCCTCTGTTTCCTTTTATTGCCGACATAAGTCGGCAACGTCTAACCAGTCGGCAAATCTGTGATGTACATATTGTCGGCGACATCAGAAGCTACAATGCAGTTTGATCGGAATTACCGTAAGGCCGCGGAGTTTTATAGTTGCGTTGTTCACCCGTTATACTCGTTACGTTCATTACGCTCGTAACGGCTACTGTATACGTTGCTATGGCTCGGATGTATGCGTTGCTATGGATCGTAATGGACCTCTGCTTCAGTCGCGAATTTTTGAAGTAGGTAAATGATGGTATATGTAAATAATAAAAAAAATAATAGTATACCAGATTTATTTTGCAACCTTTTCATGCGACAGACGCATTCAAAGGCGTTTTCCGTTTAAAACAAATTCGACTGACCGGTGGACATAAAGAATTCAAAAAAATATTGTAAACCAAGAAATGAAATAGTAGTGACCTTACATGTCGTATTGTTGAGCAGGATGAGCGGGTTAAACAAAGAAACTGCGATAATCGCGCGCCGGCCAAATAGGACGTTGTCGTTGCGCAAAACTTCGTCGTCTGCTTCTGACGTGACGTCATGTTGCTTTTTAGGTCAGAAATGTCACGTTACGGCTTATATACTTTAAATTTAAGATATGAGCGCACGCGTGTTCCAAAAAATAACAGTGATGTTATAAATCAACTTGAAATTCCTCAGAAAGCTAAGCAAGTTTGAAGGTGGAACAAACGTGCGCTGATATGAACAAATAAAGAAGTGTTACACGAAAAACGCAGATTTTGCCATTTTTAGCAAAAGAGGGGTTCTTACAAGTGGAATTATACTGACTTTAAAACGGATTTTCTAAAGAAAAAATACATTTTTATGAAGAATAAAGGTTGGTTATTGAAAATAAATAACAAAAAACATTTTTCGTCAATTTTTTATTTTGCATTATTTTTGGGCCATTTTTACTAGTTAGCGAACCTTCTCCTTTAATCAATATTATGAAACATGTTTCAGAAAATGTAGCTCCAAAAGATAATAACAATTCATTCAGTATAGACTATAGTGTAGAGAGAAAACATAACTGCACTGACAATTTTTCCCTGGGTATATGCCAAACTATTATATATAATAGTACAATATAACCTCTATAGAGCAACACCCTTTAGGAGCAGCAACCATTGGGCATTGTTTAGAGGTCGCTGTTCTACAGAGGTAAAATATGCATGGACGTAGGGACATTTTAAAGGTATTGTTATATAGAGGTTGTAACTCTTCAGAGAGCATCTTTGGAGAGGTTGCACTGTATACTAAAACGAAAACGATACACTGGGTAGGGCTTATGGATATATATATAAATATAGTTTAATAAGAATGAAGATTAATGAACTGAGCACAAACTGCAATAACAATAATATGTCTGGTTAGTGATTTGTGAGTAATTAAAGGAAGTGGAAGGGACCCCTGTATTCTGAAATGGGCTGATCAGTGACACGTCAAAAGCAGGGCCAGTTACTGTTGCCTCCGCACAACATTGATTCTTCTGGACAGAGAGCGTTTAGTGGAGTTTTGTGAGAAATGACGTAACAGACATTCATTTCTTCGTGTGACTTCCATAGACAATTTCTTCTTTTGACTTTCAGGTGTGACCGAGAAGCGGTGGTTTGACGCTTTATAAGGACTGACGCTATATATATGAGGTTCTGTCTGAGGTAACTGATGGGGCTCATCGTCAATCAGTAACCCGTACATATGTATACAAGGTCTCTGTTTCAATGTACTTTTACAAAGCAATGTATGGAACATTATGTAATTATGAATATCGTTACTATCAGTTATGTTTTATATTTTAAATTTAATGGATTTTGTGTCCATATTGTGTCTATATTTGTATTGAGGGACAGAAACATTAAGGATGCATGTAATTTGATAAGCGTATTATCATTTTGTAATCATAGACCATTGGATGGATAACGTTAGTTAAGAAATTCAATTATAAATATCAATTGTCACTTAGGTGAAAATATAAAAAATACTTAAGATAGTTTGTGAATATCAGCCGTCTGATGTATACAAGCAATAAAGGTAAAATACAGTTTCTCGTTTTTTTGTTGTTGATGTTAACACGTTTCAAGTTACTTCTCACAAGCTTGTGAATTTCCATTTATATAAACTCACGCCATGATTTTATTTAGAGATATGCATGTATACGAGTATGAGGGGTGATCAACAAATACGCGGGAAAACGCTCTCTCACTTCGTTACGGTACTAATATTGCTGAAACTTCGTCAGATAATAGATTGGCGTTTTATAAATACAAACATAAATATACAAAAAATAAATTCAGGAAAAGACATTTGAGTGAAAATCCGTCACTTTGCATAAACCGGCCAAGCGTCATCATGACGTCATTACAGAATATGATAATAACATACATACTCATTGGCAGCTAATTTATGGTACATTTTCTTTTAATAATTCTCAAAAACGAGCTACGGAACGAAATAATTTTCATAACTAGAAGTCAAAAGCTTTTTTCAGTCCAACTTGCATCACGGTAAGAAATAAGCTATTGGACTGATTTGGTATTAAAGATGTATTTGACGTTACGCGTATTAACGTCGAGCAGCCCCTTTGCATCGGGACATTGAGCTCCTCGTGTCTGTGTATGGATACAAAATAATGTTTCCATTGCATTCTGTCTTTGTTGCATTTTTCAGCACTGACAATAGTATGTTTGTGACATTTCAACACAACACAACATTTCGCGTAACCCGGCGAAAAATATCTCTCGAGTGACATCCTGGGTGTTTGACATTTTGTAAGTAATAGCACGTGGAACCCAACCTTTAGTTAGTCATATTAATACAAACGCACGAATGGTACAGATCAACGTCGGACACATTCTCGTTCACCAGAGTTCTCTTCACCTGTGATATCTCTACAGTCTGGGAACTTGTCTACGAGAATGCGTCGGACGTTGCCATCGGAAATCGCGTTTGATCCGACTTCGGACAATCAGATTGGGATTAATTTGAAATAAATTTGCCTGCATACTCAGGAAGCTGCATAGACTAACTACGACAAATAAAAAGTTAAAGCACTTTTCCACTTATTTTGTTGATCATCCCTCGTATATGTATTTGAACCGACACCCCATGTTAAAACCTCGACATGCGTGACGTGGTGTTGTTTTTCATTACCTGTCGGTGAGGCTTTAGTAAAACGTTGTTTACTACAAACTTTATTTTATTAGTTTTTTTTATTTCGCACGCCACATTTACTCAGCCCTCCAAAAGTCCATTCACCCTGCTAAAAGTATATAATATTCTTAGATTGACAGACACCAGTGTTATATTTAAAAGATTTATTGCAGATAATTACTGACAGAGTGTTCATGAAATAAGAAATTGATAGAATGCAATCATTTATAATTATAAGGTTTGAAAAAGACCATGCCATTACACTAGTGTCAATGCGAGTAAATTGGATATTATATTTTTTTGGAAGGCAGTGTGGTATATACTAGTAGCACTTTCATCATGTAATTTATGCAAGTTCAATTCAACTAGCCTTTGAAATATGTCAAAACCACAGTAAATGGTTTGAAATATAAACACTCATAAAATCTTGTTTCATAGTAAATGGCAAAATATGTCTTGTTAGGACGCACTTTTATCTCTAAAACTTACCCAAGTATAAAGCACATTTTCATAGGTTCTGCGCACTTTACACTAAAATTCAGAATGTTCTACTAATAATAGAAGGCTTATCATTTAGTATTTATTCTACGAAAACATTTTTAAAACAATCAAACATTTGATTTTTTATTATTTTCCTGGAATTCAGTACCTTTAAATAATACACTTATACATGTAATAATTAAAAGACGCTATAAATATAAAAACATGTATATGCATTACCCGCCGCAGCAAAATCGATCGCACTTGGAAGGTCACCGTGATTAACATCCATCAATTAATAATTTCAAACGAAGACGTGTTGAATCAATGTAATCAAGAAGAACTGGTCACGGCATACTGATACGAAGGAGGTTGAAATAGCGAGGACGCGTCATAAGAAAATAAAATAACTCTCCCTCAAAAGTTGTTATACATTGGACACCTGAATGCAAGAGGAAAGTGGAAGACCAAGTAGACATGGAGACGCAACATGGAAGCTGAAGTGAAAAGTATGAGATAGTCCTGGTGAACGGTGAAGAGGTAAGCTAAAGACAGACAAGACAGACTCCGGGGGCGCGTTCGTAACGCTGTTCCGCACATCCCGGACAGTGGAACACACTTACGAACAAACCGGAACACTGTTCGGAACATGTTCTTTCTGTGCCCGCCACAGAGGTGGTGCAGCCAGAACAGTCACGTGATTTCAACAACAACCAATGGCCGCTTGTGTCATAAAATAGAATACAATAATGTATTTTCCAATTATGGACCATTGGGGGCAAACAGTCGCACTTAAATATATCCACATGCATATTTCATCCTCCAATATTATGGCTGCAAATACAATTTTGGTCATCTTAAACATTTTACTCTCTGTTCCGTTTTGTTCGTAAGGTGTTTGGAGTAGAACATTCGGCACACTGTGCAGGACAGTTCCGTTTTGTTGGCGTAGAACATCCCGCACAGTGTGCGGAACAGACGTGCCGAACATACCGGTCCTTTTTACTTCCCTACTAACCAGACGGATAGTTAGTAGGTAAGTCATTGTTACATTGACCTTTGCCTGTATGATCTTAAAAGCAATAGGGACCATCTACTAATGATGACCAAACTCCGGTATGTTTCGCCTTATATATAATGCGTTAAAATGCACTTATCAAATGAGCGAGGAAGTGTAAGTATTGAATTCAGTAAAAGATAAAGTATTCCTGGGTCCGAGGAAAGATATGAAATAAAAACAGCGACACATAAAAAAGTGAAACTAATTTTTTTCAAAGTGGCTTTTAAATAATGTCTTTATATTCTTGACGAAAATGAAATTTTAAAAATGTAGATGAGAAGAATTAGTGCAGTTATCAGTATTTGAACCCGCATGTATCGACCTTACATGCTTATAATCAAGCTCTCTACCGATTGAGCCAGTTATACTGATACTATTTAAAAAGGTCATACAAAAATATATAGTAACGCATTTTAAAGGCATCCCGACGAGTAGGTACAGTATATTCACACGCCATGACTAAATAGTAAATAGTGTAATCTCCGTCACGGCTCAAAACTCGTGGTTCATCTATAGTTATGGTGTCAAGATTTTTACAGTTTAGATAAAAGTACAAAATGCAGTTATGATGTTATGACTGAATGGTTAAGATCAAATAAATATAAAATGTATGAGGTAAAATTTAAACGTTTAAATAAATACAAAACGGTTTCAAAAAATATAAATATAATATTAAAAAGAAATTCGCTGTATTCATTTAATCATTTTACATTTCGTAAAGCTTTTAGATTCAAATCATAACGTTCGTTGAATGTAAAAAAACACATTTACGTAGGTACATCTATTCAGAAGTGTCTGGGCAATATTGATCGCACACCACGTAATACTATATCTAAGGTTTGTATAGTCTGGTGTTATACGCTGGTCCACGCTAATACTGTATTTTGCGTAACGTCATTATAAACGCCGTTATTTTAGCTAAACATGGCGGAAGTTTCACGTTGAATTAACATTATCATCAAATAACGGACGAATAGCGACTTCAAACACTATAAATGTTTGTTATCATGTGAATTGGTAATACATTTGTCACCACTATAAATTTTAGAAGTTAATTTTGAAGCCAAATAAAAATATTCTTTATGATCATCAATAGTATACTGAAGTGAGAATTTAGCGATAAAAGTCTATAATAGTTACAAAAAACCATCGTTTACGACCAATGCGGTACAATATATTTTTAATACATGCATTTATAGTGACTTATAATAACCGACATGGTTCAATCTGCATAATTGAAGTACAAAATACGCAACACGAGCTGTTAAAACGAAGTAACGTTAGCGTAACTTAATCCAAAATAACCAAGCGCAAGAACTTCTCTCGCGGCCTCTTAATATACATGCACACGGTCACATTTGCTGAATAATTTGGTGGAATAAAATAAAAATAAAATCCTAAACAAGTATGTAAGCATGAATCTGATTTTAAATCTAAATTAGAATAGTTAAACATGTACTGTAGTTTCACATATAGCTTCTGAAGTCCAAAATTATTTCTAATCAATATATACCCGGTATAGCATGATTGTAATTGTCATATATTTTTTTTCCACTCGGGATTCCTACTTAAAATGGATGTTCATCAGATGCACTTAAAGTAAA
Source organism: Spisula solida (assembly GCA_947247005.1). NCBI lineage: Eukaryota > Metazoa > Mollusca > Bivalvia > Venerida > Mactridae > Spisula > Spisula solida. The sequence goes on from OX365951.1 coordinate 21,794,145, forward strand.
TATATATGAAGAATGTTGTTTTAGTTTACACCAACTACGTGTTTATATCGTTTAATGTAAGAAACGTTTGGGGTAAATAATAACGTCAACGTCGTCTAAATAGTGCAGTGGGACATTCTGTGTAGACATCGATTATTACGTGGCATTTTACATGTCTTCGTGACAGTAAAGATTGAAATACATATGAGCCAGTCTCCAGGAAAACCTGCTATATTGACAAAAAAATTGACTTTAAGATTTTCCACAGTATTACAGGATAATGTTAAATAAGCAAATTGCAAAAGAAATTATGTTAATATCTTGAGTTTTAAGGAAGTTACAGCTGTTTTTGTAGAGTCCCTATTCGGAGCTTTTTGTGTGACGTCGCAAACGTCATTCAAACGTTATTCAACGTAACTGAAATAAGTATTTCATTATTACACCATTTGATCAATTCTTGACATAAACTATTCAAAATAGTAACAAATTCTATAATTATGTTTCACTTTTCAAAATATATATCAAAATCGAAATTGTTTGATTTCAGAGAAAGGCTACTTCTGTTTAAAACAACTAAATCCTCGTTTTTCTCAATCGGGGTAGTTTTCTGAAATTGGTCACCATAGCAACGAAGTATGTGTTTTTGACATAATTCTTAGGAAAATTTAAAGCTAAGGTATAGTACTATATGGGTCAATTACTTAAAATAGAATCAATAGATATGTTTTTTTCCTTATTTTAGAGCTTTAACAAAATCTTGTTACGTATAGTAATTGCATAATGTCATTATAGCAGGTTTTCCTGGAGACTGGCTCATATATAGATTCAGAAGAAAAACACTATTTCATAGTTTTAATCGTTTTCTTAAAAATACAAAACTTTAAAAATAATGAAGTTATAAAGATCACGGTTATCATAACAAACGTATATTTAACGTCAATTGGGACATTTTCTGTAGACATTGAAACGCGTCATATTTTAAAAACTCTACACGTATTTTTTTCTTGAAAACAACGTTTTTTTCTAGTTCCTTTTCCATAATGTGAATTTACGTAAATTCCATCATGTGTACATTCTTTGAATACTTTACACGCAAAAGTTTTGACTCGAATTAATTAGCGTAAGGGTGGTTTTACTGCTTGAAGAAAATTGTTACATCTCTAAATCGTATTTTGTACGTTTCATGCACCCTTCGTACGATTTTAACGTCTTTATAATCAAGCATTTTAAAAGAAAACATAACCAATTGTGTTAGAATTTTGTTTCTCTTTAAAATGATTTAAAATATTATATAGTTTATCTGACGAATCAATGATACAATCACTTTACAAGAAATAAAAACACCGTAAAAGTATGAAGTGTTGTTAGCAAAAAGTAAAATATTTTGTAAGTATGATGAAGTGAGACCATGTAAGCATTTGTATATGATGATTGCAGTAAGATACTTACATTTGCTTTCAAACAGTAACCATTCTAATTCTTGAAATAGTTCAATGGAAGGAGTGCAATTAGGTTTTATAAGTGTTATTTTTGCGCAGCGCTTTTGTAGAATTTGTATTTTGGAGATATTTGTTTTACTACATGTGCTCCAGATAACGCAGCAGTAATCCATAGTTGATAATATGTAGGGATTAAAATAAAGTTGTTTCATGTCCTTAGTTAGGTAGTTGTTTATTTTTGATTTCAATTTATTGCAAAACTATTTAATTTGTTCATTCCAATTTGAAGTATGATCAATATAGACGCCAAGAAGTTTTTGAGTTTTGACTTGCTCCAGTTATGTATTGTTAACATGGATATGTAATTGCTCTAAATGTTTTAATTTATTTGTTGAACCGATTACCATGCATTTTGACTTTATGGGTGAATGAGCATGTTGTTTGCTTTACACCAGTGAGCCACCGTATTAGCGTCCTACTGTAATTGAGATTGTAGACATTTAGATTGTTACCAGTAGCATACAATGTCGAATCATCAGCATACAAATCAATAGATGAATGACGAAGACGAGAACCTATATCATTTATGTATATAAGGAACGATAGGGGACCTAATATGGACCCTTGTGGAACACTACAAGAAACATAATGAGACGAGGACTGAATGTTTCCCAATCTTACACACTGTTTCCCGTTAGATTAATAAGATTTCATTAGCAATAAGCTTGAGTCCGAGAAATGATAAAGATGCAATTTGTGAAGAAGAATTTCGTGATCAACGAGACCGAATGCCACCCTAAGATCTAAAAATACTGAACCAATAATATTGCCTGAATCAATTTATTTAGACCAATCATCTATCAATCTGAGAAGAGCAGTTTGACACGAATGGTGTTCGCGAAACACAGATTGGTGAACATGAAGAAGTTGCCAATGTTCTAAGAAGTATTTTAAATGATTTGCAATATGTTTCTCGAATATCTTTGAGACAGTAGGAAGAATTGAAATTGGCCTGTAATTGTTCGGATCATCTACTTCAGCTCCTTTGTGTATGGGAATAACGTAAGCTGTCTATAGACTTTCCGAAAATTGACCTGACGATATGCTGTTGTTTATTATGGAGGTTATAGTCTTTTATTGGTATAATTATTGGTTCTCCACACGAGTTGAGTATTTTTGGGCTGATGGCGTCAAGCCCTGGTGCTTTATTTATGTCAATATCTTTTTCTATTTTCCTTACTTCAAATGTTGATATATATTCTATATTAAAGAATGATGCTCCTAGTTTGTTGACAAGTGAATATTTTAAACTGCTGTTAAATGACGAATTATATTGCGTCTTATTGACGCGTTTTGAAACATTGACGAAATGATCATTCAATGTATTCAAGATCTCTTTAGAATCACTTATCAAATGACCTTCATATTGTAAGCTAGCTGGTAATTTTAAACAGGAGATTATCGAAGTGAGTGATTTTATATTTTCCATAAGAACCTTGTTGATTTATTTTGTTGTACAGCATTGTCATAAAATTCAGCCGTTTGCTTTTTTATTAGATGTGTCACTTGATTCCTTTTATATTTATATTCTGACCAGCGTTTAACGCATTTAAGTTGATCTTGATCCCTTATTGCTTACTTAATATCGTCAGTCAACCAAGCAGGAAGAATTTCAGATTTTACTCAGTTTTCTTTAATGTGTGCATGTTTGTCAAGTGCAGCTATTAAGATACTTGTTAATGTATCTAAAGCTTGATTTAGGATCGTGAATCATTTCGATTGTAGCTATTTGAGAACGTCCAAGTTTTGATTGGTATTCATTTACATCGAAATGTTTATATTGCCTGTACTTTATAGTTATGTGTTGTTAGTTTTTATAGTTTTTGTTATTTATGTGTCGAGTAAAGCAGGCGGGAAAATGATCACTGATAGCATAGTTAGGTACGAATACTTTTGTTATTCTGTCAGGTATGTTAGTATATAAATGATCAATTATTGAAGAAGATGATTTCGTTACTCTTGTAGGTGACTTAACCATTTGAGTCAAGTCATTTTCTAAAAGAAAGGATGACCACTTATTGTTCATCAATGTATTAGAGCTTTGAATATATTTTATATTGAAATCACCAATAATATGATATTCAATGTTAGCATTGTCAATTTGGCTTATTGATCTTTGTATAAGTCAATCCAATCCTGCGTTGAATCAGGTGGGCGATATATGAAATTGATTTAAAATGGTTTTGAATTAGTAAAACTAATTTGTATCCATAATGATTCTAAGTTATTACCATTAAGGGTCCATTTGTTTAAATTGCAAATTATCTTTTAAGTATATGAGAAGTCCACCACCCTTTTTATTAGGTCTATCTTGACTAATGCAAGTATAATTATGAATATTCAAAACAGTACTATCAATGTGTTCATGCAAAAAAGCTTCACAAATCCAAAATGTCGATGTCATTAGATAAAAGTGTGTACTTAATTTCTTCTAATTTAGGCATAAAATGCTGAATATTCAAGAAAACAACATGAAGACCTTTCTTTTTAAATTCAAACGAAGAACTGTTCGTAAAATGAGCATTATCTAAAATAACATTACTTCCAAGTGAATTTATACATTTACCAGTAATATTTTCAGTATCTATACAAGCCGTCAATGTTGGAATTTTAACAAAGTTATCGTCATATTCTTGTACGAATCTTTTAACAGAACTTTTGTCTGTACATATAGTATCACTATTACAAGTACCATTATCACATTTGCAACATATACTATTTAGTACTTGAAATATGTTAGTAATTAATTTTGTAGGATAAACGGGTGGCTGTCTTCGTTAACCTAATGATTAAGAAAGCGGCGACATTCTCGCGTACTGTGATTGTCCAGTCCACACTTCTCACAAACCTTGCACTAAACGTGGTTAGGCCTCCGCCATTCACGATCAAACATAGGACGTTGGGTTCAACTGGATGGTCGTCCATGATTCGTTACATCTGAGGTTCTTGGTTTGAGTACCGGATGAGACAAATCAATGCATTTCAAAATCATTACTGTCATTTTACTGCCCGTTTGAATTAATTTACAAAAAGACATTTATTCATCGAAAAAAACTTTTAAAAAGTTCACACTATACAAAAAAATAAATATAATTCAATTGTTATAATCACATTTTCTTAAAAATGGTTGAAAATTACGATTTTGGTTGAGATTTACTGGCACTTGTTTCTTGCTCGGATGAATTGGTTGTGGAGAAATTACATCGTTAAAATCGTAGTGATTTCAGAGATGGTATGTGATACAAAATATATAAAAATAGTGATGCGAGATAAAAAAAAAATACAACATGTATGTTGCCTGGGAACATTGACTGATCAAGTAAGTGTACCTTTATTGTAGATAAAACATTAATACATATTCATTAATTTGATTCTAACACAGTCAATGTTCCGCATTGGACAACACATCAAGACATATTAGCCGATGCACTATTTTTTCCTTGGATAGAAAGTTATTTGCCGAAGCTGTCTACGCACGCCTTGGTTTCCCAGAGTAGTTTTAACGTATTTCAGAATTCAGCTATGATCAATTTAACGACCAATTCCCATTAATTTTAAAAACTTTGCAGAGTATCCTTCTTCAATATTTATGCTGCATCACCAATGCAATACCAAGTTTAAATAAGACTCACGATAGTCACCTTAGGAATTTCGTTCAGAACATTCAACATTTCCTTGTCGACGTCACTGCGTTAGATCAATGGCCTTTTCCCAGTCCATTTTTAATTGTTTTAAAATATGTACATAAATTGAAACTTTTGACATGGCATGATCATCGTGCAGAATTTCATTATTACTTGTTTTTTTCTAAAACTATGTGTTTGATAATATTTTGTCGTCCGTGCGTGCCGTAACAAATGACAACACAACCCTTGTATGACGTCACCATCAGTAAGGCGAGTCTTAGGTGACCCCGAGGGACCAATGTCCATCGTATTGCTATTGCTTACATGAAAACTGCAATGGTTTGAATTTGCGTGAAAACGGTGATAAGTCCACAAAATGCCCCGACTGGGCGTATTGAGAGTTACCTTTTCAACCGTAGATTTTAGCATAATGTCGCTGTAATCATGAATATTCTGGGAAATATTGATAATGTATGTTATTACAACCAGATAAATCTGAGTAAAATCAAAAGAATCTTTACAAAATTATAAGCATTTTCTCGTTATTATATTGATCATTTCTCGTATATAGGTGATACTGTTTGTTGTGTTAGAATCCATGTTAAAGAAACTGCCTCACGTATTGGTGTGTTGCAAAAATAAAATAAAATTGTCAAATATTCGCGTTATTTTGGTATAGTTGCCTGTATATCACGTAAACAACCACACTGACATCTAAAATAACTTGAGAAACTTCGACATTTTGTATTTTTTTAGTATTTTTACATCAAAAATTCTATGGGGAATTAACACTGCTATTACCTAAATTGCCTGAAATTTGTTGAACGGTTACAGTTCAATCATGTATGAGAAAAAAAATACTCAGTTGGCGATATCGAGAGTGGTTAGAATTGCTTAGCTGCTCCAAATCTTTCATAAAGCAACCGTCAGTGGCTTTCTATTACAACAATACTTGGTTAGGTTGGAAAATCACGATGTTCAAAAATTTTAGCCCAATCTGTGAGGCAGCACCTTTAAAACTCAATTATGGTAATACATCGCTGGCTTAGAATTAGAAGGTCGTAAGTACAAAAATCGATATTTCGAGAAAAGAAGAAAAAGAAAAAACTGTCTGAAAACTACTCTTTACTTATGGAAAAAAGCCTTTTCAACTTTAGTTTGGTCAACTTGACCTGATTCGATTTTCATGTACTTACGACCTTCCACTTACGACCTTCTCATTCTAAGCCAGCGAAATGTTTAAATGCTATTAGAGTTAGGATCAGTCCTTAATGCCAATTTGTCCGGAAGCTACCTCATAAGTTCACGTGGTAGATAATTAAGAACTGGCAAGTACAATAATATGGTATGTATGAGCAAAGCAAAACTCGCAACATGTTGCCGTCATCGAGAAATGGAACAATATAGACCTACATACGAATGTTGCTAGTTCTACATGACATGACGGATACGTGCGCTTCGAATGAAAAGGTACATGACGTCGAAGTGTTTAGGACATGTTGCAGTCACAGGCAACCGTATCATTCATTGATAAAAAGTAATAAAAATATTTTATAAAATTTATGTTATCTGAGATATTATAAATTTTAGATAAAAAAATATTTTTGTTTACTCTTTATTTACACTTTATTAATGATACAGTTACCTGTGGTAGCAGTAACTTATCATAATATCACCAAAGTAGTTGATTATAAAATCATTAAATTAGATTGTAACAGTTACATAGTTTAGGTAAGGCTGAACAAAGACTAAACGGGTGCCAAAATATACATGTATAATGTATCACAATCGATGCGCTAACAGAATTAATCGTCACAATTACGCCGACAGCTCTATGCGTATAATGCGTTATGTTTGTTTCATTTGAACGGACATTCAGCATTTATATTATTATGACTGGTATCTGGTATCTTTAAATCATCATGTCTTTTATACGAGTATTGCACTTATCTCATCTAACATTGAAGCAGCCTTGTCTCTTTTCCCAATGTAAGTATCATTTTAGTGCGGTTTGCGTCAATATATTTTTGCAAAGTTAATTAACGTATTTTTCGCAACAGAAAATTTAGTGATTTTTGAATTCTGAATACAAGTAATAGTGATATAAAGTAACTTCAGTACATCAAAATTCAAAATAATGGTGAGAATAAATAACGTTAAATAAAAAAAAATCAATAAATAAATCAATAAATTAATAATTAGGCCTACTCACCGATTCTCGGTCATCCATGTTTTACACTTGGATATAAACGAATCAACACACTAACATACCGAAACAAACACCAGGGTCCTGACTCAGTTTTGGTCTGTTGCAAAAATACAAATTTGTAAATGATAGCGACTTTAATAATTTAGTATAATAGTATAGGTAAGCTTACATAGTCGGCCTTGACGGGGTTATTGAATGTATGCCACACTTTGAAAAACTTATAAACATTCGTTAGTGTCTGCAAACGGTATTCTTACGGAAGACCGGTAATGCCATTTCGATTTCACGATTTCTAATCGTTGAGGCATGAAAATGAAATAATGAAATCCAGAATTATTAATTCTTGAAATCATGAAACATTGATGTGAAATTCATAAATATAATTGTTTATGTAATGTTTATATTATGGGCTGGTGGCCAAAATCATTAATAAACGTATTGCACCACGCACCAAGCACCACGCACCACGCACCACGCACCACGCACCACGCACCACGTACAATGTACCACGCACCACGCCTAATGCACCACGCACCACGCAAAACGCACAACGAACAATGCACAACGCACAACGCACAACGCACAACGCACAACGCACAACGCACAACGAACAACGCACAACGAACAACGCACCACGCACCACGCACCACGCACCACGCACCACGCACCACGCACCACGCACAACGCACAACGCACAACGCACAACGCACAACGCACCACGCACCACGCACCACGCACCACGCACCACGCACAACGCACAACGCACAACGCACCACGCACCACGCACAATGCACCATGTACAATACACAATGTACCATGCACAATGCACAATGCACAATGCAATACGTTTATGAATGATTTAGGCCACCAGCACATAATATAAACGTTACATATGTTTACAATACATAAAATCGTGTATTCGTGAAATACGCCAGTGAAGTGAAATAGTGTATTCGTGAAATACGCCAGTGAAGTGAAATCATGTATTTGTGAAATAGTGAAGCGATATCGTGTCCATTTGTATTCGTGAAAAATTCACTTCAATTTTTTCAAGAATTCACTATTTCACTATAGTTATTCACCATTCCATTATTTTAAATTGACTGTTTGATTTGAAATGGTGAAAGTGAAATGCCTCCGCCGGTCTTTCGTATATTTTCTACGCATATTTATAACCATGACGAAGAGTTCAAGTGAAGTCAAGTCTACCCAATGGTATATATTGACAAGCAACCAGTGGTATATAGTTTATTTGGCGTTACACCCAAACATGACGTTTTCAGACTGTTTGGCATAAAGTTCATAGTTAATGTAGTGTTACTGATATGTTGGCAATATGAGGCATGCATATGCGAGGTTGCAGTAAAAGCATTCAAGACGAGTCTTGAAAGAGAAATATGCAAAGTGGAAATTTATATTTGAACATAATTATGCAAAACACTATAAGATGTATGACTATTTCATAATAATCCGAACGTCATGTGAACGTTTTAAATGCATTTACACTTGAAAAGAAAAACTTAGTGAATCGTTTAAAATAATATCCAGTTACCCACATCGAATGGTTATCGCTGTAATTTTATTACAAATTTTATTACCCTGTCAAAAGTATAGTTTGTTTACGTATCAAGTACACCCTGTATTTGAAACACGTGTTATAGGTGTCCTTGGATTCGTACCAAGTTCGTGTCATTATACAACTACAAATTTTTTTTATTAATTTCTTTGGAGATGAACTTTAAAAGTATGTCTCCGTGAATGACTCGAATGTACCCACAAAAATAATGATATTTGTATTGATAACGTCATTATATACTACTCACAATTTGATAAGGGCCAAGAAATTTTCCATTTGAATATTTTTCGAATTGCATAAGATTGACTGGTAGAATTTTCAGAAACATAATGCTACATCTGCAATATTGTAAACCAATAAAGATTACTTTAATTTAATGTCTAAGTGATGATTAGCCCAAACCCATTAAAATGTCCGTGCTGCATTCAAGCCTCTGTAGTAACAGAATACGGTCATTTTCTTGGCATTTTGGGTCTTACATGATATGGTAATAAAAACGGGATAAAAAATCCATGTTAATCTAGCCACTTTGGTCCCCGCCAATAGGGCTTATCAGTTACCTGGAAAACGACGTCATTTTGGCAATGCGTATCAAATGCAAGACATCAAGTTTCGAAATGTAGCAGCAGATAAGATGATATTTTATCAATTGCACAACGTTTTCTTCATCGGGTTTGTACATTTAACGTGAGACGGACATCAAAATCGAATTCTTGGCCCTTAGCTAAGTTTGAGTAGTATATTACGTTGCAGATGTTTGTACGTAAACAGACGAAGATAGATTTAATTACAAAAAAAATGTAGGCACCTACTTTTAACTGGAGTTGAAATCCTTGGCTCAGACTGTAATTTGATATTCAGTGTTATTACTAACTATTCATTGAAACGGGTAATATAATACAATAACGTTCTTCTAATAAGACTTGACAAAAAGGTAGTCTTAATACGGGTAGCGGACTATTTTTGAATACAATTTGTGAATACGAGAGGTGTTCAACTTATATTTGAACAAAAAGTATCATCGGATTTTGTCATCATGTGTCTATCACAATAAAATCGATATATTTCTATTGAACCATGTAAGAAAATATGTTAAGTAGTGTATCATATTTGCATTATTTTTATAGCCAAAATCAACCATCATGTAGTTGGTGTTGGTTTTTACTTTTTATATACAAATTGGCCCTGAGTAAGCATAAAAACGTGTTGGTAGATTATGAATTACCCATGTCCGTGAAGACAATCAGTAATTTTGCCATAATTATGAAGATTGGTATGCGTTCACCTGCTTGTTTTGGCGAAATGGCACCAATTATCCAAAATTACCAAAACTTGTCGAAACTGCAATCGCCATGCCCATTGGTTCTGTGATAGGACACATCCAATAACCCAAAGTTGGATGGCAGCGAAGTTGTAATTAGTAAATAGCAACTTTCAATCGAATTATTTCGAAAATGTTAAATGCAGAATTTCAGAAAAATGCGGTGTTCATTAGCTCACTGCCAAGCAAAACAAAAATCACAGACTAAGATCTTGGAGGCTATATATGCGACTACGAAACGGTATTCGGAAAAAAACGTGTCTCTGAGGAGCTAATGTTTTATCTTAACGGAAGTGATTATATAGACAGAGTCTGCTATATTAGAAACGGTCATGATCATAGGCATAAGTTGGAGTAAGTTAAGCTTGGTGTGTTATTGGCCGCTTTCATGACATGGTCTTGTGTTTGATATTATGGAAGTGTGGAACTCAAAATGATTGAAAAGGAGACAAAAGTGAACGCATATTTTACTTATACAAAAGGTTTAAAAGCTTTTTTCCACAAAAATGTTTTTCCTGGTGACATACCAAAGACAGGGTGTTTCACTAGTACTGAGCTTCCTGTCGCCCCTTAAAACATGCAATGAAGTACCTTATGCATTAGTCTGGGAAGTATATCATACTCAAACAGTGGATACCGAAGTCTCCTTATGAAATATCAATATAATTTAAATCTGGAGAATATTGAACTGAGGGAATTGTAAACATCAGCACTTGGAAGTTTGGGCCTTCAAAAATGCAAAATCAACACCCTCTATACAATACGGTCGATTTTGTTCTAAGGATATTACATACATATACATTTTACAATGGATGTTTATAAATAATACTTGACTCATTACTTTACCCTATAGAATAGACACAGTTCGATTTCATTGTGAAATTGATGAAAATACTGGATGTTCAATTTAGTTCAATAAAGTTCCACTTAAAAGACCAGAGAAAATGGTAGTCTTAAGACGAGTAGCGGACTATTTTTGGACAGACAAAAAGGTAGTCTTAATACGAGTAGCGGACTATTTTTGGACAGACAAAAAGGTAGTCTTAATACGAGTAGCGGACTATTTTTGGACAGACAAAATGTAGTCTTAATACGAGTAGCGGACTATTTTTGGACAGACAAAAAGGTAGTCTTAATACGAGTAGCGGACTATTTTTAGACAGACAAAAAGGTAGTCTTAATACGAGTAGCGGACTATTTTTGGACAGACAAAATGTAGTCTTAAAACGAGTAGCGGACTATTTTTAGACAGACAAAAAGGTAGTCTTAATACGAGTAGCGGACAATTTTAGGCAGACAAAAATGTAGTCTTAATACGAGTAGCGGACTATTTTTAGACAGACAAAAAGGTAGTCTTAATACGAGTAGCGGACTATTTTTAGACAGACAAAAAGGTAGTCTTAATACGAGTAGCGGACAATTTTAGGCAGACAAAAATGTAGTCTTAATACGAGTAGCGGACTATTTTTAGAATGACAAAAAGGTAGTCTTAATACGAGTAGCGGACTATTTTTAGACAGACAAAAAGGTAGTCTTAATACGAGTAGCGGACAATTTTAGGCAGACAAAAATGTAGTCTTAATACGAGTAGCGGACTATTTTTAGACAGACAAAAAGGTAGTCTTAATACGAGTTGCGGACTATTTTTAGACAGAAAAAAGGTAGTCTTAATAAGAGTAGCGGACTATTTTTAGACAGACAAAAATGTAGTCTTAGTAGCGGACCATTTTGCAACGGTTGACAAATACTAGTAGTTAGGACTAAATGTTTCTTATATATCTACATGATTTGAAAATATTGAAATTGTTCAAGTGGAAACTGATGTTCGTGTGTTACAGCCTCCGCAGAGAGAGATCATAATGTCTAACCATCAGCTCATCTAGTAGACAATAAGCCTAAGATACCCAAATATTCCGCGTTAAATATAATATTATGTTAATAATAAGTTAACACTTACGTGATGACTATGACGTGCATAGAATAAATTAAATTTAAACCTGATATGTGTGAAAATTAGTGCAAATCATGGTTTAACATTATTAATATGTATTCAAGTGGATTTTCATTCCTATGCAGAGAATGAACAATCCCGATGTATCCATATCCGAGAAACAGAAACAAAACAGATGTTGTACATGAACCTCAATTCATTTAAATAAATGTTGTTATATGAATTTCAATTCATACGCATTTTTGAATTGTTTGCGATCGTTATTTTTTGACATTCATTAGTATATAGTGTAATGTGTTGTCCTCTGTACAGTAATATTCGAAATAAATATCTAGGAAGTACACCATGGCCTACTTTGAACAAGTTTATTAATATAATGTCTTCAAAGAATAAAAAACATTTATATAAAATTGCTACTTTTTTAAGAGAAGTTTTCGATCAGAAATGATCAGTTGAAAAATCTTAATTAGATACTAAAATTTATTCTTTTAAAGTCTGCATAACCAACCACGGTATTTAATTGTATTTACCGACCACCATTTAATTTTTTTTGTTTCCTTGTACTTTTTGTTTGTATGTATTTATATGAATGTTCTTGCATGTATGAGAGTATGTATGTATTGAATGTCTTTGTGCTGTTTTGTGTTATATTACCAAAGGCACGTATGTGCCGAGTTTGTAAATAAAGATATATATTTATAGTATTATATAATAAAACTGTTTTATTTTTGCAAGTGGTGTGGGTATTTATCATTCACACAATTAAAAAAATGCACTGGATGAAGCTGAAACTGTTGTTAATACAACATGTAAGACCATTGTACAAAAAGTCCTGTCAGTATATTGTGAGAGTGACGTTGCCGTTTATGAGAACACAAAAGATTACAACCATTGTCTCAACAGGTAGAGCGAATATATTACGTTATATGTTAGCATTGAAATTATAGCTGGCTGTATAAGCCTCTATAGTTGATTTAACACCGTAATAGTGGACTCGACCGCTGCGTGACTCTATTCTTACCCTGACTGGACTATACACATAAAATATATTGAATTGAAATGAATATGTTGGTGTCTAATATGCAAGAAATTGATATAATGTGGCTCTTCTGCTACATCCATTAAAGAAACAGCTGCACGAAACGAAAATGTGGAACTTACATTAAAAAAAACAATAGAAAAACAATCTGCGGTACAAAAAAATTGTACAATTGTGTATGTCAATACAATTACTACTAGACGTCGGGTATTATTTTCGCAAAGTCTTGGAGAATTGATATCCTCGCGAATTCATAAATCAGCGTAAATATACTTTCATAATATAAAGACTTATCCAGGAACTTTCATACTGAATCCGCGAAATAAGAATGTTACCGAACTTCGCGAAATAAAGATTACGCGAATATAAAGTGATTTAAAGGTTAAAATCGATGTAACCGTTAACTAATCTCACAATAAGATAACCTTTGTGTAGGGTCAAGGTTAAAAGCTTGTCCAGAGATCTCAACACTCACGTAATCAGTGATTACACACTGTTAAATATTAAATATAAAATCACAAAATATGACAATCTGTTATCCTGCATGAGTGCTATATTACTACGATCTAAATATGGATACAGCAGAGGAAATTAAAGAAAAAGAGGATTTGTTAATAAAAACTGTGAATATCGAACGCGATAAAGAAATTTCTATTACTTCGAGCGAAAATGCAACAATTGTTAACATGTCAAAGTTCGGGGTGATAAGAAACCTTATAGTGATTAGTTTAGCTTTTATGTTGCAATTTAGTGCATTTAATTCTTTCGCGAGTTTGCAAAGTTCGTTAAATAAAGAAGATGGGCTTGGTACAACGGGTCTTGCTAGTTTATACGTGGTACTTTTACTGACTAGTATGTTTGTGACGCCGGTGACGATGTCGAAGATGTCACCAAAGTGGACGATGGTTGTTTCCATGTTCACATACATAGTGTACGTAGCAACAGGCTTCTATCCGTCCTGGTACACGGTGGTACCAGCTTCTATCGTTATTGGATTTGGTATGATCATTTAAATTACTAGAATATCGAAATCATCGTACATATAGATCAGACGTTAACAGACTAAACGACAGAACGCTAGACCCTGGTCGATTTAAAAATGATTCACCAGACCCTTCCCCAGGGACAGAAGACGCTGTGGTACCCTAGCGCCTTAAAGCCAGAATTTACTTTCCCCATCGCCATAAATCATAGTATGGTGTTTTTAAAACCCTAGGGTGGTAATATTTCTGGTCAGTATTGTGTTTTACTTACATGCGATTATGGCTTGTATAATGTAAGACTTGCTTAAAAAACAACCTTTAAATTATGGATACTGATGCAGTTTTCTCTTATTTATAAAACATTTAAGCCATTTTCATCGATCTCCTCTACCATAAATCCCAGCATTTACCCAGCGCCTTTTAAAATGTTTTCTGGAGGAGGAGGGCCTGTCCATAGATCGATTCGTTCAGATCATGCTCGCCTGTGACTTCCCTTGGTTGTACGGCAGAATCGAACAACGCACGTCATCAAGTTGTCCCTTGTTGTTGATCCTTGAGGTTTCAGATTGTGGCTTCTTGGGATGGCGACTAGATCGTTGTCGATCCGATACAACATGGTAGCTTTGGCCCGCTTCCATATGACATGTAGGATCCACAGCATTGTCTATTGATTGTGGACAGAGCAAGTGCATGTTAATTCCAGGAGTATGCGATTTTCGTATCCATATTAATAAAGTCAATTATGCATTAGATTGACTGTCATGGTTTGTAAAAAATGTGAATGCTTGTAGTTAGGTCCAAAATATTTGCGCCATAAGTTTTGCGCCTTTTGTAAATGAAAGAAATGGTTACGCATAATGTACGCATATTTAGAGCAGCACATTTGTCCTCCAAATACGCTGCTTAGTAGTTTTCTTGTTCATATTTGTCTCCCTAGGTAAACGTTTGTCCGGCTCGACTGCGAAAATTATCGGGATCGACTCCGGTTCACCAGATAAAGGCCCCCGAGAAATAAACTGACTCGTACTCGTCTCTAACCAATATAAATTTATACATACACAGCTACTGTTTCTTTTAGGAGCAGCACATCTATGGCTTGCCATGCAGGCATACGTCACCGATATCGCTAAACACTACGCAGCACTGACGGGTACCAAACAACAAGACAGATTGAATCTATTCCTAGGTGTGTTCTATGCATTTTCCTACACGTGTAAGTATAAACAAGCATTTTAACTTACAAGTTTCATTATCTTTTTAGAACGAAATGCTTGTAATAAAGATACGTTTGTGTTTTGACTCGCGTTGTATGATATCAACCTATATAAACAGTTCAGATATCAACAAATTGAAAAAATAATAAACTGCGTTGAATTTACAAAATGCCTTCCAAACCTACTGCAGGAATTGACGAATGGGGGGAGAGGGGGAGGGGGATAGTTGAGGAGGAAGTTAGAACGTGACGTATTCATTTACTACTTGATTATCACATTCATATACAACAAAACCCAATCCATTTCTTCCTATTTTTCAGGTAATATATGGGGGAATCTGGTGTCTTCGTTCGTATTTCATCGTGATGCAGGTAATGGTACATTTAACGTTGATGAAACTATATGTGGACCAAACTTCTGTCCTTATTTAAACATATCAAGTGTTCAAAGTTTAGACCCGTCCAAAGAACAGGTATGTTGTAAGTCTTATTTCACTCTTATTTATGCATCAGTCAATATTTTGCCCGCCCCGGGGGCGGCGGGCGACCCAGGGGGAATTAGACATATTCAATTTTTTGATGTCTAAATCCCCACCCTGGAGACAATGCTTACTGTCTAATTGGGGCATAGTTTTTCATGCGGGTACTTTAATAACAACATGAATAAAAATTTCACTGTCGTCTTTCGTGGTGTCATAATTCCCGAACGAAAGTCTATTCCCCGGGACTCGGAGTCGATAAGGTCGTCTAATTCTCGCCTGTCGGGAAGATTCGTCTGTCTAATTCCCCCTGTATCCCCGGGCGGGCATAATACTGACTGGTGCATTATATACATACATCCGTCATACAAACACATTGAAATGTGCATAACACTTTAATCGTTTAATTATAAGAGACAGTTTGACATTGTAAGAACCGTACAAAGCCTCATATGGTTTATGTTACCTATCAATATTTACATTAATAAGACAAAGAATCTGCCTTTGCTTTGAAATTCTGTAAACTTGTGACACCAATATTGACCCTCGCCTCAAGTCTTGGTTGTGCCGATCAGGCAATATATCCAGCGACAGACTGACAAACGTGTGTGTTTTAAATGCATGTAAACACAGTATGTTATTTCCGTAAGTGTTTGTGGGTGAATATACTATTCTTGCAACATCGCATTATTTACTGAACAGCCCTCGTAAGGACGCCTTTACATTCCACTTGTTCTATTCCAGGTGTACATATATACAGGAGTGTGTGTTGGTTTCATAGTTTTAGCTTTAGCTATCATGACCTGTTTGGTAACGAACATATCATCAGAGACTCGTACATCCAGCAGTGTATGGACGTTAGTACAACAAGTTACACGACTACTATGTTTCTCCAGAACTCAACATCTTCTCTTCTTCCCGTCTCTCCTGGGTGGACTGACTTCTGGCTTCCTTAACGGTGACTTCACTCGAGTAACTATTCAATACATAAGAGTTCCTAATAAAATTTTAAACATGTCTGTTGAATTGTCGGCCATTTTGATTGGCAGAATATATTTTATAAATGTGCAAAAGTAAATATAAGTATAAAGTATAACAAAACTTATTACATATGAACACGAACATATTGAATCGAAGAATACTCGAGAATTTTTGTAAGATCTTTGGTTGGATATAAATGAAAAAAGAATTTCATATAAATAAGAAAATATTGAATATGATTTAAAAAATGCATACCGGTATACATATAAAAATATATAAATATTGAATATATAAATAAAAGTGTAGAGCGCTAATGAAATTTAAGCGAATATTGCAATTTTTGATAGACTATACTTCAGTGCTTTGATCATTTGTTGGGATCGGGTATCTCACGTGATTTTTTAATGATTATTATTGCAAAAATGTTCGATATGTACATGCACATGTTTATTTTTTATGATTTCGGTCGTATATATATGCAACCCAGATCGACGAAACTTTACATTTACATCATGTTCATCCACAAAAAGATAATGTTGCAACCCAGATCGACGAAACTTTACATTTACATCATGTTCATCCACAAAAAGATAATGTTAAGTCAGACAGAGAAGGCAGCACTCAGCTTAACCAGCCGAGCACAGAAAACATATAAGCGGAACAGACAATGTCAAGCGTAAAAATCTAGCAACTACAACAACACGGCATCCCGTCCCCAAAGTCTGCCGCCTCAGTCAGTCAAACTAAAACGGAACGAGAGCCAGGTGACGAGAAAATAACAACCGGACATTACACACCACAAGGACAATCTACAACATATATATAATGTACATGCAATTTTGAAAGATACGAAGCAGCCTTGTGCTGGACTACGAAATTGCAGAATGGCACATACAAAATGAACAAAGTTTGACAAAAAGGCACAATGGCGAAATATGTTTGTATTTTTGTATTTTTACTATAACGTATTATCATTTTACAGTAGATTCATTACTGTCACTTGTACAATAAAAATGCATTGTTTATTTTTCAGGCCTATGTCACTTGTTCATATGGAGTTAAGAATGTCGGCTTTGTAATGGTCGCCTCCGGTATAAGTCAGTCACTATTCAGCATCGTATCCGGGAAGTTGAATCAATATACGGGTCATTTGGCTATATTTATATTTGGTAATTATTTGATTTGATACATTTTGTATGATACATATGCAAGTACCTTTTGAACATAATCACATTATGCCTTAAATTGCTATTTTTAAAAAGCTATAACTTCGTAACCTATAGATCTGCAGAATTATGCATTTTTTACACTTTAGTTGAGTCCCAAAGGTGGAGAAAGTTTGAAGAAAATGAAATAAAGCCTCCAGTTGGCGTGTAAACAAAATAACGAAATGTAACCAATACTTGCATAATTTATAGTCTAAGGGGAGCAACTCCATAAATCATCCATAAATTTTACTAAATGTGATTTTTAAGTACTACTTCGACAGACATAGCTGACATTCTCTCGTCAATTATAGGTCATTTGTGAAAAACCTCCTTATTCTTTGTATAAAATCTATTTACTGGATGGTCGGGACAAAAACTTTGGGAGAGATAATGGGACTTTAAACATACATTAATTAATAATGTCTGGGTCACTAATCCAATCTAATCCGATTGTTGTCCGATCATCGGACGACGTACTTAGGTCCAACCGGGCCGGAAGCCGGGCCGACATTGGTCGGTCATTAGGCGACGCGGGTCGGAGTAATTTGACATGACACTACTATAAGATTCCATAAATAGCGGCTTTGAAATGTTCAGTTCAGTGGCTTTATCTGTCGCACATTTATACGGAGATATAAAACCCAAACTGTTTGACTATTGTATGTGTGTCTTTTCAGGTTTTATGGTACAGATGGGTTTACATGTGACCATGTTGCTATGGACACCCATCCAATCAGAACAATATCTAGTCTTCATTCTAGCGGCTATGTTTGGTATAGCGGGTGCTATCAACGTTCCAATGATCTCAGGTACATCACGTTCATCTATTACCTTAGCACGCGTTTTAGCTAAGAACGCTAGTAGAAAGCTGTCAACGAAATAAATGCCACTGAATATATGTAATTTTTGTGCGAAAGTTAACAGTTTTTACCCGAAACCGTCTAAACTTATATCCGGGCATTTCAGTCGGTTTCGGACAAAAATGTGACATTTTGTTGAAAAGTAATAACTTTTGTGGATATATAGTACTCCTTCTTGATTTGAGCGTCCATGATATCTCGTTAAAATCGGTCGAATATTAAAATACTTACGGTTGTAACGTGTTTTTAACATTTTGTTGACAGATTTCTACTTGCGTTCTTAGCCAAAAAAATACGTCACAAACCACGATGTATGTCAACACTGGTAAACTTCGGGGATTCAATGTGAGATCATGCACTTTAGTCAGGTTGCTATTAATTTAGATACTCAGTTCCATCCAAAATAAGGGACACTGTTGTTACAATGTATATGTTGTACATGAACATTGTGTAAGTTTCAGTAAATTAACGTATTTTCAAACTAAGTTTTGCTTTCGATTCTCAAATTCTTGCGAATATAATGTACTTTTAAAGTCCTCTGGTTCACGCGTAAACGTATGTGAATATGGAAGGGAATCGCCGTCATAAGTTTACGTATACCAAATACTCTATCAGCGCTTTCGTTAATATAATACGGATGGATGATATTTTATTTTGTCCTCCGTATACCTACGCTACATACAATGTCATGCACCAGACAATCATGCTACACACGGTGCACAAACACTTGGTCTATGACGTTACAAGTTGGTATCGCTCCTAGAATCTTTCGAAACACACTGCGCCGATTGTTACATTCAAACAAGATGGCTAATGCCATTATCATTAGATTTAAATGTACTCGAGAATAATAGTCTAATTATACTCAGTTTATTAAAAATTGTTCATTTGTGGCATCACCTATGTTCATAATGTCTCATTTTATTGTGTTTTAATATAAATTGTATGAAAATACCTATACATTGCAATAAAATACAGCCTACGCATTGCACAAATGTAATTTTTTGTAATAGTATGTCCAAAATATGCTTATGCGATTTAACAAATCCAGAGAAAAATTGTAGTGTGCGTTTTTAAATGTACTGCGTATATAAATTCGTTAACTTTTATTCTATTTTCAGCGTTGTACAACCTTTACTTTCCCAATGACCGGGCGGTTGCAATATCCAGTTATCGCATGATCAACTCAGCCGGAAGTGCTATAGGTCTAGCTTACAGTAACTGGTTGTGTACCCGAAACAAGATATATATACTTCTATTCGTGCTAGTTTTATCATTGATCTCTCTGATAATACAACATATAAGACATGGAAGAAAGTCTAAAGAACAAACAGACTGATTTAAATAATAAAATATGAACAAAACATCAAAGTTCTGGTATTGTTTTTGCATCCACAAACATGTGTTACGGCTCGCCCAATAGGTGACTGTGACCGTATCGGGATTGTTTTAGTGAGAGTAAAAAGTTCCATAATATACAATACAACCTCTCCAGAGAGCGGCCCTAAGCTGAAATTTAACCTCCTCTGCAACAACCTTTATACAACGGCCAATATTCGCAGCTTCCAAAAAGTTTTGCTCTATAGAGATTGTACTGTAATATAAAACTTATTACTGAACCTGTAAAAACAAAACGATGCAGCCATCTGTGGCTCAATGCATATAGTAAATAAATGCACAGGAATTTGAAGTTCTACCATGAAAATATTATACAAGTCGCCATTTTACTATATTTTGACATGTACATGCATGTGTATACTTAAGTTAGAAATATGTAAATCCGCCTATTCTTTTTCTTGACATTGTATAAATAAATATATTCAGCATCATAGGATACTATGAACCCAATAGGTCCAATCAAATGGCGGCATTTTTAAAATGGCCCCCCATTTCCGTATAATTGGACATACATGTCTATGTGCTCCACCACTAACTTTTGTAGTGTCTTGATGCTACGTGACGTTACGCACAAAATTGGTGTGTAAAAAACGTTGCGTCAAAAAACGCCGTCATTGTCGACTTTTGCGTAATCACAGTGACGAATACTAAGTATATACATCAATATCATAGAAGATAATTTAGTACATTAAACACATTATGAATACATCGGAAATAGCTGTGTCACGTGATTGTATGTATTGAATGAGAGAAATAGAAAAAGAATGTACTTACAAAACAATTGCGAGAACCCTGAACAGCGGTAACTGGTAGTCATGAGTAATACTATCTGATAGAACTGGGTACCATAATCACAAAACTTATAAGATCATTTTCTTATGTTTTTACGAAATAATATTAGCTTTTATCTATGGATTTTTGTCTACGTATGTATTTGACATTGACATTGTTTCATTTCTAAGTAAAATATGTTAGACTATGTGAATATTGGTACTGGTGGAAATGTATCTCATGGTTAAACGTACTTAGTAGGATCAGTATGAATGGGTCTGGAAAGTTTATGATCCTAATACGAACAGGAATGGATGTAGGAACAACACCTGCTGATGGTGTGTACCACCTTAGAATAGTAATGGCTGTGTCTGGGGCTGCAATGTACGCAAATTTAATAGATAAGGCTGTGCCTGATGACTGTGGATAGGAACAAGAATTACTGTTTCTGATGAACGTGAGTGACAAATAGGACAAGGTTGTGCTTACTCAATAAGACCAGGAATAGATTAGCCTGGTCGTTTGAGAATCAAGATCGACTAGACTAGGTGGCTACAAGTACCTACTAAGACCAGAGATAGATGTGCATGATTGTTCTACCAAAGTATCAAATAAGGCATTTGATGGTTGCATTTGATGGTTGCATTTGATGGTTGCATTTGATGGTTGCGAGTTCCTAGTATGATCAGGAACTACTGTAGGTGGTGATCAGGAATGGCTTAAATGATAGATTTGAGTTCACAAAAGGACCAGGAATTATTGTGCTTGGTGAGAGTTTGCAAAGGATATCAGACAAACATTAATCTAATAAGTGTGTGTTTCTACCCGATACGACCACGAATGGCTTTACCTTTCAATACAAGTGCTCGACAGAACCAGGGACAACTGTTAGACTGGTTATGACTTTATCTGGTAGTGGTGAGCACAAACCAAGATCAATAATTTTAGGCAGTACAAGACAGACATAAGTCACATTAAGACCAGGAAAGGATGTAGCCAGTGTCAAATTAAGTTACGGGTATGAAATGGCTGTGTTAGATCAGGAGAGCTTGAGACCCTGTGGTAATGAGTATGTGTGTCCATTTTGAAAATAGCGGCTATATTGGATTTTTTGAATTCAGGGAAGTCAACTCGGTCCGACCTATTTTAAGTCAATAAGAGTGACTACCCCTGAAAATCAGGGGAGAGAATCCAGCATAGGACAGGAGTTACTTCCCATGGATTCAGGGGAGGCAACTCTGTCCGACATTTTTAAGTCGGTAAGAGTGACTTCCCCTGAAAATCAGGGGAGAGAACTCTACACTGGGGAAGAGTAACTTCCCTTGAATTCAGGGGAGGCAACTCTGTCCGACCTTTTTCAAGTCAGTAAGAGTGACTTCCCCTGAAAATCAGGGGAGAGAACTCTACACGGGGGAAGAGTTACGTCCCTTGAATTCAGCGGAGGCAACTCTGTCCGACCTTTTTTAAGTCGGTAAGAGTGACTGCCCCTGAATATCAGGGGAGAGAACTCTGCATTTGGCAAGAGTTACTTCCCTTGAATCCAGGGAAAACAACTCTGTCCGACCTTTTTTAAGTCGGTAAGAGTGACTTCCCCTGAAAATCAGGGGAGAGAACTCTGCATTTGGCATGAGTTACTTCCCTTGAATTAAGGTGGAGGCAACTCTGTCCGACCTATTTTAAGTCGGTAAGAGTTACTTCCCTTGAAATCAAGGGAGACAACTCTGTCAGACCTTTTTTAAGTCGGTAAAAGTGACTTCCCCTGAAAATCAGGGGAGAGAACTCTGCATTTGGCAAGAGTTACTTCCCTTGAATCCAGGGAAAACAACTCTGTCCGACCTTTTTTAAGTCGGTAAGAGTGACTTCCCCTGAAAATCAGGGGAGAGAACTCTGCATTTGGCATGAGTTACTTCCCTTGAATTAAGGTGGAGGCAACTCTGTCCGACCTATTTTAAGTCGGTAAGAGTTACTTCCCTTGAAATCAAGGGAGACAACTCTGTCAGACCTTTTTTAAGTCGGTAAGAGTAACTTCCCCTGAAAATCAGGGGAGAGAACTCTACACGGGGGAAGAGTTACTTCCCTTGAATTCAGGGGAGTCAACTCTTTCCGACCTATTTAAAGTCGGTAAGAATGACTTCCCCTGAAAATAAGGGGAGAGTACTCTGCATTTGGCAAGAGTTACTTCCCTTGAAATCAAGGGAGACAACTCTGTCAGACCTTTTTTAAGTCGGTAAGAGTGACTTCCCCTGAAAATCAGGGGAGAGAACTCTGCATTTGGCAAGAGTTACGTCCCTTGAATTCAAGGGAGGCAACTCTGTCCAACCTTTTTTAAGTCGGTAAGAGTGACTTCCCCTGAAAATCAGGGGAGAGAACTCTAAACGGGGCAAGAGTTACTTCCCTTGAATTCAGCGGAGGCAACTCTGTCCGACCTTTTTTAAGTCGGTAAGAGTGACTTCCCCTGAATATCAGGGGAGAGAACTCTGCATTTGGCAAGAGTTACTTCCCTTGAATTCAGGGGAGACAACTCTGTTCGACCTTTTATAAGTCGGTAAGAGTGACTTCCCCTGAAAAGCAGGGGAGACAACTCTGTCAGACCTTTTTAAGTCGGTAAGAGTGACTTCCCCTGAAAATCAGGGGAGAGAACTCTACACGGGGCAAAAGTTACTTCCCTTGAATTCAGGGGAGACAACTCTGTTCGACCTTTTATAAGTCGGTAAGAGTGACTTCCCCTGAAAATCAGGGGAGGCAACTCTGTCCGACCTATTTAAAGTCGGTAAGAGTGACTTCCACTGAAAATCAGGGAGATAACTCTGCACAGGAAAATAGTTACTTCCCTTGAAATAACGGGAGGCAACTCTGTTTGACTTTTTTAAAGTCGTTTCGAGTGACTTACCCTGAAAGTCAGGAGAAATAACTCTGAAAAACATGGGTTCGAACTCCCAATAGGAAGAGTAGCTTCCCTTTGGTTCTTCAATGTAAAGGTAGACTATTATTATACCAATGCTTAGTTACTAGAAACATACTTTCTTGCATGCATATAACAATGTATGAACTTTTTCTTGTTGAATAAATCTAACCAAGCATGCAATGCGACTATGATTTCCTGGTAAACTGTAGTATGTATTATTTATCCTCTTTTGAATGTTTCTTGTATAATGGCCAAAATATGAGATAGATATTAGTGAATTTATTTTATGTGCATAATCTTACAATTTCTTAATCGAGTTTCGTGCCCCCGGGCAAACGTTACGTAGTGACTACGCAAACTATATACCTATTATTACACCTATACATAAATATCACCTTTCATTCATGATTTGTGAATACATGTACAGCTAATCCACGGTTTCCATGATTGTTACTACCACGAAGATGTATGTTAATCACAGCGTCGGGTGAAATATGCGAGGTGTTTTCATTCTAACATACAGCCATTATGTCTAGCTGTAAGCCTTTACTTAGACAATTTAAGAAATTGAGATAAATATACTTAATCATAATTATACAATTTGAATTTCCATGTTTATTTGAATGGTAATGGGGTAATTTCATTTCGGGCTTTGGTAGTTTGAGAAACAGCGAAACGACGTCAGAATAATCAGTGAATATAATATTAACGCTCTATGGTGATCGCGGAAAGCCAGAAACTCATTTGCTATCCTTAAAGACTAAAATAAAACTCTTCAACAGCAATGTAAAATCATTCCTACTAAAAAAATACGGATCTGAATGTTGGCGAGTCATTCAAAGCGACATGAAGAAAATAGAAGGATTTAACAATGGTTGCCTGTGCAAAATATGCAGAATCTTTTGGCCAAACAAGATTACAAACAAAGAACTACTTAAGAAAACCAACTGCCATAACATCACCTCTGAAATCAAGCAGAGAAGGCTAAGGTGGCTAGGTCATACACTAAGGTTGGACCAAACACGACTACCAAAGGTGGCACTGCGATGGGCACCCCCTGGAAAAAGAAAACCTGGTCGACCGAAGACAACATGGCGTAGGACTATGGTGGAAGAACTAGCAGAGATGGGATTATCTTTGGGAGAAGCTCAGAAAATGGCCAAAAACAGACCATTGCAGCCTTATGTCCCACAGGGGACGAAGAGGATTAAGTAAGTAAGTATGGTGATCGCGGTATTATGGCGTATTCAATTTAGCAATATTTCTTTGTAAAAATACGCTGTTTTATGTGCACTATCATTCATCAAAGTATCGTGCAATCTTGACGTTCAATGGAGAGCGTGGACTCCACCATCACGTGCGGTTATGAACATTAATATTACTGTGACCGTTATAATGCATCAAACGAGAGAGTGTACTATGAAATACAGTAGCGTTGAATGACTAGCTAAAGCATGCAGAGAAATCGAACACTTTTAACCGAGATTTTTGTGGTATGCACGACTAGGTGATTTTTCGGGTCATCGCCAAGAAAGACGAGAGAGTGTACTATGAAATACAGTAGCGTTGAATGACTAGCTAAAGCATGCAGAGAAATCGAACACTTTTAATCGAGATTTTTGTGGTATGCACGACTAGGTGATTTTTCGGGTCACCGCCAAGAAAGACAAACATTTTTGTTTTTATTTGGTGTTAACCATCCTCATACATCAGTGGTTAGTAAAGTTCCCAGACTATATATGTTTCGGACGAAGAATACTCTGGTGAACGAGAATGGTATTAACATGCAGGTTTTGAACAAAAATATGCTACAAGAATTATCCATGGTGGAGGGTATATATTCAAAGGTATTGCCACTGATGCTGTTATATCGTGTTCAATGTATGTAATACAAAACATTTTGCAAAAAGTTGCATAAATCCATTTCCAATATGATAGCCAACTTTCGTAATGATGCACTGACCAGCTAGCGAGATATTTTCATACATAAATGTGGCCTATTTTGACATTGACCTGTGTTTACAAACAAAAACATTAGCGGATCAGTGACATTACCTTTGGATATAGCCACGTTACGTCGTATTATTGGACAATGTGTTCATGAATTCTCATTTTTTTACATTTCATGGTGTAACTCATATACATTAGATAACAATTCATCCGATTTGTAAATGATGAGTTCATGATATCTCAAAAAAAGATAATTTACAACATTCAAAGATCCTACTTTCAGATATTTATTGGTCATTAAAACATTTAAATACTATATATAACGGGTGCTATAACTAAGGCTTGATTTTGATTAATAGACATAGCTCACCTAAAACATAACCAGTAATAGTTTAACATAATGTTTTAATGACCAATAAAGACAATTAAAATAACCAGTTCTTATTGTCCCAGAAATGGGCTCAATGACCGTGTTCCGTACGGTACGGACGAATCTGAACATTATACACGACTTTAAAAATGGCGACCTCCATGATTCGCCGTGGGTCAAATCTTCGAAAATACGTTAATATTCTGTCTCAGACGTGCGCACGAAACAACCAACATCTCGCAGCACCAGTTCTAAACGATGACGATTCACATTACCCTAAAGTGAAACCAAAATTACCTCCCGGAGAATGGGGCGACATGGATCGTAATGTTGCCTGGATGTGGGCCGACGAAGGGGAGGTAATCGCCAAATGTCGCACTTATCAGGAAAAAGTGAACTACCTCACACAGTACGTCTATAAAGTCTGGATGTATAATTCTATTGACACTACTCCTAATCTGTTGGATTATAAATGTGCAGTGACAAAAACAGATATGTTTGAGGTAGATAAACAAGGACAGGGTTTTCCGGCTGTGTATGACTCGGTTGATGAAGAACAAGAATTCCTTACTTTAAAACCTATTGTTATTGAAGTATTGGAGCAAGCTGAAGCTATGAATAGACAATTTATTAAGAGAAAAGAGACTTTCCGTTTTCTTGAAATGCCCGGTAATCGTGTGTTTGTGATGGATTATTTGTTGTCGCGGTTGCTTGTAAGAACATTACTGCAGAATATTCTTGGGTCATTAAGTGGAAGACATGAACATGTTTTAAATAGTCGCTTTGATGTGGAGTCAAAAGTTGCTGCGTTCTGGGTCCGTGATGGATACGAAAGATTTCGACTGAAGAAAAAGGTTCCATCGACTTATATTCGTCAAAACAAGGCAACGTTCTTCGGAGAGCAAGCTGTTGACTTGCACATCAGGAAGGACATGCCACTACCTGAGGTTTGATGTTGTGATAATCAGATTTATTAGTTATGATACTGGCTGGCGACCACCAAATCCGGATGACCACCAATCCGGACATACTCAAAAACGCTTTATTGCGGCCATTGATTTTGATTATCTGTTGTCAATCAATTAGACGCTTGATTTTTGTCAACACTACAAAGTAGCAACGATTAAAGTTAAATAATTTACAAGAAATGTTGCATTTATGTTCGTCTGTACTCGCGAAGCTTGTTTACATTAAGGGGGGAAGTCGAAAATCGCATGCATGCGCAATACATGTACTTCTGCGCAGCCCCGAAATGTAAACTATGGTCCTTCTGCTAAATGTGAGGTAAGCCGATGAGATGTTTTGTAATCAGTTCAACCAGGAAAATATAGCTTTAATAAATACGTGCAGAGTTTCAAAACATCGTACAACGCCAAATATCAAAATGTCCGCAAGAAGAGTGAATCGTTTAAGATTTTACCGCTAAGTTTCGATCGATATTTTTCCAATATTCACAGGAGATGAATCCTACAAATTTTGCACAAACCGTTCATTGGTGCTTTCCCTTGATTCATAACACAGTATAATTAGATATTTAATGCCTTTTTCGTAATAAAAAACGCGACAACACGGTGTCCGGATTGATGGTCCTGTTGGACTTAAAAATAAGGTGATGTGGTGACCCCTACAACGGCCCTCAAAAATGCACTTGAGCTATTTTTAGAAGTAAACAAATTAGCTCTTCACTTCAGATACGAACCTAGCTTTGTTCAGGTGAAATTTCAATGACTTAATTGATTTACACATTTCTCGAGTTATCGTGAAAAATATGCCAAAAGTGTCCGGATGTAGAACGCCTTCCAGTACAGTATAGTTAAGCCGAAATAAAATAATCAGGTTACAGGTAAGATTTGTCGCGTGAGCCCAATCAACCTTTTATTACCCAATTTTTAAATGCTTAGAACTTAAATTAAAAGAAATGAACATTTAAGTTTTACTGTTAATAATAAAAACCTGTCAATATTTCAATGAATTTTTTATAGAAAGTTGTTGAGTCATAAACTAAGTTATTGACAACTTAACAAATTTAATCAGCAATTCCCATGTGCCAGAATTTTACATTTCTACCTTTTCTTTCCATTGAAATACTTTAATTGTAAAATAAATAAAGAAACACGACTAATTGATTATTATACTAATAGAACAGGTGTGTTTGCAACAAGAGAGCAAAAACTGAACATATTTAGCAGATTTAGAACTCTCAAACTATATTATTCACATATTATTTCAGTTTATGCCAGTTACTGATGATGTTTGCAGTAATCCAACTTATGATAAGTCAATGCAGGAATATAACCCTAGAGTCTGTGGTCAGTTTTCAGATCAAATACAAAGGAAAATCGATCCAGGTATGCTATTATAGTGATAGTACAACACAAATCTAGAGTCGCTGGAGTCTTGACTTTAATACCCTTTAAAATGAGGGTGACCCTCACACTGTCTGCCTATATTTTTGTCGAGCCGGCTTGCGGTCACCACTTTTGGTGTATGTGCGTCCTTCAGTCTGATTTTGTCCGGACAATAACTTTGTTACTGTATATGCTTTGACCAATCTTGCTAATATTTGGCATAAATGTTCACCTCCATGAGGAGGATTGTCATGCCCGACTCCCAGGTTCCTATCTCAAATGTCAAGGTCACAGTTGGAGGTCAAAGGTCAAATTGAAGCTTGTCCAGACCATAACTTTGTCATGCATTGACCAATCTTTCTTATATTTGGCAAGTAAATTCAGCCTCTATTGCAAGTTTTCTTATGACTTGAGCACGTGTCCTAATTTTTGACCCCTGATCATGACCTAGATTTTGTTTAGATGACCATTGTGATCAAGTTTCTTAAAAATTAAGTCAAAATCGTAACCTCTAGTGACTCAAAAGATTTTTCTATGATTTGACCTATGATGTGTGACAGGTGAGCTAATAAAATAAGTGACAAATTTTGTTTATAGTTTGACTTTACTTAACTTTTTTAACATAGAAACTTGAGTCTTGATAGCCCTGGTACCTTGCCTGGTTTAAACATATTTATAAAATTATATTAATGGTGATAAAAGCTGCTATATTTTTTCTACAGGTTATGTTGTTGGGGATGCATGCAAGTTTACTCACCTGAATGTGATATTTCCAAACAATAAAGCTATGAATCTGCTGGGGAGATATGGAGAGGAGTCGAGACAGGACGCAGAGTCTGGTTACTTGTTGAGCACTGGTTTCTTGACAACACTAGCCCAAGCTCATGGATTAGGTAATACTATATAATATATGTGGTAATTGTATGCCCCCTTCCCATTGAGGAAATCAGTTGTAAAACTTAGAGCCTGTTTTGAAATTTGGCTCTGAAAAATGGCTGCAAATAGTCAAATGTTCATTGTTAAATCATTTCTGATTATTTGCGTAAATTTGCAGGGCTCACGCTGTCAATCGACATTATCGCCATTTGCGATAATTTTATCAAAGTGGCGATTATTATTTCAATTTGGCGATGAAAAATGGCGATAATTTTATCAAACTGCAAAAAAAATATCTGCATAACTTCTTATTTTATCTATCAGCTACGTATCGAGTGTCACAAATTTTCAAGTTCACACTTCAAACTGGACCCATATAATCTTCATTGTTAATTACCATTAGCCCCAGGAGGTATAATTACTGATAAATTGTTGTGATAACATCTTTTAATCCCCATTTAATTGGTGTAATCAACTGTCAACAACGTTCGTGGAACAGGTCTAAAATACTGACCAACATGTCTAAAATACTGACGAATCCGGGACGTGGGATGCAGACAAGATAAATTGCAATTTAGGGTTAATTATAGTTAATAATAGGTGATTTGATTTATAATCTATCGACTAATTACTGCTTTGACTAAAAAATGAACATACTATTCAATAAAACTTATTTTTACGAGCTGTTTGAAAAACGTAAGTTGACTAGTATTCGGACATGCAAAATTCGGATAATCGTAATTTGTAAAATATAAGTGCTCGTTTTTTTAAAAAAACTTTAAATAAAATTATCCATTTTAA
The DNA here is from genome assembly GCA_947247005.1 of Spisula solida. NCBI lineage: Eukaryota > Metazoa > Mollusca > Bivalvia > Venerida > Mactridae > Spisula > Spisula solida. The sequence goes on from OX365951.1 coordinate 21,824,488, forward strand.
AGGTTAAAATCTTGCATTCAAGCATTCATGGGGCTTCAGCTTGTTGCTTGAGCTATAATTCTTGGTCAAAAGGAAGGTTTTATCATGACATATTTTAACAATCAATTCATATCTTTTTCTTATATTTATAAAATCACTGCAGCTGCTTTATATGGGTATCTTGCTGCTATATTGGCAATCTTCTAGCTTTTAGAAGATAATGGTTATCAAGAAATGACAATTTGATAGACCAAGCTGCTTGACTGTCCCTTTTGTAATGACATCAATTTCCTCAGCTGTCTGCACATGTGTCATGTAAATGGACAGTGTACTTAACAGAGTAATAAAGCAGAGTAAACAAATTAAGTGCAAGGTAATATTATTATAAATTGCACATGGTGTATTTTTAAGAGCAGGTGCATAGCTTTCTATAGGCATATGCCTAGACAATTATTGATTTACACCAGGTATGAAAAAATGCAAAACAAAATGATTGTCTCAATGCTGCCCTTAACTCACAGTCACATGCAACAGTGTAGAATACAAAATCATTGAACTTGGGGGAGCATACCTCTGGACCCACCCTAGAACAATGGTGCCTATTTGTATGAAGACAATTCTTAATTAAGTTAAATGATGATCAGTTTGTCTTTGACCTGTCACTAGACTGAGTCATAATTAGTCAGGATTTCTAGATTGAAAACTGCCCAGAAGGCACCTGAAGCCCTATCAAATTAAAAAATTTGCCAGTGGAGTATGTGTCAAACTTCCTAGCATAAGCTGCCACACATATTCGGTTTGATCAAGCTATGGCCCTGACTATGATTCATAAAAAGCCTTATGTACCATGCATTATGTTCGAGTCACCATGCATAGATTTTAAGTTCGCGTCAATTTTGGCTATAATTTTTGTTGGGCAAAAATAAATGGCTATTATTTTAAAATGTCCAGTGTGAGCCCTGAATTTGAGATTGCCATTTTTTATGAAATCTAAAATTCTTGAAAGGTCGTCCCCATGAAATGGTTATTTTCACCAAAACCAATTTCCCACTGAAATTAAATAATTTTACAGTAAATAACTAGGATAACAACTCTCACTTACTATTCATGTTGGCTAGAACTAGTAGATGACTTGTATTGATTAAAGGTTAGTGGGTCAAAGCTCGGTCACAACATGTTGATGAATATACATCTATTGATATTAATTTGCTGTCATCGCGAGCGTACATGTATATTACACAGTATATATTTATAAGCATCTTGAAATTACCCTTTTACCCTGAAAGCCACAATTTGAACCTCCAGATTATGACTGAATGATCATATTTTGCTTTAAAATGGGAAAATCAAGTAAGATGTTCTCAAACTGTCCCCTTAGAATTAAGTCTAATAGTGAAAGCCCTTTACTGATATTCCAAAATATGAAAGTATTAACATGTATTTACAAAGTTCATTTCAGCCTAAATTGTATGAAATAGTGTCAAGTGAAACCCTCCTAATTATGCAAATTGGATATTTGGGGTTTTACCATTAAATATCTCTTCCAATATTTTCCCCTGATCATTCAGTCAATACAAGGAATTAGGATGCTTTTCACAAATTAACAATAATAAATGATAAAATATGTATCAAAAAAGTATGCCAAAAATCACATTTACGTAGTACGGAAGACAAAATACTTACTTTGTAAGAGTAATTAGAGTTGCTTCACTTTGACTATAAATTATGATTTTATTGTTTACAAATTCATTTTTTGTGAACAAACCATCTGGAGACTGTACTTTGTTTTTCTTCCATCTTATGACGTTTTTCACCTTTGAGACTAAAGTGCTCAAAATGCATCATTCTGCCGATAGGTTATCAAGTTATTGCTTTTTGAAAATAGCCGTTAAGGTCTTAATGAGGCTTTAAAACTGATATGTTTGTGGTTTACAGGATTTAACCAGTATGAAGAGCTTACATACCCTTTTACCACACAGACTATACTAACTGATGGTCAACATTATACCCTGTCTGCTTATCAACTGAACACAACACAGATGTGGAAAGATGATAAAGCAAACCCCGTACAGAATGTCATGTGGTCAACTCCGAAAACAAGACTATATGACATAGATGAAAACGGTAAAGTTGTGAGATTTAATGACAATCTGTTCAGGTTGTTGTTGAAGTTTATTTTAATTGAACCATCGGATAGAAATGGTATCAATCTTTCACCTAACATCGACTCCTATCCTACGAAACAGGACATCACTGGCAGAAAGATCTATGGTTACGTTGAGGAGCAGGTTACGTATGATAAAGTGTGATCAGTGTTAGGGTTATTAAATTATGTATTTTGTATAAATAACTTGCATTAAATATCTGTTTTTGTCAGTGCTACTAAGTTGTTATGGTTTAAGTGTCTGTGGCATTTATTTGTTTCCTCCCATACTAGGCCAAAAATAAAATTCCCCTTCCTGAAATTTTTAAAAAACGTTTTTTTTTTCATTTTTGATTGTCAGTTTTAGGGTTTTTGTACCCGACAATTGCTGTTAATTAAAATAAAAATTTTCAGAGGGTCAAAATTTTAGGTAGGATACTTATTGCTCGGGTAGGTAGGGGGAGGGGAAACAAGCAGTTTTCTGTTTTTGGCCTTATACACTTTTCGAAGTAATGGGGGTACATGATAGCTTTCCACATGTTTGTCAGTCTGACCAGGCCTAGACACTAACTATTTTGGCCACTGGTCCGACAGGGCAAACGCGCCAAATTTGTAAATAGGACAGTTTCTGGTCCTTCAGAACTTTCACTAGTCCTTCTGGATTTTAACTGGTCTCAGACCAGCAGACCAGTGTTAGTGACGAGCCCTGCTGACTGTCGATGTGTGCACCAAATTGTTTTTGATCTATATTAAATTAAAGAATGGTGTTACCTACTCAGGCCTCAACAAATATTTTTTAAAAGCACTCGTCCTGCAATATAGACAAAGAAGAAAACCCCAAAATCTTACTTGTCCTGCTATATAAATAAAGAAGGAAAAATTTGTGCTGGACGAGCGGACAAGTGGATTTATTGAGGCCTGATACTTAGTATGCAAGTTGGTCATTACAAGTAGATGACATGTGACACTCGTATTGATCAGTAGGTTTTATTCTACATCAATTGTGATCTCTTGCATGTCGACAAACAAAATAAATTGGGCAGAAATTCATCCATCCTAAAAGCTTGCCTTGAGCGCTTCATGCTATCAGTATCAAGCCTAGGTCCCACTGAGCATTTTTTGTCTCGGCGATGTACTCCCGATTGCAATTAATGAGCTATCGGGAACAGGTTCCTCGAAGTCATGGGGAACCTTCATGGAAGTCATGAGACAGTGCGATATCCGAAGGAATTGTGATGAATCAGGTGGTATCGGAAGAAACAGGTAGAACGTCGATGCGGAAATCCTCAGTGGGACCTAGACTTTAGCAGCTAATGCAAACTGAAAAGCAAGAATACAAATAAAGTTTGTAATATATTTATTACTCCAGATTTATGACATTAATAATAATATAACATTCAAACAACATTTATAGATTATGCTTAACAGACCGCATACATATACAACAGGATGATGTCATTTACTCACTCGCGCAATAATTATACTTGTGCCCTACTCCTATCATATCCAAACACATCCTAACAATACAACCATGAGCGTAAGTTAGCATCAATTTATACAGAGAAATCGGGTGTAACCTGAACCTTTGCACCTATAACATTATCCCTCTTATTTTACGCTATTAGAGACCTGACTATCCTCCGTAACAAGTCATGTTCAAATTATCTCCCTTGTGCCAATGACGTCAAATAGTTTGTATTCAAATAGTAAACCTTCAGATTCGGGAAAGAAAATAATTGGATGATTGAAAGTTAACTTTGACACATGACTTTGTAAGGAGTACCATCAGATCTTGTATCAACATAAAGAAATTAATAGTTAAGATGATAAGTTCACTTGAATATCACCTATAGGGAATACAGTAACATCCTGTATCGATGTCAGTAAGTAGGTAAAGTTTTTATTTTACGAAGCTAAAGGTAAAGAAAAGTACTAAGCATCTGATTTCAATGAGATTTGGCCACATTCACAGCTGGCACCAATGAATTCATGATTGATAACACATGATGGGTGAAAGAATTGTAACAAATTCACATGTGTTACAGTATTCAATGGCACGTTCATATCAAGGCCACTGAGGATAATCAAGACGCCCACATTCATTTCATTTTATCATTAGAGGAGTAACACAATACATTGTACACATACATTTCCAGTCCAATAGCACTGAAAAACTGATCTTTTAAATATTACAACAGCAAAAATTCATACAATATTTGATACTTTATGTAAATTTACAAAAAAAAATGAAAAAAATATTATGAAAGAATAATATCACAATAAACACACATACAAACAGATGCATTAACATATATGATGGGCACCAGTCTAGTATTTAAACATGCCTTAAACTATGAAATATGTACACAATACATGTACACACAAACAGACATAGAAATCCTCTTACATAAATTGCTAGCACTCTTAATAATATTAACAATTCATTAACAAAGTCTTCTTAAAACGAGGCTTTGCAAAGTTTTATTAAGATAACCAGTTTCATGAATTCAATGACAAGTTTCCATGAATTTAAACGAAAATAGCAATATGAGATTCCATTAATGACAGCAGCCGAAATATCTGATTTTCATTTCAAACTACAAGCTTTACATTTCCCTCGTTATTGGCAAGTAGAGTTGCGATGGTAGTAGTATCTTTGGTTAAATAAAGCCAACACACCAAACCATACACTGCTTACTTTTTAACCATGGGTTTAAACGATTAAGATTTTATTATTTTCACCCATAATTTTCAAACTAACAAGACAATAGTTTTTAATCAAACAAGTAATTAAGAATTACAAGCAATACAAAAGTCCCCTACCGGTTTTAAGCCATTTTCAATGTTTCTGTTGCCATAGCAACCACAAATTTGGGCGGAATCATATTTTTGGACGTGCATTATCCCCTTATTGCCCCCTATCCACATACCAAGTTTCATACACCTAGCTTGGAAACTGTTTGAGTTATGTCAGGATCCAGATTTTTTGACAGAGGGCAAACCTATAGTCCCCTCCAGTCAAAAACCGGTACGGGACTAATAAACAGAGTACTTTATTTAACGAGAATATTTTAACAAAGATATATGACATTGATTCAACTCTGTGTAATCAGACACAACATGGGCAAGGGACAAGGACAACATACAGAAAATACTATGTATTTATAAAGCAAGCGATGAAAAATATTAGATGAAATGTTAGAAGCAAGTCAACAAAAAGACAAGGTTCTTGTAAACACGGCAATAAAATAACCAGAAAGAAAGAATTAAAACAAGGAAAATGTAAAATCAATACGAAGTACAATACAAAACATCACAACATAAGCTGTCCTTATTAAAGACAGCATATTCGACAATTCAAAGTAAGTCACAATTTATTTCAAACAATACACTCATGAGCTAAAATTATGCAGTGCATTTACCAAACAACTGTGTAATGTTTTACGAAAACATTATGAGTTATGGTATTTTGGTACATGCATGTCAACATACATATTTGAAAGATCATTCATCTTCAGTCTAAAATGTTAACAATACAGGTTTTTCTTGAGTATAACTTCACAAAGACTAGAAACACGAGGGGGTAAATAATGACAACAGGGCTATGCTCTGAGGTCTTAAAAAGGTTCTTTGAAGTTCAGTCCTTTTACATTTTGTGCACACTTGCTAGCTTTTTGGTTCAGAACATGAAATAATGCAGTGAAGACTCTTTGGCCCAAGCATACGTCTGGAGCAAAGCAAACCACAAATATAAGGATTTTGACACAAAAACATGTCTCCCACAAAGGGATATAACTCGAGATATATTCATCGGACCTAAAATTCCGGACATTTTCATATGCACAATTAGGCTTGACACTAACTTTTCATAATATAGAAGTTTCATAGAAATCCGACCAGTGGTAAAGAAGAACAAGGGCAACCAAACTTGTGATGTCCAATCAGACTCTTCACAGTGATCATGTCATGCTTTGCTAATTCATGGGCAAAATGGCAAGGGAGATAACTGCAAAGGAATTCGCCAGACATCCAGCATAAAAACAAAATGTCTCCCCCTCTGTATGTAAAAGACATAAATATTTACGAGGAAATCTACATGATAACACAGTACCAGGCATTGATGAATTGATGTTCATGCAGGTAAACATGGGAACATTCATCACTATGGCATAAACATATAACATTACAGCACTCGTGACATCAAAAGTGTCAAAATTGAGATATTCTCAACAAATTCATGATACATAAGATATGACTTGGGCGTAAAAAAACTGTTTGTTTCCAGTTACTCAGCCTACCCTTAAAATTTAAAGCAATCTTAAATTGTTTTTGTTGCGTTTGCAACCTACTAGACCTACCATATTTTGTTGGCATGCTTCCGGAAGCAAACAGTTTCGTTTAGACCTCATAAAATCTTTATTTACACAGTACAGTGAATCCCTTAAAAAATAACAGCAAAACAATGGCATGAAACAAGTGGGAATGCTTAACAATATACGCTAACTACTGCTTAGCAATATAACCTGATTATATATACCAGTAAAAATATCTGACACGAAAAGAGATCATATTGTCGATAAATGTATTACACCCGACACCACTGTGTATAACTGGAAGACCTAGATACAATAGTTTTCTATACTAATTTTATTAAGGTCAATTGTGAAACAAGTTTTTCCAACTTATATCAATCACTCTCGACATCTCATTGATGTTATCCATGGCAAGGAGGGTATGAGAGAAGAAATGCAAGTTTCTCATTATGCTGAGCGTCTTACGGTCTAGCAAGGGAATTTCTAGCATCATGATTATTTGTTTTTCGTATGACGCAGTCTGTGATTGAACCCGTTACCTCCCACACTCGGAGCGGACGCTCAACCACTAAGCTAAAGAGGATATAAGAATAGCAAGCTGAAGGTCAAGATATTTCAACCATGTACATTCTATCAATCTATTCTAGTAGTTACTGACCTTTTAAGACAAACTTGGTTGTTTTATTTTGTGCATTAATACTGTAAATCACTTAATATCGGTGCGATTTTTATTTTGTGAATATTGGCAACAGATTTCACAATTTAAGAATCAGTGGTTGAAGTGTCAAGATAGGAAGGGAGGCAATCTACAGCTGAAGAAAAGACATAGCATTTTATAAACACAACATAAATGTATATCATAACTGATGTCTTAAAGGTACTGATCTACATCCAGATAGCAGAAAAATCTTGTATATTTTAAAACTTGAAACATTTTCTTTTTGAGTGCCAAACCTAAGTTTGGAAACTTGTGACTCAAAAGAAACTTAATAAAATCCAGGAGAAACAAGTTCTGGGTTAGTCAACCCGGTGAAATATGGACCGAACATAACACATTGTTACACATATTTGTAAATAAAAAGGATATTTTTCAAATGTGTTTCAACCAGAGTTAATGATAAAACATTCTTCGATTTGCAGATGTTTTCAAACATTTTATATTTCAACAGCCATCTAGAAAATATCAACGAAAGAAGACACACCTCAAAACAGGACTCAAATTGTCATCTAGAGTAACAGTTCAGCCAGCGCCTTTAAATTAAAGGTTTAAATGTCTACATTGTCAGTTGAACTGTAAGCTAACAAAAACAAGGTACCAGAATAAGCTTGGAATAAAATCACACTAAAGTTACTGGAATGTTAGTAAGCAAAACACTATATAGCTACCATACTACCTAGAATAAATTAACACATCAGAACAAAAGCAAGGATGTGATCTTTCAGCCAGGTCCTGATCTCCCTAAGCATCTCAAGAAGAAATCTTAGCTTAAATTGAGATTTTGCTCAAATCATAGTTTGAGTTTGAACTCTTGAAATGTTTTACTGTAATAAACTGAGAATAATGTTTCTGTTCTGTGCTACCAATTTTGAGTCCAGTCTCTCATCGAAATTAACTCAAAGACACATGAAATATTTGAGATGAGATTTTTCTCAAACTGAGACACTTCGAGAGAATCAGGGCCTGGACTTTAAATCTTTAAAACAAAATACTCAATTACTGCCTCAGCATTTAAATATAATGTTTTTTTTACAAGCAGGATCCTTTCAGGTGCTAAAGTATTGGTTGAAGTACCTCCCTGAAAAGCTCAATTATTGTAAGCAAAATTAATGATAAAACAAAATGTCCGCCATCAACACAGAATTCCTAAAAACTCAGTAAGTATGCAAAATAAAACAAATTCTAGACAAAACTCACATGTCAGAAGTGATCAATTTAAAATAGACGAATACAACAAATAATTAATACCCAAACTTTTTGAAAGAACAAATATCCATGTGTATGTTCCATTAGGCCATATTTATATGCAGCAGAAATGCATAAACTTTGTACCAGCTCTGTGGAGGCAGAACAAATAACACACAATTGGTAAAGTCTTAAGTGTAGTCTAAGTCACACCATAGTTTGTTTCACAAATCTCTTATTTCAAAAATATTTTAAAAATATTCACAATTTACACAAATGCACTATGATCATTGAAGACCTTACATGTTGTACATAAATTTGCACAGTGACAATAAATCACATTAATAGTGAATTTTATTGTGAAATCACTGTAAACTTAGTTTTCATCACGTGGACAATGTTGTCTTATTCACAAACTCAATGAAACAGTATTCCTGATTAGTTCATATCTAAAATGTCTACAGTAACAGCTTCATTGATTGACTGGTTTCCATTTATACTAGCACATTGTAAGCTTGTTACTGATTGGCTGTTTCAAATGGAGTTCACTTTCCTGTGAAATGATTGGTATATCCTGTGTTCGGTGGAAGAGAATTAAGTGAGGCACACTGTCAAATGAATGGTCTTTAGTCCTGACCTGAAAAAAAAAAGTTGAGGTGTCAACAGAGCCAAATTCAAAATCCTGAAAATCATATGCTAACGACTATTTTTTCCAAACAAGAGGCCTTCAACCACATTGTTTCCATATTGAACTCAGTTTGTATTGAATAAAGTCCTTCAGAGCAGATTAAATTGACCATAACTTTGCCATTTCATGAGATATTTTCATCAAATAACTTTTATTTTGGTCAGTAAGCATAGCTCTTTCAAGATGGATAAATCCGGAATTCCGGATTAATCAGGAATATTGACACCCCTGTAACTTCGACATAATTACATCACAATAAGGAAGAAAAGTAAATATAAGCTGGTGTCAAAACTTTTTGTTGTAAATTTGCTCCTCAGATTTGTTATAATCTGTTTGTTAAGCAACACAAATATTTTTGATATTTACACACTGGTCCAGTTTATCTTCAGCAACTAGTCTCTAATCAGTCTGTTATAAACTTGATCAAATAACAGCATTGATCATGTTTACAGCTCTTAGCATGAAGGAATTTTACAGGAGCACTAACAAGCGATGTTTAAGAAATAATGAATATTTGCCTTTGTTTTATCGTAGAATAAAGCCCAGTCACGAGTTTGGATGCATAGTAATTAAATCACGAGTGTGTGACACAAGCGATTTAATGTATGCATCCTTACAAGTGACTGTGCTTTATCATAGATAAAATACAGGTACATATATTCACTATTTCGATTCTAATATAGCTAATATTTTGCATTTGACAACAGATCAATACATTATCCGCTGCACTATTTTCATCCTCAGAAGCCTTAATTATTTGCAGTTTGAAGTTATTCATACCTGTATTTTATAGGTATTTCGTGCACACCATAGTTTCCTCTATATGTATATAGCTGAAACTGCTGGTTGTGTTAGAATAGCATTCAGAAAACCACTGACAAGGTGGATACTAGCATTGTCAAGCACACAAAAATTCTTTACAAACATGAAAACCAACTAAAATGTCTGCTTTATTAAACTACAGATTTATACAGTCCAACAACCTACTAAGGTCAAGAACTTAATACTACATTCAAACCTGTGATAAAGACCCACCTGTGATAAAGACCCACCTGCAAACAATGATCATTATTACAAAACCTGTGATAAAGACCCACCTGCAAACAATGATCATTATTACAAAAACCTGTCTTCAGAGACCACCAATTTTATATTCCATCAGACAATTTTCAATGATTTTTAACCAATTAAGAGGGACTCCCTGTCCACAAAGACCACGTTTTCCTATTTCTTTGAATGGTCATTAAAACCTGGTTTGCTTGAACAACCAATATTATGCTAACGCTCATTCTGGATTTACAATATTTAACCAGTTATTTAACCAGAGAACATCTGTTAACAACGTAACCACTTATTTCAGTTACCATGGGTGGTCTTTACAGACAGGTTTGTCTATATATGTAACATTATACTTACTACACCCTCTGGATCCACAAGCAGAAGATGTTTGATCATACCATTCTGTCGTCCACTGAGAACATACTGATTTGAGTCCGATGAACTTTGTCTTACCAAGAAATCACCATCATTCTGAAGTAGCTTTTCTGCCTATAAAATCACATGAACACAAATATAACATCAATAGTATACAGCATATTCATGTGATAATACTATTTCCATGTATCTACTTAGTTGACCCACAAAACATCATTCAAACATTCAAATTTAAGACAAAAATCCAATAAGTCTTACTACCAGGGGTGTCAACAGGGCCAAATTAAAAATCAGGAAAATCGTATGCAGCCAACCATTTTTAGCCAAACAAGAGGCCTTCAATGACATTGTTTCCATATTTAACTCAGTTTGTATTAAATAAAATCCTTCAGAGCAGATTAAATTTACCATAACATCGCCATTTCTGGAGACATTTTCATTATAATAAATAACTTTTATTTAGGTCAGAAATCATAGTGCTTTTAAAATAGACAAATCCGGAATTTCGGATTAATCAGGAATATTGACACCCCTGTACTACACTTTTCTGCGAACAGGCAAGAAATTAGTTTAAACAGAGTTTTAAATGTTTTCTTTGGTAATTTCTCAAACGCATTCACACTTTTCTACTCCATTTGACCCTGTTGCGTACTTGGCATAGCTTTTACTGAGACAATCATAATGACCAAGTTTCATATAGATTAAGTGACTAGTGTGACCTATTTAGTCACTGACAACGCACATTGCATGACAGACATAGAGTGATCACAATATGTCTTAACACTTAACTACTACTGACAGCCAAAACTAGGTATTTCAGCCGTTTTACTGTTGGAACTGAGTCATTGAGCTTGAGTATTCAGCTTTTTGATTGCTGAAACTAGTTAATTCGTCTTGGACTTTGGTCAATCATTCACTTGTTCAGTTGGGCATTGTACCTTGTATGTTTTCTATGTTTTCTGTGCTCGGTTGGTTCAGTTGGGCATTGTACCTTGTATGTTTTCTATGTTTTCTGTGCTCAGTTGGTTCAGTTGGGCATTGTACCTTGTATGTTTTCTATGTTTTCTGTGCTCGGTTGGTTCAGTTGGGCATTGTGCCTTGTATGTTTTTATGTTTTCTGTGCTCGGTTGGTTCAGATGGACATTGTACCTTGTATGTTTTTATGTTTTCTGTGCTCGGTTGGTTCAGTTGGGCATTGTGCCTTGTATGTTTTTATGTTTTCTGTGCTCGGTTAGTTCAGTTGGGCATTGTACCTTGTATGTTTTTATGTTTTCTGTGCTCGGTTGGTTGAGCTGGCCATTGAACCTTGTATGTTTTTATATTTTCTGTGCTCCGTTGGTTCAGTTGGGCATTGTGCTCCGTTGGTTCAGTTGGGCATTGTGCTCCGTTGGTTCAGTTGGGCATTGTGCTCCGTTGGTTCAGTTGGGCATTGTGCCTTGTTGTTTTCTGTGCTCGGCTGGTTAAGTTGAGTGCTGCTTTCCCTGTCTGACTTAATATTATCTTTTAACACTTTAACTACATAGTACAGTGAAACTTCTCCAGAGGGGCCTTTCACAGAGACACAACCTCTGTTAAGCAACATCATGATTTTGTTCCAGAAATCCCATTTACTATACATTTTACCCCACAAGAGCAACAACCTCCGTACAACAACCACACTGTGCACTCCCGAAAGTATGTTGCTCTGAAGAGGTTATACTGTATATTTTCACTAACCTCTTTTCTGGTGAGATTACCATGAAACCATTCTTCAAATATAGGTGAGACATTCTTGTTAGCATCACCATTCATAGCATGAGCACCGACAGCTTCTACTGATGATTTAGAGTGACCGTTTGACAGGGAAGAATTGAAGGGTTCTGAAATTATAACATATTTCATCACAGCTATTTCTTATAATGTAGTTACAGTCAAACCTGTCTATAAAGACCATCAATGGGAACAGCAACAATTAGTCTTCATTGACAGGTGGTTGGTCTTATAGTACAGAACATTTAACCTGGCCCTAATTAGTTGTGTGTTTTCGTTATTGTACTGTAAGAATGTTTTGATTAAATAGTTAAAGTAGCAACTCTGATTGGACAACGGATAAGCACGGATATTCAAGGATTCCATGTTAAATGTTCTAAACTATCACAAGGTAAAGTCACTGATAGTAAACATAAAAGCTCCGCGAGTTGCATGTGTCGCCTGACGAAATGCACATTTGTCATGGAAAACTATCCAGTATTGGGCTACATATCAGACTCACAAGAGTTCTCTAGTCATCTGAACTAAAAACGACAAAGTGATGCTCTGGACAAAAAGATATCCTGATAAAATCAATCTGAAGGGAATCATTCAAACACTACACAAGCTAGAGTTATGATTCTTGCGCACTGCACTTCATGTCACAGCAAAGAAACATGCATTCCTATTTTTGAGTCATTAATAGTTATGGTGACAAAGTTATGCCACGGACAAGAAATGCTTATAAAATCAATCAAAGGGAAAAAATTGAAAAATGGCACAAGGTAGAGTTACGGTTCTTGTGTACTGCACTTGGACTTTTGGTAAGAAACATGCATACCAAGTTTCAAGTCATTCAACCTCATGGTGACAAAGTTATCCTCCGGACAAGAAATGCTCAAATTAAATCAATCTAAGGGAAATAATTAAAAAACGATGCAAGGCAGAGTTATGGTTCTTGTGCACTGCATTTCGTCTTATTGCAAGAAACATACATACAAAATCTTGAGTCATTTGAACTTAAGGTGACAAAGTTATGCTCCAGACAAGAAATGCTCTAATAAAATCAATCAAAGGGAAATAATTCAAAAACTATGACAGGTAGAGTTATGGTTCTTGCGCACTGCACTCCGGCTTATTGCAAGAAACATGCCTATCAATTCTTGAGTCATTTGAACGTAAGGTGACAAAGTTATACTCCGGACAAGAAATGCTCTAATAAAATCAATCAAAGGGAAATAATTCAAAAACTATGACAGGTAGAGTTATGGTTCTTGCGCACTGCACTTCGGCTTATTGCAAGAAACATGCATACCAAATCTAGAGTCATTTCAACTTAAGGTGACAAAGTTATGCTCGGGACAAGAAATGCTCTAATAAAATCAATCAAAGGGAAATAATTCAAAAACTATGACAGGTAGAGTTATGGTTCTTGCGCACTGCACTCCGGCTTATTGCAAGAAACATGCCTATCAATTCTTGAGTCATTTGAACGTAAGGTGACAAAGTTATGCTCCGGACAAGAAATGCTCTAATAAAATCAATCAAAGGGAAATAATTCAAGAACTATGACAGGTAGAGTTATGGTTCTTGCGCACTGCACTTTGGCTTATTGCAAGAAACATGCATACCAAATCTAGAGTCATTTCAACTTAAGGTGACAAAGTTATGCTCCGGACAAGAAATGCTCTAATAAAATCAATCAAAGGGAAATAATTCAAAAACTATGACAGGTAGAGTTATGGTTCTTGCGCACTGCACTCCGGCTTATTGCAAGAAACATGCATACCAATTCTTGAGTCATTTGAACTTAAGGTGACAAAGTTATGCTCCGGACAAGCAATTTGTGACGCCGCCGCCGCCGCCGCCGCCGCCAAAGTAACACCTATATGTCGCCTTTTCAGGCGACACAAAAACATTATACCAGTACTTTATACTAAGTTCAGTGGACCGTAACTTCATACAAAATCACCCTAGAGTTATGTCAAGTTCTTTGGGCTAACCACAGTAAGTAAGTTTGCCAAGATCCAATGGTAAAGCATAGATAGTAAACAGCATAATTATAGGACTTTACAAAAAGAAGCTTTAACAAACAGCACATGATGGTTAAATTTTCAATTTGCCTCAAATTGGTGCATAAAAATTGTCTTATTTATCAGTTTATGAGGAAAGTGCCAGTAGAGCATGATGAATATAAATGGAAAGATAAGCCTGTTCTATACCATGGATCAACTAAGTACAATATTGGACCAATAAAAAAACACCTGGTAGACCAAAAACAACTTGGCGCAGAACTATGGTGACAGAACTCGCAGAGATGTGACTATCTCTGGGTGAAGCGCAGAGAATGATCACAAACAGACCCAAGTGGAGAGAGACCAAGACTTCTGGTAAACCATTAGTTATTTCTTCGTATAACTAGTGGTATATTATAGACTGACATTTCAAATCACAGCGAGTTTAGTATGTAAATTCCCAATAAGGTGTCTGAAAGTTTGCTTAAAAGACCAACAGATATTAAAGGCCTGTGGGACCAAATGCCCGATCGATTTTTTCAACTTACCGTAAGTCTGGAGAACGTTGCAGCCTTATGTCCCATTGGGGACAAAGAGGAATAAGTTAGTAAATAAATAAACACGTACCCATGTCGAATGGATCTAAGGAGGATTGAGCAATAAGTAAATAAACACGTACCCATGTCGAATGGATCTAAGGAGGATTGAGCAGTAAGTAAATAAACACATACCCATGTCGAATGGATCTAAGGAAGATTGAACAGTAAGTAAATAAACACATACCCATGTCGAATGGATCTAAGGACGATTGAGCAGTAAGTAAATAAACACATACCCATGTCGAATGGATCTAAGGACGATTGAGCAGTAAGTAAATAAACACATACCCATGTCGAATGGATCTAAGGAAGATTGAGCAGTAAGTAAATAAACACGTACCCATGTCGAATGGATCTAAGGACGATTGAGCAGTAAGTAAATAAACACATACCCATGTCGAATGGATCTAAGGACGATTGAGCAGTAAGTAAATAAACACATACCCATGTCGAATGGATCTAAGGAAGATTGAGCAGTAAGTAAATAAACACGTACCCATGTCGAATGGATCTAAGGACGATTGAGCAGTAAGTAAATAAACACATACCCATGTCGAATGGATCTAAGGACGATTGAGCAGATGTCAGTGGTTCATGGTTGTCATATACACCACGTTTTAAAGAATCATCATTATCTGTGTTCACATTATTCTCTTCTGAAACATAACAATCAGGGTACGGTACATCAACAACCTTTATAGCTAAGAAGAATAATGCCATAAAAAAATGCTTTTTTGAGAAAACAAGTAAAAGATGACTGGAAACTACTCTTTACATTGAGAAAACAAGCTTCTTCTACTGCAGTTTGGTCAACATGATCATTTCTGATTTTCATGAAAATAGGTTCATAAGGTCACTGGTGTACATTGCGATTCTTTCTTAAAAATTGAAGATCTTTTAAGCTGCTTTCCGAGAATATCATACCATACGAATAACCAAAATATACCAAACCGTAAGAAAAATATTACGGTTAATATCGAATTGTGAGGTGAGCATATTGTAACTCTTGCATGCTCAAATATCACTTGCTTAGGTGCCACTTAAAAGTAAACTTTTTAATTTTATTATGTTTCTTTTTACCATTTGTTCTAATATAATGCTATCCATAATCAATTTAATCAGAGAACTTACTTGAATTATCATATGTAGCATGTCCATCATCAAAGTCAATCAACCGATGATCTCTAGGTGTATCGTATGTTGGACCATCCTCGTGTGTCTCGTTTACTGATGAATATACTCCATCACTCACCTAAACAGGAAATACACAATGCAAGTTATATACAAAAATATAACAAGAGGATCATAGATCCTGGGGCGCTCACCTGCTAAACATGGCCAAACTTTGAACTTGACCTTAAGGTCACCAAGATAAACATTTTGACTAAACTTGATGAAGGTTAAAGCAAAAATGAGGCCTCCAGAGTGTTAAGAAGGTTTTGCTATTATTTGACATATTGACCTCGTTTTTTAGCCACATGACCTAACTTCAAACGTGACCTTAAGGTCATCAAGATAAACATTTTGACCAAAGGTGATGAAGATTAAAACAAAAATGTGGCCTCCAGAGTGTTAACAAGGTTATCCTATTATTTGACTTTTTGACCTAGTTTTTGACCCCACATGAGCCAACTTCAAACTTGACCTATATTCCATTAAGATACAACTACTGACCAAGTTTGGTGAAGACCAAAGCAAAAATGTGGCCTCCAGAGTGTTAACAAGGTTTTCCTATTATTTGACCTTTTGACCTAGTTTTTGACCCCACATGAACCAACTTCAAACTTGACCTTAAGGTCATCAAGATAAACATTTTGACCAAACTTCATGAAGATAAAAACAAAAATGTGGCCGCCAGAGTGTTAACAAGGTTTTCCTATTATTTGACCTTTTGACCTAGTTTTTGACCCCACATGACCCAACTTCAAAATTGACCTAGATTTCATTGAGATACAACTACTGAACAAGTTTGGTGAAGATCAAAGCAAAAATGTGACCTCCAGAGTGTTAACAAGGTTTTGCTATTATTTGACCTATTGACCTAGTTTTTGACCCAACATGACCCAACTTCGAACTTGACCTATATTTCATTGAGGTACATCTACTGACCAAGTTTGATGAAGATCAAAGCACACGGACGACGGACAAAAAACAATCACAAAAGCTCACCTTGCGACTTTGTGGCAGGTGAGCTTATAAAAAGTCGGACAGGGAAGGCAGCACTCAACTTAATAACCAGCTGAGAACAGAAAACATAAAGACATCAAATTCCACGATTACATGGCGCAATGCCCAACACATAACTGAACAAGAAAATTAACTGCTCAAGTCCACGATTGTTCACCTTCATTAAATACAATCAACCATGGTTCATACAGATCTTCTCAAATTCAAGGATTTTCAAGTACATTTACCCCATTTTCAAGGACTAAAAATTGTGTTTGTCAAGGCAAAAGTATGCAATAAGCGTTTTAAAATGAAATGAAATAATGACAGAAGCAGACGTTTGAGTAATCAGACAAACAATGGGACAATGGTCATTTGAACCTATATATGTTAGGAAAAACAATTAATGAATACGATAGTGTGTTGATTACCGTCAACGTTCTATAATTTTGTATGTCATCTTGCAAGTGTTTTGTTATATTTTTTTTCATTTTCTAGTGGCAGGAAACCTAACTTCTAGGCCAACAAATACACCCTTTTTTCAAAATTCAAGTACTTTTCAAGGATTTTTTGGCTGTAATTACTATTCCATTATAAACTAAATTTATAAAAAATACTTCACCAAATTTACTATAATTTTGTAAAAATATAATTACCAATTACTAGTTTGAAAGCAATACCTTGATGGACTTCAAAAATATTTGAGTTTCAACAACTTGAAAGTTTTGGTTAACATTTTCAGATGAACAGACAGGACAATCAGTATATGTCTCCACTTCAGCAGATACAGGGGCATAAAAACAAGTTGAAAGCTAAAATAAATCTGTGTTTGTCATCTATTGATGGAATTATTGAATAGAGTAAGATACATACTGGTAGATTGGATGGTGGTGACTGGTAATCTGATGGTACATGTCTCTCATGTTTGGGTGACGGTGGTCGGGCTGATGGGTTATCATTGTAATATTCATTATCATCATCATTCTCACCCCACGCATCACCTTCGTGTATGGACTGCTCCAATCTGGTACAATAAATAGAGAAATATTATACATGAGCTAAAAAGCAAATTAATATACAGAGAAATAAGATACAGAGTCTCAGCAGTTAGCGAGTTCGCCAACTAATAAATTCAAATTTAAAATATTAAGAAATTAATGGTTGAATGACACATCAGCAACATATCGCAATTGTGACCAAGTTTATGAAGATTAGACCAATTTATGATCTCCAGTCCCTACCCAAAGTTTTTCTATGATTTGACCTAGCGATTTTGTTTTTGACCCCAGAAGACCTGATATCAAACTTGACCTAGATTTTGTTAAGGTGATTATTGTGACTACGTTTTATGAAGATAAGACCAAAATTGTGACCTCTAGTGCTGACACAAGGTTATTCTAAGATCTAAGGGTGTCAATAAGGCCAAATTAAAAATCAGGAAAATCATATGCGACAAACCATTTTTGCCAATCAAAAGGCCCTAAATGACATCGTTTTCATAATTAACTCTTTAATCAAATATCTTTTATTTTGGTCAGAAGCCATTGCTCTTTCAGGAATGATAAATCCAGAATTCCGGATAAATCAGGAAAATTGACACCCTAGTGATCTAGTTTTTGAATATTGAACTTGACCTAGATTTTGTTGAGGTCATTATTGTAACAAAGTTTCATAAAGATAAGGCCAAAATTGTGACCTATAGTGTACACAGGCAAATTGTGGACAGATGAGCTAAAATATATGGCGTGAAGGTTTTTCATACAATTTATCTAATTTGTAACGACACACAAATACCATATTGTACATTTATGGCACATCAGTCTAATGCTTATGCATGTAACTTAGAAGTAAAACAATAAAACAGTTCACAAGTCACAGTCTTACCTTGTAGGAACATGTACAGGTTTGGGCTGTTTTTTCAAATATTCTTTAAATCTCAGTTCAAATGCTTGCCCTATCGTTGTGATCACATCCTCTGATAGGCCTCCCCCACACTCTAACACATGACACGCTCTACCATTGATCTCATCTTTTGCTACATAAGCTACAAAATCTAAAGTTTCCTGAAATATAGGAGACATTATGTTAAAATTTAATGTTGAATAAATTATACTAAGTTCAAAAACAATATGTGCAAAGTATTCGTCATTTTACAGTTATGTTTTCTTTATTTTCATATCACACTTCATTAATATTTCCTATATTGGTTTGTATAATACAAACAAACAAAGTAAGTAAGTAAAATCGATTAATCGGCTTTTTGAAGCCCACTGATTCAATCATCGATTATAAGTTTTTATAATCGATTAATCGGCTATAAACTACATGCATGTGCATTCCTGTTTAAGTAATTTTTTCCAAGTTCTAAATCTACATTCTGGCTGTAAAATCTTCACATTAAATTGATTTTAAAGTAAAAATATTAGAAATATTGAAAGAACCTGTTTACTAAATGGCAGTGTATGGTGTTTGAAATGGATAATTTGACACAGCAAACTTAAAAAGTTACGTGTTCACTTGAATATTACTTGCATTACTCAGCAAGTTGCAAATGTTGAATGGATTTTTCCTTAACTTCAGAGTTTTCTGTCAGCTTTCTATAATTTTATCTATAACTGACAACTTTTCAAATTCTTAATGATGATTGGGTCTTAATCAGGGGTGTGGAAATTTTCAAATTTTTCACTTGCCCATGGGCAAGTTGGACTGAAAAATCCACTTGCCCGAACAATAAATCTTCTTATTTTGTCTTTAATCCTGTTTAAAAAATTGAATGTTAAATTTAAAGATGGAAAAAATGAAATGTATAATAGCGAATGTTGTTTGACGATACCAGTTTTATAGTTACATGTATTGTTAAAAAGTTTATGTTTCAAATGTTTAATTTTGTTTTTGGAGATTTTGAATATGCAAATCTTGTCTGTGGTTTGTTATAAGCACATATCCTTTAATATATCACATCTAATAGTATCCACTCTTTAAGAGTATTTCCAGTACTACTGATATTTCCCTTGATGGTCCTTATAATATTTTGCTTTATGCAGTGTTCAAAACTAAAGAAGTTTTTAGAAACAGACAGCAGTTTCACATATAATTATTGGTATCATAAATGATGATATAACAATAGTGAAAATGGTAATGAAATAAACATATCCAAAATGGATAACAATAACAAGGTAAAGCTGTGATAAAAAAAGCTGATTGTTCACAATATTAAAGCTCACCGTATGAAATAAACAGAAAGTGAATAAACTACAAAGTGGTTATCTGACCCCTGAAAATGTACTTAAACAGAATATTCCCTAAATTTGATGACCAGCACTTTCCTGACATGTGCTACATGTATCTTGTTCATAAATATGAATTCTGAAAAATGGTAGATTTTTCGATTATTTTCCGATAGTAAATCGAAATGACCTCTTCGATTCAATTTGATTATGATTTCAGACCGATTTTCCAACACTAATTAATACAATACAGTACTTACAGCATCGCCTCCAGATGCGAACGATATCCCTGGCATTAAATGGTCAGCAATCACCTATATCAAAATATAAACCAAAATATTATTTCATTACATTTACGTAACCTGGTTCATATATTGACAATAACCAAATGTTCAACTAACACAAAATTCATCACAGTTACTCACATAGTTCATAACGGTTACCATGCTTTATATTAAACATGCTTAATGGTTTTTGATAAATACAGGGGTCAGACTGAGGCATAATGCCCAGTCCTGAAAATAAGATGTTAGTCTGTATTAGATTTCATAAGCACACATCTCTACACCTAAATTCTGTTTCAAACATTGTTTGTTTGTTAAAATACAACTAATGAATCTTCAATACTTTATATATTTTCATCAAATAACTTTCATTCTCAGCAGAAAACCTCATTCTTTCCAGTGCAACAAATCAGGAATTCAGGACCCCTGGAAATAATTTGACGTCATAATTGCCATACAGTGGATGCTGGATATTGCCCCCACCCCTGTACAATTTTGATAAAGTACATCACTGCAAACTTCCAATGCATCATCTAGAAAACATTTAACTTTTTGTACATTATGAAAGTTGAAACTGCATGTTCTGAACTTTTGACCTTCACGAACTTAAAGAAGCGAATAAGTCCATCACTTTCTGACCTATTGAAGCCAAGGTATCATGAAAGCAAGGGCGTATTTAGAGGGGGGGCAGAAGTGGGCGTACCCCCCCCCCCTTAAAATCATACCAACATTGAGGATACAAGGCCAAACTATTCCATTTGGCTTACTGATCTTTATAGACAGAGTACAGGCTTCAACAAATAATTTTAAAAGCACTTGTCCTGCAATATGTAGACAAGGAAGTAAACACGAAAATCTTACTTGTCCTGCTATATAAATAAAGAAGGAAAATATTGTGCAGGACGAGCAGACGAGTGGATTTATTGAGGCCTGGAGTATAAATTTAATGACCCATTGAAATATGCAAAGTAATATACCACCACTCCTCCAAGTGGGTAGGAGGCGGAGCAAAGGAAATGTATTTACTGAATAAATATACTAACCTCTCCTGATTCCATCACCATGAGATTAATACTTTCTATAGTAATTGTAAGATTAACATTGGAGCCGGCATGATGCATACATGGTGTATCACTTAACATTTTACCAATACGCTTGTCAACCTGTAACAAAGAACAGTTTCATTGATCAGAATCAAATCCTATATTATCAGGGGTTCCAAAGGGTCATTTTGATACTTTTGACTAAATTTTGACAAAATAGGAGAGATCACCGTATTCATATGCAAAATGCCCACCGGCAACATGTTGGATGAATTAACAATGAAAACCTGCCATTCACCAATAGCTAACTGGTGATACTAATCCCTTTGTATACAAACATGATCTCTCCTATACCCATAATTTTAAGAGAAAATGACCCTTCAAACCAAAATCTTGAGGGTCAAAATGTGACTATTTGGAAATGTTAAGGGTCAAAACCCCTACTTCCGAGTCAAATGGAATCCCTGATTATACTGGTTAACATACATGTATTATAAACCTTAAATAAACAATGTATAGTTCATAGACATTGATCAGTAGTCATAAACCTTAAATTAACCATGTATAGTTCATAGACATTGATCAGTAGTCATAAACCTTAAATTAACCATGTATAGTTCATAGACATTGATCAGTAGTCATAAACCTTAAATTAACCATGTATAGTTCATAGACATTGATCAGTAGTCATAAATGGTATAAAGATTTTTCACTGTACATAATAACCAAACTTCTAATAGCTAACGATGTTGTGCTAAGGCAGCTAAACAGCCTAGTAAAATAAAACAGCTATTTTCAAACCGTAACTATTACCATAATTCTATACTGTTTATTATATCACATTGGGAAATTAAAATCAAGAATTTCATTTTGTGAAATTAAAATTGTGAATAATATACAAAATCTTGGAAGTTGAATTTATCATGCCAGTGGTACCCGTTTATCATAATGTTATAGAAAGAACTCAAACATACCTTCTTCCTTTTAGTTGCTGACTTCAGACCAGCTGCTTCACTCACTCTGTTAATTGCTTCCCTAAAAGAATCGAGAAATCCATTTAGACAATACTAAACACCAAATAGTTTCAAAAATTCTATGCCTCATGGTTTAATACTGAAGTTTTCAATTTCAAACACTTTTTTAGCTTTTGCAACATACTTATGGGTTTGAAAACAATAACTATTTATATGACATTGACAGAGGAACACCCAATCATTCCTGCAAAGTTTTGGTAAAAAATTCACATGTCATTGAGTCAGATATATTATGTATGTATAAAATAATTTATAGGGGAATCTGTAATATTGTCCTGTAGGTGTTCAACAGATAACCTAAAAAAGATCTAACTGAAAGTGTAAGGATAATTTACATGGAAAAGTTGTCAATAGTTTGAATACTGTCAGTGAGAAAATAAACCGAACAAAAGATAGCTATGCATGTGATATAATGGTGATGATACTAAATATTATAAACAAGTTAAACAGCATATTTACCTTGCAAGAGCAGTTCTTGTATCAAAGTCTAGAGCTCTCATAGATTCCTTTACTTCCAGACACCCAATATACTACAATACAAATCATACATCCAATATAGTACCATATAAATCAAACACACAATATAGTACCATATAAATCAAACACGCAATATAGTACCATATAAATCTAACACACAATATAGTACCATATAAATCAAACACACAATAGAGTACCATATAAATCAAACACACAATATAGTACCATATAAATCAAACACACAATAGAGTACCATATAAATCAAACACACAATATAGTACCATATAAATCAAACACACAATATAGTACCATATAAATCAAAAACACAATATAGTACCATATAAATCAAACACACAATAGAGTACCATATAAATCAAACACACAATATAGTACCATATAAATCAAACACACAATATAGTACCATATAAATCAAACACACAATATAGTACCATATAAATCAAACACACAATATAGTACCATATAAATCAAACA
Source organism: Spisula solida (assembly GCA_947247005.1). NCBI lineage: Eukaryota > Metazoa > Mollusca > Bivalvia > Venerida > Mactridae > Spisula > Spisula solida. The sequence continues at coordinate 21,848,013 of OX365951.1, forward strand.
CACAATAGAGTACCATATAAATCAAACACACAATATAGTACCATATAAATCAAACACACAATATAGTACCATATTAATCAAACACACAATATAGTACCATATAAATCAAACACACAATATAGTACCATATAAATCTAACACACAATATAGTACCATATTAATCAAACACACAATATAGTACCATATAAATCAAACACACAATAGAGTACCATATGAATCAAACACACAATATAGTACCACATGAATCAAACACACAATATAGTACACTATAAATCATACACCAAACATAGTACCATACAAATCATACACCAAACATAGTACCATATAAATCATACACCCGATATACTACAATATAAATCATACACCCGATATACTACAATATAAATTATACACCCGATATACTCCAATATAAATCAAACACCCGATATACTACAATATAAATCATACACCCGATATAGTACAATATAAATCATACACCCGATATACTACAATATAAATCATACACCCGATATACTACAATATAAATCATACACCCGATATACTACAATATAAATCATACACCCGATACACTACAATATAAATCATACACCCGATATACTACAATATAAATCATACACCCGATATAGTATAATATAAATCATACACCCGATATACTACAATATAAATCATACACCCGATATACTACAATACCAATCATACACCTGATATACTTCACTATAAATCATACACCCGATATACTACAATATAAATCATACACCCGATATACTACAATACCAATCATACACCTGATATACTTCACTATAAATCATACACCCGATATACTACAATACAGACATGGAGTAATCGATTAAAGTAATCATGATGATTAATAATCGATTACTTTTTTCAAGTAATCATCATTAATCAGTAATCATGGATTTTTCTGATTAATGATTAATAATTTAATCGATTATTGATGAAAAAAGGCTGTAATCATGATTACTTTATGATTACTTTGTGTTTATATATGAGAATGTTCAGCAGAAAATATGTTTTCAGTAACAAAAACACAATGCTTGTAACTACCAAAACTTAATAGAATTAAATATATTTTTTAGTGAATTATCAGTAAATAATTCATTAGTTAGTTAATATTAATTAAGTCTATATTTACATAACATGTAAAATAAATGTAAGCTTGTACTAAGCTGTAAAAAGGCATTTTGTGCAATAAAATGTTGTACATATAACAGATATCACATCATGTTTATAACATGACAGTGTGTTAGAAGATTAGGGCCTACACTTAATGCTATTGTTTGACAATTCTCACCTATTTAAATGTACCCCATTTCATACTCAAAGCTGCATGTATTTAGCCTTGGGCAAAGATTTGTAGTGTTAGTTAATATAAGTGATATGGGTTAAGTGTCGCACTATTGTTTAAGAAACACAACTGACAAGATCTGAACATACAGTTTATATTTAATTTATAGTTTATCCTGCATGTCCATAATTTAAGGATCCTGTAAAGCAGGAAATCTCTGTATATTTGATGTCAGAATGTATTGACATTGACCCCCTACACTACTGGAAGGATAATAGTGAAATATTTCCAACACTCGCAAGCCTGGCAAGAAAATATTGTGGTACCTGCCACCTCTGCTCCTGTTGAGTGGTTGTTCAGCATTGCATGAAAGTTTTTTAGGCCAGAAAGCTGCAGGCTTACATGTATAGTGACAAAACTTTTGAACGCCTGATAATGATTAAATGTAATAAGCATATTTGAACTTTATTCATGTAAGAGAACCATTTGTCTCTTGAACAATGCACCCACTAGATGAATATATCTTGTGTGTCTAATTGATATATCTGTTTAGTATTAGATAGACACATTGTAACTGTTTAATAAACATGTCATTTAACTTTGTTTTGTTCTGTGTTTTGAAAAGTAATCATTAATCATCCGATTACTTCAATTAACGATTAATAATTTAATCGATTAACAACAATTTGTCAGTTAATCGATTATTAATTGATTATCCAAAAATGTCTAAATAATCGATTAATAATCAATTACTTTTCAAAGTAATCGACTCCATGTCTGCTACAATATAAATCATACACCGATATAGTACAATATAAATCATACACCCGATATATAGAGGATATTTGTTTGTTTTGATTGAATATGGTTTATATCTCATCGTGTAGTGATAAAATTCAATATTTTCAAGAGCGCGTAGCGCGAGTGAAAATATAAAAATTTTATCACTACAAGATGAGATATTAACCATATTCAATCAAAACAAACAAATATTCTATTTATTTAATGCTTTTATGGTGTCAAAACTGGTACTATTTATGCCAAATTACCACTGTGGTTAGGCTACGTATGAATATGTTATTCCATTCATATTTTTCACTTCAAAATCCGCCATCTTGGATTATGGTGAATAGGTGAAAACGACTTCTTTGAGAATTTTGCATTAAATCATACACCAACTTGTAGGAAATGGTCTAACTAAGAATAAAAAACCCCACATGACATGTTTCCGTTCAGTAATAAAAAAGTTACAGACATTTTAGTGTTGAGATTTTGGTAAATTAAAGTAGTCCCTGTGAGGGGGCGGAGCTTATATCAGTCACATTGTAGGTGATAACCAGTGACTGATATAGGTTTTATTTCACTGATAGAACTCCATATCTCATCAGTTAGCATTAAATAAAGTACAATATAAATCATACACCTGATATACTTCACTATAAATCATACACCCAATATAGTACAATATTAATCATACACCCAATATAGTACAATATTAATCATACACCCAATAGAGTACAATATAAATCATACACCAAATATAGTACAATATAGTACAATATAAATCATACACCCGATATACTACAATATAAATTATACACCTTATATAGTACAATATAAATCATACACCCGATATACTACAATACAAATCATACACCCGATACACTACAATACTGTACTCATGTCATATTAACTGATAACTGTATAATTGATGAACTATAAAAAAAATTGATTGATCAATGATACAATTACCTGAGGTTAATTAAATTGCTTATTATAGTGGTAACACCATACCCATACTGATAACTTATTAATTAATTTTATTATATGCTGACATTGGCATAAATACATGAGAAATGCATTGGCATACGTAGATCTGCAAAAAGTATAAAGGAAGGATGCATTGAAAGATATCTCCATTAAGTAAATGGGTAAAACCCTTTAGTTTATATTTCAGAGCCAGAAACTGGCAAACATTTTCATATGCCAAGTTCCACAAATCTATTTTCACCTATAATAACATCATTTTATCAGTTCATCGGATGCAGACAGCTTACATAGTTTTATGTTATACTGTGTTTAAAGGTCATCCACTTAGGCTAAATAAAACATAGGCTAAATAAAACAATTGTTTGTAAACCGATATACCCCAAAAATGTGATCCTATGAAAAGGTTCTAGGTGTTGAAAACAGGTTTTATTTAAGCTATCCTTTTATACTAAGTCTTTTTGAAGGTTAGTTGATCTTTTTGTAAAAAAAATAACATAAAACAATAAATATTTTGCAACCTATCTCCCCGATAGTTGTACTTTTAGGGACATAAAAAAACTAATTTTTGTTCGGCCTATTACCATAGTTAAGTCACTTATAAGTTACACAGACTAATCAGGATATAAGAATGTTCATCCACTAGAAATGCACTTAAAATACTACTTGTATAATAGCAAAGGTTCTCATCTCTTTAGTACAAATGTATGTCAATGACTCAATAACAATAAGTCACATTGTGTGAAATGTGATTATATCTCACTGACAAGCATCAGTTCTAACTAAATTTAATTTTCTAGGCAATGCCAATAATACATGCCAGGTGTCCTACTGGGCTGCTTTGCCCAATTCTGAAAATAAGGTGCAAGTCTGTCTCAAACATTGTTAAAAATTAATATATATATATGAGATTTCAAATTATCATAACGCAGTCACTAATTGGTATTTTTTCCTCAAATAAGTTATAACATTAATTTTCTGCAGAATACTAGTACATGTAGTTCATTCTTTCCAGTGCAGCAAATCCTGATTTCCTGATTATTCTGACATGGTAGGTTACCAGATGGCATAATTTGTTTATACAAAAACTGTTTATTTGATGCTAACTGGTGAGATAATCATAAAAATTATATATATATAGGTTTATCAGTAAAATAAATCCTGTATCTTCACTGGTTTTTCACTGCAGTGAGTGATATAAGCTCTGCCCTACAGGGACCGAATGGAAAGTTTGGAAACATGTCACGCGGGGTTTGTTTTCCTAGTTAGGCCATTTCCTACAAATTGATAATTTAGCGTGAATATTAACATTTCTACCATCAGATAGATAAGCATAAAATAAATAGAATATATTTGTTTGTTTTGATTGAATACAGGTTATGTCTCATCCCGTGGATTTAAAATATTGAAAGACAAATATCTTGTTACATACTTTCAGGGCTCGACACTAACACTGGTCCGAAACCAGTGGAAATCCAGAAGGACCAGTGAAAATTCTGGAGGACCAGTAACTGTCCTATTTACAAATTTGGCCCTTTTGCCCTGTCAGACCAGTGGCCAAAATAGTTAGTGTCTAGGCCTGACTTTGATGTCAATTATTCGAGGGGAATTAACTTCCCGATCTATTTCATCTTGGTGATTAACAAAAATTAATCCACCGTGAATATTAATAATTTTTACACTTACCCTAACACCATAACAAATACCAGCTTCAGTAGCGAGTTGTTCATCTGGATGGATCCAGCCTCTTTCTGGTTTATGAAGAAATGTTCCACTTTTAGACCACTCTGTTGACATGTTACTGCCCTTCCCATGACGCTTCTTAAACTTATCAACAACACTTGCCATTCTGAAGTAAATTAAATATCAAATACTTGAAATAGATCACACAGGGTTGGGGGCGTGGTTTGCATACTAGGAAAGTGTCCAGACGATGAACTGAGGGGCAGAGGTTGCACTTTGATAACCACTCCTAGATTATACTGCAGACATCCCGAAATTCACTGGTCCGACAGACAAGTCCGGAAGATTTTGATACGGTCCGCTGTTTTTTTATCCACAACTGTCATTAAATCAGAATGGCATCGTCTAACAACATTGACGATGCGCTAGCACATGTAAATTAAGACAAAACTAACTGCGGTTGAATGTACAGAGTACAAAGAGCCAGGAAAACACATGCATACTTTCCATGAAAATGGATGGAATATCATATTCATAGCTGATTAGTTAAATTGGACAAAAATTTGCATGTAAATACCTAGGTATACAGCATTCAAAAAAAAAATCCTATTTTTGTCCGGCAGTTTGTAAGACCTAACCAGGTTGGGGATGTTTGCCAATCAGGCTATATAGCTCATTCAGGCAGCTGGATATTATATCTCAATTAGGCTATCTTTAGAACAAAATAATTCATCATATTTCTATATAAGGAGATCATTATCTGGACCACTCTTTGCAGTATGTTTAAAGTCTACTTGTAACTTCTGCCTTTTGATACAATAACATCATACTTGTGAATACTTGCAGCCTCCCAGTTACTGCACTCAGCAGTCAGGGATGCTAAATACTGTAGCACACAGATAACCCAAAGCCACACACAGACATGACGGCAGCGCCTAGCAATCCACGCAAGAGTCAGACATAGTATGATAGAACGAACAATCCACATCCCCAAAAAATAGATATTTCAAGCAAGCCTATATACTCACTCCGCAATGAATGACACGCTGTGGACTTTAATTAGCAATAAAGGGAGGTAATTATATATGATAACTATACTGAAGTGAAGTACAGGGAGACTTTTTACAGCCGCCACACGGCACTTAACACCTGCTGTAGTGATAAGTAAATACTGTGAATAAGTGCAACAGAGAAAGTCACACTACAAGTCATTGAAACAGGACAGTTTTCAAATGTACTTGCAGAAGAATTAATAGAAGAAATGAAATCACAATTATTTTTTTATTTGTAAGGTGATTTTGGTACAATTATCCCTGTTGCATCCAGCATCTCTGAGCACAGATTTTGGGAGGCTGATTGAATTTGCAACAACCATGTATCAGATGGGGCAAGGTCAGACAGCTGTTGGAGCATTGAGACCATGGATTATTGAGACCAGGAAATTTCTGGAGTATTGAATGAGACCAGGAAATTTCTGGGAGTATTGAGACCAGGAAATTTCTGGAGTATTGAGACCAGGACATTTCTGGAGTAACTGTATTGAGATCACATAATAAAGAATATAGTTGTTGGACTATTGAGGCCAATATACTGATATATCTATGTTGATTTTAGACATATTAAATTTAATAGTTAAAAATATCAACACTTTTAAAATCAAATGATTACAACAAACTATTTTAACTCTGTTGTTTTTTAAATTAATATTTACAATTATATAATACAATCATCAATGTACATTGTATATATTCCATTGTTTATAAGTATATTAAGAAAACTTCAAGTGATTTCTTTGCAATTTCTTGTACAATAATTATGTTGTATACATATAAATTATAATATATGTACATGTAGTATCTTATAAGTCAATTGTATAATTGGTATTAATATCAAATATACGAACATATCAGTTTCATGCTTTAAATATTGTTAGCATTATGCATATCAATTTGACTGTATAAATGTGAATCATGAGGCAGAAATAAAGAATTTATATATAAATAATATAATCCAACTATAGCTGACACATTTTTATAGGCAACATTTTAATCAACAGAAAAAGTCCTCTGGCATAACATTTATCCTTATCATTCTAATCCCATCATACTTTTTATTTGTAGTTAACATCACTATTGATGACAAACTTAACAATTATACAAATCTTATACACAATTAAAGTATAATTTAAACTTACTGGGAACAGTAGCTTATGGAGAACTGTCACATGATTTAATAAGTAATTAAGAGAACTGTCTCATGATTTAATAAGTAATTAAGTTTATGATAAATTCTTAAAATTGTTCTAAAGAATTAAAAGATAGCCTGAACGAGCTATATAGCCCGAACAACATATATAGCCCAATCGGCGAAAATCCCCAGCCTGCGTACCGGACACCCACCAATCTAGCTGTCATAAAGTTATCCTTGATTCTATCTAGAACTTGTATACTTTGTATACCCGTATACGATGTCGGGATTCCCGACATCGTATACCCGGATGTCGATGGATTACTATTTGAAGATCGTCAGGTTGGGTACAACGCTAAATTTAGTAACGTTTGTAAAAAATTGATATTACCATTCACTATCAACATATTTTTAGTTAGTTGCTTTGTATGTTGTTACAATTAATAAATTAAAATGTTTTGCAGGTAATCTGATTGAAATCGGACGTAAAACAATGAAGTTATTGCATAAATAAAATTTGGAAAATAATATGAGTTATCTCCCTTTTAATTAAAATAAGTTGATGCAAAAAACGCAATGGTGAAATTTTATTTTTTTGTAAGTTTTCTACATTATAGATGTTACTGAAGAAAACTGCCCAGTCGATTTCTTGCAATTATCAAGCTAAATTATCAAACCAATACAATTCATGCAGTTTTGTCACCATATGTAACTAAATTTAGTTACACAAAGGCGTTACTAAATTTAGTCTTGTCCCCAACCTGATCGTCTGATTCCGGAATGATCCAAACTCAATCACTTACTGACATTGGGTAACAATTTAAGATACACCTGATGCACAATTAGACCTGAGGTCGTGCGAATCATCGACCAATCTCTGCTGACTGCAAAACCAATCATCAATTCAGCGAACGGTACTCTGATTGGATTTAAGTGTTTCAAATTAAAGTAAGAAATTTGATACAAAGCATGGGATCATTAAGTAGATATATTGCAATCCACTTAAAATAAAATGTCGTGACTTTCAATTGCAACCTTTCACAATTTTACTTTTAGTCAAGTGACTCATGAAATCGTGACAGTTTTGACGACTTGAACATTTTATTAAAAATAATAGTGGCCGAAAAAAGTACCTGGTTCGATCCTGTGCAGTTTACATCACTATATATATGAAAAATATAACTGAAACTTGCTCAAAAACAAACTAAATTCTTCAATATATGTCGATAAGAATTTCAGCTGTTAAAAAAATCAGGAAGTAAATAATGTGACGGTGTCGTTATGAACAGAAAATCGTGAGACTTACTTTTAGGCATAAGTACACTAAATTTTATAGGGGGTAAAATTATTTTCATACGGTCATTTCTTTGCTTCCTTTAATTAGAATAATAAATTAATATTAAACTGTAAACACTGGATATTTTCAACCAGTAGATCTAAAGATCTAAAAATACAAATCCAATTTAGATCATTGGTTTATCCATCACACCGATTATTAGAACCGAGACCTAAATTTACATGTGTATTTAGGTCTTTGATTAGAAGTTATTCAGGAAAGTATCACCCCTTGAAAGTGTGTTATTCAGAAAGTTTGGGATCTGTTTGGAGATAAGTAAGCCTACATTATCTGAACGAAATCATAGTTTGAGTTTCCTGTTTCCGAAGTGAAACTCAGCCAGTCAGTCGTACGAGGGACATTAATTATAAACGTACATTGTAGACTTTTGCTCTGAAGTTCACATTGTTATAGAACGAAAATAATAAACACACCACTATAATTCGGTAACTTTCTGCGACAGAGTGGTCACAGACTCTGGAAAACAGGGAAAATGCTAAAAACAAATTCCCTGCAGGGAAAAATCAGGGAATTTCAAAACTGGGTAAAAATCAGGGAAATATCAGGGAGTTTCGATAAAATTTGAGGAAAATATGTGTCTGCTGGTAGCTTCTTTTCATATTAAATAGATGTATTTCTTCAAAATGACTGTTGGTAACATGACTGTATTCATTATAAGATATGCATAAATAATGAGTTTGGAATGTCGAACCTATGCTATTCAAATGTTGTTTACTTCTATCCATAACTATATAAATGTCACCAAAATGTATCTGATACGTTGGTGGCCCGGAGTTTTAAAAAGCGGTTGCCCCGGGTACGCGTAACCATGGTTATTAAAATGATCGGTTTACATATAATATCCATAAAAATGTTGCGAAAAATATACCATTAGGTGGCCAGGTAAATCCGAATTCAGATAGCTTTTCATACGAAATATATCTACAGTATGAATCGTTTTACAGCAAAATACTTCAGTTTTGAACGTTATTTCAGTCGTACGAGGGACATTAATTATAAACGTACATTGTAGACTTTTGCTCTGAAGTTCACATTGTTATAGAACGAAAATAATAAACACACCACTATAATTCGGTAACTTTCTGCGACAGAGTGGTCACAGACTCTGGAAAACAGGGAAAATGCTAAAAACAAATTCCCTGCAGGGAAAAATCAGGGAATTTCAAAACTGGGTAAAAATCAGGGAAATATCAGGGAATTTCGATAAATTTTGAGGAAAATATGTCGTCCCTTTGGTGCAACAAGGTTGTATCTTACTATATACTATATAGAGAGATACAACCTTGTTGCGCCAAAGGGACGATGTGTCTGCTGGTAGCTTCTTTTCATATTAAATAGATGTATTTCTTCAAAATGACTGCTGGTAACATGACTGTATTCATTACAAGATATGCATAAATAATGAGTTTGGAATGTCGAACCTATGCTATTCAAATGTTGTTTACTTCTATCCATAACTATATAAATGTCATCAAAATGTATCTGATACATTGGTGGAGTTTTAAAAAGCGGTTGCCCCGGGTACGCGTAACCATGGTTATTAAAATGATCGGTTTACATATAATATCCATAAAAATGTTGCGAAAAATATACCATTAGGTGGCCAGGTAAATCCGAATTCAGATAGCTTTTCATATGAAATATATCTACAGTATGAATCGTTTTACAGCAAAATACTTCAGTTTTGAACGTTATTTTTTACTTACCTAGTATCAATAACCTGTACAGAACATCCCAGAAGAGTCGGATAGACGTGATCACCATTGAACAACATCTACATCAGTACGTTAAGTCGTTTAACTGCCATAAATTGGCATTTCTTTTATGGTGCGTAAGGCAAAGACAAAGCTAAGTAAAATATGATAGACAGATTGAAGAAAAGACGCGGACAAATATAATTTCAAATAATATATTTAAAGACAAGAAGTAATCAGTAAACAGCCATTTTCGGCCATCAATGCAAGACCAAAATAGCTCGGACGTTTCAGTATGAGAGGTGCACTTCGTCATCATTTCTTGAACCATATCTTTTATGGTGGAATTGGACGAAACACATTTAGGATAAAAAAATGGACTTCATGAGGAAACACCCCCTGTAAGACCCACCTTAAATAGCCCAAATTAAGCCATGAAAACAATTGGCGGCACTTTATAAATGTGCACGCAAGTCCTCATGTAGCAGAACAGGCTAGACATCACATTTTAAAGGATGCCAAAACATTAGCCTTCACAAAAGATGCTTGAATGTTGTTCCACAAAGGGGTGCAACGAGGAAAGAGGCGTGAAGACGTTTAAAATACATGATTATAGTGAAAACAATTAGTTATTATGGTACCTCTGACCATGTCCTGGTCAACTATGCCCAATACTTGTTTTTACGATTTTGTTGTTCATTGAATAATAATTGCCATTGACGAGACTGTCAAACAATGTGTTCATTTACTTTCACACTGTTCGAAATGATGTTTTAATATATTTTGCTAAACTTTTCAGAAACTGCTCATAAGAGTCTCGTCTTTCTAACGCTACATGATCATGGTTTTCATAATTTTGTCACTAAGCGCGGCTTATATTGATATTCGCATAATCAACGGGATTCTTGCAAAGATGTTGTTCGGTAATCTGATTTTTATAGGTTGCGATGCAAAAGTTTGTACTTTTTTATGTTTAAACAACAGAGATGTTATCTTTATCCCACTTATAACACTTCCTGTACCGATCGCGTGACTTGATATATCAAACAACAGTCGACAGTTCCTGGTTGTGATAATCAGATGAAGATGGGATAAGTTTGTTAAGTGTTCTCTACTGTTCCATGGAAGTAGCTATAATAAGCTTACACATACTCGAGAGATGTCACGGTAAACACTGTCAGACAAGGCCATAAATAACAACATAAACATTGTGTAGTTTCCTGTCCTACCGTACCATTCACCAACGAAACATTGCCCTTTTTGTATTTTTTAAATGTTAGACGAGAGTTAAAACAACACCTTTTTCTAATTAAGGACTCCCGGTGCTAGTGTACATAAATAAGCTACATTTCAAAACAGTATAAATAATGTGGTCACTTGTACCACGGTCGGAATCCCGATACATCCCTTTTGAGTTCCGTGTACTGTATGCATATTTTGTTAATGGTCAAAGGTATTATGTAAATGCCGATTTGCCATTAAATTGGTCTTGAACTAGAAATAATGTGACTGTAACATATTCGTATGCTTGAGTTAGTCCTCTTGAATCTGTTATGAGACTTTGACTTATGAGGCTTATTATCAATAAGTCTACAATGTATCACCCTTTTCTCTATTAAAACGCATTTGACATCGACCGTGAGTAAATGGTGTCATTTGCTATTTAATTTAATTTTTGTCAATGTATTTATGAAAGAATAGAGCTGACGTGCTATGATAGAAAAAGCATAGATTATGGTATATAAAAGAGATAAAATGAATATACTTGCACATTCGTTGGTAACTATAACTGTCGTTGTACAATCATGTACGAGTTGTTGTCACATTAATTTTGGAAAAAAAGTGCTACACTTCATTGCATGTGCACACATTCATACTGATAAATCAAGATTAATAATATACGACTTTCATATTTAAAATTGGCGTCTTTTATCTAGGGCGACCGTTGCATCCTAATGACATAATAAATACAAAAGTAAGGGGAAACAAAATCTAGTAGGATTGGCCTATATGGTTTAAGTGTCTGTCTCCTTAAACATAATGTCAAACATAAGTCAACTTTGATTTCTACCAAATAATTATATAAATATGTATGCAGTGCATTTCTAGGTGGATAAATTGTGATTATTTAATACTATTTTTTAAACATGTGGATTAGTCATATCGTGTTTGTATTACTTTCTACGCATGGTAAGTATATTAATTTTACAGTTGTTTAGTGTCATATACAAATGTAAGCTATGTACTGTATATTGATGTTCCCTGGGACGAGAATACGTATATATTCTTCCCAGATGTTCCCAATGACCATATATATGTGGATTTTTGGAATTTTGAAATCAACGTCTTCCTCTCTATATATACTAGTATATCATATTTTTTAGCATCATTATGAAACATTCATGCACTAAGTCTTACATAGACCACATAAGGGTGAAATCATGTCAGTGTTCTGACCTCGACACCGATCGAGAATTTCCTCAAATCCGGCGGCGGAGTTTGAGTTCGGGACCAACCCTGAATAGGCGCTGCAACGATCGAACTACTCATTTTATCATTATATCAAGCAATAGTACGTTACACAACAAGATAATAGTTTCCACACAGCATTAATTGTTCCTAGATCTATTACAAATTCATTTTTTGGCAACATATGTGTACTTAAATAGACAATTATTGATTACAAAATTGAAAGTTTTCATTGGCGATTATTTTATTATACTGTAGTATATGGAGAGACATTTGAAGGCCACAGTTATGATGGATGGTATAACAACATAAATCAGCCAGACTGGGGAGCTGGAGGTAATTGTATAGTTTTCTCTTTGTTTACCATTTCCTGACCAATATCCACTCTGCATCGATCCAGAGACTAGACAATTGTTTCTGTTCAAAACCTTCCAAATATCACCCGTGTGACTTAATTTTTTTCCAATTTTGATGTAAATATTAAAGTTAAGGAATAATCAATATGCATTATCTCTCTGGATAATGGAAAATGTGTCCATATGACGTAGGATAGAAAATTTATGTTGCCAATCAGGATTTCAAATATCTTAAATATCGCAAAATGTGTTCATGAGTTATGTCTATGTTTGCCTTATATCCATAATACTATTGCATAAGCATAAAAATATCAGGATCTATCAATACCAGCTAGGGTAGCAATACCACGTGGCTTTTGGCTACAGTTACAAGTAGACATTTGTAAACATTGGAACACAAATATAGCCATAAGTATTTTAATTCTTCATCTATTTCTATAAAATATAGGAAGTGACTATTCTTACGGGCCCGTAAGAATAGCCTCTTAGGCTATTCTTACGGCTCTCCCGTAAGAATAGCGATACCGCCTGCGAATGACTATTCTAACGACTGTCTTATTTAAATGTACCGATCTCCTTTAAGTAATGTTCGATCTGTACCTAAACAATAGAATGTTAATTAACATTTGGTGTTAAATTATCGCTCCTACGATGTATAATAAAAACAGTGACTTACTTTGAATGTCTATGACCGGAACTCGATCTCTGCCTCTATGAATACAACTGTAACACTTTCTAAGTCTTCCGAAGACGAGGATTTTTCTCCAATCACGAAATAAATGAGGAAGCCGTAGTGGTTATCATAGTGATAAAGCGTTTATTTTCCGTTTAGATTATATGCAACAACTACACAGTTGCTCAAAATCTAGGAATTTTAAAATTTACTTTTCTACGCCTTATACGACGTATTTACTGTTTGCTATTCAGCTCCGTGGAACAGACTAGGAATTTAACACCTAAAGTTAATTAACATTCTTTTGTTAAGGTACAGGTCGAAAATTACCTGTAATTTCTTTACTCAAAGTTACAGTACTGTGATAATGACAATATTACGAAGAAGATTAATTATCACATTATATTTCAAAGACTTCTGTCATTTCTGTCCTGTTCGCCGGTTGACTTTATACAAGTTATACAAAGGAATCAGGACTCCCCGAACTGCATTTTTTTTATACTTGTGTTCATTCATTTTGAAAAAGATGTTAATGGTAATCGCTTTAAATGTGTCATATATATTCATTAAATAACTATAACAATGTATAAAACTGCCGTAAGAATAGCGAGTCCGGGACTATTTCACTATTCTTACAGAGCGGCTATGCTATTCTTACGGGCCCGTAAGAATAGCCACTTCCTAAAATATACGACACGCTAAGGCGAAAAGTATTTGATTTCTGTGAAATATAAGATCTGTTTCAGGAGTACATGTATTACCGATTTGTCCATTACCCTGTGAAACCTACACGTGCCACGGTTTCACAAGGTAATGGACGAAACGGTACAGCCGCTGAAAAAGATTTTATATTTCATGGAAAGCAAATAATTGTCTCCTTAGCGTGGTGTATATTTCTTAGAAATCGATGAAGAAATAAAATATTTATGACTATTTTTTCCCCATTGTTTACAAATTTCTCCTTGTAACGGTAGTCAAAAGTCACGTGGTATTGCTGCTGAAAATATGCGTCAATACCCTGTGGGCAAAATAGAATGGAATGGGAAAATGGAGAGAGTGCTAAATAGTCTGGGTACGAATACGTTTGTGAAAATCATAACTATCTAATGTCACAGAACACCGTTCATTTTACGCGCAAGTTTAGTCGCAAATGTTATGATATTATCATGCCTTTATTAGAGAAGTTCTGCGCATTCAAGTGACTTTGGTAGGCGAAATATACACTTTTAGCTATATAGATTTTGTTTGAAGCGAATGATAGATATACTGTATGAAGTTTGTACAGCATTTTGTTGTCGAAGTTACAGGGGGTAGAATGACATTTTGGTTAAAAGCAAATCATAATTTTTTTATCTAAGATCTAGTACTGTTTCATATTATTTCATGAACATGTGTGTCCAGGTGTGTATTTAACTGTCACCACTAACCGGATACAAGTCAAAACAGAAATGTCTAAGATTAGATATGCTCTGCAGTAGGTACATATGGAATGCGGAATGCACAATAATTCCTTTATCTATGGGTTTAACAGTTAACTACGTAGTTAAGAGACTTTAAACCGCGGTTGCAAGTGCCATGTGCACAATTATTCTTTAAACCGCGGATAAAGACTTAGAACTGCAGTAACAAGTCTCTTAACTATATGGTTAAGACAGAACCAATGAAAACAAAGCATTCATACCTACCTAAGCGCTGATTGGACATCTATTCCTAACTACCGTTTAAGAAAGTTGTAACTGCGGTTCTAAGTCTTGAACTGCGGTTCAAAGTCTTGAACTATGGGTTTAAGAATTAATGTGCAAAAACAGCACTTGTAACCTGGGTTTAAAGTATCTTAACTATATAGTTAAGAAATGTTTAATTAATGTGCATTTCGCGAACATATAACTCCAGTTTAAGAGTTAAAACTTGGGTTAGACATCCGATACTTTAAACTGCGGTTACAAGTCTTAACGTTATAGTTAAGACATAACCAGTCGGTGGTATTCGTATCGTTTTGAATTTAGTTTTCAATGAATTTCACAGACCCTGCGAAACTCTGCTATTTCCGAATTAACCCGAGTATGCCCGAATAAACTTTGTATTTTATTTCATTGTATTGCTTACAGGCAATTTAGTTCAATTTGCAGATAATTTCACAAAACTGAAAGGTGTTATGTATTTTACAGTTGTATACCACGAAGCAGGGACAATCTAATAATAACTTATTAGATTGTCCCTGCACGAAGTTTAATCAAATTAACGTGCATGTATACATAATAAATTCTCCTATTAATTATTACTGTTAACCAATTTCTTTTATATCGATGGGTAATAAAGCAATTAACAGGAAGCAGGTGTCATAAAATGTACTATCTCCCATTATTCCCCTATATTGTCTAGGCATTCTGATTTTAGTTACTTGATCTGGCTCCCTTGGACGCTTTCATTTTAAATGTATTACGTGTGTTTATATAAAGCGCCCTTAGACACAGATGATTTAAAAGTCGGTCTTCTAGTGGTTTATATTTTTCCGCATTTAAAATATGAATTTGATCTTTTATGCTTAATTCAAATATCATAAATATGGTACTCTTGATTAAAGGTGTATACTATCGAAACTTATGGAAATATTTGTTGATAATATATGTTCAATACAAGTGAAATATTTCTACTAATTAATTGATTAAAGTTGAGACAATGGCAAATTTTGTTTAAAATTTACCTAGACAAGGCTACAAACGTTCAATATACTTTTTGTTAATGTAGAGCTCTTCTACATTGATTTTATTCTAATACCTAAATATTTCACAATCAAGTTCATGGCTTTATATTATTAAATGAAGTAATTTTGGTTTAGGCGGTTCGCGTGCTTGACGGGGTTGAATTAGGCGGTTTTACTAATAATATTGCCAACATCGCGCTGTGATTCAATGTTCGCTAGAATCTCAGGCAATTGCGTGATTTTATTATGGCAGGCCTGGTATATGAAACGGATTAGTGAGATTGACGCATTGTATTTTTTCTACACATCACATCCTGACCATCATGGAACATCATAATTGCTGCGAATGTTACCTGCTGGACCCTCCATGATCACTGTTCCACATACACATAGAGTCAGGTGTTGGCTTT
This sequence comes from Spisula solida, assembly GCA_947247005.1. Taxonomy (NCBI): domain Eukaryota; kingdom Metazoa; phylum Mollusca; class Bivalvia; order Venerida; family Mactridae; genus Spisula; species Spisula solida. The sequence continues at coordinate 21,864,619 of OX365951.1, forward strand.
CTGTTTTTGGTGGGATTAGGATCAAGTTACACGTTTCTTACGACAAATAGCGTCAAAAAGCGGGACGTCCGTTTTATCATGTTTGAGTTCAATACTTTTAAATTCTTACTTTGAGAAATAAAGCAGTCGGGGATCGACCGGGACAACCGCCGGTTTAAAGTCTGAATTTCTGAGTTACACGTTAATTTTTTATTTTAAACGGGGGTTCGATCTACCAACCCAAGTTTTAAGTCGGAATTTCTGTGTTTTCTTTAAAATTCTCATTTTAAACTGGGGTTCGATCTACTAACCCCCGTTCAAAGTCGGAATTTCTATGTTTTCTGTAAAATTCTCATTTTAAACTGGGGTTTGATCTACTAACCCCGGTTTAAAGTCGGAATTTCTGTGTTTTCTGCAAAATTCTCATTTTAAACTGGGGTTCGATCTACTAACCCCGGTTTAAAGTCGGGATTTCTGTGTTTTCTGCAAAATTCTCATTTTAAACTGGGGTTCGATATACTAACCCCCGTTTAAAGTCTGAATTTCTGTGTTTTCGGTAAATTCTTATTTTAAACTGGGGTTCCATCTACTAACCCCTGTTAAAAGTCGGAATTTCTGTGTTTTCTTTAAAATTTTTATTTTAAACTGGGGTTCGGTCTACTAACCCCCGTTTAAAGTCGGAATTTTTTAGTTAGACTTTAAATTTTTGTTTTAAACTGGGGTTCCATATACTTACCCCGGTTTAAAGTCGGAAATTCCGAGTTACACGTTAAATTTTCATTTTAAACTTGTGTAAGATCTTTTAATTGAAGTCCAATACAATGACATATGCCTACGATCATATGAATTTGAAAGGAATCATGAGGAATTGTTTATACATACATATACTTGAATCCACGCTTTAATTGAGAGTTTAAACTGCAGTTACATGTCTTAAACTATGGGTTAAAGCATAGTTGTGCAAACGGCGCTTTGAACCCGGGTTTAAAGTCCCTTAACTATATAATTAAGAGATGTATATTAAATGTGCACTTCGCGCGTGTTAAACCGCGGTTACAAGTCTGTTAACTACATAGTTAAGAGATAACCAATGAGAGCGCCGTATTAGTAATTTCATACGCGCTGATTGGTTGTCTCTTAACTATGGGGTTAAGGAAACATCATCGATACTTGTAACTGCAGTTCTAAGTCTTTATCCGCGGTTTAAAGAATTAATGTGCATATGGCACTTGCAACCGCGGTTTAAAGTCTCTTAACTACATAGTTAACTGTTAAACCCATAGATAAAGGAATTATTGTGCATTCCGCATTCCATAGGTACATGTATAATTAAAGCTGTGAGAATAGACACTCACGGGCGGTTTCGCTATTCTTAGGGGAGTGCCGTAAGAATAGGCACTGCCTTTTACTAAAGAGTTGCAGATAGGCTGTATATCGAGGTATTATCTAATTAACTGTCAATTGATTGTTAAATGAGGGGGAAACAAATATCACAGGGTATTGATGTACAAAAAGCGCTGGGTATTGACTCATATTAAAGCAAAGAAAATCTGAAATACCAAAGTAGAAAAGAATATTATAGTGAAAAACAGTATATTAATAAAAAAAAGATAATAGATTAATAAATTGATTTATCACATAACCTGCGGTCCAGGAGTGCCGTAAAGCCGTGCCGTAAATATCGTTCGGCACTCCCAGACTGTGCAATAAATATTTAAATTAGCTTGACGTGACGTTAGCCAATCCATGCATTGATCCGTCAATGACGTCAGGATAATATCAACGTTGCCATGACGTCGCGCTCATTGTACCCCTGAATTTTGGCTGAAACATATGCAGCGTAAATCATCCTTTTGACCAATAATGTGCAATTTTAAATGTTATGTGATAAATAGAATCTTACATTCGTGCTCATTACATACGAGTTTTATTAAACTCGTCGACAAAAACAATATGACACTCGGCAAAGCCTCGTGTCATATCATTTTGTCCACTCGTTTAATAAAACTCGTATGTAATGAGCACTCATGCAAGATCCTCTATATAAAACATTTCATTTACCCAATATAAAATTCAATTGATTACACAAACCAAACTGAAACTCAGGGGTAATATCAAAACACCCAAAAGACTAAGACCTTATCTGCAATGCTCTGTTACTTCCTACAAGAATGATAAGCATTTATTTATTGTACATGTGTTTGCTTACAGAAACAATCCTTCAAAGAAAGACTAAACCACATTACAGTGATGGTGTTTATTATCCGTCCGGAAAGAACAGACCTAATCCATTTGAGATTAGCAAGGCAAGTCATCAAGGTCCTCCTGGTACAGCATCTTATGTTGGAAGAACCGCCATGCTTGTTTATTTTGGTTAGTTGAATACATGTTAATATTTGTTATATTTAGTACAAAGATATTAACGGGATTCTGACCTCAATGCATGAATATATCACAAGGTTCTTGAATTGAATATATAAATGTTTTGCAAATAAATGGTGCATTTATCAGTCTTTTACATTTCAGTTTAATTTTAAACTGTGAGTATATTCATTATATTTACATATTTCTGCTTTAATTGGAGTTAAAGACTCTATTTCAACTGTTAAATTATGCTAATAATCAAGTATTCTGTTAAATATGTGCATTATTGATCTATCTGGTTATGCCTTGATCCAGAGGGAAGCAGGGGGTCCAGCGTGGAATTTCGACAAAATATTGGTTATCTTATATAAGAGTTGGATTCCCTGAGCAAAAAAATCCTGGTCATTCCTCTTTTACAACCATTCCTTGATCTGCACATGCTTAGGGTCAACATTTTATTTTGTTTTCAAAGGTCAACAAATTGTTGAGGAAATGGTGGATTCACAGAGACCTGGTTGTCCCATAGAATACTTCAATGTTGATGTTCCTAAAGGACATGACAAGTTTGACCATGCTAACAGTGGTACAATGAAAATGCCGTTCAAAAGATCTCGCTATGATCAAAGGACTGGATACTCTCCAAATAATCCAAGACAGCAGGTGAATGTGATTTTGAGTTCCAAAAATTGAAAATGTAATTTTCAGTGAATGTATTTTGGTGATTTTTATTAGTGATTTAGTTTTCTGTATTAACTTTTCAGTTTGACCGGATATGGCTGGCTAGATCGAATTTAAATTAAACAAGAACAACGCCTTGTGGGTTCAGACGCTCATCTGATCATTGCCACTGTAAAAAAGGCCCATTACCCTTGCATATAGAAGGGCAGTTATGAGCCTTGCTTAAAAAAGTGAGGTATTGATGGTGAAAATGTGTAGAAAGCAATGCGAAGTACATCCACATTAGACCACTCATCTATCGCAACAATGCCAAAAAGATTGTGCATTACATCAGCTATCAGTTGATATGGATTGAACATCATTGACGGACCACAAGTATACCAGTATGTAAATTTGTATTAAATGTTGTGTAATTTTTTCCATACAGTTGAATGAAATAACACCATTCCTTGATGGCCAAGTGATCTACGGACCAAACAAAGCTTGGGCAGATGCCATTCGTTCCTATCAGGGAGGGCAGCTAGCATCCACCACACCGGGCAGCATCATGACACAATTTCCTGTAGATAATTCAATACGTCTGCCATTTGCCAATCCTCCGGTTGCTAGGAAACATAAGCTAGAACCTGTATCTCGATTCCATGGTAACCAGTATTATATTCAAACATATCAAATACAATAAATGTATAACTTGTACATTTTCTTGCATACTATACATTGTTAGATCAATATGCTGCTAAAAGTAATTTGTTACTTGTAGGCCTGCATTGAACTGTAAACCAGATATGTTTAGTTTTTGCTGGAATCATTGACTTGAAAAATCTGGTTTACATGGAACTTCCATGTTTGTATAGTGCGGAAAATTTGACACAACTCTCTAACCTCTATTAGCATAATTTAACAGCTGATATATTGTCTATATTTATAATCCCGGTTGTATGTTTTCATAAGCAGGAAGTATCACGAAGACGCTCGAGGTGTAATACCAACACAAATCTAAAGAACCGATAATGCACTATTTGCTCGTGGAAATTTATATATTCAACACAAGAACCTTGTAATATATTCATGCATAAAGGTCAGGATCATGTCAAATTCTCTGTGCTATACAATTGTAGTATTAGTGAGCCATGATAAACTGAGACTTGTCATACATGAACGAGAACAGGCTTGGAATCTCAGTATAATGTGGTCAGATAACAGACCTACTTACCAAAAGTTTCATACAAAACTGACAAAACAGATACAATTTAGTGCTTCTCCGTCATCCTATCAGGTTTGTTTCTTTAATGAAATCTAATTATTATTACGGTACAGTAGCAAAAACGTGTGAAGAACAAATAGTTCTAGTTTTATTGTTCAATTTAATTCCTCATAGCATTAGAATTACCCTTTTGTTGAAGCCTTTGAAGCATGTACATTATTATCAATAATTCTGTTTGTTTTTATCGTCCCTCCTATATAATGTCAATTTTAGCGATTGGAAATCCACGTGGTCATGAGAATCCGTTCTTGCTTTCATTTGGAATACTTTGGTTTCGTTGGCATAATTTTATAGCTGAGAGGATTGCGAGTGAAGTGAGGGACAATATAACTTTAACAGATGAACAGATATTTAATATTGCAAGAAAACGTGTTATTGCACAATACCAGGTAAGTTGTTTGAAAACAGATTTCTCTGAACCTGTCAGTCCATTATGGATGTATAAGATCTGTCATTAGTTGTATTTGGAGATGATAAGAATCCACAATGAGCTTCTATGTAGGATAAGGATATCTCATCCGAGAGTTGGGATTTTAACCAAGGACGTGGCTCCGACGTAATTTGAGAAAATTAGAATATGTAACAATATTTAGTGTTCATGGCGTCAATAAGATGTCATCATAACATGACGTTTGCCAAATGTTCTTATTCATAATAATCATTATTAATAATGTAAATTTAGCGTACGCTGTTAAGTCATGCTCGAGAAAATGATTTTTTAACGGTATAGGGTCTATTGTTGTTTGTCTTGTTAGCTTAATATCATCAGTAAATCTGGAAACTAAAATAGTTCGCTCTATGTCGCGTGTATGCTCAAGTTATCTTCCATTAGCAACAGGCCTATTTTACATTATGATTAGCAACGTCGGAGAAAAACATTTTTTAAAGTTGTTTGAATTTCTAATACTGGAATATTATTAATTTTTGTGGAGGTAAAATTTTCGTTGATTTGGTAGATGAACTTGACCAGGAAATCTAATCCCCCGCTATTAACTGACCTTCCAAATACACAGCAAAGGTTCTCCCTTCCCTGTTTTGTAACCTACAGATTCACAACCCCACAAAATTTCATTTTACCAAAATCCACGAAATTAAATGCCAATGAAAATATGTGGTTTTACAGTATAATAAGATTAGACCAAAACACTTGGACATGGCCATTCCATCCTTCCATTATGATATGAGATATAGAGATAAGGGTACCGTTTTACCAAAGCACTTAAGAAAATCTAAAAGTTATGCATAAATTTAAATTCTTTAAAATTCTTTAATTACTGCATATTGTGATTTCATTCCATAGGGAATTGTTAATGAGAACCACTCATGGTTTATACTCTTTATTTATCAAAGATTATAAATCATGAGTGGTACTGCATATTTGTGACGGATATGGTTTATAGGAGTTCATTTACTGAATCATTATTATCATCTCAGCTCCATTTACCAGTTTATAATTGTAAACAAATGATAAAGAATCTAAACTTGATAGTAAGCTTACCATTTCCGTAAGTGCCTTCAAGTTGTGTACATTTGTAATTCCTATGTTGTATTTTATAACAGAAAATAGTGGCCATTATTCCATGTTTCCAATGCAGGCTCCATGAAAAGTTTCTAAACTTGTCAGTCCAATTAGTATAATCAGTGAATGTTCCTCTCCGTCCAATAGGAAAATACAGGATTTTCTGTCAGTCCGAATCAAAATTTGTCAGACAGGACTGGAGGACTGACAGTTTTCACATAGCCTGCAATGTAATATGTGATTACAGTTTTAATATTAATAGTTTTAATACAAATACCGGTATTGTATTTTATCACAGAAAATAGTGGTCATTATTTCGTGCTTCCAATGTAATATGAGATAACATTTGTTATGTTAAATACAAATATTGTATTTTATTACAGAAAATAGTATTTTATGATTGGTTACCTGTTTGGTTAAATACTGATGTTACACCTGCGATATTTAAGAGACAATATCCATATAGACATTCAAGCAGTGGTAAGTACGAGTTGGAGTCTGTTTACTAACAGCAAGATTATTCATCTTTATCGTTCATGTGGGATACAGATGTGAGTCTAGACGTTCTATGAATTTTTAAAAAAATGTCAGGGCTAAAGTGACTGGACAGAACCCGATCTTAGTCAGAGCTATATCACAGAGATTTATCCCAAATGCTCTGATTTGAGCCATATTTCAATTCGAGTTGAGATTTCTTAACTTGAGATGCTTTGGGAGAAAAAAGCTAGGGTTGGATTCCCATTGAAAAAATCATGAACAGATTTTTGGTAGAAAGAATTTTTTTTCTTGGTCAACTGTAAAATATCATAGAATTTACTTAAAGTAGTCAATCTTGGTTGTTTTTGTGGTTCTGATCGAATATTCACATAATGACCTATGCATTTTGATGATGACTATGAAATTCAATGTGGATGGCAACCTTTTACTAGCTAAATGGATAGTGACATATGAATGTGAATGATAACCTATGTACGACTATGGGTGATCATCTATAAATTTGAATGGCAATGATTGAAGGAATCATGTAAATGTTAATTCGACTTATATAATACATAAAATGAAAGATTGTTTGTATTAATCATTGCAGCACAGAATAATTACAATGGCTATAATCCATCGGCACATCCTGGAATATTCCATGAATTCCAAGTAGCAGCAATGAGATATGGACATACACTAGTGACTCCAGGGCTATGGAGGTAACTTGTGTGCTTACTGTTTGGTGTAATTGTGTATGTTGGTAACATTTCAGGATTCCCTAAGTCAAAGAAATCGTAATTTGTTCTAGGTCAGGGAAAACTGGAATTAGTCAGGGAAATCTGGAAATTGAGCAAAAGTCAGGGAAAAGTCAGGGAATTCTATATCATAGATGTAGACAAAAAGATCTGTTCGTTTGAAGAAAATACCAAAAAATCTTTGCTCGCTTTGCTTGCTCAGAACAATTCTAGATTATAACAACTTAATGTCAATCATCTACACTAAAACTGATACCTTAAGCTTTGTTCTTCTATATTATAAGGCAAATATAGCTTCCTTTTTTCTATGATTATTGCCATATTTTACCCTGACAAAAAGATGCTTTGGTGCCTAATCCTCAGAAAAGTTGAGAAAAAGTGCCCTGTGGTCAGTAAAAAGTCGGGGCAAAGTCACAGAATTTTATGTCAGAATATTTGCAGGAACCTTGAACAAAGTCAACAGCAAATATGCATGTGCCGTAACTTGCTATTATGGTAACTAAAAGGCTTATAAAGCTTGCATTAAAACAATTCATGTAGACTTTCTTAAATTTTCACACAGTCTTGTTGATAAATAAATTTTCTTTCCAAATTTCAACCGTATATTATGACATATGTCAACTACATGGTCTGTTTGAATACATCTCATACACAATATGTTTGTCATATGAACAAATTTTCATTGTGTTGCAGACGCAGTCAGAATTGTAACCATATACGCAGTCAAGATCCGAAAACACACAAACAGTATGCAGCCTTACGTCTGTGTAATAGTTACTGGAATTCAAGGGTTTGTGGGATTTCATTTTTGTGTCGCCTGAAAAGGCGACATATATGTGTTACTTTGGTGGCGGTACAAATTGCTTGTCCGGAGCATAACTTTGTCACCTTAAGTTCAAATGACTCAAGATTTGGTATGCATGTTTCTTACAATAAGCCGAAGAGCAGTGCGCAAGAACCATAACTCTACCTTTCATAGTTTTTGAATTATTTCCCTTTGATTGATTTTATTAGAGCATTTCTTGTCCGGAGCATAACTTTGTCACCTTAAGTTCAAATGACTCAAGATTTGGTATGCATGTTTCTTGCAATAAGCCGAAATGCAGTGTGCAAGAACCATAACTCTACCTGTCATAGTTTTTGAATTATTTCCCTTTGATTGATTTTATAAGAGCATTTCTTGACCGGAGCATGACTTTGTCACCTTAAGTTCAAATGACTCAAGATTTGGTATGCATGGTTTTTGCAATAAGCCGAAGTGCAGTGCGCAAGATCCATAACTCTGCCTTGCATCGTTTTTGAATTATTTCCCTTAGATTGATTTAATTTGAGCATTTCTTGTCCGGCGGATAACTTTGTCACTAAGAGGTTGAATGACTTGAAATTTTTGTATGCATGTTTCTTACCAAAAGTCCAAGTGCAGTACACAAGAATCGTAACTCTACCTTGTGTCATTTTTTATTTTTGTCCCTTTGATTGATTTTATAAGCATTTCTTGTCCATGGCATAACTTTGTCACCATAAGTATTAATGACTCCAAGATAGGTATGCATGTTTCTTGCTGTGACATTTTTTTGTCCAGAGCATCACTTTGTCGTTTTTAGTTCAGATGACTAGAGAACTCTTGTGAGTTGATATGTAGCCCAATAGTGGATAGTTTTCCATGACAAATGTGCATGTCGTCAGGCGACACATGCGACTCGCGGAGCTTTTATTCTTCTATCCCCTCCCTTTACTTAAGCATATGCTGGTCCAGCTAGTTTGTTCGGTTTTGTTTGTTGAAATACTAAGTGGTTTTTCATCACTATGGTACATGTAACTAAAGAATGGGTTGATTTACCGGGTTCCTCAATATTGCTATGCAGGTTTGGTCATAACCAGTTGATGACCCCTATTTATATATTGGTTTTAATACTTACAATGTGGCAATCGGTGGCCTAGAGGTAGGATGCGCGCTTTAGGATCAAGAGGTCCCAGGTTCGATCCACGTCTACGCCACTGCTTAATTTCTGAGCAAGAATATCCCACATGCTTCACTCCACCAGGGTGTGAATTGCTACCTGTTAGGGCAGTGTCTGTGCATGTTTGATATTCCTGGGCCCCGTACCTAGATATTAGCTGCATACCCACCAGGAGAGAAAAAATCTCCTCAGGGAGACTCGAACGCAGGTTCCTTTAATAGCCTAATGTCAAAGGGTGGCTGAAAGCATCCCTCAAAAATCGGTAACAAAACTTATTACAAGTAAGTGTCAATCATTTACATGTATTGTTTACATAGGAATCAGTAGAGGAAGATCTAGATGCTATATTCCGTGGACTTGCCAGTACTATAACAGAACGTGAAGATTCTATACTTGTTCCTGATCTTACAGGTACGCACTGGCCCCTTATTCACCAAAGCTTTAAGTCTGAAACTTGACTTAAAAATGCCAAAATTCTGTTTGCATGGTTATCTTCTTTATATAATTATTATGAAACTTTTCATTGTTTATCAAAATCTTGAAATGGTCAAATTGCAAGTGAGTGTATCAGTGTCCTAATGGATGCATTGTTTAATCCTTCTCACCAATTAAATAGAAATATTTTAATAGAAATACATGTATTTACATATTCAAATTGTATTATACCATGTTGTTCTGTTTTTAGACTTTAATTCATACCTTTGTGAAGATATTCACATTGCCTTCATAGTCTTGTAATTAAAGTTGTTGATTCGGGTAACTGGTATATCTTACTTATTAAAATTATTAATTAAATACAGATGAACCTTTGTAAGTCCTTGAGTATTGTGGTAAGGTGTGGTTGTAACCAAGAAAATTACCTGATTTTCATTTGAATATTCTCATGATTGCAGAAAGTCTGTTTGGACCTTTAGAATTTTCTCGTAGAGACTTGGCTGCTCTCAACATTCAGGTAAGATGTTTATGTAAAATTGTTGTTCTGTCAGTAATATTTTAGAACTTCAATATGTATATATAAGTGGTGAAGGCACCACTATTGATCAAAAGTAGTTGTTATAACCAAATCTGAAAATAAATAAATTTTGACTTGACTGGAGCATCTTATCAAGGGGCAAATATAGGCTACTTTTGGTGTCATCCCTTAACATAATTACATAAACTATTTGTTTGTTATATGTGCCTGAAGAGAGGGGGTATAATGTATAACGTGCAGCAGATTGACAGATGCTATTTGTCAAAGTTATTTACTCTCTAATTTAAATTATTCTTATCTGATCTTTTCCAAACTGGTACTGTAAGCATGCAATAACCCTTGTAACCATAATACATTGAACTAGGACAAGTTTGATCACCAGTCAGATTGCATCAATATTATCAGTATAAACATCACACTGATGAAAGGCAATTTTTTGCTGAAACATGTTTGTGAGAACTAATTAAAAGTACTAAATGAAGTAAGTTCTTGCTGATATACTTCATTTAATTTCATCAAAATTGTAAAAATATTTAGTAGGGGAGACATATCAATGTTGAGCTCAGGATGTTGCAAAGATTCTGGATGTGTTCTCCTTTATATTATAAATAATTGGTCAAATTGAAATGATACTTCACATGAGTACTTGGTACTAAGCCTTATATTAAAGTTGTGCATTTTGTCAGGAACGTTTTGTTGGATGATTTTGCCTGAGTTATAGCACCTTGTTGGAGATATATGTGTTTGCATCAAAAACCTTTCTAGTTTGTGACTGTGAACATTCTTGTCGATTCAGAGAGGGAGAGATCACGGTGTTGCTGATTATAACACAGTAAGGGAAAGTTATGGACTGGATCGTATCAACAGATGGACAGATATCAATCCTAAATATAACAGAAAGGTAGACTTCATACTGTATTTAGGGGTCCTACTGAGGCATAATGCCCAATCCTGAAAATAAGACCCGGTTCTGTTTCAGGTGCCATTACCATACATCACTATATTAAAACGCTTGTTCCAATATTGTACTATTGTCAAATTAATTTCTAAAATCTCAAATGACCATAACTTTGTTACCGGTACTTTAAATTTTTCATGAAATGACTTCTATTTCTGCAAACAAAGTTCATTCCTTCTTGTGCAGCAAATCCGGTTTTCCTAATTGTTCCGGAATTGTAGGACCCCTGTATATTCTAATAATCTTACACATTCATGTGCAAGTAAAACATAATACCTCATCAAGGGAGACCATTCTTGATATTTGTCACAAAAAGCTGCACATGAATTGTGTACACATACAAGCTCATTTCTAATCACAATTGTTAAGAAGTTAAGACAGTATGTCGTAACAGGTTGAAACAATACTGGTTACAAAACCATCAACCAAATAGAAAATATTGAGATGTCACCTTCATTGGACACTAGCCCAGTTCAGTAACCGATAATAAAACACTCATCCAGAATGCGGAATATGAATTATCCCCTTGTTCTAGGTCATACAAATTTAGTTTAGGTTAATTGTGAAACAAACAAGTTCTGTAGTACTTATTATATTCATCACTCTCCCATGAGTTAGATTATTTTGCAAATCCTGAAATTTTTTATATCACATATTAGGAGAAATAGAAAAACTATACCATTTTTTTAAATCAAAATCCTGAAGTTCAGAAAAAATCCTGAAAACTTTCACTCATGCACCTCTTTCCTGATAGTATCCAACACCATGAGGGTATGGGAGAAGAAAATATTTCTCTTTATTGCCAAACACCATTAAAAACAAATACAATTTATCACATGTTTGACGTCGCGGTAGCGTAATAAAGCCATTATTTATTTTTGATAATACACTAGTGTAATAAAGCTATCACGCGACGTCATTCAAAGGATATGCGACGTCGTCAAAGTTGCGCGTTTATTAAAGTGAAAAATAAGTGTTTTTTTATGTTTCGGTCGGAAAAGGCTAACATGTGATAAAAAGAACATTACATTTGTGACTTTCCACATTGAATTTATTAAACTCGATGAAAAAAATCGATAAAATGCTCGGCAGAGCCTCGCATTTTATTATTTTATTCAACTCGTTTAATAAATTCAATATAGAAAGACACTCATGTAATATCCTCTATATATAATACTACATGTATATGATATTTTTACCAGGAAATCCGACGACTTCGACGTTTGTACAATAACTCCGCAGGTCCAGATGATGTCGATTTATTTACTGGTGGAATGTTAGAGACAACTCCATCGGGACCTGGAAAACTCTTCCAAACTATTATTCTCGAACAATTCTTGAGAATTCGTCATGGTGACAGATTTTGGTTTGAAAACAGACAACAAAGGTGAGACAAGTTTTAAATCAGCACCACCTCGATAGCCTGAGTGGTAGTGCATCTGCTTCCAGTGTGGGAGGTCCCGGGTTAGATCACAGGCTGCATCATGCCAAAGACGAAATAAAAATGGTACCAGAAATTTCCTTGCTAGACGCTTAGCATAAAAGGGAAACTGGCTTCTCTTCTCACTTACCTTTGTGACGATTGATAACATTAGAATGAGGTGTCTAGAGTGATTAATATAAGTTGGAAAAACTTGTTTCACATTCGACCTTAAATAAATTAGTATAAAAGTAATCAGAAAGTTCCGTTGCTTTTCTGTGTGCAATTTTCAATGTTATAATAACAGAATCTTGTCAATAGCCTCAGAAGTTCAGTCAAAATACTTGAGTAAAAATATTTTTAAGTCAAAATATTCTGAAAAGTGCGTTTTTTAGCTCACCTGCCACAAAGTGGCAAGGTGAGCTTTTGTGATTGTTTTTTGTCCGTCGTCCGTCCGTCTGTCAGTCCGTTAGACTTTTGCCGTTAACACTCTAGCACTTCCAATTTTGTTTTGATCTTCATCAAACTTGGTCAGTAGTTGTATCTCAATGAAATCTAGGTCAAGTTTGAAGTTGGGTCATTTGGGGTCAAAAACTAGGTCAAAAGGTCAAATAATAGGATAACCTTGTTAACACTCTGGCGGCCACATTTTTGCTTTAATCTTCATGAAGTTTGGTCAAAATGTTTATCTTGATGACTTTAAGGTCAAGTTCAAAGTTGGGTCATGTGGGGTCAAAAACTAGGTCATAAGGTCAAATAATAAGAAAACATTGTTAACACTTTGAGGCCACATTTTTTCTTTGATCTTCACCAAACTTGGTCAATAGTTGTATCTTAATGAAATCTAGGCCAAGTTCGAAATTGGGTCATGTTGGGTCAAAAACTAGGTCAAAAGGTCAAATAATAGGAAAACCTTGTTAACACTGGCGGCCACATTTTTGCTTTAATCTTCATGAAGTTTGGTCAAAATGTTTATCTTGATGACCTTAAGGTCAAGTTTGAAGTTGGTTTGTGTGGGGTCAAAAACTAGGTCAACAGGTCAAATAATAGGAAAACCTTGTTAACACTCTGGGGGCCATATTTTGTACTTTGATCTTCACCAAACTTGGTCAGTAGTTGTATCTTAATGAAATCTAGGCCAAGTTCGAAATTGGGTCATGTGGGGTCAAAAACTAGTTCAAAAGGTCAAATAATAGAAAAACCTTATTAATACTCTGGAGGCCTCAGTTTTGCTTTAACCTTAATCAAATTTAGTCAAAATGTTTATCTTGATGACCTTAAGGTCAAGTTCAAAGTTTGGGCATGTTTAGCAGGTGAGCGCCCCAGGATCTATGATCCTCTTGTATTCCTTCTTTGCCTATAAAAATTACAACCAGTGCCACCTCCCAATGTTTTTGTCAAATTCTTGTTGAGAATCATTTTCCATGATCTGGAAAAGTTTTGGAGTTGATCATGGGTACATTGTCTAGGGGACACCAACCTGAGTGATATTTTGGTAGACACCAACCCTGGGTGATATTTAGGTGGACACCAACCCTGGGTGACATTTAGGTGGACACCAACCCTGGGTGAGGTGGGTACCAAACCTGGGTGATATTTGGGTGGACACCAACTCTGGGTCATATTTAGGTGGATACCAACCCTGGGTGAGGTGGATACCAAACCTGGGTGATATTTAGGTGGACACCTGGACACCAACCCTGGGTGACATTTAGGTGGACACCAACCCTGGGAGAGGTGGATACCAACCCTGGGTGATATTTAGGCGGACACCTGGACACCAACCCTGGGTGACATTTAGGTGGACACCAACCCTTGGTGAGGTGGATACCAAACCTGGGTGATATTTTGGTGGTGGACACCAACCCTGGGTGAGGTGGATACCTACCCTGGGTGATATTTCGGTGTATACCAACCATGGATGAGGTGGACACCAACCCTTGAAGATATTTTGGTGTATACCAACCATGGATGAGGTGGACACCAACCCTGGGTGATATTTTGGTGGTGGACACCAACCCTGGGTGATATTTTGGTGGTGGACACCAACCATGGGTGATGTTTTGGTGGTGGACACCAACCATGGGTGATGTTTTGGTGGTGGACACCAACCATGGGTGGTATTTTGGTGGTGGACACCAACCATGGGTGATATTTTGGTGGTGGACACCAACCATGGGTGATGTTTTGGTGGTGGACACCAACCATGGGTGATATTTTGGTGGTGGACACCAACCATGGGTGATATTTTGGTGGACACCAACCCTTGAAGATATTTTGGTGGTGGACACCAACCATGGGTGATATTTTGGTGGTGGACACCAACCATGGGTGATATTTTGGTGGTGGACACCAACCATGGGTCACCGTGATATTTTGGTGGACACCAACCCTTGAAGATATTTTGGTGGTGGACACCAACCATGGGTGATATTTTGGTGGTGGACACCAACCATGGGTGATATTTTGGTGGTGGACACCAACCATGGGTGGTATTTTGGTGGTGGACACCAACCATGGGTGATATTTTGGTGGTGGACACCAACCATGGGTGGTATTTTGGTGGTGGACACCAACCCTTGAAGATATTTTGGTGGACATCAACCATGGGTTATATTTTGGTGGTGGACACCAACCATGGGTGATATTTTGGTGGACATCAACCATAGGTTATATTTTGGTGGTGGACACCAACCCTTGAAGATATTTTGGTGGACCTCAACCATGGGTGATATTTTGGTTGTGGACACCAACCCTTGAAGATATTTTGGTGATGGACATCAATCATGGGTGATATTTTGGTGGTGGACACCAACCATGGGTGATATTTTGGTGGTGGACACCAACCATGGGTGATATTTTGGTGGTGGACACCAACCATGGGTGATATTTTGGTGGACACCAACCCTTGAAGATATTTTGGTGGTGGACACCAACCATGGGTGATATTTTGGTGATGGACATCAATCATTGGTGATATTTTGGTGGTGGACACCAACCATGTGTGCTATTTTGGTGGACATCAACCATGGGTGATATTTTGGTGGTGGACACCAACCCTTGAATATATTTTGGTGGACATCAACCATGGGTGATATTTTGGTGGTTGACACCAACCATGGGTGGTATTTTGGTGGTGGACACCAACCATGGGTGGTATTTTGGTGGTGGACACCAACCTGAGTGATATTTTGGTGGACACCAACCATGGGTGGTATTTTGGTGGTGGACACCAACCATGGGTGATATTTTGGTGGTGGATACCAACTCTTGAAGATATTTTGGTGAATACCAACCATGGGTGATATTTTGGTGGGTACCAACCTGAGTGATATTTTGATGGACACCAACCCTGGGTGATATTTTGGTGGACACCAACCCTTGAAGATATTTTGGTGAATACCAACCATGGGTGATGTTTTGGTGGGTACCAACCTGAGTGATATTTTGATAGACACCAACCCTGGGTGCTATTTTGGTGGACACTAACCCTTGAAGATATTTTGGTGAATACCAACCATGGGTGATATTTTGGTGGGTACCAACCTGAGTGATATTTTGATGGACACCAACCATGGGTGATATTTTGGTGGGTATCAACCAGAGTAATATTTTGGTGGTGGACACCAACCATGGGTGATATTTTGGTGGTGGACACCAACCCTTAAAGATATTTTGGTGGACATCAACCATGGGTGATATTTTGGTGGTGGACACCAACCATGGGTGATATTTTGGTGGTGGACACCAACCATGGGTGGTATTTTGGTGGTGGACATCAACCATGGGTGATATTTTGGTGGTGGACACCAACCATGGGTGGTATTTTGGTGGTGGACATCAACCATGGGTGATATTTTGGTGGTGGACACCAACCCGTGGGTGATATTTTGGTGGTGGACACAAACCCTTGAAGAAATTTTGGTGGACATGAACCATGGGTGATATTTAGGTGGACACCAACTCTGGGTCATATTTAGGTGGATACCAACCCTTTGTGAGGTGGATACCAAACCTGGGTGATATTTAGGTGGACACCTGGACACCAACCCTGGGTGACATTTAGGTGGACACCAACCCTGGGAGAGGTGGATACCAACCCTGGGTGATATTTAGGCGGACACCTGGACACCAACCCTGGGTGACATTTAGGTGGACACAAAACCTTGGTGAGGTGGATACCAAACCTGGGTGATATTTTGGTGGTGGACACCAACCCTGGGTGAGGTGGAACCAACCCTGGGTGATATTTCGGTGTATACCAACCATGGATGAGGTGGACACCAACCCTGGGTGATATTTTGGTGGTGGACACCAACCCTTGAAGATATTTTGGTGTATACCAACCATGGATGAGGTGGACACCAACCCTGGGTGATATTTTGGTGGTGGACACCAACCCTGGGTGATATTTTGGTGGTGGACACCAACCATGGGTGATGTTTTGGTGGTGGACACCAACCATGGGTGATGTTTTGGTGGTGGACACCAACCATGGGTGGTATTTTGGTGGTGGACACCAACCATGGGTGATATTTTGGTGGTGGACACCAACCATGGGTGATGTTTTGGTGGTGGACACCAACCATGGGTGATATTTTGGTGGTGGACACCAACCATGGGTGATATTTTGGTGGACACCAACCCTTGAAGATATTTTGGTGGTGGACACCAACCATGGGTGATATTTTGGTGGTGGACACCAACCATGGGTGATATTTTGGTGGTGGACACCAACCATGGGTGATGTTTTGGTGGTGGACACCAACCATGGGTGATATTTTGGTGGTGGACACCAACCATGGGTGATATTTTGGTGGACACCAACCCTTGAAGATATTTTGGTGGTGGACACCAACCATGGGTGATATTTTGGTGGTGGACACCAACCATGGGTGATATTTTGGTGGTGGACACCAACCATGGGTGGTATTTTGGTGGTGGACACCAACCATGGGTGATATTTTGGTGGTGGACACCAACCATGGGTGGTATTTTGGTGGTGGACACCAACCCTTGAAGATATTTTGGTGGACATCAACCATGGGTTATATTTTGGTGGTGGACACCAACCATGGGTGATATTTTGGTGGACATCAACCATAGGTTATATTTTGGTGGTGGACACCAACCCTTGAAGATATTTTGGTGGACCTCAACCATGGGTGATATTTTGGTTGTGGACACCAACCCTTGAAGATATTTTGGTGATGGACATCAATCATGGGTGATATTTTGGTGGTGGACACCAACCATGGGTGATATTTTGGTGGTGGACACCAACCATGGGTGATATTTTGGTGGTGGACACCAACCATGGGTGATATTTTGGTGGACACCAACCCTTGAAGATATTTTGGTGGTGGACACCAACCATGGGTGATATTTTGGTGATGGACATCAATCATTGGTGATATTTTGGTGGTGGACACCAACCATGTGTGCTATTTTGGTGGACATCAACCATGGGTGATATTTTGGTGGTGGACACCAACCCTTGAATATATTTTGGTGGACATCAACCATGGGTGATATTTTGGTGGTTGACACCAACCATGGGTGGTATTTTGGTGGTGGACACCAACCATGGGTGGTATTTTGGTGGTGGACACCAACCTGAGTGATATTTTGGTGGACACCAACCATGGGTGGTATTTTGGTGGTGGACACCAACCATGGGTGATATTTTGGTGGTGGACACCAACTCTTGAAGATATTTTGGTGAATACCAACCATGGGTGATATTTTGGTGGGTACCAACCTGAGTGATATTTTGATGGACACCAACCCTGGGTGATATTTTGGTGGACACCAACCCTTGAAGATATTTTGGTGAATACCAACCATGGGTGATGTTTTGGTGGGTACCAACCTGAGTGATATTTTGATAGACACCAACCCTGGGTGCTATTTTGGTGGACACTAACCCTTGAAGATATTTTGGTGAATACCAACCATGGGTGATATTTTGGTGGGTACCAACCTGAGTGATATTTTGATGGACACCAACCATGGGTGATATTTTGGTGGGTATCAACCAGAGTAATATTTTGGTGGTGGACACCAACCATGGGTGATATTTTGGTGGTGGACACCAACCCTTAAAGATATTTTGGTGGACATCAACCATGGGTGATATTTTGGTGGTGGACACCAACCATGGGTGATATTTTGGTGGTGGACACCAACCATGGGTGGTATTTTGGTGGTGGACATCAACCATGGGTGATATTTTGGTGGTGGACACCAACCATGGGTGGTATTTTGGTGGTGGACATCAACCATGGGTGATATTTTGGTGGTGGACACCAACCCGTGGGTGATATTTTGGTGGTGGACACAAACCCTTGAAGAAATTTTGGTGGACATGAACCATGGGTGATATTTAGGTGGACACCAACTCTGGGTCATATTTAGGTGGATACCAACCCTTTGTGAGGTGGATACCAAACCTGGGTGATATTTAGGTGGACACCTGGACACCAACCCTGGGTGACATTTAGGTGGACACCAACCCTGGGAGAGGTGGATACCAACCCTGGGTGATATTTAGGCGGACACCTGGACACCAACCCTGGGTGACATTTAGGTGGACACAAAACCTTGGTGAGGTGGATACCAAACCTGGGTGATATTTTGGTGGTGGACACCAACCCTGGGTGAGGTGGAACCAACCCTGGGTGATATTTCGGTGTATACCAACCATGGATGAGGTGGACACCAACCCTGGGTGATATTTTGGTGGTGGACACCAACCCTTGAAGATATTTTGGTGTATACCAACCATGGATGAGGTGGACACCAACCCTGGGTGATATTTTGGTGGTGGACACCAACCCTGGGTGATATTTTGGTGGTGGACACCAACCATGGGTGATGTTTTGGTGGTGGACACCAACCATGGGTGATGTTTTGGTGGTGGACACCAACCATGGGTGGTATTTTGGTGGTGGACACCAACCATGGGTGATATTTTGGTGGTGGACACCAACCATGGGTGATGTTTTGGTGGTGGACACCAACCATGGGTGATATTTTGGTGGTGGACACCAACCATGGGTGATATTTTGGTGGACACCAACCCTTGAAGATATTTTGGTGGTGGACACCAACCATGGGTGATATTTTGGTGGTGGACACCAACCATGGGTGATATTTTGGTGGTGGACACCAACCATGGGTCACCGTGATATTTTGGTGGACACCAACCCTTGAAGATATTTTGGTGGTGGACACCAACCATGGGTGATATTTTGGTGGTGGACACCAACCATGGGTGATATTTTGGTGGTGGACACCAACCATGGGTGGTATTTTGGTGGTGGACACCAACCATGGGTGATATTTTGGTGGTGGACACCAACCATGGGTGGTATTTTGGTGGTGGACACCAACCCTTGAAGATATTTTGGTGGACATCAACCATGGGTTATATTTTGGTGGTGGACACCAACCATGGGTGATATTTTGGTGGACATCAACCATAGGTTATATTTTGGTGGTGGACACCAACCCTTGAAGATATTTTGGTGGACCTCAACCATGGGTGATATTTTGGTTGTGGACACCAACCCTTGAAGATATTTTGGTGATGGACATCAATCATGGGTGATATTTTGGTGGTGGACACCAACCATGGGTGATATTTTGGTGGTGGACACCAACCATGGGTGATATTTTGGTGGTGGACACCAACCATGGGTGATATTTTGGTGGACACCAACCCTTGAAGATATTTTGGTGGTGGACACCAACCATGGGTGATATTTTGGTGATGGACATCAATCATTGGTGATATTTTGGTGGTGGACACCAACCATGTGTGCTATTTTGGTGGACATCAACCATGGGTGATATTTTGGTGGTGGACACCAACCCTTGAATATATTTTGGTGGACATCAACCATGGGTGATATTTTGGTGGTTGACACCAACCATGGGTGGTATTTTGGTGGTGGACACCAACCATGGGTGGTATTTTGGTGGTGGACACCAACCTGAGTGATATTTTGGTGGACACCAACCATGGGTGGTATTTTGGTGGTGGACACCAACCATGGGTGATATTTTGGTGGTGGACACCAACTCTTGAAGATATTTTGGTGAATACCAACCATGGGTGATATTTTGGTGGGTACCAACCTGAGTGATATTTTGATGGACACCAACCCTGGGTGATATTTTGGTGGACACCAACCCTTGAAGATATTTTGGTGAATACCAACCATGGGTGATGTTTTGGTGGGTACCAACCTGAGTGATATTTTGATAGACACCAACCCTGGGTGCTATTTTGGTGGACACTAACCCTTGAAGATATTTTGGTGAATACCAACCATGGGTGATATTTTGGTGGGTACCAACCTGAGTGATATTTTGATGGACACCAACCATGGGTGATATTTTGGTGGGTATCAACCAGAGTAATATTTTGGTGGTGGACACCAACCATGGGTGATATTTTGGTGGTGGACACCAACCCTTAAAGATATTTTGGTGGACATCAACCATGGGTGATATTTTGGTGGTGGACACCAACCATGGGTGATATTTTGGTGGTGGACACCAACCATGGGTGGTATTTTGGTGGTGGACATCAACCATGGGTGATATTTTGGTGGTGGACACCAACCATGGGTGGTATTTTGGTGGTGGACATCAACCATGGGTGATATTTTGGTGGTGGACACCAACCCGTGGGTGATATTTTGGTGGTGGACACAAACCCTTGAAGAAATTTTGGTGGACATGAACCATGGGTGATATTTAGGTGGACACCAACTCTGGGTCATATTTAGGTGGATACCAACCCTTTGTGAGGTGGATACCAAACCTGGGTGATATTTAGGTGGACACCTGGACACCAACCCTGGGTGACATTTAGGTGGACACCAACCCTGGGAGAGGTGGATACCAACCCTGGGTGATATTTAGGCGGACACCTGGACACCAACCCTGGGTGACATTTAGGTGGACACAAAACCTTGGTGAGGTGGATACCAAACCTGGGTGATATTTTGGTGGTGGACACCAACCCTGGGTGAGGTGGAACCAACCCTGGGTGATATTTCGGTGTATACCAACCATGGATGAGGTGGACACCAACCCTGGGTGATATTTTGGTGGTGGACACCAACCCTTGAAGATATTTTGGTGTATACCAACCATGGATGAGGTGGACACCAACCCTGGGTGATATTTTGGTGGTGGACACCAACCCTGGGTGATATTTTGGTGGTGGACACCAACCATGGGTGATGTTTTGGTGGTGGACACCAACCATGGGTGATGTTTTGGTGGTGGACACCAACCATGGGTGGTATTTTGGTGGTGGACACCAACCATGGGTGATATTTTGGTGGTGGACACCAACCATGGGTGATGTTTTGGTGGTGGACACCAACCATGGGTGATATTTTGGTGGTGGACACCAACCATGGGTGATATTTTGGTGGACACCAACCCTTGAAGATATTTTGGTGGTGGACACCAACCATGGGTGATATTTTGGTGGTGGACACCAACCATGGGTGATATTTTGGTGGTGGACACCAACCATGGGTGATATTTTGGTGGACACCAACCCTTGAAGATATTTTGGTGGTGGACACCAACCATGGGTGATATTTTGGTGGTGGACACCAACCATGGGTGGTATTTTGGTGGTGGACACCAACCATGGGTGGTATTTTGGTGGTGGACACCAACCATGGGTGGTATTTTGGTGGTGGACATCAACCATGGGTGATATTTTGGTGGTGGACACCAACCATGGGTGGTATTTTGGTGGTGGACACCAACCATGGGTGATATTTTGGTGGTGGACACCAACCCTTGAAGATATTTTGGTGGACATCAACCATGGGTGGTATTTTGGTGGTGGACACCAACCATGGGTGGTATTTTGGTGGTGGACACCAACCATGGGTGGTATTTTGGTGGTGGACACCAACCATGGGTGGTATTTTGGTGGTGGACACCAACCATGGGTGGTATTTTGGTGGTGGACACCAACCATGGGTGATATTTTGGTGGTGGACACCAACCATGGGTGATATTTTGGTGGTGGACACCAACCCTTGAAGATATTTTGGTGGTGGACACCAACCATGGGTGGTATTTTGGTGGTGGACACCAACCATGGGTGGTATTTTGGTGGTGGACACCAACCATGGGTGATATTTTGGTGGTGGACACCAACCATGGGTGGTATTTTGGTGGTGGACACCAACCATGGGTGGTATTTTGGTGGTGGACACCAACCATGGGTGATATTTTGGTGGTGGACACCAACCATGGGTGATATTTTGGTGGTGGACACCAACCCTTGAAGATATTTTGGTGGTGGACATCAACCATGGGTGGTATTTTGGTGGTGGACACCAACCATGGGTGATGTTTTGGTGGTGGACACCAACCATGGGTGATATTTTGGTGGTGGACACCAACCATGGGTGATGTTTTGGTGGTGGACACCAACCATGGGTGATATTTTGGTGGTGGACACCAACCATGGGTGATATTTTGGTGGTGGACATCAACCATAGGTGATATTTTGGTGGTGGACACCAGCCCTTGAAGATATTTTGGTGGTGGACACCAACCATGGGTGATATTTTGGTGGTGGACATCAACCATAGGTGATATTTTGGTGGTGGACATCAACCATAGGTGATATTTTGGTGGACATCAACCATAGGTGATATTTTGGTGGTGGACACCAACCATGGGTGGTATTTTGGTGGTGGACACCAACCATGGGTGATATTTTGGTGGTGGACACCAACCATGGGTGATATTTTGGTGGTGGACACCAACCCTTGAAGATATTTTGGTGGTGGACATCAACCATGGGTGGTATTTTGGTGGTGGACACCAACCATGGGTGATGTTTTGGTGGTGGACAACAACCATGGGTGATATTTTGGTGGTGGACACCAACCATGGGTGATGTTTTGGTGGTGGACACCAACCATGGGTGATGTTTTGGTGGTGGACATCAACCATGGGTGCTATTTTGGTGGTGGACACCAACCATGGGTGATATTTTGGTGGTGGACACCAACCATGGGTGATGTTTTGGTGGTGGACACCAACCATGGGTGGTATTTTGGTGGTGGACACCAACCCTTGAAGATATTTTGGTGGTGGACACCAACCATGGGTGGTATTTTGGTGGTGGACACCAACCATGGGTGGTATTTTGGTGGTGGACCTCAACCATGGGTGATATTTTGGTTGTGGACACCAACCCTTGAAGATATTTTGGTGATGGACATCAATCATGGGTGATATTTTGGTGGTGGACACCAACCATGGGTGATATTTTGGTGGTGGACACCAACCATGGGTGATATTTTGGTGGTGGACACCAACCATGGGTGATATTTTGGTGGACACCAACCCTTGAAGATATTTTGGTGGTGGACACCAACCATGGGTGATATTTTGGTGATGGACATCAATCATTGGTGATATTTTGGTGGTGGACACCAACCATGGGTGATATTTTGGTGGTGGACATCAACCATAGGTGATATTTTGGTGGTGGACATCAACCATAGGTGATATTTTGGTGGACATCAACCATAGGTGATATTTTGGTGGTGGACACCAACCATGGGTGGTATTTTGGTTGTGGACACCAACCATGGGTGATATTTTGGTGGTGGACACCAACCATGGGTGATATTTTGGTGGTGGACACCAACCATGGGTGATATTTTGGTGGTGGACACCAACCCTTGAAGATATTTTGGTGGTGGACATCAACCATGGGTGGTATTTTGGTGGTGGACACCAACCATGGGTGATGTTTTGGTGGTGGACACCAACCATGGGTGATATTTTGGTGGTGGACACCAACCATGGGTGATGTTTTGGTGGTGGACACCAACCATGGGTGATGTTTTGGTGGTGGACATCAACCATGGGTGATATTTTGGTGGTGGACACCAACCATGGGTGATATTTTGGTGGTGGACACCAACCATGGGTGATGTTTTGGTGGTGGACACCAACCATGGGTGGTATTTTGGTGGTGGACACCAACCCTTGAAGATATTTTGGTGGTGGACACCAACCATGGGTGGTATTTTGGTGGTGGACACCAACCATGGGTGGTATTTTGGTGGTGGACACCAACCATGGGTGGTATTTTTGTGGTGGACACCAACCATGGGTGATATTTTGGTGGTGGACACCAACCATGGGTGGTATTTTGGTGGTGGACACCAACCCTTGAAGATATTTTGGTGGACATCAACCATGGGTGATATTTTGGTGGTGGACACCAACCATGGGTGATATTTTGGTGGTGGACATCAACCATAGGTGATATTTTGGTGGTGGACATCAACCATAGGTGATATTTTGGTGGACATCAACCATAGGTGATATTTTGGTGGTGGACACCAACCATGGGTGATATTTTGGTGGTGGACACCAACCATGGGTGATATTTTGGTGGTGGACACCAACCATGGGTGATATTTTGGTGGTGGACACCAACCATGGGTGATGTTTTGGTGGTCGACACCAACCATGGGTGGTATTTTGGTGGTGGACACCAACCATTGAAGATATTTTGGTGATGGACACCAACCATGGGTGGTATTTTGGTGGTGGACACCAACCATGGGTGGTATTTTGGTGGTGGACACCAACCATGGGTGGTATTTTGGTGGTGGACACCAACCATGGGTGATATTTTGGTGGTGGACACCAACCATGGGTGGTATTTTGGTGGTGGACACCAACCCTTGAAGATATTTTGGTGGACATCAACCATGGGTGATATTTTGGTGGTGGACACCAACCATGGGTGATATTTTGGTGGACATCAACCATAGGTGATATTTTGGTGGTGGACACCAACCCTTGAAGATATTTTGGTGGTGGACACCAACCATGGGTGGTATTTTGGTGGTGGACATCAACCATAGGTGATATTTTGGTGGTGGACATCAACCATAGGTGATATTTTGGTGGACATCAACCATAGGTGATATTTTGGTGGTGGACACCAACCATGGGTGATATTTTGGTGGTGGACACCAACCATGGGTGATATTTTGGTGGTGGACATCAACCATGGGTGATATTTTGGTGGTGGACACCAACCCTGGGTGATATTTTGGTGGTGGACACCAACCTGAGTGATATTTTGGTGGACACCAACCATGGGTGGTATTTTGGTGGTGGACACCAACCATGGGTGATATTTTGGTGGTGGACACCAACCATTGAAGATATTTTGGTGGACATCAACCACTGGTGGTATTTTGGTAAATCCTGTAATATGTTTAAACTAACAAGGTTCACTTGATTTATATTTCAGTGGTTTGAGTGGCGAGGAGTTGAGGGAGATCTGGGCAACAGATTTGTTTGACATCATTTCCTCAGTGACGGGTGTAGGACTAGGCATACAGAGAAATGTCTTCATCTTCCAAGAATCAGATAGTATGTTTTTAATCACCATATTGTAAAATCACAAACTTTCATGGGTATCAAATTTTGTGGATTTTGGATAAAAATCCATTTTCGTGGGGTCGTAAATTTGGGATTGTAAAACATGGAAGGGTAAAACCCTGTAATTGGGAGTTCCATAAATTGTGGGCAATGGATTTCTTGGTCGAGTTTAATAACGAAATCAACAAAAAGTCAACTTCCTTGAAAAATAATAATTCAAAATATTCTAACCATATTAAATTATTATTCCTTCAAAAGCGATGGTCCAGTGGTTAGTTTGCTTGATTTGTGACTCTGTGATCTGGGTTCAATTCCTAGTCATTGCCGGTCATACCCTTTCATGAAAATGTGGAAGAACTTGTTAGTTCCTTGGGGAATGGAATTAAGTTCTGGCCAGGATAAACAGTCTAGGAAAACTGGTTGGGTGAATCATCCTTCGTACATATAACAATTTCTCAGAAATGTTATTAAACCTATTTAATAAACAAACATAATCCAAAAAGAGTAATTAGTCCAACGATATATTGAAACATTTTCTCATCTGCTGAGTTTATTCGTCTCTGTCATGTTGTTCATAGTTGCTTCACAAATTTATGTCACTAATCAATGACTGTTTTGTTCACTAGGAGTCGGATGCCATGGACAACCTCGACAGTTAAATACTAGTGGTAGATATGAAGGGTTGGACATGCTGGAGCCATGTACACCATTTGAGACATACGATTACTTCACTGGAAGTGAGGTGTCCTTCTCAGTAACATTCACCGTTGTTGCTCTGTTTATTCCATGTGAGTTCTTTCTGTCTTAAAATTTCTAGTTATGTATATACAATTTGAATGCACACTAGCTACTGATTTATTAGTTATTTTACTGTAGCAGATAAATATAGTAAATGTGTGTTTTATCCCTTGATTTTGAATTTACAAGGAATAATGATATGAGGAAAAATACAAAAAATATGAAAAAATATTATGAAAAATGTTGGTAAAACATGAAAAAACAAATATGGTAAAATATGGCAAATGTTGTAAAAAATGGGAAATGTTGTAATGGAAAATATGGTAATTATTGTAAAAGATGGGAAACATGATATTTCAGAAATTAGGGTAAAAGTGTTTTATCTGCGTATGTATTTACACACTGCACTGTACATTTCAGTAACTGTGTTAGTACTGTATATGTTGTCAATCCATCGAAGAAAGAATCGATTGATGAAAAGAAGATTTCCTACACCTCTCACAAGGACATCATCATCCAATATGAATGAATTTAGAGGTAAGTTAGGTGCCTCACCACTGAGGGGTATAGATTTGCCTTTATCTGTCCATCAACTGAAGCCATAAGTTATCTAATCAACTGTTTAGATATTTTTAATGAATTTTACACTGAATGTTAACTCCGATGCATATCTCCTCAAGTTTAACCTAGATTGATTTATAAACAGCAGAGTTATTGCCCTTAGAATATGGAAACTTAGTTAGTCCTGTATTACATGGAATTAAAAGATAAAAGTTGATAGGATAGTTGATTAGCATGATTGGTTGTGTATTAATTTAGCATGTCACTTAATAACAGAAGAGTTGTCACTTAATAACAGAAGAGTTATGGTCCTTTAGTTACTGGGAGTTAATATTGGAAAACGATTAGCAATGAACGTCAGGTAGGGGAATGTTGGGTTTCATATAACAATGAAGTTAAGGCTTAATTCCTAGCGTAAGTATTAATTTACTCCTCATTCCTTGTCCCGTATATGCAAATATTTGCCCTGATGATTACGTAGCTATTCACAGTTGATGTAAAATACATCTTCACTGCTATATTTCATTTCTATTTCTCTTTATATTTGAATAGCCTTAGAATGGATAGATGATACTCACTTGGACCGAGTTGTCACAGTGATATTACAACCAGCTGAGGGTAGGATCGATGTATTTGGTGCCAAACATATATTGTTACGTCAGATTGACATGTGTCGCCTAGCAACAGAGCGGAAGAATGGAATAGAAGTACATCTATCCAGTGACAAGGATGAAGTGATGTTTGCTCTCAAACATAAGGAGTACGATCTGGTACGATTATTTCACTTGAATTGACATTAAATCTGTATTTCCTGAAGATCACATGTCATACACATAATACTTCTTATACCCTCAGATGCAATGTATATGCAAGCAATTTAGGAGTCATACTTCTCACATGTAAGAAGAATATGACTGTATCACGGAGGCTCACTTTCCATCCGTAATCAAAAGGATGAGGTTTACTATTGACCTAATTTTTGGGCCTGTGTTTTTTCAAATGAACAAAAATGAATGGTTCTGTAAATGTTACCCTTATTTCTAACTTTACTCTACCTTTCAAAAGTTTAAGCAAACAAATCATCTGAAAATATTCTTGTTTTGCCAAAAAAGGCATTTATAGCCGTATTCCTGATGATTCATGAAAAAATCATGATGACTTTCACATGCTACACTTTTATATTTTTACATAAACTGTGTTCTACATCAAATTCTACAATACTGTAAAATCACGTATTTTCGTGGGTATTAAATTTTGTGGAGTTCGATAAAAATGCATTTTTGTGGTGTCGTAAATTTGTGGATTACAGATTTTGAATATGAAAGGGTAAATCCATGTCTGAATTTGAGAGGTCGGTTTATCGTGGGGATTAGATTTCGTAGTCGAGTTCAACAACGCCATCAATGAAAATTAAACTCCCTCGAAAAATAATGATTTTAAAGTATTAAGTATGCACATATACAAATTATGAAAGTACCGGTATGAGGTATTTTGGTCATACTTTCCATCCCAATGATTGTTATGACATGGAATGGCCCTTACCTTAACATAAAACACTTTCAGCTTCCAAAACTTCTCTATTTCTTTTCAGATTCTCAAGTTTTACGATGAAAGTGAGCGAGATAGATTCTGCAAACAATTTGAGACATTTCTCAGTGCCAAGGACATGCGTATGACTAAGAGAGACTTGGTGGAGTCTTACATACTTCGGAATGCTAATACTAACAAACATAGACAAGAACGACTCAACAAATTCTTTAGAAAAATTATCCGTGTAAGTACCAATCATGTGATCCAAATCTTACAAATATTACTTAGCAAAGGGGTGCAGTTTAAGGGTCATTTTGTACAGAATTTTATCATTTTATAATACATTGCCTATTACTTGAAGTATTATCCCTCGAAGCCAGAGATCGTTGGCCAATTAGGCAGGAATAAAACTGAATGGCCACACACTATGACTGTCTGTCGAATGCAAAAAAAAGTAAAAATTATCTTTCAATCCGAATCATGAGGGGTCAAAATGTGGATTTTGGAAAATAACAGAATCACAGGGTCAGTTGAACATAATTATGCTCCGAGTGTGAGAGGTCTCAAGTTCGATCTCAGACGGTGGTACTGGTATAACTCCCTTGTTTGACGCTCTGCATACTTAGTTCAAGGTAACTGCTCGTATGCCAGGTGTCAGGATAATGTGACTGGGTCGTCTCCGTTTGACTGAAATACCATTGTCCAGTGGGACTTAAAAACAAATTAGTTTAACAAAAATTTGTCTTGATTTGCTACAGATGTTTCGTGAAGGTGACCTTGATGATGTGGATGAGAACATATATGGTACTGTCGGACCGGCGGATGAAGAAGAGTCGGAGATTACAAGAATTGAACTTACACAAGCAGAGTTCGGTGAAGCATTTGGCATGAGAGCAAACTCAATGTTTGTTAAACATATGTTTCTGTTGGTGGATAAAGATAAATCAGGACGTGTTTCATTCAAGGAGTTCCTGGATCTGTTCATCTTACTATCATCAGGTAACTTCAATAATAACTCTCTCATACCCGAGTGCTCATTGATATCATCAGAAATGAGGCCTAAAATAAAATATTGCCTTTTTCCTCATCCCCTACCTACCCGATTAAAAAGGGCCCTACCCAAAATATTTTATTGCCCAAATTGAAATAATTTTTTTTTATTCAAAATTGGAAGTGAAAACTTTATTTTTTTGGTTTACTGGCTTCTTTCTTACCATTAAATTTAAGACTGTTGGTTTTCACCTTAGACAATTTTTTTGTTTACTGGCTTCTTTCTTACCATTTAATTTAAGACTGTTGGTTTTCATCTTAGAGTTAATTCTAAATTTCATTATTTGTATGTCTTAATCAATAACTATCATACTGAAACAATTCCAAAAAAAAAATTTACCCTACCTACCTACTAGGGGTGGGCCGATGCATCGAAATATCGATGCATTGCGATTCCGAGTGTCCCGATAGTATGGATCGATAGTAAAAGTCTCGTACCAATAACTATCGCCGATAGTTAGCTCAACTATCGATAGTTACGATAGTTTCCTTTTTATAAATAAAGTTTATTATTAATTTAAAACAACTTCCATTTTCGCTAAAAAACTAATTGCAAATAACAACACGCATCAAAACAGCCACAATGGAACAATATTGCCTTCAATTTATTAATCTATTTCTGTCAAATTCCTTTAAATAATTTTCACAAATAGTAGATTTGTATGCTGTACAACAAAGTGATATCTTACGCAGTGCAAATTTGCATTTACAAGTTAATCTCTGGTTTTCAATCTTGGCAATAACTATTGCAATAGTATCGCAATAGTTTCCAGCAATGCAATAGTATTGCGATAGTACTTTCAGCAATAGCAATAGTATTGCAATAGTCAAAATTGGACTCAATAGTCACCCCTACTACCTACCCATTCTAAATCTGCTAGGGTCTGGAGGGGGGAACCAAGAATATGTTAAGTTCGGCCTGAGGTGTTAAAACTAGATAAATTATTATAAACTTAACAATTGGTCGTGTTTTCCTGGTAAGTAAAATATATCATTCCCTGAATAAAGGGAATCAGTTTTATTAACAGCAAAAAAGGGAAACTGGCTTCTCTTCTCTCCTACTGTCGTGGCGATGGATAACATCAGAAATGAGGTGTCGAGAGTGATTAGTTTAAGTCAAACAACTTGTTTCACAACTGACTTAAAATAAATTAGTATAAACTAAACTAACAGTTAATACTGTTCAATCTGAGCTGTAGTTTTCACCTAGTAGCTGCACTTGACTTGGGGGTGCATATAGATTTGCCCTTGTTTCTAAAATTTAGTAACTGTATTTTCAGTACTTTGATTTAGCTGAGAATTCTCAGACTGTGGATTTTTTATTTGAGTTCTCTCTGATTGTTTTGATAATGTTACATTACAAATGTATCTGGCCTTGTTTGAGTTAATGTAGATGTTGTTTTCTTATTTCAGATGATATGGAGAATAAAACCCGACTTCTGTTCAACATGTATGACATCACTAAACGTGGTTATCTGAGTAAAGATGATTTACATGAAATGATTAGGTATAGTACCATATTGGAAGATAGATAGTTTCCCTGATTTAAACAATGAAGTGCGTCACATAATGTCAACTTATAAAACTACACTTTACATATTTTGTTTAACTTTTTACTCCATAGAAACATAAATTCATGCCCCTACCCATGTTTATATTAATTTAAGTCATTGTTTTCCTATAATGATGATTAAGGGGAGACAATCCAAGTACAGTAATAGACTTAACAGGATACCTTATCAAGGGAGAATACTCCTGAATTTTGTCACAAAAAAGGTGCTTAAGAGATGTGTATGGATTCTAGCTTATATATTTTAAGGATGTGTGAAGTATAGACTGTTAGAGTCATGTAGTGACTTCCATTTATTATTAAAATTGAACATTATGGTCTTGGTTTTGATGCGGCCTTATTATTGAGGTGCTTTTAGGCGAGATTTTACTGTTAATCAATAGGAGAGATCATCATATTCATATGCAAAATGCCCACCGGCAATCTATTGGATGAATGAACTATAAAAATCAGCCATTCACCAATAGCTAGCTGGTGGTACTGATCCCTTTGTATACAAACATGGTCTCTCCTATATTGTATTTCAATATTAGCTTGATTTCTGTTGAATATATTTTATAATTTTAGATCACTTCTAGACATGTCAGAAAGTCATGTGACAGATGCTATGGTTTTAGAGTTCACTGATGCAGTGTATAAGTCAGCTAATTTACGTCCTGGCAGTGAAATCACTTTTTCAGATTTCAGAAAAGTGTTTGCATCAGGAAACTGTGCAAGGAAACTTGAGCGGGCCACTCTGGAACTTAATGGTGAATGTTTGTATATATTTTAATTTCTTTAAGCGCTCTAGTACTATATTCTTTCAAGTATTGCCCACACTATTATGCATACTTTACACACTTTTTGACCTTTGCCAAACCTCCAATTGGGAACGCCATATCCTTTTGTCATATTTTCGTCATTTTTTGCACGAATCTACTTCTTTTTTCTTTGAATCTTCTCTCATTTTACTCCTGCGTCCAATACACAGTTGTGTGCAATACATTGGTGAATACAGTAGTTTATTAGTCTGTAAAATACTGCGGGAATCAATGAGGGAAAGGATGAGAATGAAGGATATAGTCTTATAGATGTCTTCATTATACCCCCGCAAACAAATTTTGAAGGGGGTATTACTATAGTGACCATGTTGGTTGGTCGGTCGGTCGGTGGTCGGTCAGCAAAATTGTGTCCGCTCTCTAACTTTGTCATTTCTTATTGGATATATATATAGAGAAACTCGGGTCACTGTCCGGATCGAACAATGTTATCAGACTCGGCGATATCGTCCGGGGTGACTCGCCAAAGGCTCGCCACCCGGACGATATCACCTCGCCTGATAACATTGTTCTCACCGGACAGTGACCCGAGTTTCTATTTATCATGCAACCAGCATCAAGGAACAAATAAGGGACGTAAATCCTCAATTTTTAAAGTTACAACCGAGATGCGGGTTTTAGTAGATCCAGTAATCTTGCCGAATAACACAACTAAATGTGCTTCCGCGCGCAAAAATAGTTCTCAATTCTACGCTGCTTAACAAAAGAAATATTAAAAAATAAAATATTTGAATTATATATTCAGAACGGGAAATCTTAGTAAATAGTATTACCAAATATCTAAATCGTGTCATAAAAGTAGAATAAAATTTCGCTCATGAATTTTTGAAATTTTCTGGATGAATCATCAATGACATACGTGTGTGAACAAGGTCGTTACTATGTCATAAATTTGTCTGTTATTCTTAACAATGCCTTGGAATAAATATAAACATGGACTATATGATACACTGGATTGTTTGCGGAAACTGTCAGTGCAAAATTGAATGCCGGACGGGGGAATAACTTCAAGAATGAACAGTTTATAAACGCTTACACGTCTTAGTCAAGTTACAGGGTGGAGAATGGCAGTAGGAAGACCACAATGCTTGGGAAACAGATGGAAATAGAATATGGTAAGACATTATCTTGTTGAAGAGCCTATTATAGTTTTTATGTTTTACCTATGTATAAACCGTATGTACACTGAATTCTAACAATGATTTAACTGACACACTTAGTCTTAAGATTAGCCAAAAATTTCGGTTGTTTTCATTTTCAACGATTTTGTATGCGCATCGTATGGAGTCTGCAAATGAGTTCAAATTTGCATTTTGTCCAGTGTATTTGATGTAGTACCGTTGACTATGCATACCTTTTATGTTTATTTATCTTTGATGATACTATGCCTGTGGTTTTATGTGTGTTTATTGTTTTTTTCAGGGCCTTTCCCAAACGATTGATCCGTGGATGACCCGTATGAATTCAAGAACAATTACACTTGCATAGCCCTACCTGGCGAAGAAATATTGCTGATGTTGGTTGTAAATCTAAACTTCGAATAAATATTAGCTATCAAAAGTATATTTTTGTAGTTTTCAACAATATCTAGGTCAATTTGAGAAGTAATGAGAAATGGGAAAATAGTCCGTGATTTGTGGGCGGAGCCAAAAAGTGTTCTCAGGCTACTGGCAGCCTATTGACCTGAGAACACTTAATGTTCTCAGGTCATGTGTTATCAGGCAGTTACCATGGCAGTTGCATGATAAAATACAAATGTTCACCACGCCTTGACGGAGTAGCATGCGCAAGACCTAGGTCCTTAGCTCAAAGGTCAAGGTCATAGGTTATATAGTCATACAAGTCATGTCTGTTCTGTTACTTTGTCGTTTCATACTGGATTTTAAATTTGTTTGGTATAAATGTTTACCACATCAAGATGGTGTGTCATATACAAGACCCATGTCCCTAGCTCAAAGGTCAAGGTCACACTTAGAGTTCAAAGATGATAAATCATGCAAGTCATGTCCGCTCTTTAACGTTGTTTCTTACTGGATTTTAAAAGTAACTAAATTCAAATAATATTTCTGTGTCAAGGCAGTGCTGCAGGGTATGATTCTTCGCTCCAGTGATAGCTCTAGTTGACTTTGATGTTTTGTTTTGAGCTGCTGGGAATACAAACTTACAATATAGAAGACCATTCATTGGAACAACAACAAAAAAATGTACAGATCTTTGTTGACAAGTGGTCTCTCTTAAAACGTAAATTTATCATCGAAAACAGTCTATCAGGAGATAAAATTGGTGGTCTTTAAGTAGGCATGATTTGTAATAGTGGTCTTAGTTTACCGGTGGTCTTTAACACATGTTTGACTTTATTTGAGTACAAAGGTAGGTCAATATTTTATTATATCAATGATAATGGATCAAATATTGACATTGTGTGATTTGTTTCAGCTAATGAAGAAGATGATGATCAGGCCGGGTACCATTCATTACATGTACCCAATCAGTCCAGTAAAATGGTTCAACGTAGGTTTACTCTCGTCAGAGGATACAGGTAACTCATTATACACATTGTATACTAACTTCACTTCAGTGTTTCTTGAGCTAATCTGATTTGCCTAGGCCAACACTTGACAATTAAGTGTCTATTAGATTAATATAATTTCCCGGAAGCTAATCTGATTTGCCTAGGCCAACACTTGGCAATTAAGTGTCTATTAGATTAATATAATTTCCCGGAAGCTAATCTGATTTGCCTAGGCCAACACTTGACAATTAAGTGTCTATTAGATTAATATAATTTCCCGGAAGCTAATCTGATTTGCCTAGGCCAACACTTGACAATTAAGTGTCTATTAGATTAATATAATTTCCCGGAAGCTAATCTGATTTGCCTAGGCCAACACTTGACAATTAAGTGTCTATTAGATTAATATAATTTCCCGGAAGCTAATCTGATTTGCCTAGGCCAACACTTGACAATTAAGTGTCTATTAGATTAATATAATTTCCCGGAATGTTGTAGGTTCATAACCTGGTTCAAGTGTATGTTCTATGTAACAATTTGACTGGATCTGCATCAGGAACGCTGACCTAGTAGTCCACTGATTGCTATTCAAATCACAAAATACTATAGAAAATCTGAAACATACCAACTATAGAAAATCTGAAACATACCAACAAAATAATGGTGGGTGAATGGTCCGAGTATATTATGACAGGTATACTTTCGTAGATTTTCTCCTTAAGCTGATTATTGACAATGAAATAATTCAAGTTTGTTCGTAAATCATTTGAAAATTAGTAAACATGTATGCATATTCCACCAAGTTTCAACCAACGCATGGGCGGAGCAATATTTCTCTACATTGGAGTCAGTTTAGAAGATAATCTGAAAACATTTGATGTACGTGTTAACTTACTGTTTGAAACCACTCCTGTTAAATCATTTGTATATACAGTCAACTCTCGTTATCTCGAACTCGCTTATATCGAATTTTCCGTCATGTCGAAGTTTTTTTCAAGTCCCGATTTTTCACCTTCTATGTCTATATGAAATCTCGAGACCCATCTCGAAGTTTTGGCTCGAATTCGGCTCGAATTTTTCGTTATGTCGAATTATGTTTTGGTCCCGATTAACCAATTTGCACTTTAAATCTATTGTTCATCTCAAAGTCGGATCGAATATGTCGTTCATTCGACCGTAACAATATGGCTGCGTAAAATGACAAAAACTGGAAAACTTGCAACTTCGATGCCGAAAATTCTATCTCGAATTTTCATTATGTCGAAGTAATTTCCACGGTCCCGTGAATTTCGAGATAACGAGAGTTGACTGTATGCTGTGATTTTTGCGCCTATGTGTTTACAGTGTATGTTTATATCAGTATTTCAGGACAAGGGACACTCTCCAGCAATACTCATAGACTCTCTAGCTTTGCTGGTTCAGACACTCTCAAATACGGTACCTCCAAGACACAATCTAGGTAGTGCTTCATTTCTGTTTCAATAGATCAATAAACGTACTGTGTAAGTGGTTAAGTTAGTGGAAGACAGGCGGTTGGCCTGGCAGATCGTTGAACAGGCAGACTATTGGGCAGGCAGGCGGTTGAGTGAGGCAGGCAGTTGGGCAGGCAGGCAGATGGTCAGCATTATTGTGTCATGTGTATCTCCAAAAGTTATTTAGCTGTGGTCTTAAAACTTTACCAAAATAATTATCAGCATGTCATTGTGTGTTGTTTTTGTTTGAACCAAAGTTCCAGCAGAGATACTGTAAGTGCCTTGTTGTGGGAATTACCACTTTTACAGGGGGAGCCGATGGGTCTAGAGATAGGGTGCACATTTTTTGATAAAGAGGTCCTGAGTTCAATCCCTTTCTTGGCCACTGACTGGTGAATTTCTGTAAGCAAGAATACCAACAATGCTTGGCTTTACCAAACTGTAATCAGAAGCCAATGTGCTATGGCTATCAACTCAAGATGATTGAGGGGTATAATTATGAGCAGATACATGTCTGAAAGCAGATTTTAAATTAATACTTTACTTATATTTCAGTCATATTAAAGTGTTCACTGATCTTCTAATATTTCAATCATATTTAAGTTTTCACTGATCTTCTAATATAATATTTCAATCATATTGAAGTGTTCACTGATCTTTGAATATTTCAGTCATATTAAAGTGTTCACTGATTTTCTAATATTTCAGTCATATTAAAGTGTTCACTGATCTTTGAATATTTCAATCATATTAAAGTGTTCACTGATCTTTGAATATTTCAGTCATATTAAAGTGTTCACTGATTTTCTAATATTTCAATCATATTAAAGTGTTTACTGATCTTCTAATATTTCAATCATATTTAAGTTTTCACTGATCTTCTAATATTTCAATCATATTAAAGTGTTCACAGATCTTCTAATATTTCAGTCATATTAAAGTGTTCACTGATCTTCTAATATTTCAGTCATATTAAAGTGTTCACTGATCTTCTAATATTTCAGTCATATTAAAGTGTTCACAGATCTGAAATCCAGTACAGCACCAGAAGGTTTTGTTGAACTGAAGGATCGTGTTGTTGGTTTCCTTGAGACGTACAGACTACACATGTTCTGGTTATGTCTCTATTGCCTGGTCACTTTGGGTATCTTCTTGGAACGATCTATATGTAAGTCTATTCAGGAGTCCTACTGAGACCTAATGCCCATTTGAAAATGAGTTGCAAGTCTGTTTGTGTGCCTTAAGTACACATCCCTTCACCAAATTTCAGTTTAAACATGGCTCTATTGCTAAAATTCTGCTTTCCGAATTTCACATGGCCATAACTTAGTCAAAACTTCGAACTTTTCTTCATATTTTAGAATGTGTATCGACAATCTATCAGCCAAATAATGTTGATAATTACTATTAATGACAGCTTTAGCTAGAACCATTTAAAGCCCCATTATCTCTCCCAAAACTTTTTTCCGATCTTCCAGTAACTAGACTAAATACAAGGAATTAGGATGTTTTTCACAAATGACCAATAATTGACAACAGAACGTTAATTATATCTGTCGAAATAGTATGCCAAAATCACATTTAGTAAAATGTATGCATGACAAAATACTGATTTTGCAAGAGTTGCTTCCCTTAGACTGTAAGTTATGTTTGAGCAGAGTTACAGGCCTTGTTTTCGTGTTGTTTTGTTTCTGACACAATGTTTGAACTGTTATAGATTATGCCTTGGAGCGTGAGAATGGTGGATTAAGACGTGTAGCTGGACATGGTGTCACAATGAGTCGTGGATGTGCCAGTGTCATCTCATTCACCTATGCCAGTCTACTCATCACAATGTGTAAAAACTTGATCACACGGTTGAGAGAGACTATACTGAACAGGATCATTCCTTTTGATTCCTTCCACACAATGCATAAAATTATAGCCTTGATTTCTCTAGCATTTACCAGTAAGTACCAGTGTTAGTTCACAGATAGACCTGCCAGTAGCCTGTGTGGATACCTTTTGCCGAAGTATTTAAATTATTATAGTTTCAGCCCTTTTGATTTAAATGACCAAAGCAAATTTTGCTTATAAGACCATAAGAATCCATCATGAGCTATAACAATATCTCACCCAAGGGGTTGGATTTTGCCACGTTCTTGTTAAAATTCCGACCCCGAGGGCGAGATTATTTTATCCTTATCCTATATCAGACTCTCTCATGATAGATTATTTTTCTCTGACGTAACTTCAGAAAATAGGAGCTAATAATATTATTTGGCTTGGTGTCAACATGACGTTATCATAACGTTATCATAATGTGTCATTTGCCATACGTTCTTATCAAAAAAAATCATTAATGATAACGTAAATAAAGCGTACGCTGTAAAATTATGCTCAGGAAAATGCCTTTTAAACACCATGACCCTATTGATGTTTGTCTTGTTAGCTTAAAATCATCTGTAACACGTGAATCCCGAAATTAAAATAGTCCGCTCTATGTTGCGTGTACGCCAATGTAAGAGCTATCTTACATTAGCAAGGTCGGAGAAACTTCCTTTCTGAGCATTTTCCTCCCATTTAATGTCAGGCATAATGCTGGTAGGCACATTGTAGCCTATATCATGTCAAATATTTGACCATTAAGTACAAGTACATGTAGTTGGTTCAGAGACAGACCCACCAGTTGCCTGTGCAGAAAACTTGGTCATGAGTAACGTCAAGCACTTATTCGTTTATCACTCCTCCCCTTGTGTTTTAAA
The DNA here is from genome assembly GCA_947247005.1 of Spisula solida. Lineage (NCBI taxonomy): Eukaryota > Metazoa > Mollusca > Bivalvia > Venerida > Mactridae > Spisula > Spisula solida. Next base: position 21,903,435 of record OX365951.1, read on the forward strand.
GGGTCCAAGTCAGTTTGGCATTTGACACCAGTTTTTTCTGTGAACATCTGCTTTCCGACTCCACCTGTTTAATACAAAGAATCATTATTCAACCACCTGCTGGCTCACCAGGTTTGCAATTGAGTATCCAAATGGACCCCTACCGGAATTCAAACATTCGACTTCCCTCTCCAAATCTCCAAAGTGTTCTTTTTAATAACTCTGTTTCTGGGACAGTCTTTGTCTTATATTGTTTTCAAAGGTTTTAAAGTAAAACTTTGTGATTATGCAACTGTTTAGTTGTGTTTAAGTGAAAAGTAATGACATTGTTATAGCAGTTGAGTTTTAAAGCAGTTTAAAGTATTTAAGGAATTGTCTTTCCTAGTGCGCCTGGGCTTGACAAAAGATTGCTCTTTGGTGTCTAAATTTTTTTTAAAATCTTTGTTTTTGTTTTTATATTGCAGTATTACATGTGTTCTTTCATGGTATGAATCTGTACAGTATTTGCACTCAACCATCTACAGACTTGAATTGTTATTTCCGTGAATATTATAGAGCGTAAGTCGTAATTTTCAATATAAAAGCCCATGTTTTCTTAAATTTACATGTACTGTACTCAATATACTTGCAGGCTGGTTGGTTGTAGGATCTATGATAGGTTTTCCTGTTACATAAAACTCTATTCATGAATAATGGTGAAATTAAAAACATAGCAAATATAATACCCGACATACAGTAATACAGTTTTGTTTACGAGACAAATATTGAAGCCAATCTGAAAATTGTGTATTGTATAAGTGAATATTTCCACAGGTCAGAATTTCTGAAATGTAGTGTGCGGAAAAATGTTGTGTTTTTTTTGGCTGAAATTCACTTTTGTAAATTTGTGATATTTGTCATTATTTCCACTTCTCTTACTAAACCACTTTTGCAGTATCCTATTAATTAGATGCTGTAAAATACAAATGTCATCTGTGCTCCTCTGTTTAATGTTAAAACTCCTCTTTTCTCTTGTTGTAATCGCGTCTCATGCTACTTTGACTATCTAGCAATTTGATATACAAAATTAATTTTTTCAGGAGTCATGAACTAGCATCTTTCCATTACTGGGCATTTGGAACCCTGACAGGTATAGTAATTATAAATATAGAATCACTTCTTTAATAAGACCAGTAGTGGTCCCACTATTCATTTTGCATGTAATTCTTACGATTTCAGTATAATTTTGTAAACCAAATTATTTACAAATACTAAGTGTTGTATCGAATACTGGCATATTTGCGGCTACAAAATTTATGCCCGGAAGTAAATGGTTTTAAGATACATGTTTTTCATATTTCGATGGGGGTCTCTAAGCCTTACAGAAATCTTAAAACTTTTTCTCCAATGTACATTCTTTATAATTCTTTAGCCACTACAAACTGAGGGCTAATACAGTTTGAACAGAAACAATTTATCAAAACTACAAATGCCTTGTAGGAGAATTAAAGAAGAATTAAAAATTTTGAGCAAGTTAAATATTTTGGTAATATACTCAACAAAAGAAGAAACTTAACATTATTCTATTGATATTTCAATGCTCATTAAAGAAATAACCAAGTTCAGACATCATGACATTTTAACTGCCTTCCCTGTTGAAGAATTCCAGGGAAAACAACCCAGATTTTACTACTGAACGAAGAGGGGAATAACTGATTTTGTTAAAACAGCATTATGCATATTATGGTCTGTTGACCTGTTTTAATGTTGAAATACATTTATTGTTGTTAAGAAAAACGAGTTTGATACTGAAAATGCCTAACACTGCTTAACAATGCAATTTGTTTCAAATTACCTCATTTTGAATTAAAATAAGAGCTTATTTACTGTTGCGTTTTTGGTCAACTGTTTGCATAAACTGTTAATTCTTGAACGAAATGTGTCGGCTGTAGTCCACTGCATACCATACCACTCATTTTATCAATGCACAGGACCTTCAGGTGAATACAGTCACCTAAAGTTGCTTCAATGGAAATGTTACCTTTAATAATGTCAAGTTTCTTTTTTTGTCGAGTATATAATTGCTGTGATAAAACAGTAGCCTTGAGTTCTCACCTTTGAATGAATGTTATATTTACAGGTCTGAGTGGTGTTATATGTGTGTTTCTGCTGATTGTACTGTTCGTGTTTGCGTTACCATATGCTAGACGTCACTTGTTTCACGTCTTCTGGCAGACGCACAAGTTATATTTTGTAATCTACATACTCATCGTGTTACATGGAAGTGCCAGGATGGTGCAGGTTCCACATTTCCCATACTACGTCATTGGACCCGCGCTTCTGTACACAGTCGACAAATTGATCAGTGTTAGTCGTCGGACGTCGGAACTGAAAGTTATCAAAGCTGAACTATTGCCTTCAGGTAACCTGTTTGTTTGTTAGAAAAATGGTGATTTATATAATCTATTGTGTTGGTGTAGTCCATTGTGTTAACAAATTGGTGATTTCCCATGTCGTATTCGAAAATAAATCCTGTTTTAGTTTTCGTAATATATTCTTTTTACTCGTCATTTTTGAATGACCACTTTTTCAGATTTCTGCATAAATTTTTACGATTCTTGTTTTTGAAGGAGATACAATTTAGAACGTTGATGCCTAGAACTGCATCAGGACCTGGAAAATTGTTTGAGTCTGTTCGGAGTCATTTACTACGGTTTTGATCATCAAATTTCTACTGTACTTATATTACCCCCATCATTGGTATGTGGAGGTCGAGGGCATCCCCTACAGATCTTAACAATTCTTGATTTTCTTTGTTCACAGATGTGACAGCATTGACTGTGACCAAACCTCCAGGTTTTGAGTACAAATCTGGACAGTGGGCTCAAGTAGCAAGTATAGCACTCGGTGAGCACGAGTTTCATCCGTTCACTATGACGTCTGCTCCACATGAGAAACATTTGATGTTCCATATTCGAGCTGTTGGACCATGGACTATAAACATACGTCAGCTCATGGATCCCAGTTATCTTAGATTTGGTGCCGGAAACCAAAAAGTAAGTCCCATGGATCAACAGTATTTCAGTCATACGAAGCATAGGCATATGGTTTCAAATTATGGTTTCAAATTATCTGAGTGTACCCTATATACCGTAGAAAGAAGGTAGTGGAGCGGCCATGTTTAGCTAAAACGGATATGATGTTACATGAACTGGTGCTGTGACAACTGTAGAAAAACTTGAACAACCTTCTATATATATATATAGGGTTATTATCAGAGTATTACTCAGATAATTTGAAACCATGTGCCTGTGATATGAAGACTACACAGTCACATAATATCCTTACACCAGCACCCAATTGTATAAACGTGGTTAAAGTTAACCAGTTTGGATAACTTATCCATGGTTAACTTTAACCAAAGTGGTTAAGTTATCCAAGTTGGTTAACGATTTGTATAAAACCATTTATCCACTTGACTAAGTTATCCAAAGTTGGTTAAAGTTAACCAAAAGTTATCCAGTTCTGGATAAATAATAATTTAGTTGACTTTAACCTTACCATCCATAAATAATGCATCTTCCAGACTGAAAGTAATTAAAATTCGTTCCGTATGACTAGAAATGACGTTTTGACGTCTTAGGAATATTAACAAATATACATAGTTGCGCATTTTGATAATAAAAATTCTTTTTGATTTAGCTTCATCAATTACTTGCCGAGTTTTGGTAATTAAAATCATTTAATTTGGCAACATTCACCAATAGCTCTGTACATGCCGAGCATAGCCTTTATTTACCAGTCAGCTTTCAGCTGAAATATGACAGGCATATGCATGAGTGCCATCACCCGTATTTGAACTCTGGTTGGCTGGTTAGACGGCAAGCACGCTAACCAAGATATTTGAGTAACAGTCATCAAACGTCATAATATTATTAGTCAACACGTGTAATTGCGAAACTAGGTATTTGACTGAGGTCCATCCATAACTATTAAAGTGAGTCCTGAAATTATGAAATATACCTTGATTGTGTTATATTTCACTCTACAAGTTCCGTACGAGCTCCGTTGATTTTGGACAAATCAAACGGTATCCGTGTGAAGCCCATATAGTATCACAGATGTTTTATTGATGTTCCGTTCGGTCACACTTAAGTAAAGCCTGCGTCAGATCAGCCTTGCGACAGTTGTACACCTGTATATAATCACTTAATAAGGCACCTTATGGGAAAATCGCTGATATTTCGTGTGACAACCGTAAGCCCATCCTCCGACCGCCGTACGAAATATTAGCGCCGCAAGATCAACTCAACGTCGCTAACTAAATTCTCGAGATTCCAACTTTTTCTGTGTTTTGTTTGCGATTTACCTTTACAGCTATTTCTACTACAACCATGACACGTATGGCAACCGTACAGGCATCGCAGGACAGCCTTGCGATGTCTGTGATCTGTCTGGATGTCTGCGACTTGTCTGAGGCCTGAATGATATTTTAATTTGATTTTCAAGAGTAATAAATCATGCGTCCAAACACTTGTGCGGCTGATGTGTGTACTGTCTCATTCACCCTATGATACCCGTACGAGCTCCGTACAAGTTGTTTTTGGCTATAGCACGGATAATTTGACATGACTCTCGACCTTCTATTAGCATAATTTAACAGCTATTGTCTATATTTATAACCCCGATAGTATGTTTTCATTAGCCGAAAGTATCACGAAGATGCTCGAGGTGTTATACCAACACAAATCTAACGGAACGATATTGCACGATTTGCTTGCGGAAATTTATATATTCAAAGCAAGAAACTTGTAATACATTTATGCATAAAGGTAAGGATCATGTCAAATTTTCCAAGCTATAAATCATACGGTACTCTATGACCACTGTAGAGGCTTTACTGTATGACCACTGTAGAGGTTGTACCGAATGACCACTATAGAGGTTGTACTGTATGACCACTATAGAGGCTGTACTGTATGACCACTGTAGAGGCTGTACTGTATGACCACTATAGAGGCTGTACTGTATGACCACTATAGAGGCTGTACTGTATGACCACTATAGAGGTTGTACTGTATGACCACTATTGTACTCTATGACCAATATAAAGATTGTACCGAATGACCACTATAGAGGTTGTACTGTATGACCACTATAGAGGTTGTACTGTATGACCACTATAGAGGTTGTACCGAATGACCACTATAGATGTTGTACTGTATGACCACTGTAGAGGCTGTACTGTATGACCACTGTAGTGGCTGTACTGTATGACCACTGTAGAGGCTGTACTGTATGACCACTGTAGAGGCTGTACTGTATGGCCACTGTAGATGCTGTTCTGTATGACCACTATATAGGCTGTACTGTAATGACAACTACCGAAGTGGTACTGTCTGGCCCATATGGAGCTTGCACTTTATATGTGTGCCTTAAAAAGTCGCCCTGTACATATAGCCATAGGTCAGTACTCAACAGTTGTCACCCATATCAACCGATCATTGATGTTGTGTGAGATAGTCACATAGAAACTGGTTATTTGCACAACCTTGTTTAGTTTTTTTATGATAACCGAATCCCACTATAGGTGCACTATAATTATGGTCACTGAAAAATTCTTACTACATTTTATATGACTATGCAACCACGAAAATGTCAAGTCAGTATTTTAAGTCTTGTAAATGTGAAGTAAATAAATAATTCTCAGGTGATGATATTTGTTGTTAGGTGTATTGTTGTAATAATATGCGCTTTCTTAATAATTAATAGATTTGAAACAGTAATCCAGACAACTTGAAATTTTCAGAATTTAAAATCTTCAAACCGGTATTCCACGATTCTATGTGTATGTTCCTAAAGCATGTTCTGCATCTGTGCAACATATGCGCAAAACTTGAATTATGATTTTCCCATATCCTTTCCGCTACCATAGCGTACTAATGCAGACACGCCGGGATGCCCAAATTTGGAAATTTTGCTGTCATGGGTACACAGGCATCACAGACTACAGGATATTACGGGCCCAGGGTCTTGCACATGTTTTTGGGTCCGCTTTAAAGAGGGCTTTGGACGTAGATTTAACAAAACTGAAATAACTGCGGTACGATTCCCTGTGGAATTGCATTAACATTTAGCGCCAAAAATTGTTTATTTTTCTATAGAAGGAATATAAGGCAAGACAAAGAGGTCAAGATCAACGTCCTTAAGGGGCCAAAAAGTAGGCCTGTCGTGCTAAAAAAAAAAGAAGTTTTTAGTGTAAGGGTCACCGTCACATCGTCATTTCCGGTGACCTTTAGTCGAGATGTTGACCATTTTCCTACTTTCGGTTAGGGGGAGTTTTTATCAGTGCTGCAAGTCAATAGTGTCTCAGGGACGGGATATAGGGACCATATGAATTTCTCACCGCGCCCCAAAAAATCGTGGTAGCGGAAAGGATATTTGCATATAACTACGTACAAGCCTTTTTTCTAAGTTTGCGCATACTGAGAACGAACCGTGCATGCAGAATATGTAGAACATGTACAATGAGTCATGGAATAATTGCTCAACTTGTTCAAAACAAAAAATAAGATTTTTACCCTACAAGCCAAATGTCATAAAGCTACATAAAAATCTTAAATGTTGACTTACTGCATTAATGCAAGGACAGTAATTCAATTTATGCATATATTCAGGTATAAATAATCATTTCTTAACAACACAGACTATAATAGCTTACTGCAAAACATATTGATTAATAAAAAAGTTGAAAAACAATGCACATTGAGAAATGTTGAAACACAATTTTTTAAATAAAGAACAGTAACTGTTACAATAAAAGGGAAATGTTGACAACAACCTCTAAAAATTGCATTTTGAAAATTTTCCTTGATCACCATCTAACTAACTGGCAACATCAAAATTTCCTGAACAGGAATATGATAGCAACTTTCATCGAGATATTTATACTGATTTATTGATACAAGAAGTTTCACAAGATGTTAACTCTCAAGGGTCATTCTGTTAATTTCCCTAGTTTACTAGAAGTACGGAATAAACACTTACTGACAACATCAACATCTTGAACAAAATGTCCTGTACAGGAATACAACAGGAAGAAAACAAGACTGCATTCAATAAACGCTTATGCCACAGTGTACGCCTTGTCCATTATTACTAGCGAAGTCAATCAGGGCCATAATCTGTTGAAACCAGCCCAATAGTGGTTATAGTCAGAAATGGTAAATGTCACATTGACCTTGACCTACTGACTTCAAAATCAATAGGGGTCATTTACTGTTGATGACCAACCTCCGTGTAAAGTTTAAAGATCCTAGGACAAAGCAGGTTTGGGTTATTGAACGGAAACCATTTGGTCTACAGACCGACCTTGGGATGGGGGCGTGGTCCAGACCCCAAGTGTCTTTGCACTAATTAAGCATCTTGCGTTAAGCGCAAAATAGTGAATGTCCCAAAATCGCACACAATATTTCCTATAATCTCAGGCAATTGCATGATTTTATTATGGCAGGCCTGAGACTGAGACAGGTATTGTAATAGCTAAGCCTACAGTCCTGACTGCATGGCCTTTGTTTACAGGTGGTTTTAAGCACTAGATTGACTGTAGATCAACAGTATTTGTTTAAAAAAACGTATTCTAAAAAATAAAAATCTGATATTAAATTGATATAGATTCACCACGAGTATTCAATTCAGTGTCTAAAATTGTGTCCGAAATTGAGACTAGTCGAAATATTGGAAGTTTAGAAGTTGTTTATGATCGCTGGATAAGACAACTATTCGTTGATTTGATCAATTGTGATTGTATAATAGCATCTTTATGACATAGAAGCCCACAGACTTGTACCCTTGCATGCAAAATGAAGAATAACAAGATCGTTGTTGTCGTCCAATTGCACAATAAATTGAAGTCAACCGACGATGTTAATGTAACCTTAGCGTCCATGAATGGAATCAGGAATGTAGAATTTCGATGTTTAAAGCCATAATCATACTTACATGACATCTTCCCTGTGATCTATAAGGCCATATGGCTAAGGCAAAGCCATTAAGTTAACGCAAAATGTAGTGTTATTGTTGGTAATAGACGAAACTTGTGACGTTCGCCAAATAAAAATTAAAGGGAGTCCAATCTTATAAAAGACACGGAATGAAACAATTCGCAAATCTGTACCGTCTACGTCTACGTATGTTTTCTTTGTCATCTACGACCTGTAAGATGTCAGGTTCGTCGAAAATACGGTTCTAATCGAGACGAAAGTCGGCCATTTTCTTTTGGATAAAGTTTTGGATAAAAGTTAACCAGACTCAATGAGTAGGGTTAACTTTTTCTGGTTAACTTATGGGTTAACCTATGGATAACTTTGTCCAAAACTTTTATACAAATGGATTTCGACAAAGTTATCCAGAAATCGACAAAGTTATCCAAAAGTCAGACTTAACCAATATTTAACCACTGGTTAACTTTAACCAACGTTTATACAATTTGGTGCTGGCGAACTAATTTTGCTGAGTGCCAACCAAGGAAGATATATCTGTACCAGTATTAACAAGTTTGGTATGTCCTTGCATGGGATCAAACTAAGACCTCTCACACACAAAACAGATAATCTACCACTAGGCAATCAAGGCCAGATATTAATTTAAGGACCTAAATAAATGCAATTTAAAATTACCTTACTTTAACATAATTTTACCACACACCTGGGCAATTTTTTACGGTGCAATTATGCGCTGTGATAATGCACAGTAAAATGACATTGGCTATCTAATCCTGCTATATGTTTACATGTTGGATGGACCATTTTTTGATAATATTGTTGTATTTGGATGGACCATTTGATGTTAATACTGCTATATGTTCAGTTGTTGTTGGATGGGCCATTTGCTGATATTAATGCTATATGTTTACAGTTATTGTTGGATGGACCATTTGGTGTTAATACATGTACTGCTATATGTTTACAGTTATTGTTGGATTGACCATTTGGTGATGTTAATGCTATATGTTTACAGTTATTGTTGAATGGACCTTTTTGTGATAATATTGGTGTATGTTAACAGTTATTGGTGGATGGACCATAAGGTGATTTTAACGTAATATGTTTACAGTTATTGTTGGATGGACCATTTGGTGAAGGACATCAAGATTGGTATAGATACGAGGTGTCGGTTCTGATTGGTGGAGGTATAGGCGTCACACCATTCGCTTCTATACTCAAAGATATTGTACACAAATCTCAGATGGGAGTGGAATTACAGTGTAAAAAGGTAAACATACAAAGTTTATATGCTTGAGTAACAAAGAGATTTCCTTATATTATACGGGCCAGTACAAGACATCTGTCTACCCTTGCATGAAATCATGCAGTTTTCTTCTAAAAATTATGAGAAATCATCAGTACCAAATATTACCAAAATATCTCTAGTGTTCACTAAATCACAATGATTGTGGCCCATATAAAGTTGGGGTAATGCACCTATCAATATTTTGCCCGCCCTGGGGGGCGGCGGGCTGACCCAGGGGAAATTGACTTTTAAATTTTTTCGATGTCTAAATCCCAACCCTAAAGACAACCATTTTTGTCTAAATCCCCACCCTAGAGCCTGCTAGGTGCATCAAATGTCCCGGGGGGCAACTTAGTTTCTAAAGGTTTGGTATACCAAGATCATTCAGACAAACACCGTGCTGTCCAAGTTTAATTATGATTGAACAATTATTTGTGGCCTCTAGAGTGTTTGTAAACACTCTAAATGTTGAGGACGTCATACAACTCACAACGACAGACATTGACTGATCACAATAGCGTCATGCTCAGGTGAGCTAAAAAGTTACAACACTTGATAATATTTCTTATTTTATTTCCAGTAACATTGTCAATTAACATAAAAAATCACTAAAAAGAACATTCTTCCTCCTCCTGCGCCCAAACCTAGATACTTCCACATCGATACCTGAAAAGGAGGGCAATTTATTATTTTTTAGGTCTCGAACTTGACTAAGTATCATTTAAATTGGATAAAAAATGTCGCCTCTAATATGTACACAAGCTTTTTCTAAGATTTGACCCAGTAACTTAGTTTTTGACTCCACATGACCCAATTTCGAACATGACATATATTTCATAGAGACAAACATTCGGACTAAGTTTCATAAAGAATGGGCCAAACATGTGGCCACTAATTTGTTCCACATTATATTTAAGATTTGACCTTGCGACCTAATTTCTGACACCACATGACCCAGTTTTGAACTTTGCCGAGATTTCAGATATATATTGTGATCAAGTTTCATGAAGATTGGACTAAAAATGTGTGTGTTCACAACCTAAGATTTGACGATGCACATGCGGACAGACAGCAATCATAGATCACCATGAACAGGAATGACAAAATTTCCGTAAGTTGGGTAGCATGGTGTACTCACAATCTGGTGCACTCTCCTCTAGAGCCTGGATAGGAGCTTGAGCCTGTATAGGAGCTGGAGCCTGGATAGGAGCTGGAGCCTGTATAGGAGCTGGAGCCTGGATATGAACTTGAGCCTTTTGAGCCTGGTGTTTAATATAAAAAAAATAACTTTGGTAGCACAACTTGACAATTTCCGACATATTTTGATCGATAAAACTTGTTTTTAATTTTATTGGAACAAAAATGGTACTGAATGATTTTTTTTGTTGAAAACACATGAAACTGCTAGAGTAGTCTAATAAACAAATCTTGCAATCATGGTTGGGAACATGTGACATGGAGACCACGTGATATGTTATTGCAGCCATTGATAATCTGTCAAATTCAGGTGTTGATGTGAACATTCTTGTCAATTTATTTTGTTTAATAGAAAGTATTTTCTTGAGAGTATGCATAACTGATATGACTTTGAGTAGCCGCCATTGACATTAGAAACAGCATTGTATTTTTTTAGGAAAATCCTCCACCAATTTTAAATTTAAGGTACCGTGTCACATGGTCTCAATGTCATATTATTCCCCACCATGGTTCCAGCATTAAATTCCGGCCTTACTAGATGCTCGTCAAAGGGAAATCTGGCTCAAACCCTGTGGCGATAGGTATCATCAGGAATGAGGTGTCAGGAGTGATTAATCTAAGTTGTAGGAACTTGTTTCACAATCAACCTAAAACATATTAGTGGGTGGGGTTGTGTTTTTTATGTATCCTGTGGTAACCACACTGCGCCACCCTAAGCTTTGAATGCAAGCAGATCTTCAATTAAGAAATAATAAATATGTTTTGTGTTTAATCATATGATAAAATGTGGTCATGAGCTCGATCTTGAATTAATTAAATCACAAGTGCGTAGCACGAGGATTTAATGTGCACATCCAAGCAAGCAGCATATTTTATCATAGATATAACAGCGTTATAAACACAGCTACATATTAATTATAGATATTGATTCTAATATATATATATAGCCAATGTTCTGCATTTTATAGCCTATCAAACATGGTTGTCTTCGACCTACATTCTTTCCTCAGAACTTAACGTTATTTGGCTTTGTAGATGATGTCAAAACGTGACGTCATCAATGATCAATCAACTGTACTTTAACGTTAATAATCAAGCACACCTTGGATTCCTATATATGCATACACTTACGCACACTTCCAATGCAACACCTACACTTTTCATCATTTCTCAACTATTTATAATGTGATTTGATTAAAATTTGGCATATTTATAGATATATATTTAACTGATGTTTATATGATTATTTTATCAAAATCGATTGATTGTAAGATGAAAATAATTTCAAGTGACGACCATCACTGCAAATTGAAGTCACAAAAATACACCATGAAAACTATTACAAAAATGGATGTAAATTTTACTAAACAGTTTATAACAATAAATAAATAAAGGAAAAACGTTGTGTTCCTTGTTAATTAGGATCTAGTATGTCCATCCATGTATGTTATGATATATTTTTTCTTCTGTCCCATCGAAAGCACAAAATTCGTATCAATATCTGGGGAATGGTCCCCAATTCCTGAAAACGGCCCGTTTCTGTCGTTTTTGTGGGGTTGGTGGTCTTCTCGTTTGTCGCTTACACAGCTGGTCCCGGCAAACTCCAAATAATCTTGAAATCCGAACACTTTGATGATATTGGCAACTGTTGTATGTTGTGATTATGCAGAAATGCTTGATGTACACGTGCTATGTGAGCTAGAGCTACGTCATGCCGTATTTTTACATGGTGTAATTTTTGTGACTTTCAGTTTTGCAATGATGCTCATTTTTTTGTTTAATTTTTATCTTTCAATGAACTAATTTTCATATAAATTCTAGGAGACATGCAAAGAAGATGTATCAATTAACATGCCAAGTTTGAACTATATCCATGGAAAAATAAATGAGAAATTATGAAAAATGTAGGTGTTGCGTTTGGAGTGTGAGTAAGTGTATACGTTATAGAAAAAGCTGCTATCCAGCTTGATAGCCTAGTCACTAGTGGTAGAGCCGTCCGCTTCAAGTGCGAGAGGTCCCGGGTTCATACCGCGACATACCCAAGTCGTTAAAAATGGTACTGGTATATCTCCCTGCTTGACGCTCCGATAGCATAGTTAGTTCCAAGAAACTGCTGGTTGGCATGGTGTCAGCTCATTAAATGTGACGGGGTAGTCTCCATATGACTGAAATACTGTTGACCAGTGGGACTTAAAACAATATTTTAAAAAAATGCTTACCATTAACATATTACAGCGTACGTACACACTCGATAATTCACATATTTCAAGAGGGTTTTCTTTGTCACGCAATGGTATTACGGAGATATGAAACCTCTTGAAATATGTGAATTATCGAGTGTGTACGCTGTAATATGTGAATGGTAAGCATTGCATATGTTTGATTTCCATCTCCGGTGGCTGTCTGAGCCGGAGTTTCTAGTTGTCACCTTGTTGCAAAGGAGTTCCTTGTATTAGCGGTGGGTGGGATACGATCCGTTTCACTCCTGTCTATTTTCTCTATTGGTGATTGTCAGTATAAACGGGGCCTGGATAGTGTTTTGGGTCATATATATTGAAATATCAGGTTCCTTGGTATATGCGACTTGCTCTGAAAGAAAACGTGTCTAAATCGCGGAAACATATGACACACATGAAAACTGCTAGAATCAATGCATACTATATACTGTATGGGTGAAAATAAATGGAGAATACTATCACTGTATACCTTTAAATATTGTCCCCAATTCTGGGGCGATCTTGTCGCCCCAGCTGACGATCTTATCGACCGAAAATTCTTGGAAAGACATGCCGTCTGCTCAACATCCGGGCAATTGAAAAAAAACTCGAATTCATATTCAAAAATATTATCACCGTCGTCTTTCGCGGTTACTCCCCTTTTTATTTTGCGGTGTCGAAATTTCCCAGTCCCGGGATGTAAAAACCGGCCAAAGTCTATTACCCGGGACCTGGAGTCAATAAGTTTGTCAAATTCACGCCTGTTGGGAATGGTCTTCTGTCTAAAGTCCCGTGTATGCCCGCCGCCCCCCCGGGCGGGCATAATATTGATAGGTGCATAAAGACCTATATATATAACCATTTGGTAAAAACATGATGTACACAATACTTCAAAGAGCATGCTAAGTAACATGCAAGGTTTATCATGTAGACAATTGCCATTATTTCATAAGTCATAGTGTAATATAGTAATCTAATCAAATTCACATTTTAAAGTGAAATAGCATCTGAGGGAATTATTCATTACCTCACCCTTTCATTATTTTTTATATAGAGCTCTGCTTATTCATTTAAGGTCCATTGTGAAACAAGTTTTTCCAACTTATATTAATCACTCTCGACACCTCATTCCTGATGTTATCCATCGCCACGAGGGTATGAGAGAAGAGAAGCCAGTTTCCCTTTTATGCTGAGCGTCTAGCAAGGGAATTTATGGTACCATTTTTATTTCGTCTTTGGTATGACGCGGCCTGGGATCAAACACGAGACCTCCCGCACTCGAAGCGAACTCTCATTCACTAGGCTGTCATTACTTTATTAACCCTTTACAACATCCATATATGCATATAGATCCATCACCAAGCAGTTTGCATAATGAGACATTTATAGGATAATCAATATTGGTTTATGTTTGTGTATTGTTAGGTATACTTCCTGTGGGTTACACGGACCCAGAAACAGTTTGAATGGGTAACAGACATCATCCGGGAATTGGAGGCTGTAGATGTTATTGGCTTAGTGACCACACACATATTTGTTACACAATTCAAAACCAAGTTTGATTTGCGTACTTCAATGCTGGTATGTTGAAATATTATTTTATTATGATTATTATAATCTAGATCGATAGTATTGTTTTCTTTTGTACCTTTGATGCTTATTCTTGTACTGATGTGTGTGCACTATCTGGGGGTATTCGCCAGCCTTGAATGTGTTACAATAATGTTAGAAGTTGATTTTCATTAAAATTGACTGTTGAAATCACAGGTCCATGAAAGGATGAAAAGTAGCCTATACATCTGTACCGCTTATATATATAAATGTATATATACAAATGGTTTAGGCTACTTTTCAAGCACTATCATTTTGTCGATGTTAACTATAAGAACTTTCTAACTACATAGGAACTGTTGAGTCAAGGGCTAATTGATGAGTAGAAGGAAATGGTTTACCGTTCATTTTTTTATGCCCCCCTATCGATAGATGGGGAGGCATATAGTGATTCACCTGTCCGTCTGTTCGTCCGTCCTGATTAACCCAAATTGACAGTTTCTTTTAGCATTATTATGGCTTACTACAAAGCTTCCATACTTGCATGGATGTTGTATATGAACACTCTCCACACGCCTGTATCACCTGACCTCATTTTGACCTTCACCTTGACCTAATTTTGGACTTAGACTTATTGAAGGGCCAAATTCTTGGTTAACCCAAATTGACCGTTTCTTCTAGCATTAATATGGCATGCTACAAAGCTTTCATACTTGCATGGATGTTGTATAATAAATTATGAACACTCTCTACATGCCTGTATCACCTGACCCCATTTTGACCTTCACCTTGACCTAATTTTGGACTTAGACTTATTGAAGGGTCAAATTCCTGGTCAACCCAAATTGACCGTTTCTTCTAGCATTTTTATGGCTTGCTACAAAGCTTCCATACTTGCATGGATGTTGTATATGAACACTCTCTACACACCTGTATCATTTGACACCATTTTGACCTTCACCTTGACCTAATTTGGACTTAAGACTTATTGGAGGGCCAAATTCTTGGTTAACCCAAATTGACCGTTTCTTCTAGCATTAATATGGCTTGCTACAAAGCTTTCATACTTGCATGGTTGTTGTATTTGAACATTCTCTACACACCTATATCACCTAACCTCATTTTGACCGTCACATTGACCTAATTTTAGACTTAGACTTATTAAGCGTCTAATTCTTGGTTAAACCAAATTGACAGTTTCGTTTTACATCATGTTTATCATGGTGTTGCCTTAAAACTTGGCATACTTGTTTACCATCATAAGCCCCTTACATTATCAAAGCCATGTAACACTATCCAAAATTATTACAGAATTATGGCCCCTGATTGACTTAGCTTTTTATGGGCAAGGCTTCCATGGGGGCATAAGCGTTTATTGAACGCAGTCTTGTTTTTTTTAAATGCCGAACATAGCCTTTATTTGCCAGTCAGCTTTCTTCTGAAGTATGGCAGGCATATATGTGTGCCTCTACCTGGATTTGAACACCGGGTCGCCAGATTAGACGGCAAGCGCGCTAACCATTGAGCTACGGAGGCCATAGAGTATAGCAAAGTTTGATTATATTTCAGTATATATGTGAACGTCACTTCCAGAAGATTGCTGACAAAAGTTTGTTCACCGGTCTGAAAGCAACCACACACTTTGGTCGGCCCAAGTTTTATCATTTCCTCGACTCTCTCAGATACGAACACAGCAATGTAAGTACTTGTAGATGGTACAGTGTGATTACTTATTGTTGTTGCTTTGCTTTGTATAATGCCAAGTTTTTATCTGACAAAGTATCAGCAATATCCCTTGTGTTATAAAGAAATTAAAATCTGACAAAGTTTCAGCAATATTGGTTGTGTACTAAAGAAATTAGAGAGCATTTTTTTAACGTATTTGTTTTCGGCAATCCCTCGTATAAGTCTAACCTTGTGTTGTAAGCAAAATTTACTTTTTGATATCCAGTCAGAAACAGGCAACTGATTTGCACTTTCTATCAAAACATTGTAGCTCTGCACCAAACAGTTTCTTTAATATAAATTACATCATAATTATGACACAGTCAATCTCTTGAAACTCTTTACATTATTAGTAACCTGAAGACCAGTATCTCAAATTTGTCTAACATATTTTAACAAAATTTCATTAATGAATTCTAACCATAGCAGGTGGTGAATTAGGCCAAAATTAAACCATGTCCAAAATAACCCAAAGTATGGTATTTGTGTACAGTAATCCCTATGTAACACCATGTATCTGTATTTACAGGTGAAACGGTTTGGTGTAATGAGTTGTGGACCTAGACCAATGACACTCTCAGTGGAGCAAGCGTGTGCAAAACTAAATCAATTCAAAACACCTACTTATTATCATCATTATGAAAATTTTTGAACAATGTATTTAACAAGCTGGATTTCAATACATGTAGCAGAAAATACAGAGAAATCTACAGTCAGGCTGATCATAGACATTGTGGATACCATGGACCTCGAAGTCAGGGAACTCAGCTTCTTTTTCAAGGTCAAATTCGTCTACAAGAGAATTTTTTAGTGGTCAGTGAAAATACATTAACGTATGCTAAACGTTTGTGAAAAGTTTTATAATCCTGTATATTGATTTACTCATGCAAGAATAAGGCTTTTCTATACCAAATGTGTGCTATTTAATAAAAAATGTAGGGTGATTCAACTGCATGTACAATTACCTATGTATCAAATTACTTGAAATAACACACTTTGTCACAATATTTCTAGTCAAACGTAACTGCATGTTTTACATAGATTTTCGGTATAAATATATTTTTTTGTATATCTACATGCTTTGTTTTGATATATTTAAATATACCCCCCACACAATGACTTGTAAGGAGGTTTACTAATTCGTCAATCCGTATTTCTGTAGACACATTTTTGTGGATTTCTTTCAAACTTTCACTGATGAACAACCTTCAACATGTAGATGCGCCTGAAGGAAAAAATTCGCCCTGATTTTTGCCAGAATTATCGCCCTTTGTACTTTTATGCACTATGTAAATTGTAATATATATTATGCACTATGTTAATTGCAATATTTAGTGAACAGTTTTTGTGGACGCAACTCCTATAGTTTTGGCAGGATTTCCTTCAAACTTTTAACAGAAAACAACCTCAACATGTAGATGTGCATGAAGTAAATAATGAGCACTGCAATGATTTTGGCCAGAGTTATGGCCCTTTGCCGGCGGTGAGTATATTAGTCTCCCGAATGGCGACAGCTTTAGTTATATCAAATGTTAAAACTTTGTGTAAACTGGAACATGCATGTATATACTTCAAAATAAAGTATTTCATTTATTGTGAGGGCAGTAATTTTGTTTGTTTGTTCAATTTATGGCTTTATGCTGTTACCAGTTTTATATTCAGCCTAAAACAGTTGCCATTTTTCTGGAATGAACTATTAACCAGTACTAATGCACCTATCATTAATTTGCAATTCGCACCAGGGGAGAGGTGGGCAGACCCAGGCGAATTAAGACTTTTTTTTTGGTCTTATTCCTCAACCTAGAGCCAAACATCGTTTCTAATCCCTTCAGTGGGAGATGCCTGGTGTATCAAATGGCCTGCCTTTCATTAAATGATGACTAAATTTCCAATACGACAATCTAAAGTCAGGCCAGCCTATTTCCTGGGACCCGGAAAAAATTTGGCATGTCAAATTCCCATCCATTAGGAATCCTTTTCTATTTTAAGTCTTGTGTATGCCCGCTGCTCCCCCCTGGGGCAAAGTATTGATAGGTGCATAAAATTTTCTGCAAGCCACTGAAAACTTCTCCACATAAATTGGAAGAACATTATGGTTATTAACCTGACCCCGATCTTCTGACACATCAAGTAATTCTAGACAAATCTAAAGTTTGAGCTCTACAATTTGTACTGTACTGGTAACAAACTCAGAATAATCTTTCTGTTTCGTGATACCAAAACAATTTGAATCTGGCCATGGAAAGGCAGCACTATACAGTAGATTAGAGTCTCGGTGAACTGTCGCTGTCTAATAATACAATTTGATGTCCCAAAAATTCCTCTGGAGCAAATTAATATCATTTTCAGATTTGTATTAACTAGGCATTAGAAAAAAACAGTATCTTCCAAAAGATACATTCACTGTTTGAAAACAGGCCTTATGGAACTGTTGGTCATCATCGGCCGGAAAATGACGCTGAAAATGGCCAATTTTGGAACTGTTCAGACTGCCACAGAAAATTATTTGCCAATACTAGAGCTATACACTGCACAGATTCTTGAAGCTCATTTATTAGGAAATCAAAATCTATTGAGCTATATAGCTGTTCACCAGCACTTATCATGAGTCAATTGGCAAAATTTAGACCAACCCTGATTTTCGCGTCAAATCTCCATGTAAAGTCAGAGAAGCCCTAGTTTTGTATGTTCATTCACTATTTTCAAAAGCTTCTATCAGGGTCCTTTGGACGCTTGTCAAAATTTTATAAAAACATCAAATTTTTAAAATCCTCAAAACCATTCTCCATAAATTAATTTCTGTCCAAAAAGCTCTTAAAACATCTTGTATCTACTAAAATGCTCAATTTCTACCCGGCCAAAAACATGCAAAGCAAGCTTACTGTTGAGTGCCACCAAAATAACTCTTAAGATAGGTGAACTTATTTAAGATGAGATTTAGATGCTTTGGAGCTAGGGGTCTTGTCAACCAAAAATTCAACCCAGAAGGATACACCGACAAGTGACTTTCAAAGATCAGTAAACTCAAATACAAGTAAACCATTCTTTGTTTAAAACTTTTAATTACAATGAGCAGGTCAAGACAGAACACTCATTTTACAATTATAAAATTTAATAAGACTAATAAATATAAAATGGCATGACTGTAGAATTATGTCTACTCAGGTCCACCTCTCTGAAATATAGAAAATATTGAAATAAAAATCTGGCTTCTATTTAATTAGTATTGTTGTAAATCTCACTAGTCGACAGTATTTCAGTCATATGACGTCACTACCTAGTCACGTTATCCTGATACAGGACAAACCAGCAGTACCTGGAACCAACGATGCTGAGTGTCAAACAAGGGAAATAATTTTACTAGTACATGTACAATTTTAATGATTGGTATGACTCAGCATGGGATCAAACCAAAGGGGTTCGACACATAAACCTACAATGATTAAAAACTGTTTTCAAATATATTTTTTCCTTCTACTATATTTCATACCGTATGAAATATAGTAGAAGGAAAAAAATTTTGAAAACAGTTTTTAATAATTGTAGGTTAATGTGTCGAACCCCTTTGCATCAAACCAGATACCTCCCACACATGAAGCAGACGGTCTACCATTGAGTTTTGAGGCACATCCAGCTTCAAGGGAGTAGCAAAAGGGGAAGAAATCTCAGACAAACTTTCAAAAAGAATACTTGGGTACAGACAACATATATATTCAATGTACAACTACCATGGACAATAACCACGAAGTCTCGAAATTAATACTTTATGTGATTGTGTGTACCCTGTAAAACTATAGGAATTTCGCCCATTTATGGAGAAAAAACACCAAGGAATTTTTAATACTATTATGTCTGTAGCCATTTCATGACATATCAGTGATCTTTGATCACAAGTTTGATGGTACATTTGAATCTTCTATCAGATTATGTGGCATCATCCTATATAAATCTTGGTCTTGATCTCTTCTTTCTACATAACAAGTATCTATAGATCATACACACTGCACTGTTCGGAGCACATGTGTACTTGAATCTTTATTAGTCCCCTACCGGTTTTTGACCGGAGGGGACTATAGGTTTGCCCTCCGTCCGTCTGTCCGTCCGTCCATCAAACAATCTGGATCCTGACATAACTCAAACAGTTTCCAAGCTAGGTGTATGAAACTTGATATGTGGATAGGGGGCAATAAGCGGATAATGCACGTCTAAAAATATTTTGATTCTGACAAAAATTGTGGTTTCTATGGCAACAGAAACATTGAAAATGGCCTCAAACTGGTAGGGGACTTCTGTATTGCTTGCAATTCTTAATTACTTGTTTTTAAACCTTACAAATTCAAGTAAGTAGTTCAGACTGATGTTTTAAAAATAATTAGTGTTTAACGTTGTTAACTTTTCACCTCAACAGGTTTCCTGGACTGTATTCTAACCAGTACTAATGTTTTTGCTAACCAGCAACTTCTTCATATGTGAAGGAAAATTTAAATTGTTGTCAAATATTCATGGAGGGGTATGATCTGCAGCGATCGAAAAATTAAGCCTGGATTTTTTAGTGTCACAAATCCATGACAGATTTGTCTTAAGTAACCTGTATTACACAGGGGTGTCAACAGTGCCAAGTTAAAATCAGGAAAATTCCTATGCGGCCCACCATTTTTGCCAAACAAGAGGCCTTCAATGACATTGTTTCCATAATTAACTCAGTTTGTTTTAAAGAAAATCCTTCATAGCAGTTTAAACTTGCAATAACTTTGCCATTTCTTGAGTTAATTATTATTTTCATCAAATAACCTTTATTTCGGTCAGAAGCCATTGCTCTATCAGGAATAATAAATCCGGAATTCTGGATAAATCAGGAAAATTGACAACCCTGAGGTATATCACACAAACCTCTATATAAGCCATTTCTTCCGGTGTTATAAGCCTTCTTTGATATTTTAAAGGCACAGTCTCCATTCCAGTTCCTGCTAAACTTGATGGTTTAGTTGATGATAGGGATGAGGGTTTTGATGAATCCGTGAATGATTGCACCACATTTCCTGCTGCACCTGAAGAATTCATAAACATTTAATTATTGTTGACCTGTTTTAAAATCAAAACGGGACTGTCAGGCATCTATCATTCCACTAGTAATGACCAAAATGCACACCTAGTTTGAGGATCCTATGCCAAACAATTCTAATGAGTAATAGCCAACTACAAACGTGGTGATGTTCAGAACAGTGACTTTATAGCAATGTGCTCATTAAAGTTTTGAGCTAAAACTCACAAGGCAGTAATATTCTGAAAATTAAACATAGCATTATATGTGCTGCCATAACGTGTTCATGTATTATAAGGCATAGAACAAAATGAGTCTTGTGAAATTTGACAGCTCACCAATCAGAACACTTAACTAGAAATAGCGCCGATTTTGGTTTATGGACATATCAACCAATCAATTTCAACAACAGGACTACAATACATACTGGTACTTCATTCATGTTGGGGGAATGGGAGGGGGGAGGCATTTGTGTAATAAGGATCTTCTATTTAAAAATAAACTTATACCTCTTAAAATAAATTTATACAATAATTAGTCTGTACACAAGTATAATATATAGTTTACCTATGTTGGCATCTGCTGCTCTACTGGGAAATTTTATCATTGGAACATGCGGCCTCACAGCCTGGAATATAATGAAAATCAAAAATACATTTCTATTAGACATGCTTGCTGTCTTGATGTGGTACCCCACACCCGAGTGTGATACTCTACGTGTCTAGTTGGTTTGATTATATTTCTCAAATTCTGTAAGAAAGTAGAGCTATTATTGATACAGGTAGACACATTTTGAAATATTTATACATGGATTAATAAATGGAACCACCCAAAATCCTTTCTTATCTTTTAGCACAAAACAGTCTTCTTGGTTCAATCAATGAATGGATGCTGTCAAAACGAGACAAGTTATATGCAAAAAATGTAGTTACTTATGCACTTCTTCATGTACTCAGTGTAGAACACATTTTCATGAGAAAACAGATTAACAAACAGTGTAAATCATGCTATACGTATACCCTAATTTAGTCTAGGTGGATTTGGGTGGGTTCACAGTGGCATATTTTGCGTTGCCACCCAGAGTCGTCGCTACTGTGATGGGTGGAAATTGAAAAACACACCTTGCTTGTACTGTACACCCATCTCTCTTCTATTCAACAGTAACGATAGTTAAAAATCTGGGAGCAGGTGACCCAACACCATGTCACATCAAATGCTACCAGCATCATTGAAGTAAAGTGAAGCCGGATATAACAATCAAACTCACAAATTGTTAACAAGTTATACTGCACTGTGGAGACTTAAGATTCCAAATCAGTCGAACGTCTGCACAGTTCGAACATTTAGACGAAATTTATAGTAGACGATTACTGTGTCACTTATGAATAATCGGATAACAAACAAGTCCTACAATGTTACTCTACCGTACTCAACCTATGTATTCTGTTCACTTATATCAGGATATTCCAGTATCGAGATGTATTTAATAGTGTCTGTGAATATAGTTACCTGTAATGTCCTTGCAACACTAGCCATCGTCTCCAAACTGACAAGGGAGAGAACTGCGTAAAACAGGACAAAAGGTCACACACCACTAAAAAGTAGTGGGGTTTAATCTCGACAGGTTGTAGAAAACTGCTTTGGTCACAAACAAGACATTATAATCGATTCTCTTGTAATTAATTGGGCTGAGGAAATAAGTAGTGTAATCAATAGGGCATATGAAATTGGGAGCAAAGGCTTATATATGCTCATGATGTTTTTTGAACGGATTTTTAATATTTTCTGTTAACATGATATTTATGATATTCTTATTTAGAGGATCTTGCATGAGTTACATAAAAGTTTTATCAAATAAGTGGACGGAATAATATGACACAAGTTTTGCCGAGCTGTCGATGAGTTCAATAAATAAAATAAATATATCAGATTTATATAGCGCCCTTTTCATGCGATCACACATTCAAAGGCGCTTTAGATATAGTGTCGTAGCCACAAGGGCACAAGTGCATCCTCTAGTAGTGTAGTAATACATAATAATCATAGATTAAAAACATTTTTAGATCTTTGTATTTTTAGATCTTTGATCATAATACATGTTCACCATAATATCCTGTACGAAAATATTAGCAATATTGCAGCTCTAAAGTAACAATAAAACAGCTGTTTTTTAGAAACATAGCTCAAAATTGACTAGAATACAGTTGTCACTGAAAATTGTCAGAAATGTGTGCTCCAAAATACAGCTGTATTTTTGAAAACTCAGCTATGTTTTGAAACACAGAAAAATATAGCTGTGTTTTTTGGACTTAGAAATGTTAAGACATCAGATAACTTCATGATTTTTCTAAGTCAGAAATTACAGCTGTTTTTCGATAAACATAGCTGTGTGTTTTGTACTTAGTATTTTGAAATAGGAATTATTCTACAATTATTTCTAAAGTCAATTAATACCTTCTATTGGTTATTTGTGAACAAAATAATAATTTTATTTTATCTCTTAAAAAGAAAACTATTTTAGTGGTAAATAATTGACAATGGTACAATACATGTCAATTATTAATAATGATCAATTAAAAATGTAAATTTGCATTAATTTTACATTGTGTGAAGGTAACACAATCTTCCTAAAAGTAAGTTAATCCTCGCATCAGTGTACCTTGTGGAGATGGGTTTAATAAGATTGCAGTTAATTTTGACCCTATCACTTATTTGAACAATTTCTAGTCTCAGCGTTTCCCAAAATATTGTTTTACATGAACTGGGATACCCTTTCCATACACTTCACAGAGTTATAATATATCTTTCTGACTTAGTACTGTGATAGTTAATTTACAATCAACCCTAGAAGATACAATCACTAGACAAATAAACCATGAAGGCTATAAAATTAGCTCTCGTGACTAAGAATTAACTAGTGTGTAAACACATTGGCTGAATTGTGGAGAATGAGCAGACTGTTTATAATATCTAGCTGATAAGCCTTGTGGAAGTGGGTGAATCTATTACACAGTGCAGGAGGTTTAAGAAATTTAAGCTTTGAAAACATTACATGATCACATTAATCTGTACAATGAAAATTATAAATATAAATTGTATAAGTGACAAATCCCACTCCCTTTACAATGAGTTGATCTATGAGGAATATTAAACACATTTTAATATACATGATTTGGAAACAATCTCCACAGTTTTGAAATAGACTCTCTTGGTCATTGCTCGCAACGGTTTTTCTGGAGAGATATTCAAAAGTCAGTTTCAAATCTAGGTTAATCAGTTGTTTATTGTGTGCGGATAGTGGATTTCTTTATGTTTGCTGTGCATTTTTTAACTGAAGGCGTTAATAAATTTATGATTATCAAGAACTGGGAGACAGTGTAACATTATAATGGAAATATCATAGATCTGATTGTCTGGTAAGTTGTTTGCTTATTTTTTCCTCATAATGAATTATGAAATGAATCTTAAAAGTTTAAATGTAAAACTTAATTATAATTATATATGAGCTTTAAATACTTAGATACTAGTATGCTATGCATGTATACACATTAAAGTTATTTAAGATGTTGTTATAAAGTAATTTTTGCAGGATCACAAAATTTTAAGAATTTATTTTAGAAATCTTCAGAATAATTTTTAAAAGTGATTTTAGTTTAGAAATTA
Organism: Spisula solida; assembly: GCA_947247005.1. Lineage (NCBI taxonomy): Eukaryota > Metazoa > Mollusca > Bivalvia > Venerida > Mactridae > Spisula > Spisula solida. The sequence continues at coordinate 21,928,077 of OX365951.1, forward strand.
TACTCCATTTCCTAATTAATCTACCTGTTTTTTTCATATATCATTAATCATTATGTTGCAGTAATTGTTTGCTATGAAGACAGACAGTGCATCAATTAAAGGGAAACCCTACAGATTAGGAGCTTACTTTGCACAAGACAAAAATGGAAGCAATCAACGGTAAGACCAATTTAAGTAAATATTTCAATTGATAGTGAATTAATGTAATTAAACATGCATTATTTCATCATTAACATGCAAATTGAGGAAAGTTAATTATGAGCTAAATTATGTGAAATATGGAAAATTTGAGTAATAAATGAGCATTTATGGTGGGTACTTTTTAGTCCCCTACCGGTTTTTGACCGGGGGGGACTATAGGTTTGCCCTCCGTCCGTCCGTCAGTCAGTCAGTCAGTCTGTCCGTCAAAAAATCTGGATCCTGACATAACTCAAACAGTTTCCAAGCTAGGTTTATGAAACTTGGTATGTGGATAGGGGGCAATAAGGGCATTATGCACGTCTAAAAATATGTTTGATTCTGACAAAAATTGTGGTTGCTATGGCAACAGAAACATTGAAAATGGCTTAAAACCGGTAGGGGACTTCTGTATTGCTTGCAATTCTTAATTACTTGTTTCTTGATTAAATGCCCCCACCAACTTTGATTTGCCCTTGTCTATCTCTGTGGTCCGTCTGTCTGTCCCAAACTGTTCTTTGAACCAGATTTTCCAAGTATTAACAGAGTTATTTCCCTTCACATAATTATTGATTACATGTAAATGGCAGTCAGGGACATCTGTGTTCTTTGATCACATCTTTGGTTGTTGATTCTACATATAAAATTGTTACATGCACGACCTAAGGTCACCATCAGATTTAGATGTTGGGTGTCTGGGCTCAAAGTATTGCCTTTAAGGCCTGGTATTTGAATTTTAGTTTATCTCATTAATTTCATTTCAGGCTATGGTGTTCATATTATTGGTGCATCCCTGAGGCTGAAGATTTGATTCTCAACCAGGAAAAGAACAAATAAAACATGAAATTAAATGTTGAAGACATTGCAGATAAGTGCCTTATATTCAATTGATGACAATTAATATGTATTCGCAGCAATGATGGATGGATAACAATCAGGCCTAGACACTAACTATTTTGGCCACTGTTCCGACAGGGCAACAACACCAAATTTGTAAATAGGACAGTTACTGGTCCTCTAGAATTTTCACTGGTCCTTCTGGATTTCCACTGGTCTCGGACCAGCGGACCAGTGTTAGTGTCGAGCCCTGACAATGAATTAAAAGTACAAGTATTACTAGTGGTAGGGTTATTTAAAAATCTGGAGACATTAAAACTATAATGTACTGCAAGCAGCGGCTGCCTTTTACACAATCTATTATTTGTGAGTATTTTATGTTAAGGAAATTTGTCAGAATTGCATGCTGTTGCCCAAGACATAGAAATATACATATGATACAAAGTGTTTTCCTTTGATTTATTTTTCAATTACAAAAAATTGTACCTCCATATTTAGAACGAAAATAGTGCAAGCCCATTCTGGTAAAAACACAGCTGTAAAACCAAAACACAGCTGTAAAACCAAAACACAGCTGTAAAATCAAAACACAGCTGTGATTTCAAATTACAGCTGTAATACCAAATTACAGCTGTAAAAAACACATCTAATTTGCATAAAGTTGACTGTAAAACAGCTGTTTTGTAGGTGTTAAGCGAAAAAGCAGCTATGTTTTCAAATGTTACTATGTATTGGCTACAAAAAAAATGCAGCTCCATTTTGAAAAATGCAGCTCTGTTTTTAGAGTAAAAAGCAGCTCATTTACAGCTGTAACGTTTCGTACAGGTATCAATCAGGAAATACATGCTGATTATTGTAAGCATAAACTCTATCCATCTTATAAGTATTTACTGAAATTTTGCTGAATCTGACGTAGACTACATGGTTTTGACATTATGCCTACCATGGTCGAATTCAATAGATGTAATCTATTACGGTACTGGTCAACCTCAATACCAAATATGATGCTCCTAGGCCAAAACCATTCAGAATCCATTTGGTCCACTGAAGCATGCAACACAATATAAGAGCGGGAGGTGCATATAAAAAGATGTTGAAGTATGCATATTTCATCGACCACTAGATGTGTCTCTTTTTAACAACCTGAATATCTGAATATACATTTAGCATGGTCCATCGTTCAGGACACAGCTGAAAGTATTTCCAATTTCTTTTGTAATGTTTAAGGTGTTGATGAAGAGTAATACTGTAATTTTATCAAAAGATAACTCGAGCAATAGACCCAAGCCAAGGCCAAAGTCATGTAGTAATATTCACTCTATATGCATTTTATGATGCAGGTACGTGGGCAGATCCAAAAGTAATGTCACTGGTGCTGTAATATCGTGCATAATTTAAATAAAACAACGCAATTTTACACACCGCTACATTAATCTATGTCCAATATAATCGCCAAATTTCATAATAATGCAATTATTTGTTATTGAGATATACGTGTACATAGGAAGCCTACTAACGGACATCGCCCGCAAGCAAATGACGTTATCGACATCGTAAACAAAATTTGACGTTTCTTACATCATTCTTTTTCAATGTATCGTCATTGATGTTCTATACAGCGCTCATGTCTGTTCACCTATTTTTTAAACACATTTACATACCAGAGTCTTTATGTAGTGAGGAAAACACATTGTTACAGGCCTGTCTTGATCCAGGGTCAGAGAAATACACCCATGTTTCATCAACTGTAATTATACGCTGGCAAAATAACGTCCTTTTCGTGTGCGGCGACGTGACGTCAGTGGTATATTTTGAATGTCTATATAATGCTATTTTAATATTCAAACAATATGACACAAATGATATTAATCAGAATTGAATTACTTCACATTTTGATATAAATTTTATTGACGTACGCCAATAAATAAAATCACCAGTGGAACAGTGACATTACTTTTGGATCTACCCACGTATATATATTGATCTCTTGGTGTGATTACCAAGTATACAATGTTCATTTCACCAAAGTAATAGACTATGGCTTAGAGGTTGTTCCAGAAAGTATGGCCATCATCTAACCGACTTTAGTAAGATAGGATGAGGAATTGGTTTCAACACCTCGACAAGCCTAGTAGTAGAGCGTCCACTTCAGCTGCAAGAAGTCCAGGGTTCTATTCATGGCCGCATCATACCAAAAACAAATCAAACGTTACCAGTAATAAACAAGCTAGACAGTCAGCATAAAAGGGAAAGCTGGTTCATGTTCTTCTATACACGTGTGGCGACAGAGGCCATCAGGAATGAGACGTCAAGAAGGATTCATGTAAGTTGTAATAACTTGTTTCACATTCCACAAAACATAAATTGAGCAATCCAGAATTGAGTTGCCCAATATAAGGATTTAATATAGGTTGTAGAACTATTGCCTATTTTTGCATAATTCAATGGATATGCTTGGTAACCTTCACAAACAAATGTTGAACATTTTCTACACTGGCACCTGGTCGATCAGTGCGGCATGAATGAACAAATATCTAAATAATATGCATGGACCAAGTAAAACAGTTGAAAAATGACACACAGAAAAATATGATTTTTTAATCAGTTTTTTAAGCAGTATTTTGACATTTTCCTTGATCAAACAATACAAAACAAAATCAATCAAAAATCAATATTTTTGAATACAACATTTCAGTGTTAAATCAAGTTCAACTTGGAACTAAATGCAGATTAAAAGTAAAAGTGTCACAAAATCACTTTGAGTTTTATCCCACACAAGCTAGGATAGCATCAACGTCGAATTTAAAATGTCTCCAAGATGGCGGCACATATTTATCTAACGGTATTTTATCGTTTTTATTTCCTTTGTGTCTTCGATCCACTTTATTGTGTTTTCCAACTGGAAACTGGTTACCATATTGATCTGAAAACAAAACAAGAAGATGTTTGTAAAACATGAACATGCAGGGGTTTTATTTGACTCTTGAAACTGCATTTTGAAATTGACTAAAGTGCCAGTTTTGACTTATTTTAAGCTTAAGAGTCAACTTTACTTTACTTATAGTACATATCTTCTTGCAATATTGTTATGACTCTTGAAAAAAGGAGGCTTTTTGGAGGCTAGTGAAAGCCCTGAACATGTATGACAACCAAATAGTCATTTAATGTTCAATGTCATGGTGATTTTGACCTTTAACCTACCGACCTCAATATCCATAATTATTGGTCTTCTACTGATTATGATCAATCTGCACACCAAGTTTGACTATCCTAGGCCAAACTGTACTTAAGTTATTGATCAGCAGCTATTGGATCTACTGACTGAGAGATTTGCACATTTAAACCTACTTCTTGGAATAGGGGCATTACTATATTTAACTTTATTCTGAAACTTTAAATTGAAACCATGAGGAATTAAAACTTGTTTCAAGACCTACTTAAAAAGATGAATACATACTATCAGCAAAACCTACTTATATATACAGGGGTTCTACTCGGCCACATGCCCAATTCTGAAATGAGTTGGAAATGTGTTTTCGTTGCCATTAGCACACACCCCTACACCAAAATTCAGTTTAAACAGAGACATTCTTTTAAAATTCAGTATATGAAATTTCAAATGACCATAGCTTTGTCAATCATAGGAATCTTTTCATCAAATAACTTATCTTCTACAGAAAAGTTTCCTATACTGCATTTCTGGATTATTCCGGAGTTGTATGACCCTGTATAACCCGGTAATGTAAAAACATGTCAGGTTACCTTGATTCCCCTGGTTGCCTTGGTTATCAAACTGTGTAGCTAAATTACGTCTCGGTTTACCACCCACTGTGCCATCACGATTCTGCAACATAGTTGTTCAGTATAAAAACTTTCTGGTTTTTAACGTTTATATTTTTATAAGACATACATATATATTAGTAAACCCCATTAAACTGAAACTTGTCAGACTTGAGCATAGGCACAAAGCCTCATTTTAACGTTGTCAGACATACATTCAATCTATATACAAATATATAAATATTGGTTACACAGTATTACATAAATGTTAGTATATGCCATTATGATTTTTGAGGGATTCTAAATAGATGTAATAAGAAAATATACATCTGGCCATAAATCTGAAAATTTTCGCATGGCCTCGACACCCCGGGGACCACCCGGCCATGTTCTTTGGAAACGCCACGGACACAGACCATACGGACCCCCACCACCGCACCCAGCAATGATGTGGGGCCTTCCACCATCCTTAGCAATGATGTGTCCACCACCCCTACCACCTCGATACTAACCCCAGGAATCAACGCAACAAACACTGAATTCTTCAATAAACGAGGCTTAAACATCTTTCATTTAAATATTCATTATCTATATCCAAAATTTGACCAGATAAAAATCATACTACATAATCATGAAGAAATCGATATACTTTGTTTGTGTGAAACATTCTTAAATGATAATTTTGATGACAGTGAATTTCAACTGAATAATTATAACATGTTTCGGAGAGATAGACAGACAAATGGAGGGGGTATAGTGGTTTATGTAAAATCTAAATATCATTGTGTGCAAAGAGAGGACCTAGCTAGTGATGACATAGAAGCCATTTGGCTTGAAATGCGATGCTCAAAGCAAAAACCTATAGTCTTTGGATATATCTACAGACCCCCTTCATCAAAAAGTGACTGGAACTATGAATTTGAAAAAAAGTTAGAAAAACTGTATACAGAAAACAAGGAAATCATTTTAACTGGTGATTTTAACTACAATTCATTATTATTGGACTCTAATTCAGTGTGGAACAATACAATTAATTCCTTTAACTTGTCTCAATTGGTTGACAAGCCCACCAGGGTAACCACCCAAACATCCACTATAATAGATCATGTCTACACAAACATGCCATGCAACATAACAGAAATAAATATTCCTCACATTGCACTCAGTGATCACTACCCAGTCTGTTTTACACGCAAATTAACATCACAGAAGGATAATGGTCCATCACATAATTTGATTAACTACAGAAATGTAAAAAACTTCAATGAAACTGATTTCTTATGCTCTCTTGAGACACAACCATGGTCAATACTTGACATCTTCGATGACACTGACGATGCACTTGATAGTTTTATCAAACTATATAGTAATGTACTAAATCTACATGCTCCACTTAAACAAAGAAGAGTAAAACACAAAAATTTACCAGACTGGTTTAATCCTAATATAACAAATGCAATGAAACATAGAGACAAAGCCAAACAATCAAATAATACTGAAAATTTTAGATATTGGAGAAATAAAACTCAATCTCTAATCAAAGAAGCAAAAAAATCCTTTTATTCCGAATCTATTAATAATAACCAACAAAACCCAAGACAAATTTGGAAGAATTTAAAAGATCTATCAGGAAAATCAAGTAAACATCAAAGTCACTTAATTGTCGATGAATCAGGAAAGCCTATTCAAGATGCTGATACAACCGCAGAGTATTTCAATGACTTTTTTGCAAATATATTCAATAAAGCACCACATCACTGTGATACCATCTCACAAGATGATAAGACTATTTTAAGTGAATTCATCAAAGATCGCATATCACCAACAACTTCATTTCAAATCCCATTAATTAAGGAGAGTTTCATTCTAAAACAACTTAAATCTATGGACTGTAACAAAGCCACAGGCTTAGATGGAATTGGTGTTAAATTTCTCAAATTATCAGCAGAAATCATAGCAAGACCACTAACTAATATATTCAATAAAAGTATCTCGTCTGCAAGGTTCCCGAACCTCTTCAAAAAAGCAAAGGTTGTACCAATTTTCAAAAAAGGATCAAAATCAGATGCTAACAACTATCGTCCAATCTCAATTCTTCCAGTACTGTCTAAAATACTTGAAAAACATGTTAGTGATAATTTGAAAACCTACATTGAAACACATTCTTTGATACATAGCACACAATCAGGATTTCGATCAAAACACTCATGTGAAACAGCTCTTACCTCAATCATTGATTCGTGGATATCAGCTATAAATGACAACAAAATTGTTGGGACAGTGTTCCTTGATCTCACAAAAGCATTCGACTTACTCAATCATTCAATACTGTTAGATAAAATGAAAGAATATAAATTTGATGAGAAAACACTTGCCTGGTTCACATCGTACCTATCAGACAGAACTCAGCAAGTTTCCATTTCGGGAAAACTATCAGGATCACGAGCTATAGCATCTGGAGTTCCTCAGGGGTCTATTTTGGGCCCCATATTGTTTATACTCTACATAAATGATCTACCACTACACTTCAAAAATACATCTACAGACATGTTTGCTGATGACACTACTGTCACTGCTTTTGAACAATCAATACCAGAAGTATATAACTCACTGCAACAAAGTATAACTATTATCAATGACTGGTGTTCACGAAATTCAATGTTGCCTAACCCCCAAAAAACCAAAGCCATGATAATTTCACCTTCAAATACAATCTATAACTCTCTTAAAACCAGCAGTGAGTTCACCCTAACAATGCAAAACCAAGTAATAGGATTTTCGGAGACAGAAAAATTGTTAGGAGTTCATGTTGACCATAAACTTAACTGGCAAACACAGGTTGAACATCTGCTTAAGAAATGCAATTCTTTACTCTATCTTCTTCTCAGAATAAAATCCTTTCTAAAGAAACACATGAGAATCCTCTTCTTCAATGCATACATCTTACCCCATATTGACTACTGCTGTACCATTTGGGGAAATTGTAATAATGAGCTTCTCAATACCCTGTACAAATTTCAGAAAAGAGCTGCTCGTATTATACTAGACAAGGACATAGACACTCCATCACACGATCTCTTTCAAGAACTCAAGTGGATGACTATACATGAAAGAATCTATTTCAAAAAAGCCATTTTTGTTTACAAATCTATTAACAATCTCTTTCCTGAATACATGTCAAATTTATTCACATTCTCAAATAATCATTCACTAAGATCCCACACTCAACAATCCCTTAAGGTTCCAAAACCAAGACTAGAATTTTTTAGGAAAACTCTTGCTTATTCAGGTCCCAAACTCTGGAACACTATACCACTACACATAAAACAATCAGAAAGCTTGGCAATCTTTAAGTCATCATACCTTAAATGGTGGTTCTCTGGTGGGAAAAACTTGTTAAACATGTAAAATTCTTGCGTCACTTAATATGTATATAAATGTAATTTTATTCTTTGTTTTATAGTTCAATTTCACTGAACTGTACTATAAATTGTTGGTCTAGCTTTCTTTTGATATGTTTTAGTAGCTTAATTAACGCACTGCTGTTACATCTAATGTAAATATCATTCTGTAAATGTTATATTTGTTCACATTTGTTGTAAATTGTATGTACATATATATTGAGGCTCACAGGTAAGACTGGCTTTGCCAACTGTGTTGCCTCATTAAATAAAGTCTTTATTATTATTATTATTATATATCAGGAGAAATTGATCTGATTCTGACTTCAACACACAGAATATATAAATTTCCACGGGAAATGCATGCATTATAGGTCCTTAAGACTTGTGCATATTGTAATACTATCTTCATAAATACTTAGAAAGCTGGTGTTGAATATAGACAAGTACATTGAAGTTAAATAATGTTAATACAGGTTGCGAGGACCGAGTTAATGTATTCAGTTTATAATAACAAAACAATCATGTAGAGAAACTTCTAAATTTATGTCTAGAATCAATTATCAAACAAATGAGTACAACCAATACAGTGAATGACAAAGATTTAGACCACAATCTTAGGTGAAAACGAAAACTCAGGATTCAATCAACTTAACACTCCAAAAATTTGATAAAGTACATATTACTCAAGTACCATGTAATAAATCACAAAACAGGTTTTCTACAACAAGTATGCCCACCATTGCATTCTAAGAATCATTTAAATTCAAAGACATGGGCAATGGGGTCACATACTGGTCATAACCAATACACATGCCAAGTTTAAGAATCCTTAAGATCATTTACAAAGCAATATAGTCCCCTTTTACAAAGGGGACAAAACAAGTTAACAACACAAAGAACCAGGGTACTGTTTTATCAAAGCACTTACGGAATTCTTAAACTTACGTTCATATTAAAATTCAGTACAATTCTTTTACAACTACAAAGTGCAGTTAATGAATCTGCAATATATTAATAATGAATCCATCAATGAGCTCCTACAAACTCTATCTTTACCCAGTTTGCAGTTGTTAAAGAATTAAAAAGAATTTAAAATTGAACGCAAGATTAAACATTGCGTAAGTGCTTTGATAAAACAGTAGGTAGGTGCATACCAGTATCTGAAATTGTTGTTTCTTGTCAGATTTATAACCTGGAGATCCGTAACCTTGTGAAGAGTTTTGTTCCGATCGTGAATGTTTCCTTTCTCGTCCGTCACGAGAAATACGTGAATTCGCCTCCAATTTTATTTTGTAAAATTCTTGATATTCGTTCTGATTCATTTGTGAGAAATATTGTTGTTGTCGTAGTTTCTGTTTTTCACGTTGCTGTTGGTTACCAGCGTTCAAATTTTCACTGTCTTTGGGAGATTTTCCGTAATTTTCACTGACACTATGTGGATGTGGCGGAGGACGGTTGGTTCCTGACATACCCTGCTTACTGTTGCTGCTTACCCATTTACGTAGATTTCTATAAAACAAGAGAATATTAAAATCATTTTCATTTATTATTCCAACATGAAAGTTATTTAATATTTGTTACAAAAACATGAACAAACTGGAGCTGTCACTATCTAATATAACTAAGGGGACTAATATAACCCCTGCCTGCAAAGGGCCATAATTCTTGCAAAAATCATTCCAAGGTAAATTCTTTCCTTCAGGCACATCTACATGTTGAGGGTATTCATCTGTAAAAGTTTGAAGGAAATCCTGCCAAAATTGTAAGATGAGTGGCAAGCTGGAGCCAGTATATATCATCTCTTACAACTTGTTGTTTGGGCGTATAATTAAACAACTCAACAATGTGCTAAAATATGTGTACAACTCTTTGAAATAATTGAACATGATTTACATTTTTTCTTCAACAGAATATAAGCATTTTAAAAAATCCTTCAGAGCAGATTAACTTTTTTCTTCAACAGAATATAAGCATTTTAAAAAATCCTTCAGAGCAGATTAAATTTACCATAACTTTGCCATTTCTTGAGATATTTTCATCAAATAACTTTTATTTTGGTCAGGAGCCATTGCTCTAACAGGAATGATAAATCCGGAAAATTTTGTGATTTAGGACATCCGCAATACTAAAGGTGCTGCCTCACAAATCGGGCTAAAATTTTTGTATGACGTAATTTTCCTACCTAACCAAGTATTTATATAATAGAAAGTCACTGGTGGTTGTTTTATGAAAGATTTATGGCATATAAGCAATTTAAATCACTCTTGATATTTGGCACTCAGTATTTTTCTGTTTGAAAATATCGCAGTTTCCTTCCAAAATGTTCTGTAAATTATGTAATTCACATATGATCAAACTGTATCTTCAACAAACTAAAGCCGAAACATATGTGAGGTATTCGGTTCGTTTCGCAATTCGTTTTCATCGAATGGAAACAAATTTCAGGCAATTTAAGTGACAGTAGTGCTAATTCTATAGGGTATTAATGCTGAATTACTACAAAATGCCGATGTTTACCAAGTTATTTTTTATGTCGATGTGGTCGTTTATGGCATATACAGGAAACCATACCAAAATTACATGAATATTTGACTATTTTATTTTTGCAATACAGTCAGATCTCGATATAACGACCAGGGCCTCCGCTGTAGGTCGCAAATGGCGCCATTGGCACAAAAATCAAGAATTTGGCGATAAAAAAATCAATTTGGCGAATTTCATGGCGAAAGCTAATTTCTCTACAAGATTTGACCTAATGTCGTTAAAGATCCATTTCACTGCATGCTTATGTCCTAAATTGTCAAAAAAAAAAAAAGAAATCTTGAGAAAAGATTTGGCCCAAGTGGCGCTAAAGTGGCGACAACTTTTTTCTTTTGGCGAATGTAGTGGCGAAAGCTAAATATTCTCCAGAGGAAGCCCTGAACGACACCCGATATACTGACAAATTCATTTTACTGACATCAAATTTGGGGACAAAAGTATTAAAATGCTCTTTGTATCAATTCAGTATACCTACATATTCATTACAACGACATTTTTCTTGGAAACAAACAGCGTCGTTGTATCGAGATCTGACTGTACACCAATACGTGAGGCAGTCCCTTTAAATCCCGCTTGAATATTAATGAATTTACAGTAAGGTAGTACTTCAAAAACATTTTATTCTCTCAGTCTGCTATATTTTGAACACTAAGCTCTGAGAAATATTTTCTTTAAAAGCTGCAACATGATGTGATCTATACTTACTTTAAGAATGGTATAACCATAAAGAAGGCATTAGGATTGATTCCTAGCTGTGTTTTAGTATTTTGGTCGCGTTTATGTGCAGGTAAGGCATCCAGGGGAAACCACTGTAAGCTCTGAATATAACAAAAAGATAATATTAAGTCAACATCATCAAACATCAGTTACATAATGGATACAAAATTACAATAAATTGGAGCTGTCGCCATTCGGCAGACTAACAAACCCCCGCCTGCAAAGATTCTTTCCTTCATGCACAGCTACATGTTAAGGTTGTTCATGTGTGAGAGTCTGAAGGAAATCCTGCAAAAACTTTAGGAGGAGTTTGGTTCACTAGAATACATATACGGACTGATGGAAAGACAGAATGTTAACTACACCTGTCGAAATAGTATGCCAATAATGTATGGAAGACAATAAACTGATCTTGCAAGAGTTGCTTCCCTTATGACTATAAATCATGCATTTAGTGTTTACAATTTGTAATCCTGTCAACACGCCAACTGCATGTTGTATTTCGTTTTCTTCCATCTTATGGTGTTTTCCACTTTTGGGACTAAAAACTAAAATGCTCAAAATGCATCATTTTGCAAATAGGTAACCCAAGTTATTGCTCTTTGAAAATAGCCATTAGAGCCTAATGGGGCTTTAACCACATGCAGGATACAAACCTTGATCTCTTTGCGTGTTTTAGGTTGAAATTTCGTATCTAATGGAACATTTCCTATGATGTATAATCTTGTCAACTGATCGTTTAGTTTATGTTCTAAATAAACATCCTGGTTGATAAATTCACTGACATCGAAACCCGTCTCTTCTAGAACCTGGAAAACATATTGAGTTTATATCATTAGTTGTATCATAAAAGCCCATGGTTCATTTCTGGTATCCAAACCTAATGTGGTGGCAACCTTGAATATCCACTGCGAAATGTAACTGGCAATATAGCATGCAATAGGTTTTTCTATGATTTGAACAAATGACCTAATATCGATCTTGACATAAATTTATTAGACATTCATTGTAACATGGTTTCATAAAACTCACACCATTGTGAGTATATAAATCTACACAAGCCAGGCCTGATTGAATCCACTTGTCCGCTCGTCCTGCACAATATCTTCCTTCTTTATTTATATAGCAGGACAAATAAGATTTTGGGGTTTTCTTCTTTGTCTATATTGCAGGATGAGTGCTTTTTAAAATATTTGTTGAGGCCTGCAAGCATTTGTTATTTTAAAACATAAAACTTAAAACCCATCGCAGACGACAGACAAAGGAAGATCAAATACAGCGGTGTCAACAGGGCCAAATTAAAAATCAGGAAAATCATATGCGGACGACCATTTTTGCAAAACAGGAAGCCTTCAATGACATTGTTTCCACAATTAACTCAGTTTGTATAAAAGAAAATCCTTCAGAGCAGATTAAATTAACCATAACTTTGCCATTTCTTTAGATATTTTCGTCAAATAACTTTTAATTTGGTCAGAAGCAATTGCTCTTTCAGGAATGATAAATCCGGAATTCCGGATGAATCAGGAAAATTGACACCCCCGCAAATATAAGCCAGCCTACAATGTAAAGCTCGAACACATATTTTATTTAATGCCATACTAAAAGCATACTTGTGTTTTTCACATGCCATCAGTATGCTGTAAAATAATTAACAATCACAGTGGACTAATTTTCATTAATTTCGTGAATAAAATAGATCGAGAAATTAAATCTCCTTGAATAATTGACCTAAAAATATGTGACGAGAGATTTTTCTTTCAAAGTTTTAAATCCAGGAATTTAAGAAACCACCAAATAACCATTTTACCAAAAAGAGCAAAATTTAATACACCCAAAAATAAACAAGTTTACAATATATATAACTTGGAGTTTACAATGCTCACATTTGTGCTTTGATGAAGCAGTTCAATAATTTGACATACAGTATAGAAACATACCAGGATTCTGCTTGCTCTGCTTATCTTATGTTACAGTAACAATGTTACAACTAGAGCTGTCGCCATTCGGCAGACTAATATACCCCCGCCGTCAAAGGGCCATAATTCTGCCAAAATTAATCGCAGTGCAAATTCCTTTCTTCATGCACATCTATATGTTGAGGTTGTTCATCTGTGAAAGTTAGAGTGAAATCCTGCCAAAACTGTAGGAGGAGTAGCGTCCACAAGAATGCATCTACGGACAGACAGACAGACAAGCTGAATCCAGTATACCCCCCTTACAACTCGTTGTGCGGGGGTATAATAATATACAATAATATACACATATAAATTTCAAAAGAAGACTCAAAGTCTGTCCACCATTCAAACATAAAATTCGTCTGAACTGATATAATTTACCTCTCTGACAGCACAATCGTGGGGTGTCTCACATTTATTAACTTTTCCCTTTGGAAATCCCCAACTGGCTTTCGTCCAAAAACCTTGTACTAACAAACACTGAAAACATGAAAACAAAATGTGTAATACTTCAGCTTGACATATCCCGGACAAACTCTGATGTTGACCTGCATGTCGGATCCACTTACGCTGACTTACCCAACACTTCCAAGCATTTTACGACGGACATTTAATACTTTCTCTCAATAGCAATGCTGAAGTAATTAGATCTCTGACTCAATGGCCACTAGCTTCTCAGTGTGAAGGGTCATTGTCATTTTGATACTTTTGACTCCATTTTACCATTTTATAGACAATATATCCATGATTTTGAGAGAAAATCACCCTTGAAACACAAATAAAAAAATATGGCTTTTTGGAATCTTCAAGAGTCAAAACCTCTACTCCCAGACCACCATTGTGCTCTCATTTCATGTTTACATGAAAAAATGAGGTTTACAATAGAAACGACATTATCAAGGCTCATGAATATAGTTTTACACAGTCACATGAAAATACAAATACACAAAAACAACATTGAGTTAGTTACTAATAAATAAAATATTATTAATATTATAACCAAATGTGGTTATTTGTGGAGAGTCACTGCCAAGTCAAATGGCATCCATGAATAATTGACAATATTATCTATTTCCAGTCCAAAAGGTGTTCTACCATTGTTTATCTGAATGTTGTGACATAGTGATTAATGGCAATTAATGGAATGTTATGACATAGTGAATAGTGCTCAAACCAAATATTGGACCAACATTCGGCCCAAATATATTAATTGAAGCATAGGCTTCTGATGAGAGACTTAGCTTTTGCAGCTTTTCACACACACACACAACATATTTTCTAGAGCTTTACTTACATATTTCATTTCAGGATCCAGCATTATGGCACCATAGGTTGGTACGGTCAACTTGTAAGATTTCCAGTTTCCCAAAATTTTATCCACTTCCTCAGCATGGCAATTCAGAGATGGACAATGATGAAATACTAGTGCAAGTTAAGTAATATATGTGATGGGTGAAATAAGACATTTTATAATGTTTTCAACAGCAAAATTGATATAAAAGACAAAGTCAAATAACTTCACAGTCTTTGAATTCTTAGCCCAAATTGCTATATTGAAGCATAATGCCAAATCCTGAAATCGAGTCTCTAAATCAGTTTCGGGTGCCACTAGCGCACACCCCTACTTCAAAACTCATCTCAAACATTTGTTCTATTGTTAAATTCGGCTTATTTCAATTCAAATGAGTATAACTTTGTCAATTCTTAGAATTTTTTCTCCAAATAACTTTCATTTTTTGCAGAAATGTTCATTTATACTAATGCAGTCAATCCAGATTTCCGGATTATTCCGGAATAGTAGCACCCCTGTATATAATTGGTCAAAGTGAAACTGATAAATTTTGAAGAAGCCAAACTGTATAAATTCTATAATCACTAACCCACATTCAAGTTTATTAGCCTGAGGTTTCAGGCTAGTCATTTATAGCATGAAGACTGACAGTAATACACTTTGAAATACATGTATCACTCTGTTATCAACATTAATAGATAAGATGTACAAGAGCATTTTAACACATGAAGTTGACCGCAGCTTTTTCTACATACATATTGAGAGAATCAAGGTAGGCTTGAGCTACTTTAGTACTTAGCAAAAGTTCTAACGAAAAATGCACTTCAACCAAACCCAGTTTGTTTTCAGTCTGTGACCGACACGTTTTTTTTCAAACAAAGCTGCAGGGCTCTACATTTTTTTTCAAAATAGAGTTGTCCAGGACGAGTGACCTTGACAAATTAGAGTTGTCCGAATTTTAAGTTCAGTTGTCCCGATTAAAACAAGCAGAAGTCTGTCAAGTTAATACTGCTGGTAAACCAGAGGTTCCATTACTTTAGTGTTTTATCTTGCTTAGCAGATAAAATCTAGCCTACAATTTGAAGTATTTCTCAGCTTTTCAGTTTTCACACACACCAAAAATCAGACAGTGAAAATAGAATACATGTTGTGTACATTTGGGTATTGCTAATGCGGTTCTACAGTCTACTGAAGACTGCCTATGGTCAAATTATACACAATACCTGCATAATAAACTATCTATATTAGAAAGGATACTTTGCGCAGAAAAATCTTTGATTCCACAAGTTTTTAATTCTACATTTTCTGCACAATAAAAGTCCAGATAAAACCAGTGAGCCAGTTCTATTTGAAAGAATATTCGAATCAGGTCTTGTCTCTCCTCTTCTGGTATATTTATAATGAATCGACTGAAAGTAGAATACATGTAGTTATAACTTATAACGTTTAGGTAATGGAAGCAAACATGCTATTGCAATTTTAGGCCTGACATTGTGCTGTATTGCAGATTTCATATCAGAGAGCCAGGACTCTGTACTATATCATAAACTCCACATACAAATTACAATCACATGCGTCTTATCATGGAATTAAATTGCAAGGATATGACATGCAGCCTAGATCTACATTTTCATAGCTGTGCCGCCCGATTTTACTCTCACACATGGATAAATCAAGTGTTTAATTTTAATGGTGGTTATATTTCTTAAATGCATATCTTCAAATGGCAAATTTATCGGATCAGTTTATCAACAAATGTAACGGCTTCCTGGACCTGGTAGGACCAGATTGAATCAAGATTTGGCCTCTGATTAAATCTTGAAACATTCAATTTTAACTTTTATTCGTTCGACTTTGAACTTTTATAAACTATAAATATAGACGAAAGATACACATAATTGGCACAGAGAACGTCTTTAAGTTTAAACTGTTAACCCATTTGGCAACTTTTTGGACTGTCGCGAAAACATATTACAATGTGATAATTCTGTTTCGACTAACCTGCACAAGTCATCCAGCACATAATCTGGTATCTGAAAGCTAGGCGTATTCGGAGGCTGTGTATTAGATAATGGTTGCTGCATTTTCTCCTTAAAACCGTCACATTCAATACGAAAACAAAACTTGACTTGTTTTCCTTTTTTTGTTTGGATAAAATCCGCTTATTCCGGAAATCCGGGAATGGGTCCAACTCGTCCCCTAGTCAACTCGTACTTTTTCAGCTTACCATAGTTTCAGTGAACTCGTTCAAATAATTTGTCTATGACGATCGTTTTGAATTATAACCACCCCATCCAAATAGTTTGAAGATCTATCAGTTAACTTTCTAAGTCTAAGAAACTGAGGACGCACACGAATGCTGATGTAGATCGTCGAAAATCCGTGCAGACGACAAAACATGGACGAATTGACATATATTATGATTGCCAACCTAATTCTTTAGGCATTATGGGAGTACGTTATATCGTATTGTTTATTTAAAGTTTACGTTTTACAAATATAGTTTAGTCATTAATCGTTAATGGTCAATGGGAAATAACTCTGCTCAATTTGACAAAGTTCTTTCCCTTTGACCAGGAGCTATTCAATTCTCTACATCTATAGGTTACATCAACTCAGTCACACTGGACTATTATGTGATGGGTTGGGACTGGTCAGAAAAAGTAAGAACTGTATGGAAATAAATAGGAAAGTAAGAAATAAGTAAAAGTTCAAAGGAAGAAGAATAAGAAAGTTTTTAAATGTTATCTATACCCTGCTTTGACCTTTAAAATTAATCATTACGTGAGAGTTGTTTCCCTATGACCAAATATTTATTATCAAAACTATAATTGTCAACATTGTTCCTTCAGTTAATAAAGCCGATGATGAAGGGTCTGGATTTTATATTACTATCCAGTCTGACACCATGGACAGGCAAATAGTTCAAGTGTGTGTGTCGTCTGCTAAATTAATTGCATGTGTTATATTTAAATAATTAGTCACTAATTGCAAAACAGGGACTAATAAGACATAAAATGTATTTTTGTAAAAACAATTAGAGGAATGATTCATCAGTTTATGAAGTACATGTATATCATATTAATTCAGGACAAGTTCACTAAAACTGAGTACGAATCGATTAGGGGGCGAATTTAATGTAAATTGCACGTTGTCATAAACTTTACGTTACACAGGAAGTAAACACCTGACAAGTGTTGACAACTCATCGCATCGATTTCAGACTTGAGTGCACCAACGACGTCTTTTGAGTGCATTTAACAGCATACTTCTGTTCTATTTAT
Source organism: Spisula solida (assembly GCA_947247005.1). Taxonomy (NCBI): domain Eukaryota; kingdom Metazoa; phylum Mollusca; class Bivalvia; order Venerida; family Mactridae; genus Spisula; species Spisula solida. The sequence continues at coordinate 21,946,066 of OX365951.1, forward strand.
AACCCATTTTGTCGATGGCTGCTAATCCAAGAGGAAGTATGCGACCAAACGGGCGGTCTCCACCATTTCTTGCTATCGGTTTGTGTGTTGCTTTGGTCATTCTTGGTTTCAACTACTGGAGTTTGTCAGCACGAAATGGCGAACAAGCCAACGAAATTGCCTTAATGGAAAGTGAACTTCGTCTTGTCAATGCTAAGAAAACATCATCTGAGAAGAGAGGGGAGGCTTTATCGGACAAAGTGGCCGACTTAGAAAAAGAAATCAGTTCCCAGAAAGAAATCATTGCAAGTAAAATGTCCGAACTTCAATCGGTAAAACAGGTGAAAGAAGAATGTGCGCAAAAAGTGAACGACATGGAAGGAGACAGAGTGACAATGAACGATAAATTGGTAGGTTTAAACTTCACATTAAACATCAAATGTAATTTAAACTCGGTTATTAAGTCAGGCAATCAGCAGTACTACGATTGTTTCGTTGCACAATTTCTGTATCCCAAAATGAAACATAAAATTACAGGCATGTCGCACCATCGCAGACATCATTCAAGGCAGATTGTAACAGCATCATCGCACATCTGTTTCGCTTGACATAGTGGGGAAATGGCCATATAATGGGCAACACTCATACCAAATTTCCAGTCAATAAAATACATTTTGAAGGTTGTAAATGTATGTGCTATGTGTACTAGTTGGCAATTAGTTTCCGACATAAAGCTATTATTTGTATTTAGCGTCTTCAATCCTGTCTTCAATTGAAGTGAAGAATAAATTGAAGAACTACACCGTAGGAACAAGTGTGTGGCAAGAATTACATTTCACGTAAATAGAAAAAACAACTAGAAAACATGCAATATAATGATAATCTTTACCTCTTTTGCTTGGGAATCACCTGTTGACGAAAAATGAATATGCATGAAGAAACTAACAAGTCATCTCTTAATAGTCATGGGCTTGACCGAGCAGTTGATACCGGTAAAGCTAATTTTATCTAGCAACTTGAACAGGCATGAACAGAATTAACAAACCAAACGAAAGTCGGTGATAGTATAATATTGTCATAATAGTAAATACGAAAATTTAAATATAGTTCTTGAATTATACGTCGTAATCTGAGTTTTTACTAATTAGAAAATACAATGACTATAAGGCTACAATCATGGTCTACGTGGAATCCAAACTATGATAGACAACTCTTAATATCTACGTGCAACCAATAGAAGTTAATTCCTGATAGTTGAGATGCTCAGTACGAGGAAAATAAAGTATTAATTAGTAATGTCGGCCACCTCGTATTATCGGATTTAAGAAATATTAAGAAAACAGTTAAAAATTGTCGGCTACTGCTTTTTAACATAAATATAAAAATTGATGATGATTCTTCTATTTCTTAAACAGCATTGTTCAATGATCAATCTTATATTTTTACAACCACCCTCAAAATAAATACTATTTCATAACCCCTTTTTAAACATAAATTATTAAAATGTAATAAACAACAATTTAATATATATATATATATATATGGACAATTTAGAAGAAAGTGATTAGTGATGATGAGACAGTAATTAATTAAAGAAAATAGCAATGGTTTAGCGGAAAAGACTTGTTGGTGAAATCAGATCTATGTAATAAATTGAAAATCATCGACTTTTGAGATTTAGCCAGATTTTGATAGTTGCAATGTGATTCGTCATACATGTAGGAAACTCAAGTTATAAAATACTTATATTTCGCTATGAAATTTGACTATCCTGACACCTACATGTAGCAGTACCACAGGTAACTGTATCATTAATAAAGAGTAACCCAAAAAAAAAAATTTTTTTATAATTTATAATATCTTCAAAAGGTTATACATGCAATGTATTATAACATTATTAACACAGGAAATTGACCATACAGTCACTGAGGTTCAGTTTGTTTTCAATAAACATTTCATTAATACTATTACTGGTGTTATTTTAAATACATTTATATAATCAGAAACTAGAGAGCTTCGTCTTTAATTTTATATCAATATTTTAAAAATTTGTCCATAAAAAATAAAATAAACCCATAGGGCGTGGATTCACTTTCTTTCTTCTTATTTAGAATAACATTGTCGTTTCTATTGAATGCACCTCAGTGATTGACTGGACACCGTGATATACATTTCATTGTATAACTTTTAAACTACCGATAGTTGATCAATTTCGTTAGGATTTTGCATGTAGGTACATGTAGTTCTAACGGTATTGTCTATGAATGTAATTACTTTATGAAGATATCGAAAGCCAATTCCTGTTTTTGATACCATGAAAATCTTGACCACTTATTAAAGTTCAAATACACCTTTCTAAGATAACATACAAATACACCTTTCTAAGATAACATAAATTTTATAAAATATTTTTTTACTCTTTGTCAATGGTACAGTTACCTGTGAGCAGTATCACAATTTTGAAAAATTCAGTTTGTTCTATTTTCAATTGAAAGGGAGGTAATTCACAATTTTTGCAATTTCCTAAATTTCAAATCTGTACATCTTTGCAATGTCTAATTCTTTTAGCAATGTTTGACGAGTTGTATTTTTTACATTATTTTATACGTCCACGGACAAACTGTTTTGTATACAAATTACAATGGACATAACTCTGCATAGTTGACAACGCTATGTAAATCATGAACTTAATTTGCTTGAGTCAAGAGCATAATGAAGGTTGAGTTACATGTAACTGTTAAGTACATGTACTTTATCTTATAATCTATATTATCCAATTGCTGTGTACAAAAATAGAAGAGTTTGACAAGTGACTGATTATAAATAATGTTGAGTGTATAAATGCATGGCAGAAAGATGTCAAGAATTTGGTTTTGAACTTGCATTCATCTTGTGGCGTTAGGATTTCATGGGACTGTCAATCAGCAAACATTATACAAATTAACGAAACACTTGTGAAAAGGCGTCCCAAAACTAATTGTAGACTTTACAAGGCTACGAAACACTGTAACCAAGCGCTTAATAGCGCTTTGCTATTAAACTTGTTTGCTACTGCTTAAACTAGTGCTACTTAGTGAAAAAAATCAGAAGAAAGAATAATAAAATGCTGAGATGCATCAATGTATATTATAGTGATAGTTTTTGCTTTAAGATACTGATTACTCGATACTTTTATTTAACTTTTTTTCTTTATATGCAAGTATGCTATTCGTGAATTATAATCATCCCTATCACATATCTATACACGATTCAGACATACATTTAATCTATATAATAATGGCCAAGTTGTTGAAACATTGTTCATGTATTTGAAATAAAGAAATATGCAATTGGAAAAATATGTATTACAAAAACCGAAATTAAAGTCCTAATAATATAAGACCGTACGGGAAAAGTTTTAAACATAAACCCCTTGATTCAATGATTGAATGTTGAAGTAAAAATATTAATGTCAAAAGGTTACAGAAAGTTTTGAACCTGCGACCACTGGCGTTAAAGGCGCAAACCTTTCCACTGCGCTACTATCCATGCTTGATTTTCCTTTCGAATTTTGTTATAAATGCAGAGATTACTGCCCATATAGTAAATAAACATACGAATCGAAAACAGCCAATACAGTCGGGTGTGTACGGACTTTGATCAGAGTCTCAGTTTAATCTGGTCAGACAATAGTATTAAATTTACTGTGTAAACAAAAGTTTGACAAGTATTTGTATTTCTTAATGTTCGGAATGACACCATAATTCCTAAAATTGACCGCTTTTTCGCGTTTTCAAATTGCCATTACTTTTTATCCAGATGACATACCTACATAATTCAAACTGTTCTGCAGAGCTTTTGATGAGCTCTTTAATTTGCACTAACATTGATCATCATTGGTGAACATACAAAAATTGACTGGGGTTGCTATTACTTGTGTTCTAGTACCATAACTCTTTTGAGTGTTTCGATGTTCTAGAGTCTTACTGTATCTTGAGGGCTCAGTGCAAAACTATTGTACATGCCTCTATAAATTGATGTAGTTACTATAGTTTTGCACCGAGCCCTCGAAGATGTTCTATAGCATGTGTACCATCAGTAGTCAACACCATTATTCAAGTCTTCTTCCAATAGCATTCGTTAGGTCATGTGAATGATTTTTAATGTCATATGGCAAATTATATATTTTTATTTATTTGATTGAATACAACTGATTGGTAAATTAATTATTTGATTAAATATAGTGATGATTAGTGGATTACTTTTACTTTTAAGTAACTTTTCAGTCTGTCTTTTGACCTTGACACCAATAAGATTATATAGAAAGATATGTATGTTGATATTGTGATCAGGGGTCATTTTTGACCTTTTTCACAATTTTATATATTGTTATATAATTGATGTTCATAATAAATCTTGAAAAACTTGAAATCTTGAATCCATAGACATTAACTGTTAAATATTGCTTTTTTGGTATAATTAACCTATTATTATAAAACGTTTGGTTGGTTTAACTTGTTAGTTGCTAAGGCTTAAGTTTAAATACCTCTATTTCAAAATTGCTGTCATTCTATTGTGTGTTATTTCCATTGTAAAATGATCAATAAGTTGCCACTGGGCAGAAATGTTGAACTTTAATTATATTGTACTTTTATAGTAAGCCTTAAGGATGTCGCAAAAATGTCCAATCCCACTGATATAGGTCATGTTCCCAAACTGGTAAGATAAAACCCTGTATTTTCTTGTGATATTCATGAATCTTACAAGTAGTCAGAAATTAGATACTTAGGTCACTTAATTTCCCCATTAGGCCCTTTTACAAGTCATAATAACTCGAATATTGAAATACACTGTACATGTACCATAAAAACATATTGAGGGCTCAGTACAAGACTATTGTACATGCCTATATAAATTGATGTAGTTACAATAGTGTGCACTGAGCCCTCGATATATACAAACGCCCATAGTTAAACTGTTATTTCAAAGCACAACTTTAGGATTTAAGGCACTACAGGATAGTTGATTCTTGTTACATGTATAAGGCATTGAGATACCGTACCTCAGTTAGGCAGTGCTTTCTGCCCCTATGGAAGGACTGGGTACAAGTTGCACTTGGCAATACAGTATTGTACATACCATTAAAAGTTACAAATGATAACCAATGATGCATGTAAAATTTACAAGAGTTACATACGCCAAATTTTACAAAAATTACTCTTAATTGCCATATTATATATTAGTCTTGCGTCCAGTGTGATATGAATCCAACAATAGAGAATGAAAGACATTTTAGTTATTATAAATAATAAAGGTATAGTGACAGCAAACATTTAATATTTTAGCATTCAAACACATAAAATCTGTACTGTGTATACTGGGTATAAATCAGGATTTGTTGTATATAATTATAACCAATACATTACAAAACGCCCTAAAGTCAGTTGCATACATGTAATAGATTTTTAAATAAAATAATTATTCCAATATTCAGCTATCATGTAGTCTTGATAGCTTTCATGTGCACGCTCATTGAATTATACGTTAATCCGTTTACATTGAAATAAAATAAGCAACTGAATCACTGTTTTAATGAGAATATTACTTCAGTATACACCCGCCATGTTTTTTGAGCCATGACTAATTTATGCAGCAATGCTGATTACACACCAATAAAGGGAAGGAACCTATTGATGGGGTCAAAAACTAGGTCACATCGTAAAATCATAAAAAAACTGAATTTTCTTGAATCTTCATCAGAAAATGTAAATACCGTAATTACTTGGTTACAATAGGGGTGTGCATGCACTACTACAACAGGTGAACAACCTAGGGCCCAGTTGTTATTAGTGTTATCTTATAAAGTTCACCATTTGCAATATTGTGTCGCCTGAAAAGGCGACATATAGGTGTTACTTTGGCGGCTGCGGCAGCGGCTGCGGCGTCACAAATTGCTTGTCCGGAGCTTAACTTTGTCACCTTAAGTTCAAATGACTCAAGATTTGGTATGCATGTTTCTTACAATAAGCCGAAGTGCAGTGCACAGGAACGATAACTCTACCTGTCATAGTTTTTGAATTATTTCCCTTTGATTGATTTTATTAGAGCATTGCTTGTCCGGAGCATAACTTTGTCACCTTAAGTTCAAATGACTCTAGATTTGGTATGCATGTTTCTTACAATAAGCCGAAGTGCAGTGCGCAGGAACCATAACTCTACCTGTCATAGTTTTTGAATTATTTCCCTTTGATTGATTTTATTAGAGCATTTCTTGTCCGGAGCATAACTTTGTCACCTTAAGTTCAAATGACTCAATATTTGGTATGCATGTTTCTTACAATAAGCCGAAGTGCAGTGCGCAGGAACCATAACTCTACCTGTCATAGATTTTGAATTATTTCCCTTTGATTGATTTTATTAGAGCATTTCTTGTCCGGAGCATAACTTTGTCACCTTAAGTTCAAATGACTCAAGATTTGGTATGCATGTTTCTTACAATAAGCCGAAGTGTAGTGCGCAAGAACCATAACTCTACCTGTCATAGTTTTTGAATTATTTCCCTTTGATTGATTTTATTAGACCATTTCTTGTCTGGATCATAACTTTGTCACCTTAAGTTCAAATGACTCAAGATTTAGTATGCATGTTTCTTACAATAAGCCAAAGTGCAGTGCGTATGAACCATAACTCTACCTGTCATAGTTTTTGAAATTTCCCTTTGATTGATTTTATTGTACCATTTCTTGTCTGGATCATAACTTTGTCACCTTAAGTTCAAATGACTCAAGATTTGGTATGCATGTTTTTTACAATAAGCCAAAGTGCAGTGCGCAAGAACCATAACTCTACCTGTCATAGTTTTTGAATTATATCCCTTTGATTGATTTTATTAGACCATTTCTTGTCCGGAGCATAACCTCGTCACCTTAAGTTCAAATGACTCAAGATTTGGTATGCAAGTTTCTTGCAATAAGCCGAAATGCAGTGCGCAAGAACCATATTTCTACCTGTCATAGTTTTTGAATTATTTCCCTTTGATTGATTTTATTAGAGCATTTCTTGTCCGGAGCATAACTTTGTCACCTTAAGTTCAAATAACTCAAGATTTGGTATGCATGTTTCTTGCAATAAGCCGAAATGCAGTGAGCAAGAACCTGAACTCTACCTGTCATAGTTTTTGAATTATTTCCCTTTGATTGATTTTATTAGAGCATTTCTTGACCGGAGCATAACTTTGTCACCTTAAGTTCAAATGACTCAAGATTTGGTATGCATGTTTCTTGCAATAAGCCGAAGTGCAGTGCGCAAGAACCATAACTCTGCCTTGCATCGTTTTTGAATTATTTCCCTTAGATTGATTTAATTTGAGCATTTCTTGTCCGGCGGATAACTTTGTCACCAAGAGGTTGAATTACTTGAAATTTGGTATGCATGTTTCTTACCAAAAGTCCAAGTGCAGTACACAAGAATCGTAACTGCAATTTTTTATTTTTGTCCCTTTGATTGATTTTATAAGCATTTCTTGTCCGTGGCATAACTTTGTCACCATAAGTATTAATGACTCCAAGATAGGTATGCATGTTTCTTGCTCTGCCTTTTTTTTTAGCTCACCTGTCACAAAGTGACAGAGTGAGCTTTTGTGATCACACTTCGTCCGTCGTCCGTCCGTCCGTCTGTCCGTCCGTCAACAATTGGGTTGTGTCCTCTCTAGAGGTCACAATTTTGGCCTAATCTTTATGAAACTTGGTCACAATGATCATCTGAACAAAATCTAGGTCAAGTTCGATATTGGGTCATCTGAGGTCAAAAACTAGCTCACTAGGTCAAATTATAGAAAAAACCTTGTTTTAAACCTTTCAACATGTAGTCTTCATGGTCACTTAACTCTCTGCTGTAACTCTCTACTCTCTATACATACAATAAACTTTCATCAACCAATGAAAATGTGTATCAGGGTTCAAAGCAGTTTTGTAAAGGTCAAATATCAAAATATTCTAGTATTCTATAGCAGGGTGTGAATTGTAATGGTTAAGTGGAAATCAAAGCGCTGTAGGGAGCGTAGACATTTTCCTGAGGGTCGTGGGTTCAAACCCCACTGGAACCATATTTTTTTATTTTTTTTTTTGAGTGTTTAGGTATTGTTTTGTCTGTTAAGCATTTATTTGTACATTTTCCTGATGGTTGTGGGTTCAACCCCCACTGGAACCATAATTTTTTTTTTTATTTTTTTTTTTTAGTGTTTAGGTATTGTTTTGTCTGTAAAGCATTTATTTGTACATTTTCCTGATGGTCGTGGGTTCAACCCCCACTGGAACCATAATTTTTATTTTTATTTTTTTCAGTGTTTAGGTATTGTTTTGTCTTTATAGCATGTATTTGTACATTTTCCTGATGGTCGTGGGTTCAACCCCCACTGGAACCATAATTTTTATTTTTTTATTTTTTTAAGTGTTTAGGTATTGTTTTGTCTTTATAGCATGTATTAGTACATTTTCCTGATGGTCGTGGGTTCAACCCCCACTGGAACCATAATTTTTAATTTTTATTTTTTTAAGTGTTTAGGTATTGTTTTGTCTTTATAGCATGTATTTGTACAGTTATATGGAGGAAAAATATTCCAAAATATTTTGTTTAAAATAAAGGTCAAATCATAGAAAAACCTTGTGTAGTCAGTCACCAGAGGTTACAATTTCAACTAAATCTTTATGAAACTTTGTCACAATGATCCTGTCAACAAAATCTAGGCCAAATTCGATTTTGGGTCATCTGGCGTCAAAAACAAGGTCACAATGTCAATTGACATTTTTCTGAGGGTCGTGGGTTCAAACCCCACTGGAACCATAATTATTTTTTTAAGTGTTAAGGTATTGTTCTGTCTTTATAGCATGTATTTGTACAGTTATATGGAGGAAATATTTTGTTTAAATTATAGGTCAGATCATAGAAAAACCCTGTGTAGTCACCAGAGGTTACAATTTCGACTTAATCTTTATGAAATTTGGTCCTAATAATCATCTCAACACAATCTAGGTTAAGTTTGATATTAATTAAGTCATCTGGGGTCAAACGCTAGGTCACATGGTCAAATCATACAAAAACTTGCAATAGAGGCTGAATTTCCTTAAATTTTATTCAGAAAATGTGTAGGATCACCATAGGGGTGTGCATGCACTAGTACGACAGGTGAGCGACCTAGGGCCCTTTGGGCCCTCTTGTTGTCCAGAGCATCACTTTGTCATTTTTAGTTCAGATGACTATAGAACTCTTGTGAGTCGATATGTAGCCCAATAGTGGATAGTTTTCCATGACAAATGTGCATGTCGTCAGGCGACACATGCGACTCGTGGAGCTTTTATATTTGTTTCATAACATTTGCAGTAATTTGTGGAAAATATATTTGTTTCATAACATTTGCAGTAATTTGTGGAAACTTTGTATCAGAACATTATAAAAAAGTGACCTACTTAAGCCTACAGTCATCTCAATAAGTACTCACCCAAATGCCATGGATAGTAATTTTTGCTGATTTTCTGTTTGGGAGCTAACTTTTTCTTGATGAAGGTTACTTACCCAAATGGCAGGTAATATTAAAAAAGTGAATTTCATGCCAGCGCCTAATAAACATATAAAGTCTAGGGTATAATGAACAATTATTGCATCTTCAAGGAAGTTGAAATTCTGATGTTGTGCATTTATGACATGTTTATGTTACAGGATGTGTGTGAAGCCGAGAAAAGCTCTTTGATGAGTGAAGCTGAACAGTTAAAAGGTAAATTACTCATATATAACTGGTTGAAGTTTTTTTAAAATGTTCAATACTTTGTTTATTATCAATGCTATTGCAATGAAACTTGACACACTGATTCATTGTATATGTTATTAGTCAACTCCTCTAGACAAGTTGCGTAACTCTATGATGATTTTGTAAGGAGTTGTGGCCCTTTTAAACTAAGACAATATTTTGTTTAATCTCAATGCTATTGTAATGTAACTTGATAGTCATACTTAACATCATTAGTCAACTTTACTACACGTGTCATATAATTATAGGATTATTTGGTAAAGAGTTACAGGCCTTTTTTAACGTATACATTTTGAAAACTTTAAGTTCTTGTGCATACTATCAACATCACACTTCGGGGGGGGCATATATGTCCCTTACCAGTGATTTTGTTGGCAATTTTTGGGCCGAATACAGGCCCCTTCCCCTAGCAAAATAACCTCCATTTTTCCAAAAAAATCTTAATTTTTTCCCAAAAAGATGCATATTTTTTCCCCTTTTGTGCTCGCTGGTTTCAAAGCAACTACAGTCTAGCTGTTTTATATTCAAAACAATGGATTTTCAATAGTCATTGTCACATATGACTAGCAATTTATGAACAATTTTAACCAAAACCATTTTTTTGAATAATTACCAAATTGCACTAAATTTCCCAATTTTAAAGAATTTTGTTCAAGAATAATCACTGCTTACAGAGACAGGTGTTGTTATCAACTGTTGCAACTATATTGTATTGTTTAATCTATTTACAGGAGATGCTGAAAGTCTCAAGAACAAGCAATGTGAAGCCAGGTAAATATAAGATTATACTTCTAACATTATTCTGGGATATTTCACTAGTATGGTCATTTTAGGGGGTTCATAAGGGGCTGAATATCAATTATTATTTTGATATTATGATTTAAGGCTTTCGTGACCCGCTTGTTAATTATTCAATTCATGGTTTTTATCCACATTATTCAATGAAATATTAGTGAGTAATGTTGTTAAAGGACCGTGGTAAGTACACTGGATTTGTAACTCAGCGATCTGGGTATGATTCCTGGTCACAGCAGGTCAAACCCTTGCATGAATATTTGACAGCAATGTTGATATTCCTCTATATTGGGGGAAGTTGCCGGTTTCGGATGGAAAAGTTAGTACTGGTTATGATAAAAATGTTTCAGTAAATCACCCGCCATATATAACTAAAATATTAATGAGAAACAGTGTTAGACTGGATTAAACAAACCAATATATTTGTTTCAGCGATTGTGAGACGTTCTCCAAGCAATCTCGGGAACAAACATTGAGGGATATAAATCGTGTAGCAGGGAATGGTCCCCTCATAGACCTGTATAAAATGGGCGGAGATGTTGGACAGTTTGCCGAACAATTAAAGGAGCTTGCGGCTCTTGCACAAAACAATGCGTATGTATTCATTTTCATTACATTGCTGTTCCTTTTCTTATATGAACCAATCACCTGGCCCCAATCTCCCAAAGCATCTTAAGTAGAAAATCTTATCTCAAATTGAGATTTTGTCTAAATTAGAGTCTTAGTTTGAGATAAATTTAGTGTGTCAGCTCTTTAAATTTTACTGTAATAAACTAAGACTAATGTTTGCTGTTTTGTGATGTGAACTTTGAGTCTAGCCTCCCATAGAAATTATCAAAATGACACATGGCATTATTTGAGATGAGATTAGCTCAGATTGAGATGTTTCGGGAAATTGGGGCCTGGTAAATGGCACCTAAAAATATCTGCGACATTAGTTTATTTTCCAAATGGGGGCATTTTTCTAACATTGAGGATGAGGACCCACATAAAATTTTGCCAGACATTTTCTTCTCTGTCTATGTATGATTTTCGCACATAAAACCATGGTTTAACCTTTATGGTAGATATACAATGCATGATACATTAGCCATTTTAATACACTTAGTAGAGTGAGTCTGAGAGTCCAAATTTTATTTCAATACACAGCTTGTGTTACCTAGTCATGATCTGTCTTGGATAACATTAGAAATGAGGTGTTGAGAGTGATAAATAAAAATTTAAAAACTTGTTTAACAATCGACCTGAAATAAATTAGTATAAATTACAAACTGTTCATGATTTTTTAGACCTATACAAGGTGGTGCTAATAACCAGCAACAACAGCAGCAGCAAGAACAGGTAGTGGATATGAACCCTCAGCAGCCAAATGCTGTCATATCCCCTCAGGTCGGAGGACAGGGTAATGTACAGGGTGGAGGACAGGGTGGAGGACAGGGTGAAGGACAGGGTGAAGTAAAGAATGAACAGTCACAGACAAATGTTGAGACCCAAGACAGTGGTTTACAACAACAACAACAACAATCTGATAACAAGAAGGATGAAGCTGATGAGGTGAAGGATTCTGCACAGGTTGCTCGTCCTGATGTCAACGAGCTCAGTGAAAGTAAGACATATATCAATGTATAACTTATAACACACTAATTAAGATAAATCGCATTTGATGATCAAATATTCTAGAGGCAAACATAACACATGCATGTCTAGTCTACTAACATTGATATTCATTTCATGTATTATTAAGTACAAAATAACATTATTTATTGATTTACTTGACTGTATGCTTCAGCTTGCTAGAACAGACATTTGATAGTCAGCAAATCAACCCTTGTCCATGACTACCAGTAATAATTATTTTGGTCAAATATGGTTTTCAGGAATAATTTCAAATTATGTACATATACATTATGGCATAATTTTTTTAAAGAATTTAATTCAAAAACATTGCATGACAACCTATTACGATTAAACTCTTCTTAAAAGACTTTTGTGACTTGTAGATAATAATAATCAGTGTTGTTATATTAGATGTATTCTTATGGCTAATTTCACTTGTTTACTACTTAGTTTCACCATACATGCATCGTTATCTTGGCTTAAATTAAAAATATATAATGACACGGTATAGTGATATATGCCCGACCATGAAAGCATAGATCCTAATTATCTGTTTTATATGAACGCAAGTTTTTGTATATGAATTTAATGCCTTTTGATTTTATCTTTATTGAAGTTGTCTTATTATTGAGGTGTTGTTTCAGTGAGGTGTTACTGTGTGCTTTTGCTTTAAGTGTTTGAAGATAAAACAAATACTGTAGGTAACTGTATCATTTATAAATCATGAAGAAAAAAAATCATCAGCAGTATTTATTAATGTCATAAATATATACATGAATAGATGTAATATTTTTTAGCTCAACTGTCACATAGTGACAGGGTGAGCTTTTGTGTCACTCTTCATCCGTCATTCTGTCTGTCCGCGCGTCAACACTTCATTCAAGCTACTTCTCCTCGTAAACCACTAGGCCAAATTCAACCAAACTTCACAGTCATGTTCCTTGGGTGGTCCTTTCTAAAAATAGCTAAAAGAATTACAATCCATGCAGAACTCTAGGTTGCCATGGAAACAGATAGGAAAAATCTGTAAAAAATCATAAAAAGTCAACCGCTGGCCAGATTTCAAAATTGACATTTTTGTAATGATTAATTAAAAAACATGGCCGCAAGTGGGTGGTGCGCTGTTTTTCCCTATATATCTATAGTAAAATCTTTAAAAATCTTCTCCTAAAAGTACTGGTTGGATTTCACTGTAAATTGGTAAAATTGTTCCTCAGGTGGTCCTGTCTAAAAAAATTGCTAAAAGAATTTTATCCATGCAGAACTCTAGTTTCCATGGCAACCGTTTGGAAAAACTTAAAAAATCATAAAAAAATCAACCACTGGCCTGATTTCAAAATAGTTGTTGGGTGACCCTTTTACCAAATTGACATTTTTGTTGTGATTTGTTAAAAACATGGCAGCCAGTGGGTGGGGTGCGTTTTTTCCCTTTATGATTGTAGTAAAATATTTTTTATCTGAAAGAATAAGCTGGATTTAGTCACATATAGGTAACAATGCTCCATTATTGGTCAATTCATAAAATAGCTAAATAATTGAAATCCATGCATTACTCTGGTTTCCATGGCAACTGAAATTGAGAGTCAGTTTAAGTATGGTTTTACTTGATCAATGTGCACAGGTGAGCGACCTTGTTTATTATCTTTATTTTTAATGAATGATACTGTTACCTGTGGTATGAAACACCCCAATATATCAATAGTGGTGACTGGCCGGGGTTTTATACTGTGTATTCTCATCTTTATATTGTGTCATTTAAATTCATCACTTGATAGCTTCTGTTTTAATGCATGTATTTGTAGCCGGCCGCAATGGTCTCTCAAAGTCCAATCCAACAACAGCAAATAATAGCTATACAACAAAGACAGTAGAGCAAGGGAACCAGACTTCATACACGACAGAAGCATCAACTAGTCTAGCTAATCATGCTTTTACTAACTCGACCAGTATGTCCTTTACATTTCCGTTTATATAGTACAAAGAATTTGATGCGATCCTAGACTTTCTATTAGCATTATTTAACAGCTGTAACTATATTGCCTGTATTTGTAATCCCGGTATGTTTTCATTAGCGGGAAGTATCACGAAAGATACTCGAATTGTAAAACCAACACAAACCTAAAGGACCATAAGTAAGTGCACAATTGCTCGCGGAAATTTATATATTCAACGCAAGAACCTTGGAACATACTCATGCTTTGAGGTCAGGATCAGGTCAAATTCTCTGTGCTATACCTCACACAAGTATCATTATCAGAATCGTTGGATGTATGTCTGAATTGAAAACTGAGAAGTTGTATATCTCCTAAACTATGGTATAGATCTAAAAATTGTTATACTTTGTGCAAAAACTGTTGCTTCATCAATATATTTACTTACCAGGAGCCAGTTAAGTGTACCAGATGTTACTCTCGCTCATTTCAAGAGCTGATGATGCATGCTTTTATGTCTATAGGTGACATATGGTGGAATCATTTCAAACCTTTATTTCTACTGATTATTTAAAATCATTAAGATGACATCTGGTGTAGGCCTTTCTTGTGCTATAAATTTATGTACATTTACCTGTTCAGGGGTGATATTCAATATTGATCTTACTTGACTGAAGGATAAGGACAGCCAATCAGATCACACCATATTAAATTCTTGGTCAGTAACAGGCAATATGATTGGCTATCCTTATTCTCCATTTAGATAAGATCAATATTGAATATCACCCCGGTTGAGGTAATGTTTCAACATCAAAGTCCAGAATGCTATATACAGATTACATACTGTGATTGTGCTTCATTTAAGCTCAACATGAGCATGGCTTGCTAATGATACCCTAAAAACAAGTGTCTTATTCTACCAACAATGTCTGTGTACTTAAGTGAGCGAGCTGCGGCCGTGGTCCAGTGGATAGTATGCTGGATTTGTAATCTGGTGGTCATGGTTTGAATCGTCGTCGCGGCAGGTCAAACCTTTCCATGCAAATTAGGCGTCAATGTCAATTCTTCCACATGTGGAAAAATTGCTGGTTCCTGTTGGAAGGGTATGTTAGTACTGGTTAGGATACATTCCAGGAAAACTGTTTATATATGATCATAGGCAAGGGTTACTGTTGGGAGATGGCATTAAACTTAAATTAACGAAAAACATGGGTGAGCGATATAAAGCAATTATGTCCCTTTTGTTCACATTCTAGTATTTTGAAGTGGCTCGAATGAATAAAGTATTAACTTTCAACTGCCTAGAGCTGAATAGGGTTTGTGGTGTACTCCTAAATTGGGCTAATACACTTCAATACATTTATCTTATATCATATTATTGTATTTGGCATATATTGAATGGCATGATCGGTGTGGTGTGTTACTGTATATGACTGGAGTTATTTCTTGTTAGCAAACAGATAGTCTAACATGTATAGACACATTTCTTATTTACATACCTGGGTATTGATATACAAATATCTAGTGGATTATCGGTCAATTACTAGATTTATTGTTCATTCAACCAAAAGGTCACTGTTGTATGTCACTTTGCATATGAATTATTGAATAGCTATAATGTCACACTGAAATGTGTCTATACAATAAATTATCTTTTACAATAATAAATTGGACTAAACTGTCTAGTAGATAATAAGAAATACTACTAGTTTGCTACCCTTCTTTTATAAAGATTTAATGAATAAGAAGGTCTAGAAAGTACAGTTGAATATGCTATAAGCAGCCCTTCAAATATCGCCTTTCAATACAGATGACTATTTTCTTCAGGTGTATGTAATTCACTATAAAAATGGCTCATTGTGATCAATTTAAAATATCACTGATAAATCGTGCACAACCTATGTGGAATATACCAAATTTTTTCACCTTTCTCATGATCGTGGGCGAATGATGTCTGTATGAAAACGTCAGATTATCCTTGACCGACTAGATTCACTGTATTTACGATAGGAGTATCTGTCAGTTAAACTTTAATCACTCCAGTCATCTCTGCATGTGCATGTTTGCGTATAATATATACAGGGTGTTTCATAATATCTCTCAATATAACAACTGAATGCCTGAGAAAATGCTTGATCTCATCTGACTTATTCATATACCAATGTAAAGCTCACATTTCAAAGTTTTATTAGTCAGTCAGTCAAACAATCTGGATCCTGACATAACTCAAACAATTTCCATGCTAGGTTTATGAAACTTGGTATGTGGATAGGTGGCAATAAGGGCATTATGCACGTCTAGAAATATCGTGATTCTGACAAAAATTGTGGTTGCTATGGTGACAGAAATAGTGAAAATAGGCCCAAATCTGGATCCTGCCATAACTCAAACAGTTTTCAAGCTAGGTTATGTGAAACTTGATATGTGGATTGGGGGCAATAAGGGGATTATGCACATCTAAAAATAGTTTGATGCTGACAAAAATTGTGGTTGCTATGGCAACAGAAACACTGAAAATGGCTTAAAACCGGTAGGGGACTTCTGTATTGCTTGCAATTCTTAATTAATTGTTCAATATATAACGTGACCTAGTTACTATCAT
This sequence comes from Spisula solida, assembly GCA_947247005.1. NCBI lineage: Eukaryota > Metazoa > Mollusca > Bivalvia > Venerida > Mactridae > Spisula > Spisula solida. Next base: position 21,962,771 of record OX365951.1, read on the forward strand.
ATTACTGTAAACCAGGAATTAGGATTCTAGCAAACGTCAATTTTTTCGATCAATGTCAAAATGCCATCCATATTGAATAATATATAATATCATATAAGATCAAAAGTTTTCTCATGGCAATTGGTCGTAATGGGGACAGATATTATGACACACCCTGTATGCAATTATCTACTTGTTTACCGTGACACATTATAAATATATGCTATTTTGTATGTCAGAAACTTTTAACATACAGTAATTATGTAATTTGTATAAAATTGCATTCTTCCCAGCAACAATTTTGATTTAATTGAAATTGTAAAATTTTTGATTTAATTGAAATTGTAAAAAATTTGATTTAATTTAAATTGTAACAATTTTGATTCAATTGAAATTGTAATATTCTGAGAGAACTGCTATGTTATTGTATTAAAGGAAATTTCCATTGCAATTTACAGATGTTCTGAAGTGACTTTGTGATTTTATAGAAAATTCAAACTTTTAGATTTTTTAACACTACCAAAATAAAGTTTATAGGACTCTAGAATGCTAAAAAAGTATGTCATTTAGGTGGTTTAAAACACTAAATAAATAAATCGTTATCATGTGTCACTTGAAGACAAGGGTGTACATAGTCAGATCAGTATAATATTATGTTCAATTATGCAGGACTAATCTTCCATTATTCAAATGTTTTCTTACTGAAAAATCTTCACGTTACAAATGGTGATAAGAAACAGTCAATTTAGTAATACATGTGGAGATTCAGAGTCTGGGATCCTCCAAAGGAATTCTAGCAAATATTTGATTACCTTGTATAATGAGACATTTATATCAGGGCTAAAAGTCAAATCTGGATTCCAAAGAAAATAGCTGGTCAGACACTTTCCTGAGAAAAAAATAGTTGGTCTGACTCTTTCCGGAAAATAAGCTGGTCTGACCCCTTCTGGAAAAAAAACTAGTCTGACCCCTTCAGGAAAAAATATAGCTGGTCTGACCCCTTCTGGGGAAAAATCTGATCTGACCCCTTCAGGAAAAAAAACTGGTCCGACCCCTTCCGGAAAAAAAAGAGATGGTCTGACCCTCTGGGAAAAAATGCTGGATCAGCACATGTAATACATTGAGGAAACTTGTTAGAACTGTTGGAAACATTGAATAATGAAAGAGTTTATATAATATTATATACATATATGGGTGTAGCTTCAAGATTATGGTTAGTAGCAGCTATAGTAGAGTTAGAGTATGCTGCATTGTTTTACGTGTCTGGTTTATGTTTAGATGGTGATGGAAATGATATGGAAGCTCAGTTGTTTCCACCACAACAAGGTGATGGTATTAACCCTGATGAGGATGATGAGAATGATGATGATTATGATGATGAAGACGATGATGATATTGACGAAGCACTTAAATTAGGTGCTGCTGATGATAAGGTACTGTCTCCCCACACTATTCCCTGGAATTAAGATATCCAAGTAAAAATGGTACAGACCAAAGGTATCATTGAAAAAAATATGAAAACAAGTTAGATGAAACAATTTCAATGATGGAGTCACCTGGATACGGTTTTATGAAAGCTCTAGAGCTGTCATTGATAGAAGCGAAATCGATGTATCATCAATATTTTTTATCTGATTGATTATCCATTCACATTTTGAAATATAGATACATGGTGAAAAGCTGAATCTATACCCAACATGTACAGTGTAGAATGGCTAAAAAAGGGAATCATGACCCAATGGCCTGTTTCTTGTTTGTGTTTATGTGTAAATAGATATATCAATGTATTGCCGATGCTTGTCTTCCAATATATCGGAATTGCCAATATGCCTTGGGTCGTATGAATGACGGCTCTACAAAGCACTTACAGAAATGGTAAACTTATGTTCAGATTTGAACTATGAATTATTCTTTAGGATATAGACTTTTAGCTCAGATGTTATTTGTAACGATTTGTTTACAATATAATAATTCATATTGAACAACCATTAACCGCAATTTGTTGCTGTTAAAGAGCTCTTAGACTAAAGAATTTTAATTGAACATAAGTTTACGTTTTCCGTAAGTGCTTTGATAAAACAGTACCCTTATGTTTTGAATTATTAATTTTGAACTGGTTTGTGAACTTACCAGACAATTCTAAGTCAGCATACTGGTTGCCATGACATGGGTTTCAATGATTTCTGTGTAAAATAACAAATGTTGCATGGTTAACTAGTACTATGATTATATATTTAATATTCTATCATTCATTGGAAGACTTGGTACTGTTTTATCAAAGCACTTACGAAAATCTTAAAGTTACGCTCAAATTTAAAATCTTTAAAATTCTTTGACAACTGCAAATTGGTGAGAAATTTGTCTTGTAGGAGTTCAGTAACTGAATCATTATTAGTACTGCAGCTCCATTTACCATTCTTTATAATTGTAATAATGTTATAAAGAATTTAAATTTGAGCGTAACTTTAAGGTTTGCGTAAGTGCTTTGATAAAACAGTACCCTGGTGTATATTACAAAAATTATTACATGGAGTAAGGCCATTAACATTATAACCTTAAGATAACATCTAACCACAGGCCTAAGAAATTATATCACAAAATACAGAGTTTTGAAATTCCCCATCATCCCGTCCTTACTATAATTATATAATATATTATATATATATATAATTTCTTAGGCCTGTGATCTAACAGTATGATTTAGGAAATATCATGATGTGTATAAGGCCTTTATTGCATCATTACAGGCCCTTTACCCCCCCTCCCAAATGAATTTGTTTATATTTAGTTTGCTTGGGTGGTATTCAATATTAATCTTACTCGACTTAAGGATAAGGACAACCAATCAGATAACACCATATTAAACTCTTGGTCAGTTACAGGCGATATGATTGACTATCCTTATTCTCCAATTGGATAAGATTAATATTGAATACCACTCCTTTGCAATGCTTTACCATGTCTCCTAATATTAAGTGTACATTGGAGACGGGCTTTACTTTGTCTCCTGATACAACAAAGTTTATGGGGGCTATATTTGAGGCAGACATTATAGGTCAGTTTTTTTAAAACAAATTTTCTCTGCGATATTTCTTGGTAAACATTGGTCGGATTTGAATTAAGCTTCAAGTGACGCATAAATACCGAGCCTTGTTTTGCATACTGTTACACTTGCTATGATAAATTTCCTGTGAGTTATTGCCCTTTGAATTTTATTGATATTTCTTGGGAGCGGTGGCCTAGAGGTAGGGCGCGCGCTTCGGGATCGAGAGGTCCCGGGTTCAACCCCCGTCTGGACCACTGCTTAATTTCTCTGAAGCACGAATAACCCACATGCTCCACTCGACCAAGGTGTAAATTGGTACCTGTGATGGCTGTGTCTGAACATGTTCGATAGTCCTGGGCGCCGAAGATCGATGTTGGCTGCACACCCACCAGGAGAGAAATAGTCTCCCCAGGGAGACTCGAACGCAGGTAGCCAAATGACTGGGGAAGTTTAAATGTCAAAGGGTGGCTGAACTGCTGAAAGCAGCCCTAGAAAATTGGTCATTAACTTTTTTTTGTCCACTCTATTTCTCTGTAAGCATTGGTCTGACGTCAACAAAATTTGCTTTTTAACTGAATCATGGCATAACTTAAAAAGGTATGCATGCTGTTTATGAAACATAGGTTTTAGATAGAGAAATCCGTGACCGGGTGGAAGGTTGTTGGTAAAGGTCCATTGCTTTAAACCTGTAGGCGATTTCAATATTGCTTGTACTTCTTCAGTTGCATATTTCTTACATCACAGGAACTTGCATCATTTAAAAAAAAAAAAATTGAAAAAAAAATCAGTAGATCTATTAAAATATATTTTATTGATACTGGCTCTACAGTAGGCCTAGTGAAAAAAACTTCAATTTTAATTTTTTTTTTAAAAATTATTCAAGTTCCTGTGCTTACATGTTATGTTTTGATATAGGACATTGAGGATGAGGATGAAGATTACGATTATGATGATGATGACGCAGATGAAGCAGATTACCGTTACAATGACGTATGACATCATAACAATACTAGAATTGATAGTTCAAAACATTTGACTGGCTATGATGGCGACTAATGTTTTATTTGAAAAAATTATGTAGCATTTCAGGGGCTTCTTTTGACCCTTATATTCATGTACATCATGGTCAGTAACAATGTCACAGACTATCGGAGGTTTTGATCTACTATAGCTAGTATTGTGTTCAATATGTTCAATCTTCTCACTGGTCATTTATTGTACATTAGTGCTATATTAATACCTTAATCACATTTCTCAATCTTTTTTTGGTCTTTGTAAAATCAAGATTCGGTATAAAAAAAATTTACTTTACAGTAATTGAGAGCAGTAGTACTGTTGCTTATAGACGGTTTGTACCGTATAGTGGTTACTGGTAAGTTAACGATGTGAAAATATTGGCGAATTTCATCTAGCATACACATTTTTGGCCTACAAAGACATAATAAAGAAATAAAAATAATCACACATATTGCCACACATTTAATGTCTAAAATTAAAAATTTATCAAAAATAATTTTTGACCCCTTGATATATCAACTTGTACAATATATGTGCAGATATATATAATGATCAGCGATAGGTTGAGGATATTTGATGCGTGTGTCTAAACAATTAACATGTTATTGTATTATGCTACTAGCAAGTTTTTGGGTGATTTGGGATTGCTATAAAGTGTGAAGAATTTGACACGATTCTCGACCTTCTATTTGCATAATTTAAAGTTGATATATTGTCTATATTTGTAATCCGGGTGGTATGTTTTCATTAATGGGAAGTAACACGAAGACTCTCTTGGTGTAAAACCAACACAAATCTAGAAGTCCGATATTTCACGATTAGCTTGCAGAAATTTATATAACCAATGCAAGAACCTTGTTATATATTCATGCATAAAGGTCAGGATCAGGTCAAATTCTCTGTGCTTTACTAGATGTACATTTCTATTTACAGATATATTCCTCTATATGCTCCACTTTGTACTCCTGGTTCCTTGACTTGCATATAGATACATTGTATAAATGTCATATAAGCTTGGAACCAACTTAATATTTCTATTTTTAGCTGATCTTTTATTGAAATTCTCATAGCTTGAGAAAGTATATCATGCAGTTTTAGATCTGTAACCCTCTGTGACACTATTCTCATAGTACTTTAAATTGTCCTTTCATTGTACTCCTGTTTTTAGAGTCCCCTTTTCAGGGAAACTGGTTTTTAGAGTGCCTGGTTTTCAGAGTGCCTGGTTTTTAGAGTGCCTGGTTTTCAGAGTGACTGGTTTTCAGTGTGCCTGGTTTTTAGAGTGCCTGGTTTTCAGAGTGCCTGGTTTTCAGAGTGCCTGGTTTTCAAATAGACTCAGGTTTTCCGCATCTGGTTTTCAGAGTCTTGTTTTCAGAAAGTCTGGTTTCCAGAGGTTGAGTTTCTTGTTTTCAAAAAGCTGTCTTCAAAGAGTACTTTACTCTTGCTATATTTAACACCTTATAATATTAGTGCTGTATTAATATTGTTAGGAATGTCTTATTTACCAAGATCATCCTGTAGACTTTGGACTTCAAACCTTTCCCATACTGTGCTGTATTATGAAGTGCATAATATTTCTTGGTATTACTCCCATACGTGTACTTGAATCTTACTTATTTACCTCCCTTGTCTTGAAATAATGGCCAGCTTTAAAGGCCATCTTTGCATTCAACATACAAATGTAGAATTTTTTTTTTATGCCCCCCCTATCGATAGATGGGGAGGCATATAGTGATTCACCTGTCCGTCCGTTAGTTCGTCCGTCCGTCCGTCCTGGTTTACCCAAATTGACCGTTTCTTCTAGCATTAATATGGCTTGCTACAAAGCTTTCATACTTACATGGATGTTGTGTATGAACACTCTCCACACGCCAGTATCGCCTTACCCCATTTTGACCTTCACCTTGACCTAATTTTGGACTTAGACTTATTTATGGACAAGGCTTCCACAGGGGGCATAAGCGTTTATTGAACGCAGTCTTGTTTAATAAAGAAATAATATTAGTTTGATTGCTAGAAACTCTGTAAACATTGTTTTTGCATATAATTCGTTAATAAAAATATTTTATTATTATACCCCCAGATACATAGTATATGGGGGCTATATTGGAGTCATGCTTGAGGATGGTTGGTTGGTCTGTTGGTTGGTTGGTCCGTATAAATTTGTCTGGGCTATTTCTCTGTAACCATTTGTCGTAGTTCATCGAAACTTTGCATGAATGATCAGTACCAAGTCTAGTTGTGCTTACCCTTGGCAGACTTCCGTCGAAATAATTTTAAGGGAATGATGGCCCTTTATTTTTTTACACTTATAAATTTTGTCCGGGCTATTTCTCTGTAACCATTTGTCGTAATTCATCGAAACTTTGCATGACTGATCAGTACCAAGTCTAGTTGTGCATATCGTCAGAAGAATTCTGTCAACTTTATTTTAAGGGAGTTATGGCCCTTTATATTTTACACTTAAAAGTTTTGTCCACGCTATTTCTCTGTTACCAATGGTCGGATTGTAACGAAACTTTGTATGAATGTTAAGTACCAAGACTAGTTGTGCATATTGTTGGTACACATTGTTCAGATCAATTTTAAGTCTAGTTGGGCATATCTGACTGTGTCAAGCAGTTTCTGGGGGTATTCATCACATTCAGTGATATTTCTTGTTTACTATATTCTACCCCCCCCCCCCCCCGCCACAATCAAAATTATTTTGGAGACCCATCAATGTGGCTGGCACCCATATGTTTGAAGACTTAGTTAGGTTCCATTCTGGATTCAAACCCAAAGATTTTTATTCTTGAGAAGCCCGGGCTCCAAAGACTTCACTATTGGGCCAGTTATTATGCTGTTAATTAGTAAATTTTTACTGCTTTTAATAAAGAAGCTTGTTCATAATTGTTCACCCATTTTGTTAAATGTTTTAATTGCTACTACTTAACAATGGTTGCTTACAACACACTATAAAATTCCATCTTTTCTTATATGACTCTATCACTGTTTAAACCACCTTTAGTCGCCTATCACTTTGATCTACATGTAATTATTTGACAGGTGTCTTTTGTGAAATTTGGCACTGTTTTTGCATGTGCAGAAGCCACTGTGTGTTACTGTGTGTTGGCTAGTGAGGTTTTCTTCCTAGCTGTCTTCTTTCTACATACACAGATTATAACACAAGTTACCTATTCAGCTCATCTAGTTAGGCTAACTTATTTTAACCAGTTACTCCATAATCACCTTGTTACCGTTTTACCAAAGCACTTACGGAAATATTAAACAAACACACATACATTTAAATTATAGATAGTGTAAAATCATTGATATTTGTGGGGATTTAATCTTGTGGATTTCGTGGATGGCCTCAACCACAAAATTAAATTTTAAATGATTTTACAGTATTTTCTTAACAACAAAAGAATTGGGAAGAGAGATGTATTTTTTGACAGATCAGTTTAACATTACACTCATTCTGTCTTCAGGGGTGTCAATATTCCTGATTCATCCGGATTTCCAGATTTATCATCACTGGAACAGCAATAGCTTCTGACCAAAATAAAAAGTTATTTGATGAAAATATATCAAGAAATGGCAAAGTTATTGCAATTTTAATCTGTTTTGAAGGATTTTCTTAATACAAACTGAGTTACATATGGAAACAATGTCATTGAAGGCATCCAGTTTGGCATATATGGTCGGCCGCATACAATTTTCCTGATTCTTAATTTGGCCCTGTTGACACCCCTGTGTCTTAGATTTTATTGAAAAATAATTGGATATCCTGTGTAGCTGTGTAGCAAAGTGGAGCAAAGTAAAGTGGAGTAATAGGTTAATTCAGTGTGGTACAAATTACTAACAAGTTCTTGTATTTTATCTGTAGATTCTACTTCATCACACACTGTCTTCTATCCACACTGTTATAGATATCTCAGCTTTCGTCGTACCCAATATTGGAGGACTTCATTCACACAATTTATCACATAACTTATAGCCCAGCAATGCGGTAAAGCAACTTATGGCCCAGTAATACAGTAAAGCTGTGCTGGCAATATCATTCGGCACTCATAGAGCGTGCGATAGATAATTTATTTAGTCTGATGTTACATTTACTAGTCCGGGGCTTTATCAACCCATAATGTCTTGATAATACCAATTTCGTCAAGATGTCGCGCTCATTTTCGCTAAATTTCAGTTGAAACCTATGCAGCGTTCATCATCATTTTGAATGATAATGATTGTTCTCTAAAGTTATGTGATAAATAGAATCTTACATTTGTGCTCTTTACATATGAGTTTATTGAATCTCGTCGACAAAAACAATAGGACGCTTGGCGAAGCCTCGTGTTATATTATTTTGCTCTCTCGTTTACTAATACTTGTATGCAATGAGGACTCATGCAAGATCCTCCATAAAACATTATTGAAAAGAAAAACTCCAATAAACAATCTGAACTTCCTGACTGAAAATGTCATTGTTATGTACATGAATTTTATGAAGTTTCAGATTTTTGTTCTGTTTTTTTGGTCAAAATAAATGATTGCTTGATGTTGCAGGGGTAAAATACTTCATAAGAGTGTGAAGGAAAAATGTCAAAATGCTTCCATTGTAGATCAGTAGATCTATACATGATTATGAAGCTGAGCTTTGCTTACACCCGTCATAGTTTATTGGCAGACTTGTTTACAAATTACTTTTAATATGTTATATCTTTAATACTAAACAATTGCTGTTGTTTTCAGCTACATGTACTCGACAATACGTGTACATGTATATATTGTATATATTTGTTAACCAATGTTAAATGCTTATCCTTTCTGATCATTGTTACTGTGTCTCTTGAATTGTATGGTTATCTTGTCCATTTAGGAAACGCTAGATTACTGTAGGTATGTCAATAATAAATAATAGTATGAATTAGATGTCAGTTCATGTACACTGCCCTAACATGATGCCATGGTATCAGAACAGTGATTTGTTTAAAGTGGAATTAACATGTTCTGTTACATAATATGCTTCTTATATATTTCCAGAATGAGGATCAAAGGGACGTGGAAGGGAATGATAACACTATTGAGCAGATGTACCAACAAGACAAACAGGGCCAGCCCTAACCAATCAGATTCCTTCATCTTCAGTCATGTGATCATCAATTCATCTCTAACCAATCAGTTTGCTACAAATTGTCTGTTATGTGACCATTGACTTCATATTAACCAATCAGATTGCTACAAATTATCTGTCATGTGACCAATAACTTTATCTCTAACCAATGGGATTCTTCAATTATCAGTCATGTGACCATTAACTTTATCTCTAACCAATGGGATTCTTCGATTATCAGTCATGTGACCATTAACTTCATCTCTAACCAATGGGACTTTACAATTATGAGTCGTGACTATTTGCTTATCTCTAACCAATGGGATTCTTCCGTTATCTGTCATGTGACCATTAACTTTATCTCTAACCAATCAGTTTGCTACAAATTGTCTGTTATGTGACCATTGACTTCATATTTAACCAATCAGATTGCTACAAATTATCTGTCATGTGACCAATAACTTTATCTCTAACCAATGGGATTCTTCAATTATCAGTCATGTGACCATTAACTTTATCTCTAACCAATGGGATTCTTCGATTATCAGTCATGTGACCATTAACTTCATCTCTAACCAATGGGACTTTACAATTATGAGTCGTGACTATTTGCTTATCTCTAACCAATGGGATTCTTCCGTTATCTGTCATGTGACCATTAAATTTATCTCTAACCAATGAGATTCTTACAATCATCAAGTCATGTGACTATTAACTTATCTCAAGGTTTAGAGTTTAGTATACACCATTTCTTTTCAAATTTACTCACATCTTTAAAAGATATTGCAACCATTATTCTTATTGTTTCATCATTCAATACTAGATAATGCTGTGTTAAAGTTTAGCACTATAATGTTATAGTCAAGCACTTTGACTGTCTTGCTTTTTTCCTATTGCAAAGTTGATGTCCATTAGTCTAGACAAATGTACTTAACTTGTCAGTTCTATATTTAGGATGGAATGATCTATTACAGGTATAGGTATGCTTCATTATGAGGTTCACAGTGTAAACCCTCAAAGGATGTGCTGCATCTTATCAGGATCACCTATTTCTATAATGAACTTATCCAGTCAAAATATACAACTGACCCAGCAAAACATGTATTTGCTTATAATGCTCACTTTATATTGTTAGATTTATATATTGTTTTGAGGGTCCTTTTATATAGTATGTGTTACTTGTTTTGTTGATTTGTTAAAGAGTTCAGTTAAGGAGTGTCCCCAAGATTAAATGAAGCTCCTTGGCTGTGCAATGTAACTCTATGGAGTCTATGGGTAACAATATAAATATATGATGTAGGCTCACAACAAGTTTTGAACAATAAAATTGGTGTATTAAACTCTCTTCTTTTGGTTAGATTAGAGTTGGACTGGTCACTAGATAACATACAGGTTTTAAAATAGCCTATGGGAAGTTTAAATATTGCCTAGTAATTTGTTTGTTAAAGAGGTTGTTTGTTGAAATGAAAACAAGATTATGTTGAAATAATTCACATTAGTGATTTATGTAAGACGTGTTTAGAATATATTTGTATTATACTTTATTTATAGTTTATGCTAATTTATTTTAGTTAGATAGTGGAGCAAGCTTTAAAACTAATATAAATCAGTCTCGACACCTCATTCCAGAGGGTATCAATAAGGAGTATATGATCAACCAACTGAAATGGGATGAACAGTTATGCATATTGAGTTGCTGAAAAATTGATTGCAATGATCAAATTTAGGTAACTATAAGGGTTTAGTGTTAAACAAATATATTTGGTTATATTTTGTGATATATATGTAGACTAAGTTCAAATATTTCAATATGCATTGTATGTGCCATTAGTGTTGTCCCATGTGGAAATTGTTCATTGTTATTCTAAATTAACTGTCTACGCTAGAGTCATGCAATTTTCTGAAAAGGGCAAAACATTAGATGCGGGTTTATAGTATTAAAGTGACAACATATCAGTTAGACCAATTTTGCATAATTTATAAGAATTTCTAAAATGTGGTGAATTTTACGCATGTTGTGCTCAATATACTTACGCCAGATTTTTTAGCTCACCTGTCACAAAGTGACAGAGTGAGCTTTTGTGATCACTCTTCGTCCGTTGTCCGTCCGTCGTCCGTCCGTCCGTCAACAATTTGCTTGTGTAGACACTAGAGGTCACAATTTTGACTTAATCTTTATGAAACTTGGTCACAATGATCATCTCAACAAAATCTAGGTCAAGTTCGATATTGGGTCATCCGGGGTCAAAAACTAGGTCACAAGGTCAAATTATAGAAAAACCTTGTGTAGTCACTAGAGGTCACAATTTTGACTTAATCTTTATGAAACTTGGTCACAATGATCATCTCAACAAAATCTAGGTCAAGTTCGATATTGGGTCATCCTGGGTCAAAAACTAGGTCACTAGGTCAAATTATAGAAAAACCTTGTGTAGTCACTAGAGGTCACAATTTTGACTTAATCTTTATGAAACTTGGTCACAATGATCATCTCAACAAAATCTAGGTCAAGTTCGATATTGGGTCATCCGGGGTCAAAAACTAGGTCACAAGGTCAAATCATAGAAAAACCTTGTGTAGTCACTAGAGGTCACAATTTTGACCTAATCTTTATGAAACTTGGTCACAATGATCATCTCAACAAAATTTAGGTCAAGTTCGATATTGGGTCATCCGGGGTCAAAAACTAGGTCACAAGGTCAAATCATAGAAAAACCTTGTATAGTCACTAGAGGTCACAATTTTGGCCTAATCCTTATGAAACGTGGTCAGAGTGATCATCTCAACAAAATCTAGGTCAAGTGCGATATTGCATCAGGGTCACAAATCACAGGTCTTGCATGTACTGCTATAACAGGTGAGCGACCTAGGGCCCTTTGGGCCCTCTTGTTTATGTTTCACTGTTTCTCAGTAACTATTTGCTTGTAATTATCTAGGTTTGTTGTTAAGGAAAAACATTGTTGTACTAGTAGCATTATGTTGTTGTATTTTTTTAGAACTGAGATCTGGCCCCGATCTCCCGAAGCATCTCAAGTAGAAATCTCATCTCAAGTTGAGATTTTACTAAAATCAGAGTCTAAATCTGAGATCAATCTGAAGTTTGAGCTCTTTGAATTTTACTGTAATAAATTCAGAATAATGTTTCTGTTTTGTGATGCCAGTTTTGCGTCCAACCTTCCGTGGCAATCAACTAACATACACATGCCAATATTTGAGTTGAGATTTAGCTCAGATTGAGATGTTTCGGGAGATCGGGGCCTGTTGTCCTGTATCGTTGAAGTTTATGTTAGATCGTATCTTTCAAGTTTTGAAATTTTTCGTCTGTATTATTATTGTTAGTCCTTGATGTTCAGTGTTGCTCAATTTTTGAGAAACAAAATGGTTGAACAAAAATCATTTTGAGTACATATAATATATATATTATGTGCTTTGTGTTGAAAGTGGGGAAAATTCTATGGAAGGATTATATATAGATATCATTGTTTGTCTTAATGTTCATTTACTTCATCAGTTTTCATTGAATTTCGATGGACATATTGTTGCTAAAAATAGGGATTTGGAATCCAGCTTCCTGTCCTCAACCAAGGTGATACGACACATTGACAATTGGTGCATCAAGGTTGTAACTCGCTATATTCTATATACAGGGGTGTCAACAGAGCCAAATTAAAAATCCTGAAAGTCATATGCGGCCGACCATTTTTGCCAAACAAGAGGCCTTCAATCACATTGTTTCCATATTTAACTCAGTTTTTATTGAATAAAATCCTTTAGAGAAGATTAAATTGGCCATATCTTTGCATTTCTTGATGTATTTTCATCAAATAACTTTAATTTTGATCAGAAATGTTAGCTCTTTCAGGATAGATAATCCGGAAGTCCGGATTAATCAGGAATATTGACACCCCTGTATATAGTAAGAGATAACCTTGTTGCACCAAAAGGACGATTGTTATCATTTTTCTGATCCATTAATTCCAGAAATCAGGATTGCTGCGCTAGTGTTGAATTCCTGTACATTCACAATAGTACTTGTTCTGAATTACAGCTGATTTATTGATATGTCCCCCCCCCCAAACATGGCTTCATAGTTATCACACTGTCCATGTGTTGTTACACAAGTAGAATATTTTAAATTACCGGTACCATGGCACACAAGTTGACGACATAGATATTTTCTATTGCATAGAAGACCCTGGATCTTACCATCATTGTCATGACTGGGAGTGTTGATGCTCATAGAGCAGAAATTACTGAATTATGGATACATCTTGTTCACTTACGGTACTTTAGTTGGATGATTGCTTGCAATACTGTTGTAATTGCTCTTAAATAATGAGCAGTTACAAGTCTTGCGGGCAACCAGTTAAATTTAATTTTGACTGTTGCTTACAGGAAAGTTATAATTTTGAAACATTCCACTACCCCATGCTTATACGTATGTTGTTTTCTGTCATTTCATTATATTGTATTATTTTAGATAGTTTTATTACAATGTACATTGTATGTGTGTCACCTACTTACAATATTCCCCGATCAAATTCTCCAAGAGAGATCATATTTGTATACAGAGGTATTCATATGCAAATGTGCCCACCAGCTAGCTATTGGTGAATGACTGGTTTTATTGTTCATTTATCCAACAGATGGCCGTTGGGCATTTTGCATATGTGATATCTCTTATATTCCCTGATCAAATTTTCTAAGGGGAATAATCCACTCTTATTATGAATACGGTGACCTCTCTTATTTCCAAGGGGAGTAATCCACTCTTTATTATATTGTTTATTTTTGACATTCGAGCAATATATTGTTGTAACACTCAAAAGTTGTATGCATGAACAAATTGATATTTAATTGATATTAATGACGTGTAGTTATTGCTTCGTATATTTGTATAATACATTTATTTCTGATCCTACACTTTCAATCTATGTACTGTACACTGGTGATGCTCCTATTATTGTGTTGCTGTCGGGGGGGGGGGGGTCTCCGATTGGGGTCTCCGGACATTCGTGTGGGGCGGTTATTTATATACCAAAATTACTTTGGGAATCAGGAAATTGATAATCCTCTGAATTATTGAGGCACTTAGAATGACCCCAAGAGGTGATATATACAAAATTAAATACTGATACGTAGAGTGACTAGACTTTGAAGTTTTAGCAATCAACATTGTTGCTTAATTTCCAAGGAAGCAAAACATGATAGGTGCATTAGTTGCCATGTGTCTATATGGATGTAAATTTGTTCTACATATTATTTATCCAGCAAATATTTGCTATGCTTTATACAGTGCATTTACATATTATATGCGGACTGAGTTTTTTTTTTTGCTATAGAAATACTTTTCCAAAATCTGGTTTGAAGTATGTGATATTTATAGCAATTGTATGTCTATGAGATTCTTTTAAAGTTAAAGAACAATCATTTCACTTTGTAGTGTATGTTTTGTCACCTTGAGGAATAGGGTTGTCAGTACTACTTACACACTTATTAGACTCATCCATTTTATCAATCCGTATCACAAGGTGCATTTATGAACCCATTGTCTGTGAAAATCGGAAGCCATGTTGACCAAACTGAAATAGTAAATTAAAGGCATTTTTTCACAAAGTGAAGAGTAGTTTTCTGACTTTTCTCAAAATAAGCATTTTTACTCCTACAACCTTATTCCTAAAATGTGATGCTATCTTACTTATTTGATAAAAAATGAAATCATCACCAAGATATTTGTATACTTAGTATGTCTGTAGGTTGCCATGGTTTCTTCAAGAATGTTGGATTATTGAAACGTTTTCTCAGTATTAAACCATGATTGTTTTATTTTCTTCTTGTTTGACATACATTTGCTAAATGAAATCCAGATGTATAGTGTTTGCCTGCTACATTTGTGTGTGAATTGTGCTTCAAGCTTTTTACTAATATGAAATATTATTTACTAATATTAGGTAATACCAGTATGTGGTCATTCTTAAACATCCGGCTCGGGAGATTTGATTTCTCAAAGCACTTACAAAATTCTCAAAATTATGCACACTTTTACGATTCTGAAGGATTCAAATAGTTTGTGTATTAAAGGAAACTTTATTAAGATCTCTTCACCACCATTTTTAGTATAATCTGTATGTAGACTATATATATAATGTATTGATCTTCAAGAAAGTTCCTTCAAATGTTCTTTTTGAATAGTATTTGAGGCATAATTCAAATTTAATTTGAGAAAGTTTGTGGCCTGTGAGTGAATTCAGAGCCGTTTGTTAGATACTGTAGATGTAAGCTAAGGTCAAAATAAATAAATTCCTAGACAATTATCCCCACCCATTAAATTTTTGTATGGTGCCCATTTCTTGGAAAATCCATCATAAAAAATTAAATACCCTCTCCAGGTTTTTGTAGGGCCACCATTTTTCTCTTGACAAAATCAGTCATCTATTTAAAAAAATTTTTTTTAAATTATTAAAAGTTTAATTATAAAATCATTCAAATTTAAGTTTTTGAAAAATAAAATCTCCTAATTTTACGAAAAGTTTAATGATAATCAAGGGATTTATTTATATCGGCCTAAATTAGTGTAAAATGAACGTTTTGTGAATTTATGATCAGTTAAAGTAGTGATAAATGATGTATCTATCATATATATGTATTGTGATGATTGTTTTTTATATCACTGATACTTTTTTTACTTATTTAACATGCAATGTGGGAGACTTATAAATAAATTTTACAGGATATACTGTTGTTGTTGTTATGTGGTAATATTGTACACAGAGTACATTAAGAAACCCTCATGGTACATTTCTTCATAGGAGTACATGTTAGCCTATAGCTTTGTTTGAAGGCCACACAGAAAAATATTAACATATTAAAGTTGTTTTGGTAGTCTGTTTCAAATCTTAAACTTTTCAGCCAAGAGTTCTAGAAAGAAATGGCTGATTGTGTAATTTCCCAGAAAAAGCTATTTTAGATCTTCAGATAAGAGTCACATGTGAATACAGTGTAAGAACTAAAGCAGATACACATGGGAACAAGTAGACAAGACAATGACTGATCTATGAAGTACAGGAAGAAAATGGCAGACTGGCCAAAATGACTAATCTAACATGCAACCCTACGGAGAAAATGTAACATGTGGGTGTGTTTATGTACGCAGTCACCAGTGTAGTTTTGTCAGGAGATATATATCTGGTTCCCTTACCATGACATACACCCATGTAATCGACAGTATATAGTAAGAAGAGTTCGACCTGAATATTATTAATTTCCACGAGCAAATTGTGCAATATTTGTCCTTTTAGATTTGTGTTTGATTCTCCGTACTATATTCATATAGCAAGTGAGACAAATCAGTACAATTCTTTAGACTGGTATGTCACAGTCTGTGATCAGCCCTGAAACCTCTCACATTTGAAGCAGATGTGTCAATATATCTGATTAAACCGGAATTCCGGATTTATTTATACTGAAAGAGCAATAATTTTTTACCAAAATAAAAGTTATTTGATGAAAATATCTCGAGAAATGACAAAGTTATGGTCAATTTAATCTTCTATGAGGGATTTTTTTCAATTCAAACGGAGTTAAATACTGAAACTATGCAGTTGAAGGCTTCTTGTTTGGCAAAAATTGTAAGCCGCATATATTTTCAGGATTTTTAATTTGACTACGTTGACATCCCTGAAGGCAGAAAAAAATTCAGGACTGATATGGCAACATAACACAGTAGGAATGTAAGGTAAATGGTTTATCCAACAAAATGACCATACATACATGTCTATATCACAGATAATCAAGCAAAACACATTATAGTATAAAATGCCATTCCCCTATTTCATAGGAAAAATGTTGCTGAAGAAAATAAATGTCATTAACATGTGACAAAATGCAATAACTATATATTATAATTATATAGTATGCCCAGGAACATGGTGATCGTCAACCATTGTGAAATAGGTTTGACAATGGACTAAAATTCTGAAACCACGCATAAACGTGCATGATTAATCATTTTCATATAAGTGGTTTATACTGACTTCCTTTCACCATGTTCTGGGCAGACTATAACCGCAAATATTATGTACACAGAGCATTATTCAGAAACACTACCAGCCATAGACAAAATATTTCGTAACAAATATTGAAAGCAATAAAAGCAGACTTAGACACTCATTTGGTCAATTCATTTCATTTGTATCTATTTTTTATCTGGTTTTACATAATTTTTCAGTCTGGTTGACGTAAACTTATTTTTCCTAAAACAATAAACCAGTACCAACATGATTTTCTGCCAACGCTTCACACATATTCTGAGTACTAAACATTAAAACTCGATTTTTCCAAAATGTCACAGGTACTTTGACATTGAATATTTACTGGAGGGTCGATAAGTTAAAACAGCTATGTATAACGGTAAATTTCGTACAAAGCATGTTTTGTACAATTACGATTTAACTGTTTATGTACAGACCCGTAACTATGTGAAATAGACTCATTACTAACGGTTTAGGTAATTAGCTCATTACCTGCACAGGTCATAAAAATCTGACTACCGATATATTATTGCATGATACTTGCTAAGCAAGTACATGTATATGAAACAATATGAAAAATAAATTTTGTATGACAAAATAGACAGACAATAAGAATGATATAAACATGCAACTTAACATATTCATGTAGAATAGATCTAGTATATATTATACTTGTTATTCACCAATCACAGGCTCTACAAGACAGGAGAGTGAACTGGTACCACCAAGCAAAAGATTGGGTACCAGTTCCACCTTAAAAATAAATAGGGTCATCGCCCCCCACCCCTCCACCAAGAGAGTACTGGTGTAACCATGCCCGTATCTCCCTAAAACATCTTAATCTGAGCTGAGATGATTGATCTCATCTTAAATATTGGCAGGTGTCTCTATGTTAATTTCCGTGCCAGCTTGAACTCAAGATTAACATCACTAAACAGAAACATCTTTCTAGCAAAATCTCCATTTGAGTTGAGATTTTTACTTGTGATGCTTCGGGAGATCGAGGCCATGTGACCTTCCAAAACAAGAGGTTTAACCAAACCGAACGTCTATTTATAAATGTATCGCCATCACTGTATATGACCCTCAACAAATATCTCGAAGAAATATATCAATTATTCACGGGTGTCCCACATCATTTTCATCTATATCACGAAGGAAAGGATTGGTCAGATTCCAGTTTGATATTCAGACGTTTCACCTCTGACCTTGACCTCCAAACCTTGACTGTTTTATCATCACTAACGGTAACCAAGTATTCCTGATTGGATGGACTGAAACCTACTGCATTGACAACCCCCTCATCGTGTTCATATCTAGTAAGTTGTGAGTTATAGTGTCGGTCCCACAGGTAGCCGTGTGCATCCTCACTTCCACTGTAACAAGAAATATATACTGTAAAATCATTATTTGTGGGGATTTAATTTTGTGGATTTCATGATGACCTCAACCACGTAATTAAATCACCACTGAATAATAATACCAATAAATATGTTAGTTCACAGCGGCTGCCTTACTTGCTTTAAAGGCCAGACAGGTATATAACTAGGTTTTTGGGAAGTTTACTTGCAAATCTCAACATGTAATTAAAAATTTATATCTGTTTTATTTTTAAATGATTTCTAATAATTTTTGAGAACTTTGACCTTGCCATTTTTCCTGAAATCCCCACAAAATGTTGTTTTTTTCACCAAAACCAAGAAATTTTGCCCCATTGAAATTAAATTATTAATGTCAGCATTTAACTGAACCTTGAGAACATGATTCTGGCTTTTCTATCATCCTATCAGCACCTGCTTACGATACATTAACAAAAACATGCAAAGACTAATGACTGTCTGTTCAATTGTGCCACATAATTCTATAGCTGACTGAAGACAATACTAACCTAGTTTACAATCTAAGATTGAAACAAGTCATTAAGAATTGCAAGTAATACAGAAGTCCCCTACCCGTTTGAAGCCATTTTAAATGTTTCCGTAGCCATTATAAGTATCCACAATTTTTGTCTGAATCAAAATATTTTTTGCATAATCCCCTTATTGCCCCCTATCCACATACCAAGTTTCATAAACCTTGCTTGGAGACTGTTTCAGTTATGTCAGGTTTTTTTGACAGACGGACGGAGGGCAAACCTATAGTCCCCTCCGGTCAAAAACCCGTAGGGGGCTAATAAGCTGTCTTTCACTCATAACAGTGCCTTCATGATTGGCGGCAAACTGCAGTACATGTTATTAATCCACATAATAAACACAAGATGTTTGCAATGGCTTTAAAATCAATTGAGGTACTGTACTGATGATGACAGAACTACCTAATAAGTTTTAATATCCGGGCCCATCTCCAGTTATCAATCTGATTTGATCTACAGACCCACTGACATGTGCAAAGCAATACCCAATATTTGCAATTGAAAGCATTTTTACATTTTCTTTAATTTAGGTAACAAGTAATTAACTAACAAAAATTCAAATACAAGAATTCAATGGGTTACCTGGCAACATAATCATTACTGACATCAAGAAACACAAAGCAGCACATATTTGGTGGGGAAAATCCTTTATGTCCCTTGTAGCGAATCCCTAAATCCTTTAACGTATGTAGATCTATGATACGTATCTCAATATCGGACGATAAGTCGGGTGTGGCCCAGGGATCACTGCGATCAATATTACCTACCCAAGGTCGACAATTGATGAACAAATACCTAAAATAGTAAATAGCAGAATTCTAAAATATTTCTATCTAATTAAAACATTTTATTGCAAATAATACATCAAAGGAAAATGGGTTGAGCCAAAGTTCCAAAAAATTCCCATGTATTTATATAACCTTAATAAAATATTTTTATTTTTTTCTATGTGTATTTTAAATAACAATAAATTGGTCAATCACTTTTTTAAACTTTGAAGTTGCCTGTTGTCACTATGAGTTTTTCACGAAACAACAAGAGCAGCGAAACATATGACTAAAGCATAGCCTTTCTCAAAAAAAAATAATATATAAATGTTTGTAATTTTTAATCTTTGTGAAGAACTTCTTTCTGTTCTCTCTCAAAGACTAAAATATACACACACAAAGTGAACGCTCAATTGAAAACGGAGAGAAAATGTGAAATAGCATCCAGCAGCTTCTGATATTTTGCATAAATGCTTTTGTTTGTCATCCTTTTTTAATGACCAAGATCTCATTTGGAAGAGTTAAGTTTCTTCTACTGCATGATGAAAATAATTTGTTTCTACCTCTTATAGAATTCAGAAAATTATTGTTTAAATAAGGCAAATTGGGTATTTTCTGATAAAGCTTGAATTTCCATTACATATAATAGTAGGTCTGGCTCTTTGCTTACACCTGTTTTATTCCTTGACTGATTTAAAAAACAAGAGGGCCCAAAGGGCCCTAGGTCGCTCACCTGTCAAACTTGACCTAGATTTTGGTGAGATGATCATTGTGACCAAGTTTCGTAAAGATCAGGCCAAAACTGTGACCTCTAGTGACTATGCAAGGTTTTTCTATGATTTGACCTTGTGAACTAGTTTTTGACTCCGGATGACCCAATATCAATATCGACCTAGATTTTGTTGTGATGATCATTCTGACTAAGTTTCGTCAAGATTAGACCACAATTGTGACCTCTAGTGACTATGCAAGGTTTTTCTATGATTTGACCTTGTGGCCTAGTTTTTGACCCCAGATGACCCAATATCAAACTTGACCTAGGTATCGTTTTGATGATCATTGTGACTAAGCTTCGTAAAGATAAGACCAAAATTGTGACCTCTAGTGACTACAAAAAGTTTTTCTATTATTTGACCTTGAGACCTAGTTTTTGACCCCCGATGACCCAATATTGAACTTGGCCTAGATTTTGTTGAGATGATCATTGTGACCGAGTTTCATCAAGATTAGACCAAAATTGTGACCTCTAGTGACTTCACAAGGTTTTTCTATTATTTGACCTTGTGACCTAGTTTTTGACCATATATCGAACTTGACCTAGATTTTGTTGACATGATCATTGTGACCAAGTTTCATAAAAATAAGGTAGAAACTGTGACCTCTAGTGACTACACAAGGTTTTTCTATGATTTGACCTAGTGACCTAGTTTTTGACCCCAGATGACCCAATATCGAATTTGGCCTAGATTTTGTTGACATGATCATTGTGACCAAGTTTCATAAAGATTAGGCTAAAATTGTGACCTCTAGTGTCTACACAAGCCAATTGTTGACGGACGGACGGACGACGGACGAAGAGTGATCACAAAAGCTCACTCTGTCACTTTGTGACAGGTGAGCTAAAAATGAGGTATCATTTTAAAGCTGAATATTAATCTATTGCATTAACTTATTAGTGTTTGCTTATGTATATCAAAACAGGAGAAACAAGATTTTGCGAGATTTCAGAAAACTGCCACAAGATTTTGTGAGATTTGGTACATTTTTCCAATCTTTGTGTATTTAGATCTTTGTTTTACTGTTGTTTAAGTTTGGGAACATAAATTTTCGTAAACTAATCGATTTCGAGACTATAGCAAAAATAATTCCCTCACAAAAACTTCTGATTACACAGTAACTTCACAAACCTTTGGTCCGGAGTCAAACACAGTCCAGTAACATGACCAAACAAGTCCATGAGATGATCTGGTGTGTCCAGCGGCTGCTGACCGTGAACAATATGTATATCATTATTGCTGTAGTTGACCACCATGAATGCTTCAGGATTATCAGCATCCATGGGAGTTGTCCCCCTTGCCAGAACCGACTCTCGAGCATACGGAGGTACATTTTTGAATCCAATTTGATGAAGAGCTACAGCAAACTCTCCAGTAACTAAAATGAGATTTTTCTCCACGTTTTCTGAAGCCATTCTTGGTTTAGGTACAGAACTAAGAGCTTGTAATTCTGTACTTTTAAATTGAAGAGTTTTAGGTCTATTTGTATCTCCAGAAAATGAAGAGTCCTCTTTATTAAATTGAATGTGATCAGAATACATGTGTAAATGCGAGGTCCCAAATCCACATGTATTGTCACTATGTTCATTTGATGGCTTCTTAACAATATTATCATAACTACACACCAAGGGGCTGTCACTACACGAGGCCCCACTGTCACTACACGAGGCCCCGCTGTCACTACATGAGGCCCCTAATGATAGCTGTTTACCCATAGAAAGATTTTCAAACTTGGAATTATCGACCATTGTGAGATCAGGGCTCACTTTCGAATTTGTAGTAGATGATTTACTAAGCACTGATTTTTCATTGTTGCTATTTTCTACAATACTCATAGTTCTCTGATCATCGTCAGTTTTATTGACAGCACCTTTAGTCTCTATTATGTTTGCCACAGTTAAAAACTTGATTAAACTGGCAGTTTCACTACTAAACGTGAACAATGGTCGACCCATTGACTCTTCAACTACAGGTGAGGAAGGTCGATAAGGTAGTGGTGAGAAAATCTCTGGTACCTAGAAACATAAAACAAAATCATGTAACCAGACCTTCATATTATTTGGTTTGCGCTACATAAACTCCTAACCTACTTACACTGTACATAGTTGAGAGTACCATTCTGATGAGAGGCTCAGTTATTGGGAACCATGTCCATACTGGTTATACGAGGGGTGTTCAGAAAGTTATGGGACAATCAAATTTTCATTGAAAAATATCAAGAAATAAAACCATCACGGCACTTGTACCGTAACACCCCTCAAGTAAGTTCAAAATAAATTTTTGGTAAACCCAAATAGACTGCTTCGTCTTACATTGAAGTCTGTCAAGGCATCTTGCCTTCAAACTTGGCATACTTGTTAACCATCATAAGCTCCTTACATTATCAAAGCCATGTAACCCTATCCAACATTTTAACAGAATTATGGCCCCTGATTGACTTAACTTTTTTTATGGATAAGGCTATCATGTAGGAATTTAACACAGTCTTGTTTCTGTGTCATTCTGTTTCTAACATGATACAGTGTACAAATGCTAAATACTTGACTATGCTTACATATATGTGGGGTAATCAAAAAGAAATGAGACAAATACTGTAAAATGACTATGAACACTGATATAAATAAGACAAGTTGTATGCCTAATATATCCTCTCTACGTCTGTTGAGTTTTATAAATATTCATCCATTTTTTGTAGAGATATTAGCGGTTTGGCAACCTTGGGTACAGTGATTTGCCGCACACAAAATTGACGTTAATGACGTCATGTACGTAAACGGTTAACTATTCGAACATCACATTGCTCCAAAAATCGCTCATGTATCTAAACATATTGAATAAATTTACCATTTATTCAGTATATAGTAAGAGAGTTTGTTTGTATAAAAACATTTCAATTCTAATAAAGTATCAAGAAGATAATTATTCGACCATTCACATTCTAACGACAGCTTCCGTGTTTGACGTCCGTCTTAGCAAGTGACGTATAAAATTGATCCCCCATCTAACGCATTTCAGACATCTGCTTGATATACTAAAGTTTATTTTCCGTCACAAAAGATTTTGTGCTAACAATATATATTTCGTATACTTTTGGCAACTTTTCTCCCTATGCCCGCTTCTTCATTTTAAATGTTTGTTTAGACTTTTCTTCTAGTTTGTGATTAAACTGTATAATTATGTTCAAGCTCGGAATTTGTGCCAAAATATAATTTGGTTTTCAAGACGGTACTGCTAGTTTTCACGCCATATATTTAAGAACGGACACACTGACATTCAAACCGTTTCAATCAACAGTTGTTCAATGTTTTGACGTCATGTCCAGTTAATTTGGCAAGTGTTTGATAAATATTTAATCAAATATTAGTCATCTGCTTTTCCATTTCATACGGCGAAAAACTAATGACGTTTTGATGTGCGGCGACATAACGTGATACCTTATACTTAACGTTCTATTAATAACTTACTACTTATAGCAGAAAATTACATAAACCAGCATTAAATGCACCCAAACGCATATGATGTGTTAAGGTTAAAACACGTTAACTTTACAAATTATAGCATTTGCCTCATTTCTTTTTGATCATCCCACATACGTACAGTTCATCAGCAGCGTCTTAGTATAAACAAAGAATATCAAATGACATCAAATTCACTGTGCATTATCACTGTGCGTTATGATTTTTATTGCACTGTTAACAAGTAATTAAGAATTGCAAGCAAAACAGAAGTCCCTTACCGGTTTGAAGCCATTTCAATGTTTGTCAGAATCAAAATATTTTTAGACGTGCATAATCCCCTTATTGTCCCCTATCTATATACCAAGTTTCATAAACCTTGCTTGGAAACTGTTTGAGTTATCTCAGGATCCAGATTTTTTGACGGACAGATGGACAGCAATCCTATAGGTAGGGGACTAAAATGTGCACAGGTGTGTGGTTAATGTAGATATTATATACCTCATGTGCCTGTATCTGTACTGTAGTAGCAAACCTATCCAGACTGATCTCTAAACTACCTCCAAGGAAAGTTGTATCGTCAAGCCAGGCACCGAACAATTGTGAGGGATCCATCGTCACCACACGTAGTATCTCAAAATCTGTATAACACAAAATGTTCATCAATATGTCAAACAAGAGCTCAAAGAACCCCAAATAGTAACCTTTAGCAGTCCAAAGAATCTGTGATAATAACTAACAAGAGGGCCCAAAGGGCCCTAAGTCGCTCACCTGTCGTAGTTGCGCATGCACACCCAAATGGTGACCTAGGTAATCATTTACATTAACTGGGTAAGATTCAAGAAAATTCAGCCTCTATTGCAAGTTTTCTTATGACTTGACCATGTGACCTAGATTTTGACCCTGGATGGCCCAATATCAAACTTGACCTAGCTTTTGTTGAGATGACCATTGTGATCAAGTTTCTTAAATATTAAGTCAACATTGTGACCTCTAGGGACTATACAAGGTTTTTCTATGATTTGACCTTGTGACCTAGTTTTTGACCCTGGATGACCCAATTTCGAACTTGACCTAGATTTTATTGAGATTATCATTGTGACCAAGTTTCATAAAGATCAAGTCCAAATTGTGACCTCTAGTGACTACCCAAGGTTTTTCTATGATTTGACCTAGTGACCTAGTTTTTTACCCTGGATGACTAAATATCTAACTTGACCTAGATTTTGTTGATAAGTTCATTGTGAACAAGTTTCATAAAGATGAGGTCGAAATTATGACCTCTAGTGACTACACAAGGTTTTTCTATGATTTGACCTGGTGACCTAGTTTTTGACCCTGGATGACCCAATATCGAACTTGACCTAGATTTTGTTGAGATAATCATTGTGACCAAGTTTCATAAAGATCAAGTCCAAATTGTGACCTCTAGTGACTACCCAAGGTTTTTCTATGATTTGACCTAGTGACCTAGTTTTTTACCCTGGATGACTAAATATCAAACTTGACCTAGATTTTGTTGATAAGTTCATTGTGACCAAGTTTCATAAAGATGAGGTCGAAATTATGACCTCTAGTGACTACACAATGTTTTTCTATGATTTGACCTTGTGACCTAGTTTTTGACCCCGGGTGAACCATTATTGTACTTGACCTAGATTTTGTTGAGATGATCATTGTGACCAAGTTTCATAAAGATTAAGTCAAAATTGTGACCTCTAGTGACTACACAAGGTTTTTCTATGATTTGACCTTGTGACCTAGTTTTTGACCCAGGATGACCCATTATCGAACTTGACCTAGATTTCCTTGACATGATCATTGTGAACAAGTTTCATAATGATTAGGCCAAAATTGTGACCTCTAGTGACCACACAAGGTTTTTCTATGATTTGACCTAGTGACCTAGTTTTTGACCCCAGATAACCCAATATCGAACTTGGCCTGGATTTTGTTGAGATGATCATTGTGACCAAGTTTCATAAAGATTAAGTCAAAATTGGGAGCTCTAGTGTCTACACAAGCCAATTGTTGACGGACGGACGACGGACGGACAGACGACGGACGAAGAGTGATCACAAAAGCTCACTCTGTCACTTTGTGACAGGTGAGCTAAAAACAGTAGGGGTCATCTGTTTTTTTCCTGAATCATCCAGAAACTATTTGGTCAACCGACTAACAGACAGCTTGTTTCAACAGTCATGCGTATGTTTATATACTTTTAAAGAGATAATGCAGGAAGTTGGAAATATGGCAGCATTGGTATCGAGTATATTATCAATTTTGGTTTGTAAAAAAGGCTAGTGTCTATACTGGTCTGCTATAAATTAACAATTGATCAATGTAATATAAACCAACGTACCATGAATCAATGATAATATTGCCATATAACCTCTTCTATCCATAGTATGTGTTGATTTCACACTTGATACTAACACCATAGTATCAGATTCATTGAAACTTGAAAATTGGGTAAAATCCCAGCTCAGCAGTGCTCGGAAATCTTTACTATATTTCATGGTGGTCGGATAATCTACCGTCCACACCTGTAAGAAATAGCAGTAAACAATAGGCCTTTTTCGACTGGGCTGTTTCGTGGAGCAGGTTGCAGTCTGGTTCCTGTTCTAATTTTACGGATGTATTACTGTAGTAGTGCTGTAATTGTGGGAACGGGAACCAGGCTAAAACTTGCTTCACGAAACTGCCCAGTCTAAAAGGCCTATTTTTAACCCAGAACAATTAATGATACATGGTTTAAAAATCGATATCCCCCAAAGTGTTCTGTCTGTGTCAAATTTTATTAATACATGTACCACAAACATTTATTTTATTTCCATTTATTATGAAACACTGCCTGGCAATGGTGATATCATTTGAATATAAGTTCCTGTCTCTGTAAGTCACGAAGATCTACAGATATATACATATAGTCAGTGAAAAAAATCTACAGAAATAATGATCTGTTACTTGAGCTCAATCACAAAATGTAAAGCAGGATCAAATAACAAGAGGGCCAAAATGGTCCTATATCACTCTGCTGTGCACATTCAGATTGATCAAATATACCCATATTTAAACTCAACCTTGAGTTCATCGAAATAGTTTTTCCAATTGGTTTCCATGGCAACCAGACTTCTGCATGGATTAGATTTTAACAAAGGACCACACAAGAAACATTCATATATGAAGTTTAGTTGAAATTGGCTTAGTCATTTAGGAGTAGAAGTTGTTTAAAATAATTGATGACAGACAGATGCATGCAAAGACTTTCGAAGAGCGATCGCAAAAGCTCACCTTGTTGCCATATGTCAGGTGAGCTTAAATTGCAAAGAAAAGAGAGACAAGTTCTTGTGATTCTTACCTTCAAGGTGGCATCTTTTGATGTAGTACTAAACAGCCGACCATTGTGTGAGAAGCTAACATGTAAGACTTCATCAGTGTGCTCAGTGAGTGTTTCTGTCAGTACTATAGGTACATGGTGATACACACGCTTCACTTCTGATAACCAAGTCTGCTTTCCATCAGCAAGCGATACATGAGTCACACCTAATCTGCTATATAGTAAAGCTTTCCAAAGGCTTTCGTCTAGTGATACTCGATGCCAGGTCTACAAATATATCATTATCAATGGAAACTTGTCACAACAGCTGACTAACAAAAATTAAATCAAGACACATGAGGACCATATTGAAAATTGGTCTAGAACCAAATACGTCATCCACAATAAATAAAGTTGTTGTTATTATTATTATTATTACATTTATAAGTGTTCATTCAGGTCAGGAATCTACATTCCATTCCTCAGCCACAACTAATTAAAGCTGATACTTATTCATTCATACTAGCTTTATGTACAAAATGTAATTTAATATTAGGTTGATTGTGTTACAAGCTCTACTTTAAATTACTCACTCCCTACACACACCTCACTCATGAAGGGATCCTTGTCATGAATGCCAGTTTCACTTTTTAATGCTAAAGCACTGAGCAAGACAATTACCAAAAACATTTTTATTTTGACCGTAGTATGAAAAGGCCATACAGAAAACCCCTGGGCAACAGTACTCAGTGCATTCCACTTAGCTATAGAGGCGCCGGTCAGTGATCTTAGTAAGATCATTTAGATGTCAACTATCCTTACCTTACATGTTTGAGCAACATGACCGAGGTCAGGTACATCTAGGAATGATAGGACATGAAGCAGTATAGAATCTGGCATATCCTGCCATATGCTGGTGTATGCAAACATGTCATCTCCAAAATCGTCATTGTCAGCCCCTTCTTGTCCCACAGGGGACCTGAAATAAACAAATATAGAAATCTTGCATACAATGTAGTATGACATCCATAACAGTAGGGGTTCAAGGTGATCCCCCATTTCACAAAGTTCAAGAAAGTACAGACAAATGAGACACATTTCTATATAATTTACCCACAGATTTTTTCTAAGATATTTTTGACTCAGTGACATATATGGCAACCTTCTCACCCCCAGCTGTTCCTGGACTACATAATATAACCAACTTACATAGCTGTCAAGGATTAGCAAGAGCATGACAATGGGTGGCACAGTGGTCAAGTGGCAACACGCTCGACTACTAATCGAGAGGTCTCTGGTTCGAATCTCGGCAATGGCATTTGGTTTTTGGTCAAATGGGTAATTCACCCCCAGTTACAATTTTGATTGGGTTCTGACAAATTTTAATTGGGTACATTTGTATTATATTAAACTCATATACTGTTTTTACTTTATTTTTACATAGTTAAAAAATGCAAAATGAGTGTTCAAACTTTTTAAACCATTTTTATTTGTGAAATGTTATTTCTTAATATGAATCCATTCTTAAACATTTAATTTTATTTAGTATTAATCAATAGTTTACATCATGCACTTTCAAAAGATTATTATCTTTTATCACTGTAAAATCTAGACAATGAGGGTCTACAGAAAATGACTGCTCAAGATACCTCTTCGTGTGACAGTTTTATTATTGCTGATCATCACAGTTTATTATTATTGATAATTGTTTCCTTCCTGGTTCAAATAGTTTCATTTTCAAATAATATGTGTTAATTATTTAATATGACTTTATCTGTTACATCCTTCCTTAATCAGACAGGTTATCATATCACTTATCTTATCATTCCTGTCTATTGTCTGCTATGAAGTAGAGGGTACCTATATAAGAATACATGTTCATATCACATTACCTAGGTGGACTAGTGGTCTAGTGGTAAGGGCTACTGACTGCTGATCTGAAGGGTGTGGGTTCGATCCCTACTCCAGACGGTCAAAAAGTGAAATGCTTTTCAGTGTTTCCCACCTAACATAACTAAACTTACTAACAGTCTTTCAGACGAGACGTTAAGCGAGGTCCCATGTATGATGCTTTACATCAGAAAAGTAAAAGACCAGGGATGCTTCTGGAACTGGAGCATCTTCTGTATCATGCACTATCCCCCAAACACTAGTAAAGTGACTAGCCTCTTCTGGGGGCCTCGCCCATATGGATTATCCGGTGGCGAGGATAAATAAAAGCAAAATAAACAATCACATTACTTACTTAATCAGATGTTCAAGTAATATGTAAGCTACTTTAACTTAACTTAGGAAACTGTCTTTGTGACATTCATTTTAAAGACTTTAGTCTTAACTCTTATGTGACTTTCTACTCAGTGAACTTACTTTGGTGTTAATTCTAGGACTTAGTGAAATTACTTAATAGCTAACTTCGTGACAAATTATTTATGATATTTGTTTAGAGAAATACATGTTAAATAAACTGATCACTTATTCACCATATCGACATTACAGGTTAAAATCCGTTTTCCGGGATAACGGAATTTATTGAGCGAAAATGTGCGAGATATTCCGAATGTATGTGAGGGGGGGAAATGCCTATAGCGTATAGAGCAACCAGGTACAATAATCGCGATTATTTAAGCCAAATGACAAGAATTTGTAAAAAGTCTTACTAGTAAACAATGACAACACAATTTTACGACCTCGCTGACAATATTTTCGCCAAAATAATATGTTTAACTTGAAAAATGCGTATATTTTCTCGCCATCGGTATCGAGCTACGGAAGCGGCAGTGTAGAATAAAATGCAATATTTTAAATATAAAGCATTTTTTAGGATAATTCTTGCTAAAGTTTAAAAACAAAGATGTTTAATGATAATGTGTAATAATTTGTTTATATGTATTTCATGTTTAAACGTTGAAAAAAGAATAATTAGATAAACTCCCGCTATACCGCTAATTGCTCGCTAACCCCCTGACCGTGAAATTTCGGTTCCGGAAAAACGGGTTTTATTGAGTAATGTCGATATCGAGAATACAATAAAGCTGTAGCTCTGTTGAATATTTTTAAATCAATGTTAAATTCCGAGATTTGGAATCATCAATGGAAAGAAATGCTTTCCATCTTGCTATTAGTGCGCACTCTTGAGGAAATATATTATAGAAAAAATGTATTAATTGTGAGAATTAACAAAGCAACCACTACATAGATGATAGAGGGGCCAGGATAGCGTAACGCTAATGTGACGCCCTACATGCAGGTAAAACATGAAAATATATTTATTAAAACATTTCAGTGTTCCATGTTCATTGCAAAATGATTTTCTTTATTTTTTCAGGAAAACAACTTATTTGTGTGTCTTGACATTTATAACATAAGCTTACCATTGCAAGAGGAACCGATAACTTCCCCACATGAGGAAAATTTATTGGCTACCATACCAGGAAGTGCTGGATGATAGCATATCATTGATATCAATCACCATCGAGTTATCAAAGCGTTCAATTGTACAAGAAAAAGTTTTCATGTGGTTTTGATTAACTGAGTGCTAGAAATTTATTCTATTGGCGAGCGTTTGCAGATAAAATTGGTCCATGAAACGAACCCAACGACACAGAGTACGAACTTGCAGGGGGACGTATGAATATCACAAAATAAAGGAACAATATATGCTTATTAATGATTTTATATGAATACCTTCGCTTTTCAAAGCACAGGAGAGGCATGTAGATCCCACTTATGTCATATTTGCAGCATGGTAGATGTAAATAAAGTAGTGCAGCAAAAAATGATTTTTTTCCTCGGATAAGTAGCTACAATTATTCACACTTTTAGCAGACGAATTAAATAAAGTTGTAATCAATACTTAAGTCATTTTTTCCACGTACTAGAGTTAAAGTTAATAATAAACACTTAAAAATGAAATATTTCTATATTTTAACTGTGTTATTCAAAGTTTTAAAATGCTTCCTGAAAAATAATATTTCGTTTATAGATATCAATAACGTTCTACTTTTTAACCTTGTCAATTAGTGGCACCAAAGATCTAAAAAATACGTTTGTGTCATCAATGAACAGACTGAAGTTGTACAAACATTTTGTTAGAACTTATAGAATATCGTAAGTATTTAATCGATCTTTATATATATTTTAATATTTCTTATCATGTAAATTTAGTGATTTTCTGTCAACTGTCAAAATATTATAACGCCTGAAAACTGAAGACAAAACTTTTAGAATTTTCATTTGAAGCTAATGACCACCAGCTTCTTGGGAACATGTAGACTCACAGGTCGGACAAATAATGACCACCAGCTTCTATGGTAAACAGACAGATCGAACAATGACCACCATCTTCTAGGGTAGACTGACAGATCGGACAAATAATGACCACCAGCTTCTATAGGGTAGACTGACAGATCGGACAATGACCACCTACTTCTATGGTAGACTGACAGATCGGACAATGACCACCTACTTCTATGGTAGACTGACAGATCGGACAATGACCACCTACTTCTATGGTAGACTGACAGATCGGATAATGACCACATACTTCTAGGGTAGACTGACAGATTGGGCAATGACCACCTACTTCTAGAGTAGCTGGACTGACAGATCGGACAATGACCACCTGCTTCTATGGTAGACTGACAGATAGGACAATGACCACCTACTTCTATGGTAGACTGACAGATCGGACAATGACCACCTGCTTCTAGGGTAGACTGACAGATCGGACAAAGACAAACAACTTCTATGGTAGACTTACAGATTGGACAATGACCACCAACTTCTAGGATAGACTGACAGATTGGACAATGACCACCAATTTCTAGGGTAGACTGACAGATTGGACAATGACCACCAACTTCTAGGATAGACTGACAGATATGACAATGACCACCAACTTCTAGGGTAGACTGACAGATCGGACAATGACAACCAACTTCTAGGGTAGACTGACAGATTGGACAATGACCACCAACTTCTAGGGTAGACTGACAGATTGGACAATGACCACCAACTTCTAGGATAGACTGACAGATAGGACAATGACCACCAACTTCTAGGGTAGACTGACAGATCGGACAATGACAACCAACTTCTAGGGTAGACTGACAGATTGGACAATGACAACTAACTGTTAGGGTAGACTGACAGATCGGACAATGACCACCAGCTTCTAGGGTAGACTGACAGGTTGGACGATGACAACCAACTTCTAGGGTAGACTGACAGATTGGACAATGACTACTAACTGTTAGGGTAGACTGACAGATTGGACAATGACCACCAACTTCTAGGGTAGACTGACAGATCGGACAATGACCACCAGCTTCTAGGGTAGACTGACAGATCGGACAATGACCACCAACTTCTAGGGTAGACTGACAGATCGGACAATGACCAACAACTTCTAGGGTAGACTGACAGATCGGACAATGACCACCAGCTTCTAGGGTAGACTGACAGATCGGACAATGACCACCAGCTTCTAGGGTAGACTGACAGATCGGACAATGACCACCAACTTCTAGGGTAGACTGACAGATCGGACAATGACCACCAACTTCTAGGGTAGACTGATAGATCGGACAATGACCACCAGCTTCTAGGGTAGACTGACAGATCGGACAATGACCAACAACTTCTAGGGTAGACTGACAGATCGGACAATGACCACCAACTTCTAGGTTAGACTGACAGATCAGACAATGACCACCAACTTCTAGGTTAGACTGACAGATCGGACAATGACCACCAACTTCTAGGTTAGACTGACAGATCGGACAATGACCACCAACTTCTAGGTTAGACTGACAGATCGGACAATGACCACCAACTTCTAGGTTAGACTGACAGATCGGACAATGACCACCAACTTCTAGGTTAGACTGACAGATCGGACAATGATCACCAACTTCTAGGGAGACAGTTGTATGATAAAAGGAATTCTGTGAGGAGCAGTTGCCTAACAGAACCGCTGCCAAAAAGCACCATCGAGCGCTTTCTATTAATGTATGTCTACATGTATGTAACTACACATAGGCTATCAGCGAGCACCATTTCTAAGCACTTTTCTAGGCGAGCCCTTAACCTTAGACGGCTTTGTTAGTGCTCAGTAACACTTTGCTGTTTAACGGCCTGCTTTCTGTGAGTGCTCACCGGTAGCATATAAAAAAATAAATTTGTCCGCTATGTAGCCCTTGTTGGAGCAAGCTCTTGCCTAGCAAAGCACTATATATTGAGCACTTAAATTAAAGCAGTAGTTAAGGCAACAGGCTCCTGATATTTAAGCTCTTTATGAATAGACTTCTTGGTTCTTTAAAGCCCTGTGTATAGCAGCAATACATACAAGGGACCACCTTTGAGTTACCATCAGGTGGAAACACTAAAAAGCATTTCAGAAATGACAAAGTTTCCCAGACAAGAATTGACCCAGGGACGGTCCTATCGATCTATTGTCAAGTGCTTTATTGATCACCCTGCCACCTACAGGGTTTAAATTTATTTTGCAAGACATGAGCTGGACCTGTGGCACTCGATTATATTTATTGTTAAAGATTCACAATGAATATAAGATTTACTGGCACAAGCTGGATTTCGTTGTCTGTTTGAATGGAACAAAAAAGGGTTATTTCTAAAATGTTCTAACTTTTTTTAGCACTGCCCGTACCTTCTTCAGTATGGCCTATTCAAAATCTGACACCGATGTTACGAATGTACAGAAATCATTCCAAGAGAGATATTTCAGTGGGGCTGCCTCTGGTGTGATTGATGACGTCAAACTGTTTCTAAAAGGTAAGTCATAAACTCATTGAAGTTAATTTTTAAAGTACAGTACATCCTCTTTAGAGCAACACCCTTTGGGAGCTGTAGATATTGGCTTTTATGTGGAGGTTTTTGCTTTACAGACGTTAAAGTAATGTAGTAAGTATCATCATTGGGAAATTTTGAAGGTGTTGTAATAGAGAGGTTGTTGCTCTACAGAGGGTTGCTCTAATGAGGTTGTACTTTATAATACTGATATAATGCGTCGGTGGACTTACTGAAATAACACGTCAGTGGACTTACTGATATAATGCGTTAGTGGACTTACTGATATAATGTGTCAGTGGATTTACTGATATAATGCACCAGTGGACTTACTGATATAATGCACCAGTGGACTTACTGATATAATGCACCAGTGGACTTACTGATATAATGCATCAGTGGATTTACTGATATAATGCACCAGTGGACTTACTGATATAATGCACCAGTGGACTTACTGATATAATGCACCAGTGGACTTACTGATATAATGCATTATAAAATGCACCAATGGACTTACTGATATAATGCATCAGTGGACCTACGGATATAATGAGTCGGTGGACTAACTGATATAATGCGTCAGTTGATTTACTGATATAACGCATCAGTGGACTTGCTAGACTCACTAATCTAATTGCAGGTACTGTTGATATCAACATGAAGAATGAACGAGGTTGGACAGCATTAATGTTTGCTGCAAGAAATGGTCATAATCATATTGTGAAAGAACTACTCAAGCATGGGTATGTAGGGATGTCTTGATACTCCCCTTCGAAAAAGTGTGGGTGAATTGCTTTGCCCATATCAGTATGTTGGTTGTTAGACGGTTATGAGGAATTACTACAAAATGGCCTAGAATCTTCAAACTTGGTATGTAGGTTGGTCTTGACTACTAGACAACCCCTATTTATTGTGAGTCTTGTAGGTCAAAAGTCAAGGTCAGTGTGACTTTAAACATGAGTGACTATTTGGTTGCCATGGGGGCAAAACATGTTTTACAAACATCTCTTATTATAATAAGAGTTTACTTTCTGATTGTTACAATTGGTTCCAATTTTACCCAAAAAAATTACAAAAATCCAAATTCCTTGAATTTTTTACCTGTTATTTCAGAGTTGACGTGAATATTATCAACAGTACTGGACAAACTGCTTTAGATATCGCCTTGTTCTGGAATCATGCCGAGATAATCAAACAACTGACTGCTCAAGTTAAAGATACCAACCCAGATGTCAATCTGAGCAATTATTTCTCCCTGAACTTACTGAACCGATGCTCAGAGAAGCGTAAAGACAAAACATGGCTTAGAAACAAAATGCTGGCACCAAACAGTAGATTTGTATTATTCCATAACTTGGGTGCTCTGTGCGTTCAAATCCCTGTAAAAGGCAGGTATAAGTATGAACTGGCAAGAGTTGAAATGAAAGATGTAGAGAAGACACTAGCCAGTAATCCAGTCAGTGTGTTTCTTGGATTGATACAGGAAAATAAACATGTGCCATTGACTTATGAAGAGACCGGACTATTTGCTGTAGATATGAGTGGTATGGAGGAATCAGAATTGTTAGCACTGGTTCCCAGTAGTCTGTTGTTGCCTAGTTACCCTGCTGCCATGCAGCTGGTTCCGTCAGAAGCTGGTATATTTGCTGAAGCACGATCTATGTTAGCGTGGCATGACAGGTACCAGTATTGTCCAACATGTGGTACACAGACAAGGCTGGAGGAAGGTGGTTACAAACGTTCCTGCTCAAATATGGAATGTCGCAGTCACAATGGTATGTATATACATGTATATAATTGCTTGAGATTGTCTCCATTTTGAGCTTAAAAGTGCTCTAGGTCATCGCCATATGTCCGGCATTGGGCTTGCCATGTGAGTCGTCCATTGTCAACAATTTGATTTCACTTATTAATGAAACTTGGTCACAAAGTTTTTTTCTGTAAAATCTAGAAACAGTTCGCTACTGGGTCATCTGGGGTCGAAAACTAGGTCACATGGACAAATCTAAGGAAAAAATCTTGTTAATGCAATAGAGGTCACATTCTTGACCCAATTTCGCCAATAATTCCACATTGCTAACTTAATCACTTATGAATTATACAGTAGATTAGTTTAATAATATTAATTCATTTAATATTCGCAAAGGGCACAAGTTATTAGATATTCACAAAGTTAAAACAATACAGTAAATTCTTACCGTAATTGAATTTTGAAGTTTCAGAAATGTTATTGATATAAACTTCCTTCTGTTTTACAATATTTCAGGCGTTCACAATACGTGTTATCCTCGAACAGATCCCTCATCTATAATGCTGGTTGTCTCCCCTGATGGCAAAAAATGTCTCCTAGGTAGAGCCAAAAGATTTCCCGCCAAAATGTACTCCTGTCTCGCTGGATTTATGGAACCTGGTATACTTAAATTTTATATGTACATTAGTCTACTTATAGTTAAAGATTGTATGTTTCTAGTATAAGGGGAGATATTGACTTGGTCCTAATAACTATAACCTTTATGCATGAATATACTTCAAGGTTCTTGCGTTGAATATATCACTTTTTGTGAGAAAATCATGCAATGTTGGTACTTTAGATTTCTAGGTCCTCCCCCCGCTTTTGAAAATATAAACAAGGGTTATAAATATAGACAAGATCTTAGGCGTCAAATTATGCTAATAGAAGGTCCTGGATCACGTTAAAATCCTCACACTATAACCAGCCAAAAAATAGTGTAGGCCATGGGTATTTTTTAAAAAATAATCATTTTGTTCACCAACGCCCCAAAAACTGGTAAGTGGCATATTTTTAGGGTAGGGAGAGATACCGGAGATGAACAACACGGTATATATAATCTGTAATACCTAATGTTTTACAAACAAAGTGCATATTTGTACAGTAAAATAAAAGTGTGAAACAATGTGTTACCATGGGTGTAAGTTTTCAGGTATATGCCTGAATTCAGGTTTTTGAATGTACCAAGTAGTCTGTTTTTTCGGGACAAATTTTCAGGATTTCAAGTTTTTCAATTTTTTTTATGTATTTCAGGTGAGACGATAGAGAATACTGTACGCCGTGAAGTGGAAGAGGAGAGTGGTGTGATAGTAGATAAAGTGGAGTACCATTCTAGTCAACCCTGGCCCTTTCCTGCCTCCTTAATGCTCGGTTGTATAGCCTATGCCACCACTGATAAAATCAAGGTACTGTGTTATTCGTGGCAACGTAATTTTCACATTATTTTGCTTATCTATTATCTCATGAATTTAGAATGAACACAGAAAGATATAACATAATTTCGCTATATTAGGATATATACTGGTACGTAACATATACTGTAAACCAATTTACTTCCGCGAATACTAACTTTCGCGCTTTGCTGATTGTGGGCATATTCGCGACTACAAACTTTCCCGTTTTTAAGTTTCCTGCAGTGTCCATATAAATGTTTTTAGCACTTTCGCAGCGACTTATTTGGCGAAATTTACTATTCGCGAACTCCGCGAACTAAATCACGCAAACTAATTTCTAGGTTTACAGTAGAATTTATCAACATTTCCACAGTCATCCTGTTACGAAAGAGATTTTCATTAAAAATTTCAAATGAAAATTTACTATACAACGTATAGTCAGCATTAGCCTGCTTGGTAAAATATTGATAAATTGTAAAATTAAAGATGAAAACTTAAAGATAGTTCATTATGCATGTATTAGGTACAGTCAAAACTTAGCTCACACTGATAACGTTTGCTAGGCAGATGTAGGGTATGCTTGCAATTTGGTATTAAAGTGGTTAAAAGAGACAGGGACCCTATGTATACATGTATATAGGGTCCCTTATAGAGACCACCTGACAACGACAACAATTTGCTGTTCCTGTGAGTGGTCTATGACAGACCTTTGATTGTGTGTTTTGTATCTCGTTTGACTGTGTGTCTTGTATCTCATTTCATTGTGTGTTTTGTATCTCTTTTGACTGTGTGTTTTGTATCTCCTTTGTGTGTTTTGTATCTCGTTTGATTGTGTGTTTTGTATCTCGTTTGACTGTGTGTCTTGTATCTCGTTTGATTGTGTTTTTTGTATCTCCTTTGATCATTTGATAGTGTGTTTTGTATCTCGTTTGATAGTGTTTTTTGTATCTTGTTTGATTGTGTGTTTTGTATCTCTGACAGGTTGACGAGGAAGAAATGGAGGATGCTAGATGGTTTACCCGACCAGAAGTTGTACAGATGTTAACCCATCAACATCCACAGGGATTGTTTGTACCACCGGAACAAGCTATAGCACACCAACTGATCAAAACTTGGGTCCGCAGAACGGCGAATCTTTGATAAAACTGTCAGTGTAGGATTTACAACACGATTTTAGCTCAAACTAAATAAATTTTTGTCTACTTACCAACACGCTAAAGAAACCCAATGACAAATAGGAACGTTAAATCACCTACCTAGCTTCATGAATTGAGGTCCATAATAACAACAAATTTTGCTCAATGATTCTTTTATTTATTGTGAATCATATTTTAACCAGGTTTATTTTAACCTAGTAGATAGATAGATTTATTAGTCCCCTACCGGTTTTTTACCAAAGGGGACTATAGGTTTGCCCTCCGTCTGTCAGTCAGTCCGTCAAAAAATCTGGATCCTGACATAACTGAAACAGTTTCCAAGTTAGGTTTAGTAAACTTAGTATGTGGATAGGGGGCAATAAGGGGATTATGTACGTTTAAAAATATTTTGATTCTGACAAAAATTGTGGTTGCTATGGCAACAGTAACATCGAAAATGGCCACAAACCGGTAGGGCACTTCTGTATTGCTTGCAATTCTTAATGACTTGTTTATTTCGACATAAAATGTATATTTAAATAGCAATCATATTAAAGCATAGAAATACAGTAAATAAATCCATAAGTAAGCATGAATCAATACTGACCATATCTGTTTACTTTTGTAATTTGTAAAACGAATTTTGCGACAGTTGACCAAACTGACTCATGTTTGTAAATATCATATCATCCTGGGTGCACTAATACTGTTGCTCGGAAAAAACATGTTATCCTCCACAATCTGTGATCTTCTTTATACATTGATTGATAGAAAATTTGAAGCATTAAACCTATAAGCATCTATTCTCAGGGTTCCCAGAGTCTGGGAAAAAATATTTTTTTCAAGGTCAGGGAATAGTCAGGGAATTTTGAAATTAGTCAGGGAAATCTGAAAATTGAGCAAAAGTCAGGAAATTCTTTATTTTGGCTGTCAAAATTGCCAATTCCTATTATATGTAGAAAAAGACAAAAACTGAAAAAATCTTCGCTTGCTATGCTCACTCTGTACAGTTCTAATTTATATGTCAATCATATCTAATAAACTAATAAACTAACTAATAAACTTAAACTTTTTTGTTCCATATACAGCTAATACAGCTTCCTTTTCTCTATATCTATTGTCATATTTTACCCAAACAAAAAGATGCTTCGGTGTGTAATCACTCTAAAAAGCCAGGGAAAACTCTGGGAAAAGTTAAGGAATTTTGTGTCAGAATATTTTTGGGAACCCTGATTAATGTCTGTATACTAGTAATTAACATTACAGCAGAGCAGAGAAAACCACACCAGGAGCCCGTTGCCTAACCAAACTGCAACCAAATAGCACTATCGGGCACTTTACTACGTCTATGCAAAGACACACAACCAATGCTCACCGATAGCATACTATTTCTCAGCACTTTGCTAAGAGAGCGGTTTCATTTCGTCCGCACTTTGCTGTGCAATGCTCTGTAATCATCGAGTGCTCGCCAGTAGCATGTAAATTTTTCGCTTCGTCTGTTATGTACTGCTTTTTAATAAGCTATCAAGGGCTCGATAGTACTTCAGTTAGGCAACGTCAGAGGTTGTCTGACAAATGTTTACCGGTACTAGTGAATCCATTATCATGTCTCTGCAAAATATTGGCTATGTTAGAATCAAAATAATAAATATGTACCTGTGTTTTATCTATATTAAGCACGACCACTTGTTCGGATGCATACTTTTAAATCACTTGTGCTTCACACTTGTGATTTAAGGACTACACATTTAAACTTGTGACTTTGCTTTATTCTATGACAGGTATATTTTCATTATTTCTTAGATTTGCTAAACATTTCGCTGGCTTAGAATAAGAAGGTCGTAAGTACAAATTTAAATCAATATTTTAAGAAAACAAGAAAATATTGTCGGAAAACTACTCTTTACTTTAATATGGG
The DNA here is from genome assembly GCA_947247005.1 of Spisula solida. NCBI lineage: Eukaryota > Metazoa > Mollusca > Bivalvia > Venerida > Mactridae > Spisula > Spisula solida. The sequence continues at coordinate 22,003,208 of OX365951.1, forward strand.
AAAACAAGCTTTTGAAACTTCAGTTTTGTCAACATGACCACTTCCGATTTTCATGTAAATTGGCTCATAAGAATTAAGCGCCATGGTATGCAGATTTCAAATATGCATCAGTCTTATAAGGTTGTAAGTTGTACTTATGAACTTCATATTCTAAGCCAGCGATATGATTATTCAGCATGTTTGTTTAACTGTGATATCAGGGATATTAAATTTGTTAATGATTATTGTTTAATTGTTGATTATATTCCAAAAAAATAAATATATGCTAAATGTAGCTTCATTGTGTATTTTGTTCACACATTTATTATGGTATACAGTACAATTGCCTATGATGACAGAATAGGTGGGTTTGGTTATACACACCAATTGATGTGTAATTCTAATGGCCCTGCACTTGTTTCAGCTGGCAAGTTGCACAAATATCCAGACAATAATATGCACGGAAATTGATTATATCGTGTCAGCATTAAAATATGGAATCTTCAACTTTGTGCAAAAACAGAGTGGACATACCATGTGGTAGGAGACATATTTTGGCTAAGAACGCAAGTAAATATCTGTCTACGCAAAGATAAAAAGCACCTCAAACGCTCTATTCTTTGACCAATTTTAACGTGACATTCTAGACGCTCAAGTCGATAACGAGCACTTTCTATGCAACTTCATATGTTTCAACAAAAAGTCACAATTTTTCACTGCAACCTACACTACCTGGATAGCAGTTGAGTTGGTCTTGGGGGGAGGACTGACCTATTGCACTAAAAGATTAAGTTGTATGGAGAGTATAAATAGTACGGAGTTGAACACTACAATGCAAGCAATACTTTCAGTTTTATTACCAATGAAATAACAGTGTACAATTTCATTATGTAACATACATTACAAGAAGACTGTTAATATGGGGGAGCACTGTGTAGCGCTTTCCATGGGAGGTAATCCATGCCTTCTATATTTAATTGAATGAGCGGTCAATGAATAAAGACGCTTGGTAGCCCTTTGCTTAGGCAATGGACCCGTGAATCTTTAAGTCAACGATAACAACTGTATGTAATAATCTTTAGAAATGATACAACATTTTGAAAAATGATTTTGTTGCTTTAATGTTAATCTGAAGGATAGACTAAGCTTATTTAAAACAGTACAATTATTCATTTTAGAAAAAAAGCTAGCTAAGTGGAATGACTTTTAGACAGTTGTCGGGTTTCTGGAATTAAAAATGCATCAATTCCTCAAAAATGTGTGTAGAAGTGAATAACCAAGCAGACCATAATGATGTCATCACAGCATATAAACCTAATCACTGTATGACTTACTGCAGACCATAATGATGTCATCACAGCATATAAACCTAATCACTGTATGACTTACTGCAGACCATAATGATGTCATCACAGCATATAAACCTAATCACTGTATGACTTACTGCACACCATAATGATGTCATCACAGCATATAAACCTAATCACTGTATGACTTATTGCGACTTGTTTATACAATGTGGCACCTATCAAAAGATAACATACATCAGAATAATGTCTGGAATTGTGCGGACAAAAATGCTCTAATATAGTGGACATAAAACAAACCTATCAGCATGGGTAAAAGTTGTAAGGAATTTTCTGGAACTTCACAAGTTTAAGTGTCCAAAATTGGGCTGTTTTCTTAATTTCCTATGTAAATTGACAATTTTTCAGAATTCCAGGATTTTCAAATTTTCTCATTTTAATCCATGTACCTAATCATACACTTACATGCAAATAGGCGTATATAGTATTATATACACAACTAGCAATATTACACGCATATAATATTACACACATATAACATAAATAATCAACATTTTAATAAAATATCACAGAAATGACTAATAAACAACAAGTCAACATTATTAAAAGCTCTAAAAAATCTACAAGGAAAACTAGATGTTAAAACATCTACACAGGAAATAATTCTCATGTTTTCAAGAACTGACTTAATTTCTATAAAGACCAATGTAGTAGGTCCAGTTAAGATTAGTTACAGTGCTGTTTACTTTTAAACAAGAGGGCCCACAGGGCCCTAGATCGCTCACCTGTGCACATTGATCAAGTTTTTTTTAAAAAGTTTTTTCCAATGAGTTGTCATGGCAACCAGAGTCCTGCATGGATTATAATTCTTTTAGCTCTTTTTAGAAAGGATAACCCAAGGAATATTGTTACCCATTTAATATGAAATTCAGCCAGTACTTTTAGGAGAAGATTTTTAAAGATTTTACTATAGATATATAGGGAAAAACAGCGCCCCACCCACTGGCGGCCATGTTTTTTGACGAATCAAGACAAAAATGTCCATTTTGTATGAGGGTCACCCAACAACTATTTCTGTAAAATTATTTTGAAATCTGGCAAGCGGTTGATTTTTTATAATTTTTTAAAAGATTTTCCTATCGGTTGCCATGGCCACCAGAGTTCTGCGTGGAATGTAACTCTTTTAGCTATTTTAAAAAAGGATCACCCAAGGAACAATTTAACCAATTCATAATGAAATGCAACTAGTACTTTTAGAGGAGAAGATTTTTAAAGATTTAACTATAGATATATAGGGGAAAACAGCACCCCCACCCACAGACGGCCATGTTTTTTCACGAATCAGGACAAAAATGTAAATTTTGTAAGAGGGTCACCCAACAACTATTTCTGTAAAATTATTTTGAAATCTGGCAAGCGGTTGATTTTTTATAATTTTTTAAAATATTTTCCTATCGGTTGCCATGGCAACCAGAGTTCTGCGTGGAATGTAACTCTTTTAGCTATTTTAAAAAAGGATCACCCAAGGAACAATTTAACCAATTTATAATGAAATGCAACTAGTACTTTTAGAGGAGAAGATTTTTAAAGATTTAACTATAGATATATAGGGAAAAACAGCACCCCACCCACTGACGGCCATGTTTTTTCACGAATCAGGACAAAAATGTAAATTTTGTAAGAGGGTCACCCAACAACTATTTCTGTAAAATTATTTTGAAATCTGGCAAGCGGTTGTTTTTTATGATTTTTAAAAGATTTTCCTATCGGTTGCCATGGCAACCAGAGCTCTGCGTGGAATGTAACTCTTTTAGCTACTTTAAGAAAGGACCACCCAAGGAACAATTTAACTAATTTATAATGAAATCCAACCAGTACTTTTAGAGGAGAAGATTTTTAAAGATTTTCCTATCGGTTGCCATGTAAACCAGAGTACTGCGTGGAATGTAACTCTTTTAGCTATTTTAAGAAAGGATCACCCAAGGAACAATTTAACTAATTTATAATGAAATCCAACTAGTACTTTTAGAGGAGAAGATTTTTAAAGATTTTACTATAGATATAAAGGGAAAAACAGCGCCCCAACCACTGGCGGCCATGTTTTTTGACGAATCAAGACAAAAATGTCAATTTTGTAAGAGGGTCACCCAACAACTATTCCTGTAAAATTATTTTGAAATCTGGCCAGCGGTTGATTTTTTATGATTTTTTCTAAGATTTTCCTATCGGTTGCCATGGCAACCAGAGTTATTTATAGATTAGAATTCTTTTAGCTATTTTTAGAAAGGACCACCCAAGGAACATTCCTGTGAAGTTTGGTTAAAATTGGTCGAGTGGTTCAGGAGGAGAAGTCGTTTGAATGAATTGTTGACGGGCGCACTCACGCACGGACGACGGACGAAGAGTGATCACAATAGCTCACCTTGTCACTATGTGACAGGTGAGCTAAAAATAAGCACTTAATAAACATTAAGTGTTTCCATTAAGCACTTTGTAAGGTCAACCTAAGTACAACAGATTCTAAGAGAGGACACCTTCCTGAACAGTTTGATGCCAAAACATCTTGTGTGTACTCCGAAGTTAATTTACACCCTCAGGCATTTATCAATAATTATTTCAAACAAAAACTAGAACTTAAGACCAAAGATCTAAAAACACAGATTGGAAACTCAATAGAAAACTGAGATAAAATTCAAAATAGCATGCAGCAGATTCTGTTATTTTGCATAAAACTTTTTGTTTGTCATCCTTTTTTAATGACCAATGTATCCATTTGAAGAGCTAAGTTTCTTCTACTGCATGATGTAACTTGTTTTTGTCTACCTCTAATAGAATTCAGAAAGTTATTATTTCTGATAAACTTGGAATTTTCATTAAAATGAGAGTAGGTCTGGCTCTTTGCGAACTCCTGTTTTATTCCTTGACTGGTTTCAATAAATGAGGTATCGTTTTAAAGCTAAATAATAAATCTATCATAAACTTATCAGTTATTGCCTAAGTACATTTAAATATAAGGTATTAAGAACAAACCGGATTTCGCGAGGTTTCAGAAGACTGCCGCGAGATATTGTGAGATTTGGTACATCTTTCCAATCTTTGTATTTTTAGATCTTTGTTAAAACACAATAGTATGCATGTACTAGTATATTAATAATTAAACTCTAAAATAAATAAATACAATAACTATAATGATGCAACCCTCCTTGTCAGACCGACTGACATGAGTAAAGCAATAACTATAACGATGCAACCCTCCTTGTCAGACCGACTGACATGAGTAAAGCAATAACTATAACGATGCAACCCTCCTTGTCAGACCGACTGACATGAGTAAAGCAATAACTATAACGATGCAACCCTCCTTGTCAGACCGACTGACATGAGTAAAGCAATAACTATAACGATGCAACCCTCCTTGTCAGACCGACTGACATGAGTAAAGCAATAACTATAACGATGCAACCCTCCTTGTCAGACCGACTGACATGAGTAAAGCAATAACTATAACGATGCAACCCTCCTTGTCAGACCGACTGACATGAGTAAAGCAATAACTATAACGATGCAACCCTCCTTGTCAGACCGACTGACATGAGTAAAGCAATAACTATAACGATGCAACCCTCCTTGTCAGACCGACTGACATGAGTAAAGCAATAACTATAACGATGCAACCCTCCTTGTCAGACCGACTGACATGAGTAAAGCAATAACTATAACGATGCAACCCTCCTTGTCAGACCGACTGACATGAGTAAAGCAATAACTATAACGATGCAACCCTCCTTGTCAGACCGACTGACATGAGTAAAGCAATAACTATAACGATGCAACCCTCCTTGTCAGACCGACTGACATGAGTAAAGCAATAAATATGTAGGAGTATACTTGTACACCAACTTCTTTAAAGGATGGTATAACTATTCATGTTGTAATAAAATTGGCACATACATGTACGTACAAAGGGTAACAACAATTATTCAGATAGAATTTGAGTCAGTGACGGTAAAGTGTAAAACCTCAGTGTGAGAAACAGTCTTACAATGACGGTGTCCTAACAATACAGATTATATTCGTGTAAGACAATAACTATGACAACAACATTTTAGAACTTATACATTAACAAGTCCTTCATGACCAACATCTTCACCACTTAGACATACTAACCCCAAAAGCAATAGGGGTCATTCGCAGGTAATGTTCACTCTCCATACCAGTTTTGTTGTTCCTTGGCAGAAGAATTTCTAACATTTTTATCTCAACCTATTGATTTGTCATGTTTCTTCTTAATGCCCTTTTATACGAGACATCAAAATTTTAAAATACTTGTAACTGAGACAATGTGTCTGCAATGATAACATTCCATTCAATGAATTTCATGTCACTTAAAATTGTTATTAATGTTTTGGTAAATAAACCTCACTAAGAAAAACCACTGGTTCATTTTGAAAGTTACAAAATTCCTGAAATCTTCTTCCATTACAGAAAATTTGTCCTCTCCCGAGAGTGTACAAGATGAGAGCGACTCATGTGACATCATACCTATATGACATCATCAAGATGAGAGCGACTCATGTGACATCATACCTATATGACATCATCAAGATGAGAGCGACTCATGTGACAACACACCAGCCTTATGACATCACCAAGACTATAAATAAACTGGTTTGTCTCATGACTAATGATGATCAACAAAATATAAACAGCTTGAAGTTGTGAGTAACAAAGCACCATGAGAAATAATGATGTTGCGTATGATGATCAACGAAGCTGTCACTGCACGAGACATACATCTACAATACAAGAAAACAATAAATTAGTATAATTTATTCAGTCAAACTTCACTAAAAGACCCCCTAACTTTCCAATATGGGTGACGCCCCTTTTCTAAGGTTGGATCCAAGGCCACGAAATACCAAAGTCATTACTGTTGGTCTGCGAGTCAGTTTAGAGTTTGATCACAAGCCGCAACATACTGAGGTCATTAAAATCGGTACTGGTATATCACCCTTGCTTGACACTCAGCATAGTTAGTTTCAGGTAAGTGCTAGTTCGCCTGGTGTCAGGATAATGCAACTAGGTAGTCTTCATATGGACTTAACTCATTAAGAATTGCAAGCAATACTGAAGTCCCCTACCGGTTAGAAGCCATTTTCAATGTTTCTGTTGCCATAGCAACCCACAATTTTTGTCAGAATCAAATATTTTAGACGTGCATAATCCCCTTATTGCCCCCTATCTACATATCAAGTTTCATAAACCTAGCTTGGAAACTGTTTCAGTTATGTCAGGATCCAGGTTTTTTGACAGACAAATGGACATTTAGATGGAGATGGTATTTATGTGGCTATTTCACGGAATGAAGAGTAGTTATGTGTCTAATTTTAGCCACCTAAAAGCAAATTTTAGCCATGTAAAAGAGAATTTTACTTTCGTTTTAACTATTTTCAACTTTTTAAAAAAAAGTAGCAACCTAAGTATACGTTTGTGGGCTCGGACGGACGGAGGGCAAACCTATAGTCCCCTCTGGTCAAAAACCAGTAGGCGCTAAAAAAACTTCTTGTGTGGGGGTATAATAAACAATTCTATTGTAATTACAGTAAAACCTCGGTAATACGAGCAGCGATTATTCGAGCAACCGGCCTAATTCGCGCAAATTTCAAATCCCCGACGAATTTGCTCTATATTGTACATTAATTTATCCCTCTAACTCGAGTAAAGTTATTACGAGCATCCGGTCTAATTCGAGCGCAGGTGTCGGTCCAATCAACAATTTTCAACAATAATTAATTACCTTATCTCGAGGCAATCATCCGAGCGAAATTTCACACCTCCGAAAAATGTCATACGGTCCGTATTTTTCACACATCGTGATAATCACATTTTATGACAATAGCGTAGTCCCTAACACTTAAATTGATTTCCGTATTTTCGATTTGTTACATTAAACACGAAGTAGAAGATATTTAATTAATGAGCGTGATTTAAACAACACATACGTTGCAGAACAAGTTCAATAGGCAACAATTGGGAACTTACGAGAACTAGAATTATTAAATGCAACATCGTTGCTTCGAACGTACTGACTCGCACATACTTTTAATTATCGTAAGATAAACCGACGTACATGTAGAATCTTAAATATTTAGACTCCGTTCGTTATAAAACTGCAAGTCAAAATCATTTTCAAAACTTTTTCATATCCCGTATTTAATGAAAACCTGCGAATGTAAGCTTACGTACAGTGCAATTTCACGTGTCCGATACTGAATAAGTGAAGTAAATCAAGTCCGCGATTAAATCCAATTCTTATCGAACGACCCTGAAGAATAAAAAATTTGTCGACTTTGTAAAGTAGCAAATTAAATGTCAATTGAATCTACACTATGCGCAGATTGGCGAATTCATACCGCGGTATGGAACTCTGACGTAACACTACTCCCAACTGTACCGGCAATTTCTTTGATGTGCGGTGCGTTTGAAGTCAGTCGAATGACCGCCGCGTTTGATGTCTCCAAATTGTCGCGGGCGTTTCAATTGGAAACCACAGGAATATAACTCATTCAGCTAAACATCTATCCTAAATAAATTATTATAGATAATATAGTGCATGTTTTTTACTCAATGAGCCGTATCCCCGTGCTGAAAACTGGATCGACTTTGCATCCGGGTTTTATTTTATCACTTGCGATTTTTGTGCGTGGGTGTTTGTTCAAACATGTAGGATCTATCGTGCGCTTTGGGTAATGTTATCTTTTTGCCGATGCGAACTTTTATTACAACCGTTAAATGGAGTTTGATATTTAATGTTAAAGGATTTATTACGACTTTCATATGCAATTTGTTGAATTCGGCAAATGTCCACACGATTCAAATTGCGTATAGACTTGATAAACAATGACAATATTCGTAGTTACAACCAAATATATGTATCATACGTGTTTTCATTATAAACACAGTTACACTTAGTCATAACAACAATTCATCATAGACTTCGGATATTTCGAGCACCTGGCTTAACTCGAGCATTTGGCTTGTCCCAATGGGTCCTCGAAATAACGAGGTTTTACTGTATTACCTTTACTCATAATACTTTGTTCTGCAGCATCTTCTTCCACCTGTTTCTCCTCGGCATTACCGATTTGTTTTACAGCGAGGTAAGACTTGATTCGTTCAGCATGTGACATCCATGTGTCAACTTGTTGTCGGAGTAAATCTTTTCTTCTTCCTTTTTGTTCAGCTGTAAATAAAATACATATCCGGGCTTTCAATTGACTCTTGAAACTGCATTTCGACTCTCAAATTTGTGTCAGTTTTGACTATTATAATAAAAATCTTCTTGCAATATTTTGCTGACTCTTGAAAATTAATACCAGTAGTAAAGAATCATTTTGATGAAAATTGGACGTCCATGTAACATCTGGCGAAGCAATGTCAAGACAGAAATTAAAGATAGTGGTAACACCTTAAACTCCATGGAACAAACTACAGGAAACAGAGTCAGATGGAGGGAATTTGTCAATGGTTTATGCTCCAAGGTAAAGTAAGTAAGTAGTCATTTTTACTCTTCAATTTTGGAGCTTAGTGAAAGCCATGCATACAAGAGTTACCTCTAAATGTGATGAATACCACCAGGTTTTGTACAAAATCATATAATTTTATGTTCCCCTGGAATACCAACAATACTTACAGGGAAATAGTGCAGACACAATATATATGACCAAAAAAACCATCAAAGTTTACAGGGCTTTTTGCTAAATTGTGAAGAGGCCTAAGCCTTTTAGCTTTGTGAAAATTGAGTGCAAAAATTCTCCAAATTGTGAAAAAGTTGGCGCAGAAACTTTTTTAAATTGTGAAAACTAAGTGCGATAAATCACCAAATTGTGAAATGTGATTTTTCAGATGTTATTCAATTTTTGTCAAATTGTCCCAAATATGCATGTATCTATGATATAATACTTCATATCAAGTCCAGTACATAAATATATCATTGTTACCGGGTATCTAAGATTGGTAGTTTGGTGCATTGAGGTGGAGTTGATTTTACAAAAACCAAGATACAAATTCTAATTGTGAAGGGGTCTAAAGTAAATTGTGAAGGGACCTTATATAGGCCCCTCATATAAAGTGAAAAACCCCTGCAGGTTACACAATGATTACAATGACTTAATTTGCAAAATGATGAAGATTCCATAATAGGTTTTCAACTTATGAAAGTATATCTTTGCAGAATTATGAACTCACCAGAAACCCTATTCACGAATAAAAGGGAAAATAAAAACCAACATAGGATAATAGAGCAAATTTTACTCATTACATACAGTACATGAAATATTTACTCACATTTAAGTTGCTGGATGGATGTACTCAGGGCAAGTTCATAATGCTTTAATGCATTCTCATAGTCTTCTTTATCTTCCTGCAATACATTCATGATATATCATAGTCCAGGGGTTGCATTTCACTTGGGAGTAGGGGTTTGGACCCTTCAAACTTCCAAAGCCACATATTGACCCTCAAGATTTTGGTTTGAAGGGTCATTTTCTCTTAAAAGCATGCGTATTTGGTCTATAAAATGTTAAAATTTAGTCAAAAGTATCAAAATGGCCCTTCAGATTCAGAAGCTAGTGGAAACACTGATGTACATTACTTTCATTAGTTAACTCTCTGAAAGTAAAAACTAGAAGGCTTTAATACAAAAAATGTATATCCCCTCACAAAGGATCACAACTCTGGCAAAAATCACCTGACCTACAATTCATGACAATGTGCACAACAAGTCGTGGTACAAAGTACTCATGTGAAGTTTTATTGAAATCTGACCAGAGGTTAAGAAGAAGAAAAAGAGGCAAACTTTGAGAAACCATACAGACGTCCAGCACAAAATCATTTTGTTTCCCCTAACTACATGTGGACAGTCTGAGATATAATTTCTTTCATTTGTAAGCTTTCTACATCCCTCAAAAGAGTAAACACTAAAATAGAGTGTGTGTGCTTTTTTAAATGTCGGGCAAGCCATTATTTGTCAGTCAGCTTTCTGCTGTAATACGGCAGGCATATGAATGCCTCCACCCGTATTTCGACCTGGGTCGTCAGATAAGATGGCAAGCGTTCTAACCATTGAGCTATGGAGGCACAAAATTAACAAAATTTAATAATAGTTTTTCCAAATAGAATACTACAGCATTGAGTCCCATTATAGGTGCAAACTACAGCGTTCCCACAAATATTTTGACACAAAATTCCCTGACTTTTCCCTGACTGTTCACTGACCAAAGAGCAGTCTTCCATAAGTTATCATAATTTGGGCGCTGTCCTGAGTGAGCATAGCAAGCGAGGATTTTTTCCATATCTTTGGTATTTTTTCACATGATTTGACACTTATTGACAGCCATAATATAAAATTCCATGACTTTTTCCTGACCTAGATTTTTTCCCTAAGGAAACCCTGAACTACATTGAAGTTCTAGTACAGCCATTGATGATAATAGAATCTTAGATCCACCTCCTGCCACCCTTACTAAATTATTTGAATGACATTGCAAAATGACATGCTTCCATAATAATCACTGAATAAGAAGCCAGAAACATGGAAATATTGACAAATTAAATTTACAAAATTCAAGTGTCATATTTGGCTAACAAAAACCTCTACAAAGAAATAATAAAATCAATACTACTTTCAGACGCCGAACTTCTGAAATTCAAAATTTGCTATTTTTTGACCCGCGAAAACATCAACTTCTATAGTACATTGTAGGTACTGATGCATACAATTACCTTTACCATAAAATCATTAATTTTTGTGGGTATTTAATTTCTGGTATTTTTGGTAAATTGGTATTTTGGTGGTTTCTTAAATTCGCAATTTACAATATCAAAAAGAAAAAAAATCTTGTTACGTATTTTTGTGGTAATTATTGGAGGGGATTTAATTTCGCCATATCATCCTAAAAAAATAACAAAATTAATCCCCCGTGAAATTAATCTGCTGTTAATATAAATTATTTGACAGTAGGTTATATAATTATTTACCTCAGAAACTGCTGCACGGGATAGTTTAAACACGGCAATCATTTCATCACAGTCTTTGTATAAATCATCTACAAATACAATAAAACATCACAATCAATATACTAGTACAAGGTACTAGACTAATACAGACACACCTTCGATGTTCAGTGTTTATTTGTTTGCTTCAACTAAGATCAACACAAAATATGGAAGTGTGTTGTCGTCAGGTTTTTCACTGCCAGATTGGCCAATAATAATACTAATATGAACTAAGGCGCTGCCTATTTTGCGGATTTTATCTTAAACATTAAAGAAATGCTTAACTATAGAAGGCTTTCAAGTGGCCCGAAATTTCTTATTTTCAGACATCCCTAAAACACTCAACCAGTGGGCCCTGTATCGCTCAGATGTGCCCACTGTTATAGTAGAACCATATACTAGAACCCTATTCTAACTGTACCTTGATTTTGGTTGCTATGGTAACCCAAATTCTGCATTAATTATTGTTGCTATTGTTTGAATGAACCACCCAAAGAGTATTGTTACCAATTTGAAACAAGAGTGCCAAAATGTCACAAAATATGCCCGTCTTGGGGCTTGGTGAGTCTCAGGGCATGGTGAATGAAAGAAACAAACAATCCAACATTATTTTTAATTAAAGGACCATAACCCAAGAAGGCCTAGGCTGATTTGGCCTACAATTGAACTTGTCTTAGATAGTATACCCATAAACATTGTCACCAAGTTTGAAGATACTCAGACGAAAACTCTTTGCACGAGAGAACAGACAAGGTCAATTTCACATTTAATTTGGTAATTATAGGAGCATAACCAAATAAGGCCTAGGCCGATAATCAAACTTGGCCTAGATATTATGCCCATAAGCATTGTCACAAAGTTTGAAGAATTTTAGATGATCGGATGAAAACTATTTGCGTTAGAGTACAGACAAGGCCAATTTCATACTTATTTGGTAATTAAAGGCCCTTAACCCAATAAGGCCTAGGCTGATTTGGCCTTTAATCTAACTTGGCCTAGATATTATTCCCATAAGCATTGTCACAAAGTTTGAAGATGATCGGATGAAAACTGTTTTCACTAAAGAACAGACAAGGTCAATTTCACATTTATTTTGTAATTATAGGACCATAACCAAATAAGGCCTAGGCCGATTTGGCCTTTAATCAAACTTGGCCTAGATATTATGCCCATAAGCATTGTCACAAAGTTTGAAGACGATCAAATGAAAACTGTTTGCGTTAGAGCACAGACAAGGCCAATTTCATACTTATATAGTAATTAAAGGCCCATAACCAAATAAGGCTCAAACTTGGCCTAGATATTACGTCCATAAGCATTGTCACAAAGTTTGAAGATGATCGGATGAAAACTGTTTGAGTTAGAGTACAGACAAATTACTGAACGCCATGAAGACCAGTAAATGAATATTTTTCTCCATGTGGAAAAGTTGTGGACTCTTAATGGTACGGTACATTAGCACGGATATAGGATACATTCTAGATACTGGTTAAGTCAAATAGTACATTTTCTGAAAAAATAGGCTTCAAATCGGTAGAAAAAAAATTCATTTGTTTTCGAACGTTCAAACATGAAAACTTAAGGTATAAAAAATTACTACAGATTATCATTAAACTTCTTTATAAAGCTTCAGCAAAAAGTACCGGCATCCTAAAAAAAGCTTTATGTTAATAATATTCTATTTTATTCTACACTGCCGCTTTCGTATCTCGATACTGATGGCAAGAAGATATCAACAGAATGTTTAATTAATATATATTAAAAATAAAATAAAATAAATAGAACAATTATAAATAAAACAGTTGTCCTGATCTTAACTAGGAGTAGAACACAAAACTTATTATATTATTGTTCTTGAATCTAAAACAAAATAGAAATCACATTACTAACAATGTGGAGAGCACTCGATTTGCTATTCTCGATATCGACATTACTGGATAAAACCCATTTTCCGGATTTGAAAATTTCACGGTCGTGGGATTCCGGACAATATGTCGTATAGCGGGAGTGTATATAATTATTCTTTTTTCAATATTTGAACATGAAAAATGTATAAAACAATTATGGTATATTATCAGTAAACATCTTTGTTTTTGAAAACCCTTTAAGCAATAATAATAATAGCCAAGTGGTTGAGCGTTCGCTTCCAGTGCGGGAGGTCTCGGGTTCGATCCCTGGCCGCGTCATAAATGGGAAACTAGCTTCTCTGCTCTCATACCCTCATGGCGATGGATAACATCAGGAATGAGGTGTCGAAAGTGATAAATATAAGTTGGAAAAACTTGTTTCACAATCGACCTTAAATAAATTAGTATAAACTAAGCAATAATTATCCTAAAATATTCTTTATATGTGAGACATTGCATTTTATTCTACACTGTCACTTCCATAGCTTGATACCGATGGCGAGAAAATAAGCTCATTTTTCAAGTTAAACATATTATTTAGGCAAAAATAATCGCGATTTTTGTAGCTAGTTGCGCTATACGCTATATTCAGGTGCCCCCCTGACGGACATTTGGAATATCTCGGACATTGTCGCTCAATTAATTCCGTAATCCTGGAAAACAGGTTTTAACCTGTAATGTCGATATGGTGAATGCTAGGAAACAGCTTGTTAAAAAGTGCAACATAGCCTACAAAGAGAAACATTGATATGCTACTGGGGAGTGCTCGAAGATAGCAGATCGTTTGACAGCAAAGCACTACCAAAGCGGTCTTTCACTGCTTGGCACAAAAAAGCGCTTGCCTAGCAAAGTGCTGAGAAATCGTATGCTATTGGCGAGCACTGCTTGATGGTAGCATGTCGTTTATGTAAAGTAAAGCGCTATTTGGTGGCTGTTCGGTTAGGCATCTTAAAAACAGCCACTTGGAGACAGCTTATCTGCTTTACTTACTACGTCTATGATATGACAGGCTACCAGCGAGCAGTGCTCGCCTGTACTGCTCGCCTGTAGGAATAGCATTTCTCAGCACTTTGCAGGTCGGTGTCATGGTAGTCGAGCGGATAATGCTCTCAACTACTGATCAAGAGATTCCTGGTTCGTTTCTTGGCCGGGGTACTTGGTAATTTCTGATATGCTGTCTTGTTCATGAAAATATTATAAGACTGGGGGTTTAAATACAAGTTTAACAACATCACGAATATACACAGTCTAATGTATTTCCGTGACAACATTGATTCAAAATGTGACTTCAAACCATATAGGTCATAATTTATGCCATTATTTCTATTAACAGCAATGGACCGTTGTCAGTTGTGCTACATTTTTAATAACATGATAATCAAGTACAGAAAGTTTGTTCATGATTGACAGAATCATCGACAATTAATAAATGTTTAGCCTACTTTAGGTATGAAGGGTAATCGGTACGAACCTGCTTCTGTTTTTATCTCGTATTCTTTGGTTTTTATTGAAAATCAACATCTGCCATCAAGTGTCGAGTTAATTGAAGATTCTATAACGTTAATTAAGTGTACAACAGACGACATTCCTTGTTTAAAACAAGTACTTTCATGGTTCACAGACTGTGATTTAGGCAAACCGTGTTTTCATCCAGCAGCCATGTTGGTGGCCAAACTCCACTAAGTTTTCCTTAGCGACGCGTTTATCTCCCTTGCTGAGTTGCTTTGATAAATGTTAGCTACATACTCGGGTGATTGGTAATCGTACGGCCACTCGATAAATCCGTATTTTAATAAGCATTAAACTTTCTGTGCTTTAGTTTTCTAGATGACGGAAATAGCCGAGTAGTTACGAATGCATAAGAATAAATGCGGGCGTCTGAAATTATGTAGACCTACTTTATTCGTTAAAGTTGTAGATCTACTGCTTTTTGTATTTTTACCAAGTTTTAAAATATAAAAGAAAATTTATGAGCAACAGAATTTCGCATTTATATGACTTTTGTTATTTTATTGGTCGCCATTTTTTCTACTCTTTGTTTAGCTGCGGTATCGTTACACAAATTTTTTTACCCATTAGCCTAGTGAAATCGGATGGGCTAAAACTCAGACGGATCCGGCTGTTACTGTAAAGCCGATTTATTCGGCCGGCTATGCCAATACAATGTTCAGCCAAACCGGTCTCTGAGACAACATAAGTGGTCTTAGATGAAATGCTATCTCTCTGGGCAGGTTCAATGTTATGAAAACTCCCTGATTGAAGATAGCATTGGTGGTCTTTGCTGACAGGTTTTACAATTTAAGTATAGTGTTTTTTGCTTTAGATACAGTGATCAACAGATTATAGTACTATGAATGTATGCTCAATCAGCACATTTAGTAGAAAAGAAGTAAGACTTGCTAGACAAAATAGATGAAAACAACTAAATCATATCTGCTCATGAACCATGATGGACACATTTTTACGGATTTTTCCTTAGGATTGAAGTGGCCATTTTAACAAACTGACAGCAGGAAATAGAAATAATTTCTCAGAATACAACTAATTACTTACTCAGTTCCTCCTCGACATTTTGAGATCCTGATCTATGTAAGGCTTGATTTTCATCTCTATGAGGTTTTAGTTGTGATTTGATTTCTTCTGCTCTGTTCATATATTCCTTTGTCTGTAAAATTTTAAATTAAAATACAATCATAACAAAATCAATTTGTAAAACATAATATAGTACGGAGATATCGACCCGATCCTGACCTTTATGCATGAATATATTACAAGAACAATTTGTATTTGCAAAACATATATAGTACGGAGATATTGACCCAAACCTGACCTTTATGCATGAATATATTACAAGAACAATTTGTATTTGTAAAACATAATATAGTGCGGAGATATCGACCTGATCCTGACCTTTATGCATGAATATATTACAAGGTTCTTGCATTGAATATATTAATTTCCGCGAGTAAATTGTGCAATATCGATGTTTGTATTACACCTTGTGCCTCTTATATATAGTTTTTGATAAAAAAATGCCTGTAAACCAACAAACCAACTAACCGGTCAAGTGATATACTTCTTCTAAATATTCACAACAATCATGGAGCCTTGATAACATTATCAAGACTCACATATATATCATCACAACAATAACCAACAATATTTGATCTAAGATTAAGCTACAATGACGATCATTTAAAACATTGGGAACATCACTCTACCTGAAGATTTCTGAAAGAAAGCAATGATGAACTCACAGATATCTAGCTGGACCAAACTACTCATGGACCAAACAACTCGTGGACCAAACTACTCGTGGACCAAACAACTCATGGACCAAACTACTCGTGGACCAAACTACGCATGGACCAGACTAACCAGACTTCTCTGGGACCAGACTAGTCATGGACTTAACTACTTGTGGACCAAACTACTTGTGGATCAAACTACTCATGAATAAACTACTCATGGACCAAACTACTCATGGACCAAACTACTCATGGACCAAACAACTCATGAATAAACTACTCATGGACCAAACTACTCATGGACCAAACTACTTGTGGATCAAACTACTCATGAATAAACTACTCGTGGACCAAACTACTCATGGACCAAACTACTCATGAATAAACTACTCATGGACCAAACTACTTGTGGATAAACTACTCATGAATAAACTACTCATGGACCAAACTACTCATGGACCAAACTACTTGTGGATCAAACTACTCATGAATAAACTACTCATGGACCAAACTACTCATGGACCAAACTACTTGTGGATCAAACTACTCATGAATAAACTACTCATGGACCAAACTACTCATGGACCAAACTACTCATGAATAAACTACTCATGGACCAAACTACTCATGGACCAAACTACTCATGAATAAACTACTCATGGACCAAACTACTCATGGACCAAACTACTCATGAATAAACTACTCATGAACCAAACTACTTGTGGATAAACTACTCATGGGCCAAACTATGCATGGACCAGACAACTTGTGGACTAAACTACTCATGGACCAGACTACTTGTGGACCAACTACTTGTGGACCAAACTACCTTAAACATTTCAATAAGTCAATGATTGACTATACCTTTTTTCTTAAAACTTCTTTTTTGGTACGATCTTTTTCATCTGTCAATAAATAATACAACATATCGGTTATATATGTAGAACAAAAATGTGTTATCATTTTTAGTGTCAGAGAGCCATTTAAAGATGTTCAGTGTCAGAGAGCCAGTTATAGCATGGAGAAATTGACATAATCCTGACCATGATGCATGTAATTATATTACAAGGTTCTTGCATTGAATAATAAATTTCCACAAGCATATCATGCAATATCGGTCCTTTAGATTTGTGTTTGTATTACACCTCAAGTGTCTTCATGATACTCCTGGCTTATTAAAACATGCATCCGAAGTAATAAATAAATCCAATATTTCAGCTGTTAAGTTATGCTAATAGAAGGCCAAGGACCAAGTCAAATTCTCCATACTATAACAAATTTGAATTTGATTTATGAATGATAACTTCCATGACGGAAATACATAAATAGTTGTCTCCATTCTCTGCAAAATCTGCATCATTGTTATGCATATTCAGTAAGATGTATGCAAAATGAAAATAAGTCAAATCATTGCACAAACTGCGTTCAGTAAACGCTTATGCCCCGGTGAAAGCATTGTCCATAATAACTAGCTAAGTCAATTAGGGGCAATAATTCTGTTGAAATATTGGATAGTGTTACATGGCTTTGACAATGTTAGGTGTTTATGATGGTAAACAAGTATGCCAAGTTTGAAAGCAATGCCTTGAAGGACTTTGAAAATTGTTGAGTTTCAAGAACTTAAAAGTTTTGGTTAACATTTTCAATTGAACGGACGAAGGGACGGACAGGACTATCACTATATGCCCCCTGCATCAGTAGAGATGCTGGGGCATAAAAGTAATAGCCAGTTGTTAGTTGTTGTTTCTACTTCTGATTTCGCTATCTGTTACTCGTGTTGCAACTCAACTTTACAGACAAGCCTGACAACATGTAACCTGCAATCCTGAAACATAATTTGTTATTTTTTAAATAATTTAAAGGCTATTTTTAACACATACATACATATCTTTTACTAAATAGACATTTAAATTTATAACTGTTCTACATAATCTTACATCTTATTGCAGGTAAGAAATACTCCACAGATTCACAATATAATTTGACGGCAGCAGGATAGTCTCCCTTGGCATCAAACTCGACCGCTTCTTTGACTAGACGTGTCTGAAATACGTTTGTTTCGTCGTTTCAATATCTGCTTTTATACAAATTTATCATTTTTGGTTCAATTACTAGAATGTTTTTAGTGGGGGTACTTAATATATCAAATTAGGACATTAAGGCTAATGTTAAAATTAATTAAGCCCTGGGGGTAGACTTTTTTGAAAAAGTGAGCTTGATAATAAACAATCAAGTGGATATTTCATGCGATTTAAAATGTAAGCATGTTTTTAATTTTAAGGCATTTTGTGTACAGAAATATTTTGCTTTTTAAATTTTTTTTAGTAGTGCTCTTTACAGACCAAAAGAAAACACTAAAGGAAATGTTAGGAGAATTTTGTAAATTTGTGTGAATTTCACCAATATTTTCATGTTGCTAACGTAATCATTTATACAATAGACTTATAAACTTACAGCTTTACATAGACAATCAGACGATGGTGCATGTTCAAGGTCAAGGAAGGGATGGTCAAAGAATTCATCGAATGTCATCCTGCTATCTGGATTCCTAATTAACAAACCCAGCAACAAGGCACGACACTCGTCTGATATCTCCACTCCATATGGTAACTGCAACATAAACAGATCAGTATGACACATTTCAAACAGAAGCTGGTTGAAGTTAAGCAGCACAACTTATGCCCCACCCTCAAGTTCCCATCCTAGCTGCTGAATAAACTGTCTAATTCTATGGGATAGGATTCACTTCTGACAATGAAAGTCCCTTAAAATATTCTGCCATGTCTATTTTCCTGTGCTGGTGTGTAGGCACAAGATCCTGAAATGTCTAAAATTATTTTATCACATAACCTGCAGTCCAGGAGTGCCGTAAAGCTGTGCCGTAAATATCGTTTGGCACTCCCAGACTGTGCAATAAATATCTAAATTAGCTTGATGTGACGTTAGCCAATCCATGCATTGATCCGTCAATGACGTCAGGATAATATCAACATCGCCATGACGTCGCACTCATTGTACCGCTGAATTTTGGCTGAAACATATGCAGCGTACATAATCCTTTTGAACAATAATGAGTGTTTTCTAAGGTTATGTGATAAATAGAATCCAACATTCGTGCTCATTACATACAAGTTTTATTAAACTCGTCGACAAAGCCTCGTGTCATATCATTTTTTCCACTCGTTTAATAAAACTCGTATGTAATGAGCACTCATGCAAGATCCTCCATGACTGTCTATAGACTAAGACAAGATACATGCCTGCCGTACCTCTAAGGGGTATAACATTAATAGGTTCATAATGGAAGAAACACATTTTATCACATAAAATAGGTTCTGGGAGTTTAATAAACCCATTACATAAAAGTCATAATACACACGTGTAATAAACATGCAAATGAGGTATATACAAGGGCGAGTCACTTTATTTATGTATTCATACACGTTGTCAAAAAAGTAAAAGAATACATTTTTAGAATAGAATAAATTCTATATCCGATTATGAGCACTCTAGGGCATGTTATAATCACACAATAACAGATGTACAAGAACTTAAGAGATATGACTATAAGTAAACATGACAGTAGGTCCGTTAAACGTGGGTACAAATAAGATCGGGACGAAATGTACCTACCAAATATCTGGCATCTACACAAACACAGCATCGGATGTTGATTTCATTGTATAAATCCGTTAATTTTGAGTATTAAAGACGATTTTCCTTGCTTACCAAGTACTTGCATCGTGTACAATCAGTTATTTTCGGCTATTCAGACGAATCGCGAATAAATTCACGCGGAAAACCTAGTTACTTCCCCTGTCCTTGGTTGTTACTAAAACCCGGAACGGAACACGGAACCGAACAGAATACGTTGTGTTGCCGCGGTCCTAGATTTAATTATTTACTTTGTTAAGCGTAGTTTTACATCTGCAGGATTTTAGACACCCTAAAAATATTATTTTCAAAGGCAGAAGTATACATTGTTGCACTATTTTCTTAGCTCTTTCAATGAACCGATTTACTCCTATGGAGTTTATTTGATAAAGGGGAAGTGTGTGCATTCTTGACAAACTTTTACTGTTTATTTAGTTTATGTGATAAAAAAAATCTTACATTCATGTCATTCCATATTAAATTTATTAAACTCGTTGAATAAAAGTGATAAAATGCTCGGCAGAGCCTCGCATTTTATCATTTTATCCAACTCGTTTAATAAATTCAATATAGAAAGACACTCATGTAAGATCCTCTATGTAATAAAATCACCACATTGACAATTACAAGGATATGAGGTAAAGTGATATGAATTCAATAAGAAAACGTAATATAATGATAGTATTCCTACCTCTATAGGTTTAGGGTCCCAAATCTTCTCCTCCAATTCTTTGAATGATTTTGATGCATAAGGGGCTCTCCCAAATAAACACTCTGAAGTTAGATCAGTGGAACATACAATAACAAGAACAGTTTTACAAAGTTCGGGCTAAAATGAACAAGTGTTGTTTGTTAAACATGTATGCCTTGCAATGTCACACTGACCTAAAACTCAATAGGGGTCATCTTCTGTTGATGACCAACCTCCATGTAAAGTTTGAAGATCCTAGGGCAAAGTATTCTTAAGTTATTGAACGGAAACCATTTGAATAGTGGTCAGAAATGATAAAGGTCACAGTGACCTTGACCTTTGACCTACTGACCTAAAAACCAATAGGGGTCATCTACTGTTGATGACCAACCTCCATGTAAAGTTTTAAGTTCCTAGGGCAAAACGTTCTTGAGTTATTGAACTGAAACCATTTGGTCTACCGACAGACCAACATGTACAAAACAATATACCCCTCATCAAAGATGGGGGGGGGATAATGATACATCAGTTTGCTGGACCTATTGCAGCTAATGGATCTGATGGTATGCCTGGTACAATCCAATCAAAGCATTTATTCCATGAATCTGAAGGTCTTAATGTGGGTACAATGTAACTGTGCAAAATATGTTATTTGAACATGACCTGTTTTGGAGTGTCACTAGATAGTGAAAACTAATGGAGCTAATTGTACCAGCTACTTAGTATAATATAACCTAAACAAAGTTACTTACCATATAATATAACACCTATTGACCACAGATCCACTCTCGCATCATACCGTCCCTTACAAATAATCTCAGGGGCCATATATAAGGGGCTGCCCCTTAAAGCATGCAGCTTATCACCATGGTACATATGTTTTGCAAAACCAAAATCTGAAAAACAATCAACATATAAGAGAGATAAGGTATCCAAATACACACAATAGTGTAATGATGTGTTATCTTTCCTTTTATATCGCTTCTAAAGAACATTTTAAAAATAATTCAACTGAGATCAGACTCAATCAAAGATTTCCAAAACTTATATTTTGAGAAAGTGTCAGATATCAGAGGATCTTGTATGAGTGCTCATTACATACGAGTTTTATTAAACGAGTGGACAAAATGGTATGACACAAGGCTTTGTAAAGAGCACGAATGTTAGATTCTATTTATCGCATAACCTTAGAACACGCTCATTATTGTTCAAAAGGATGATGTACGCTGCATATGTTTCAGCCACAATTCAGCGGTACAATGAGCGCGGCGTCATGGCGATGTTGATATTATCCTGACGTCATTGACGGATCAATGCATGGATTGGCTAACGTCACGTCAAGCTAATTTAAATATTTATTGCAGTCTGGGAGTGCCGAACGATATTTACGGCACGACTTTACGGCACTCCTGGACCGCAGGTTATGTGATAAAGGAAGTTCCAACAGAACTATTCCATAAGGCCAACCATCTGACTAACTATCAGAAGTGATTCTAAGTGTGATCAAGTCTTCCTATCAACAGAACTATTCCACAAGGCCAACCATCTGACTAATTATCAGAAGTGATTCTAAGTGTGATCAAGTCAAGTCAAAATTTATTTATTGTCAGAGTTTGGTTATAACACAATAACTCTCGAAACACAGAGGGATATAGGATTAATATAAAATAACTGCTATTTCGAGGGTAGGGTTGTGGAATAATTCTCGGACCACAGTAGGATTTTAGAGATATATAACTTACCTGCTATTTTGAGGGTAGGGTTGTGAAAATTCTCAGGACACAGAAGGATCTTAGAGATGTATAACTTACCTGCTATTTTGAGTGACGGGTTGTGGAATATTCTCGGACCAGTAGGATTTTAGATATATATGTAACTTACCTGCTATTTTGAGGGTAGGGTCGGTCGATGATGTACATAATATATTCTGTGGTTTGAGATCCATGTGGGCAACTTTATGTTCTCGTAGAAATTTCATTGCAGAAACTGAAATATGTTAAAAATGTCATTATGTGAAATACATGAAGGTCATACATTGTAGTGTGTAACAAAATTATTTCATCATGCAGAGTTACAATCAAATTCATTATAGCAAGTAATAGCCAATAAAGGGTAAATTTTGCCTTTTTGAACCACCATAATTCCAAGGAGTTTGCCTTATATAATATGAGCTATTATATTGCGTTTCCCCCACCAGGAAGAAAATCTTTCCAATCATGCAATTTTCCCCAAAAATTGAGACTACCTCAACAAAATCAGTTCCCATGTTACCAAAACACTGATATTTTTTTCAACAAATTACAGCACTAGTCTAAGGCCCTATCCCCCAAGAAGGAAAAGGTCATAGAAAATGGAAGCAATGGTTACCTATCTGCCGCAAAAACTTTCGCACAATATGTTCCGGCAATGTTCTCTTGCTACGTAGAAAGTGTGACAAATCTCCCCCGCTACAATACTCTGTTATAAGGTAGATATAGGAGTCATCCCACTGAAACAGAAGTCAAGTCATTCAATTCACTTTTGAAATTCTTTTAAGAATATCAACGGAACGCATTACATTGATACTTTTCTGAATACAACATTCTATAAATAATGCTTAACAGCAACAACAGAGATATTCTGCTATTCTGTTCTGATATATAACAACATTATATAAATAACACATGGCTGCGTGGGTGATAGTAAATAATACCAACCCGAGAATAGTTATATCACCCGAGGCGAAGACGAGGGTGATATGACTATTCAAGGGTTGGTATTATTTATAATAATAATAATAAAGACTTTATTTACCGAAGGTGAAAACACATTAAGTTACATACATAATATATACACTTATTTCCAATGCGGCCTTCGTTGAAATAACATTTTAACAAGAATAAAACAAAAACATACATGTATACATTTCCGACAAACACTCACTTGAATTATATTACTACGATTCACATTCATGCATGATAATAACATACATTAACAATGAACTATTCGTTTGATGAAGAGACTAAATAAAAATATACAATGTACAAACAATACATAGTTTTACGAGTCTCAATTATTTTGTCTTTCTAGGAGCAATTTCTTATATTTGGTTTTAAATGTTTTTAAAGAATAGCTTTGTCTGATATTGTGTGGAGTATTATTCCATATTTGAGATCCTTTAAATGCAAATGTGTCCTTTAAATAGTTTGTCCTTGGTCTCGGTTGAACAAGATCATTCCGTTCAATCGAGCGCAAATTGTACGTATTGTTAGATGAAAAAGTTACAAATTCAGACATATATTTAGGTACTAAACCATGTCGACATTTAAAAACAAGTAGCCCAATATGATATGCACATCTGTTCTCAAAATTTAGCCACTGTAAATCATTAAACATGACGTTTGTATTTGTTCGAACAGGTTTTCTTAAAATAATTCTGGCTGCTCGTTTTTGAATTTTTGTGATTCTGTTGATTTCTATTTTAGATCTAGTTCCCTTTCCCCATATAGTACAACCATAATCAAATGTTGGCATAATATAAGAATTATAAAACATTTGTTGCATCTCATCAGTTAAATAGTACCGTATTTGTTTCAATAAAGCTAATTTAGAGTTAAGTTTCTTTGAGACACTGTTTATCTGATATTTCCACGACAGTGTGTTGTCAATATATATACCAAGCACTTTTTGGGTTTCTACATTTTTAATTTGCATATTATTTATGTACAATTTCATTTCCTTTAACTGTCACCCGAGCAGCCATGTGTTATTTATTTTATTATACCGAACAAAATTACATCTATTTTGCGAAATAAAATATCAACAAATGTAAGCAGAATTTAGATTGCCGTTATGATATTTTTACATGTACAATCTCAGTCCGTATAAGTTTCTAATGATTTTGTGCTATCTTTAGTAAATCTTGTCAGTTTCAACGGTTGAAATCTACAAGATTTACTAAAAATAGCATGTTAAATATACCCAAACATATAAATAGCATATGGAGACTCTCTAGCAGGGTGTTTTTCGGACTCAAATAGTACAAATTTCTATAAATATCCCAGCCTCGCTTTTACTAGTAGTGATCGAACAAAATATCACATAGTGATCAAACAAAATATCACACGGAAGGTCTATGGGGAAAATACATTGAGAGGTCACGTGAGGTATAATAATAAACAATAGCCTCTCTAACATGGGAGTACAAAGATTATTACAATACAAATTCTATGTCCGCAACTTGTGATGCTTTCTTGGCTACTAACCAGTATTTGCACTGGATTGTTTCAAAACCCTTACCTAAGTATATGAAGTTAGTTGACACTTTACCTTTTGAGCCTCTCTTAAAAGGATAAAAGTAACTCTAAAACTCAGTAGCTCTGTATCTAAATTATATGGATCAGTGTAGAAATGCCATAGAACACGGTGATCATTTCAAACAACTGAGAAATAAACAAGATGTACACTAAAACAATATTGTCGTCAAAAAGTTGAATTAATATAGATACCAGGAAATCTTTGAGTTCCACAATATTTTCATGTTTAAGTTTCTTCAACAAAGCAATTTCTGTGAGAAGATTTTCAGTAGATGCCTTGTTCAGACTGCTCTTCAGTACACATTTTATGGCAGCAACTTCTCGTAGACCAGTCTGCAATAATATTATAAGATTATTTTTTGCAAATTTAACAGGTACACACTGTCACAGTAGTGTTGAGTGAAACAACCATTGTATACAAATTATTTGTACCTGAAGGTCAGTGTTTGCTGGATTGTAGAGGTAACATATATTGCAGGTATTGAGGTAATAAAATGCCAATGCGGACCAAAATCAGACACTCGAATAGTCCTTACAGAAACTTGGCGTTGGCAGACCAAAATCAGACACTCAAATAGTCCTTACAGAAACTTGGGGTTGGCAGACCAAAATCAGACACTCAAATAGTCCTTACAGAAACTTGGGGTTGGCAGACCAAAATCAGACACTCAAATAGTCCTTACAGAAACTTGGGGTTGTGCATAAATGGTGGTATGCCTTGAAAATGTGGAACTGGGATTATCTTATTGAGTTTACAGGCATTGTATTGTACATGTATGTGATGTAGTGAAGCTGTTTTATCTACAAATATTTTGAGATTTGGCCTAGACACTAAAGAAAAGTAGGATGTGGACTGATAGGTAAAATCTATAAAAATATGTTCATCACTTTTGATGAACAAAATCTTTCTTACAGTAACATGTGACCCCAGTTTTTGTATTTTCTTAAAGCTAGAAGCCCCTTCTATTCAATGATAGATTTTAGCCAGCTAGCCATCTATATGCTTTATATATATGTTTCAACCTGGGGCCGACTATTGTAACTTTACATTGAGTTTAAGACCAAATTATATAATGGTGTTGACCTTTAAGTGTTGTTACCAGTTGTAGGAAGAGTACATGTATACAGTGCCATTTTCTAAGAATGCAAACAGGAACCAATTAAGAATTGTATTAATAATTTTAGAAGAATTCTTTATAGCACAGAGTAAAAACTTATATTCAGAGAAAGATAGAAGCTACACTTGAATATTTATTTTCTTATTGTCATACTTCTCTAAAATATTCTTATAAAAATGTAATGTCTTTAATGAAATCAACAAAAATATCTGACAACATTTCTAAAAATAGACCAAATCATGTGACTTAAATTTAAAAAAAACTCCTGAAATAGGGTACACTTTAGGTCAACTATGTTTTTATAAATTTGTACCCTGGAGAAGACTATTGAATAGTCGAAACATCGATCATACAATAAAAGTATTGTAACCTGACCTGTTTTGTACAAGTGTTCTTGTTTATAATACTGTTTAATTTGTACAATTTAATACCAAGTCACTAAACCATTCCATTACGACCTACACATAGAATTTGACCAGCGTCCAGCAAACTCTGGCAATCTATTTTAAAATGATGCATGATGCACGGAAACATGCATAATATGTATTTCGCCAGCAAATATCAGCGGAATAAAAAAATGATAAAAAACTATGAGTAAGAAAGATGATAATAAGAAATTGGATGACTTCTGCTTATTTATAGACCATATACATAATCACACTTTAGTGGCCAATCAATCATGTTAGTGTTATGAATAGCAAAAGCTAACTGCAAGGCATTTAAAGATCACTTACATTAAATTTGAAGGGAAAATTATCAAAATGAAAGTAGGGTGTCGCGAAAATGTGTGACAATTGCAAACTTTAGCTAATATCTCACCTTTTTGTAAGCTTTATACACAGTTGCATACGTTCCACTACCAAGCTTTTCTATGAACACGAAATCCCTCAATTTAGGGACATTTACCAACGAATTTGGTTTGACAGGAGCAGATGACGGACGCGCCATATCCGCATTTCACAAACTTGACTCCACAATTGAAGAGTATTTAACAGGGGAAGTAACCGTGTCGAACATTTGATAACGATGCTAAAATCATTACACTGATTGAAAGTTAAGTACCGAGGACTTGTATCGGTGGACAGTCCTGTAGATAAATATATTTACAATTTGTAACGATCCCATGCTAAGATGACAGCTATGTTTTGACGATCTACATCCAGTGAAAGTGGTTGCCATGCCAGGGAAAGTTGTTTAAAAATGGCTGCTTCCATAACATTGTTTTGATCCAATGATGATAAAAGAACAACATCATGATAAATGAAATAATGACGTTTTTCACTGACATTATCTGTGTCTACTAATTGAAACCACATGATATGTATGATATCTAAATCACTCACAGGTAAATAATACAGGTGTGCTTAGTTAATTAGAGTTAATTGCCAATTTGCAGCATCAAAACTAAATTGTTTTATTCTCGATATCGACATTACTCAATAAAACCCGTTTTCCGGAACCGAAATTTCACGGTCAGGGGGTTAGCGAGCAATAAGCGGTATAGCGGGAGTGTATATAATTATTCTTTTTTCAACGTTTAAACATGAAAACATATAAAACAATTATTACACATTATCATTAAACATCTTTGTTTTTGAACTTTAGAAAGAATTATCCTAAAAAATGCTTTATATTTGAAATATTGCATTTTATTCTACACTGCCGCTTCCGTGGCTCGATACCGATGTCAAGAAAAATAAGCATTTTTCAAGTCAAACATATTATTTAGGCGAAAATGTTATCAGCGAGGTCGTAAAATTGTGTTGTCATTGTTTTCTAGTAAGACTTTTTACAAATTCTTATCATTTGGCTAAAATAATCGTGATTTTTGTACCTAGTTGCTCTATACGCTATATCCGTTCCCCCCTGACGTACATTCGGAATATCTCGCACATTGTCGCTCAATTAATTCCGTAATCCCGGAAAACGGGTTTTAAGTTGTAATGTCGATATGGTGAATACTAGACCATACTGTAGGCCTACAGTACTATGAATGGACTTACATATTTGTTGAAATAGTTGACATCTCTTTTTACATAAGAACACAATGATTTAAATTCATGGTGAATTATTTTGAATATAATTAATGCAGTATTTGAATATTCATTGTGTAATTTATATGGACATGTTTATCTTTTAATTTTAAATATCAATCCGTCTCAATCAATGGCAAGTTATTATGACTCATTAATACTTTATTAATATCCCATAAAATACTTATCAACATTAAAATACCATAATTGGTGCTATTATGTATTCTCTCGAGAGAATGTTCTATTTTATCAGTATTTAATCATCACATGTCCGTGCACTTTTCTATGTTGTTTGGTATTCTTTGTTTACTATAATGACATCAAGGACGTTAAATAAGTGCTGTTTATACTTAGGGAAATAAAGTACAAGTTATTTGTCGGGTATGTGATAAATAGAATATTAATATCAAATTTGTGTTCATTCAAATTGGCTTCATATCATATTATTCCTGTCTTTCCACAAATTCAATACTTAACAAACACTCATTCAATATTCTTTATCTATTGTGTGTTAAGGTAAATAGTTTGCATGTATCCGCCTTCATAATTATTTAACCCTATCACTTCCATTGTATTGCCTGTCATAAAATGCCATATTTCTTTTAAATGCAAATTTACATAAAAAGGAGTCTGTCACAGCTCATAAAATACTTTTTTTATTTGACAAATATTAAGCAATTAATTTTTATATTATACTGTTTGTGTGAATGATATTTTTCAGGGAAACAAAATGCCTCCATCAGTTGGTAAGAAGACCGTAGTATGTTATATCTGTGGTAGAGAGTTTGGTTCCTCTTCTGTATCAATACATGAACCACAATGCTTGAAAAAATGGCGAGCTGAAAATGACAAGTTACCAAAGTCTCAGAGGAGGAAGACTCCTACCAGACCAGAAATACTTCCGTCTGTTGCTAATGGAGACACTTCTGATGTTGAAAGATTCAATGAGGCTGCATGGAAAAGTGCTCAAGATCAGTTAATTCCGTGTGAAAATTGTGGACGAAGATTTAATCCTGATAGATTACCAGTGCATCAAAGATCTTGTAAAACAGTCACAGGTAGGAATGTAAATATAACTATTACACTGAACATTGTACTGCTATATACTAGAGCTTTGTTTCTTATCCATCATAAAGCGTCTTTAAAATAATTTTTTACCAAGAAATGAAAGATACTAATTACCTCCACAAAGCAAACAAAAAAGATTACCAGTTTTCCAGGGTCGCTTTCAGAAATTCAGCTGTTCAGCCATTCTGACATTAAACTTCCTCTGGTCATTGAGCTACCTATTAAGGAAACCTGCGTTTGAGTTTCCCTTGGAAGACTATTTCTCTCCTGGTTTGGGTGCAGCCAACATTGAGATACAGCGCCCAGGAATATCAAACATGTACAGACAACCCTCTCCCATGTACCCATTCACACCTTAGTCAATTGTGGGTTAATTATTCTTGCTCAGAGAAATTACGCAATGGCACAGACAGTTCGAACCTGTGACCTCTCAATCCAAAAGCGTGCCCCCTGCCTTTAGGCGATCGCTCCCCACAAAGTTAGTTCCCTATGGCACCAAAAAAACAAATTCCCCAAAATAACCAGTCTAAGGTCCCATCCCCTTAGTTAGAAACACCTTGTACGTTGGTTAATTTTATTTTACCCCTTACATGAAGTGTAACCTCCACAATATGAGCATGTGTAAGGGTATATGGATTTGTAAGTTAATCTGTTTAAAAATGCTGTGTCACATAAAAGTCATCCATTTTCATATGAATATTCATCAGCATGGGAAGTTGTGCTCTGAGTTATTAAAGCCCCATTAAGCCCGAAGCAGCTATTTTAAAAAAGCAATAACTTGGTAACCTATAAGCAGAATGATTCATTTTAAGCTCTTTCGTTGATTCCCAATGGCAGAAAACACCATCAGATGGAAGAAAATGAAATACAGCCTCCAGTTGGTTTGTTGATAAAATAACGAATGGTTAACAATAAATGCACAATTTATAGTCTAAGGGAAGCAACACTAGTATTTAGTATTTGTCTTTCATACATTTTACTTAAATGTGATTCATGGCATACTATTTTGACAGATCTAGTTAACATTATGTAGTCAATTATTGGTCAATTTGTGAAATACATCCTTATCCCTTGCATTTACTGGATGATCGGACAAAGGTTTTCGGAGAGATAATCGGGGCTTTATGATTAAGAGTTATGACCCTTGACATGGTCAGATGGCAAGTGGGGCACCCATGTTTTATGGACGCATTTATAGCTTCAAACAATCATACATTAATGTGTGCCATACTGAAAAGGCCAAAAATAAATTATTGTTTGTTTCCCTTCCCTAACTTACCTGAGCAAAATGTCCCCTAACCAAAATATGTTTTTGACCATCGGAAAAATAAATTTTATTTCATAAGAAAAGTCAGGTATGAAAGTATGAAGTGCAGGAAACAAAGAGATGCTTATAAAATGTGTATTATGTCTTCTTATCGCTTCAGACAGAAAATGACTCTCGCAGGTCACCATACACAAAGTCACAATTTATTCAAAATTAATATCAATTAAAACAGTAGAACTAGTTAAGTGCATAAAGGCAAAGTAAAAATGATTAACAATAAAATTTAAAAAAATATATATTTTTTTTTTTCATTACCGGTATATGTTAACGTTTTAAACAATACATGAGTATCCTATATTGTTAAGTTTAATTAATACTGTTTAATTTTCTTTATAAGTTTGTTTGTAAATTATCACGTAATTAATGTATAATGTTTATTATGTAGAATATATTGAAAATGTGTAACACCAAATATGTTATCTACTATAAATAAAGTCGTTACTTACTTTTACCTACCTACCTACCCAACCCTAATTGGCCAGGGTCGGAAAGGGGAAACAAACAATATTTAATTTTGGCCAAATAAATACATAAGATTCCTATGGAGTAGGGGTGACTATTGAGTCCATTTATTACTATTGCAATACTATTGCTGTTGTTGAAAGTACTATTGCGATACTATTGTATTGCTTGAAACTATTGCGATACTATTGCAATAGTTATTGCCAGGATTTTAAAACTAGAGATTAGCTTGTACATGCAAAGTTGCACAGTGTAAGATAATGTTTTTCTTGTACAACATACTAATCTACTATTTGTGGAAATAATTTAAAATGAATTGGACAAAAATAGAACATGAACGATTACAATATTGGTCCTTTGTGGCAGTTTTGATGCGTGGGATTATTTAAAATTAATAATAAACTTTATTTATAAAAATGAAACTATCCTAACTATCGATAGTTGAGCTAACTATCGGCGATAGTTATTGGATCGAGACTTTTACTATCGATCCATACTATCGGGTCAATCGGGATCGCAATGCATCGATATTTAGATGCATCGACCCACCCCTTCTATGGAGTAAAGTGTGAACATTTTAACCTTTCAGTTCTGCTACTGTTTGTTTTGGTACATTTTGTCTTACAATGTTCACAATTTTACAATCTCTCTGTTCAGATTATTCTCAATATTCAAGATCTCTGGTAAACATTTATCAAATCTGTCAAGATTGAACACTATTCTAAATTGATATCTAAACTGTTTTCATTCACCCATAATGTTTGACACGTGATGATGAATTATGGATCAACCCACTCATGCTCTTGTGACTTTTATCAAAACATATTAAAGGTTCACTCCAGATATAATCATTAACGTTATATAAATGAGATTAAAGCTGTCATTGTTTTGATCTGAGGCAAGTATCAATGATTCTGATATATCGGAATACAAGTATTGACGATACATCAATATATCGATTTGCACATACAGATGAACATGTAACAGACCTATCAGAGATGAACATGTAACAGACCTATCAGTTGTGAATCAATAATGTGTCATGCTGCACTGTGCAAGTTGCGTACATGTTGCGTACATGTATAGATTCAGATTGTGAAAATAGCTGCTTCGGTTTGAGTTTTGTGACTTGAATCATTAGACAATTTGTCAACTTTGTTAATGCCATGTAACACTATCCAACATTTCAACAGAATTATGGCCCTTGGTTGACTTTGCGGGTTTTCATGGACAATGCTTTCACTGGGGGCATAAGCGCTTATTGAATACAGTCTTGTTAGTAGATTTAAAAGACTAATCCCACTTGAATTTTGCAAGTTCTGTCTGTGAATGAATATCACAATGAATCTTTTAAATAGTACTTATGCGGTGAAAACATACCACGTGACTTTTAGCTATACAGTTCCAAGACGAAATTTGTCAACTTTGGAAAACAAAAATAGTCATAAGTATTTTATTTCTTCATCGATTTCTTTGAAATATAAGCCACAGATTTTATTTCTTCATTATTTTCTTTGAAATAAACCCCACACTAAGGGGAAGATTATTTGCTTCCATGAAACATAAGATCTTTTTCAGCAGCTGTGCAGTTTTATCCAGCACCCTGTGAAACCATGGAAAATTCAGATTTCAAAGGGTGATGGAAACAACTGTCATTTTGTCTTGGAACTGCAGCCAAAAGTCATGTGGTATTGCTACACTGTTAATAATGGCCATTCTCAAGTCTTTATTCTTTTTAGATTTTTATCATTATCTGATGGTTCTGCACCTTTAACATATTGAGTTGTACTGAGATAAGGACTTGTTTACAAAAGTCAGCCCCATACAGTTTAAAGGGAAGGCCTCACATATTGGTGTATTGCAAAATTAAAATAAAATTGTCAAATTTTCGCGTAATTTGGGTATAGTTGCCTATATATCCCATAAACAACCACACTGACATCTAAAATAACTTGAGGAACTTTGGCATAAGTAGTTATTTAGTATTTTAACATCAAAAACACTACTATTACTTAAAATGCCTGAAATTTGTTCACATTTGATGAAAACAACTCGAAAAACGCACCAAATACCTCACAGATGTTTACGCTGTAGTTTGTTGGTGTTACAGTTTGATCAAGTGTGAACTACATGATTCACATAGCATGTTGGAAGGAAACTTAGTGGGTTTTTTTCAAGAAAAAAAACTCAGTGGGCGATATCGAGAGTGGTTAAAATTGCTTTTTTGCACCAAATCTTTCATAAAGCAACCATCAGTGGCTAAAATTCCATTACATCAATACTTGGTTAGGTTGGAAAATCACGATATGCAAAATTTTTAGCCCAATCTGTGAGGCAGCACCTTTAATGTAAATTGTTCTATTAGATAAATAAGCAATGATTGAAAATCAGTTGATTGATTTATAATTCTGAATCCAGGTTGTAGTTTTATTTACTCACAATTTTATTTTCTCACAAACACACAAAATACCTGCATGAATAAAACATATATACATTAGTTTTATATAAATTATTATATTAATATTAATATATCTTTGAAGTGAAATCATTTTAAGTGGTATGTATATATTTGTTTAGTTTGTCATAGAGGTGTATTCATACTGTTTGTACCGGTGTATACTAGAGGTTTTAGTCCGCTATCAATATTGATTTTCATAGGTGAACTTAACAGATCAATAATAACCTATTCAGTCATGAATTCTCTTCACTGTTTACTTTTGTGTATAGTCGCAACCCTTCACTAAATATGTATATAACAAATCCTGCAGATATAAAATTAAACGCTTAAAGTTACTTATTGAATCTTACATGAAAATTAAGGTAAAGTTTAATACTAGAAGTCTTGGATTTGGAGTGTTATAAACATAGTGTTTGTGGCGGATATCATGTTGGGTTTAAACGAGTTAGGTAAGCTTTTTGATATTCATATTGATCATACATTAACTGTATATATATTTTATTTGCCTTCTTATCTAGGTAAACAAAATCAAGCTGCCTTGAAAGCTAAAATGGAGGGGAGTGGTGACACCGAGTTTCGCCCTAAAACAGCAACGGTATCCAACCCAAAAGTTGTCAACAGTGATAATACAGTACCACTAGAGAAGCAGACGACGAGAAAGGAAAATAACGCTACGTCTGCTGCAGACACCAATAGATCGACTCCTACATCTACTCCAAGGTCTGAAAAATCCTCGAAAACTCCAGTTAATAATAAGAAAGGAGGAAACATGCCTGCATCAAAGACAAAGGGGCCACCGGGGCCAAAGTTTGTATTGTGTTACATTTGTGGAAGAAAATTTGGGGAAGCGTCAGTGAGTATACATGAACCTCAGTGCTTAGAAAAGTGGAAACTTGAAAATGATAAATTACCTAAAGGTCAGAGAAGACCTCTTCCGAAAAAGCCAGAAATACTTCAATCTGCTGGAGGGAAATATGACGTAGATGCTATGAATGAGGCTGCCTGGCGCAGTGCTCAAGCTCAGCTGTTAGCGTGTGATGGGTGTGGTCGTACATTTAACCCGGATCGTTTAGAGGTCCATCAACGTTCTTGTAAGGGTGCTGGGAAAGGTGGCGCTGGGAAGTCAACATCTCAAGGGGCTAAAGGTGATGTGAAGAAACAACCAGTTGGTCCAGTGTTAGGACCAGGAATGAAACGTGAGGGAACGTTTACTTCAGATAATCCTCGCCCACCAAAGTCCATCATCCCTGCCGGACCAAAGTTTATACTGTGCTATATTTGTGGTCGAAAGTTTGGTTCTAAGTCAATTGCTTTTCATGAGCCACAGTGTTTAGAAAAATGGAAATTAGAAAATGACAAGTTGCCGAAAGGCATGAGAAGACCGCCTCCTAAGAAACCTGAGTCTGTGGGGGGCAGTGGTCAATATGATGTTGATGCAATGAATGAAGCTGCCTGGAAAAGTGCTCAATCACAACTCATTCCGTGTGAGAATTGTGGACGGACGTTCGCTCACGACAGACTGGTGGTACATCAGAGAGCATGTAAACCTAAGGGTGGATCTGCACCGAAGTCGAGCACTAGTGCTGGTACTGGGGCTGGATCAATGAGTGTGACTGGTAACCATCTGGGTGTGTGTTCTCTAGTATATCTTTTTCCTTATTTGTGATTAATATGATCTTATTAATATGATCTATTTGATTGAGTCATACTACACATATTTATTTAAGGTCAATTGTGAACAAAGTTCTTTAACTTTATACGTTAGTTTTTTCAGTGACTCTTGATACCTAATGTCTGTAATGGCAGCTTTTGTCATGGAAGATGAAAAGTGTTCATTGTTTGAAATGCTGGACTTCTTGCAAGGAAAATACTGTTACCATTTTTATTTCGTCTTTGGTATGACACAGAGTGAACCCTAGTTTACATGGTAATGATGGTATGCAATGAAAATGTGCAATTATTTAACCTTATGGTCAAGGATAACCCATAAATTTTTAAAGTGAAAGCATTTATTTCCAATGGGGTCCTGTGTTTTTTTTAACGGACAGCAAGTTAAGGAGATGGTGGTGTATGTGATACAAGGAATCCGGTTGGGATACCCCAATGTTTGTCTCTGCCAATGATGTGTCAATGACAAATTAAGTGATATTTAACTCTTGTCACATCAATTATATCATAACCTTTTGTTTTTTTTCCTACCAAACATTGCTTTATTATCATCAGACTTGACTTTGTGTATGTTATTTTATAGTGTCAGAACAATAGAATATCAGGTGAACGTAATTGTCCATGTGGATTAATTAATTATTTTTGCAGGCATCACATGGCTGATTTAAATTTATATTGTATAATAAAGTATACAATGTATTTAGGATGGGAGAACATTATACTTAACTTTGTGAAAGATGTATGCTTGGATGCTTGCCATGGTAAAATAATAAGCCACAAAGTGAACAACACATTGTTCTCTTTTCCCATGCATGTTACATTTTCAAAGAAAGCTTTAACATACTGGTAATGTTAATTGATAGTATATTTAAACATTTTACTTTCTTTTAAGTTCAGTTATGTAAATTGTGTGCATATATATTCAGGCTCCCATTTCCTAAGATTTTCTTAAGTAGAAATCTCAGCTCAATATCCAGATTTTGCTCAAATCAGAGACTAAGTTTTTGACATGCTGAAAACTAGAGTGTACCTACCGACTATATGTATTCATTAATAAGTTTAAGATATGAAGTTGAACCATATCTCACATAAATAGCCTCAATTTATGTGACACTATTTGACTTGAGACTTAGCTATGTTTTAGAGGTTAGCTAGAGTCTGCTTACAAATGCATAAACAAATTTTCCCAGGACCAAACACCAGTCTCTGTAGTGGAAATAGCCTAGGTCCCACTGAGCATTTTTTGCCTCGGCGATGTACTCCTAATTGAAATTAATGAGCTATCAGGACAATGGGAACAGGTTCCTCATGGTCTAGGGGAAGCTTCAGGGAAGTCATGAGACAGTTACTGATATCGGAAGGAATTGTGATGAATCGGGTGGTATCGGAAACAATCGGGAGAACATTGCCGTTGTGGAATTCCTCAGTGGGACCTAGGCTTTAGCAAGCACCTGGTACATTTATTACATTGTATATACATCAGATTATGTATGAAATTAAAAATATTACATGTACATTTATTACAGGCGGTCTATCGCCGGCTAAAGGTGGAGGGGCCAAGGGAGGACCAAAAACTGTTGTCTGCTATATTTGTGGACGAGAATTTGGCTCTAAATCCCTTCCTATTCATGAACCGCAATGCTTGGAAAAATGGAAAGTTGAAAATTCTAAGCTACCAAAAGGTCAACGAAGACCAGCACCTAAAAAACCGACTGGTGGAATTTCAAGGTATATCACAGTGTTTATAGTTTTCGCTTGAGAGGTTTTTAATTACTTTAAACAAATTATGTTTTAGTTAATGTACATCAAGTTTTACTGTTGTCAAGAAAATATAGAGGATATTTATGATCAAATTTTATTTCACTGAGTAATTACAAAAATCAATATTTTCATGAGTGGCGTAATTTCACTGTTTGAAACAGTGGATTACCAGGTTATTTTTCACTTATTATCTCCCCTTACTACTTTCGTTCCATTTCTTGCTTTTATATGACTTATCTCCCTTCCTTTATTTACAACAAGTATTGCTTCCAGATGAAATGGATGTTTCCATTTTACCATGTCATGGGCAGTAACTCTTCTCAGACTGGATGTATTGAAATCGAAATGGTGTATGTCTCATATTCCTATGCAGTTTGATGACTGTAGCTCAGTAGCTGTTAACTTTTCATGTTCCATAAGTTCCATGAGTCAACATTTATTTTGAGACAAACAGACTGATGGATGGAAAAGGGCAAATCTGTGTAGCCCTCTCTAACCATTGGTAGGGGACTACAAAGGTACTAAGGCAGATGATATCCTGTAATTTGAAGTACATTTGTATTCTGAACATTGATTTTATGTGTATAGCCTGTATGGTACAATATAAAACCTTAGTACAATGTATTTCCATTTTAGGGATGAAATGAATGACTTAGCCTGGGAGAATGCTAAAGCTCAATTGATTCCATGTGATAACTGCGCCCGACGATTTGCGCCCGATAGACTTCCTGTGCACCAACGTTCATGTAAGCCCAAGGCTGGTGCACCACCGAAGGAAACTAAGGTATACCAAAATTATTTCCACATCTGTCTTGTTTCCCTCCATTTTTAGATCGACTTTTCGATGAAAAAAGTAGAGCTACTAGTATTGTCTTGACGGGAGAGTCCCCGTATGCGTTGGTTAAGTTTATTGTCAGAGTCATTTTCTCAAAGGCTATGAAAAGTATACACTTGAAACTCAACATAGTTATTCACCATTACAAGGAGAGTCCATACGGACAAGGCTGGTAACCCTGTGACCTATATTAATGGAGTTATCTGCCCTTGTTTCGACTTACCGTACATAAAATAGTGGCAAATTTTACACAAAAACTCAAATACTATCAAAGCTTTCACACTTGTGGAATGTGATGACCTACATCTACTGGCAAGAGGAAATAAATCTATCTAGCATTTGTTAAGAGTTATTCCCCTTTACTGAATTTTTTCAACTTGTGGTGTACATCTCCACTTTATCCACCATGTTATCTCTACAGGCACCTGTAATACGTAAACCAGTCTCCATGGTATGTTACATATGTGGTCGTGAATTTGGTACAAAGTCTATCGCCATCCATGAACCCCAATGTTTGGAGAAATGGAAGGTACAGAACGCCAAGATGCCCCCAGGACAACGTCGTCCCGAACCTAAAAAACCTGAAGTACGATCTATCGGTGGTACGTACCAATATTGTGTTTTCTTTCTTCATGATTAAGCCCCATGTTTGATTAAAGGTAATATTGCTTTGTTCAAGTCCATCAGTCTGTCAGTAGACCCAACAGTTTCTGATCAACAAGTTAAGAACGTTAGGCCCTAGGATCTTCTAACTTTACGTCCAGGTTATTTAACCTCTTAATCGTGATTGTACAGCACTTTTGAACTTGTATATACATGAAAAAAGGGCTATATAAATATGGTATAATGATAGAAAAAATAATATAACCCCTGTTGGTTTGGAGGTCAAAAGTTAAGGTACCTGTGAACTTTAACATGAATGAGTAGACCAAATGGTTTCTGATCAATAACTGAAGAACAGTTGGGCCTATGGTCTTTTAACCAGCTAGGGAGGTTTAATTGGTTACCATTAATAGTTGATCTTAGTATTTCGTGGGTTGCCTGCAAGACTGCAGTACATCCTTCTTTAATAATAAGCAGTTACGACAGTTTTGCGGGCAATGGGGCATACATGTTTGACTGTTTAATGTATTTACACTCCACTTTTGCTGCAGTTAATTGATGTCACAAAATAAGATGAGCAAAAAGTGTGGATTGAATGATACTCACATTAAATTATAAATATAAACATGATTTGAAGATTAAAATAACATATATAGTCCAGTCAGGGTAAGAATAAAGTGGCGCAGTGGTCGATTCCACTATTACGGTGAAAAACCAATTATGAAGGTTTGTACAGAAGCTCTAATTTCAATGCTAAACTAACATACATACTACATTTGCTCTACCTGCATGTTCAGACAACGGTTGTAAACTTTTGTGTTCACATGGACAGCAATGTCACTCCCACAATATCCTAACTGGACTATAATTTAAATCTTACATGTAGTATAGTGCTTATATTTCATATTTCAGCTACAGGAAGTTATGATATGGATGCAATGAACGAGGCTGCGTACCAGAGTGCTATGTCGAACCTGGTACCCTGTGATAACTGTGGTCGTACCTTCAACGCAGATCGACTTGCCGTACATCAGCGAAGTTGTAAACCAAAACCAAAGAAAGGGGAAGATTAAGCTGTCTATATAACGTGATCACTGAATGGAGTGCACCGAGACTTAGAATATAGAAAAACGCTTAAATTATGATATAGATCTTTGTCATAGAAATCCAATGATTGAGTTTTTCTCTCCTGTTTTGTAAAAACTAAGAGCTGGTAACACAATGATCATTCAAAAAGGATTGCAAAGTTTCATAGTTATCTCTCTCTACTGTTTAATTGATAATTGATAGAAACATGTGTTCTAAGATGTTACTATTTGTTCTATGTACGACTACTTTGCTTGTCAAATACTTACATATATATTTTTTTGTGCTAAATATTTTACACAGTTAACCCATTTTAATATTTGTTTTTTATAAGATAATTAACAAGTCCATTGCCAAAAGATGGAAACGTGTACATGTTTATTACTAATTCTCTGATATCAACAAAGATCTAAATAACGTATATTTACATGGGTGAAAGTTAGAAATTCTGAAAAACCTGAAAACCTCAAAAATCAACAATTTATATAAGGAAAATAAAGAAAAACAGGCTTTTTGGTACTCTCAAAAACCTGAAGTTCAGGCATATGTGCCTGAAAACTTTCACCCATGTATTTAGGTCTGTGATATCAACATCCGACATTGAAGTGGAATTGAATTCATATGCTCATTTATATTGCTCAGCCCAGTGTATGCTGTCATTTATTTATATAATTAATACCATTACCATGTGCAACTGCTAGAAAATAATGGAGATTGTGAACAATGAGAGTGTCATAAGTTAACAAGTGCTTACTTCAATGTCACTACAATTTGTATTTGATCAGATGAATTGAAATGTAGTTCATGATGATGTTTAAAAACAAGGGCATTAAATTTTACTTACTTTATAATGCACTGCCAAAGTTTACACGACACACATTAGCTATGTCTCTGACATTGATTTTTTGCTTGATGGATGTCACCAAGTTTGGCTGCACTAGTTCTTCTTCGGTCTTCATTGGTCGAATTTTTGTCTAAGTTATTGCACTTCTGTGTTAAAAACTCTTCTACTAATATTATCTACAGCAGCCTTATAAGCACTATAAGGCATTTATTAACATTCCACTTCAGGGTTCATTAATTGAAGAGGGGAATTGTTTGTTACTGCAAATCACTTGATTTTTGCATAAATTTTATTTTAAGACTTTTTAAAAAATTCTGTTTTTTTTTGTAAAAAGGTTGAATGTGTGTCATCGTGACAATGTCCAAATCACGATTTTTTAGTGTAAAAAAAACTAAATTTGTGACAAAATATTCGCGAGAATCATGATTTCGCATGTCAACGTTCTCATGAATATTGGTGAAAAATAAAATTTACAGTACCCTTGTTGCTACTTTGTTATTGTTACATTTCTGTGATAGTGTGTCATTGTATTATCTGGTTGTTTCATTGTGATATTTATAACTCTGCCTTACGTTAACGAGACCTTTCACACACTGTGCCACATAAACTTCATACTTACACACAGGAATCTGAATCATTAATACATCATACTATATGCTAGACATTACATTCACGATTCAACCCTACATTCAGTGTTTTTCGTCCGATGAAATCAGGATACATTCCAATAGTGTCCCTTCTTCATAAGGTGGGCCCATTCCAATAGTGTCCCTTCTTCATAGGTGAGCCCATTCCAATAGTGTCCCTTCTTCATAGGTGGGGCCCATTCCAATAGTGTCCCTTCTTCATATGTGGGCCCATTCCAATAGTGTCCCTTCTTCATAGGTGAGCCCATTCCAATAGTGTCCCTTCTTCATAGGTGAGCCCATTCCAATAGTGTCCCTTCTTCATAGGTGGGGCCATTCCAATAGTGTCCCTTCTTCATAGGTGGGGCCATTCCAATAGTGTCCCTTCTTCATAGGTGGGGCCATTCCAATAGTGTCCCTTCTTCATAGGTGGGCCCATTCCAATAGTGTCCCTTCTTCATAGGTGGGGCCCATTCCAATAGTGTCCCTTCTTCATAGGTGGCCATCATGTGAAATCAAATAGCATCATTGCCACTGTTCAGAGAACTGTTCAGAGAACAGCAGAAAACAGAACAACCCAAATCTAATCCCAATTTCAATAGCTGTTTAGCATGGTTTTGTTGCCTGCTCAAATGAGTCATTGGTTATAAAATTGGCTAGTTATAAGTTTATGTATAAATCATACATGGATATTTCATTTAATACTGGTCATTCTGGGTTGTCTAACCTGTTTTGTTATAATATTGTTATTTCTTTCTACTTGTTTGATATAATAATCCGAGCCTAATACATACATGTGCATATTAATTTTCTACTGTTTATATTATGTTTTTTCAAAATATTTTCTATTTATTTGATCAAGTTTTGTGCATAGAAAGTTTATTTAGTAAAACCACATAAAAACTTGATTCAGTTGTTGTTCATTCTTTACCCATGGAGAAACCATCTACAAGGAATGTACACATGCTCCATATTAGTCCGGCAGATAAACGGCATTTTTTAGGGTAACCGTGCAATGTCTTCTATACAAAATGTTTTTGCATTTTCATGTTCTTTGGACAATACTATAACAGAATCCGAATGATGCCACCTTGTCATCATTGAGCCATTCTCACAATGAGGCCCCAAAGGGGTATATATTTTTTTCTCGAATTAATCGGTATATATACATTACTATTCAATCAAATGTGAATCAAAACACCTTAAATGCGATTGTATTGTGTTAGATAATGCGTTACATTAATATATACAACTTTTATACTGATAAAATGTGGAAAAGAGGCCCCATTTGTGGTTTAAACATAACCTGAAGCCCGATATTACACACAAATATTAATTAAATAAATAAATGAATGCATGTAGAGTAAATATCTCTTTATATTGCTAATTGATAATATATTCAATGCGATTGATAAGTATAAGGAACATACAATACATTGCTTAATATTTTGTTAATGAAATTCGAGGCCCTGGTAAGGGTTAGTGTATGAAAAAGGATGCAATCTTTCAAATAATGTTCTATTTTTTCTGTATTTCAGAAAAGAAACGTTAACCATAATTTGAAGTTATATAAGTTAATTAAGTTATAGAAGTAACATGTTCTGAATTGGTAAACTAGGGAAACGAGACCCTGCTTCGTTGTTAAACTATAAATTACGCTTCCATCCCAAAACAAATGTTATTATTTCATAATACATTGTACTTGTAATTTGAAATCACATATGAACTGTCTATGTGTCGTACCAGGCCTATAAGTAAGTGACATAGATAAGTATAAACAACCTGAATTGCATGGCTAAATTGCATGGCTTTTAAAATATTTTATTTCATGAAATTGCAGCCTTAATAAGGGTAAAGGTAAATGTTACAATGTATCAAAACTTTCTAGTAA
The DNA here is from genome assembly GCA_947247005.1 of Spisula solida. Classification (NCBI taxonomy): domain Eukaryota; kingdom Metazoa; phylum Mollusca; class Bivalvia; order Venerida; family Mactridae; genus Spisula; species Spisula solida. Next base: position 22,046,125 of record OX365951.1, read on the forward strand.
TGAAACTGTTATTATTTACGAAATAGTACAACGAGGACATGGGTCTCTACTAATGATTTTAAACTACAAAAGAGGCCTTAGACAAAGTTCAACAAACATTTCCTTGTTATCAAGCAATTAAAACATCTACTAATAATTCAAATACGGCTTGATGAATAAAGGTAATTTGAGATATCAATGCCTGAGGCTGGTATCTTCCTACCTGTATAGTCTCTATATACTGAACGTGGTCCTCATCATCACCGACTACTGTTATGCGAGTTCCTTTATAGTATTTAAAAAGGACAATACTAGTCAGACAGGGAAGACAGCACTCTTCATGAAAACACTTTTAAGCTACAAAATAACCCTGTACTTAAGTAATTCCAAGCTATATCAGGTTCCCATGCAACCCATTCCGATCGCCATGTACAGTACCGCATTTTCTCTATGCCACCACCAAGTATGACTTTTCGTATGTACTGCAATTACATGTCAATGGATAATTCACCACCGCCAAGTGCAACCATTCATACAATAGATGGGGTACACAACACAGTGTCAAGCTGTACAATATATTCAGTCTTGAATAAAGCATCTACCATTAGTTAATTCAAACCTAATACTAGTATTTAAAGGGAATTGCCACTGTCGTATATGTACATTCCTGGCTCTACATATCACTGCAAGCTACAGATGCATGGGACGTTTAAGTACTAAACACTGACCGATACAACCATCCATGGTTATGTTGGGACCCCAAAAGGCAATAACAAACCTGAAAGGGAGGGTAGTGCTCAACATAAACATCACCTATTAACTAATGATAATTGTGTGGCAGTTAAATATTGCACTCAGTAGTGCCTGGATTCAATCGGGGATGGAATATTTATGTGATGTTTCGTATGGGATTGGAATATATTTACTTGGTAAGTTAGTGAGTTCGCCATAAATATGGGTGACATGGTGAGGGTGGACCTTAGGGGATTGTGTACCTATTGAAGCCTAGAGTATATAACGGCGATAGCTCACTTCTAATGCACTGGGCTGTCGATACAGAGGTCGTTGGTTCAATTCCCGGCATGGGAACTGGACATTTCTGAAATTCTATTTGTAATAATACCCGCTATATATGGACGAATAGACTGCAAAGTATCTGGTTAAGGGTGCCAAAAAGCTGTGTATCGATGCTATACATCGGACAAATTAAAGAACCGGGCTGTGTATTCAAAAAAAAGGAGCTAGACACACTTACGCAGCACTGGGCCAGCCTGTATCACGTCTCTCTTTCCCTTCCGTGGGGCTTTCTCTCGGTCTGCTGTATCTGTACTGGTAGAGGATGCACATGCGCCCTTGTGGCTGCAACACTATGTAAAGCGCATTTGATCGTGTTTCGCATGAAAACGACAGTATATAATCTGGTATCAATATTCACTTACAGTAAACAACGGTAGTGACTATAGTGTACACAATGGGGCAATGTATGGTTGCACTCTCATATAATGAGTTCCTCATAGGGCTTGCAGTGGCTGTACTTCGTGGCCTTGTGTAATCCGATATGGCTTGCAATGTCTGCAGTGAATAGCAGCGATGAACATTATGCATAAAATGGTTGTACTCTGCTGTGGTAAGGATTACCTACCGGGTAGGGCATATCATCTCAGACACAGTTTGGTAAAATGACTGTCTGAAAATTTATTCGTTAATGAACTCCTACAGACAATATCTGTCTGCTATATGTAGTAGTAAAATCATTATAAGAAATTTGAATTTAAGCGTAAGTTTAAGATATCCTTTAGTGCAATGATAAAACAGAATACCTGAGTGTATCAACCCATTCCGGGCCTCAGTTGATTATTTCATTTCTATATATTATTAAGTTATGTATACTTAACAATACTATTATTTAATTAATCAGTAAAATTTAATGTCTGATATGTTGAAATGGTTAATTAAACAGGGACTATTCTTGTCTTATTTCTAGTTTAACACCCATGCAGGGCCTCATTGCCATATTTTACTTTTTCCAAAGGTACCAAACGAATATTGCGATCACATGGTAATAGCAATAAAAGTACGTTTAAAATTGCATTCCTTAAAGTATAAGAGAATAAAACTTTTCTTATAACATCGATTTTGGAGAATTTCACTAATTTTTCTACATTTGGATTTACCATTTATAGGGCCTCAATTTAAGGAAATAAAATATTTAGCAATGCAATGAAGGCTGTTCATGATGATTTCCAGTGATAATGAATTCAATGTTAAGTATCAATATAATGAAAAACATGGTACCATGTATCATGTACTGATTTGATTCATATGTTTGTCTAAAAAGGGGCCTCGTACAAGACGTAAAACGTCAGCAGGGCCTCATTTCCACATGTTAATATTATAAATGATGTATGATTTGATGCAACTTATTATTTAACACTATATAAACAATATTTAAGTTGTCTTGCTTTACCTTCGTCTAAACGATAATGTACTAAAATAGATACAGCTTAATTCATGAACATTCATGTAACCCTTCGGGGCCTCATTGTGAGAATTGCTCAATGATGACAGGGTGGCATCATCCAGATTATGTTTTGGTTTTGTCAGGAGAACATGAAAATGCAAAATCATTTTGTATAGAAGACATTGCACGGTCCATTGCAAGTTCTGCCGGACTATATAGTATGGAGAATTTGACAAGATCCTCAACCTTCTATTAGCATAATTTAACATCCAAACATTTGTCTATATTTATAATCCCGAGTGTATGTTTTCATAAGCAGGTAGTGTCACTAAGACACTCGAGGTTTCGTACCAACACAAATCTTAAGGACAGATATTGCACGATTCACTTGCATAAATTTATATAATCAACGCAAGAACCTCGTAATGTATTCATGCATAAAGATCAGTTTCACGTCTAATTCTCCTTGCTACATGTATCCTTCCCAACTATGGACAAGATATTAAGCTTGTTTTTTTTGCATTTAATTTTTAACAGTGTTCATTAGCAGCCAGTAATCCATCCAAATATTTTAACTAAAGGGCAATAAAAAAAATTGTAATAAAAAAACAGCCACACGAACTTACACATTTTACTGTGTACTTGTAAATGTATTTAGAATCATGTATTTTGAAATACTTTAATGGTTTGTTATTCCAGCGAATGATTTTAATTATCGCTGGCTTAGAATTAGTACTACTTACGACCTTTATAAGACTCATGCATCTCAAGGCGCTTCTTATGAGCCTATTTTCTTGAAAATCGAAGTGATCATGTTGACCAAACTGAAGCTTATAAAGTTTGCTTCCAACGTAAAGTGTAGCATTTTTTCTTGTTTTTTTTCAAACTATTTATTTTGTACTTACGACCTAATTCTAAGCTGGCGATATAACCATGCTATAAGCATGTTTGTTTTTGTATTTACTTTTAACTGGCTCAACATTATAACACGGGTCATATTGGATAACAACCAAACTAATCACTTGGCAGGAAACAAGAAACGGTGCATACATCATCATACAGAAATGTAGCAGTAAAACTTGTCATACACTGGCCTAGTGGTTAAAAGCATCCACTTGGAAGCAGGTTAAAGGTTTCACCGTAGTTGAATCCAGACATGGTATTTGGTGACTACCATCCGTTAACCAATGGTTACCTGTGTGCCTACCTGCCTCGTGCCTAGAATTTTACGTTTGGAGTTGGACAGTATATACTGTATAACCTCTTCAGAGCAACCACCTCTATAATTACACCTTCACAATTTCCTTAAGCTGGTATTTACTATAAATTTAACCTCTGTAGAGAAACAACTTATGTACAACGGCCAATATTTTCAGCTCCTATAGTGTGTTGCTCAACAGGGACTGTACTGTATGTTCAAAAAGTAGGTATCTCATAAGCCAAACTGGCTGGCCCTTTAAAACGAAAAAGAAATCTACAAATGCAACTTGTTCTTTTCAATGTTTATATTATTAGGTACAGAGTCCATAACAAAATCAGACAACAACAATGTTCTATATTTTCAAAATCACCAAATAAAGAATCGGCTACCCTTCAATGTATAGTCCAGAGAATTTGACATGACTCTCGACCTTCAATTAGCATAATTTAACAGCTGATATATTGCACGATTTGCTCGCGGAAATTTATATATTCTACGCAAGAACCTTGTAATATATTTATGCATAAAGGTCAGGATCATGTCAAATTCTCTGTGCTATACTTAGATAAAACAAAGAGCAAGTTCCTCAAATATACCTTGCTATACATTGCTAGGCAACTCATTTCAACAAACATTGATCATAAAATGTCTCAAACTCACGGGATAGGGATGCAATAGTAAGACTGTTGGGATAGGGGCTCAAAAGAAGAATGTGTTAGAACCAGAACAAGACTGCGTTCAATAAACGCTTATGCCCCCATGGAAGCCTTGCCCATAAAAAGCTAAGTCAATTAGGGGCCATAGTTCTATAATAATGTTGGATAGTGTTACATGGCTTTGATAATGTAAGGGGCTTATGATGGTAAACAAGTATGCCAAGTTTTAAGGCAACGCCATGATGAACATGATGTTAAACGAAACTGTCAATTTGGTTTAACCAAGAATTAGACACATAAGTCTAAGTCCAAATTAGGTCAAGGTAAAGGTCGAAATGGTGTCAAATGAAACAGGTGTGCGGAGAGTGTTCATATACAACATCCATGCAAGTATGGAAGCTTTGTAGCAAGCCATAAAAATGCTAGAAGAAACGGTCATTTGGGTTAACCAGGAATTTGACCCTTGAATAAGTCTAAGTCAAAATTTAGGTCAAGGTCAAAATGGGGTCAGGTGATACAGGCGTGTAGAGAGTGTTCATATACAACATCCATGCAAGTATGAAAGCTTTGAAGCAAGCCATATTAATGCTAGAAGAAACGGTCAATTTGGGTTAACCAAGAATTTGGCCCTTCAATAAGTCTAAGTCCAAAATTAGGTCAAGGTGAAGGTCAAAATTAGGTCAGGCTATACAGGCGTGTGGAGAGTGTTCATATACAACTTCCATGCAAGTATGGAAGCTTTGTAGCAAGCCATTATAATGCTAGAAGAAACTGTCAATTTGGGTTAACCAGGATGGACGGACAAACGGACGGACGAACAGGTGAATCACTATATGCCTCCCCATCTATCGATAGGGGGGCATAAAAAGACATGGTTTCCCAACAAGGTTTTACTAAAATCATACCATTTGGTAGCCAAAATGCATATAATTTAAAGAGATCAAATGTAGGGCTAATCCAGGAGTCTGGCAAAACTCGTGGATATCTAAGTACCTGCTAACTCGCAACAGCCCTAGTCAAATGGAAATTCGAGGGCAAATGACACCGTTTTAAACCAGAATGTATTCCATTACTATTGCAGTAGTGAGTAGGGATCACCGCAATACATTGTATCTTGCATCATCGCCACTAAAACCATTCACTAGAAGTGCTTTCCTGGATATCCAAACGATTTTCTCTTCTCTGCTTTGTTTGTAATGATGCTTCACCACGTTTCCTGATTCTTCGAGCGGTTAGTACTTGCTGCTGCTTCTTACATTGTTTCTTTACCTTGGCCCGGATCACATCCGGCGGTATCGTCGACGTAGTACTCACCGAGTACATGCTGTTTGGACCTCTATTCTTCCCCATTTTATTTAGATGCGAGTTAACATGAGCCCAGCTATCTTCATTTCTAAATGGTCTGTAATCTTTATTCTGACCACTTATATCACACATTTCATCAAAGTCATCACCTAGTTCAGCATTCTCTTCCTGTACCTTATCTACTACTGCGTCTTTACTGGTTTCATTAACATCAACATTATCAACATTGTCATCTAATTCTTTACCACCTTTACAATCATCTTCAGCAACATTGTTACCACTAGTAACACATGCGACAGTTTCACTAACATTAGCAGTATCATGTTCAACACTATCAGATTCCTTAATCACTGCAGTAGCATTTTCAGTTATCTTACTATTAGCTATATCATCAGTTTTATTATCTGTATCATCATTTTCTTCCTCCGAATCATCAGAGTCCTCATCATCATCCTCATCACTGTCGTTAACATCATCATCTGCAACATCTCTAGGATTATCTGGTCCTCCTAGAATGTTATACTCTTCAGCGGCTTCATCAAACTTAGCAGCAAGATCTTTAGTAAATCCACTAGCTGCAACTTCAATATCTAGGTCACCAGATCTCCTGAATGAAATATAAGACAACAATATAATATTTGTATTTATTTAATGTAGGGTGTTGAGAAAGTAGTTCTCAAAATCAAAAACCTTACTACTGAAATTTTGGTACAAAGGAAATTAATACATTACAATAAACTGCACAAATAGCAAATTCAAGTTGGAACAAGCTACTGTCAGTTGGGTCAGTCGATGCCCTCAAGCAACGACTGGCCGCAGTCTGTATCTAATCTCCTAAATAGTCTTGTTTTTAACCTTTTAATCTTTTTCTTATTTCATACTGTTATCTTCATATCCTTACTTGTTTTTCTTTGCGCAAAAACTGGCAAAATCTTCAACCTGTTGATGGTGGCCAGAAAGTGGAAGAAGAAGTTTGTTTGAAATCTTTCTATTGAACATAACAAACAAACTGCAAACGTGTTTTTCAACACCATTAAAACATTTAGGGAGTCAGCATTTTAGGGTAGTTAGTGATACGAGTTTGACAAATGAATTAAACAGCCAAAATATGTCAAATTAAGAAAGAAGACCCTTTAACCAAAATAATGATCAGTTTTAAATGTGGCTGTTTGGAGAGTTCAGGGGTCAAATGATCATTTTAAGGGTCAAATGAGACCTGACTATATATCTGTAAGGTATACTAACTGTAAATCTGAGAATTTTGGATAAAGTTCACTTTCATAACTGAATCGTCGACTGAAAAAGTCCCGTATGCAGTTCACATCCCGATCAAAGTACCTGAAATATCACAACATAAAATGTCTCACGTTACTATCAGTGAACTTAACTTCCATACTGTATAGCGGGTATATTTCGCGGGGTCCATTATTCGCGTTATCTGGATCCTTTTGAATTCACGGTGTCTTGATTTCGCGCAAACGACCTCGACCGCGAATTTAAAACCTTGTTAGTATACATAAAATAAGAGGTCAATCTTACGTAAGTTACACCTTGGAAAATAAAAAAAACGGAAATTGATTGCTGAACACGGCAATTTATAAAGCTTAAAACTTACATGCAATATTGTAAGAAAACCGGGCGTAATGACAATTCAAGTGTTGATTAATTGCGAACATACGAACATTTTCACAAGTCCCATATTGCTATCATAGTCCATAATTAATAATCAATTAAACAAGTCCGACAATTTAGAACTGACGATACGCTATGTAATTACGCCCGCAAAATCAAATCAACGCTTCCGATATGCCGCAATATATTACGTCATTTTCTCAATATGCTGCATCTGAGTTATTTAAAGCGTTTGATCTTGTTTGGCGCACAGGGAAACACTTGCCAGGCATAAAGAGTCTAATAAGAAGTCTTTATAAGACTATTTATACCCCCTGTCCATGATTTATTTATGCTGTCCATCGGTATAACATATAAGGGCGTGTGGTTCTGTCCTTCCAAATTTGATTATTTATAAACGATTTACGGGATTAACAAATAACACAGTAAGATTATTTATTTTGTTCATAAATCGCTCGTTGCGTTTCGACGGTTATTTTAAACGGTTTGTTTGATGGCCGAGTTGACTATCATTAGAAAAATTACACAAACAAATACTTTTTCGGCAAACATTAACACGTTTTGCAAACAAAAGCGTTAAATCCAATAATTTTGATGCACCTGCTTATAATTAACACCTTTTAACGTTGAGAAAACATGATGCACGTATGATATTTGATACGCATGCATAGAGTTTACACACGTTTTACAAAGATCTAATTTCGAATTATGTTTTGTAATTTATTATAAGTTGAAGTCTTACTGCTGGATTTTACTTAATCGACGTACTTCTTGCAAAATCATTGGGTCAACGTTGGTTTTTAATCATGAATTGTCTCCCTTTGTAAAATTTGTATATTTACGAGGTGAATATTTCGCTGGGTTTAGATTTCGCGCTATCTATGTTGACCGCGAATATAGCGAAAAATAGACCCCCATGAAATATACCCGCTATACAGTAATAAGGCAGAAATTATCCAATGTTTTGCAATACAAACATGTTTATATTTTGGTTATATTTAAAATTTCGGAGCCATAATGTGGTCAAGTGGATTACACTCTTTACTACTAACCGAAAATACTGGTTTGAATCTCAGCTGGGACACTGATCAATTCTGAAACGCATCTCAGAGTTCCCAATCTACACTGTAACAACAAATGAACTGGCCAACAACCCAGAGGTAGTCAAGTGTGTATCAGTGCTATACACTGGCACATTACAGAACCAAGGAGTCTATTCAGAAAGAGCTAGGATAAATCCATGTAGATTCCCTTTATTACACCACTGTTATCACACAACGGGGTCTCCCTCCAAAGTCGGAGGTCATTGCTCGATCTGGCAGGGAAATGACCCGCTCTTGAGATGATCTAAGTCAAACAAGTCTTTTAAGAATTGCAAGCAATACAGAAGTCCCCTACCGGTTTGAATCCATTTTCAATGTTTCTATTGCCATAGCAACCACAACTTTTGTCGGAATCAAACTATTTTTAGACGTGCATAATCCCCTTTTTGCCCCCTATCCACATACCAAGTTTCATAAGCCTAGCTTGGAAACAGTTTCAGTTATGTCAGGATCCAGATTTTTTGACGGACGACAAACCTATAGTCCCCTTCGGTCAAAAACAAGTAGGGGACTAACACCAAACAAACCAATATAATATTGTGTACATCTTACCATTCTGCATTAAAATGTGATGTAGAAATCATCTGTGGAAAGTCAATCATTGTAACTTTTCCATTATCATCTAACATGAGGTTAAACTCATTAAAATCTCCATGTATCAGTCCACAGTTACCTAACCTCACCAGTAACTCCATACAGTCATTATATAGAGCAGGTGCATCGCCCACCTCACGTACTTGACACCTGTATCAATAAAATATAATTATAGTAAAGTAACGTAATTAAGAACTCTTCTATTATTTTGAAATCATGCAGAATTTTGCAACTGGAAAGAACCAAAGAATTAAATTTAGAACTTTACTGCATTGGCTTTAATGTCAACATAAATTATTATTATCAGACCAAATGATGAACTTTTTTTGAGATTTATATATCTTATTTGGTTTAGTTCATTTTTATATTTACATTGTTACAAGCTCAATGGCTTTACTGATAATGTTTCAACTACTTTAAAACTTCTCTATCTACAAAAGATAAACTTAACCAAGGAGGCATTGTATTCATTTTGAATAAATTCAGAGCTGGGCATTTTTAGTTTAATTATAATGAGTGATATGTATTTTTGATAGTCAGAAGCCAGAAGATACTTACATAGGATAGCCACTCAGTAACTCCATCACTAGAGCATGTCTGTTATAATCTGATGGTTGAGGTACAGGAAATCCACGATCATACAATGCCTGAATTAGAATACACAAAATATCAACACAATTAATACATTTATTACTCATTTGTTAGTTTTAAATGAAATCTTGTTTTAACTTTCACATGTTAAAAGTATTTCAGTTGTATGGAGACTACCCACAGGCCAGTAAAAATAATCCTGACACTGAGCACAGGAATTTGAAATTTTATCCATAAAATTTCATAGCAGTCGATCTAATCAAAATCGCTCTATACGTATAGAATGAGCTAACTTGATCACTTGTGTTTTTTTATTTTGATAGCACTGGCTACGGGATTCCATTTTTGAGGACGAAAGTGTGTTGCGTTCCTTCAGTATTAAAATTATACATATAGAGCGATTTTGATTAGATCGACTGCTATGATATTTTATGGATGGAATTTCAAATTCCTGTGCACTGAGGGACCCAAGAGTTCCCAGAAACTATGCTGAGCGTCGATCAAGGGAGATAATTTATACCAGTACCATTTTTAATGACTTCGGTATGTCGCGGTCTGGGATCAAACCCGAGACCTCTCACACTCAAAGTGGATGCCCTTCTACTCCTAGTTTCAACTTGATTTACTTGTACCTTTTTGCAATAAAATGTATCATGTATAGAAAAAACTAACTGTAACTGTGAAAAACATCATTTAATTAGTAAAAGTTGGCAAAGGCAAAATTTCTCACTCTGGTTCCTTTTGAGTAGGTTTCATTTACATCACTCGGTAGGTAGGATTGTTAATTACGAATGTTTACACAGATTCTTGAATGTAGCGAACATTGGAGTGAAGCTTAACTTATCAGCAATAGTTGACAGTCAAAATAATATATATATACATAGTGTTTTTTGGCTATTTTAGTGCCAAATACAGGCACTGTCACCTAGCGTAATAACCTCATCATTTTTCTCCAAAAAGAATGCATTCATTCTCCCTTTGGTTCCTGCTGGTATAAAAGCAACTTATTGGTAGAGCCGTTTATAAGCCAAAACATTAGAATTTAAACTGGTTAATGTCTTTGCTATATATCAGTTAAGAATAATCAGTAGAAAAGGCAAAATATGAACAAATATTACTCAAAACAATCTTTTTTAATAATTCCCAATTTTGCAATTTGTCTCACTAATTGTTCTAACTTTATAGACACAGGCGAGAAAAATCACTGATAGTTGAACAAACCTTCATGAAAGCGAACTCCTTCATAGATGCCAGTCTGGACAGATACAGCCAAGATGCCTTGTTCCTGTGTTTATGATAATCTCTTTTGTTTTTCAACTGACGGAACGAGGTTCTTCCCAATCTGAAAGTAAGAAGATGACGTACATGCAACCGTTGAATTAAATGAACTGTATTGTACAATGATTGACATTAGTGATGTTACAATTTCTCTACTTCTAGGTATGACTTTTCACTCCACCCACAAACATAGCTTTACACACAGTAAATAACTCAAACTTTAACAAGAGTTATCATAACAAGAGTTATCATTGAAGACGATGAATAACAGAAACAAATAACAAAATCAAAGGGCAATAACTGAATGAAAATTGATTCAAGCATGATGCTTGATGCAGCTTGATGCACTAGGCTTTGTACTACTGAGTTATTTGAATATTCATTTTTTATAAGCGTTTGACTGACAGTTGTAGTGCGTGGCCATTCACTTTTATACCAGCCTAATTGGCCAAAGCATATGCATTGAAACCAAATGGACCAATGGTTACCGAAAAATAGTTTACAATGTATAGAAAATTTCTTCTACAGATGGACTTACGAGAACTGACAGACTAAAAGCTTTACTCCAATAAACTTTGTTAGGAGGGGGGAATACAATATGATACAACATACCTGTGTAATTTTAGAGCCCATTGTTTCTCTTCCTCATCAGCCACGATATAAATATCTGAAATTGTAAGATTCATCATAATAAACTGATAACCCAAGATTTCTCATTTATATAGAAAATAATGAAGGGTCTTTATTCAAATTGCTACTAGAAAAAACAAGAGTAATTAATTTATAAGTAACAATTAAATGCTCTTTATGTTCAATGTTGAATACCATGTTTTCTAGTGGTTTATTATCTGTTTATCAGACGGTCACAGTTATACTAGTTTCTGAAATTACAGTTACTAAATGAGTCAAAATAGAGGTAGAAATAAAGATGAAGATGTTCGGAACTAAAATAACCATGTGATCAAAAAGGCTGGATTTTCAATCTTTTTGTGACAAAGTTACCATTCAAGAGGGACAAAGAAACTATAGGTTTTGCACCTAGGGTACCAATTAATGTATGGCATTTCCATTTAATAAACAAAAATATTCCTTTTCTTCAAAAATATTGTTTCTTCACTGTTTTGCAAACAGTATTATTACAGGCAAGTAGGTGTGCAAATAACATCTGCATACTTATTTTTGGTGGGCAGTGTATATATAGTAGTAATAGATTTGTCTACTGTAACAATAGTCCCTTTGGACCGCCCTTGAATGGTGACCACTTAGTCAGTGTTTTTTCAATATTTTGGGAACACAGCTAGTGGCTTTGGGATTGGGAAATTAACGTCATTTTGTCCATAATTTTGAAAAGTATAAATTCAATATCAAAACCTGTGAAAATCTATATTTAATACACTTGTTACTATATATAGTAACACAAATAAGCCTATTTGCGGCTGATTATGGCCATCACGTGATTGATTATCGGCTATCCGCCCGGTCCGTAATCTCATAATCATAATCGGACCGGTTGAACGAGCGCACGTTACGTTATCCATGTAAACATGATGTCACGTTGGAGCCAAAATGACGTTACGTTGCTCATATGCCAGATTTCTTTGCCAATTTTATTCACACTAAGTGCATTTTATTGGTTACAATATTAGTGTATATCTACATCAGTAATATTTACGTTATTTGTTCTTCATAGATATTCTGAAATCAAACAATTGTATTAAAGACTTTAATACACTTCAGAGCCAGGCCGGAAGTTAATAATCCGCCCGGTATGAATAATCACCCTCGGGCTAAAGCCCTCGAGGTGATTATTCATTTTCCGGGCGGATTATCGCCTTCCTGCCCGGCTGTGTCGTGTATTAACCTCTAAATAATACAGTACAAATTACAATAACTAAGTTTTATGTTCAATTAACTGAAATTTAGTGGGTGTTTTTCATATTCAAGTTTAGCTGTACTTGCTGTTTTTTACAATAAAATGGGTCTATTTTTCTGAGAATTTTTTTAACTCTGAATTGGGAATTTTCAGCTTGAAATTGGAAAAAAAGGTGTGATTTTCAATTGGGAACATAACCCATGGCCGAAAAAAACACTGAGTCTCAAGACAGGCTAAACTGTAGCAAGGACTTACCTGACTCTTTACCAACACCAATCTGGTTCCCTACAAACTGTACAACACCTCTAGCTGTCAACGTCTTCAGAGCTAGATAATCATATCCAGAATTTGTCAATCGATAACCAGGCACTGCAAATTACAAACAACCGAGCATATAATCATGACTTTTTTGTGAAACTTTCTAGTCATCTGCCTTGATATAATTGACCATGTTGGTGGCCTTTAATATTAAATGTCATTACATTATAATTTACAAAACAAGAGGGCCCAAAGGGCCCTAGGTTGCTCACCTGTCGTACTTGTGCATGCACACCCCTATGGTGATCCTACACATTTTCTGAATAAAATTTAAGGAAATTCAGCCTCTATTGCAAGTTTTTGTATGATTTGACCATGTGACCTAGCGTTTGACCCCAGATGACTTAATTAATATCAAACTTAACCTAGATTGTGTTGAGATGATTATTAGGACCAAATTTCATAAAGATTAAGTGGAAATTGTAACCTCTGGTGACTACACAGGGTTTTTCTTTGATCAGACCCATAATTTAAACAAAATATTTCCTCCATATAACTGTACAAATACATGCTATAAAGACAGAACAATACCTGAACACTTAAAAAAATAATTATGGTTCCAGTGGGGTTTGAACCCACGACCCTCAGGAAAATGTCAATTGACATTGTGACCTTGTTTTTGACGCCAGATGACCCAAAATCAAACTTGGCCTAGATTTTGTTGACAGGATCATTGTGACAAAGTTTCATAAAGATTAGGTTGAAATTGTAACCTCTGGTGACTGACTACACACGGTTTTTCTATGATTTGACCTATATTTTAAACAAAATATTTTGGAATATTTTTCCTCCATATAACTGTACAAATACATGCTATCAAGACAAAACAATACCTAAACACTAAAAAAAAAAAAAAAAAAAAATTATGGTTCCAGTGGGGGTTGAACCCACGACCATCAGGCAAATGTACAAATAAATGCTTTACAGACAAAACAATACCTAAACACTCAAAAAAAAAAAAAAAATAAAAATTATGGTTCCAGTGGGGTTTGAACCCACGACCCTCAGGATAATGTCTACGCTCCCTACAGCGCTTTGATTTCCACTTAACCCTTACAATTCACACCCTGCTTTAAATACTAGAATATTTTGATATTTGACCTTTACAAAACTGCTGTGAACCCTGATACACATTTTCATTGGTTGATGAAAGTTTACTTGTATGTATAGAGCATAGAGAGTTACAGCAGAGTTTAGTGACCATGAAGACTACATGTTGAAAGGTTTAAAACAAGGTTTTTCTATAATTTGACCTAGTGAGCTAGTTTTTGACCTCAGATGACCCAATATTGACCTAGATTTTGTTGAGATGATCATTGTGACCAAGTTTCATAAAGATTAGGCTCAAATTGCGACCTCTAGTGTGTTCACAAGCTTTTTCAATGATTTGGCCTCGTGACCTAGTTTTTAACCCCAGATGACCCAATATCGAACTTGACCTAGATTTTATAGAGATGATCATTGTGATCAAGTTTCATAAAGATTAGGCTCAAATTGTGACCTCTAATGTGTTCACAAGGTTTTCCTTTGATTTGGCCTAGTGACCTAGTTTTTGACCCCAGATGACCCAATATCGAACTTGACCTAGATTGTATGAAGATGATCATTGTGATCAAGTTTCATATTGATCAGGCTAAATTTGTGACCTATAGTGTGTTCACAAGCAATTGTGAACGGACGGACGGACGACGGACGAAGAGCGATCACAAAAGCTCACCTTGTCACTTTGTGACAGGTGAGCTAAAAAGCAGTTCAAGCCTCAATGAATCCAATTGTCTGCTCGTCTTGCACAATATCTTCCTTCTTTATTTATATAGCAGGACAAGTAAGATTTTGGGGTTTTCTTCTTTGTCTATATTGCAGGATGAGTGCTTTTAAAAATATTTGTTGAGGCCTGCAGTTCCATTCCCACAAATATTCTGTTTTTAAACAACCGCTCTATTGTCACATCTGAAAATTAAGGTCTATTTTATAAGAAATGATACTACCCCGGTACTAATCAAACCACTCAACCTAAGAACTGTGCAAACAAAATAGACAAATTAATGTACCTTTTTTGTTACCGTGTTCATAACACACCAGTCTGTGCTTGCTTAATTCTTTAAGAACTTTATGGCATCCACCAGAGTGTAGATGAGCTATTGAAGCAATCAACGGTGCAGGCACTATCTCATGGTTCTTCATTCCCATCTCAACCTAGAAAATATTAAACATTGCCAGATTTGTAGATCTTTTAATTGATTCATAATTACAACACTAACGGCTAGTATACTACAGCACATGTAACTTTGTCAAGAGTAGGGGAAAGGGGCCTTTTCTTTGTATTTGGGAAAAAAAACCTCATAATTTTGGCAAAAGGGGATGAAAAAACTTGATGTAAATTGGATTTTAGGGGAAAACTGCATGATTTTAAAGAATTTTTTTGAGGGGAAGCCACCTGTAAACATCCCCAACTATAGAAGGAATCAAGACCTGACTATATATAGTAACATTTTTAAGTTGACAAAATCTGTATTATCACCACCATGGGGATATTATTCGTCATGTGATCAATAATGGCCTTGCAATCGCGCGACATGACGTTATTAACGCGGAATTTACGTTAAACGTACGACTCCTATTATACACGTTGAAACGTAGGCTTGAATTTGAACACTAGGTCAAATAAAGTAAGGAAGACCGGATATCCAGAATGAGAATTACGGCGTGCTACTTCTCATTGTTTAGAGGATCCATTTGTATCAATTAAGGAATGGAGGCGTTAACATTTAATCTATGTGTCACTGAAATGCAAGTTATTGACATTGAGTGCTTTCATATATTTCCTTCGCTGGAACATATATGTATATTAAAAAGTTCAATAACTCTAAAATTAATACACCCATCAATGCAAAACAAGTGCTTTCTTGTGCACAGACCGTTTTGGTAGGGACCATTAGTGCTGTGCTAGGCCACCGATCTCCAAAATAGTTGCAAATGGACGATAAGTACACTGGAGGTATTCTAGCGCAGGGCTTTTTTTCACTGAATTGTGAAGAGGCCCAAGCCCTTTTGCAGGCCTCAATGAATCCACTCATCCGCTCGTCCTGCACAATATCTTCCTTCTTTATTTATATAGCAGGACATGTAAGCTTTTGGGGTTTTCTTCTTTGTCTATATTGCAGGACGAGTGCTTGTAAAAATATTTGTTGAGGCCTGTTTTGTTTTGTGAAAATTTAGCGCGAAAATTCTCAAAATTGTGAAAAAGAAGGCGCGGAAACTTTTCAAATTGTGAAAAACTTAACGCGATACAATGTAAATCATCAAATTATGATACAAAATTTTTCAGATGTTAGTTCATTTTTTGTCAACTTTTCCCAAACATGCATGTATCTATGATATAATACTTTATATCAAGTCCTGTACAGGAATATATGACTGTTATCTGTGATTTGTTTGTTTGGTGCTTTGTGAAGTTGATTTTACAAAAACCATGACGCAAATTCTAATTGTGAATTAAGGGGCCTTTTAGGTTTGTGAAAGGGGCCTATAGCAAATTGTGAAGGGGCCTTATATAGGCCCCTCGTATATAGTGAAAAAAAGCCCTGTAGCGTTAC
Organism: Spisula solida; assembly: GCA_947247005.1. Taxonomy (NCBI): domain Eukaryota; kingdom Metazoa; phylum Mollusca; class Bivalvia; order Venerida; family Mactridae; genus Spisula; species Spisula solida. Next base: position 22,062,712 of record OX365951.1, read on the forward strand.
TAAGAAAATAAAGTCATATAATGACAAATAAAATAATTGCCTTGGTTTTTTTTTCTTCACCCAATTTGATCATTAAATGATACATTATTATGGACAAAATATTGGGCAGATTGACACAAGTTTATTTTCGGCCATTTTTAAAACATGTATCATAACCTTGACATTGGAAATAAGTTGATTGTATTATAGCGGCAAAAATCTTTTACACACACTACAACTTGAAAACAACTTAGGATCTAAAAATATCTAATGTAATTTATTAAACATTTAATGCACTACAATTTGGAGCAAGTTTGATTTCATTATTAATTTAAGAATTCTACTAAAATCAGGTACTTCTGAGCGTTACGCAAGGTGCTTTAGATTTGCCCAATCAAAAGCGCCGTTACATTTATAACAAATGTTCCATGCGCCATTTTGTTTACATTCATATCGGTAAAATGTCAAAGCGCTGCTGAATCTATGTAGGTCACTTATGTTAACCATAGGTGGCGCTGTTCTGAGATCTTCGTAAAAAATTACCGCGAGGACAGGTTTAACGCGAGAATGGTATAATTTCAACAAGTCTGTAAATGTTGCGCAATCTCATGCAGCCCAATACATCAATAAATAAATCTTTGACAAAAAGAGAGGCATAATAACTATCCGAATGTTAAAAAAATGACCAGGGTTTCCGTAAAACGGACTCCTAAATATATCCGTATTTTCTAGGACTTTAGTCTTTACACTGTTTATTTTTTGACATTTTCTGTTTTTCATGTTGTGGGAATTTACGCATGAAATGGTTGATTAATATCAAATCTTACAGCAGTGAGAACACGGAAATCTTCCTTGCTGAGATACCTCAACATTGTCACATTCAACTTCCCCATATTTGAAGCGATTTCAAAGATTTAACATAAACAAAAAATATTTTTTGTGAAACGTGCTCCAAAGGATTTCTTTACCAGCGCACCGTTTCCGGTTTGGGTAAAGTTCGTTTTTCCGGTTGTATAGAATACGGACCAAAAACAAAATGATGAAATATAAAATTTTGGTGACAGGTAGCATGACAGCTGCGTTAAGACTCTAATTTAATAAACAATGTTGGAGCAACAAATAGAAGATCATGGATAATAAAGAATGCATTCCAGTTTTACTTGGATTCTTTCTGTATTTTGTAAATTCTTGTGTGGGTTTTTCACAATATTTACTCTCAGGTTAGACACACATGTTTATAGCAATTTTTCTTTTTCTTAGGTATGGATTCTGGTTGTAATTTCGTCAATCGTGCATGACAAGGATAACTGAAATCGCTGGCGACATCCTGAGCCCGGTGCCTATAACCAAACTGCCATCAAATGGCGCTATTGAGTGTTTCCTCATCCTATGTATATGCGACGACACACTACCAGCGAGCAATGATAGCCGAAAGCCTACAGTTTCTAGGCGAGGGCTACTGAGTGCTTTGTGCGACAGGCTATTTGGGTTTCGTTTGAATGCATTTTGCTGTGCAACAGTCTCCACATTATATAGTGCATATAAATTTTTGGCTTTTCACATTATCGAGTGTCACATTATAGTTTATTATGATCTGTTTGTGTCAGCAAAACGACAAAGCGAAATTATGATGTGATATATTGGGACATTAACTTGTTTTAATTGCATTGCCATCCCATTATCCAGTGTTATCAATGTGGCACTAACCGGAATCCGTATATCTGGAGGGATTCATACCTGTCAAGTCATTCGCGTGAGACTCATGCATTTGAACCAAAAACTCACACTCTCATGCTCATGTCTTCAAATCTCACGCGTTTTAACAAAATCTGATATACATTTGACTAATGACAGTCTAAGCAGAGTTGATACAGTGTTTAAGCCAAACAAGCACTTTTGATCATGAGTACAGTCATATACTTGTTCCAAATTCACCAAAATGCAGGATTTGAGGTTCCAGAAATAAAAAAAAATTCCCCAAACCCCATCGGCAGGAGGGAGATGTGGGACTCAAATGTTTAGGACCCAGTTCATATGGTAATAAGCATACCATAATAGTTAATATCCAGTGGGATTTGAATTTTCATCCAGAGTACATCATTGGCTACTGGGGGGCTTTGCCCCCCAGTCCCCCTGACCACGGGGCAACCGTCCCTTGGAACCCCAATCTCACTCTGACCATGTCTAGGGTCTTGACAGCTGTGGGGATGTGTTTTATTCTGTTATTTAAAACGAGATATACATATACATTGAAATCTTCTTGCTCTCAAGATTTCTAATTGTCATGCTTGCAAACTGTTGAAATGGGCTGCCGATTAGTGAATGTTTGTAGCGCATTTTTGTAACATTCCATTACACAGCACTTCACTACAAAATGCCACCATATATGCCTATGTAAACAGACGTTATCTTTTGTATTAACTAATAATTTTATTGTATTTAATTTATTCCTGTGTTACATTTATTTGTTCTCTTTCAGGAATGATATTACCACTTGCTGTTGCTACATATATCATACAACATAAGATAACAATTCCACCCTCTAGTGTTTTCAGGTAAATAACTTTTATTTTAACTTTCTAATTAGATCATTCTCGTTCACCATAGTATTCTTCGTCCGAAACATAGTCTGGGAACTTGACTAACCACTGATGTATGAGGATGAAATAGATGTGTATAATATAAAATCTAAATATGCCATAAACATGTTTCATAATATTTGGTGAATGATTTGTATACTGTAAAATTGTAAATCACTTAACATTCACATGACCTTTATTTCTTGAATTTTGATGATAAACTTATTTTGCCGATTCGTATTAAAAGGTCCCAGTATAGATCTTTAATGTTAGGAAATAATACTTAATGCAAATTTTGTTTGTTTGTTACCCTATATATATATAGCGAAAATAAATTATAAATAATACCTGGCATATTTGAGCACTAGCTTGTTGTATAATAAATGTTGTATAATACCTGTTATATTACAGATGTGAGCAAGATGGTGTTTGGTGCTGTCTGTTAATGTTGGCTATCTCATATGTGGTGGAACATGAAGGTAGGTGTATTATTGTAACAGGGTGAGAAAAATGTGCAATTAGACCGGGGCGTAAAGTTGAACCCAGGACCCTTCGCTTACACTGCCAATGCTCTACCAACTGAGCTAGCCAGCTGCATATACAAGTTTCTCCCCTATTAGTAATTATATCCTGTATGCACTACTAGATTATGATAATGATTTCAGTGTAACATCTCCTGAATGGCCCTCACTTGAGCAACAACCTCTTTTTAGCGATATTATAAGTGTGTTTCAGAAGTAACCATTTACTAGTACTTTTCACTCTCTTAACAACAACCTCTGGGCAACAACCAATTAATAGGGAATTTCAATCCTTTATTCATACAGCTTTTTCTATCTCCATTGGTATACAAGCTGTTAAATTATGCTAATAGAAGATTTGAAAGTTGTGTCGAGTTCTCCGGACTGTACATCATGTTATAATATTCATTGGTCCGACATTGAATTGTTATTTTACAGGAAATGTCATTTTGCGAATTGTTACACCGCTGACTTTATTCTGCTATGTGTATACAAGATATCCGCCTACAGAATGGAAAGCCATACATTATGGTGCCACAATACTTCTCATGGTTCATAGTGCTATAACATCCAGGGTATTCTTAAGGGATCCATACAGTATGTATTATTTTGTTTTAATTACATGTATTTGAATGAACCTGATGGTCTAGTGATTAGTGCTTGCCTGGGGAATGTCACATTATTGTAAATAATCGCTCAGAATAGGTCTTTAAAAATGGATAAAAAAAACAAATAAAAAGTCACCACACGACTAATGAGACTTAAGATGGAAGTACAACTGTTCGGCATAAGATTCCTTCTACTTAGTATACAAGTTGATAATGACCTGTGGATGACCCCTATTGGTTGTCAGTTTTCTGGGTACTGTTTTATGGAAGCTTTCAAAATTTAGAGTCATACTTTATTTTATTTGTGCTTTGTATGCAGTGTACAATTTTTATTTCTTACTATAATAGCTTCATTTAATGGCATAAAGATTGAAAACAATGTTAGAACTCCCTGCAAGTTGAACTGAAACTTTAAATTCTTCTGACATCAGAAAAAATGACTCTTGAAACTTAAACATTGAAAACAAACTTTTTTAACACCCTGTAGACATTATTATACCGAACTCTCTGCCATAAGTTTAATTGAATCATGTTTCAGGTATTATGTTGATTATTATGTGTTCTGTGATATACCTTCATCTACTCTACAAACTACCAGAAGTATTCAAGAAATGTTTTACATACGGGGAGTTGTCCATTCTCTTACAACTATACATCTGTGAAGTCTATCTGGTACTGCTCTACATAACACAATTACTGGTAAGATCTTCAGAATATATAGAGGATATTTGTTGAATTTGGTGTAAGATCGTATTTTATTTCACCAAGTGATCACAGAAAATCAATATTTTCACGAGTGGCGTAGCCACGAGTGAAAATGTAATTTTCTGTGATCACGAGTGAAATAAAATTGATCTTACACCAAAAATCAACAAATTTTCTGTTTATTATATGCCTCAATTCCTCTTAAATGTGTTCCGTAATTGGCTTAATTGGAAAAAAAACGTCGAAATTAGAACGTCACGACGTGAGAATTATGACGTCGTGATGACGTAACGCATATTTTAAAGCCCGGCGCCGTTGACGTTAGGTTTCTTTTTCTGCATGATACTGGAACAAGCTTCTAAAACAGTGAAAATAACAAAGTGGTAATTTCACTGTTATTTTCACTGTTATTTTCACTGAAAAATGTCCATAATCCATTGAAAGCAAATAATATACAGTACTACCTCTCCAGAACAACCCTCTAGAGCAAAAACCTCTGCATGACAACACCTTCAAAATTTCCCTAAGCTGATATTTACTAATTTTAACCTCTGAAGAGCGCCAACCTGTATACAACAGCCAGTATTTGCAGTTCCCAAAGGTTGTTGCTCTACAGAGGTTGAACTGTTTACTCCTGCAGCTTGTGGCCTCGATCTCCTGAAGTGTCTCAAGTAGAAATCTCAGCTCAAATTTGAGATTTTGGTCAAATCAGTTAGAATTGAAGATACATCAGAAGTTTGTGATCTTAGAATTTTACTGTAATAATCTCAGAAAAAATGTGTCTGTTTTGTGATGCCAATTTTGATTCAAACCTCCCATGGAAATTACTTCAAAGATATATATTTGACCATATGTGAGATGAGCTTATATATTGTTACATACCTCTTCAGTTTATTTCCATGCAAAAACCAAACACAGACTCAACACCTGTTCGCATAACAAAAAACATTGTCCATTTGTTTACTGTTTATTCCATCAAAGTTTCATAAGCTCTATTACTTTATCAATCTCTGACAACGCTTGCAAACAATAAAGTCTGTAAGTTTCTAACAAGTTCAGATGCTGAATTAAAGCATCTTGATATGGTTATCATGCAGGAAAGGAAGTACCATCTTCAATATGGCCGCTGATTTAGTTTGATTTTATATGAACCGGTGTCACCAGTTTCAGAATTTTAAAATTATCCCATGGCAGTTCAAGTAATTTATAATTACCGGGTAATGTTGCTAGTGTCCTTTAAAGAACATGTAACTATAATTTTAGTATATAAGCATATTAATTCATTTGTGATAATAACATACATGCCATGTTTCGCAGACCCCTTTGCATGAGATTGATGATAGAAATGCAGGAGATTTCAATAAAATGAGGGAGATATTCCTTGCTCAAAACTTTAAACTTAAATTAATGAAGTTTGTATGCAGTTTTCATTTATTTTATTTTTATGACAATACAATGCATGCTTCGTGAAGCAATTTAAACTAATATTCGTGATCATTTTCATAATGTAAAAAAAATGTCATGTTCCAGTATGTCCAAGAAATGCATGAGATTTGATCAATTTTCCTCTGATCATGTGAGTCTAAAATGTGTGAAACTCACATATGATACAGGAGCTCTGGCATGTATGTAATAAAGTATACAAACATGTATAAATATGTGGACTGACTTCGATTGGTTTTTTTCAGAAAATGAGTACATTAGAGAAACTCTCAGTGGTAAGTTTCCAGTTCTTCTTGTAGTGTTAAATCTTAGTTGTTTATTTGAGGTTACCCCCATTCAACATTTTTCCTGGACTGTATTTTAAGGTCTTGGTCACCATAACACTGAAAATGAATGACTGTATTTGGCTGCCATAGTGGACATACCATGTTTTACAAACATCCTTTGTGTAGACTGCATACATAAATAATGATACATTACAGACAAAAATTTGCTCTCGAATCTTGAAAATTTATCCTGCACAAAGAATACTTATTTCCTAGTAGATATATATTATTTCATTTTCAGATTGTGTTTGTTGGAGTACATGTAGCTATTGGAACATTCTATGTACTAACCAGATGTCCATGTGCACCATTATACCTCTGGTTTATCATATCCCTGGTAGCTGTATCATACACTGTTCTATCTATGTGCTACTGTATCAGTATTGAGGAACTATCTACATTCATTCAACACGTCGTCATATTGAATCATACATCGGTAAGTATATGTTCTAAGTTTTATTGGTAATAGAGATGGCAATGAGTTCTAAAATCGGTACTCTAGTACTCAGTCATTCTAGAAGTTGTGAAACTGAACTTGTGACATGTATGTTTAACATGGGTATTTCGTCATCCATGTATGTACAGTTGCTACAAGTAACTGACCGAAAATGTGAAAATAAACATTTACTATATCACACAGGAATGTATGTGCACAAGACCAGCAAGATTTAAACGCCTATTGTCTCATGAAGAAATCATGCTCAAACTGTCACTTGATTTCACACATGTTTTGTATTTCCCAAGCAAATTTAAATAGTGACGCATACATGGTCAGGTTCACATTCCTTTCACAACCTCCTTTTCTTTTCATTCGACTGAGCTGTTTTACCTAATTGGCTACATGCAACTAGAGCAACAACCTGCTTGACATTTTCTGTTGCAATAAAGAAAATAACACTTGAAATACAGTTGCCAATTCATATAAACTTATATTAAGTTAGTTCTTGAGGGTTTCTATAAAAGTTCATATGAAATTACAATGTGTATTTTATTCTCTTTATCACATGACATAATAACATGAACTTATGGTACAAATCGAGGGCTCAGAGTTACAACTGTTTTGCACTTAGTCCTCAAAATGTATTTTTATACGTAAAAATGATGGCCAACGTCATGTTTATTTCTTTCAGTTATTTCTTCTAACATGGTGGATTTTATGGCTGGTATTCAGTTTGCTGCTAGTCGGTTTCTATGGCAACAAGAAAACAGATAGAAAGACTGTAAATGACTCGTGTTCCAAGACTGTAAATGACTCATGTTCCACCTCAGATGAGAATTTAACTCATTACAAGCCAGCAAGCGATGAAGCTGCTCACTGTGTAGCAGACGACAATATGGTGTATAAACAAATCTCACCTGATACAAGTAATCCAAGTGTAGGTAGTGATGATTGTCATACAAAATGTGTTGAGTTACAACATTCTGTTCGCAGCAACAGTCAGATGTTTATGTTGCTAAGGAAGTATTTCCATGTTGCTATGCTGTGCGTGTACATTCCTGGACTAGTATTTTCACCATCTCTACTATATATTGCATCTATTGTGGCAGCTGCTGTACTTATCATACTTGAGGTAAACGTCTTTATGTATGACCATCATTTTACTTTGAACTTGTGGAAATTAAAGCTTTATTTAAAAACATGCATTGCATGGCACTGATCTGACCTATGTGGAAAATTACAATTATGTTTTTATGCCCCCGTATCGATAGATCGGGAGGCATATAGTGATTCACCTGTCCGTTCGTCCGTCCTGGTTAACCCAAATTGACCGTTTCTTCTAGCATTAATATGGCTGGCTACAAAGCTTTCATACTTGCATAGATGTTGTATATGAACACTCTCCACACGCCTGTATCACCTGACCCCATTTTGACCTTCACCTTGACCTAATTTTGGACTTAGACTTATTTATGGACAAGGCTTCCACAGGGCGCATAAGCGTTTATTGAACGCATTCTTGTTTGTTTTGTCTGTGAACAAAATTTACATCATTTAAATTTATGTACCAGTGTAAGAGTGGCTTATCAGATGCAGTATAATTATAGTGTGATATTTACCTAAATGCCATACATTTTACTAAATTCTTAGTTATTTGTGGCATGGTGGTCTAGTGGATGGATCTACTGACTACTGAGCAAACAGTTATATGTTCGAACCCTCATACTGCCAAACAAAAGAGAAAAAATTATAAGCAAAAACCAATAATATTTTCGGAGAAGTTGCTGGCATAAATTAGTCGCTTCGGTTGTTTCTTCAATGAGTTGCTCTAGAGAGCCTATGCAATATTTATAATAATACCATGTGGTTAATATTTTCATTGATTTAAATGTCAACTTTGACATTTCAAACATGTTAATACATGTACATGTTTTCCAGGCTGTGCGGTGGATGAAAGTGGAACCAGTAGGAAGTCTGTTAGATGACTACTTATGTATATTTTTGGACGAGCAAGATCAAGGAGAGCTTATATTGACACCTATCTATCTGATGATTGGATGCTCACTGCCTCTCTGGTGGAATATTAAACTCAACAGTATGTACATGTAGTTACATTTTCCTTAACATATTGAATAAAATGTGATGTAAAACTAAGCCACCTTGATAGCCTAGAGTCTTGATCTCAGCAACATACTAAAGTGGTTAAAATGATACTGGATTATCATAGCTCGAAGCTCAGCGTAGTTAGTTCCAGGTAGCTAATGGTTCTCCCTGTGTCAGGATAATATGACTCGATCGGTAGTCTCCGTAGTATGACCTGTTGGCCAGTGGGACTTGAAACGATATTCTAGAAAGTTTCAAATAATAAATGTTTCTCTTCTTTGTATTAAATGTCCATGCGCTGTAAGGAGCCATATTTGTTGATTTCTTTGATTGATTGCTATAAGCAAGTTGGATTGTACATAAATTAGAGATGGGACCGAATATTCGGAAACAGGACGAATATTGGAATCCAAAGTTCATTTTCGAATATTCGAATTTTCATGATTATCCAAGTTGGTTTATCAAGAATATGGAAATAAAATATGTTCTCATTTTTGGATATTATGGAAGAGAACAAATAAATAAGATTTTGAACGAATATTCGAATATATTCGAATACAGTCAACTCTCGTTATCTCGAATTTCTAACATAGCACGTGAGATTTTCCTTCTTTGCGTATGTTGAGCTTACCATATTTTATTACCGCGATAAAATATGGCTGTTCCCATTTACCCATCGTTCACAAGTACTATTGACAGAACGGGAATTTTACATAAATTTCGTGGCTATAGTTGGGTTATAAATACTACATTTCAATGTAAACAAATACTAGAAACAAAATGATGCAAATAGATCCAACAAAAATTACATGTTTAAATAATAATCAATATTTTTATAACAGTGGAGTTTTTACGGGAAAGCTTTTTACATGAGCGCCGCTTTTCAACGTCACTTTAATGTCGAATGGAAAATAGCGCATTCTGTTTGAATGCAAATATTTCGCACATCACGCCTTTGTTTCTCATAATATATGTTTAGAAGTATTCCTTGTGTGTGTTTTATTTATCAGACACATACGTGGATGTCAGATCAACACCAATCCGTTATTTATATCTTTAAAATCGATATACATGTCCTTTTAGTTCGAACAGGAAGTAGAGCAGTTAGAGTCATTGACAACCAAAGAACAAAACACACCATCGCCTGAATTTACTGTAAATGATACTTAAACAAGTATTTTTCTCTCATCTCACTTGATGTGTATTTGTTTAGATGTCGATTATGTAACGGCATGGAAAATATTGAACAACAACGTATTAAAATCGATAAATCGAGAGTCAAAATATGGGGCGTTAATTTGAACAGCGCGTAAGATTTAACGGTGCAGAGGTAAAAAATTAGGTCGCATTTTGTTGCTGTAAAATACAAAATTTATGCGATGTTAGAATCGAAATAACGAATATGTGGCCATATTTTATTGCGTAATAAAATATAGGCACTCGTTTTGATGCGATCATTAAATCACTCGTGCTACGCACTCGTGATTTAATTACTACGCATCAACACTCGTGCCTATATTTTATTACGCAATAAAATATGGTCACATATTCGTTATTTCTTAATTCACGGGACCGTGGAAATAACTTCGACATAACGAAAATTCGAGATAGAATTTTCTGCATCAAAGTTGCAAGTTTACTAATTTCTGTCATTTTACGGGTCGCCGCCATATTGCTACATCGTAAGAACGACATATTCGTGAGAAATGCTTAATTTGATATTTACGTACATGTATTACTCTTTAATCATTTTTTACAAACAATTGTTTGAGATGACATGTTAATTGATGTTTGGACGCAACTCAAATCTTCAGGACAAAAGATCATGTTTGTGCACATTCTCGCAATCAAATAATTGTTCAACAATGGTAGGCGCAAAAATTACAGGTAAATCGAAGATTAGATACTGGCGAGGCGTGAAAAACAATTGACGCTAGTCGGATACAATCAGAATTCGACCCGACTTCGAGTTGAACAATACAATTAAAGTGCAAATTAGTTCATCGGGACCAAATAAATAATTCGAGATAATGAAAAATTCGAGCCGAATTCGAGCCTTACCTTCGAGATAGGTCTCGAGATTTCATATAGACAAAGAAGGAGAAAAATCGGGACTTGAAAAAAACTTTGACATAACGGAAAATTCGATATAAGCGAGTTCGAGATAACGAGAGTTGACTGTTTATTCGAATAGGCATTTCGAGTATTCGAATACTGAGTTTGGAATTTGTTCCCATCTCTAACATAAATACATGTAATTATCATGATCTGAAAGGAGCGTTGAACAACTATGATCTTTTGTTTCAGATATACAGTGTCCACTGACCATGTACTCAGGACTTGTGTCGGTAGGTGTGGGTGATGCAACAGCTTCATATATTGGTAGAAAATATGGCAGACATAAATGGCCAGGTAAGATTTGATAGATGTACTTATCCCAAATGTACCAGACCGTGCATCTGTGCTTGGAATTAAGGCGATCTCATCAATTTGAATTCGGAAGTCATTGTTGTATGCTTGTTTGTAGTTTTTTTAGCTCACCTGTCACAAAGTGACAGAGTGAGCTTTTATGATCAATCTTTGTCCGTCCACAATTTGCTTGTGTAGTCACTAGAGGTCACAGTTTTGGCCCAATGATTAAGAAACTTGGTAACAATGATCATCTCAACAAAATCTAGGTCAAGTTCGATATTTGGTCATCCGGGTCAAAAACAAGGTCACAAGGTCAAATCATAGACAAAACTTGGCTTAAACTTCAATATAGGTTTATGTGATGTATTACAAATTACAAGGTCACTTGTTAAGACAATATGAAAAACCTTGTTCATACAATAGAGGCTGCATTTAGTTGATTACAATTAAGGGGCCTGCATGAACTACTACAACAGGTGAGCGACCTATGGCCCTTTGGGCCCTCTTTGCCTGCAATTTGACTAAAATACAATGATCTTCCTACGCTACAGCACAACAGTTTCAGGAGCTTATTTTAATCAGATTGGTTTGATTAAGGGTATGGTCATCCAATTTTCCATGTTTAATTGGCCTATGACCTCAGGGATTTCTTGTAAATATCACAATTTTAAAACGCAGATATACATGTGTATGTTCTGTACAGTAACATAATAATCATGATTATGCTAAATAGGAGCCATAGTTAGCATATAATTCAGCTAGGTATGCGGCTATTTCATAACCTTTCGTAACCATATTTCGGCTGATTCGAAACCGACCTCAAAAAAACTTGAAATACAATTTGCTATTCATTCTGTAACCATTAACGAAATAATTAATACATTTTGAATATCAAACTATTTTAATACCTTTAAATTACATTTCTACAATGATATAAGCCATATATATAACAAACTTATATTGATAAAAGCATATACGTTTTTGGTTACGACTAAGCCTGGTTACAAAATGACCTGTATAATTCAGCTATGATGTTGATATTGTTTCAGACTCCAAGAAGTCAGTGGAAGGAACATCAGCAGCTTTTATCACTCAACTATTGTTTATTATATTGTTACAGTTTTGTGGTAAGTCAAACCTGTTACATATTATGTTTCAAATATTGATAGCTTCCTTCACATTCATCGCTATGTTCACTGGTTTAAATTTGGCTCCAAAATGATAAATACAGTATTACCTCTCCAGAGGGGCCGTCTATAGAGCAACAGCCTCTATAACAACACCTTTAAAATTTCCCTTAGCCTTTATTAGTCCCCTACCGTTTTTGACCATCAGTCAGTCCATCCGTCAAAAAATCTGGATCCTGACATAACTCAAACAGTTTCCAAGCTAGGTTTATGGATAGGGGACAACAAGGGGATTATGCACGTCTAAAAATATTTTGATTCAGACACAAATTGTGGTTGCTATGGCAACAGAAACATTGAAAATGGCTTCAAACCGGTAGGGGACTTCTGTATTGCTTGCAATTCTTAATTACTTGTTTATGATATACATCTGTAAACAACGGCCAATATTTCCAGCTCCCAAAAGTTGTTGCTCAACGGAGGATGCACTGTACATGTATGTTACATTTTATTAAAATAACTTTTACTATCCTGCTCTTATCTGAGTACAGTATCAGTGTAACACAAGCCTCATTTTCTCCCAGTCAGTTTTCCCCAGGGATGAAAAGGGCCTGTCCACTTAATCCTTCTTAATATCAAAAATTGGACTAGTCGGTGACTTCCCTCCCTGGCCTCTTTTCCTCCACTCATAGTAAAGTTTTCCCGCATAGAAAGTAAAGAAATGTTTTTAAAATTTAAACACGCAAGCTTGTGGAACTGTTTCTTGTTTGTGACAATTCTATTTTTATGCCCTAAAGGGTGGCGTTTTAAAATTGAACCATCAGTCCATTTGTCCGGCATTCAGGTTAAAGTTTTAATGAAGTTCAATAGTTTGTTGAGTATCAATGCTGGCACACTGATATATTATCATAAGTCAACCTTACTAGACAAACTCTAGGATGATTTTGTAAGGAGTTATGGCCCTTTTAGTCCCCTTTTTTGACCAGAGGGGACTATAGGTTTGCCCTCCGTCCGTCAGTTAGTCAGTCCGTCCGTCAAAAAATCTGGATACTGACATAACTGAAACAGTTTCTAAGTTAGGTTTATGAAACTTGGTATGTGGATAGGGGGCAATAAGGGGATTATGCACGTGTAAAAATATTTTGATTCTGACATAAATTGTGGTTGCTATGGCAACAGAAACATTGAACATGGCTTCAAACCGGTAGGAGACTTACGTATTGCTTGCAATTCTTAATGACTTGTTTAAAGTAGATATTTTGGTAACTTAAAGTACTTGTGTATACTATCAATATCGCACTTGGAGGGCTTATGTACCTTACAGAGATAGCTCTTGTTATATTTCAGGTATTTCTGGTGCCATAGTAACCATGGAAACAACGCTATGTGTTCTACTTGTATCACTATTAGAAGCATTCACACTACAGATTGATAATCTAGTCATTCCAATATATGCATGGATGTTATGGACGTGTTTACAACCCACATTTTGATATGCTCTATATATTCCTCCGTATACTGTATTCCTAGAAATGGTTTCGCGCATTTTAAGTTAGCGACTTTCGCGGGAGGTATCATTTCGCGAAGTTTAATAGCCGCGAAAATGTTCCCTCCAACGAATCCGCGAACGTTTCTAGCTTCTTCATACTAAACATGCTAAAATCGCAAAACATTCGACGAAGGATAATTGTAAAATCTAAGAACAATTGCGCTAATTTTCTCAATATAAACATCAATTTCGATCCTCTAAGAATCGTGCATATTGTAGCTTGTGTAGACATAAACACTGCTATAACGTAGCGTGTAATGTGCTCAATGTAAACAAGCACAGGGTACATGGTTGGGGTGTTAATGAATCAGTTTACTTCTACGTAGAGTGTTTGTTTTAGTCACGATTAAAGTCAATGTATTCCTGTACAGGTATTCACAATAATCATTTCACATTTATTTGTTAAACATGTATGTTTGGTGGTTAATTCATAATTGTAACTATTTACCGGTTAATGTTGCTAACACCTAGTGAAAACACTATGAAATCCTTTGTTATAAAGAGATTAATTGATCATCGTAATTGTTATCAGGTCAGCTAAGGTCACAATCAATTGAATTTGATTTGTGTATACACGGATGGTGATGACAAACAGTCCTATTGAAATTGCAAGATGTGTCGAACATACCTTTATGCCGTAGCGACTTTAGTTTCGCGGAATTCGCGGGCGTTATGATTCCGTGAAAATTTGTAGACGCGAATATGCCGACGGTATGAAAAACGCGAAATATTGTATCCGCGAAAGTATCTAGGAATACAGTATTAGAAACAAAGAGCATGTATAACAGAATTTTCTTCTTTAGCCAAGTTTCCAATAATGAAGACAAACATAGTTAGTCTAATAATTCTCTATAAGCATTTCTAATGTACATTGTACTATTGTTTAGTTTCTATTTGATGAAAGTTGTTTATTATTAAACTGTTTGTTACTTTTATACTTAAACTTGTGTTGATCTATTTTATAAGCTCGTCTGATTTTTAGAAAAAAGATGAGTTATTGTCATCACTTGATCAGCGTCCATATCTGCGTTGCTTGGTTAAGTTTTGTATTTAGGTAAAGTTGTCTCATAAACTATTGAAATGGTTTCAAAGGAGAACCACATGTATATCTAACATACAGTCACGTATATATCTAACATACAGTCACGTATTACATGCATTCAACTCTTTTTGTCATCAATATTTCACTCTGTATGTTACTGTATATTGGTAACGTAGTTCACGTACCAAAAACAATGTTTTGGTCACTTACACATTCCTTTACTCTATGTGCTTCCTTCTTCCAGTATTCCTATTATTTATTAGCCTCCTTCCCTGTCTAAATCAATAAACGCTTCTTCCAGCAATTTATACTTTGTAAGCATCAGAAAATAGGCATTGATTAAAATTTGAACTATGTTACCATTTTGTGAACTATGTTACCTTATCTATAGAACTTTTGTGCTGAATGATATATTTGTTTTTGTGGAAATTCGGTTTGGAATGACAAAAAAAACATTTATCTTACATAATATTATAAAACATACAGTTGTAACTGGTAAACAATGCGCAAACTAATTTTACGATTTATTGTATAAACACCATGTTAAATATTACATTTGTACCTTAAAATACATACAGTGTTGTACAAATATGCAAAAGACGAGCCATTTCAGCTTTACAATACCCCCATTGTATAGTACGGGTGCACTGATACAATATCGATTGAGAAATAAGTCCTATGTATGAACAATTTGACTTTTTTAGACATGTGCAGTCACGTAGTTCACAGTAACATATTTCACGAATCCTTGTTATAAGTGGTAAAATTTTACGTGAATTGGACATGACCAAGTTTTCACAACTTCATTATAGATACTTTATTGGTATCATCACATTCACACTAAAACATGTTCCTGCTTTTACTCAGAGAATACATGGTAACGTAGTTCACATTTAAACATACATTTTGGCAATTCTAACTTTATTTAATATTTTTGAGCTTTAATATTTGCCTCTGTTAAATAGCCACACCAATTATTATTTTTTACATGTATTCTATGTTTTCTGGAACTGCTAGTTTTGTCTTAAGTACATGCATGGGCTTTATTGCATTCGCTCAGAAACTGTAACGTAATTCACATAGAATTCTGTGACATGACAAAATCGCGAATTTTTTGTTTGTTTTGTTTCTTTAAGATGTCAGCATCATTATAAAATCACATTTCAACCTTATTTCTATTTAAAACCATTCTAAAAATATTAAACAAAAATATGTACAGTTGTAATAAAACAGGACAAAATAGAGCATTGCTGAGCTTGTGACAGGGTATTTTTGCTATTTTGTGACCATACTTAGTCGAAAAAATATATTAAACGTGACTGTAACTGAAAAGTTATTTTTCTTATGTGTAGATACTGTCATTGTCCATGTCAGAAAACATAACCTTATCAATAATTTGCTATTTTTCCATACGCAATTGCTCTGTGACAGCTATTTTCGCGAATTGTGTGTTTTTCTGGTTTTTCAGTGAGGAACTTAAGAACACACTTGTTGAACACACCAAAATCCAAATGCACCTAACCACCGAAACAACATAGTGTGTCCCAATGTTCGTACCAACATAGGATCCATTGGTGTTATAGAATGTAATAGACAAGAGTGCCACAAGACGACCGAGGTTGCCTTACATCCCGATGGCCCTTTCCTTAATAAAGGTTTGGGCAACAAGAGGGTCATTTGCCCTAAAGCGCTCACCTGATGACTAGCAGTAAAGGCTGAATCAGTATTTGTTGTATGATATATTAAATATTTGATGTAGATTTTACAGAGACACACTTTGTAGCCAGTTTGTATAAAGATGAGGTAATAAATGTGACCAAGTATTACCAAGGTTTTCTTCTATGTGTTCTGGTGACCTAGTTTTTTACCGTAGATTACCCAATATCGAACTTGACCTATATTTTACAGAGACAAATAATGTGGCAAGGTTTCATTAAGATTAGGCTAAAAGTGAATTATAGAGTGATAATAAGGTTTTTCTTTTATGTGACCTAGTGACCTAGTATTGACCCCAGATGACCAAGTTACGAACTTGACCTAGATTTCATAGAGACAAAAACTGTGACCAAGTTTAATAAAGATTAGCTAAAAATGTGACCTCTAGAGTATTAACAAGGTTTTTCTTTCTTTGATGTGACCTGGCTTTAGACCACAGATAACCCAGTTACAATCTAAATTTTATAGAGTCACACGTTGTGACCAAGTTTCATAAAGATTAAGTGAAAACTGACCTCTAGCGTGTTAACAGTCATATTGTTGACGGCAGATGCCGGACATAGAGCGATCACAATAGCTCACCTTGAGCACTTTGTGCTCAGGTGAGCTAAAAACTGGACTTGGTACTGATCATGCATGCAAAGTTTCTTTGAAATCCGACCAATCGTTACAGAAAAATAGCACAGACAAAATTTGCACGGACCAACCGACCGACAGACCAACCGCAAGCATGACTCCAATATAGCCCTTGTATACTATGTATCTGGAGGTATAATCAGGTTACTCCTTGAGTTTATACTACATGATGTACCAAGATTAAAACCAGTATAAGCCAAGTATAGGCTACATTGTGTTCACATACTAGATTGCTTATACCATATAAGCCAGTATATCATATGATACACCAAGCAACAAGAGCACCGCCTTACTGGTGCAGGCGTTCATCTGATCATTGACACTGAAAAAAAGGCCACTGACCCTTGCATTAGAGTTATGTGTCTTGTTTAACAGAGTGAGGTATTGATGGTAAAAAGGTGTAATAAGTTTCAAAGCAAAAGTTAAGCAAGACATTTTCAAAGTCCAACAAGAGCTGTCCAGGAACAGCTCGCTCCATTATTCTCAGGGCCATGCTAGGATAGTACAATCATTATATATTCAAAACAAAATGCTTCATAGCAGCAGTATTACCCTCTTCTGTGTAGAAGTTTGGGACTTCTAAGTCTAACAAGAGCAGCGCGCTCCACTATTCGCAGCGCCATGCTAGGATAGTACAATCATTATATATTCAATGCTTCATAACACCAGCATTACCCTCAGTTGTGTAGAGGTTGGGGCTTCTAAGTCGAAAACGGGGGATAATTTGGACAAATTATGCAGGACTGTTACCTACTCATGTGTAGGTCCTCTAGGTCATGATGGCAAATAAATAACTTAAAATAAGCCTTTTTTAGTCCAAAACGGGGCATAATTTCAACAAAATGCTAAATAGTTATCTTCTCCAGTGTAGGGGTTGGGGTCATGCTGGTGAACAAGTTTGCGAAGTATCAAAGCAATATATCAATGCACTTTGAAGATATAAGAAGTTAAAAAACCTGTACCTAAACTTTAACATTTGCATTTTTAAGTCCAAAAGGGGGCATAATGTCAACAAAATGCTTGATAGAGTTACCTACCCCTGTGTAGGGGTTGGGGTCATGATGGAGAACAAGTATGCATAGCAATATATGAATGCACTTTGAAAATATTAGAGGTGAAAAAAACTGTACCTAAACTTTAACATTTGCACTAAGTTGAAAAAGGGGGCATAATTTCACCAAAATGCTTAATAGAGTTACCTACCCCTGTGTATGGGTTGAAGTCATGATGGTGAACAAGTATGCAAAGTATCAAAGCAATATATCAAAACACTTTGAAGATATTAGAGGTTAAAAAACCTGTACCTTAACTTTAACAATTGCATTTCCAAGTCCAAAAGGGGGCATAATTTCAACAAAATGCTCGATAGAGTTACCCACCCCTGTGTAGCGGTTAGGGTCATGATGGAGAACAAGTATGCATAGCAATATGTGAATGCACTGAAAATATTAGAGGTGAAAAAACCTGTACCTAAACTTTAACATTTGCACTAAGTTGAAAAAGGGGGCATACTTTCAACTACATGCTTGAGAGAGTTACCTACCCCTGTGGTGTAGGGATTGGGGTTAAGACCGGAACAAGTATGCAAAGTATCAAAGCAATATGTCGATGCAATTTGAAGATGTTAGAGGTTAAAAAATATGTAACCTAGACATTAACATGTGTACTCGGTTGAAAAAGGAGGCATGATTTCAACAAAATGCTTGAGAGAGTTACCTACTCCTGCGTATGGGTTGAGGTCAAGATGGTGAACAAGTATGCAAAGCAATATGTCAAAGTACTTTTAAAATATAAGAGTTTAAAAAATCTGTACATAAACAAAAAAGTGTTTTCATCAGATTTGTCGTAAGTTACCGCTTAAAAAACATGTTATATATAACGAACTATGTTTGATGAAATTCACCATTACTTAAATTGATACGTTATTACCTATTTTTATTACCTACAAACATGCTACTTTTATTATGTGTGCACCTGTGACACAGACTAGTTCATGTTACGGGTACTTACATTATAACAATAGGAGACTACATTGTAACAATATTTACACCGGCATAAATCACAATACAGTTAAAGGAGCGTTCAAGACTTCATGACACAGAAAATTATTGTCAATACGTCATTAGAAGATATATTGCCATACCATCTGCCTATTTCATATACAGGGTAGCAATACTACGAAGCTTTTGGCTACAGTTACAAGTAGATATTTGTAAATATTTGAACACAATTACATGAATAGCCATAAGTATTTTATTTCTTCATCAATTTCTAGTGTCGGTGCTAGATCATTATTCATTTTTACTTCTGACGATCACAGCCGTTACCGGAATATTAAAATGTTTTATACAACAGACTAAACAATGTAACTGGATTATATAGCTGGCTTAGAATTAGAAGGGCGTAAGTACTACTTACGACCTTATAAGACTCATGCATATTTGGAATCTGCATCACAAGGCCCTTCCTATGAGCCTATTTTGATGAAAATCGGAAGTCGAAACTGAAGTTGAAAAATCTTGTTTATCCATAAGTAAAGAGTTGTTTTCTCAAAATATCGATTTTGTACTTACGACCTTCTAATTCTAAGCCAGCGATATGACTTGATTGTCTTTTTCCGTATAAAGTATGTATAGTAGGCCTACTCGTTTAATCAGGTCAGTCACTGCTCTTTTCTCCAATTACAACGTTTAAAACAATACAAATATAATGTTTGACCAGCCTGTAATTTACTACGCGTATGCATAGATCTGCCATTTTGTTCCCAGGTATTTCCGCTTATGTTTTTGTGTGGCGTTAACGTTCAAATTGAATTTGTTTCCCGAGTTAAATTAAATAGCGTGTAAAGTATGACATGATATAAGTAGTTTTAAAGTGTTTATAAGCACAATCATATACACATGTATTTATTTGTGATAACCTTGAAACTTACGAGTATTACAGTTGCTTTTGTTACCAGTTGCTAAGCGACGAAAAGCCCAATCACAAAAGTACTGTTATGCTTCTAACCAAGCAAACATGTGACTGTGTTTTGATCATTATTATTCTAAACTTAATGTTTTAAACTCATCTATTGCCTATGTTTGTTCATTTTAGAATATACACTTCAAAACGGCGAAATTCAAACAACAATTTATATTGTAGAATGAAAAATCATCAAAAACCAGTCCCCCTGTTTACTTGGTTATAAACGAGAATGTATTTTTTTGTGTTAGGTTCTTTTGTTACCTAGCATTTAAAATAGTTAAGATTGTTGCATACATAATTATGAAACTTTCGATTTGATATAATATTTTGTTTAATAACACTATTGAACTGGTTACATTGTGCAATACTTTACAAGCTAAATAATTGAAATATGGAACAAATTCAATTTGGACGTCAACTTGACATTTATCGAAAAAATGACATGTTTAAAGAATCTAAATTC
The DNA here is from genome assembly GCA_947247005.1 of Spisula solida. NCBI lineage: Eukaryota > Metazoa > Mollusca > Bivalvia > Venerida > Mactridae > Spisula > Spisula solida. The sequence goes on from OX365951.1 coordinate 22,083,327, forward strand.
CTGTCTTGCATAGATAGTAACATTGTCATGTTATATATTGAATAAAATTCCCAAATGTTAGCTTTCCATTGGTATTTAAAAACATCAGATAAGATTAAGCATGTTCTCATGGCATTCGGTTGTAATGGGGTCAGATATCATGAAACACCCTGTACATGGAGCAGTCAGTCGAATTGATATGTCAATGAAGTTATAAGATATTGATTGGTGTTTTGAGTGGATTCCATCGCTAACATCTATGACAATCCGTCTGTCAATCACTCAACTTGGCACGATATAATATATCAGGAGGTTACGCCTTCCGTCTGAGCATTGTATAAATACACATTTTGTCAGATGTATTAATCTTGTTGAATGTGCAAACATGAGGTTCTTCACCACGCTGCTAAAACACACCGTACAACCCGCTGTGTGTAAGGCAGTTATGTATGTTGAAGGCAGAAACACACGCGTTTTACGCCACTAGAGTGGGGTAAGTATTTGTTATTTTATATGTGTTTTGCGTTGCTTTTGAAAATGATCACTTACATATATCGTTGACGCGATGAATGAACAATAATTATATACAATTTATGTGCCCACAAATGCCATATTATTCGAGTAAACAGGGTTTAGGTATGCGATGTTTGCCAAAAGTTCGAAACTTTCGCCTTTGACATTGAATTCTCAACTGAATTCGTGGTTTGGAACAATTCTAAAACATTGAATACAAACTTCAATCCTTCCTCAATATATCTGTCGTTTCCGTTTTGAAAAATGTGCATTTTCTGTGAAGATACAGAGGTTTAAATTGAACGAGATACGAAAAAAATGCTAACGAAATAGGCAGTTCTGTTTTTCGAATGATAACGACAAAGGCAGAGCGTTAAATATTAATGCTAACGCAGAGGCAGAGATAAGAGACATATGCTAACAACAAAGGCAGACATTCTAATGACTTGACGGGGCCATAAAACCCCTTTGTACGATTTGTATGTTATAAATATAACCCAGATTCATGTTAGGCTGTATTCCAAAGTCCATTTCACCAAGAATCACGAGTGTTTAGTGGTTATTTTCATCAAGTTGATAAACGGAATATATTACATACCTGGTGATCGCTGACGCTGGCAATTATCGGTTGTGAGTTCCCCTTTATGTCTGTAAATGACGAACTGGTTGTTTTTTTGTGGGGGGGGGGCATTAAACGCTCCATTTGTTATCATGAAGTTAAGAAACTTAGCATTCTATAGAATACGTAAGTTCGAAATGCAGCAATTCAAATTACTTGACAGGGAACTTAATGCACTGTTTTGTTTGTACAAAAATGTATGTTATTTGTGTGTTACAAATTTTATTTGACTATATTTCGTGAATAACGCACACGAAGAATATAAGACATAATGTCGTAAAACATCGTAATGTCCCGATACATTGCAATACATGTGCAGTCGAACATATGATCTTCTAAGCAGCCAATGTTGATTAAAATGACCTCAATATAATTAGAAATACCGTATAGCTGGTTATTTCTGCGGGGTGGACATTTCTGCCATTCTGCGGTCCAAGATCAAATCGCAGAATTAAATCCACGCATAATAATATCATCCGTAAAAATTAATCAAGCAGAATAAAATCGCCGATGTCAACAAAATCTTCGTCCGCCGAAAAGTCCGAAGCATTTCGAATATCGATTCTCGGTTTAGTATAAGTTTGGGCAATTATCGCTGTAATCATCTCATCGGCTTGATACACATAATTAATTTTAATTTGGTCAGTACCGCAGTATATGATTACGTAACAGCTTATGCCGACGAAAAAGGTACGGAAGGCAGTTATCAGAAGTGGTAATTGCTTTGTTAATACAAAGAAATACTGGAAATAGGTTTAAATTATTTATTGGGATATCCAACTGTACTATAGATTTAGAAATATGAAGTAGCTTTGTAGTATTTATATGCTGCAATTGATGGAACTATTATTAAATACGGTTTACATCTGTGTCGGTAGTTATGCAATACCGGCTGACCGGTTTACTATTGCAAAGGTGGCGCTGCCTAGCGGCGGTGTAGGAAGAAAAGTAGTTTCATCAACTAAAGTATAGTCGATTGTAGAAACGTGTGTATATAACTATAGTTGGTCGATTCTGGAACAAATAAAAAGTATCTTTATTACATAAAGCAGTTTAATAGAGTGTCACGTAAAAATTCCAGTGTCGATGACTTACAGTTCATGTAAACTGCTGACAAACAATTGCTGTATTTATACCTAACTGCCATAGATCTACATTTATTAAATATGCAGACGTGCATGGACATGTACTTAGTTAGAGAATTAAAGCTCCAGCACGAATAAGATGTAAAGTACAACCTCCTCGACAGAGCAACAACCTTTGATTTCCGGTCATTGTATGACTTCAATGATTAGAAGACTATAAAATTCAACTTGTATGACTTATTGCGCCTCCCAAAATCTGAAAATTTCACCGTCATTTTGTAAACATTTAACTTATATTATCGATGGAATACTACGAGAACCATTCGTTTCTAAACTCTAAGACAGTGCCTGAAGAGCTTACGCCCCAAAAAAGCCATGCACTCATCATTAACAGGCATAAAAGGCCACTCACAACCGACAATTGCCAGCGTCAGCAATCACCAGGTTTGTACTACATTCCGTTTATCAACTTGATGAAAATAACCACTAAACACTCGTGATTCTTGGTGAAATGGACTTTGGAATACAGCCTAACATGAATTAGGGTTATATATATAACATACAAATCGTACAAAGGGGTTTTATGGCCCTGTCAAGTCATTAGAATTTCTGTCTTTGTCGTTAGCATAAGTCTCTTATCTCTGCCTCTGCGTTAGCATTAATATTTAACGCTCTGCCTTTGACGTTATCATTCGAAAAACAGAACTGCCTATTTCGTTAGCATTTTTTTCGTATCTCGTTTAATTTAAACCTCTGAATCTTCACAGAAAATGCACATTTTCCAAAACGGAAACGACAGATATATTGAGGAAGGATTGAAGTTTGTATTCAATGTTTTAGAATTGTTCCAAACCACGAATCAAGTTGAGAATTCAATGTCAAAGGCGAAAGTTTCGAACTTTTGGCAAACATCGCATACATAAACCCTGTTTACTGGAACAATATGGCATTTGTGGGCACATACATTGTATATAATTATTGTTCATTCATCGCGTCAACGATATATGTAAGTGATCACTTTCAAAAGCAACGCAAAACACATATAAAATAACAAATACTTACCCCACTCTAGTGGCGTAAAACGCATGTGTCTCTGCCTTCAACATACATAACTGCCTTACACACAGCGGGTTGTACGGTGTGTAAAATATACTTTAGTTTTAATCAAATTGACAGGACCACATTCGTTTGAAATACCCGAATACGTATATGACGAGTGTAAATACGCCACCATATGTAATAGAACAGCGTCAAAGGAGCCGCCATCTGGCAAGGTATCCTGTTGCAAATCATGCAGCTGTGAGGTTAACTGCGGACTTACATTGGACTGCTGTTTCGATCACCTAGACAAGCATAAATTAATTGATAACGGCTTAGTTTCGTGTATTGAAGCTTATATTTGCTACCATACAAGGAGTAGCATGCCGCATTACTACATGGTGACGTCATGTTCGTATGTTAATATTACATTTACTACTGACCCAGATGTATATGATGATGATTGTCGCTGGGTGGATAAAAATGGAGCTAGTCTTCTTGCGCCGGTTACAGACGTGAATACTAACACAACTTTTGTACATGGAGCGTGTGCTAGATGCAACAACATCAACAGTTTCGTTAAATGGGATTATGTTTTAACAAGCTTGTCGGGTTGGGTACAACCCAAGCGTCTACTAACATTTGTGGCGCCAGATGAAATAAGAACATCAACGAAAGAATGTTATGCCTCGCCTGAAACGCCATCGTGTGGGAATGCTACGACAGATACCGTATGTCGAACACTTAATGCTCCTTTTCGGAGGCAAACTTACAGGGAAACTGTGTACAAAAATATCTAGGCTGTATTTCGTGTGGACGTTCTGATATAAACTATCCAGACAGCTGTGATTCGTCGTTTTCTAAGAAATTGGTGGTCGGGAAATTGACCGTCCTAGTCGACATCACTGTGTTAGAAACAAATAGTCAAACTACAAATATGGTAACATGCAATTCATGGAGCGTACAATCACATCTAAAGGTAAGTCAGTACCATGCCGGACAATCATCACATTTTAGTTTTTAAAGTCAAAGATCATTCAAAAATGGAAAGGCAAGTCTAAAAATAGCCGAATTATGACTGAAAAACCATAATGCATTGCGCGCGCTTCGGTTATTATCGTATTCTGGTCGAATTCTTTGCTGAAATAACGTATTTCCGGTTACGAAAGTTTAATACATCTATGAGAAATTAAAGTTTAACATGTGTTTTGTTGGAGGCAAGTTCCAGTCCAGTTATGGACATCGTTTGAAAACAAATTAGTCTAAGGTGATCTGTCTATGTTTCTTGTGTATTTTTAAACGTTCACCAAACATTTCATTATCTTATCATCGATTAACTTCATTTATTTCCAGCTCGGAGAGTTATAATTATTTTTGTCACTAATCCCGTTTTTCGGGAGAACGGCTCATTTATTTAATTATTGTGCGTAAATCCCACCTCGACGACATATCGAAAATGTGGCATCCGCGCCACAAAGAAAAAATGACCAATTCAATGTTGGCGCGTTACCATGTCCTGTTCTTTTGTGGTTCTCTCTGAATGGTGTTATGTCTTTGTGACACGGGCACCAGAACGTATTTGACAGGAACCAGCTACTATAGAGTTATCATAGCTTTTATATTGATCAAAGTTTGCATATGCCAATAAAACTCTGACACCTTACTGTCCATAGTTTTTTTATTTACTTGATTGAATGCTATAAGTATTGTTATATATAACACCTTTATGTTCGGTTTAACTCGTTTCTTTTCTGGAATTAATATATAACTAACATAACGTCTGAATCCATAACTAAGCACAATACTATATAAGCATTATACGCTTCCTGAACTAGGATCCCTCGGGTTTAACAGCAGACGCTGATCTATGGGATCATTCTATTCTTCATTTCAGGATCGTTGCCTACAGATATATTGTCCAGAGAGCATGTTTAGAACAGACGAAGGCTGTCAGTACTTGTTTCCTTTTTGGTATACCAACACGATTATGCTAGACGTGAAGCTTGTTCCTTCGTCTGCAACATTACTTCCGGTGACCACCTTGCAATCACTCACAGAAAACGCACTCAAGAGTATTAACAAATGGATATAGCTGCCCTGTGAACGACTTAAGCCTTTCATGTTTGATATTTATTACGAGAATACCAGTCTTGAGTACGTGAAGTCACTGCATGTTCGTTAAATCAAACATACTGGCGAAGACCAAGGGTTTTCACCACCAATATACCTTTCTTTATTGAAGCGATGTACTACTCTTCCATGGTCCTTACATTTTGGGAAACGTTCATATAAATTCATTCCGGAGATGAGCAGATATCACGATTACGTTCAAGATGGCCGAACTACAATAATGTGGCAGGCAACAATGAATCTAGTAACATTCATACGGCCGAAGGTATACGATACGCTGACAACGGTACCCCCAACGTTTCTCAGAGGTCCTAGGCTAGTTGTTAGAAAGACACTTTTTTGTCGCAAGGTAAGTGTGTTTATTTATTTAATTTATATTTATATTATTTCTAATGAAATAGGATTTGGCAACAGGCTTTGCTTATATCAGCCCTTTCCCCAAGTATGTTTTGCCAATGTTCAACATTTGAATCATCACTTGTTCATTTTTCAACATGTATTTTTTAAGATAAATTTTATTAATGTTTTCCTTGAAGCACGTCCATTTTGATAACTGAAGATAATAATTAATGTCAGTTAAAGCCCCACTGAGAATGTTTGCCTTGGGTATGGACTCCCGATTTAATCCAATGGGTTATCAGGACATCGGGAACAGGTACATCGTGGTTTATGGGAAGCTTTGGGGAAGTCATGAGACAATTTTTGATATAGGAAGGAATCGTGATGAATCGGGTGGTATCAGAAGATATCGGGAGAACATCGCAGATTAGGAATTCCTCAGTGGGACAGAGGCTTTAAACCGTCAACTGTTGTATTTTAGGTCCGACTGTCATTAGACGAGGTAGAAGTCAACATTGAAGAAGTCAGGATTTTGTCTACAAATAAAACACTTGGAAATAACGAATACGATTTTAACAACGCTTCTTTGTTAACTTCTGACATGGGATCCATCTATTCCAGTGTCTTCGTATGTATCGAATATTACATCGAGAACAGCGGTGTGTCGTACAGATGGACACCTTATGTATTGCTATTATTTGTGCTGGAGTGTGTGCTAGTACTATGAAGGTAATATCAACAATTGTCTGAACTGGTGAAGTTAGAAAAGTATTTTAGTTTAACATTAAAATTATAGATGTCCGGATAAGCATTTATAATTGGTTTTACACTATGAAGGACTCGACCACTGTTTAAATCTTTCACACATCCTAAATGGCCAGTATATATTATAGCTACGTGAAACATGTGTACATTGTAATAGTTAGCGTGCAAACGTAAACTCTAAATATACTACTTGTCGGGACAGTACTGCAATCATTCCGTGGTAAATCTCGTTTTTAAACAGTTATTGCCTTTTTATCAAACGTGAATGATGTTGAAAGTTTAGTCGCCAATAATTTGCAGTAAAATGATGCGTATCATTATTTAGTTGTTCTTTTCATTTGAACATTGTCTGGTTTTTCTTCGTCTTTAGTAGTTAGTAACCCGTACAATACAAAATGGCTTACAGTTCACTGATCCTGTGACTGCATAGTGTATACAAGGTGCACTATTTGTGAACATCATGGTTTTAGTAATTTATGATAACGTTTGTTCACTTCATGTTAACTTTAGGTTCACTTTTCACATGCAAATTAGATTCCCGCGAACAGTAAGTAGTCTAGCATCTAGAGTTTTTAGTGTGAAAAAAGGTCCAGAGCGTTTCTCAGTTTATTCGTGTAGAGGGATGTTTGAAGTTTAATTTTAGCGAGGGTGGACAGCTGAGATCCTGTAGGACCATGATTGCGTCAAAATTTCTCGCCAACTTTTTAGCACACACCCCGTCTTAATCTAACCTTTCTAACTGGTATGTATAAATACATATCAATTTTATTTTGTGTAATAACTTAAGTACTGATATAGAGCTCCGAAATGATATGTGTGTCAAGGTCATTTATTGTCAAGGTCAAGGTCATTTAGAGGTCAAAAGACAAAAAAACGGGTAAAAAATGTGACAGTGTTATTACCCCAAAAAGTTTTCATTCTTACGCGCAATATTGACCATATGCGTAATTAATGCATTTAGGCATCGACTACTAACATTTGTACTTACAATAAAACTTATTTTGTGTTGACATGGCGAATAATAATTAAAATGGAAGGACTTACGTGAGACCACTAAAATACGTCATTTCCCTTGTAATATATGAGTATTACGCGTTATACGCTTACATTGTATTCGCTTGTATATTGCGCATACCTGCAATTTCTTTTTATATTCAAACTTGTTTCCAACCTCATTACTAAATTATAATATGCTATGCATTACCGTTGATCTGCTCATCAAGGTCACCGGGGGAAGGTCAAGGTCATTGCACGGTGCAGTTTCAAAGGAGAATGCAAACTGCCTATTTTCTCTGGCTTAGACTTCCGTATATATAGTTACACATATATATTTAGGGTTTCTATGGTTTATTTATGCATGGGGATGGTTAAAGTTTCATTATAGGGGTCACATCAAGTAGACCCTTTTTCCGTTTCCATGGATACAATAACATTAACAACAAGGTAAATGCCATTCTATTAGCCCATGACTAGCCTAAACCCCTGTGACTTTTACTGATATGATATGCATGAACATGCGTGAACATGCTACAATGTAATGAGTGTGGTAGTATGCGGAACATATATATAACTACTTAATAAACAGCATAGCGAGGTCACGAAAGGTCAAGGTCATTTAAAGGTCAGAATGAACAATTTTGTGTTACACAAACATCTACCTGAGATTTTTTACATTTATTCGCGATGGAATGAGTTGATGTCGACAGCCTGTGCGGTTTCTGCAATATACAGCCAATACCTTTGACAGAAATATCACCGAATATCAACATTTGACTGAAAGGTTAGTGACAGGTAAATGATTTACTACAACGGTATAGTTGATGTTATAAGAAAAATTTCCTCCTTCCATATAGAAAGAAGCAAAAAACACTGAAAATTTTATTTTACTTCTTACTTGATCAGCAAACTTATTAAAAGCATTAAAACTACTTTTTTACAAAAACAAGCACCTGTTTCTTCTATTTGGATATATTCTAATTTGGTAACCCTTGGAAAAAAGATCAAAGATGGCGTCTGCAATAATGACAATTGGTTTTTTCGACAAAAAATGAAACATTCTCATAGTTGTGAGTTGCTTATTGATGTGTTATGTATTTAAATTTACTGTCAAAATTATTTTTGTTTATACATGTATAAAAACAAAATCAAATGTAAAATGTTACGGATAGCCCCGCTTCGGAATTTTGTAAAAGTGTAGTAGTTGTCGGATAATCAGCATTTCGGATATTAGAAAATATGACCAAAAACTACTTTCTTATTAACTTGTTTTTGTTATAAAAAATGCTGTTTTCTATTTCAGCCGAATCCTTATATAGAAGTTGGTCTACATAGAATTGGATTACATATCGTAACGCATAACCGAATACTTAGAACTGAGGAGAGGGAGATATTCTGGTATACACATTTTTATACGAGTACTATAGATTGGTGTTAATTCACGTTTATTTTGAAATGTCCATCTTCCACATAATAAACCAACACATGTTTGTTCGTTTGGTGTATATTTTCTTTATTTCATGGATATACATTTAATATTTTAATATTCAACATTTGTCGTCACTTTCTATGTAGCATCTGATAGAATAGGAAAAAGGTGACTTTTTTCAGATTTTGCCATCAATATGTACAGCAGAAAGTAGCAAATGGTCTAACTAAGAAAATGAATACCCACATGAAATGTTTCCGTTCAGTAATTAGAAAGTTATGGACATTTTAGTGAAAGAGAATCCGTACTCCATAATTTCAGCTGACAAAACTATCACTTTTTGGTCCTGTCGTTGTTGTTTTTGTAGTTCTATTACGCTATCGCCGTAGCGAAATGTAGTCTCTAAATATGTCTATTAGCCAATCAGATTGCTTTAGCTGCGGGCCAATATCAATAACACTATTCGGCACGGGTCGATAAATGATATAGATTTTGGCCCTGTTGTAGTGGAGGCTTTTGTTTTATTTAGCTAGGTGAATGCTATGTTATGAAGCTAATAATTGATAGTCATTTAATGAATATGTGTAATAGCTTTCGGAAAATAAAAAATGAATATCGGATATCTACAAAATGGCATATCTATGTTCGAATTCCATTTAATATAGGTGACACTATTTCTAAAACAAAATACACTTTTTATGATCTATTTCAGACAAATATACCTTATCAGGAACAGGTCTACTTAGCAACCAATCACAAGTGAACAAAGTATCATACAGAGCTGAAGATAGTACTAGTGATGCATTCATCAAAACATCGAAAAAATGTTTGGTAGGAAAATGTTTCCTTTTGTGTTATTTTACATAAATTTCGCATTATTTTATACAACCTACAAATTAATTGCAAATGCATGTATGTTTTAGTATGTTTGGTTCAGGTGGGCATTGTACCTTGTGTGTTTTCAATGTTTTCTGTGCTCGACTGGTCAAGCCGAGTGCTGCCTTCTCTGTCTGACTTAATATTATCTTTTTAAATAATCCGTATAAAATGAATAATTATAGTTTCTTACTATACATACCACTATCACATAAATAAAGTTGATGCATATCATATTTAGGTGACATGGAGCCTGATGAGAGATAAGTACTGAAGTACCTGAAGAAAAGCGTAACAACTTAGAAAACAATGTTGACAAGCCTCAACGTAACAGTTGGTAATTATAAATGTCAATATCTAACAACTTGCATTAATTATGCTGAAGGATCTAACGCGACCATGTTATGGATGATGATTATAATCCCTTTTGATTATAAGTGTACCAGAAACCCTTGTACCGTTCTTACTTCATCTTTGGTATGAAGTGGTCATAAATATATAGACATCAGACATCCAACACTTAAATATATTGAATGTTTAAATGGTGTCGTGGATGATCTTGTTTGTTCGAAATATCTCGTTGTTGATGGTACTAAATGTACAATTTTTGTGACACAGAATTGTATCTATTTGATGAAAGTTCGCAAAAAAAAATGTTTTATTTCTTAACAGGATCATAATTGAGTATAATGGATGATGGAACCAAACCTAAGAAGAAGCAAAGGCGACTTTGTCTGGTTGAACCGGACGCCGATATATGCATCATATGTCGAAAAGACACAGATCAATCAGCTTGCAGTACTGAAAATGGAAGAAGGAAAATTAAAGATGCCGCATGTGTACGAAATGACTGTGTCAATGAACGTTTGTCTAAACTCAAATCTGAACATTTTGTATAGCATATGTCTAATTCATGCTATAAAGCTTACACTCATAGAAAATCTCTTGACTGCGTAGGTCCAGAGGTTGTTAAATCTCCTACTGCGGATGAAAATAACAGTTATCAAGCTAATGCTAGACAATGTAGGTCGGCATTACAACCAAAACATTCAGTAAGTAAATATGATGTCTGTGTTATCTGTGCAAATAATTATTGTAAGGGTGAAAATAGGAAATACAAAATTTCTGAGTGTGAAAGAGCAAGAAATTTCCTGAAATATGCAGTATTTTTACAGGATGAGGTATATACTAGAGTGTGTGATCTGTATGACGAATATTCTGTTTTTGGAGCACATTTATACTATCATAGTAATTGCGTGCGTAAATATTTGAGGTTATTTGAACGTGAAAGGTGTAAGCCAGATAAAACATATCAGTCTGGGAAAACGATAGTTTTTGCAGCGATTATTGAAAGTATCAATGAAAAACTGATTTCAGGTGAAACCTTATCTATTAGTGACTTGAGAGATAACGCAAATAGAGATTTGTCTATTTCCGATGTAGAATTTACTAACAAGGAAATGCGAATGCTTTTGTTAAATCATTATGGACCAAGTATTATATTCTTAGAGTCAAAAGGAACTGCATCAACAGTGTTTTTTATGAAAGGTAAAAGAGAGACAACTAAAAGTGCAGATTCGTCTGATACCAATGCAGCGATAGACAAATGTGCTGAGACAATACGAAGTGCTCTTATAGAATGTGATTTTCAATTAAATGACAAGTTCTGTGATGCAGTCGACTTAAATGAATCATGGACCAAGACAAGCATACCCGAACCATTGATTAGGCTTCTTGGTGGGATCTTTAACTTCGACCACAAATCGTTTTATGATGAACTTTCTGAAGACATGAATGGGTCACCAAAATCTTGTAACCAAATATCAGATAAAAGAAAGAAGAAAATGGATGCTATTTTCCAGATTTTGTATTACAATCTTCACAATGGTGAAAGAAGAACGCCTCTTCATTTAATGAACTCACAGGTTATTCACGAGAAATGCAAGAGCAAAGAACTTATAACAAGTCTCAATCACTATGGACTGTCTGTCTTATACAGTGAGCTACAAAGATACCACAATGATATGGCTAGTTTTATTCTTGAAAGTAGTAATGGTGAAGTACCTCTACCTAGTATGTTTGATACTGAAAATTTCACGATCGCTGCATTTGATAATTTTGACCACGAGGAGGCAACACTCAGTGGTATAGGTGGAAGCCACGATACAGTTTCCGTTCTATTCCAAGACAAACCATATGTTACAAAGAAGAAACCTCGTATTTCGGAATTGAATGTTAACTCTGGAAAGAAAGTATTGCAAGAAAAATTGGAATGTCAGGAAATTCTAGAATATGTGAAACCTGCAAAAAAGCCATCTCTTGCAACAAGTTACAACACACATATGAATATGCAATGTGCAAACAACTTGAAACAGGATATTGCGATTCAAGATACTGCATGGTCTCTAGCAAGACTCAATCTCGCAGGTTTAAAAACTGGAGATATATCACCAGTGAATGAAATACAGAATGTACCATCTTGGAGTGCTTTTAATTCCCTAACAACACATGAAACTATTGGACAAATGATAGTAGGGTTTCTTCCTGTCCTTCCGTATCCTGTTACCGAGTATAGAACTGTTTATACAGCTTTGAAGAATTTCCAGGTCATCCTGAAAAAGCTTAAGCAGAAAACACTGGCTATCACATGTGATGAAGGGGTTTATCACATCGCAAGGGAAGTAACTATGGCAAGGTCGGAGGAATTTACCGATGTCGTGCTTCTGCTCGGGACATTCCATATGTCCAAAATATTTCTTGGATGTATAGGAAAGTACCTAAGAAATAGTGGGGCGGAGGCTATATTCACTGAGAATGCCGTGTTTGGTCCGAATGTTGTCCAATCTGTGATGACTGGAGCCAACTATGTAAGATCATTCAAGGGGATTATGCTACTGGGCGAATCTCTTGAGAGACTGCTGTAGGTTGAATTTTTTAAACGTGCTGATATGAAAAAGTACGAAGACAACTTGAATGTATTAATAGAGCTTCAAGATGCCATAGCAACAAAGGAAAGGCATGCCAGTAAAGTGCTCATTGCCAAGTTCAAAGTTCAAGCGGAAGAATTATTGGAAGATTTCCAGGTATTCGTTCAACGGCAATGTAGCAGAAACGAAACATTCAAATACTGGTATGGTTTTATCAATCTTGTTACTTTGCTAAAAAACCTTGTTCGTGCGGACAGAGAAGGCAACTGGCACCTGCATCTCACAACAGTACAAGATATCCTTCCATACTTTGCAGCGTTCGATTGCATCAATTACCTTAGATGGTGTTCCGTCTACTTAGAAGATATGAGGCAACTTCCAACAACATCTCCGAATGTATATGAAGAATTCATGAAAGGAAAATTTGTTGTGAAAAGAACACCAGGACAATTCAAGGCTGTGGCTGCTGGCCAGTGCCTAGAACAAACCATCAACCGTTCACAAAAGAGCAGCGGTGGAATCATTGGAAGTTCTCGGAAGAAAAACTATGTTGCCCAATGGGAGATAACATACCACGAGATGTTGACAGTCAGCAATCTCCACAGAGACAAAAGTGGATCGAAACCCTTTTATCAAGAACTGACTGTCAACCATGAATTTAAGATGTCTGAAACAAATGCTAGGGAAGAGAACATAACAGACATGGTTCGTTACATACAGTGAGCGAACACTTTTGCAATGATGGTTTGACGAACAGATTTGCTGCATTTGTTTAACGAGTATTTGCAGCAAGTTTGCTAACTTTGCAAATTAGATCAGCCTACACCACTTTCAGCGAATGTTCAGCTAACAGTTGCATCGAACAGATGTACATGTATGTTCACTTTTTCCATGCAAATAAGATCAGCTGCGAACGCTTTCAGCGAATGCTTGACGCAAACAGTAGCTGCGAATGCTTTCAGCGAAGCTTGAAGCAAACAGTAGCTGCAAATACTTTGCGAACAGATTTTCTGCAAATTCTCAGCGAATAATATTGTAGCAAATCAAAGTAGCATCTGGGTCACCGCCTCGAACCACTTATTTGTGATAATTTGTTGACCACCGGTCATTTGGAATGTTTGAATTCGGTATCCGGATATACCTAATCCAACTCTAGCAGTTGAAGTATATTTCTTTAAAAACATTTATTAAACAAATTATACGAGGGTTGTTCCAGTAAATCGTGTACTTTGCTTAATACACAAAATGTATCTAAAGCATAAGCCAAAGAATGTAAGAAAGTTTTCTCACTAATCTCTATATTGTCGTTATAACATACATGAAACGTTTGCTGACACAATAGTGTTGAAAAGATTTGTGTTCAAAACTACACACGCATAAATCAAGATATTTAATACAATATCTAGGACAAGTGAGATCCCAGCTGGTAGTCAACTCTGTTGATTGAGTACTGCTAGTATAATATCTTAGTTTTAAAGGGACATGCCCTGGAACTGAAATGTCTCGAATAGCAGCCTAATTGGTATCATTTAAAGACCTAAGTCAAATAATGAAAACCCTGTAAAAAAGTTACGAAATATCCCGCTATTTTTAAAAATAAAATGTATTTCAAGAATAACTAAAAATCGATGTCGTCAATAAAAGGCTGACAGCCTTTTATTCAAATCGATATACAAAATATCGAAGCGCGCGTTATAGAGTAAATGTTTAAGTCGAATTCTTCTTTGACTTTTCGGTAATAGTTGGTTTTACAAGACATTAGTGATAAACGCAATTTTGTTGTATGCTAACCAAGACACTCCAGTTTCTGGGCATGCCCTTTAAACACACCGAAACAAATTGAGATATGTCCCCATCTACGATTCTCTCCAGGGTACACAATCGATTTGGTGCACGTTTAAACTCGAAGTCATCATCACGATTCTCTCCAGCGTACACAATCGATTGGGTGCATGCCTTAACACGAAGTCATCATCCACGATTCTCTTCAGCGTACACAATGGATTTGGTGCATGCTTAAACACTAAGTCATCATCCACGATTCTCTCAAGCGTACACAATCGATTGGGTACATGCTTTAAGACGAAGTCATCATCCACGATTCGCTCAAGCGTTTACAATCGATTGGGTGCATGCATTAACTCGTAGTCATCATCAGGATTATTTGGCAACGTCCTTGACCGTTTGTTCATTACCGTCCACATGAATATCAACGTTAGCTAAATCCCCTATATTTTCAGTTGCCGCTGAATACAAAATGGCATTGTTATCATCGTCTTCTAGTAAACTGTCTGCTATATCAGATTGTAGCGAAGGTGAACGACCACATTTACGAATATCCAGGTATCCGTCAGTGGCCAGTAATATCCATAAATAAAGTTTATATCCACTTACAACCGTTTGGCATAACAATGTTAAAGTTTGCAACCAGCTAGACACCTGAAATAACAAATCATACACGTACACTAAGAGCTGTTATAATATATAAAAACGCAACAGATATTTAATGATTGAAAAACTTTGTCAGCATTTGTATATTTTTAACTTTGGTAGTCCAAACACGGACTCGTCTTCTGAAAAGGTGAGGCATATATCTATCACAACTGTACAAATCAAAGTGCTTATTTAGTATACCTCTAATCGGATTAGTCCACAGTTTAAAGTACAACAATATGCATAACCTAGACATTTACTTATAGCATTTGTATATTTTAATCTTTATTATTATCCATTCAACAACAGCCTGGTGGCCTAGTTTTTTTACCCAAGACGACCCAGTACGGACATTGACATATATTTTACAGAGTCGTACATTATGGCCAGGTTCCATTAAGATTAAGCCAAAAAGTGATATCGAGCGTGTTAACAGAGTTTTTCTTCGATGTGACCTGGTGACCTAGTAGTTTTTGACCCCAGATGACCCAGTTGCGACCTTGCCCAAGTTTCATAAAGATGAAGTAAAAAATGTGACCTCTTGAGTGTTAACAATGATTTTCATAGATTTGACTTAATGACCTAGTGTTTGACCCCATATGACCAGTTGCAAGCTTGAACTAGATTTTATAGAGATATAATAATGACTAGTGAATAAACAATGATATACCTGTGCTGTTCGTAGGAAAGTATATATCGAATGTTTCTTATTATCATCATATACATTTGGCCACATTAATGTCTGTGTATCGGAGCATGAAAGTCTGAAATAGAACAGGTATATATGTATAGTACAAAGTACTTTACTACACATTAAAGACAAAACTAGTAAAACATAATATATTTTTAGTCCCCTACCGGTTTTGACCGGAGGGGACTATAGGTTTGCCGTCAGTCAGTCAGTCAGTCAGCCCGCCCGCCCGCCCGAAATTTCAGTTATTCCGATAGGTATTTTGGTTAGTTCGAAACTCGGACATGGCGTATGTTTTCACTGATAATGAGACTGGAGATACAGTAATATACATCCAGCTATTTGTAGTCACCTGTAAGCAAATATTTTTACCTGAAGTCATGATTTTGTACAGCTTGAGTTAGATGGTAACACCAGACATTGAATCCAGCACTGAGTACGCTACTCGAGACAAATGTCACTACAAGTAGAATACTGTGTAATACTGAAGAAAATACCAACATCGGAAACTCCTGACTGGAAAGAAATGAAAACATACAGAGTAATGACAAATGTGTTCAAAATGAAATATCACAACAGTTTGTACAAAAATCACAGATAGCCTTATTGAAAGTAGACCATTTAAAAATGTTACTAGTCTCCTACCGGTTTTCAACCGGAGGGGAATATAGGTTTGCCCTCCGTCCGTCAGTCTGTTAGTCCGTCAAAAATCTGGATACTGACATAACTCGACCAGTCTTCATGCTATGTTTATGAAACTTGACATGTGGATAGGGGGCAATTATGGAATTACGCACGTCTAAATATGTTTTGATTCTGACAAAAAGTGTGGTTGCTATTGATACAGAAATAGTGAAAATAATTCAAAATCTGGATCCTGTCATTACTGTTTCCCGGCTAGGTTTATGAAACGTTCTTTATGGGTAGGTGCCAATAGGGACTTCTGTATTGCTTGCAATTCTTAAATATTTGTTTAATATGGACAACACATAGAAAGAAACACAGTTCATCTTTATTAGATCTTCAAACAATTATCATATGCATATCAACAAGACTACCGATGTTATGTTGATGCCAGCGCTGATAGATAAATCAACAATGCGTATATAGTCTATTCTATTTGCAACACTAACCATGGGCACATGGTTTCAAATGATCTGAATGTACCCTATATATATAGTGTCGGTTGTGCAGCAGCCATGTTTAGCCGCAACGGATATGACGTTACAGGAACTTGTATCCGTGTTTGCTGTGAAAACTGTTGAAAAACTGGGTACCAGCTTGCGTAACGTCATATCCGTTGCGGCTAAACATGGCCGCTGTACAACCTTCTCTATATACAGGGTACGCTCAGATAATTTTAAAACATAATTTTAAACCATGTACATGTACCTATGACTTTAACAACATCAGCCTACATACATTTGAAGATCTTGAATGTCATGTGTGAATATACTAGTATGCACACACAAACTAGCTCAGTTCAAGCAGACACATTTATTCTACAAAATGGATGAGGTCAGGGATATACTAGGAGAGTTGTCAAACTCGACTGGGCGTTCTTGTTTAAATATAATCACTTCATGCATAGACATTCTCGTTCATCAGAGAATTCTTCACTAGTGATATCAAAGTCTGGAAACTTGACTAACCACTGATGAATGAGGAGGTGCATAGAATGTACTTTAAGAACAAAGTTTTCCTCAACTTTATATAGGCATCTTGCTTGTCAGTATAAATTTACCAGATTTATGTAACGCCTTTTTCATGCGAACGCACGTTCAAAGGCACTTTACATAAGATTATAGCGTTGCAGCCACAAGGGCGCATGTGCATTCTCTACCAGTGAAGATGCAGCATGATCTGACCAGAGGACGGACTGAGAGAAAGCCCTTGAAAGGAGAGAGAGAGATTTGATATAGACGTGTCCGTCGCTGAAGAAGTGCGCCTAGCTCTTATTTCGAATAGACAGCTTGTTCATTAATGTGCCGGTGTATAGCACCGATACACAGTATAGTACAGTGATGGCTATCCGTAATTCTTATAGAACATTACGCTATTCATGTAACAACGAAAAATTAATGCTGCGATTCGCTGATCCGTTCCCAATGCAAAAATATTTTTAAAACTCCCAATTCGTACAGATGTGTGGTATATTGATTTATTAATCTTACTTTATAGTCGTTCGAGAACAAATGCACGACTGTAAGTAATTTTACGTTTTAATCTATATATTTCTATTCGAACCTAACCACACGTCGGCAGTTTGACATGTCGTTGAATACTTAAAAATACACGTGTGTCCATTCGCCTTCCAAAAAATGAGAGAGACATTTTAATCCCCATTCAAAGTGTCGTGCCATATTTCAAGTGTAATAAATAGTCTGGTAACGTGATTTTTAAATAATTATATTTTAATGTTTGCGTTATTACCCGTGGCTTCGTGTTTGTAACTGAATACATCGTATTACTTTAGCTAATAAAGGACACATCGGGTATCAAGTACAAAATGTATAACATAATTATGCATATAATTTCAGTTTCACAGGATCTCGTAAAGATGGTACATTCCAATGTTGACAATGCGTGTAAGGGATCATTTGAATGCAGCATCTACTTGCCCTAGGAAGTCTACATTTATTGAATAACTGGTAATACATAACCACATGTTTGTCGGTGCTATACACCGGGCACATTAAAGAACCAGACTGTCTATTCGAAATAAGAGCTAGGCGCACTTCTGCAGCGCCGAACACGCCTGTATCTAATGCCTCTCTTTCTCTTCAGGGACTATTTCTCAGTCTGTCCCTCTGGTTAGATCATGCTGTATCTGCACTGGTAGAGGATGCACCTGAGCCCTTGTGGCTGCAACACTATATATAAAGTGCCATTGAACGCGTGTTCGATGCCGTGAAAAAGGCGCTATATATAGCTGGTATATTTATGGGTTTTTTTTATTTATGCTTAACCAACAACATTGTCTGGCTTCTTTATGTTTACACTACTTTAATATACTAAATAAATATATGTATCCAGGACATACATCGTGTATCAAATGTAACATTATTTATAGATGTAGTTTTAAGAAACGTGTTCACCAATATATTAAACATGTACGAGGGGCGTTCGATACATAATAAATATATCCATGTCATTTTGCGATGGGCATAACATGTACTAGTACATGAATTTGAATTTATTCTACGACCACCATTTTAACAATACAATCTTTATTTTAAGTGGGATACATGTACAACAAAGAAACGTTAGCTATGTATTGCTATTGTCCTTAATAAGGGTATATTTTCTTCTCTACGCCCGTGAACTTGTATAACGTTTACCTATATTGTCGAGGTTGTGTTGTACTTGTAGACGATTTCGTTAATAAAACCGTGTGTTAAAGAATGTTTACATTATCAAACTCTTTGTTTGTTTTATTCTTGAAACTTTTCACAGGCTGATAAAGGTAGCAACTCGGATAAGGCCACACCAAGTTAATATTGTGGTACCAGCAACATACTGAGAGAAGGGTAGATAGTCTGAAAAAATATTATTTTGAATTACTTTATTTATTTTATGCACTGCATACATGTCAGGTCCCCTGCATTATTCATGAATCTCGCACATTTGAGACTCTACTCACGCATGATCGGAGGCAATAATGAAATATCCTGTATTTCCATCACCAATCTCACGCAAAGGGGTCTGTGGTACATGACATGTATTCCATAGGAATGTCAACGAATGCCAAAATGCCAAATTGTCAAAATTAATGTTTAGGCCCGGGTAGGGCCAAATATAGATGTAGGGTAGATAAACACCATTTATACAATGCGAGAAGATATAAAAACACACTGTATCTTATGTCATGTTCACACCATTCTCGTGAAAGTATTTCTTTGGTTTTGATATTGCACAACAATGTTTACCACTTGCTTTAATTGCATTAATGAATCCTGACCCCTTATGCACGATTTGACCTTCGCCAAGAGGGCATGATAAAATCCTGACACCTTATTCATAAAAGAGAAACTATACCGTACAATGTAGCTAAATGGTTAGCGCGCTTGCCGTCTAATCTGGCGACCCGGGTTCAAACACGGGTGGAGGCACTCATTTACCTGCCATATTTCAGCAGAAAGCTGAATGGCAAACAAAAAGCTATGCTCGGATGAGAAACCACTTTCCCTTTTTCACAAAGAACGCCAAACAATAAGAACAATAAGAACATTGGAAAAAGAGCGTCGCATCAAAATACTAAATACTTTCTCTTCGTGCGCGATTTCTCGCTGTTCGGAAGCAAAATGTTAATCAAAATAATAAAGTATTGTGTTAGATCCTTGTTTTTGAACCCGAGACATTGGTAGCTATACTCTGACAGCTAAAAATAGACGTTAAGTTATAGTTAGAACATATTAAGTAAATTTTAATGATTAAAAAGGTCGGAGCGAGCGAAGCGAAGCGAGGCCTTTTTAGTCATTAAAATTTACTTAATATGTTCTAACTAACTTAGAATATAACATTCTGCATTCTGATTGGCCGATAGAAATTAGCGCCAACGCATGACGTCAAGACTGTGAAGAGAAAATTTTAATGATTAAATTTTCATTTAACCGCGAAAATGCGGCGTTTTCATTGGCTCATAATGTAGGTTATATTCTAAACTGTATTAGAATTTCTATCGGCCAATCAGAATGCAGAATGTTATATTCTAAGTAAGTTAGAACATATTAAGTAAATTTTAATGACTAAAAAGGTCTCGCTTCGCTTCGCTCGCTCCGCCCTTTTTAATCATTAAAATTTACTTAATATGTTCTAACTATAACATAAAGGAGTTATAAAGTTATAGTCATGTTAGCAATGACATGACATGAAAGGTATCAATCGATACGTTTACACTGATTCAACATATTCTTAAATATCAATAACGTACAACCTCGACAATAAACCCACCTATAGGACCATTGAAAACATGACCTATAATTGAGTGTTAAATAGAGAGCGAAACGTTGAAAATGGACCTGAAACTTGTCGTTATTTAGTAAGTATTGAGGTAGGTCTTTAATCGAGGTTTTACTGTAAATGTAAAATAAACTTACTGTTCTTTCTTTAATTGTGCTTTCATAAGCAGGTAATACCAGCACCATATGAATGCATGTATACCCGCAGTGACTGGAGCAAATGTGGTGAACATACATTCCGTGTTCGATCCCCATACCGTCCGTTGTCTGTCCACGTATATAGTAGATTCATTTAAACCAAGAAGACGGATATGCGCGTATAATGGACACTGCCAGTGAAAGTACTTGGACACATACGACAGTGGTAGAAACGTGCTAAAACCAGTCACTATTGAAACTAAATTAATTCCTATTTGTAGAGTTCTCCATGGTATTTTCTTGTGAAAATTGACTAGTTTGTGTTTCATTGTGACACCAATTGATTATAATCCAAATTGAGTTTGAATAATTCGTCTGGTTGATTTGATTATCTCAATGTTGAAAACTTTTCTATCCAGTCACGGTTGTTTAACTTGCCTTCCGATCTCATGGGTGAAACATAATCCAGTCTGTTTCGCTTCATTTAATTATACCACCGTCCCTGTGCACGTGAAGCCCTAGATTGTAACAATACAGCAAACCGAAATGAAATATCCGACTTCCACTCAAGTCACGACTGACTCGCACACCGTGCACAAAGTTTATGGTAGCGAGTTTTAAAGAACAATATCGTAAACAATCAACTGTCACATTATAAATGCATATTGTCATTGAATGTCAATGAAATAATATCCTCGTATTCTATTGACACGTTTAAGTCTCTAACTATTAACAGATATTGTAGTACCTTAAATTCAAATACTATACAGCATGACGGTTAAAATCTAAAGTTAATTCTAAAGTTAATACTGTTGGCCTCAGAGATAACGGACAGTAGTGGTCAATCTACTAATTCTGCTGAAAGCAGTTATCTATACAGAAGAGAAAAGCAGTATTCATGTAAAGTTCGTTTAATCAGATCTGTTACTTGTATACAAACATTGCAATATAATTTTAGCATTGTATTTCTACGAATTGTTTTAAATTTTAGCATTGTATTTCTATTGTTTTAAACATTTTAATTTGATAAAAATGCAGAGGAAACCAATATCTTATTCACTAAGTCGCATATTAACCAGAGACTATTGTTAACTATAGTCTCTGTATTAACTTACAAAAAATATTAATGAGAGAATTTGCAATGTTTTTAAACACAATGTTATATAAACATGTGACTGACTATAAGACAAACAGTATCGTTGTTTATAATGATAACACTTGTACTATATCTTCAGTATTTGATAATGAAATAGTATTATATATATTCCTGATGAAGAGATGTAATTAAAATCGAAACGTCGATAAATCCTGGACTTTGTCTTGTTTGCTTTTATTTATGGATAATGAAGTAGTGCATATTACATGTACAATACATGAACTACTTGGTAGATATATAAATGCACGAACGACTTGGTAGGTATATATACGATCCATTCGTACGTGCATTCTTATGTGACATTTTGTAGTAATCTCATCCCTGGTGCGGAAGTTCATCGCTCATAAAAATCCAAATCACTGAATCTACAAACACCGTTATCTACTGACTAATGATAGCACCATGCCCAAGGTCGCTCTCTACGCAAAGTAAGTATACAATTCAGGGGCGTAACTTCCTATAGGCCATATAGGCCGCGGCCTACACTTTTTTCACAGAAACTCGAAAAAATAAAAATGCCAAAAATGCAATAAAAATCAATAGAGGTATGGGGGTATAGCAGTATATTCAGCCTATCTCAATTGAGAGTCGCAGTTGTTCTTGTTTTTTTCAGTCTGAAAACGGCTAAGAATGCACCTGTTGAGATATAGAAATTACAAATTTCCGGGGGAGCATGCCCCCGAACCCCCCTAAAATAACACGACCTACACATCGATTTCGACTAAGCTACGCCCCTGTACATGTTATATATTAATTACTCCCGTAATACATCTCGACAATTCAATGTTTTGATCAGAACATTTGATTGTCGAGCTGTATCGCGGGAGTTATCTATAGTCTCTGTTATGAGTTAACGTTTGTTGTATTTGCTTATCTTGCCTTGACTTACAGGATCGAGTGTAATAAAGGTAGAGTGAAATAAATTGTCCGCAATGAAAAAAATGTGTATTGAGAGGTTCCTTCTTCTATCTGGTAACGTTAAACTCAAATTGCTTTCAAATAATGGAGCATACTGATACCCACCAAGTTCTAGCCCAGCCCTGCGTTCAAGGAAAAATAACGTGACGCACGTTTCGTACCTGGTACGTACCAGGTATGAAACGTTTCGTACCGTTTGCGTACCAGGTACGAAACGTTTTGTACCTGGTACGAAACGTGCGTCACGTGATTTCTCCTTGAACGCAGGGCTGATGTGAGAGCATTTTGTAAAGAGTATTGACTACCGTAGTATTTAGATGAATGTATTCTTATTGCTTCATCGTTTTGAATTCAATACATCGGATTCACAATAGCCCAATAGTTTGCATGAAGTTGTAAAGAGCAATTGGAAATCACTGGTTTGATTAGTTTAGTCCGTTTTGTTTCTTTTTTTTAAGAATCAATGTCTTCAACATAATTACAGCAACACTTATCTTTGTCGATCAACTATTTATTTCCGAGACGTATTGGTCACATTATTATATTACATTTTATGATGAAAATTGTTGAATGAACAATCAGCTGTGCTCGAGATAGACCGGGTGTTCGTTATAATGATCCTCGTCTTAAAGGGTTAAATTAATACACAAGATAGAGCAAATTCGCCGGGGCCGTTTGAAATTTGCTCGATATAGACCGGATGCTCGAGATAGTGATGCTCGTTATAACGAGGTTTTACTATATTTTTGAATGTATTGACCAGCGCATACCATGGAATAAAAATCCAGTGACGCAGCGGTCGAGTCCACTATATATATTTTTTTGCGTACACATAAACTGCAACGTCACTGTCACAATATCCTAACTGGACTATATGTAATTGTTATAACAAATAAAGCAGATACGATCACGTGCTGAACGACGTGACGTCAGCACCACTATTAAGTTTGGAACGCTTCGAGTAACACGCATGATTTGTGTACAGGGGAAACAACTAGACTATGTTCATGTGTCCTGGCTAGTACGATTGATCTACCTCAAACCGCTATCTTTGACGAGCTCTAACGCAGACTATTATCGTTGTAGGTAATGGATCGTCAACATACTTTTAATTAATGTTTATTCTATTCTAACGCCATTGAACAAAAATTGTTCAGTTCTATACGGCGGCAGATTTACCTAACCAACTTTCTTTTGCTTTTTGTAAACTACTTCAACGAGGGCGGTCATTATATTGTGTGACTAAGGCTGCGCAATACAGACGAGCAAACACATAGATAATCCAGTCTCTATATAAGGTAAACTCAGATAGTTTTGACTCAGATAATTTAAAAACATGCGCCTATGATCTACAGTACTCTTCCAAACCAAACGATGGTAAAAATCGGACATGAAAACGTAAAAACAACACAGAAAACAATGACACGACACAGAAAAAGAAAATAACTGCCGAAAGTCCCAGTTTCAGCTAAAGTGCAAGTTCAGGCTGTCAAAACCAAGTACGGCTTAGAACTATGGTTTACGCCTGAACAATCTGACAGAACACGCAATCACAAAAACACCCTTTTCATCAGGCTTCGTTAAATAGATTCGTATGCATGTGTGACTGGGCCTTTACGAACGGATATTTTAACAGTATGCAAATATAAATGTACTGAACATATTGATCGGTGTGCTTGTAGAAATATATTTCTATTGAGTACTGAATCGTCGTAGGTATGCTTAAATCATGTACATTGTATTTATTGCCTTTATATGTGTGTGTTTATTTAGTACAAGCAGTCTGATAATGTTTGATGATTCTATATAATATACATGTAGATGAACTACTTTAATAAATACTACTAAATATATGTGTTTACAAAGAAACGGGACTGAGAGGAATATTCAATATTAAGTGGTATAGTAAGTTTGTTTTACTTTCCATATAAATTCACAGCTACGTACTTTTTATACGCCCGTTGAAAACGGGACGTATTATGTGAACACCCTTGGCGGGCGTGCGGGCGGGCGGGCGGCGGCGTCCAGTAATTTGTCTGTACTCTAGCGCAAACAGTTTTCATCCGATCATCTTCAAACTTGCTGACAATGCTTATGGGCATAATATCTAGGCCAAGTTCGATTATAGGCCAAATCGGCTTAGGCCTTATTGGGTTATGGTCCTTCAATAACCAAATAAGTATGAAAGTGGCCTTGTCTGTATTCTTACGCTAACAGTTTTCATGCTATCATCTTTAAACTTGCCGACAATGCTTATATGCATAATATCAAGGCCAAGTTCGATTATAGGCCAAATCTGCCTAGGCCTTATTGGGTTATGGTCCTTTAATAACCAAATAAGTATGAAATTGGCCTTGTCTGTACTCTTACGCTAACAGTTTTCATGCGATCATCTTCAAACTTGCTGACAATGCTTATGGGCATAATATCTAGGCCAAGTTCGATTATAGGCCAAATCGACGTAGGTCTTATTGGGTTATGGTCCTTTAATTACCAAATAAGTATGAAATTGGCTTTGTCTGTACTCTTACGCTAACAGTTTTCACGCAATCATCTTCAAACTTGCTGACAATGCTTATGGGCATAATATCTAGACCAAGTTCGATTATAGGCCAAATCGGCCTAGGCCTTATTGGGTTATGGTCCTATAATTACCAAAATAAATGTGAAATTTACCTTGTCTGTTGTTTAGTGCAAACAGTTTTCATCTGATCATCTTCAACCTTTGTGACAATGCTTATGGGCATAGTATCTAGGCCAAGTTCGATTATAGGCCAAATCGGCCTAGGACTTATTGGGTTATAGTCCTTTAATAACCAAATAAGTATGAAATTGGCCTTGTCTGTACTCTTACGCTATCAGTTTTCATCCGATCATCTTCAAACTTGCTGACAATGCTTATAGGCATAATATCTAGGCCAAGTTCGATTATAGGCCAAATCTGCCTAGGCCTTATTGGGTTATGGTCCTTTTCCAAATAAGTATGAAGTTGGCTTTGTCTGTACTCTTACGCTAACAGTTTTCATGCGATCATCTTCAAACTTGCTGACAATGCTTATGGGCATAATATCTAGGCCAAGGTCAATTTAAGGCCAAATCGGCCTAGGCCTTTTTGGGTTATGTTCCTATATTACCAAAATAAATGTGAAATTTACCTTGTCTGTTCTTTAGTGCAAACAGTTTTCATCTGATCATCTTCAAACTTTGTGACAATGCTTATGGGAATAATATCTAGGCCAAGTTAGATCATAGGCCAAGTCGGCTTAGGCCTTATTGGGTTATGGGCCTTTAATTACCAAATAAGTATGAAATTGGCCTTGTCTGTACTCTAACGCAAATAGTTTTCATCCGATCATCTTCAAACTTTATGACAATGCTTATGGGCATAATATCTAGGCCAAGTTCGATTATAGGCCAAATCAACCTAGGCGTCATTTGGTTATGGGCCTAAATTAATTACCAAATAAGTATGAAATTGGCCTTGTCTGTGCTCTAACGCAAACAGTTTTCATGCGATCGTCTTCAAACTTTGTGACAATGCTTATAGGCATGATATCTAGGCCAAGTTGGATTATAGGCCAAATTGGCCTAGGCCTTATTTGGTTATTATCCTATAATTACCAAAATAAATGTGAAATTTACCTTGTCTGTTCTCTAGTGCAAAGAGTTTTCATCTGAGTATCTTCAAACTTGGTGACAATGTTTACGGATAAAATATCTAAGACAAGTTCAATTGTAGGCCAAATCAGCCTAGGCCTTCTTGGGTTATGGTCCTTTAATTAAAAAAAATGTTGGATTGTTTGTTTTTTTCATTCACCATGCCCTGAGACTCACCATGCTCCAAGACGGGCGTATTTTGTGACATTTTGGCACTCTTGTTAAAATCGTTGAATTGTAATTTTGCAGTGTTATTTTCGAGTATCGATAATATGCTTATTCAAAAATTGTATGCTTCTAGTGTTATTTTCGAGTATCAAAATAAATGTATACACGTATATCGATTCTATCAACATGTAAGGACATGCTTAATTAGAACGATTCATCGATTTGAAGTTTTCTTGTCATCTTCACATCTTCTCATTCACTAGATCTATGTTTCATCTTGTTGATAACTTTGACCTGCTTTATCTTTTATACGGACTTTAGTACGTCTGTTGTTTCTAGCGTTACGTTTTCTGGTTTTGTCTCGAGTGTTTAAGATGTATACATTTATCTAAAACGTACCAACAAACACATAGAGGATATTACATGAGTGTCTTTCCATATTGAATTTATTAAACGAGTTGAATAAAATAATAAAACGCGAGGCAGATTGTTAATGCAGCTACGTGCCCCCTTGACGGATCAAGTTTGTGTTAAAGTGTATGTACTTATTACGGAGACAGAACCCAAGAAAACATTGACAAGATAAAGCCCAATGTAGGCTTTTTATTGACCACTTTTTACCATGCAAGGTAATTTCTGACGAGTTACCTCCCCTTGACCATAAAATTCGAAATGTATTTTTAAAAGTTAAAAACCACCATGTTGTTGAGTGAAGTCACATATCTAAAATTCTGATTGATAATACATAAAAGTGATTTGCACCTATGCGTCAATTCCTCGTGCATTTTAATTTTACGAGTTTTGATGTTTCATGGTTCGGTGAACCGCTGTATCTAAATTTCAAGAAAACTTTATTAATCTAATCGTGGGTTATTTAACATATACACAAAATGGCATGCAGAAATATTCATAAATTAAAAAGTTATACGGTAATAACACGTTCACACTTATAGGATTCTTGCTATTTAAATTCGAAGAAACGAGAGACACATTAACGAATATACAACTGTACGTAGTCCGTTTATGCAGGTCTGTCACTTGTATACAAACATTGCAATATCATAATAAACATTGTATTTTCTGGTTGTTTTAACATTTTAATTGGAGAATATTTAGTGAAAACCAAAACCTTATTCACTAATCTACATACTAATACACATAGTAATTAAAATATGTATAAAAATAAGATATTAATAAGAGCAATTGCAATGTTAATGTGCATAATGTTATGTAAACAAGTGACTGACCTGAATAATGGATTAATATTTGAAATTACTGCTTGGTAACAACTGTGTACTCATTCCAGGTACAGCTAATCTTGTTGTCTGTATTGATAACTACGTAGTTAAGTTTCAAGATGGGGAGACGGTCGACGAAAGGTTCAAAGTCGAACAAACAGGAGCTACCATCTTATACAGAAATGATCGAAACTGCTATACGAGAACTTAAGGAGAAATCAGGCTCCACTAAGAGTGAAATATTGAAGTATATCAATGGTAACTGGGATATTGACAGCGGCGCTGAGAAGAAGATAGAATCTGAACTAAGAAAGTGTGTTGAAGATGGGAAACTAATTCAGAGTACAAAAGGAAAGTCCAAGGTGCGTTTGTTCAAATTGAAACAACAGAAAGATAAGAAACAAGTCAATGTGACCAAGCTCAACAAAGAGAAAAAGACGAAGAAAACAGTAAAGTTTGCAGATGACAGTGAGTCAAGCAAACCAGACACTATGACGAGGGCTAAATTGCCAACCAAAGTTAAAGAAGCAAAGGAAAGAAAGAGAGCAGCCGCCCTTGCTAAAAGAGAGGCTGCGAAAAAGGCGAGGACAGAACGAAAGAAAGAGAAGCGGAGAATAGCTCAAGCGAACAAACCTAGCAGGACAACGGCACGCATGAGTGAAGGGGCAATTAATGCTAAAATATTTGCGGCCTTCGAGGAGATTTGGAGAACACAACTTTGAAAAAAGTTATTATGTGATCCGTATAGACTACATGTCGCTGGCTTAGAATTAGAAGGTCGTAAGTACTATAATGCTCATGCATATGTGCCTATTTTCATGAAAATCGGAAGTTGTCATGTTGACCTTTTGAACTGAAGTTTAAAAATCCTGTTTTTTTTCCATAAATAAAAAGTAGATTTCAAACAGTTGTTTCTTGTTTTCTCAAAATACTGATAAAAATCGTACAAACGGGTTAAATGGTCCTGTCAAGTAATTTGAATTTCTGCCTTAGTCGTTATCACAAGTCTTTTATCTCTGCCTCTGCGTTAGCATTAATATTTAACGCTCTGCCTTAGTCGTTATCATTCGAAAAACAGAACTGCCTATTTCGTTAGCATTTTTCTGTACCTCGTTCAATTTAAACATTTGTATCTTCACAGAAAATGTACATTTCTCAAAACGGAAAACGACAGATATATTGCGAAAGGACTGAAGTTTGTATCCAATGTTTTAGAATTGTTCCAAACCACAAATTAAGTCGATAATTCAACGTCAACGGCGATAGTTTCGACATTTTTGCAAATATCGTATACCTAAAAACAGTTTTCTGCAATAATATGGCATTTGTGGGCACATAAATTATAGATACAACTTGTTCATTCATCGCTTCAGGGATATCTGTAAGTGACAACTTTCAAAAGCAACGCAAAACACATATACATTAACAAATACTTACCCTACTCAAGTAGCACAAAACGCGTATGGCTCTACTTCCACAAACAGAACTGCCTTACACGCAACGGATTGTACGGTATGAAGATTGGAAGAGTGCGTAAGTACCGTCTCATTGATAAACACACTAAAAAGAACTTTTTTATGAATACAGCTCGCAACGTATATTTATGTATTTTCCTGTTCAATAAATCTAACACAACATTAAACGCAATGAGATTTTATAAATCTAAGTCCAACAAACCACCCTTTAGTGACAAAGTGACCATTTATAGAACTCGGTATGTGCGACAATATGACCGGATTAAACTGCATTTTTCAACTCCATCAAATTTCCAGGTTCAAACACGATTTCATTGAATAATACTACAATACCAGGCAATTCTAGCTGCATCGTATCCAACAAAAATTTAATCATAAAAGCAATATAAAAGACTAGAAGAAGTGAAGAAACAAGCGCCTACCTTTTCGCTGTCAAACAGTCCGCCATCTTGGTGTGTCTCGACCGGCTCACGGAAAATTCCGTCCGGCGCAGTTACACGACAGTGGTTTATGTATGCTTGACCGTGATGTATTCAAGATGTTGCACAACTGGTTAGGCCAACTCGTCGGCTGGCTCTAACAGTGGTGTGATAAAAGTTCTAAAATTATGTTTTGGAGAAAATGAGGGTTGAACATTTGACTTTGTCAAATAACTTTTTATAAACCGATTTTAAAAATTTAAAAACGCAGATGTAGTACAATGGTTTCATTCTCCCCATTACATTCATTATTCCGCCTTAAAAGTGACGAAGATTCGTTTCGTTTGAAAAATTGTTATCTCCGAATTTGGACATTAAGAAACTTTTGCATTTGTTTTGTTGCACACCAGGGTACTGTTTTATCAAAGCACTTACGAAAATCTTAAACTTACGATCAACTATCAATAATTTATAATTCTTTTACAACTACGAAGTGTGGTAAATGGATATACAATACTAATTATGTTTTAGTTCATGGACTCCTACAAATTATATCAGTTATCAAATAGCAGTTGTTAAAGAATTATAAGGAATTTAAATTTGAACGTAAGTTTACGATTTTCGTAAGTGCTTTGATAAAACAGTACCCAGGAGTTTGGACACAATATAGTACGGAAATACCGGGGTTTCATTGGTTTCAGATCTGGACATTGGCTCATATTAGAACGACTGGTAGAGGACATTAAGCAACTTAACAATAAACATCATAGTTAATCATGTGACAAAATATATGACGGTCATTGGTCAACTTAATATTTTTAGTTTAGTTTAAGAGTAACCGATATCCGGGACATTCAGCAACATGCACGCTACGAAGTGGTTCAAATACTGGACTTTGAACAAAACATAACTGACAAAAAGCACATTATATTTGCAATTATGACGTAACATTTTCACAGGACATTGAGCAATGTCGATGAGATAGAAAGTGACAAAAAATCTCATATTTAAAAAAGGGACATTGGAGACTGTTAGAGCCATCAGACGAACAATTACTGTCTGCTGTACGTAACTTAGTTCAACTCATATCTGATTTCTGAATGACTTTAGCTCACCCTTACCCCTGTGAAAATGATTGCTGGATCTGCTAATTTAAGTACTGTAACTCAATATGTTATACGCCGTTGGGGTTGGGGTTTCGATTCCGACCGTTCATATACGATTTCTATTTATTATGTACATTTGTATTTCGAACCATTACAGCCAATCACCAGTATCTGTTCTTGGTTAACGATGAGGAAGAGGAAATGGTGACGTCACAAGATGACATATTTTGCATAATTATGCTTACATCTTACTGGTACATTATAAAAGAGAATCACGACATTTATTTTTATTATTTTTATTATCACTATGTCTTAATCGATTTTCGGCTTCCTGAATACACTTCGTGTTATTGTTTTCAGTATACAACACTCCCGATGGCGGGGCAAAAGAAATACCCGTCAATTTAATGGACCTGTATAGAGTATGTTCCGCACATGTATTTGTTCAAAAGTGTTTGTCG
Organism: Spisula solida; assembly: GCA_947247005.1. Taxonomy (NCBI): domain Eukaryota; kingdom Metazoa; phylum Mollusca; class Bivalvia; order Venerida; family Mactridae; genus Spisula; species Spisula solida. Next base: position 22,114,844 of record OX365951.1, read on the forward strand.
AAGATTTCAAGCAAATTGATTGGATTAGGCAAACATGTACAGTTTTTTCCAATGAATTTACTATCAAAATAAAATCCTCTTATTGGCCAATCAATTCAATTCTCGATTTACATGTGTAAAAAACCTGGCCCAGGGACACATTAGTCAATCGTGGCAAATTACTTGTCTGTATTGTAATCTTATTCCCCACCTTAGAGACGAGCGTTCTGTCTTGGATAGTCTAATTATACTTGTATAAGCGGATTTAGCTCAGTGGTAACGCACTGGGCTGTCAATCCAGAGGTCGTGGGTTCAATCCCTGGCATCGGAACTTGACATTTCTGAAATGTTTATAATATTTCCCGCTATATCTGGCCGTGTGGTCTGCAAAGTATCTGGAAGGGCCAGGAAGCTGTGTATCGGTGCTATACACCGGGCACATTAAAGAACCAGGCTGTCGTTTCGAAATAAGAGCTAGGCGCACCTCTGCAGCACCGGGCATGCCTGTATCTAATGTCTCTCTCTCCCTTGAAAAGGGCGCTATATAAATCTGGTATATTTTATTCTATTCACCATTGAACAGCCGACTATGCGTTAATATAAAATGGTGTCAGAAGTGGGATACGAACCCATTCCAACATAATTGGCTGCAGTCCATTGCATACCTTATCACAGCTTGCGTCAAAAACCCGACCTTTATAACACAACGACAGCTAAAACAAGATATTTCAGCCGTTTGACTGTTGAAACTATGTCATTCAGCATGGGCATTCAACATTTTGATTGCTGAAAATAGTTCATGCAGCTTTTTGACAGCTGGTACTTGGGCGGATCGTTTTCACGTTCGGTTCTGTGTAGAGTATTGAGCCTTGTATGTTTTTATGTTTTCTTTGCCTGTTTGCTCGGCTGGTTAAGTTGAGTGCTGCCTTCCCTGTCCGACTTGATATAAGCTGATAGCATAGTCAAATAAAGTTGGTTAATGGAAATCTTAGCATTATATTAGCTAAAAATAGGACTTTTAAATTTTGCTGATAACTTTTTATACAGATATAATACCAACGCATTTAAAGAATGTAAAATATCAGATCATCACAGATGGTATCTAAAAACATGCAGCGAATCTAACAATTGGAATAGAAAATGATTAATAAGGACATGTTCATATCACGTGCTTTTGTATGACGTCAGATAAGTAGTGCCTTAAATGGCACCAGAGACACATAGTATGACAACACGTCGTACTGGCCATTCAATAATTGACATTAAAAACAATGCCTCATTACAATAGATTCAGGAACTGAGTAGCCGCTCATCTTCCCATTTTATATTCTGTTTCTATAGCATCAGTCAAAAGCTTTACGTCATTAGTTTCATTTCCGTACCATCCTGTCGATTATTACCGTTAACTGTAACAGTAATATCGTCTTGAGTGTGTCTTCGAATTATCCGTGAAGTTACACTTAAAACCCCGTATGAAGTTAAACAAACTGCCATTACTATAACAAGTACGTAAACGAACCACATGGCGTCATACCTATCCATCAAGTTTCCCATCATGAACAGACAGAACATGCCTGATAACGAAGCTGTGGTCATAAAATATGCAGAAATCTTTCCGGTTACTTCAATAATGTTTTCTGACGTCCAGCTGAAAACTGCTGGGAAAATAACAGACATAGAAAATCCTATAACAACAGTGAACACCCAAATAAGCGGGTATACGTAAAACAAAGTACTCAGCAGGAACCCTACGTATGCACATCCGAGCATTATTAGATAAGTCGTCAATAAAACTGATGTTCGGCAACATGCGATGATAAAGATGCCCATGAACCTCCCAACTCCGAACGATAACCAGAACAGCCCGGAAGCGAAACTTCCCGTAGATTTGTCCCACTTTAAACGTTCTATGGCAAACGTCATCAGAAACGTAGCAAATCCGTCTTCAACGATACAATAAGAGCCAAACAGAATTCCTAAAAGAATTAGAAGGAACACTTTGGTGAAGGTTGTTAACTGTATTCTGTTCGTTTTAGCTTCGTCTTTTTTCTTATCGTCGGCAGCACTGGATCGTTTAGCTTCTTTATTTCGCCGTGATTTTATGTAAAGGTACACATAACCTATGGATGATGTTAGTATGATGAACCCAGCCAGAATGAACGCAATGTGAACAGACGATGTCTCATATTCCTCCGTACATGGTGTTAAAACATTAACCGTATCCGCTGTAGTATTGTAATCGCCCGCTTCCAACATACTACTGGTATTATAAGACATGGATTTGTTGAACACGGTTGAATTGTAAGACTGTTTGGCTGATAGGTCGCTCGTTGTGTTCCTGGACATGGGACATGATCGAATCTTCTTAGCTAAGAACGGCTCAGTCACGTACGGGGAAATGGAGGCGCCTAAACTAAACCCGAAATGTAACGCTTGCATGTAAGAGTTTACGTCTTGACCCCAAACAAATATGATGTCGGCATTGCCACCTGCAACACACAAATAACACAAAATATGCACTTTATTGACAGGCATGAGTGATGTATAAATTCTCTCTCTCGTCGAATTATTATTTGTAACCATTTCTATGCAAACCTTGAAACATAGTTTGATATATTAAATTCTAGTACCGTACCTTTCTGCAATCATCTTTCACGCACTCGTAATTATACGACATTTATATTAATTTTAAGACGGTAGTAATCCCAGCACACCTCTTCTCCGTTTCGTCGGAAGTTTGTACTGATTTCATATTGCTAACTGAAAACCAGCATTACGCTCATGTAGAACTCATGCGTCGTGTATCCTGAGCTCCTTCCGATTGTTATGCTTGTTTTCAGTTCCGTTTTAGCAATGAAATACAAACAAACTTCAGACGGAACTAAGTAGTGATGTGTCGAGATAACTACCATGTTTCAGCCACAGGTAACTGTATCATTGATTACGAGTAAAAAAATTATATATATTTGTTTTACTCTTAATCAATGACACAGTTACCTGTGGTTTCAGCATGTATTCAAATTTGCCAAATTACATTTTTAAATTCGTTTAACTTTTGTTCACTTACCTACGTCTAAACCTCCGCAGAATACACCTCCAACAAATTTAATGAACAACATCCAAGGTAGCGTCGCACAAAAGGGCGTTACAATCGTAACACCACCTAACAACGCTGACGATATAGCTAACAGCAGGATTTTGTTGAATTTATCATACAAAATTCCACCTACGAATGATCCGACCAGATATCTGTAAAACAAGATATGATAAAATATTCCATTAATAGTTCGCGTTTATTTGGTGAAAGCATCGGTATATTTGTATATATTATATAGCGTTCCGGCGTCTAGAGCGGGTGATCTGACGGGGAGGGGGCTCGCTCTGTGACCGTGTCATACCAACTTGATACGAAATAAAACTGGTACCAGTATTCCGTTACTTGACGCGCAGCTTAAACATTACATTGTAATTCACTTCTTTCGTACCCTCGCGGAGATGGCTATCGACTGAAATGAAGTGTCTAGAGTGAATAATATAAGTTTTAAGAACTTGTTCACAATTGACCTAAATAGTACTAACCAGTTGGTTTGTTTGGGGGTCACCACTGGTCAACAGTATTTCCGTAATATGGAGACTACTCATTCACATTATCCACATTATCCGTATATATACGAACCATAAGTTTCTTGAAACTACCTATGCTGAGTGATAAGCGAGGGAGATATAATTTTTAACGACGGTATGTCGCGGCCTGCATGGGATTGAACTCGAGACCTTATATTATGAGCACGAAGCGGCTCTACCACTGTACTTCCTACAACAGATATACACTCGCTCGTATATGATAGGGCACGAGGTTCGAACATAACCTGGCTGTTTAGGGTTCGCTTCCAAATCGCGCCATGGCAAAAACTAAGTACATTTGTACACCCATCATGCATTCCTATTGCTTATTACGCAGCATTAAAAGGGGAAAACAAGTTTCTCTTTTTTTATAACCTCATGACGATCACGGTATACCTCCAGAAAATTAAATGAGTTTGTGAGCGTGGCTCGTGTAATTTGTAGAATTTGGACAATGATAGTTTGCCGGGTATACGAGGGAACAATGGTGTTGCTGTTTCGTGGCGGCATTAATTTCAAACAGTTTGAACAGTGATAACACGTGATCTAACTAAGACACGTCAGATGATTTAGTTTGACATTATGAAAATTGGAACCTACCCAAAGCTTCCAGCAGGAAACATCCATGAAGATGTAGCAAGATCTTCGTCAATAATTTGTCTGAGGTCAGGAAACGTAGGTCCACTCATTCCAACAGCCCAACCCTGAAAGAAATTTGTTCATTACAGATGTTTATTTGGGATAAACGCCGTTTCTCAAAATAGTTCAGTTATATACGGCGGTCGATTCACCTTACCAGTTTTTTTCTAGACTGTAAACTTACCCTTCCACAAAGAACCAACAACTTGTGAAGAACACATTTCACGGAAGGGTATGATCTACCACGAACGGGAATCAACCTAATTATCTAGTGCACTAACCAATGTACCATGACCGAGGATAGCAATTTACACGAGAAGAAAAATTACAAAAGCACTTGTACATGTAAACATAAATATAACTACGCAAAGAAACTGAACGCCTTTAATTCATGTATATAATAGTAGTACAATGTAGTTTCTTAATTAAATTACATATGAAAAAAAAACCGAATACATGTAATTACAAATAAAATTCTTACCAGTCCTACAAATGACCACCACAAGATACAGGTATGGATAAATTTCTGACGATATAAGCTATCATGTCTAATGTTCTTGATGATGTCACGAAACCCAGTTTTACTCTGGTTCTTTTGGGGTTCATCATCTATCCGTTCCGATACTGTTACCTGATTATAGTAAATGAATTAAGGTAATCAGTGAACCACTAGATATAGTAGGAAGAGTTGTTGGTTTTAATTAAACCCGCTTATTTAACTTTTAAAGGTACAGTGAAGTTCCGCTAATAAGACCAGTTAAAAAGGTGGTCTTAATAGCGAATCGGTCTTATTAGCGGACCTTTTTTTAATAAAAAATGTACTTTGGGACCTTAAACTGGCAAAAATCGGTATGATTTCAAAATAATCAAAGTGGTCTTATTAGCGGAACTTTACTGTAGTTATTAAGATTTTATCTCGAAATCGATGGATATAATTTCTGGAATTTTGCATATCCAGGCCTTCATACGGATTCAACCTTTGATTTTGTGACATTCGTTTTTTACAGACACTTCATAGTCATCGTAATACTCGTTCAAAATAGAGATTTTCTATCTAAGGCGCGTAGCCAGGTTATCATGCATGTACGCACGTCTACACGTGTGATTTAAAATTGGATACCTTTATCAAGTGACAATTGAACAAATTGCACAATGCACATGACTGCATAATACTTAACTTAGACTATATAAGATATTGTGGAAGACATGTTAAATCATATACAATTTGAAGTTTTATGTTTATTTCTATGTTAATAACATAATTTCATTTCATGTTACCATTTGAGAATCAGCAAAACGTCAATAACATCGCTGACGTCAGATCATCAATTGCGGTCTGTGATGGTACCGGTATGGTGATATTTATATCGTAGCCATATTTGCTTTAAAAATGCGTTGTACATATCGCGCAATATTTTCAGCACAAAAAAAGTATTGTGCCCGGAAGGCTGTAGTTTAACGTGATGTAGTTTGTTATTCTCTGTGGCATCGGATGTTAAAATGATTAACGCAGTCTACGAATTTATTGAATGACCCTCGTACAATGGATTACATTGAAACCTTCAACAAACATTCGACAGCTTCCTTAATCAACCATGGCGTCTGATCAATTAGGCAAAGGCAACAATATAAAACTTTTAATGACGAGGTTTTACATTACGAAGATAATAAATACAGTATTTACTGGTTGTGTAGTTTCTTCCTTGTCTTCTTCAACAGGTTGTCCATTTTCCAAAAGGTTCGTCTCGACATCGTCTGCAGCTTCGTCTACGTATTTTGTATCAATGGTTATTTGTTTGTCTTTATTGTGAGTCATCACTTCGAGATCATAGAAAATTAGAAATAACTTGTGCAATTATAAATGATCATTATAAAATAAAGGTTATAAAATTGTGTCATCTAATGTTATAAACAAGTTGTTAGTGTTAAACCATACGGCTCCTATATAAATTAATCTATAGTAAATCAGTGTGATCGATAAGACGTTTTCAAGGGAGGCTACTTTGCCGATAACGCCCGATAAGTTACAGAAATGTTCCGTATGTTTGACATTATTAAGTCATTTATCATAGGATTAAAACATGCTTTGGTGTCCAATCATGTGTAAATCGCACTCGGAACGCTACATTTTCGTTGTTGTCATTATAATCGTGATGTTCCGTCACAATTACAGTACAAAGGTCATTTCGCGTACATGTATGGTCTTCTGTCGTCTGCCGAAGAAATTAAATTGTTTCACATACCTTTTGGTGAGCCGCTGTTCAATAATTATATAGCTTCCCGGTTCATAAATTACTATACTTAATTATAAGTAATTAGTCCATTGATAGTAAAATTTGTGCATGTACCATAGTGAAGTGAAATGAAAATGCCAACCTACGTTAACGTTTATATCCAAATAAAGGTTAAATATTTGTACTGATTCACTTAAAATGAGACAAGTTTAACATTTAAGATAACGTTACTAATGCCTTTGAAGTGTCACGTGACCACGGTTTTACCCATAAGCTGTGTATTCAGTATCTACACATCGTGTATTATAAATTAAATGATGTAAACACACAACTTGTGCATCTATATTCACAGAAATGTTTCAGAAAGGTGATAGAAAATTAACAATAGTTGACCGGCAATCTCCTAGTCGAATTAAACAGTAATAGACTAGTATGTCGTTCGCAGTCCATGCAGGTGGAAAGTAAACTTGTCAGATGTTGATGAAACAACTACCTATGTATGAAACAATTTATTAAAGAAGTAATATAAAAACCTAATTTGTTGTATAAAAATGATAAATGATACAACCTGCTAAAACTATGAGGGCAAACGTACATTCACATTACATAACTTCTAAATATATTGAGTATACCAATACATGTTTGATCTGGAAGATATTTTTCAACATATGTAGTTTCTTAATTAAATTCGTGATATGAATTTTAATTCTCTTTATTCCAATCTGGCAACAAACTTCACGTACAGAGTACCGATATATTCATGTATAAATTATGATATCGCAAAAGTGGGTGTTGCCAATTCGTGTCGTGTGTGTGTCCTCACGGTCGTGTACCTTCTCTATTTGGGAATGTGTGTTTAAGTAGTACCATTGTGTAAACTAAATCACCCCATTTGCAATCGGTCGATATTTATAACTGCTATTGATTTATAAGCATGTTTCTTAATCTCCCCTATATAACTCTATATATGATCCTATAATAGACCCGAGCGTCTTTTCGGTCGCTCTTCATGGGACTCAAAGTTGGACATGTAACTAAGTCCTGAGCGCTAAATTGAACCCTATCTATTTCAGTACGTATAATGTCTGTGCATCAACAATTTTAGATACACTCACACAAAATCGCAGTTGAAGCATGTTTCATGGCTAGGATGGCGTTAAATTGGTTAAAAACCTTACATGATTGTTCAAGAAAACATTTTTGGGGGAAATCTTGTGTACTGATACCAATTAATTGACGTTGTTTTATTGCGTACCGAGTACGGCGCCCTTGCGTTCCGAATTGCGCTCTGAATCCCGCCTACCAAGGGGGGGGGGGTTCACCCCCATATATATGAGTCTATTGATAGATCTGTCTACGACCTGAGAAAAAATATATTGGTCCCTGAGCACAACGACGATCAATTTAAAATGTTCTTGTTTCTGCATGTATCTAATCTATATAAACAGGCCAACATTAAAGCAGCTAATTACACATTGTGTCATTTACACAGCACGTGCATATCAGATATAGGCCTACATGTACAATGCTATATTACATGTACTGGTAGGCCTATTCATAAAATATCATACCATTTTATAATAAAACGCATTATATCAGTAGTTATTGCATTTTTTTGTTCCCAATTCGCTAGAAAAAATGAGTGATATAAACTGGCATAGGATAAAGCATTGTTCAATAATTTCTAAAAAATCGCTTTTTCTACTTGTAAATGCGAAACATCTCGAGATCGAATATAAGAAAATTGTCACGTGATTTCATAACCGAAAATAATAAACGTCCGCAGGAAAAAGTAGATCTTTTATGCGGCCTCTAAATCTACGAAATCCGGTTTCTAGTGTGTTAGATTGCATATTGTGCATAAATTTCGCTTAATTATTTCTGTAGAAAACATTCGTCTATGGAGTGACAATGTACAATTATGAAAATCACTGCCTTTTTATTTTCATTAGCGCGTATGTATATCCGACCTCAAAAAAGACAACAATGTGATTTGTCGATATTCAGCGTTTTAATGAATATTTGAGAATGTGCAGGATATTTGCTTTTGTTGATGGTATAATCGTTTGGTAAAAGTGTATGTATATTTTCTGAACGTGCAACTATTGCCCAAAACTGTGTGCATTATTACAAGTGCATTGGCAAATTCGTATGGATTGCCCTCATTTGGAAGAGTCGGCTCGAGTAACGGCGCCCGATTGCGATGACAAAACAGTGAACGTTTCTAGTTGTTTGAAATGCAAAGGTATGTTGTTGAGTATGTCTATTTGGCGCATTGTAAGTGCTGCATGAATGACATAAAACAATAGATCAAACGAATGTAGACTTTAAAGGGAGATAATGCTAAACTTTCTTTTGATTGGCGAACTTCCGGTCGATTCGTTCTCAAATAATTTCGAACCTAAACTATGTCAGTTATTTTTGCTTTGGTTTGTTACGGCTTATATTGCTAGTTGACTGTAATAATTTCTGCTTGTTTCATTGTCTGCATTTTAGCGTAGTCAAAACTACTTTTAAGACTGCTACTCAGCTATCTGTGCAATAAGTTATGCATCCAGAGTTATAGCCCTTGGAAGTTGAACTGATTACATTCACCATATCAACATAAAAGGGTAAAATCCGTTTTCCGGGATAACAGAATATATTGAGCAACAATTTGCAAGATATTCCGATTATACGTCCGGGTGGTGCCTGCATATAGCATATACATGTACAGCTACCAGGTACTAAAATTGCGATTATTTTAGCCAAGTGATTTATATATATAAGAAGTTGTATAAACTCTTACTTGAATACGTTGAGGACATTATTTTATGACATCGCTGACAATACTTTCATCTATAAAATAAGTTTACCTTGAAAAATGCGTATATTTTCTTACCATCTATATCAAGCTAGTTTTTTTAGCTACATTTGTACGGCAGCGGCAGTGTAGAATAAAATGCAATGTTATATTTCAAATATTAAGCATTTTTTAGGACAATTCTTGCTAAAGTAAAAAAACAATGATGTTTTATGACAATGTGCAATAATCGTTTTTCATGTTTAAACGTTGAAAAAAGAATAATAATATACACTCCCGCTGTAATACTAAATTACTATGGCTTATTGCTCGCTACCCCGTAAAATTTCGCTTCCGGAAAAACGGGTTTTACAGTGTTCAGAGCTACAGATAAGCTGCGTATTGGGGTAATTACCCAATTCATTTTCGTAAAAACCCAATAGATTTTGATAGGAGGGAGTAAGAAAAAGCAAAGACAATCTGAAATACCCACATAGAGAAAAGGATGTTACAGTGAAAAACAGTACAAAAAAGATCATTTACCCTTTGAATTTTATTAAATACCCAATTAAAATTTGTCAAAACCCAATCTAAATTGAAACCATGGGGTAAAGTACCCAATGGACTAAAACCTTATCTGTAGCCCTGAGTGTATTGTCAATTTAGAGAATTAGCTTGTGTTGCGTATAGGTCTAAAAGTATTGAAGCTAAAGTCATCAAATACTTAATCTGATCATCATTTAATTTTTAATTAAAATGTTATATTTTATTATCATACTGTATGGCAGAGCTTTCCACAAGCTTTTACTGACAACTGAGGAATTTACCACAAACTACTTTTGGTCAAATTCAATATTGGGTCATCCATGGTCAAAAATTAGGTCACAAGGTCAAACAATAGAAAAACCTTACAAGAACACTGTAGAGGTCACAATTTTAGCAAAATCTTAATGAAATTGGGTCACCATGATTATCTTCACAAATATCTAGGTCACGTTCGATATTGGGTTATCCATGGTCAAAAAGTAAGTGATTTAGTCACAAGGTTATAGTAAAACACAGTAGAGCCTGGAGGTCACAATCTTCACATAATCGTTATGAAACTATGTCACAATGATCATCTTCACAAAATCTAGGTCAAGTTTTAAACTGGGTAATCTGGGGTAAAAAACTAGATCACTAGGTCAAATACATTTAATAGATTAGAAAAACCTTGTGAACACACGTATAAGAGCCTAATCTTTATGACACAGGTGAGCGATCCAGGGTCCTGACCCTCTTGTTCGAAATACTTTGGATTGCAATTTTGTCTCTTCTTTAGATTGCAATTTTGTCTCTTCTTTAGATTGCAATTTTGTCTTTGTCAGAGTGTCTCGTAATATAGATGTCTTGTATTTAAATTTCAGTATGTGACACAGAACAAAATGCATGGATATGTTTGATGTGTGGAAATATTGGCTGTGGAAGGTATGATGGTTTATTATATATTATATAGTGTCTGTCATCAGTTCAGGCCCCGATCTCCCGAAGCATCTCAAGTAGGAATCTCAACTCAAATTGAGATTTCGCTCAAGTCAAGAGTATAAATTAGAGATAATTTTTAAGTTTGTGCCCAATTTTTATACCCCCGCACAACGAGTTGTAAGGGGGGGTGTACTGGATTCAGCTTGTCTGTCTGTCTGTCTGTCTGTCTGTCTGTCTGTCTGTCTGTCTGTCTGTCTGTCTGTCTGTCTGTCTGTCTGTCTGTCTGTCTGTCTGTCTGTCTGTCTGTCTGTCTGTCTGTCTGTCCGTCTGTCCGTCCGTCCGTCCGTAGACGCATTCTTGTGGACGCAACTCCTACAGTTTTTGCAGCATTTGCTTCAAACTTTAACAGATGAACAACCTCAACATGTAGATGTGCATAAAGGAAAGAATTTGCGATGTGACGAATTTTGACAGAATTATGGCCCTTTGTACTTTTATGCACTATACAAAATATAATGAACAGTTCTTGTGGACGCAACTCCTCCTACAGTTTTTGCAGCATTTGCTTCAAACTTTAACAGATGAACAACCTCAACATGTAGATGTGCATAAAGGAAAAAATTTGCGCTGCGACGATTTTGACAGAATTATGGCCCTTTGTACTTTTATGCACTATACAATATATAGTGAACACTTCTTGTGGACGCAACTTCTCCTACAGTTTTTGCAGCATTTGCTTCAAACTTTCACGGATGAACAACCTAAACATGTAGATGTGAATGAAGGAAAGAATTTGTGCTGCGACGATTTTTGACAGAATTATGGCCCTTTGTACTTTTATGCACTATACAATATATAGTGAACAGTTCTTGTGGACGCAACTTCTCCTACAGTTTTTGCAGCATTTGCTTCAAACTTTAACAGATGAACAACTCCAACATGAAGGAAAGAATTTGTGCTGCGACGATTTTTGACAGAATTATGGCCCTTTGTACTTTTATGCACTATACAATATATAGTGAACAGTTCTTGTGGACGCAACTTCTCCTACAGTTTTTGCAGCATTTGATTTTTGCGACGCGGGGGGTATATTAGTCTGCCGAATGGCGACAGTTCTAGTTTTTACTGTAATAAATTCAGAACAATGTATCTGTTTTGTGGTGCCAACTTGGAGTCTGGCCTCCCATTGAAATTATCTCCAAGACACATGACAGTATTTGAGAATAATCTCGACTCAGATTGAGATGTTTCGGGACATCGGAGCCAGGTGTCCTACAAAGCCAGAATATATAATCTGTAAATCCGGATTTGCTGCACTAGAAAATTAAGGTTATTTGATGGAAAAAAAACCAACAAAAATTGACATTTGAAATTATGGTCATTTGAAGTTTCTTAAGCTAAATTTTTTACAATCAGGGGTCCTACAGTTCTGGAATAATCCAGAAATCCAGATTGGCTGCATTAGAAAGAGTACATTTTTCTGCAGAAAATAAAAGTTGTTGGATAAAAAAATTCGAAGTTTTGGCAAAGTTATGGTCATTTAAAACTTAATGACGTTTGATACAGTTGTTTATGCGCATCATTTCTGCGCATGTACCTTTAAGCGAGGATAGAGGCCGCATTTTGCACTTGATCATCATAAAAATTTGGCAAAATGTTTGTCTTGATACTATCTAGGGTCATCGAGGCTGTTTTTGAGCTACGACTGTTTTGTCTTTTTAGCAGTCATTTTTCAGAAATTTTGACAATTCTTGTTTTGTCAAAAATTTATGAATTTTCTTATCAATACCAAAAGTGTATAGGAATGTTTGAATAATATGTGTTTGTACATTCAAACACATGGAAATGATTTTAACAACACAAAATATTGATTTTAATCATGTAAATTGAATACAACAAGCAAAAGATTTTTTTATTACTGTCCTAAGTGTCCTTGTTTAACAATTATTTTTTGGCAAGTGTAGCCTATAAATTTCTAGGCCCAGGGTGTTATAATTTTGTGCCACTGGCACTGTCATTTTGCACATTATCACTTTAAGTTAAGTCTTGATACAAACAATTGGGTGTTTATTGCAGGTATGTGAGTGGACATGCCTTGAAACATTATGAGACTAGTACAACACATAGCGTATGTATGGATTCAGAGAACTACTCAGTATATTGTTATGCTTGCGATGATTTTGTAATAAATGACACTTCCGCTCGACATCTCGATGTATTGAGAAAGAACTTACAGACTTTGAGGAGGTAAGAATAATTGTTGTAAGCAAAACAATAATTTCAGGGGTCCTACAATTCCGGAATAATCCGGAAATCCGGATTTGCTGCATTAGGAAGAATTATCTTCTCTGCACAATATAAAAGTTATTTGATGAAAAAATTCTAAGAATTGACAAAGTTATGGTTATTTGAAGTTCCATAATCTGAATTTTAGTAATAAAACAATGTTTGAAACCTAGTTAAGGTTTAGGGATGTGTGCTAATGTCATCCGAAACCGACTTGCGACTCGTTTTCAGGATTGGGCATTATGCCTCAGTAGATCCCCTGTAATTTAGAAAGCTTATTCTTGACTGTGAATTTACTAAACCAACACAACATAGCATTTATTAAGCAAAATTTGTATGCTTATTATTCAGCCTTATGAAATTCCTTTTTAAGTAATTTGATTTGTAACAAACCCCTGTTTTACACCAGGTAAACCTTACAACTTTCAAATTACATAATGTTATCCAGTATAAAGCTACCACACCCTAAAGGCGAATTCCATTGTTTGACTTTTTAAACCAATCCAACTATACTATCACTTTTAAAAAGTTGCATTGAACAAATTATTTGAATACCTTGTTTGTAACTTTTCAGTGCACAGAATCAGTTAGCGCAGAAGTCACTGCGACGAAGGCTAGATTCATCCGAGTCAGAAAATGATAAAAAACGACTTAAGAAAGATGATAAACTTAAAAAAATACGACCAAAGTCATCAGGGTTACGCAATTTAGGGAACACCTGTTTCATGAGTGCTGTACTACAATCTTTAAGGTACTGTTGTATAATGGTTAGCTTGATATTCTGTCTGCATGTATTGGAGCTACTTTGTTTAATCTTGCAGTCTTCATGCTTATCTACTAATCCGAAGCCTGGCCCCGATCTCCCGAAGCATCTCAAGTAGAAATCTCAACTCAAATTGAGATTTTGCTCAAATCAGAGTCAGTATTTTGGATAGATCTGATTTTCAAGCTCTTGAAATTTTACCGTAATGAACTCAGAATGATGTTTCTGTGTTGTGATAACAAATTTGAGTCCAGCCTCCCATGGAAATTACCTCAAAGACACATGACAATATTTGAGATGAGATTTAGCTCAAGTTGAGATGCTTCGAGAGATTGGGGCATGGTCTTGTGAACTTGAGTTTGGACTAGTAGAAATAATAATACTCATAGTTGGGCTAGTTCAAAATTTATCAATTTGCGTTGATTATAAATTAATTTTATATTATTTTGGTTTAATGACCAAAAACTTCTAATGCGAAGATTGATATTGGAAATACAGATCAAAACCAGTCACTCGTATTTGTTCATTATCCTCATTAATGTCATAATGAAATAAACATCAGTTGAATGATGTTCTGAATTTAATTGAATATTACTGTGGGTCGTAAAGTTAGCAATATTATAAATTTCCGACATTTAATGTGCGGAAATATTAACAATATGTTCTTTCTTTCGTAGCATGCTTTAAAGACTGAACTATACTCTAGAAGAAATGTCGTCGAACTTTGTAAATTCACAAAAATCTTAATAGATATGTTAATATCCACCTTGCTCATTTAAGCACTTGTACAGTATATTTATTAACATCTTTACTTTCAAGTTTGATAAACCAAAGTGAATCAATGTTTATCTTAATTTAATAATTATTTCACTAAATAATTTCACTTCAGTAATATACAACACTTCTGTGGATACATTAAACAACTACCGTCTCTCGATGATAAAAACAACAAGATTAGAAAAGTTGTAACAAGGAAGCATTCACGTGATGGCGCAGACGAAGATGTGTAAGTATTTTGTATATTGAATAGTGTTAACAGGGCTTTCAATATTCCTAATAAATCCTGAATTCCGGATTTGTCTATCCTAAAAGAGCTATGCTTTCTGACCAAAATAAATATCTTAAAAAGTTATGGTAAATTTAATCTGCTCTGAAGGATTTTCTTAATACAAACTTAGTTAATTATGGAAACAATGTCATTGAAGGCCTCTGTTTGGCAAAATTGGTCAGCCGCATACGATTTTCCTGATTTTTAAATTGGCCCTGTTGACACCCCTGTGTTAATTAAATAGAAGATATTTGTTAATTTTGGTGTAAGATCAAATTTTATTTCACCGAGTGATCACAGAGTGGTGTAGCCATAAGGGAAAATTTTATTTTCTGTGATCACAAGTGAAATACTATAAAAAATTAGGTCTTTCACCAAAAATCAACATATTTTCTGTGTATTATATGCTTCAATTTCTCGTATTTTATAGTGCAGTATTTGGTTTAATTGGAAAAATGATGCTGAAATAAGATCGTCACGATGTTACAATTATTGCGCAATAATGACCGTACGCATAATTTGAAGCCTGGCACCATTGTCGTTACGTTTCCTTTTCTGTATAGTAATGGAACCTGCTTCTAAAACAGTGAAAAAAAATTTACTGTTATTTTTCACTGATAAATCTGTATAATCCATTGAAAGCAAATAATAAAGTGTGCCCTTGTAACATTGTAATAATTGGACAAATGACGTTTGATTTGTAGCTATTCAAAATCATTGTTGTAGCTTAGAAATATGTCTCTGTCAGTATTCAATAGATCACAACTATTCAGTGTCACTTATAATACAATGTATATAGTTTCTGGTTGGAAATATATTGATTTTACCATTTTTCCCGTTATTTTTTTTTCCAATACTTAAATTTTATCAGTGGGTTAAAATTGGTACAGTGTTGTAATCATTTTGGTATTTTCGCTGGTTTTGACTCTAGTGCAATACAGTCAAAGAAATTGATATCAAATTTTGCACAACTTTCAATTTAAGTCAATTGGTATATCATTTTTCTCAAGCCCTTTGATGTACTAAAATATTTATGTATTTTTAAAAATGTGTATGTATTGTTAATTTACAGTCTATTAGTTGAGGAATTACGCAAAACGTTGATAGCTATATGGGAAGGTGGGAAGTCAGCAATATCTCCCGAGTCATTATTACAAGTTATCTGGAAGCTGGTACCTAGATTTAGGTAGGTTCTGTCTTAGATTGCCCCCTGATACAAGGTACATTGACGTCATGACATTAGTGTTGTTGTCCATTTGAAGACAGAATTTTACCCTCTGTATGTGTATTTCTCAGTATCCATGGATATACAACAAAAAATGAAAATGTGCTTTACATGGGAGATTCTTAAAAGACTGTAGAGTGGACATAACACATGTTGTTGAATTATTTCATCAGTAACCATGGGTGATTTCAATGAAAATTCACAAGACTTCTCAATTATTTTGCAGTATTCAAAATTTATTCCCAGTCAGTGTGTTCCATACCATGAATGTTCACTACCGGTATGTATAAAATTTAATACAATCTATTCGTCTTTAGAATAGAAATCTCTATATGTCATGTTTGTTTAAAAGATATGACCATCAAAATGCCTTGAACGTAAGTAATTGTGTATGTTACTTATAGCTACATTACTGAATCCTGTGCCTCAGTGATCATATATAATCTGTATACATATCTTACAGGGGATACCAACAGCAAGATGCGCATGAATTTATGCGGTATTTACTGGATAGACTTCATACAGAGTTACTTGCCTTGTTGCCATATACCTCTACCAATAACAACAGTCCATTTATAGGTTTGTAATTTCCTCTGGGGTTCCACTAAGGGCATAGGGGCAGATTTTCAAGGGTCATTTTGATAATTTGTACTGAATGTTACCAGTAAAAAAGTTTGTAGTATGAATACCTATCATTTAAATAAATATGACCTTTTAAAATGTCATTTCATGGGTCAATTGGAACCCTAGTTCTCGGACACCAGTTAGGGCCTGGTGGTGTACCTAGATGTTTATAAGTATGAAACTCATTTATAGATTCATATTTATAGCTCGCCAGAGAATGATGAGATAAAACAGATATTGAAAGTGAAAACTTTGCAATCTTCTAATTTAAAACCATGGTACATTTATTTTCAGGTCTTTGATATTAAGATTTTCATATTAAGTCCATTGACAAGAAAGAGATAATAGCCTTGATGTCTTGGATTGCATCTAAATTTCAGACTGTAAATTATCATAGAATCTGTGATGGGTTATTTTCAGGTCCGAAAGGCAAAAGTACGATAGTGACGGCAATATTTGGTGGATTGTTACAGAGTGAAGTAAATTGTCTTATATGTAGTGTAGAATCGAAGAAACACGATCCGTTCCTAGGTATACAACTTTATAAAACAAATCTTCGTAGTCTTTAATTGAGATAAAGATAGAGTTTAAACTAGGTTTTTTTCAAGGTTTTTGTATCATGCCTACTGGTAACTGGAAAACTTATTAGTAATGAGACTAGCCTATTTCACATATGGGTAACTCTAAGCTATACATATTTAATAAAATTCAGCTATTTGGTAGTACCTATACACGAACCGTAAAATTGTGTGGTACAAAATATTACATACGATTTGTAACATTATAAACGTCGTTAACGACTATATTACCTGTTTTATCCCATCAACCCATCCGATGAATATTCAATGTCAAAATACCTCCGACAGGTTAAAAAAATTGACTTATATTTTAAGCTTAAATTGTTTTTGACGTAAATATTGCAGGGTAATAGTTGTACTTACTACTAGTATGTAAAGAGGGAATTCATAATATTCCATTGACCATGTGTGTTATAATTTTGTTATTCTAATTTCAGATCTTTCATTAGACATACCTATACAGTATCATAATATCAAAGTCTCGAAAGGGAAAGAAAATTTAGACCAACCAGTCTGTAAATTGTCAGGTACAGAAAGTTCTTATTTTAATGTTTTCTTTATCTATGGCACAATAATCTGAAATGGTAATTCAGAATATTTTGTTTTAAAAAACTACAGTGAAACATATCTGGAGTGCCGCTGTCTTAGGCAATACTGTAAGCCAAGAAATTATTTTGTTGGACATTGTGGGAAACATAAAAACACTAAAATTTGTAGTCACAAATATGCCGACCATCAGGCCAAACTTAAAATATGCTTTGTTTCCCCATCCCGACCCAAGCAGATTTAGAATGGGTAGGTAGGTAGGTTAAATATTTTTTTTTTAATTCTTTCAGAATACTACCGTAGTTATTGGTAAAGACATACAAATAATGAATATGTGTAACTATAAGGTGAAAACCAACAATCTTAAATTTAGAATATGTACAAAATGTAATAGAAAGAAACACGCCTGTAAGCAAAAATTAATATTTTCATCCCCAATATTTCATAAAAAAGTATTATTTCAATTGGGGCAATAAAATATTTTGGGTAGGGCCGTTTTTTTCGGGTAGGTTGGGGATGGGGAAACAAACAATATTTTATTTTAGGCCTCAGCAAAACGCAAAAGTTAGTATTCGCAAAAGTACATTGGTTTACAGTAACTGATAATAATTTGTTTTAGGTTGATTGTGAAACGAATTAGACAACTTAAGTCTTATACAGTATTTTCATTCTCAACACCTCATTCCTGTTATACATTGCCTGAGTACCTTCCAGTATGTGGTACTTCCAGTGTGCCAGTCGTCGATTTTAACCTCTTCAGGGCTTTTTTTCGTTCTATAGCATGGGTAGTTTACAGGCGAGTTTTCCCCTAACATCAAGTTTTTTCTCTTCTTTTGCAAATATTTTGAGTTAGTTTTCCCCAAAATCAAAGAAAAGGCGCCTTCCCCTACTTTTGATACATGTTTCAGGCAAATTAGGTGCAGTATGTGGCAATATCTTTCAGTTAACTTAAATCAGAATTGTCTGAAAGTGGTCAGAAAATATTCATGTGAAAAAAAGACAACAGGTGTTTGGTAGTTCCCAGTGTATATTTCTCTGGAAAATGCTGAAAGACAGATGTATAAAATCTTCTGCTTCTTGTATTAATGAAATCTCAAACGATAAAATGTTATTTCCTGATTTTGCAGAATGTTTAACTAATTTTACTGAAGTTGAAGAATTAGAAGAAACAGAATTATACATGTGCACGGGATGTAAGAAAAAACAGCGATCAACTAAAAAATTCTGGATACGACGGTTACCAAATGTAAGAAATATAAACAACTTGTACATTTTTGTACATTTGTGTATTGAATGTTTTAATTCAGATGTTTAGTTTGTTAGTATTTGCAACCATTCACAAAAAATTGTTTAAGAAGCTGTACCTGTGGTCCAGTGGTTAGTGAATGGGATTTTTAATCTCAGTTTTGGTGATCTTGGTATAATTACTGTCGTGTCATGTCATACCCTTCCATGAAAATTTGACAACAATTCAGTTATATATGGCAGGCGATTAACCTACCTGTAACTAGTTTTCCTGGACTGTATTCTAATCAGTACAAACTAACAATTCCAAAATGAACCAGCAACTTTTCCACATGTGGAGGAAAATCAACATTAGAATACAGTCCAGGAAAACTAGTTACAGGTAGGTTAATCGCCTGCCATATATAACTGAAAAAATCTTTTAACAGTGTTAAACCTGAATAAAAAAGAAGAGACACATACTCGTCAAATTATGGAGGCAGTGGTTATTTCTTAAAACAAAGGGAAAGTTTCCCTTTACAAGAGTGGGTCGTCTTTTCACTTGAATTTTACATTTTAGAACTTGCAGTGAGAAGTTAAGATACAATACAACCTCTGTTGAGCAATCCCCCTTTGGGAGCTACAAACATTAGCCATTGTATAGAGGTTGCTGCCCTACAAAGGTTAAGTTTGGAGTAGCTAAATATCAGCTTAGGGAAGATTTTATTTTGTTGTTTTAGTGAGGTTGTTGCTCTTCCAAAAGGTTTTTCTTCCATTTGTTTGCAGTAGTATTTGATAAGATTATTTTAAATCATATTATTTTATAGGTATTGTGTCTACATTTGAAGAGATTTAAATGGGTTACATCATTCAGACAGAAGCTGGAGACGTACATAGATTTTCCACTAACCCACCTCGATATGAACAAATACATTCTTGATATGGTAGGATTCCTAGCTTTACACATTCCTTCTTTATAGGCTACCCGCTACTGTATGCTAAAATGGATCATTGTTTAGTATCTTAGTATACTTTTTTGTCTGTCATCCAGTTGATTTCTGGGCTGAAATTGATGTTTTTAACATGGTTTATGCCCATGGTGAATGCTCCGTGTCCACTCAAACAACATATATCCTCCTAAACAGCTCGGACTTTGGCAAAACTTTACTAGATTGATGCTTCAGTGGTCCTCCATCAGGAAATATTCGTAGATGATTCCTATTGACTTTTGAGGTCAAAGGTCAAGGTCATCATGACTTAACATAAATGGCTGTTTGGCTGCCATACATGTTTTACTAACATCTCTATATTATCTTCATTTATTGATCCATCATGATGCATCAGAATTTTTATCAGAATTTAACAAATTGTTGAACTCTTTGATGGACTTAAATGGATTTTTAGAAATTTATGGGAACTCTATAAAGTATTTTCACAAGCTGTCATGTTATTGTTGTTTATTGTTGTTTCAGCATGAGACACGTGGAACAAGTGTTGGTAGTAATATCTACGATCTAGCTGCTGTTATAGTACATCATGGTTCTGGGTGAGTCATTGCAGTCTTCATGAAATAAATATATGCCTGTTACTCTATAAGTGGTTAAAGCCTAGGTCCCACTGAGCATTTTTATACCCCCAGATACATAGTATATGGGGGCTATATTGGAGTCATGCTTGAGGTTGGTTGGTCAGTTGGTCGGTCGGTTGGTCCGTATAATTTTATCTGCGCTATTTCTCTGCAACCATTGGTCGGATTTCAACGAAACTTTGCATGACTGATCAGTACCAAGTCTAGTTGTGCATATCGTCGGCACACGTTAGTCGGATCAATTTTAAGGTAGTTATGGTCCTTTGTTTTTTAACACTTTTAAATTTTGTCTGCGCTATTTCTCTGTAACCATTGGTCGGATTTCAATGAAACTTTGCATGAATGATCGCTACCAATTCTAGTTGTGCATATCGTCAGCACACGTTGGACGGATCCATTTTTAAGGTAGTTATGGCCTTTTGATTTTTTACACTTATAAATATTGTCTGCACTATTTCTCAGCAACCAATGGTCGGATTTCAATGAAGCTGCATAACCGATCAGTACCAAGTCTAGTTTTGCATATCTGACTGTGTCAAGCAGTTTCTGGGGGTATTCATCACATTCAGTGATATTTCTTGTTTGCCTCAGCGTTGTTATCCCGATTTAAATCAATAAGTGATATAGGAAGGAATCGTGATGAATCAGATGGTTTCGGAAGATATCGGGAGAACATCGCTGATGTGGTATTCCTCAGTGGGACCTAGGCTTAAGGTAGCGAACTGAAAATATTGATGAATTTTAAAAGTTTACACAATTTGCCATCATTTCCTCACACATTAGTTTTAGCCTATAAAGAATGGTTCAACAAAATATATATACTATATATAAAAATTGCTAATATTCCCGCAGGCTAAATGTCTGAAGTTCAAAATGAGCAGACTTTTCTATCGACGGAAATATCCTTTAAAACAGTTTATCAGCACATTCTTTTGTTCACAGCAAAAAGTTGGATATATGAAGTATTTTTGTTTGTCTATAAAGTTACACATGTATAGTCCAGTTAGGGTATTGTGACAGTGACGTTGCAGTTCAGTGTACGCAAAAAATCACAACCATTGTCTGAACAGGTAGAGCGAAGTTTAGTTTGTTAGTTTAGCATTGAAATTATAGTTGTTTGTACAGTATATACCTTTATAATTGGTTTTATACCGTTATAGTGGACTCGACCGCTGCGTCACTGGATTTTTATCCTGACTGGACTGTATATTTGCTATATTGCATTTACTATTTACCTTTTACTCAACTATTTTCAGAGCTGGCTCTGGTCACTATACAGCGTATGTGTTAAATGAAGGTATGTAACATATAACAGTACTGATTGATCATGTGACTTAGTTATCAGGGGTGGTATTCACAAAGCATCTTATGGTTTCTTAAAATATCAAGTGTATCAGCTAAAATAAAGTTTATCAATATCTTACATAGTTTAGATGCATTGTGTAAAGAAAAACATTGGTCATTCTTCATTTCTTGGAAGATTTGTGCAGTTTAATATTTTAACTCAAGTTTTCCCTTAAGATGCTTTGTGAGTACCTCCCCTGTTCCTTAACTTTCATTAAAAGTAAAATTGATCCAAGTTTACTATTGCTGATATCTTAAAATTGTCTATTTATTTAATAAAACCCAGTAATTTATCTCCTTGATAGCCTTGTGGTTAAATTCAGTGCAAAATGCTTCTTTATGCCAAAGTAAAAATTTGATGAAAGCGATGTTTCCCTGTTTAGTGCTCAACTTATATGGGGTGTCAAATTTCCTGATTTATCCGGAATTCCGGATTTTTCATTCCTTAAAGAGCAATAGCTTCTTACCAAAATAAAAGTTATTTGATGAAAATATCTCAAGAAATGGCAAAGTAATGGTAAATTTAATCTGCTCTGAAGGATTTTCTTTATTACAAACTGAGTTAATTATTGAAACAATGTCATTGAAGGCCTCTTGTTTGGCAAAAATGGTCGGCCGCATACCATTTTCCTGATTTTTAATTTGGCCCTGTTGACACCCCTGCATGATTAGGTTATGAGCTGGTGGCTAATATCAATAAACTTGTTACTGACATTAAATATTGGAAACTGGCTTCATTTATCTCATACTCTTGTGGCAATGATCAGAATTAAGAGCAATGTTGTAAGTGATAAATATTGGTAGTCCAGTGGTTAATGCGCTGGATTTGTAACCCGGCAAATCGGGTTTGATTCACAGTCGTGGCAGGTCGTACCTTTACGTGAAAATTCTCATCCACATGTGCAGAAATTTGCTGGTTCCTTAAATAGCAAGTTAGTACTGGTTAGAATACAGTCCAGGAAACTGTTTAGATGAATTAGCCACGTTCAATAACTGAAAAACTGCTGAGAAATGGCATTCAACACAAATGAACAGAACTTGTTTCAAAATTCAAAAAAGTATAAAATTAAAACTTCGGAGTATGTAATTATGTATGACAATTGTGTATATACTGTATTACTTAATTTTTGCGTACATTTTATTTTGCAATTTTTCAGAAAATAACCAAACAACATTTCGCAAGAATTTTGAATTCACTTCCTTGAAAATGTCTGATTCCCAACTTGTGTAATGTATTGATTTTGCGTGTCAACATCCTCGCATATATTAGCGAAAAAAACTATCGCGAAAAAAGTGATTTACAGTATGGTTGTTTACTTCCCAGGTCAATGGTATCACTTCAATGACAGTACAGTAACAGCATGCGAGCCAGAGACGGTGGCACGGTGTAAAGCTTACATCTTGTTTTATATCAGACGAGAAATAAGACTACCTGATTATCTTAATGTTGCCAATGGAAACGGTCGTCCTGGTAACCATAGGAACAGTAGAAGCTGAGATAGCAATCTGGAATATGTAGAGAATCTATGGTATAGACATCGCAGGTGACCGACACTTGTACACGGATTACCCAGTTGGTCAGTGGTGCGTACAAACATGTCATGTAGAAGAGATCTCAACTATTCATTTCCTTGAATGAAAAATGGAAAAATGCTGTTTTGTATAATCATAACGTCTCTTCTCATACACTTTGTATAAAGTTACACATCAGTTGAATCAAGGTTGCATGAAGACAGTAGTATATTCCTTTACTCAGTGTGTTAATACATTCTTCCATATTGGATTAAGTAATTTCACGAAGCACAATAAAGTTTATAGAGTCAACTCACATTACATAATTTTACCACATGATCTGCCTATAACACTCGATTTTTGGACTCAGAACTCAAGAGGGCTGGATTGTCTAAAAAGGTAGATCTAGGGAGAAAATTATATGCAAAAATCCCAGTTTGCCAGCCGATTGTTGAGGTTATGTCTTATAAGCTTGATCGTCGTTAGAGGAGATTAATATTGCGTTAAGACAGACTGTTAAGTGTGACTGACCATTATCCTGGTGAGTTTATTGTTTGAAACTTGTTTGAACATTCAAAACAATACAGTTTATTTGAATTTGGATGTTTTTGAACATATTACTAAACTACAAGTTTAAAATTTAGCATTTGAGTGCAATAATGGTTAGACAAGGTTTAAATTTAAGTTCTAAATGCACTCCTTTGACTACCATCATAATGTATTTTTGCCAAAAAACTTTTCATTTAGGATATTTATTGTTATAGCTGATTTTTTTTCCAATGTATGCTGCTTCTAATTACTTGTATACTGGTAAATTTTAATTAGAAGTGTAGATTTGCAATCTATAAGCTTTGATGTAGTTTACTGCTGTATTCGGGTTATAAAAATCAATGATGTAAAATACTACCAAAGTATTCGGTGTTTGAAGCATTGTTTTGAGAGGTTGATGTTAATTGGAGGTTCGGAGAGAGTTTTAGTGCCGACGTCTTTCGTTTAAGTTGTGAGTGTATGCGGTAAGAATTTGTATGATTTTATGTAGAAAATTATGTGTGACATTTGTATGGAGGAGTTCATATTACATCTGTTTGAAAAATGGTATGAATCTTCATTGTTATTACAGTAACGTGTAGTGGTTTGGGTGGGTGGGTATGAAAACTAGAGAATATTGTTCAGTTCTTACATGGACTAAGATGCAGTTGTTTTAATTAAAAAATTTGTTGATGCAGTGCATTAGGGGAGTTATGTACATGTAACAAGTGATAGTCATGCAAAGAACTTATAAACGACTATTCGTTTCCATAGTAAATGTTGTTTAAATTTGAAAATCAGTGTCGTGCATGAATTGTGTGTGTCAATGTGAAATGTAGCGGTATACATGCTGTGCATACTAATGGCATATGTGCTTTGCATACTGATATGTAAATATGGATAAGATGTATATGGGTTTACATGTCATGTAATTTTTTGTGTGTTTTTAAGCCAAAAAGCTTAGATTTTAAGCTTAATGTGTTCAGTGTGTATTGCTATAACTGTGTATATGTTGGTTGTTTACATACAGTCTGTCAGGTTACATGAAAACATCATCACGTCTTTCACTTTTAACTTGTTTCCTGGACTGTTTAGAAAATTGTATGTTGAATTTGTATATGTTCGTTTGCCAGGGTCAGGGGTTCCATTTGAATCGGTAGTTGGGGTTTTGACCCTTCCAATTCTAAAAAGCCCATTAATTTTTTACCCTCTAGATTTTGGTTTAAAGGGTCATTTTCTCTTAAAATCGTGGGTATTTTGCCTATAAAATGGTAAAATTTAGTTAAAAGTATTGTAACAACCTTTTAGATCCATAAGCTAGTGGAACCCCTGAGTGTATGTTTAATTGACCAGAAGTGCTTGACCTGTTGATTACCTTCCACCAATTTGTGACCACCATAATCTGGTTCACTATTCTCTCACTTTGTTGTGTGCATGAAAAAAACAAGTTCCATATGGGAGGTTGCACACAAGTTTTAGATAGATATTTCTTGTACATTTTTGTATTTTGTGGTAAATAAATGTACGTTTCACGTATATAAGATTGGGGAATTTGGCAAAAATTTGGTAATTTTTTATAATGAGATGTACAGTCATGTTTAAGAGTCTGGTCAGGAACTCCCTTTACTGACCCTTTACTGTAAAAAAATAGCTGGACGGACCCCCTGAGAAATATGGATTGATTTGCGCATGGAAAGCACTGTGTTCAGGGCTCGACACTAACCGAGACCAGTGAAAATCCAGAAGGACCAGTGAAAATTCTGGAGGACCAGTAACTGTCCTATTTACAAATTTGGCGCTTTTGCCCTTTCGGACCAGTGGCCAAAATAGTTAGTGTCTAGGCCTGTGTGTTATTTGAGAATAAATCAGGGGTTCCACTAGCTCCTGAATCTAAAGGGTCATTTTGATACTTTTGACTAAAATATCTACCATTTCATAGGCAACATACCCATGATATTAAGAGAAAAAGACTCCAAACCAAAATCTTGAGGGTCAAAATGCGGCATTACGGAAATTTCAAGAGTCAACACCACTGCTCCCGAGTCAAATGGACCCCCTCCGATAAATACTTTTTGATTAAATGAAGTGAAGCTCATGCTTAATATACATAGTTGGAGAGATTAGTGGTGAGTATATGTACAGGTAGTTAGTAAGTGAGAAACTTAGGAAATCTTATTTCAAGCTGCATGTCAAAGTTCCTTCATGAAACATTCATCAGGGGTGTCAATATTCCGGATTAATCCGGAATTCCGGATTTAGCTATCCTGAAAGAGCTATGATATCTGACCAAAATAAAAGTTATTTGATGAAAATATCTCAAGAAATGGCCAAGTTATGGCCAATTTAATCTTATCAGAAGGTTTTATTCAATACAAACTTGAGTTAAATATGGAAATAATGCGATTGAATGCCTCTTGTTTGACAAAAATGGTCAGCCGCATTTGATTTTCAGGATTTGTAATTTGACCCTGTTGACACCCCTGATTCATAAACGACGTGTTACACTATTGTAATTTCTTTATTGTTGATTTATTTCTTGTTTTACATCGTACATTGATACTGTTTAAGGTTGACCTTATCAAAATGCTTTAATTTTTTGGATGTTTTTACTCCTGTTAAGTTTAGTGAGGAAAAATCTGTATATAAATAACTCAGTGAGTCATACATGTATAAAGATGTGTCACATGTTGATTATGTACAGTCGAGCATTTTATTTTATTTTTCCGATTTTAGAAATACTGAAACAAGTACATGTATCAATGTTCAGTTATGAAAGTATGGACTTGGTGTCTATAAAATGTATAAATCCATCAGATCAGCAAAACAGAAACCGTAACTGTAATACTACAATGTCAGAGTTTGGAAGACTTGAAACAAAATTTTAGAGGCAATATTTATTTTCTCAGAATTATGTCCATGGAAGGACAACTCTGTTAAACACTTTAATTTCATCATCTGGCTTTATCAAAATCAGATTTTGTTTTTTGTTTGAAACAATTTAATCCTAAGAAAACAATTTCCTGTATTTGATCATCTTGATAGCAAACAATTGATGACTACACAAACTGCTGTATGTCTGTTAGACTATTTTGATAGTAATTGCTGACTAAATGAACTGCACTGTATGTCTGTTAGACTATTTTGATAGTAATTGCTGACTAAATGAACTGTACTGTATGTCTGTTAGACTATTTTGATAGCAATTGCAGACTACAAGAATTATACTGTATGTCTGTTAGACTATTTTGATAGCAATTGCAGACTACAAGAACTGTACTGAATTTCTGTTAGACTATTTTGATAGCAATTGCTGACTAAGTGAATTGTACTGTATATATGTGTATTGCATAAGCGTTGATGGTTATATGTATTTGAGTGCTATCATGTATTTAAATAATAAAAAGTTAGCTGCTCTAATTGTCAAATTGAAATCTTGTTACATTTTGCTTGAAGTGCTTGAGGGAAGTGCTAGTATAAGGGCTGTTGGTTGTCAGTCATACACAATTTTTCAAACAATATACATTGTATCTGCACATATCCCTGCGAATACAGGTACTAATGGTATCAACAGGAATAAAGTCTGATGCAAAACCCAAGAAAAAATGTGATTAAACAGTATATTACATCAGGCCTCACGATTATAAAGCTTTTTCCATGCTCAACCGAATTTCGTGGTCAACTTTTATATGTTTCAATCAGTAAAATGTCTCATACTTTGCTGAAACTTTTATATTACATGGATAGCCTTAAAGAAAGCAGAGCAATATTTTCTGATATGGTAAAGATCATTTGATTGTTAGACTTTCCAGGAGCTAACAAGTTTAATACTCGAATTGACCACGAAAAAAGCTTTATCATCATAGGGCCAGGGCTTATGGTTTGTGACTTATAAATATTTCACATGTTCACAGTCAAATCAATATTACACCCATTATACATTGTACTGATAAATTCACAGAATACTTCCTGTGATACAACAGTAATGTATATTGCCTCAGATTTCAATGGAAACATACAAGTTGTAGAAGTTGGTTTCTTTAGAAAACAATCCACTTACACAGTGTCTGCACCAGCATGAGGTACTATTCTTAATCATATGGTTAATGACCCTACACATAGTGTACATCAAGGGTACGAATGAAGATTGCATGTATATAAAACAGCTGATAGATATACACCGTGTGCTTACTGTAAATGATAGTGTGTAGCTGTGCGATTGTGTGCTAACAGTGTGTACCTGTGTGCTAACATTGTGTAGCTGTTTGATTGTGTGCCAATAGTGTGTGATTGTGTGCTAACAGTGTGTAGCTGTGTGATTGTGTGCTAACAGTGTGTAGCTGTGTGATTGTGTGCTAACAGTGTGTGACTGTGTGCTAACAGCGTGATTGTGTAGGTGTGCTAACTGTACTTGATGATGTGTGACCATGTGCTAACTGTAACTGATAGTATATAGCTAACTGAACTGATCTTGTCATTTGTGATTTCTGGAGACTGTGTTTCCTTAACTGTTGAAATAAATCAATTCACTGTCTGTATATTTGTTTTACAGTCCATCACAAATCCCCCTTCACTTTGTAAAGCATTGTAGTACATTAAGGTTTACTCTTGTCAATCTGTCTCACTTAGGTAAGTGTCGTCTTGTAGAGTAACGGAACTTTTTTTCGCTCGCCTGCGATATTGGGATTATTAAAGGTTCCCTCTCCACAATGTTTCAACACTGGACATTGCAGCTTTATAGGGCGCCTAGGATAATAAGAAAGGCGGAAAAATTTGGTTTATTCCACAAAGGTGGATTAGTCAGATGTGCATTATTTATCAGTGATGTTTTGAGTACAATACTGACCTTATCTGTTTACTTTAGTAATTTGCAAAACCAATTTTGCAACAGTTGACCAAACCTATTCATGTTTGTAAATATCACATTATCCTGGGCGCACTATAACATGAATCATATCAATTATAGCTATTATAGTGCGCCCAGGATAATGTGATATTTACAAACATGAATCGGTTTGGTCAACTGTCAAAATTGGTTTTACAGATCACTTAAATAAACAGATAAGGTCAGTAATGTACTCAAAACATCATTGATAAATGGTGCACATAATTTTAATCCACCTTAGTGGAATATACCAAGTTTTCCTGCCTTTCACATTATCCTGGGCGCACTATATATGTATCTCTTGTTAGGGTTTTATTCAGTTATATTTGATGACAAATTCACTTTACCAGTTTTCCTGGACTGTATTCTAACCAACAATAACTTACCCTTCCATCAAGGAACCAATTACTCCACAGATGAAGGAAAATCACTATTGTGGTGAATTTACATGGAAGTGTATGACCTGCTGCAACTGGAAAGCCTGGTTACACATCCTTAATCCTGTACACTAACCACTGGACAACAGTCGTGGCTATGAGTCTCTGACAAAATAGGTCCAATTAAATACTGGGGTTTAAAGCTATGGCACCAGGTTAATATAAAGAAAAAACAGAAACTGTGTCAAGTTTACATTTTATTATAATATAATAAAGGAACTTGATTCCTTCCATGCTGCATAGTGACTTATTTATGTAGGACAAACTGATTCTGTATTATGTAATATAATTATATACATATGTTATATACAATATAAATGACAATATTTAAACCATAATGATAATTAAACAGATGTTATCCAACAGAACATAGGTGTGTATGGTATTCAATACGAGTCCAGAGACTTTGACACGACTCTCAACCTTTAATTTGCATAATTTAATAGCTGATATATTGATTCTATTTATAACCCTGGTCGTTTGTGTTCACGTGAAGACGCTCGATGTGTAATACCAACTCAAATCTAAAGAACCGATCCTGCATGATTTGTGGAAATTTATATATTCATCGCAAGAGCCTTGTATTATTGTCATGCATAAAGGTCAGGATCATGTCGAATTCTCTGTGCTATACCAATAGAATACATATCAAGACAATGTAATTCCGTTTAACTTATAATACAAGGGAGATAATAACTGCAGTTGTCAAGGGAGGTAATTAATGGAATACAGTATCAAGGGAGATAATTACTGCAGTACATAGTACAGATCCATAAAGCAGGGGTCCTACAATTCCGGAATAATCCAGACATCCTGATTTGCTGCACTAGAAATAATTATCTGCAGAAAATGAAAGTTATTTCCGGTAGGTGAAAAAATTCAAAGAATTGACCAGGTTATCGTCATTTGAAAATTCATCAGCTAATTTTAACGATAGAAGGATGTTTGAACTGTGTTTTGGTGAGGGGGTGTGTGGTAATGACACACAAAACAGACTAGTTTTCAGGATTGGGCATTATGCCTCAGTAGAACCCCTGATAAAGGGAGATAATCACTACAGTACATTGTACAGATCCATAAAGGGAGGTAATAACTACAATATGCTACAGATCCACTGTGGTTGATATAATTCCACACTTAATACATGCATGGATTTCAACAAATCTCATCGATGTTGAGGTAGAGATACTCAAATTTCATATAAAAGCTAAAAAACAGATTTAAAGTGTAGCTGAAAATCAGATGTCCGTTTCCTAAGCAAAGCGCTACCAAGCGCCTTCATTCAGTTACCTCCCGTTCTATTAAATATAGAAGGCATGGATTACCTCCCGTGGAAAGCGCTATGTAGCGCTTTAGTTAGGCAATGGGCAAGAGGGTGCTGAGATTCTTAAGAGTAGAAAACCTGCCAGACTAAGAATTATTGTACAATATTTTTTTTTCTAAGTAGATTAGTGCATTGTATGTACATGTATATATATAAATGTGTTATAAAATAAATAATAAAATGATTAAAGATGGATTTACATTCTGTGTAAAATAATTCTGTGATAAATTATAATGGTAAAATATATTTATTAAAATGGATTAAATTTAAACCGAATGATAGAATTTATTGCAAGTGTAAAATAAGAAATATGTTTTGAAAAAAGGGTACATTGAGTAGTATTTAACATTTAAATTCCTCAAAGACAAAGCCCTAATCTCCCGAAGGGTCTCAGTTTGAGAAAAATCTCATCTCAAATAATGCGTTGTGCTGTTTTGATAATTTCAATGGGAGGCTTAACTCAAAATTTGCGTCACAAAACAAAACATTAATCTTAGTTTTTTACAGTAAAATTTCAAGAGCTCAAACCTCAAATTTATATCAAATTCTAACTTTGATTTGAGCAAAATCTCAATTTGAGATGAGATTTCCACTTGAGATGCTCATGGCCGATAACTCTAGCAAATATATTAAGGAATAACAACCATGGAAAAATTGAATCAAGATTATGGGTAAAAACTCATTTAAAATTACTTAATACCCACTGTACATGTACTGAAATTCGTGATCCTTGAAAACCAAGCTACAAAAAATAAAGTTCAGAAATTAGATAACATTCACAAAAAATGCATGAAAAGTTTTGATGAAATCTGACTACAAAGCATTTATTCTCAAATATAAAATATATGCATATTTATTATTTTAGGACGTATTTTAATACCGTAGTATGCATAGTTATATTATTTGACTAATTTATGATGATAATGTATACATTTATATCGATGTATGATGATCTTTGAAGTTAAATGTTGTAAAATTAGTCAGCAACAGGCCCCGATCTACCGAAGGATCTCAATTTAAGCTAAATCTCATCTCACATAATGTCATTCATCTCTGAAGTAATTTCCATGGGAGGATGGGCTCTAAATAGGCATCACAAAACAGACTCTGAGTCAAACTTCTGATATATCTACTCTGAATTGACCAAAATCTCAATTTGAGCTGAGATTCCTACTTCACTTTAAATGCTTCGAAAGATCAGGGTCTTTACTAGTAACTATAAGTCAAATTATACATGGCCAGATTCGATAATTGAACAATACAATAATTTAATGAATGTCCATAGACAGATAATGTACAAGTGTTTGGCAGTCAAAGCATTTCTCAGATCACAGAAGTTGTCCCCCTTGTTAATTTTTCATGACTTACCTCCCTTACATACTCTTCCAAATTAAACAAAGGGAGGTAATTCTAAAAGTAGTACAATGGAACAAAGGGAGACAATTTAGTGATTCATTTACAAAGGTGGGAAAAACTTAGATAGCAGATAATTATAGGCTACATACCAGTGTAAGACTTCTGTATTTGAATTTAAAAAGAAAAGACAACAACCAAGCTCTGTAAATCTGACTGCAAAGTTCTGAATACCTTTAAAACTCTAAAAATTTCTAAAATAAACGTTGAGTTATGTATGTACAATGGTGCAGAGAGCTAAAACTGAGTTGATCTGATGAAAATATACATTTTGTACAAATATCAACAAACATAACAAAAAACAAAATGGCACATTTGTTTGTGTCGTTATAACAAAAATATCACATCAACAAGAACAAACTTATACATAACAAGCGTTGTATAAAACATGAATAGATTGGTTCAATTACTATAGTAACCATATACCATTATCTATCATCAAATCAAAGACTATATACTTCCAACTAAAACTGTGACCTACAATGATTAAAAATATCCTCTAATGTTAACCTTTAAGTTAGCAATAGAACGAGTATCCATATATTAGATGCTTTAATCAACTGATGATCCAAAGTAAAAAAGTACCGTGATTGTTGCGAAAAAAGGGCCATTATGGCTAACTCCTAACGGTAAAGTTCAAGTTAAATTACATTTTTTTATAGTTCCAACAGCAAGTTGTCAGTGCCTTTAGGCTAGTACTTAGTGCCCTATACTAGTACACATGCTCTATGTTGGTACCAAGTGATCTAGGCCGGTACCCAGTGCTCCAGGCCAGTAACCAGTGCTCCAGGCCAGTAACCAGTGCTCTAGGCCGGTACCCAGTGCTCCAGGATGGTACCAAGTGTTCAAGGCCGGTACCCAGAGCTCCAGGATGGTACTCAGTGCTCCAGGCCAGTAACCAGTGCTCCAGGCCGGTACCCATTGCTCCAGGATGGTACCAAGTGTTCAAGGCCAGTAACCAGTGCTCCAGGATGGTACCCAGAGCTCCAGGTCAGTAACCAGTGCTCCAGGCCGGTACCCAGAGCTCCAGGCCAGTAATCAGTGCTCCAGGCCGGTACCCAGTGCTCCAGGATGGTACCCAGTGTTCCAGGCCAGTAACCAGTGCTCCAGGCCGGTACCCAGTGCTCCAGGTTGGTACCCAGTGCTCCAGGATAGTACCCAGTGCTCCAGGCCGGTACCCAGTGCTCCAGGCCGGTACCCAGTGCTCCAGGATGGTACCTAGTGCTCCAGGCCAGTAACCAGTGCTCCAGGCCGGTACCCAGTGCTCCAGGATAGTACCCAGTGCTCCAGGCCGGTACCCAGTGCTCCAGCTGGTAACCAGTGCTCCAGGCCGGTACCCAGTGCTCCAGGATAGTACCCAGTGCTCCAGGCCGGTACCCAGTGCTCCAGCTGGTAACCAGTGCTCCGGTTTGAACAAATGCACTAGCCTTGGATGATTAAATCGCACAAAAATCTAAATAAAATTGCTGGTTAAGAACAATTACAGCTCCGCGTTGAAATAAACACTTGTTCACAATTTATTTGTAACAGTTCATTTTTAGTACATATTAAACATGTGTCTACACTAAATTCAAAGTAGAAAATTCTAACATCTAAATTTTGATTTTCCTTAAATATGCAAATTAAAATACTAGGTATGTTTATCTTGTAATAAATAAATTAGACAAGCAAATATACAGACATATAATTCATAACCATTGAACATGTCAATTTTTTTCTAACATACTTAATGACCATGGTCAAAACATGTTTAGAAATAAACAAAAACTGTTACTAAAGATTATGAATATCCACAGGTACTGCTCTGGCCCAGTTATGGAAGCTTTAGAGACTTGTGCAGTTTTCTTGAAATCCGACCAAAATGGTCAGATAGCCCAGATAAAAGATATGAAAATTTCATAGAGCAATTACTCAGTAAAATTTATCCCAGCATAATTTGCTGCTAATATGCACGACTAGGCCACTTGCATGAGTCTTGATGACAGAGAAATTGAGCCGATAGATTTTGCCCACAGATGAACAGGCTGAAGAACCTAACGCAATGTAGTCCCCATGTATTTTATATCTGGGGATATAACAAGAAGTGGGATTGTCTTGAATCAGATAATTCAAACCTTAAATCAGATAACTCCGTTTAGACTCCCAATTCGGCCATATTTTAGTTAAGAGGGGTGTTCGAATTTTTTTCCAATTGCCTTTCCTTTCCTAGCAACCAACTTAATCAGTTCACAATTTCAAACTGTTCTCCGAGCAATATTTTCATCCATATCTAATCATCAATATGTGGTATACCACAACGTCAAACCTCAAGATGAAAGTTTGGCATAGGTGTAATATATGTATATACAGTAAAACCTTAGTTAATGACCATCTTATGACCACCCTTTACTTCCTGGTACCGACTTTTTATGTCCCATCTCTCTGGTACCCTATTGTGACTCCTCATTTCCCTGGTACCCAGCTTTTATGCCCAATCAACCTAGTACCCACTTTTCATGTCCCATCTCCCTGGTACCCACTTTTAATGTCCCATATATATGCCCTGGTACCCACCTTTCATGTCCCATATCCCTGGTTCCCCCTTTTCATTCCCCATGTCTCAGGTATCCACTTTGCACAACCCATCAGTATAAAGATAGGTCTGGATCTTAATCAAAGGAACCGTCTCTACAAACCCCATCATTATAAAGCTATGATTGGACTCCTTACATCCTTAATTATCACAACCAATGATAATCTTAGCATCCAGATTTTACCATATATATATATACATAATAAGCTTTCAATTTATACTAGTATAACAAAACTTTCCCTGGCTTACAATCATTTGAATCATACTGGCACAGTTAATCTACTTGATACACAGAATCCACTAACAGGACAGTTCAGCTACCACTAGCTAGTTGATTCCTTTCTTATAGTTGCGATAATTTGTTCATGAAATTCATAAAGTTCGGTAATTTTGCTGCCCAGTGTATCCTGTAACTGTATCACTTCATCGCGCTCGTTATCTTGACTCGTACGATAGTCTTGTAATAATTGCTGTAGATCGTGAACTTTTTGATGTAAACTTCGATTTTCTTCTTCCATTGCCTGAAATGTGTCAGTCAACAATAAGTACTCCTATAAAGTCAAGGTCATACATAGGATCAAGGCCAAGGTCAAATTAAATTTGAACCTAACTAGGACACATTGACAT
Source organism: Spisula solida (assembly GCA_947247005.1). Taxonomy (NCBI): domain Eukaryota; kingdom Metazoa; phylum Mollusca; class Bivalvia; order Venerida; family Mactridae; genus Spisula; species Spisula solida. The sequence continues at coordinate 22,150,087 of OX365951.1, forward strand.
TTGCTTATAGAAAAGTGACATTGACAGGCAAATATATTTGGTGTCACTAGACAGGCAATTACATAGATATTTGAAAACAATCAGACATAGTTTAGAAACATCCATAACGTTCACATGACTGGGTCTAGCCATTCAAATAAAGAGTACTTCGAGTTATCTAGCCCTCCAAATAAAGAGTAATTTGAGTTCTCCAGCCCTCCAAATGTAGAGTAATTTGAGTTCTCTAGCCCTCCAAATGAAGAGTAATTTGAGTTCTCTAGCCCTCCAAATGTCCAGCCCTCCAAATGAAGAGTAATTTGAGTTCACTAGCCTTCCAAATGAAGAGTAATTTGAGTTCTCCAGCCCTCAAAAAATGAAGAGTAATTTGAGTTCTCTAGCCCTCCAAATGAAGAGTACTTTGAGTCTTCTAGCCCTCCAAATGAAGAGTAATTTGAGTTCTCTATTGTTTTATAATGATATTAAAGATAATTAAGATACAATTTATGGTACAATGTATTTCAAAAAGATGTTAGCATTCCAGTCAGTAATAAATAAACAATCCACATAATAATTAAGCATTAAGTAAAAATATATTTCTCATGCCAGCAAAATAAAAATAATAAAATAAAATGAAAATAAAGTAACACATTGATTTGTTTACTACTAGTAATATAGCTACTGATGTACAGTGTGTGAAACAAATGAGACTTTGTCATATTAGTAGTAATGTTCATATAGCATTAACATTCTCAAAAATACAAAATTGTACAATGGTTACGAAAATAATGTATAATGTAAACAACTTTTAAGAACAAGAGGAACAGAGCAAAGTCTAAAAGATCGAGTGGAAGCTATCAAGACCGCAAATTGAACGATTCTGTCGAAGGCCTGTACACTGTGAACTTATCCAAGCCAAGAGTGAACACTATGGAATGATGTATGAACAGTGAACAGGCAAATACCATCAGAGGTACAATGTATGTGTACGCAGTCCCAATTAGACCAAAGCATTTTGTGATGTATTGCGCAATGTTTTGTACTAATTCTAGACCTCCTTCTTGTAGCAGGCTACTGCAATATCTTCCTAATAATACGCCCAGTTCAAGGATAATGTGAGTGAATTCTTACGTGATAATTATTTTGGTTTTTATCAGTTTGCAAACAACTTTTCGTTCATGGGCATAATACAGGGGCATGTTGACCTTTGTTTTCCTGTGATAAAATTATCAACCATTACTAACATACTTGTCTGCAAGCAATTGTCTTTCCCCCCACACATATTTGAAAGACATACCATTGCCTTCAAAATTTACGTCTATTAACTGACATGATATTGCCTTCAAAATTTACCTCTATTAACCTATCATTTGCAAATTAATATGCAATGACAACAGCTGATTAAAAGCATTGTGAAGGGAAAGCCAACCATCAAACAAGGAGACATTTAATGTCAATAAAAATGTATTAACTTTCAACTTTATATATATACTAGAATACTGAACATGGTCGGGCTGGGGCTGTAAGTCAGTAAACAAGATTCCTGATACATAACAACAATAAACTGATACCGGTGAAACTATCTAATGTAACAGAAGCTACATCTAAAACTGTCATAGCATCATTCCTCCAGTGACTATACTTACTTTTACACCATCAACCTAAATAAACATTAACAAGTCAGAAACAAGAAAATAGTGAAAAGAAAAAGAAAACAAGACTGCGTTCAATAAAAGCTTATGCCCCCTGTGGAAGCCTTGTCCATAAAGTCTAAGTCCAAAATTAGGTCAAGGTGAAGGTCAAAATGGGGTCAGGTGATACAGGCGTGTGGAGAGTGTTCATACACAACATCCATGCAAGTATGAAAGCTTTGTAGCAAGCCATATTAATGCTAGAAGAAACGGTCAATTTGGGTTAACCAGGACGGACGAACGGACGAACGGAGGGACGGATGGACGGACGAACGGACGGACAGGTGAATCACTATATGCCTCCCCATCTATCGATAGGGGGGCATAAAAAAAATAAGTTTTTGTAAAGATGTATGACCCATTACATCAAAGGGGAGCATTAAAATAAGAGCATAGTAAACGTGGAAGATAGAGAATGTTCTGAAGATGTGTAGTCATAGCGATTTATATGACATCTTGGTTTGTTAAGGGAGTGCCTGCTCTGAAGATGATACTTGAATGACTGAGATATTCAGGCAATATTATAATTTGGCCTTTTAGTATTGACCATTTTAACCAATGTCAGAATATAACCTACACTATGAGCCAATGAAAACGCCAATTTTAGGCAGTTAAATAAAAAATTTAATAATAAAATTTTGCTCTTAGCAGACGTGACATCATGTGTTGGCTCGAATTTCTATTGTCCAATCAAAATGCAGGATGTTATATTCTTCACTCGCTTGGCCCTGTTTAATCATTAAAAATTTACTTAATTTGTCCTTACTGTTACATACTCAATATTATGAATGAAATTCTATGCAACAAGTTTTGAGTGTATGCCATCAAACCTGAAACATTTAATATGATGTTTTTATATGATATCAACGTGTAGTTTGATAAGTTTTCCACGAATACACGCATGCCCGCTGAGACAGATCTACTGATTACAATACATTATACAGATAACGAATGCATCTTACTCCTGTTTGCAAGAATTCTTATTATACATACTCATAGTTTAAAATCTTGTAAATGAATTCTCCTTCAACCAACAAAACTGCATTCATAAGCAAATAGACAAGACCCTCGTTCACATACAGGGTCACTTTATATATATTAAATGTCAAAGGGTGGCTGAATAGCTCAATTGCTGAAAGGGGCCTTCGAAAACTTGAATTCTTAAATGCTGAGCACAGCCTTAATTTGCCAGTCACCTTTCTGCTGAAATATGGCAGGCATATGAGTGCCTTCACCCATAATTAAACCCAGGTCGCCAGATTAGACGGCAAGCGCCCTAACCATTGAGCTACGGAGGCAAACTGCCAACTTAACTTATATATATGTAAATGCCAATCTGAGTGAGCTATTGAGAGGCAATAGGGTATGTCCAACCATGTTGCCTCGATAAAAAAGTCTTTAATACATAATTACTATTGGCCAATGGTCAGTATTTTATTAATTATTCAGCCAATAGATTATTGGATGGCAATTTTCATATGCATGGTTATGTCATTTGTGAACTGGTTTGTATTAAGTCCAGTGCTAGACTCAGTTGCAAGTTTATACCCAGTACCAGTACTGACTTTGTGAATATTCAATCAAAGCACTCACAATGCAGACAAGTTTTATGTTAAGTAGAATTCAATATACCAATGGTATTACCTACACCGTAGAGCATCATTGTCTGTCACATTATGTTCTTGTATAGAAATACAGTACTCAGTCCATCAAGGTCAAGATATAAGAATAAATATATTCTTAAAGAAGTGAGATCATGTATAGCTGCAGTATAAAAGGTACTAGCTTCAAGAGTTTGAAAAAAATACATAGGTTCGAAACAAAATCAAGCATTAGTTTATCTTGTCATTCCGAAGCTGTCATGCCAGACAACATCAATATACCTCCCCTATATAAATAGGGGTCAAAAAGGGGCTGTGGTCCCAGCTTACTTTGATCAGTTTGGATTTGGAAGATGAGCGAAAAAGAACTCCAACCTTGAGTTTATTTTGTAAATTTCCGTTTGCTGTTTCTCTCGTAGTCATTTCTGCGAGTCGTTGCTGTAGTCTATCTACTTCCTGTAAGATACAAGAAACAGAAAGTGAAAACTCTACATTGTTACCTCCAATGTAGGAGAACTTAACCAATATTTTTAAAAGTCCAGAAAGGGGCAATAACTCTAGCAAACAAGACTGCGTTCAATAAACGCTTATGCCCCCTGTTGTCTATAAATAAGTCCAAAATTAGGTCAAGGTGAAGGTCAAAATGGGGTTAGGTGATACAGGTGTGTGGAGAGTGTTCATATACAACATCCATGCAAGTATAAAAGCTTTGTAGCCATATTAATGCTAGAAGAAACGGTCAATTTGGGTTAACCAGGACGGACGGACGGACGAACGAACGAACGAACGGACGGACAGGTGCATCACTATATGCCTCCCGATCTATCGATACGGGGGCATAAAAAATTACTAGCATGTACCTGATTTTACAGGTATTGGTGGTGAACAAGTGTTGCAAGTTTCAAAGCAATAGTTTTGATAGTTCAGAAGAAACGTTTTCGAAAAATCCTACGAGCTTACAAACAGGAAGTCAACACTGTTTATTACCTCTAATGTAGGAGAGGACATAAAATTATAAAATCATATAGGAGCTTCACTTGGGGCAGAATCTCAAGTAAAAATCCTGAGAGATAAAATGTCACTTTTAAGAATTTCAAGGATTCAAATGGTTACTTCAAGGCTATTTTAAAGATTTTTCTTGTTATTTAACAATGAGTAATTTTCTTTATAGGAGAGATCACCGTATTCTTACACAAAATGCCCATCAGCAATCTATTAGATGAATGATCAATAAAAACCCGTCATTCACCAATAGCTAGCTGGTGGGCACATTTGCATATGAATACCTCTGTATACAAATGATCTTTCCTATTTCAAGGACGAGAGAAAGAGAAGTATGACCTACCTGGTCCTTATATTCGTTGTCTCTCTGTAAAGATTCTATTTTATCATTGAGGTCAGAGAGCTGTGCTTGTAGGCTGGATATCTGGTCTGGATTACCTTGTTTCTTCTCCAACTCCGAAATCTGTAATATAATCATGACTTTACTGTAAACCAAGAAATTATTTCGCGCGATTTAATTTCGCAGAGTTCGCGAGTGGTAGAATTTCACGAAATTAAGTCTCCGCAAAAGTGTTAAAAACGCGAAAATTTGTAGTCTCGAATATGCCGATGATCAACAAAACGCGAAAGTAAATTGGATTACAGTAACTCTACATCAAGTAGAACAAGAAGGGTTTTTTACACAAAAATGCATGTCTCTCACTAAGGGATATAACTCAAGGGCAAAATCAGCTGACCTAAAGCAGAACTAGGCTTGGTACCATTGAAATCTGATCAATGGTTATGGAGAACGAGCACAGACATACTTCTAGTAACATCCATTCACCCATCCAGATGTCCTGCATAAAATCAGTACTTAAAAGTACTTAATTGTTTTGTAGACCTGCTTATGTCAGACTGTTGGTTATATTGACCTTAAATTGTACAAAAGCAGGGAAAAAACAACCAAAATACAGACCTTCTTTTTTAACCTTGATGTTTCATCTTTATAGCCCGCTAACTGTTTCTTCCATTCATCAACATTGGCTGTCGATTCTTGTAGAGCTGCCGTTAATCTTGCATTGTTATTTTTCAAGGTCTGTAACTCTATCTCCCATTTCTTGGCATTTGATGAACTGAAAATCAGAAATGATCAGGTCAAAAATTTTTACTATCGCACGCTAAGTACCTGATAACAGGAGATGTTTGTAAAACATAATATTACAAGCCACACATACTTACAGCTTGTCAATTTACATAAAATATCTCTGTGATCTTTAACTTTGACCAACTGACGTCAAAACCAATGATAGTTATCTACTGGTCACAACCAATCTGCATTCCTAGTTTGAGGATTATAAGCCTATTTCATTTATAAGTGATTTATTTCAGGGGTGTCAACAGGGCCAAATTAAAAATCAGGAAAATTGTATGCGGCCGAACATTTTTGCCAAACGAGAGGCCTTCAATGAGATTGTTTCCATAATTAAGTCAGTTTGTATTAAAGAAAATCCTTCAGAGCAGATTAAAATAACCATAACTCAGCCAATGCTCTTTCAAGGATGATAAATCCGGAAATCAGGATAAATCAGGAAAAATCAGGAAAATTGACACTACTATTTATTTGAAACCATTTGGTCTACCATCTGACCCACTGATGTATGTGTGAAAGTAATATTTTAAGGTTCCACCTTCAACGAGCCGGAGGGTCAAAATGTCACTTTTAGAAAAGTTCAGGAGTCAAGTGTTGTGGGTCGAATGAAACCTATGAATTATTGTAGTGCTATTTCATTTTAAATCATGTAAGGGTTAAAATTCAGTATAATTATAAATTTAGGAATAACAGTGGCATGAAATCTGACAGGTACAGTATGGTAGGATATGTAAAGGCGGGGGGGGGGGGGGGGAAACTGACACATGTATATACAGACAATGATAAACAATGAAAGATAGGCATCAAAGTTACAGCATACCTATCATCTTATATCACACACATCAATACAGCTGCAAACTACATAATATCATGTGATACTGTAAAACAAGGGAGTTGAATTTTAGTTGATTTTGTTGTTGAACTCGACCACAAAATCTAAGGCCCACAAGTAATGGACATTCCCAATACAGTGCATAAGTTTACCCTTCCATGTTTTGTAATCCACAAACTTATGACCCCACAAAAATGTATTTTCATCAAAATCCACGAAATTTAATACTCACAAAAATATGTGATTTAACAGTAGGTAAAGGCCTAAAAAAATTTGTTTCTGGCAACAAAGGTAGGTTGAATATTTTTTTTTACATCTATATCTAGAGAAGAGTCCTACAGATTGAGTTAACTGATCACAAGGTATAAGTTTCAGCCACACTAATACCTGGGTCACACATCTAATCCAAATTATGTCTAATCAGGCCAGAGGTCGAGCGGACATTGGCTAGCCATTGGGCAGTGGTCAGAGAAATTTAAATCTTAAAATTAAATATGATAAGCTACTGATCATTTGGAATCAGCACAATAACATCAGTTACAGGGACAATGTCCGGGTAACCAGTGTTTTGTGACCCAGGTATTATCAAGGTTTTGGATCACACGGTTGTCAGTCTAACTGTTTGGTGTTTGTGATGACAAGTTTATATCACACCTCTTATCAGGGTCACTGGTCCTGAGGTTGTGAGCCCAGTAGTACTGTTCTGGCTTTCTGCTTACAAACTTCACAATGACCCATTTTGGCAGAGGAACTGGTCAGTAACTTAAACAACAGTCAACATGATGGAGTTTAAAGTATTAGAAGAGTCAAACCTATTACCTCTGAGCTAGTGCTAGTTTGAGTCGATCATTTTCATACTTGATTTGACTATCAGGTGAAGTATTGCCATTTGATCCAGGAGTGTTAAATGAGTTACGTCGTTCACGAAGGTTCACATTCTCTTTCTGCTGCTCTGCTGGTTGCTACGGAAACAAAAATAAAACATATGGTGTTTATTAATCTGATTTTGTTTAATTAAACAAGTATTAAAAGTTCTAACCAAGAATCAAACATATATTTACCACCAAGGAACGATCTCTCTTCACAATATTTAAGATATTCATGGCAAATAGTGATTTTACAGAAGGCAGGGAGAGATTTTGATGTGTAGGTTCTAAATATTACGGGGTCCCGGCATACCCAACCCCTTTAAATGTTTTGAACTGTAGATACCCTATAGGGCGTTTTGGTATTTTTGGTCACTTCAAAAGTAGTAAAACCATCTTCAAATGGACTGTACTAAAATTATTTGGTGAAATGAAGTGTTGGCACAGGCCTGGGCCTAGCAGCAGTTACACTACCTAAAGGGGACAAAGGACCCTTTATAATGAGGCAGAATTGGTAACACTACAGCAGTCATTTTACATTTTCAACCCCCTCTCTATTCGCCACAAAATCCCCAATACATTACATGATCAATTTTACTGATACCCTTTGTTCGAGAATAATTGACACAAATTAATCTTTTATAGCAAGATCATATATACAATTTGACTACAGCAAAACTCATTGACAAAGCAGATTTCTGCTTTTTCCCCATACTGTAATGTGTGTACTTGGGTGTAATTAATGATATTGTGATCAGCTTTAAGCATATTCTAATGAATTGTTCCCAGCTAAATCTTTCTTTCACTATAGTATTATAAAAATTATGTTCTCCATACAGGTACCTATATTAGCAGTAGCTCATGTGTTAACTACTTTCACAAACAAATTGAGCACTTTATTTTCATAAATCATTAAATTCTGTGTGTACATACACTGCATAGAACACCCAATATTTAATAGTCAAATGATCGAAAAATACTAAACAGTTTAACAATATATCTATAAATCTTTCATATGAAAGGAAAATAATTTCAATTGTTAAAGCATAATTTTATAGCATACAAACTGTAATGAAAATATTTATCATTTTATCAAAAGAGCTAAAATGCGAAACCAATTTTTCCAATTAATTGAAATTGGTGAATTTTGTAAGTGATTGTTCAATTACTGTCAATAAAAAAGATCTTCATTATTGTGCAGTGTAGCTTAATACAAAATTGTGAGGGGTATTATTTCTTATTCAAATTTGTGAGGGGGTATTTTTTTTATTTCAGAACTTGATATATTTGTGTTTTGGTTTCAATGTGAGTTAATGTGTCCCCTGATGGTCATGTGGCTTTATTGTGCTAAGTAATGTTTTACCCATAATTCCAAAGTTATGTTTATTCGTGCTTGCAGCTGATGACCATGTGCATTACCAATATTATTTTACAAAATGATTTATAAAGGGAGACTATCAAATTACTGTAAACCAAGAAATTATTTTGCACAATTTTGTGATAAAAACATTAATATGGACATTGCAGGAAACTTAAAAATGATAAATTTTGTAGTTGCGAATATGCTGACGATCAGCAAAACGCGAAAGTTAGTATTTGCGAAAGTAAATTGGTTTACAGTATATTGATTGACTTAACAAGATATCTTATCAAGGGAGATCATTTTTGTTATTTGTCCAAAAAAGCTGCCACATTCTAAATCACTCTTTATCATAATAATCGTGAAAGATGATAACCAAACAATGTCACTAATGGTTTTGAATTTTTTTTTCGAAGTTTTCAAATTTATTTTCAGCTCCCATTACTTACCTTCTCATGCAAATAACATCAAACCATTATCGGGTAATATATATTTGTATGAGAACCACCCAGGGAATATTGATTTACAGATGTAGTGATTTAGGAGATGTTGTTTTAAAGAGAAATAAATATAGTCTGCTGATGATAACACTAGCCTTTGTTTACAAATAAAAATGAAAATTAAATACCTTTTCGATGTCCATTTTTGTTCAATTTTGTGCCATATATATTACCACTTGCATAAACTCTTTAACTCTATGCTGATAACAAGCGGCCAGTCGACCGTACAGTGTTTATATTATCCATGGTTATTTATTGTTAAGGCTAGAGTTTATCCGGCAAGCTATAGGTACAAATACTCCATATTTCAAACCATTATGTAAGCCATTAGTTTACAGCTTTTATAGAAATTGATTTCTGTAACAAGTAAAATTAGTACTTAAAATCAAGTAAAATTAAATGCTCACAAAAGTAATTGTTTCCCCACACAAAGACTTTATTATTAGATTCAAGTTATCATTTAATGGATCAGGGTATAAAGGGGACTGATAAGTTGATAAATGTACGTTCAAGAAGTATATAGTAATTAGCTTAACCATGAAATACAGTCATGATATACAGTCATGGTAGCGATTAAATCATTTGACAAGGCATATCTTTCGGCCTGAATATATTACATTCATAAAACTGACTGAATACTTCATATTAACAACATCAGCTTCCTAGATTAAAGAAGAGTATGTTTCAATAATCATTATATTTATATATTTTTCTTAAATATTGTGATCTTTGACCTTTTTCTTTGTTTTTGGCCAACATTGTTGACCTAGATGACCCAGTTTTGCATTTGGCCTTTAAATTATAGAAATTAAAATTGTGACCTGAGGTTCCATAATAGTTGAGTGAGTCTATCCTGTAAACTGATGTTTTTTCTCATATTTAACTTTGTGACCATTTTTAGCTTATAATCCATCCCAATATCCAACATGGTCCTAAAGTTAAATAACTTCCCCTGGTCATTGGGCTACCTAAACTTGCGTTTGAGACTCCCTAGGGAGACTATTTCACACCTGGTTTGTGTGCAGCCAACATTGAAATACGGCACCCAGGAATATAGAACATGTACAGATACTGCCTTCATACTAACAATTCATGCCTAGGTCGAGTGGAGCATTGTGGGTTATTCTTGCTCAGAGAAATTAAGCGGTAATGCAGACGGGGATTGAACCCAGGACCTCTTTAGCACAGTTATTTACATAATATTATATCTTTTTAATACCTGCGGCTCTCGCATCGACGTAAGACTAGAACTGCGTGTATGAAAGAACCCTCTGTTGGTTGGTGTCTCACGGGGCGTGGTCGTTGAGGAGGAGGACTGACTATCATCAGCGTTACCATTGACAGTCGTTGGAGATTGGCTCTGTGCCAACTGTTGCCTTGTTAACTCCTTTACATCTTTAAATTTCTCAATAAACTGAAAAACAAATTCAAGGACCATAACTCACAAATAACTACCGGTATGCAATATACTGACAGTAAAGATTAAATAATTGTTTCCTTCTTTGTATTGATTGATCTGTCATTAATGAAGAGGCACATAATAAAATCTGCATGCTATGATCTCATGTTGGGATTTGTAACAAAACAAATGAGACACACCAATGGCATGGAAAGAAGTGCTCCAAATCATGCCATTGGTGATTATCCTTGCATGGTTACAGACCCTTGTGAGTTCACATGTTTCATTAGAACCACAGGGTCCTGGGCTCACTTCAAGTCTGAAATTTTGAAATGAGTCCCAGTGGTTGTTACCAAAAAACGTTTCAATGGATGTGATGATCTAAGGCATGGTTTATATGAGTCAAGCATTAACTGACGAGATTCTCTCAAATGTCAAATTATTAAGTGTCATTTTATATCTATAACAAGCAAAACATGACTCGAACATTGTTCAAAATGGTACGACTGTCATAATTAATCTAATTAAATATCAATTAACAGCATATACTACACAAAATGCAACACAATGTTCAACTTACTGTCAAATTATAATAACAGCGTTTATTGTTGTCTAACATTTAGTGTTGACATCAATAATGGTGTTTTTACAAATTAACACCATGGCTATCACAAGATAGGGATACAAACTGAACTCAATGACACTTGGGGGAAACAAAAAAACATTGACAGGTATTATAATATCATCTGTTCAGATCAGATATATGAACATTGATTGAGGTGTTAAAAGTGTTATTTTGGTGGTGAACTTTGTTAACGTGACCTATATGAGAAATCACCGTATTCATATGTAAAATGCCCACCAGCAATCTATTGGATGAATGAACAATAAAAACCTGCCATTCACCAATAGCTAGCTGGTGGTATGAATACCTTTGTATATAAACATGATCTCTCCTATCTGTTTACCCTAGTGGGACAAGTGGTCTAGTTGGTAAGGGCTACTGACTGCTGATCCTAAGGTTGTGGGTTCGATCCCTACTCCAGCCAGGTCAAAAACAGAAAGGCTTTTCAGTGTTTCCCACCTAACATAACTAAAATTACTAATATCGTTAAGCGAGTTCCCATGTATGATGCTTTACATCGGCACGTAAAAGAACCAGGGAAGCTTCTGGAACTTGGGTATCTTCTGTATCATGCACTATCCCCCAAGAACTAAAGTGACTGACCTCTTCTGGGGGCCTCGCCCATATGGATTGCCGGTAGCAAGGATAAATAAATTCAAATAAACCATCTGTTTACCAACCAAGGGGATAAAAAGCCAAAGCTATCAAAAGACGTATGGTTATCACATACATGCCATGAATCGTAGAACCCTTTGCATGAGATTGGCGATGCAAATGCAGGAGATTTCAATCAAAGGCAGGAGATTTTCCTGGCTCAAACTTCTGACTAGCATTAATGAAATTTATATGCAGTTTTGATTTATTTTACTTGTATGACAATACCATGCATGCTTCATGGAGCAAATAAAACTGATCTTTGTGATCATTTTCATTATGTAAACAACAAATGTCAGGCTCCAGTATGTCCAACATCTGCGCGAGATTTGATCAATTTGCCTCCGATGATGCTTGAATAGAGTCTCAAATGCATGAAACTCACATATTATGCACCAGTCAATGTTATGCCCGCCCGGGGACGGTGGGGATACAGGGGGAATTAGACAGGGGAATCTTCCCGACAGGTGGGAATTTGATAACCTTATTGACTCCAAGTCCCTGGAAATAGACTTTGGTTCAGGAATATTGACACCACGAAAGACGACATCGATACTTTTATATTTGTTTTTATTAAAGTACCTGGATGAAAAACTATACCCCAGGGTGGGGATTTAGACAGTAAGCATTGTCTCCAGGGTGGGGATTAAGACATGAATATTGACTGGTGCATTATGCAGGAGATCTGGCATGTATGTTATCAATGTTATAAGGCCACGATGATGACTTACTGCTGATTGTAAGCCTAGCAATAACTTCTGCTTAACAACCCCTGTCCAAAAGTCATTTCAATGAAGTTATGATAAATTCACCGTTTCACTGTACAAGCATTAATATTACCTTGGCTAAATCTGCCTCTGTTCCAAAGCCAAGCCCATATACGGTGTTGGCACGAGGATCTGACCACTGTCCAAACTTCTGGGATGTTTTAGTGAAAGCCATATTAGGTGTGATAGTACTGTTGATGATGGCCTGAAATATGAAATTACAGATATACAATAAAGCCCAAATCATCATACTATATATTCACATACAAAATTAACTGGAATTCATTATTTTGCAAAGCAGCATGTTATCTGACCACATTCAACTGCAGGGGTGTCAACAGGGTCAAATTAAAAAAAAGAAAAATCGTATGCGGCTGACTATTTATGCGAAACAAGAAGCCTTCAATGACATTGTTTCCATAATTAACTCAGATTGTAATAAAGAAAATCTATCAGAGCAGATTAAATTCACCATAACTAAAATTGCCATTTCTCCAGATATTTTCATCAAATAACTTTTATTTTGGTCAGAAGCCATTGCGCTTTCAGGAATGATAAATCCGGAATTCCGGATAAATCAGGAAAATTGACACCCCTGTAAACTGAGACTCGAGCTTATACTCGTTCTAGTCTGTTTGAAGAGTCTCAGTTAAATGTGGTTTGTTGAGACTGGGTCATTCAACTAGGGCATTACACTTGTTGAAACTAGGTCACACGGCTGGGGGTTTCAGCTTTTTTTTCGCTGAAACTTGTAGGTCATTCAGCTGAAACCATGGCATTCAGCTTTTTAATACTGTTTATCTTTAACTTTTTAGGACTTTAATTATACAACTAGAACTAGGTATTTCAGCCGTTTTACTGCTGAAACTAGTTCATACAGCTTTTTGACAGCTGGGACTTTGGCAGTTCATTTTCTCGTTAAGTTATGTGTTGCCAGGGCGTGGTGCCTTGTAATTATGGTATGTGATGTTTTTATGTTTCTGTGCTCAGCTAGTTAAGTTCATTTCGTTCGCCAGAGTCCGAAACATAGTCTTGAGAACTTGACTAGCCGCTGATGTATGAGGATGGTTAAGTTGAGCGCTGCCTTCACTGTCCCACTTTATATTATCTTTTAACTTTTGATTGACAGAATTGACCTGCAAATGGTGGTTATAATCTTTAACATTCACGAGTACCTATGAAAAGCTTCCCCAAGTTTAATTACTCTCACATCTATTTTGTCGATCAATATCATCAAACTTGTTTGACAAGGCCTCAGAAAATGATTGTTTTGATAAGGAAATAACTGAAATAGTTGACATGACACCATGTCGGGGACATGACACCATGTCGGGTATCAGTACAGCCATCTTGCTTCTAAGTTTACCTTTTAGTATAGTAATGTAGTCCCTGATCTTGATTACAAAAATACCTGTGGTTTATATTACTATACAGTCTAACTTGTACTAGCGACCACGTGTAGTAAGCGACCTTTGTCTTAAACGACCGGTTTCAATTCCTCCTGACCATATTTGCTCTATTTGTCTATTGTATTAAGCGACTTTTGTCTTACGCCACCAGCGACCACTGTTTAAGCACAACATTGATTGGTAAAATTGCATTAAGCGACCAAAAAATTATGTGTAAATCACTGGTCGTCTGTTTGTTCACACTTCAGAGTTTGTCTTTTGTTAACTGGGCCCCAATTAACAGTATTGATAATCACCATTGGGTCTGTAGGGCATGTCATTCAGATGTCTTTAATCCGATTACAAACATTATTACGGATTCATTGTTGTATCTTTTGCTGCAATTGGCTTGTTCTCACCGTCCATTTAGATTGGGCTAAAACCCAATTTCATTTTTTTTCGAGTGCAACAACAACGTGCAAGCAAAACTTACTTACATTAATAGCATTGTGTAATATATGAGTAAGTTTATTAAAATAATAAATTAAATGCTATGAAGACGATGCATACAAGTATAGAATCATCATAAAACATATTTACACACTAATGTTTATCAAATGAAGTTGAATAGTATTCAGACAGACTCAAGTCGGAAATTCGTTAATTACACTCAATGTTTCATACATTTGTGTTAAACGACCATTCCATTAAGCGACCGTTTTCAGACCTTCCCCAAGGTGGTCGCTTAATACAAGTTAGACTGTATAAGTATTGAACATACACTCCCCTTAAAATGTGTTAATTTATAATCTCGAAATACTATCCAGTGGTATTTCAGACAAAGTATTCGATTATTGGTACCTTAATATGATTTTGGAGGTTTTTACTATTGAAACCACAGGTAACTGTATCATTGATAAAGAGTAAAAAAGTTTTTTTTATAAAATTTATAATATCTTAGATATTATAAATTAAAAACAAAAAAATTGTTTTGTTTACTCTTTATTAATGATACAGTTACCTGTGATTGAAACCTGCAGGTTGAAAGATAGTTTATAGGTGCAATAACCAGAAAAAATAAAACGTTTATGAACTAACTTGAAGCCTTAATAAGTTGATCAGAGAAAGATTGAAGTAAGTATTAATTAACTTATAAGATAAATAAACTCTACCCGGCCAGTAACACCAATTCAGCAAATTAACATTTTTTTCAGCTTCAGGAATGCTAAGTTAATTAGTAAATGTTACTTTAAATGAAATCTATCAATTTGCATATTTTGTTTATCAACGATCTGGCTTCAGTTGATATTTGTTTGCATTCGACGGAGACAAGGTGTAGGGGCATTTACTTATTTGTAGGGGCATTTAGTTATTTGTAGGGGCATTTAGTTATTTGTAGGAGCATTCAGTTATTTGTTAGGGCATTCAGTTATTTGTAGGGGCATTCAGTCATTTGTAGGGTCATTCAGTTATTTGTAGGGTCATTCAGTTATTTGTAGGGTCATTCAGTTATTTGTAGGGTCATTCAGTTATTTGTAGAGTCATTCAGTTATTTGTAGAGTCATTCAGTTATTTGTAGAGTCATTCAGTTATTTGTAGAGTCATTCAGTTATTTGTAGGGTCATTCAGTTATTTTTCTGCCAGATTGGCCATGACCTCTTACTTTGAGGGGAGAGACAGCTGTGTCATACAAGCACTGCATATAAACCAAATCACTGTACTACTTATTGGGATACTACACAATTCAATTTGTATGACTTATTGTGATTGAACCATCCAGTGATTTCCTATCACTGTTCGACTTATTGCAAGACTATACAATCCATTAGTACTCATTATTGCGATAACCTGAAGTTGACTCGTTTATACACTGTGAGAAGGAATCCACTTGTGTTAAAAGCCTGGATTCCATGGCTCTTCCAGAATTGATTCCTTGGTTCTCTCACTTAAGTCCAGTGTACTGCAAGCACTGATACACACGAGTCTACCTCGCCAGGGTTACCAACCAGTTCATCTTTAGTTTGGTGGAAGTTACACTAAAGTTTGCAGCCTTATCTACTTCTTTTAGATGTTATTACTGGCATTTGTAACAAACTGACTTTGACCTATTTGTTTGATCTTGTCATCAAAGCAGCGCATGCGAAGGACCTGAAAGGGGCCAAAGGTAAGTGCGAATTGTATGACAGTAGCATAGGAAACAAACAAAGTGTTCCTTTGGCCTTAATAACTGTTAACATGACAGTGCACTTTATTGCCCTTAAGATAATTTCATCAAGATGTGGCCTTTTGATTTTAATTAAAGTTTCTACAAGATGCTAATTAGCTATCAATTAGTTACTGACACATTACATAATTTTCACAAAGGGAAATGATACAAATTTAAACAAATTATTTTGACAAGCTTATTTGGCCCAAAGCAATTACTAGTAAAGTAATTAATTTAGGAGCATATTTACAAATAAAATTATAAATTAAGTTATGACAATATAACAATTTGTTCTGCTTGTCGCTTTCAGGCAAATACACACGTTTTTCCACTTAATAAAATTGTTGATTGAAACCATGTTTGATTTTGTTCAACAGAAATATTCATACATACAGTCATTATTATTTTATTATTAGTACACTGGCATTTTTTATTCAGACAACTTCATATATGCATTATTTTTTTAAAATAATTTTTGTAAAATCCTACTTGTCCACAATATTTCAGTTACTTGGAGACTACCAAGTGACATTATACAGAAACTACGCAAACAAGCAGTTACCTGGAACTAATTACAATGCTGAGAGTAAAACAAGAAAAACATACTTTTAACTACTAATTTCAATGACTAGTTACAATGTCACTGCCAGGGATGCGACCAGAGACCTCTAGCACTTGAAGCGAATGCTCTACAACAAGGCTACCATGGCGGATAAATAGTAATGTCAAGGAAATGGACTCAGGAACTGATGGGAGCGTAATAAGCAAGCTGTTTAATAGACTTAAAGTGCCCTATATAACAGAGATTCGACAGTTTTAATTTACCTACGGGATCTGTGAATATGTCCTATAAGTCTAAATCAGTATGTCAGAATCAGTTAATTAGTAGAATATCAACCACAGGTTGTTAACTAAGTTTTATCTCACTATACATTCTGCATAGCGAGATACAACCTTGTGGTGAGAGACCCCCTCCTGATAGTCTAGAGGCAAAGCGACGGCTTCGAATGCACGATCCCAGGCCGTGTCATACCACCGCATCAAATGCGGGAGATCCCAGGCTGTGCTATACCAAAGACTAATTAAAAAGGGTATCAGAAATTCCCTTGCTAGATGCTCAGCATAAAAGAGAAACTGGCTTCTCTTGTTTCATACCCTTGTGGTGATGGATAACATCAGGAATGAGGTGTCGAGAGTGATTAATATAAGTTGGAAAAACTTGTTTTACAATAGACATTAAATAAATAAGTATAAACTAGATACAACCTTGTTGCACCAAAGCGAAGCAACTTTTGATTAACTGATCTGGGGTCACTGTCTGGTAGTTGTGGAAACTAAAAATACAAACAATCACCTTTGATCCCTCCACACTGATAATTCTGTATGTATTTCTTGCACTGTCATAGTAATAGGACACCAGGACGGCAGACTTGCTGGCAGGAAGCCAATTCTTCTTCGTCTCCGGATCAATTTGGAACACATGGGCTCGAACTGAAAATATGGGCTGCTCCCTGAAAATAGAAAAATTACAAAAATTTAGAATAAAAAAATAAGTTTTATGATGAATTTGTAAGAAAAACCTGATTCAGGAAAAACCTTACTCTCCTGTGGTAGTCTCATCCGTCTACTCTTTTTTTCATGAAATTATTTCCTTTTGCACCTTCAAACATATAGGAGCTAAAATTAAAAATAAAGTTATGATAATTGATTGACAACATAATTAATATCTAGTCGCGTAGCCAGACTACTCCTGTGGAATCGGCGAACAACACTCCTGAATGTAACTGGAAGCAAAATCAAAGCGCTGAGGGGAGTGCAGCAAAACCTATTCTTGTATGAAAACATCTAACTGGGTATATAATTAACAGAGCATTATGATGTTTACAATAGATTAGCCAGGATAGATAACCAGTTACTGATAAGCAACAGCTAAACATAAAACACCTGGAGGAGTTATAGATCATCCATCAGCAGCACATGTACAAGAGAAGCATATTGCATCAACAAAGACATTTGAGGAAAAAATATTAAAATTCACAGGAAGTTTTTTTATTGAGAGTTTTATGAAAATTGCAAAATTGAAAAACCGTCCCCTTATTGGACTTTGTACTGTTTACAAAAAAAAACCCTTCCCCAAGGAGAAATAACATCCATAACAGCATTAAGAAACATTGGCTGACCAAAGGCGACATGAAGACATGCATGCTGATGAAGAAGGACAACTGAACAGGAAAGAAATCGCCGTAACAATTATTGCAATGAAAACTAGAGCTGTCGCCATTTGGCAGACTAATATACCCCCACCGGCAAAAGACCATAATTCTGCCAAAATTCATCGCAGCGCAAATTCCTTTCTTCATGCACATCTATATGTTGAGGTTGTTCATCTGTGAAAGTTTGAGCGAAATCCTGCCAAAACTGTAGGAGGAGTTGCGTCCACAAGAATGCAACTACGGACAGACAGACAGACCGACGGACAAGCTGAAGTATACCCCCCTTACAATTGTTGTGATGGGGTATAAAGATGAATAAAGGTTTTACACACCATATTTGGGTGTGAAGAGGATAGATTCAAAAAGAGACAAGTTCCCATGATGCTAATTAATAGAGTTACTCACGTACACAAAGTATACCACCAATCCATCAGATCGAAAATAAACAAATGAGTTTGGCAAACAGTTAAATAGCAGGAAATATTACAGAACTGCCCCAAGATGTTTTGGCACATGTTAAAAAAGTCGGAAATAAAATGATGATACAGACGATTTTATTCTCCTTTGAAAACATTTAATAGAAATTAAACCTTGGATCTGTTTCAGAAATAGTTGTAACACGGCAAAAATAGCATACAGTTTTACAACGAAAGTACATTATTTAAAGATAGAACTTTTGAGGAGTATCTATTTAGGTTTCAACAGCAGTTACCTTTAAGAATTAATTAACTACACTTGTCAATGTTATATGTTGTACTGTCAGACTTGACCACTATACAAAGGTGCGCAAAAAAACAGGAAAAGAGTAACAGAAAAACATGAAAGTGTAAGATAGAAGCGGTCCAGTAAAATGAGTAGTAATGCAAAAGAGAAATAGAAAGAAGATGCAGGTTCAACTACTGCACTTGTCAGACTGGGTTGGTGCAACCAATACTGCTTAATGTCAAACCAGTGACCTTTCTGACTCAAATACCAAAACTGCAGAAATTACTCATTATATTTAGTACTGGGAGCCTGAGGGAGACGTATCAACCAAGCCTGCAAAAATAATACAAAGCATCACAATGTTTCCTATTTTACCAGCATATGTTTGAGTCATCAAGTTCATCAAAGTTATTTTACCTATCATTAGAAGGTGAGAGAAGGAGTGAATGTAAGCAAGGTGATATGACTTCAAACAGATCAAATAATACTAATAACTAGGTATAACTACGAGTGCAACACTGAGCTGCATCTTCAAATAAAACACTCTGTTAAATGCATATTCAGTATCATAGATAGTCACATACAAAAATGCTGCAAGTTATGATGCTTAGTGTAACAGTTTATCACGTAAGACTCCTATAATGCTAAAAACAGAGTTATGAAGTCATCAACTTCAGTAACTTTTATCTTTAATTATCGATGTGCAGATATTTAAACACATTTGAACAACTGAATTAAGCAGCCTCTTGTCTAATATTCATCTTCGTACACCAGCATAATTTCAAATTCATTGCCATAAACAGTAACTGCAAGGGTGTGAGTGATAGGAAGCCACTTGCAAATATTCCTGGGGGAAAGCCCTGTGTTGGTATTGAAGCAAACACCTCATCTGACACTCTCAAAGCTCGGGTACTCTGTAACCACAAGGGTATAGAGTCTTATAATACTTGGAAACTCTGATTTTCCCAGGCATAGAGTAATAAAAATGATGCTCATGTTTTGTATAATTATGAACTTAATAATCAACTTATAAATATCATACAAATGTGCTTTGGGATAATGTATTTTATCATCCGAACTAATTCTAAACACATGGAAATAATGACTTCTCCCCCATGTACCTAAATTAAGTTCTGTATTAGATTCTACTCCTAGAAATAAAATGATACTGACATATGAACACACCATGAAGGATGCACAAAGGATAAAGTATATCGCTTTTCTGGCACAAGACTTGAGCATATGAATATTCACAGAGTGTTTGGTGTTGAAAGTTAACTTTGATCATTCTGGCATTTACGCATGGTCACATGGTCACAGTATGTACCCATAATATGTTGATAATTATGAGCCATCCTAATGGTTTAAGTCTTGAACAGCCATTAATACAGACACATACATACATTGAACAATTATGCAATTTCAACAATTTCATTACAACAAATTTGAGAATGACATATTTTGAAAGTTCTATCAGGATAAATGAATTTGAGGACTGCAGTGAAAGCAGAGCATTGCATGTCTTTGGATGATAATGTGCAATGAACAAATTGGCCAATTTAAGTAAATAAGTCATGTGCTAGCGAATGATAGATTACCAACGCAACCAAATTGAACAAAAGTTATTACAAATGGTACCAAGTAAAGTTCCCTTGCATGGTACTCTTCTTAGGACAATTCCAGGTTTTGAGACCATTTTTAGTGCTGCTGGGATTTGAACTCAGCCCCTCCAAAACTCACCAAACAATGTTGCACAAAGACTGGTCCAAAGAAGACTGGTCAAACAATTTGGTGCAAAAATTAAACATCCCAGACTGGTAGACAAACTTAACGCTGATCCATTGACAATAATTGTACATATTTATATATGTGAAATATTTCAATTATGGTATTGAGACAGGAAATAGAAAGAATACTAGAACACCTTGTTGGACGCCCTACAGCCAGGAAACATTGATACACAGTATGAAGTTTTAATGAATTGTAAATATTTGCTGTAAATACAATACAGAGTAGATAAAGATCTGTCATATTTACATAGTCAGATCTATCAAATAAATCAACACATTATAAAAGGTGTAAATATGTTACATCTGACAGGTCTGTAACTCAAGTATCCTGCTGACAATGTAACTGTAACTGTAGCCTATAGCTTGGCTTTTTCACGACTTCGGGTATTGTGGCCCCTAAATAAGCCCCATCAATAAGGAGAAGGGGGTATAGGTATCTTTGATTCAACATAAGAAATTTAAGATTCTCTGCAGTAAGAATTTATGAACACATTGTTTGCTCTAGGAAAAGAGCTAAATTAATTTGCTACATTTGTACACCTTTCTCGAAGACAGTAGACTGTGCTGCTCTAAAGAGAGAAAGAGATACATGTATATAATTAGGGGTCGAGTCACCTATAACGGTGTATAACCAATTATAAAGGTTTATACTGTACAAACAACTATAATTTCAATGCTAAACTAACATACTAAACTTCGCTCTACCTGTTTAGACAATGGTTGTGATTTTTTTATGTAAACATAAACTGCAACGTCACTGTCACAGTATCCATACTGGACTATATATATGTATAAGTACCATTGTGTGACAGATGTTGTACATGGCTCAATGTACAGAAATGCCTTTGGAGTCAAAGATGGGAGAGATAATATAGACCAAGCAGTATATCAACATTATTATATATAATCTAACATGTATACACCACAGCTCAATCAGTCATCAACCACAATGTCATTATGAACCAAATATCAATGTCGACAAACATTGACTAACCTTTGACTAACATTCAGTCAGACTTAAACAACAGGTATAATAATAGTAAGTATAGTGCAGAGAATTTGACACGACTCTCAACCTTTCATTAACATAATTTAACAGCTGATAATTATATTGTCTATATTTGTAATCTTGGTTGTATGTTTTCATAAGCGGGAAGTATCACGAAGACGCTGGAGGTGTAATACCAACACAAATCTTTAAAGGACCAATGTTGCACGATTTACTCGCAAAAATTTATATATTCCATGCAAGAACCTTGTAATATATTCATGCAAAAAGGTCAGGATCATGTCAAATTCTCTGTGCTATATATATTTGTTATTTAAACCATGAACTGCATTCATTTGGCATTTTTTGATAAATTAAAAATTTATATAGCTCGCCGAGGATAATACTCAAACTGTGTTAATAGAGATTCAGACGAATGCCACTGCATTTCCCATATCTCTTGCATAAATCTTATTTAATTATATTTGATAATTGAAACAAGCCGCCTATCACCCATATGTTGCTTACATTATCAGTGTTCATTTGTTGACGAGCAATATAATTGTAAGAATTCTACTCATAAACAAAATGTTGACATAATCTGCCACTACAGTCATATAAATGAGTCGTTATTTGAATTGCTGCGAGAATTACTAATTAAAGATATGTACAAGAAACACCAATATTCAACAAACAGAGTACAACATATACATAAATATACATGTATATTACACTTACTTTGAAATCACATCTTTAGCATGAGCCTCAAGTTGAGCACTTAGCACAGGGGGCTGTTTCATGATTATATTATGTTTCATAAATCCAGCTAATTTTGTAACACTCCTCTATTCGTATATTTTATAACACTCCTCTATTGCATATACTGGTACTTATTATCTTTCATAAATCCTTCCAAGTTTGAAACACTTCTCTACTGCATATACTTAAGCATTCTCAGGCACACAATTTGAATGAAGAAACGAAAACTAAACAAAGATTGTCTTAGTAAATAAATAAATCTGTCTATAAATAATGTAATTCACACTCCTCTATTGCAAATATATGCAAGTATTCTGCAACCATTTGAATGATAACAGCAGACTTGTCACAGTAAATAAATAAATCCTTCTAAGGATGTTATAACACTCTATCCTCTACAATTGCATATACTTAAGGTTTTCTCAGGTACACCATTTGCATGAAGATATTGAATATAAACATAAATCATATCAATGCTTGGATAGATATTGTTCTTTGTTTCAATCACGGTCAGTTCAATGCACTATATTCTAACACCATCCATCCAATGTGCATACCACCATCAATGACATACTACCATTGTTATACAACTCCTCGTTAATTCATATATCATAGATCAATTAACTCTTGTATTGTTTCCTAATTAACCGATATATCAACTAATGTTGTTTCTTATTTAATTAACAAACCACAAGAATTCATGTTCGTTATCCTCAGCTGGTTAATTAACAGTCATTTAACGTTTTTATGACACAACAAGTAAAAACACAAGTTTTCTTCACGGTATTACGGCAACTAACATCACAGTAATTCAAAGTTTCACTGAAATAAAACTAAAACCATTTTCACTAGTTCACTAAACTACCACCACAGAAGCTGTATAGACAGCAGAAAGATAGAAATGTTGTATAAATCTGATGCTTGCTTATCAGCCTCAGCAATTCCATTCTTTAACCCACTATTCTACAGCCACATTAGACAGGTAAATCTTCGAAATTTAAAATTCTCAACAGCAAAAAACAACATAAACAACTAGTCAGTACTGGTATAAAATTCTCGGTGAACTTGCCTCCCTGACAGTCGGTTAAAGTAGATGTTGCAGCATTTTCGAAAAATATCAAAATTGCTCTTTCATATCATCTTTACCAGTTTACATTCTCTTAACAAAAATGCGAAAGAACCTTGTTCCCCTAAAAATGTATATACGGATCATTTATTACAAATCGCTGACTTAGAATGAGAAGGTTGATTTTCTGAGAAAACAAGAAAACATTGCCTGTATACTACTCATTACTTATAGAAAAACAAGCTTTTTAAACTTCAGTTTGGTCAAAATGACCAGTTGCGATTTTCATGAAAATAGGCTTATATTAGAAGCACCTTGTGATGCAGAATACAAATATGTATCAGTCTTATAAGGTCGTAAGTAGTACTTACAACCTTCTCATTCTAAGCCATTTTTAGTAAATGTTTAGAATATGAAGAAGTAATTATTATATACATTTAAACTGTTTTATATATAAATTTCAATTTTAAGACATTATAAGATACGGTTACATCTCCTTTAACATTCATAATCAATGCTTTATATCAGAGTGTTTCCCTTCACTGAAATATGTGCTGAAAGAATATCATGATATAAACCCAGACATTTCTTAATGTAAATATCTTTGATATTATTACATCCTATACATATTTAAAGTGCATTAAAATTACTCCGAAGAATGATACACTCTCAGTTCTTAGCACCTACCTACTGAGTATAATCACAACAGTTTGTGCATGGTGTTTTATATCGCATGCATGTACTGTTTGAGATTAGAAATAAAGAGACTAAAAATTAAGTTCACCATTTCAGTAAGTCTCATAAAACATCAGCAGTGTCGTGAGCATACTTTTCAAAAACCGTAAAATATGTGAGACTTAATCGAGCAGAAGCAACAAATGATTATATAATGTTGGTAAATGAAACATTAACTTATAATAGCTGACATAAATTTTTGTAAGTCTAAGTCCAAGTCTGATCGAATTTCAGTTTAAAATGTTTGTGAATCATAAAGACCCAAGATTATTTTCGTTATGTACCGGCATTACAAATTGTTAGTCAACATTCGGACAACATTGCATCATGCCATTTTTAATACCTGAACTCTTTATAATAAGTCAAACAAGCTCAATTTCTGCTCATATTAAGGCATAAATATACTTAAAATCATAACAGTTATAGTTTATAATTAAACTTTCCTAAAATAAAAAATAACTTACTCAAATATTTGTTTTTTTTAGATTTAAGATAAAAATAACCTACTCAAATACTTGTTTTTATAAGTTTTACATTTTCCATAGTGCAGGATTGAAATTAATTATACATGTATATATCCATTCGTTACCTAGTTGTGCCATTTATCATTAAATTTTATTGATTCACATACAGTTCTTTTCTCCCAATAGTTTTCTTTGAACCATTTAATTTTCTTTGAATCATTTAATGTAATGCCCTAGTACCAGTCACTCCTGGAGACCAGCCGACAGTCTGTAACACTATGGTTGTATTAAAAGGCAATAAGATTTCAATTACTTAATTCAAGGTTAATTGAGGATATCAGGAAAGGAAATTAATGTTACATGGGAGATTGCTATTGTACATGTTGGCTACAGTATTAACCTAATTTGTTTCATTTATTTACCTATGGAAGCATGGAACCAGCCCATGATAGTACTTGTTTAAAGTTTTGGGTACCAGCAATCTGGCATCAGGATGGTACCCGAGCAATGAAACAAGTGATGTAAGTCCAGGGTACCAGCAATCTTGCATTCAAGGGAGGTACCCAAGCAATGAAACAAGTGATGTAAGACTGGGGTACCAGCAATCTTGCATTAGATCGGTACCCGAACAATGATACAAGTGATGTTAGACTGGGGTACCAGCAATCTTGCATTCAAGGTCATTACCCGAGCAATGAAACAAGTGATGTAAGACTGGGGTACCAGCAATCTTGCATTAGATCGGTACCCGAACAATGATAAAAGTGATGTAAGTCTAGGGTACCAGCAATCTTGCATTCAAGGTCAGTACCTGGGCAATGATACAAGTGATGTAAGACTGGGGTACCAGCAATCTAGCATCAGACTGGTGCCCGAGCAATGATACAAGTGATGTAAGACTTGGGTACCAGCAATCTTGCATTATTTCGGTACCCGAGCAATGATACAAGTGATGTTAGACTGGGGTACCAGCAATCTTGCATTAGTTCAGTACCCGAGCAATGATACAAGTGATGTTAGACTGGGGTACCAGCAATCTTGCATTAGTTCGGTACCCGAGCAAGGATACACGTAATGTAAGACTAGGGTACCAGCAATCTTGCATTCAAGGTCGATACCCCAGCAATAAAACAAGTGATGTAAGACTGGGCTACCAGCAATCTTGCATTAGTTCGGTACCCGAGCAATGATACAAGTGATGTTAGACTGGGGTACCAGCAATCTTGCATTAGTTCGGTACCCGAGCAATGATACAAGTGATGTTAGACTGGGGTACCAGCAATCTTGCATTAGTTCGGTACCCGAGCAAGGATACACGTGATGTAAGACTAGGGTACCAGCAATCTTGCAGTAGATTGGTACCCGAGCAATGATACAAGTGATGTTAGTCTAGGTACCAGCAATCTAGCATCAGACTGGTGCCCGAGCAATGATTCAAGTGATGTAAGATTGGGGTACCAGCAATCTTGAACCATACTGGTACCAGAGCAATGATACCTCCAGTAAGTCTAGGGTACCAACAATCATGAACCAGGCCGGTACCCAAGCAATGATATCCGCAGCTAGTCTGGCAAACCAGCAATCTTGCACCAGGCCAGTCCCTGAGCATCGCAATCTTCCAATTACCAACTCGGGTTAAACGAGTAAACATGAGTTGTAAAAGGAACGGGTCGGTTAAATGCAGTGCGCATGCGTATAATCTCTAACCTACTCGACCCAAGTAACCTCCAGTCCTTCGTGGGTTCTCTAGAGTCAAAATGGCGGAAATTTTGAACTTTGGGAACATAACGTTTCGCTGCACATATCAGATAGTTTATTATAATACAGTTGTTTTCAGTAATTATGTCATCCTCCACGTTGCTGTTAAACTTTTCTTTTAACATCATAACTGCTAGACCTTTGGTCGCCATTTTGAACTCGACTGACTAGATACCTACTACTCGATATGTTCTTGATATCACTACCAAGTTATCGGACTGCTCATGCCAAAATTTTTTACTTGGGTTACTCGGGTTGCTAATTGGAAATGGCTCTTACAAACTGTACACTTGAATCAGGTTCAAATGCTAAGAGATATTCTATAAATAAACATGAGAAAAATGTGGAATTTGGCGTTTCATTGATTTATAAGTTGATTAAGAAAAATCTTTGTAATTTTTCAGCAATTATTAGAAAAAAATCCAGGTGAGATATCTTACAATTCATCAATCTCTAATAAAAACATCAACACATCCAGTGAATGTATCAAGTGGTAATTCATGAATGAATGGGCTTATCAGTTCATTGCTTTGATAAGAGTGTAATAGTGTTGATAACAGAACTATGAGATAGAGGTGGAATATTTTACTATATTAACTGATCGATGGGCTAGGTCATTCTGAAACATTATCTTGTATTAATCTACCCTGATATATAAGTCAAGCATGGTTAGCATAATTTTACACCTGGGATTTTATTGCTGAAGACATAATGGGTTTATACTAAACTGAAAGGTGGCACTAATAGACTGGTACACATATCAGACGCATGTAACCTAGTCAGACAGGTATAAAATCAGACTCAGGTACATTAGTCAGACTGGTACACAAATCAGACTGTGGTACACTAGT
This sequence comes from Spisula solida, assembly GCA_947247005.1. Classification (NCBI taxonomy): domain Eukaryota; kingdom Metazoa; phylum Mollusca; class Bivalvia; order Venerida; family Mactridae; genus Spisula; species Spisula solida. The sequence goes on from OX365951.1 coordinate 22,177,415, forward strand.
CAGACTGTGGTAAACTAGTCAGACTGTGGTACACAAATCAGATTGTGGTACACTGGTCAGACTGATACACAAATCAGAATGTGGTACACTAGTAAGACTCTGGTACACTTATTAAACTGGTACACTAATCTGACTGGTACACTAATCAGACTGGTACACTAATTAAACTGGTACACTAATTAGACTGGTACACTAAGCAGACTGCAGTACACTAATCAGACTGGTACACTAATCAGACTGGTACACTAGTCAGACTGCAGTACACTAATCAGACTGGTACACTTATCAGACTGGTACATTAATTAGACTGGTACACTAATCAGACTGCAGTACACTTATCAGACTGGTACACTAATCAGACTGTGGTACACTAGTCAGACTGTGGTACACTAGTCAGACTGTACTACACAAATAGACTGTGGTACACTAGTCAGACTGTGGTACACTAGTCAGACTGATACACAAATCAGAATGTGGTACACTAGTCAGACTGTGGTACACTAGTCAGACTGGTACACAAATCAGAATGTGGTACACTAGTCAGACTCTGGTACAATAATTAAACTGGTACACTAATCATTCCAATAGACCAATATAGCTACTTAATTAGGTTAGATAACTTTTGTCAGACCATAAATTTAGTCCATTTTAATGTTCATGTAGGTGTACTTCCAATAACTTTATTTCATGGATACTGTAGAGGCTTATAATGTTTTAACACATAACCTTCAATAGTTAACCTACATAAATAATGAATCAATTATTGAATACATCAATCTCAATATGCTCTTTAATTAAATGACATGATAATTTAAATGTTTAACCATTAAAATAGATGGGACAGTTCATGCATACGGAATGTTCTACCTAAAGCATGCTGAAATTGTCAGTTAATGTGACAAGTGCCATTGTCACCTGCTTCCTTTAGAATAATTTGTACATTTGTTATTTAAAATGCCTCACGGCTAGTGCACCTTTACATGCATGTGAATATAACATAATATAGCAATTTTATATATAAGCTGATTTTTTTACAAAATTTAGGCACATAAAAATATAGCAATCAAGGGGTTAAATGATATACTAATAACATTTTATTTTTTAATAACTTCACACTCTCATGAGTCATTTCTGTTTACAGTCTTAATACTAACCAATAGATGAATTTTTTATAAAATCATTGATCGTTACTAACAAAAACAACTACATGTATATACAGAAAATAATTGCTTTGATGAGTCATTTCTGGTCACAGATGTTTACATGTTTATCATAATTCAAATATAATCAACCATTCATGTCCAGGTTAAATAAACAAAGAACAGAAACTTTAAACAAAAACATCCAAAACTTTCAATCATCCGATGGAATTTTTTAACACAATAAAAGTACAGGTATCCAATGTTCGTTTAACTAATCATACATACTACATCAACTATTTAACAATAACTTTCCCCGGAGTAATGCTCTACCCAAGTTATTTCGTTCAAATATGTACATTCTACGATTACTCTAAGTTGTCTAGTACCGTAAACATGTGAAAAATGATACCATCTTTATATAAAGTGAATTAATACAAATATATGGTATATAGGTATTAATACGTACAACTCGGCCAGTAAATCCATATCTATATCCTCGTACAATTCAATATAAACTTCTATTAAACTATAAACTAGTTCACTATCAAGTGCACAATTTTATTGTCAAATTATCGACAGTTTTTCGAGACGTTACAGCCTTAAGGCGATGAATGAAATGTATGAATATTGAAAACACACAGTCAACAATTAATGCGGTCAAAATACTGTATACATTATGAGGCAATAAATAAAAGGCAATACACATGAACGCTTTTAATATGGCTTGCCTTTATATAGAATATAAACTCAAACCTAAGTAAATTGTTTGATAATAAGAATTATAAATCAAAAATTATAAAAAAAAAATTTCTTTTTTAGTAAAAAGAATTTATATTTATATTTATTGATATCTATCGTTCTTTTTAAATTTCAGATTTTTGATGTCTAAAATCTATAAAGTGTTTTAGTTTATCAACTTTTTATCAACTTTTTCATCTTAGCCAGTAAATTATAATCTTGTTCTTTTAAAGTTAATTTTATTTCTTCAAAGCATCATTAAGTTAAATAATAGCGTCTGTGACAAATGTAAGAGTTTAATTAAATCATAAAGTTATACATTAGATTTCAGATTGTGAAGTCACAAACAGTATTCAACTGAATGAAGACGTTTGACCGAATTTTAAGTAAATGAAAGTGTTAAAAGTAAGATTTTTTAATGAAAGCGTAAAAAGTAAAATAAAAGTGGTAATAGTAAATAAAGGTGATAAAGTGAAAAAAAAAGTGTTAAAACCAAATGAAAGTCTTAAAAGTACATGGAAGTGTTAAAAGCATGTAAGTCTTAAAAGTAAAGAAAAGTGTTAAACATACAGAAAAGTGTTAAAGGTAAATGAAAGTGGTAAAAATTATAAATCTTTGAAAATTCTGAATCATTATAAGTGAACTATTTCCTACATTACTTGCCCAGCTGCCAGGCATTCTAGGTGCAATATTTTTGATTGTTTAGTCCAATTATAGGTTGTTTAAGTGTTCGGTAACCATGGCCACCGAAGTAAAGGTGATGAAATACTATCTACAGATTCTTGTAATAAGTAAATTGTTAAATTAACCATTAACAGAAGAATTACCCAGTAAATTAACCAAGCTGATAAATGAATGAGAGTTATATCAAGAATAAATGAAGCGTACTTTTAATAACAATACATGTACAGTTGCTGAATTCTGACTGACCTCTTGAATATATAAGTTAAATGAAACATAAAATGTACACTACAACATCACACCCTCAAGGTGTATTGTTCATTCATTTGCATAATTTATGCAAAGTCGTTCTATCATTTTATCATAATGTACATGACCTTGATGTATTTTTGATTAAGTGTGCCACCAACATTATATTAATCTCACATTTATCAGCCAGGCACATTTGATTTTGTGTGCGTGCAAAATTCAACAGTCACACCTAAGCAATATACAAATAAGGTTGTTTACTTATTAATGATCAACTTGATTGGTCAATATTTTCTAAAACATGTTTTCATTGGCTGAGACAAAATGTTTTTTAAGATCAAACTCATGACTTCGTTATTCTGACCGTTGTTCAAGTTCAACAACCCAAATATTCGTGAACTTAACGAATAAGTAAACATAGCGAAACTTTCTGCTTTTTTCCGTACATAAAAATATAATACCGTATACCAAGTTTGAAAAAGATCAGAGAAAAATTCAATATTAAATTATTAAGTTAAGCATTGTTGATACATTCAGATATCTAGTACATTTGAAGTCCAATACCTTGGGTACTGTTTTATCAATGTTACGGAAAACTTAAATTTACGATCAAATTTAAATTCTTCATAATACTTTTACAACTGTAAAGTGTGGTAAATATAGATGCAATACTTGTAAAGATTAAGTTAATGAATTTCTACAAACTATATCTTTACCATATTTGACGTTGTTAAAGAAATACAAACAATTTAAATTTGAACCTAACTTTAAGATTATCGTAAGTGCTTTGATAAAACAGTACCCAAGATGATAATTAATGCTTTGGTAACATTACATGTTAAACAGGAAATTAAATCTCCTGCATATATATCTGGTTATCAAAATTACAAATTTAGCATAACGTTTTGAAGTACACTTAACACCCAACACCCCACAATCACATCATCCACTACATATAAACAAAGACATAAATATTGTATATTTAGATCTTTGATATAAACACTAATGAACCCACATACATAGATCTTATACATCCACTGTAGCACGGGTACCCGGTAGCTGTCATAAGGTCCTAACCATTCCTCTTTTATTTTAAGTATTTCTAAACACTATAAAACATGCACTTCAAATATCTATCAACTATTGGGTACATATTTTCACATTAAACTTCCCAAGTTTTCGATCAATATTGCCACCAAATATTTGTGGACGCTCTTTGTATCGGCTTTATTAAACACTCATATTAAATCTCTCCAAATATGCACAAAACAGTTGTCAATATATACGCAGATAATAAATATTTATAGACACACAAAATAAAATGATCCACTCGAATATTTTCGTCTCTTTAAAATAATCTTCTATTTTTTTTACTCCAATACTTCACCGGTGTACCTAATGTAATTACAGAAATTTAACCATACAATACTGAATAGAAACCGACATTAGAGCATTGTATAAGTTTGTAAAACGAAAAAAAAAACACTTTGCACCCGACACGTCACATCGAAGCCGTGATAAACACAGGTATAATTTGTGAACAAAAGAGCCGATGCTTGGGTGTATTTATTGATTATGCTTTCTTTAACGGTTGATTTTGTCAGCTGCAGTGACTGATATTACCTTAAGAAATCAAAGTATCAATGATTCACTATCACCTCTAAAATTAGGCCGAACAAAACAATTGCCGTAAAAAAGGCTACCTTACCAGTGCCGAGTGTACAAATTGGGTAGCTAAAGTAAATCATGGAGTTGACTCATAGTCAAATATCAAATCTTTGAAAAGCACAAAAAAGGTTTTATAACAATAGTAAAGCAGGGGAGAAAATTCATGGTGACTATCACTTTAACCCTTTACTCCATCGATATGTCAATTCACGCACCTACCCCATGTCCAGCACTTGATATATAGAGGATATTACATGAGTGTCTTTTCATATTGAATATATTAAACAAGTTGAATAAAATAATAAAATGCGAGGCTCTGTCGAGCATTTTATCGATTTTATTCAACGAGTTTAATAAATCCAATGTGGAAAATCACAAATGTAATGTTCTTTTTATCATATATTAGCCATTTCTGGCTGAAACATAAAAATAGCTACTTATTTTCACTATAATAAACGCGCAACTTTGACGACGTCGCATATGCTTTGAGTGACGTCACGTCAAAGCTTTATTACACTAGTGTATTATCAAAAATAAATAATGGCTTTATTATGCTGTCGCGACGTCAAACATATGATAGATTCTAATACTAGTAAACAGGGGAGACAATCCAGTTACAGAAATAGTATTAAAAAGATACCTTACCAAGGGAGATCATTCTTGATATTTGTATCTAAAAAGCTGCACTTGAAATACATGTATATTCTTTATTTTTAGCTCATATAGATCTTTCAATATCAGAAAAGTTTAGGGTATACAGAGTTTAGAGTTAATCTTTCGCCTAATAAATTGACTTATAATTAACGAAACTCACTTATTTTTCAAAAATTAAACAAAAGGGCCCAAAGGGCCCTAGGTCGCTCACCTGTCGAACTTGACCTAGATTTTGTTGAGATGGTCATTGTGACCAAGTTTTATACAGATTAGGCCAATATTGTGACCTCTAGTGACTACACAAGGTTTTTATATGATTGACCTAATAACCTACTTTTTTACCCCAGATGACCCAATATCGAACTTGACCTAGATTTTGATGAGTGGTCATTGTGACCAAGTTTCTTAAAGATCAAGCCAAAACTGTGACCTCTAGTGACTACACAAGGTTTTTCTATTATTTGACCTTGTGACCTAGTTTTTGACCCCGGATGACCCAATATCGAACTTGACCTAGATTTTGTTGAGATGATCATTGTGACCAAGTTTCATAAAGATTAATTCAAAATTTTGACCTCTAGTGACTACACAAGGTTTTTCTATGATTTGACCTTGTGACCTAGTTTTTTACCCCGGATGACCCAATATCGAACTTGACCTAGATTTTGTTAGGATGATCATTGTGACCAAGTTTCATAAATATTAAGTCAAAATTGTGACCTCTAGTGACTACACAATGTTTTTCTATAATTTGACCTAGTGACCTAGTTTTTGACCCCAGATGACCCAATATCGAACTTGGCCTAGATTTTGTTGAGATGATCATTGTGACCAAGTTTCATAAGGATTAGGCTAAAATTGTGACCTCTAGTGTCTACACAAGCCAATTGTTGACGGACGGACGGACGACGGACGGACGACGGACGAAGAGTGATCACAAAAGCTCACTCTGTCACTTTGTGACAGGTGAGCTAAAAATGCATCTAAAAGTGTTGGCCTAATCTGGCAATCGTCTTGTCTCCTGGATAACAGCTAACAACCAGTTAACTATCAATTCATCATTTATACCGGACACCTGAGATAGGATCAAATCCTCTCAAATTACACAGTGTGATGGACATAACAAGTCTGTACAGGACAAGGATAGTGTTAATGTCTTACACCCATACAATCAATGCTTCTGATCATTTAAATTTTGTCAACAATATATGCCTGTTACTATAGCTAAATTTCTAGGTTATGCATGTTATTGTACTTTTACCAGATAGTTTATATATAACTCTAGCGCGATAAATTGCAATACAAAAACAAACACAAAATCCGCTATATGTATCGTTTATGAATATTTAGGAGCATGAAAACTTTATATGTTGTGCCAAATGCTTTCATTGGTAAGCGTAACGGTCCTTGATTTTAATCCATAACAAAAATATAGGCAATATTGTGTTTGTTTTTGTACTGCAATTTATCGCGTTGGAGTTATAGTAAATCCGTACCAAGGTCAAAAATTTACCTATTTATAGCTCGCAGAAGATAACTCTCGACTTATCAATAAATAAACATTGATGATATAAACATTGCTTGGTTAACTTGCCACTAGCTTCAGGTGTAGTCTGAAAGCAAATATCTTTCTAAAGTGATTATGCACAAAATCGAACAAAAATGGACATCAGAAATGCATTTAATTGTCATTATTATTTGTAAACAAAGGCTAGTGTTATCATTGGCACACTATAACTTGCCATGATGATGCAAACAAAGATTGATAATTAACATATTATGGATGCTGCGTTATTTTTCCGTGTGGTACATCTTTTTAAAGAATAGACATTATAATTTATTATTGAAACAAGCTGTTTCTAGCCCATAAAGTGTTTACATTATCAATGCAAATTTGTATAGGCTAGCATTATTGCTGGTTAAAACTGTAAGTTTAAATAGCATGTAAAATATTTCAGCGCTGAAAACCATACTAAGAGACTTGACCTGTGTTTAGTAAAACACGTAACCCCAGAGTACAACAAACAACTTAGAAAATGTTGTCAAACAAGAGTGTCAGTATGTTATACAAGCAATTCAAATATTCACTTAAAACAGTAAATTGATAAAGTATTAACTGGTTTAAATGTCAAATAGATTTGTCACCATCTGTATACCCCACAACAATGCTATAAAACCTGTGTGTTTGGTACATTAAGCATCGTATTGTGATATACTGTATAACTGGATATTTACGCAGGACAAAATGTTGATGAAGTTTGAATTTCAGACGTTTTGGTATTGTTTTATCAAAGCACTTACGGAAATCATAAACTGACACTTAAATCTTAATTGATTATCATATGTTTTTACAACTATAAGTAGCGGGCATACATGGTTTGTACGAGTTCATCAACTGAATCATTCGTTGCTCAAGAATTAGAAAATTATTAAAATTTGGACGTATAACACCCGTATTTAATATTTCCATAAGTGCTTTGTTAAAACAGTACCTTGGTCGGGGAAAGAATAAGCAATGTTTTTTAATTCTTACCAAAGTTCTTTGATAGTAAAGATTTAAACAACAGTAAATGTAAATATTTTGTAATTTCACGAAATTTGGCAATTTGTTGATGTCGCTTACTAAACCACTTTTATAGTATGGACGGCAAACCTTGGTACATTAACTAAGGTATGGTGATATACGGATGGGGAAATCTTGTATCCATTACCCAGGGTACAATACCCCTATCAGTTAGCCATGTGTCACAGTAAATATAAAACCTTCTACCATACAATGAATCCATTTTCTAATTTTCCACTTCGTAAACAAGTATGTGACCACAATTATAATCATGGGGTATTAGGTTGCTTCTTTGTTGTATGTAGGTAAAGCTGAGGTCATGCTGTACCTTTAAACTGCTTGTCACAATAAAATTGCAATGAAAATGTTCACACTACAAAAAGTACTACAGATTTAATATCTCATAAAAGAGTAAAAGAGATTATTACAAGGTACTAAATAATGGCATTCTCACATATTAGCAGGCCCGTAGTCATGCAGAGACGTAACAATTCACTTGCCATGGTGAAAATTAGAGAAATAACCAAAATAGACATGCCTTTTATAGAAAATTACGCCTTCAATATACCCAACATGACCGCCAGATGACCATACTATGGATCCATGGATTTTGCCAAATATGGAATGTACATCAATGGTACTGTATGAACACAACTTTAATGTCCCCAGTCGGCATCAATGCCCCAACACTGTCACCAGTGTCAATACCTGTTCACCTAACAACTTTGGGATGGTGATTTCAATCAAAATGAAAGTTAATCTCTCACACTATCAAAATGACCAACTTTGATGCTCCAAAGATAATCAAGTACAGCGACACCATCGGTTAGACACCATCGGTTAACATCACACACTACACAGAGAATTGTGGGTTGCAGGTACATTGATTGGTCTCACAGTAAACAAATCGGTGCCGATTGTCACAAAATACACCCAATCAAAGGTATAAGCCACCAATGATAAAGGGGCATAACTCTAAATGCAATCTGGCTAGTTATCGAACTTGACTAACTAGACATTCCGATTATGCAGGCTTTAGCCAATTAAGTTTTAACAAGATCGGATTTAACTTTTTCAAGTTAGAAAGCAGACAACTTAGTGACGCAGTCCACCCAATGCTCAATTGCCTGGTGTAAGTGATCTCATAATGTAAGTGATCTCATAATGCAAGTGATCTCATAATGTAAGGAATCTCATTATGTAAGTGATCTCATAATGTAAGTGATCTCATAATGCAAGTGATCTCATAATGCAAGTGATCTCATAATGCAAGTGTTCTCATAATGTAAGTGATCTCATAATATGCCCCCAACCTAAAGAATCATACAATAAATGGTCAGTGGAAGCCAATTAAGGGCTCATTAGCCTCCTTCTTTCGTATATCAATACTGATAAGCCCATAATATTTTAATATAATGAAATGCACCAAAAATAGATTTTTTCTTAATTCTGTTATTCAGCTTAACAACAGACACATTTTTGGGTAAATACAAATTTTCTTCTAAGTCAAATGAAAATGTTATGATAAACAATGATATGATATAAACATGGTGAGATTAATGTAGTACTGTAATGTATAAATACAAGATAACAGGTCATTTAAATTCCTTGTTGCTGTCACACACACTCTGCAAGACATTTTAACAAAGGGAGGTAACACCTGATAGTCAAAATCATGAGGTCAGTTGCATAGTATTGATTACCTCCCTTTGTTACAAAAATACCTCGGTACTATTAGACACAATACAGAGTTCATGGCATGGGTCAATGAATAAACATTTGTGAGAGGTAAAATAAATAATATACAGATATACAAGGATCATCTTGACTGGAACCTGTACGGCTAATCAGATAGCATAGTTTAAACAAGACAGACGTTAATCTTCTAACTTAGTTATACTTATCATTCTGTCAGTAAGTTCAACCTTTGCTATAATCTTAATGTTAGGCTGGTGGTTGAGAGTCGTTGATGTTCTCATTCATTTACTAGCATACATGTAACAAAACTGCTCAATGATGTCATAATATCTTCGGAGTGTCTGACTACAGTTTCAAGCCGTCTATTTCACAAAGTTTCACAGGGCGCTAAGCCAAACGGTCCAGCTGATGATAGGGATCCTATATTTCGTTTAAAGCTTACGTTTTTTCCCTTAGTGTTGCGTATGTTTGTGGTTTCTGTTTCTGTAGCGGTAAGTCTTTTTACGTGGTGAGGGTGCTGGCCTCACGCACAACCCTCCTCCTTTCGCATCCGGGCTTGGGACATGGAGACGAACGATGGAAAAAGAGCTGAAGGCCATCTCCATGTCATGGAACGAAGCGAAAACAGCGGCTCAAGACAGACCTAGATGGCGAAGAGTGGTGGATGCCCTATGCCCCCCTTGGGACGAAGAGGATTAGGTAGGTAGGTAGGTTGCGTATGTTTCATAGAAATCGGTATAGAAATAAAACACAACTATTTTTGATTTAGAAGTGAAGCAAATTTCATCTTGACCTGTAGCCTAAAGTCGAACATGGTATTGCTACACTGTATTAGAAGCATATGGATATACACAGGTAGTAAATTCAACAGAACAAAAGACAAATTCTGGGACCATAACAGTGGTTCCATTTAGACAAGATTAGACAAGCTGCTGGACTTAGATATGTTCAGATTATAGTATAAATTTTTGACTGTACTATCAAAAATCTAACATAATTTGCAGCCTCTCACCGAGATAAACACTTAAGTTCTGAAAAATTCGGAAATGATCCTAATCGATTTTCTGCTATGATAGGAACATTGTGATCTAGTATACGCCCAGTGGCACACAGTAAGGCACACAGCAAGTGATTCGATGAATTATATCCCCAGTGACACTACCGGTACCAACCATTAATATAAATCATAAACACCAGCTTACCTACAGTATACTTATGTTTTATGTATCTAAACACACCTTACAACCAGTAAAACATTCAAGACACCATATGTTTATACTGAAGAGACTGCATCCTGGCTTATTATACTGTTCAAGTGGATATTTTAGCGGGGTCGAAAAGTTAGCAAATTTAGTATTTCATATATTTAGCATGTGGAATTAGTATTGATTTTCTTCATAATCTATTTCTTTGTGGTGTTGTGCTCGTTAGAATGCCAAAATATACACTAGAAGAAAATATAGCGAATTTTGTAACTTCGCAAAATTCACCAATAATTCCCCGTCGCTAAATTAACCACTTGTACAGCATATCTGTGACTACAGTATAGTCTGGTCTATGTCTTCCTGACAACCTCTATGATAAAAATGCACAAAAAAATAATTTTCGTATGTTTTACAGAAATTCCTTCGAGGAGTAAATCGGAACAGAAGCTAAAAATGAAGACATTAACCGCTTAGAAAAGATTGATAAAGGATCGAGAACCGATCAAATAACAATCCATTGAAGAGATAGCGCTTACAAAATATCCTGAAACATCCCGCCAACTGTCTTTCGCTAACAAGATTTAAATGCTACACGCTAAATGCGTCCATATTAATAATATTTTATTAGTATTTTTTTTGTAGATATCATAAAATTGTTTTACATCTACTTTATTTCAAGATTCCTTTTTATCAAGCACATAAACATTGAAATTCATTGACTATTAATCTGAAGCATGTTCAAAAATCAGTTACCTAAAGTTTTATGAATTATAGTTTTTTTTCAATAAATCTGGCGCCTTATTGCAAACTCTTAAAACTGAAACTCAGAAGTTCCAAACTTCAAAATGTAAAATGTTCTTTTTATTTTAAGTGTATTAATGTAGTAACATGTATATGATTTTAATTACTAATAGGGGAAAAACGTGTAGGCAGCCAGCTAGCTCAGTCGGTATAGAGCATTAGCCCTGTTTGCGAAGAGTCCCGGGTTTGAGCCCCGGTCTGGTTGAACATTTTCTCACCCTGTTACATTAATTTTCGAGTGTGCATTGGGAAACAACAACTATATGGACAAAATTTCAATGGCATAGAAAAGCTAATAAAGATAAAAATAAGTAAATGTTTTAAAATAAAATAAGTTTTAAAATAAAATATGGTGTTTGCAAATTACTTCGGTCCCAAGGCAACAATCCCTAAATTATGCTGCAAGTAAATCCGGATCAGCATCTGTGAGTAACAACTAAAGCCAAGGGAGGCAACTGCTGCGAGGAGTTTGAAAAAGTAATTGGTGAATGGATACCAGTATTATTGGATCCGAAATTTCAACTATTCATGTACGTTCTACTTAAGCTGATAGATATGTGTTAATTAGTATTACATACTACATAACAGATTCAAAACTCCAATGTCAATCTCAATTACTTTACAATAATAACAAGTCAAATAGTTTACTCCATTGGTCACTATTCATTGACTGGGAAGCGCTGTGCTTATGCAGCTGCAGTCACCTGCTGTTTAGATCCATGGTCTCAATATTGCCTAGCGCTCACTGAAATTTCGGACAGTTCTGATTTCTTCGGTAAATAAACTATTGCAATGCGACAAAGACCGATGTTATCCGCATGGAATAATGGAATTAGTCAGGGTAACGACATTCTTACAAAATGCATTCTTTCTTGGATTTTTTTTTTTGAAATCGTAAACCATCGAGAACAGGTCACGTGCCCCTCCATGGACTTTTTACTTTATGCTATCCAGTATACCTGCTCGCTCAAGGCTCACAGGTAATTATATATATAGGGGAGACAATCCTATTTCAAAAATTGACATAAACAGACACCTTATCAAGGGAAATCATTCTTGATATTTGTCCCAGAAAGCTGCCTATCAGATAAGTACACATTCTGGCAAATCCATTATCAGAATATTGAAGGCAGTATGGAGGAATGGGTTAATGTACACAGACATGACTGGTATTTTCCCACGACAATGTTAATAAGGTTTCCATTGCCTTCATAGGAAGTTTTTTAAATATTTTGACAAGCCACCTGAATATGCCAATATTTGTATGCGAGATTATATATTATATATGTATACATGTAACTATTCAGTATGGTACTTGATTTGTAACTGTTTTTCTTCAAAGTTAACATTATACACACACAAACTGTCCAGACATGGCCAAGAGGCTATAAAGGCCTTGAAAGCGGGAGGTCAAAGATTTGAATCCCTATAGGAGTTTGTTCTCGGATATGGCTGGTTCATGAGTCCCTAAGCAAGGAGTTTTAGTAGATGAATTGTGATTATTATACCAATAATAAAACCTCAATAATATAATAAACACTGACTGGTATACAAGATTAACACACCAAATATCTGTAACTTTATTTTAAGGTCTTCATTTTCTAGTGATCTTAAAGCGAGAAGGAAATTACTGAATTTAGCCTGATAAAATAGATGAAATAACTTTATTATAAAGAATAAATTTCAAACTTTATGATAAAGAAATAGAAATAACATTGTTTTTTCTGTCATAAAGGAATATTGAGAATTGACTTAAACCTTTATGATCATTCAACTGTTGAATGACCTTAAAGATTATAAAGATTACTGTTACACTATCATGACTAAAAAGTGTTAACAACTATTTACAACAGTGTTCCCATAGCAACCATTTAATTAACCTATGCATTATGTCAAAACATGTTCAATGGTAATTTACTGCCAAATAACCATGAAACAAACTTCTATGTAAGATCAGGAAAAACTTGTAAACTTGATGTAAGGAACGAAATTCAAGCACTTGTAATTATTGTCAGCTCTAATACTTTGACACTAAAAATATTAACAATTTCGCTTAACACTGCCTGTTATTAGCAGATTGTATGAATGATAATTTCAATGGATTATAATTACAAAACTAACAAATTATTTAGACTTCCATTTAACACAGTGTCCGGTATTTGTCAAATTTCAATTGATATATAGACTAACAAAATTTAATTATTAAGAATTTCATTGAACATCGTCCAGTATTGAGCTGAATGTCTTACTTATAATTTCAATCGATATAATAAATTCATACAATAATAATATTATAAACGGGTACCCTGTAATCAATATGTTCATGAAGTAAGAAGTCAGTCTTTAATAAAGGACCAAAGGTACCAATTGTACCCAGGTATCCTGGTGAAATACTGCTATCAATATAGAAAGAAAACGTCAAGAAGTTACTGTACAGTAGGTCAAGTTTGTGACAAGGGGCATTCTTTGTAAAATAACTGAAATCGACAAACTGGTTCTATTTTATTTTGAGGCATTAATTCAACTTTTTTTATGTATAACCCTAATGGACACTTATGTTAAGTCGAAAAATAAATAAACTTATTAATAAACAGGTACAAAATGCGCGTAACGTAAATATTTGTTGAACGCAGGGCTGGATCTGCCAGACACTACTGCATGCACAAGCCATTAAAGCAGTCATGAAAATAGCATTAAAATTTTCAAAGGATTCTAATGGCATTTTCATGGGAACACCATTAAAAAACCCCATTACCTTTTAACGATTTAATGGCCCCATTTTTAATGGTATAGTTAAAATCCTCTTAAACAAGTCCATTAAAAGCTTGTTATAATTAGTTACCAATGGCTGTTAAAAAATTTAGTTTTAATGGTCATTAAAATCAGATTAAAAATCTGCCATTAAATTTTTACCCATACTGGCAAAGACCCATGAAAAATAATTAATGGCATAGATTTAATGGGTCCTTAAAATGCCATTAAAAAAATCGCCTGAAAACCCCATTAAATCGTTAAAAGGTAATGGCCATGATATTTTATTAATGGCCATGATATTTTATTAATGGCCATGATATTTTATTAATGGTTTATTAAGGGTCATTAAATTTTAGTGTCAGTTTATTTAAGGGCCATGAAAGTTATCCAGTTCCCCAAAGCCATCTATTAAGGGCCATTAAAGTTTTTTGCCAAAGCCCTTTATTAAGGGCCATTAAAGCTACTGACCTTGCATATAGTCTTTGATCTGCACAATCCATTTAGCCGGAGTGCATAATGGTGACATGACCATAAATAAGGTTAAGGTCAAAATTGGATGGGATGGTGATAATTTAAAGTTTCATAAAGTTGTGACCATTCAGTCAAGAGTTACAGCAGTTCGAAAAAAACTTTAACCAATTTTTCAACGTGTTGAGAGACAGACTGACAGACGGACAGATGGAAATCGCCAAACCATAAATCTGGATTTTAATAATCCAGCTAAAAGCTCACACAGAGCCTTTGGCAGCATCAGAATATTGCTCGATTGGACAGGTATCGTGTTGCAAACTTCACTCTGCTTTATCATTTGCATGCATTTTTTTTGTAAAAAAGGAACACCATATATGATTACTTAGTCCAAATTCAAGATTTAGCCCAGTAACACAAAGAAAATATCAATTATCTAGCTGAAAATCTTGCCAAATCAAGCAATTTTCCGAGACCGCTTGGATCAGGTTAGCTAAAATTCAATGTATACAAATGATTAAAAATAGAATAATGCTCTTATACAATAATATCTTTAATGTTTCATAAACAAATTAGAACAAGAGCTGTCGGAGGTACTAGCTATTGCTTACCAAATAAGGTTAACTAACGCCAACGGCTACTACGATAAACCAGGGTGAGTGCAATATATAGCTCCCTTTATTTTTTGAACAGTCGAGCTAAAAACTCTTAACACTAATTAATTTACTAGACAAGAGGGCCCTTTGGGCCCTAGGTTTAGGTCGCTCACCAGTCGTAGTAGTACAGGCCAAGATTTGACCTAGTGACCTAGTTATTGATACCAGTTGATCCATTTTCAAACTCAACTTTGATTACATGTAAACAAACATTCTGACCAACTTTCACGAAGATCCAGTGATATCCAGCAATATCGAACTTGACCTGGATTTATTAGAGATGATCATTGTGACCATCTTCCATAAAGATTAGGCCAAAATTGTGACCTGTAGTGTCTACACAATGTTTATCTATGGTTTGACCTAGTTTTTGACCCAATATCGAACTTGACCCAGATTCTGTTGAGATCATTGTGACCATGTTTCATAAAGATTAAGCTGAAACTGTGACTTCTATTGGCTACACAATGTTTATCTACGGTTTGACCTAGTTTTTGACCCCATATGACCCAATATCGAACTTGACCTAGATTTTGTTGAGATCATCATTGTGACCAAGTTTCATGAAGATTAAGCCAAAATTGTGACCTCTGTTGTCTACACAAGGTTTGTCTAAGATTTGACCTAGTGACCTATTTTTTGACCCCATACGACCCAATATCGAACTTGGCCTAGATTTTGTAGAATTGATCATTGTGGCCAAGTTTAATAATGATTAGGCCAAAACTGTGACCTCTAGTATATACGCAAGCAAATTGTGGACGGACGACGGACGAAGAGTGCTCCCAAAAGCTCATCTTGTGTGACAGGTGAGCTAAAAAAAACATGAACATTCATGAAACAATTTTCCTAAAAAAAAATGAGTGAGGGGATTGGACTGCACTTTTTTACGGGATAGCACCCACATAATTTTACCGGTAATTAATTTGCCCTATCCCCCAAAATATTTAATAGTACCCGCAACCCACATCTGACCCACAAGTTTTTCAAGAGTGCAGTCCACCCCCGAGATTGTATCAAGTTAGCTAAAATTCAATATGAACAAATATTAAACAGGAATATAATAATGCTCTTTCTTATACATTAATATTTTTAATGTTTCGTAAACAAAAACTTAAGATCTTCAACACAAACAAATTTGCTAAAACACATGGAACATTTTTAAGGACTTTTCCAGAAAAAATGAGTGTGTGGCCTGCAATTTTTTAGGGATACTGCTCGTACTGTTACCTGTAATTAATTTGCCGTCCCCCTCCAAACATTGATTAGAACCCACCACCCACACATTTTTTTGAGTGGCCTCTCATTCATTTTTGTTCTGGAAAAACCCTAAACAGATATAACTAACAAGGAATTCAGGGAATTGATATACCCCAACCGAATAGGGACTATATAGTATACAGAAACAAGAGCACCACTGGGCCGGGCATTATACGCCCGAAGAACATTTGCCGTAGTCTTGAATGCAGATTGTAACCAAAATGGAATTTGACCTGTATTTTATGTACCAAAAATAGATTAAATCCATTAATCCTTGAAGACGTCTTGTTCTACGGTACGATATTTAAGTGGCTAAACAATGTTAATTTATAGCCATGTAAAAGACAATTTTGTACTTTATTGTCCACTATTAAGTGCCTAACCCTAGAACGTTAAGAGTCTGTATGGCAAGTGGCTAGTCACTTAAATACCATCTCGTAAGCACGGACGGACGAAAGCACCATAACATAATAGTATACGTCCCTTGGGTCGCATAAAAATGTACTAGGAAAGTGGGAAAGAGCACTTTGACTGTTCTTTTTTATGTTCAGTGACCTTGAAATGACAGAAATCAAAAGCAGTTTCAAGATGTGAGTTTAAAATACCTGACCTAAACCACAAGCTTTCACATAAAAAGTGCATCCGTTACAAAATGATACATATTTAGGAAATGAAAACTGACCTTTGACCACAAAATGACCTTATATAATAACAAAATTATGACTGGCCATATGTTGCACAAATTATTTTCACAGCACTACTTAAAATAAACAAGAGCTATCACTGAAGATGATGAATACCCCCAGATATATTGCTTGACAGTTACGGTATGTTAACTTGTGCCTTATGAAACTTTGTTAGTTACAGCAAAATTAATAGTATGGACAAAACAAGACTGCATTCAATAAACGCTTATGCCCCCGTGGAAGCCTTGTCCATAAAAAAGCTAAGTCAATCAGGGGCCATAATTCTGTTGAAACATTGGATAGTGTGACATGGCTTTGACAATGTAAGGGGTGTATGGTCAATTTGGGTTAACCAAGAATTTGGCCCTTCAATAAGTCTTAAGTCCAAAATTAGGTCAAGGTGAAGGTCAAAATGGGGTCGGGTGATATGGGTGTGTGGAGAGTGTTCCAGTACAACATCCATGCAAGTATGAAAGCTTTGTAGCAATTGATATAAGACGAAACGGTCAATTTGGGTTAACCAAGAATTTGGCCCTTCAATAAGTCAAATCCAAAATTAGGTCAAGGTGAAGGTCAAAATGGGGTCGGGTGATATGGGTGCATGGAGAGTGTTCCAGTACAACATCCATGCAAGTATAAAGGTTTGTAGCAAGCCATATTGAATGATATAAGACGAAACGGTCAATTTGGGTTAACCAAGAATTTGGCCCTTCAATAAGTCCAAGACCAAAATTAGGTCAAGGTGAAGGTCAAAATGGGGTTGGGTGATATGGGTGTGTGGAGTGTTCCAATACAACATCCATGCAAGTATGAAAGCTTTGTAGCAAGCCATATTGATATAAGACAAAACGGTCAATTTGGGTTAACCAGGGATGGACGGACGGACAAACAGGTGAATCACTATATGCCTCCCGATCTATCGATAAGGGGGCATAAAAAGTGCAAAGGGCAATAACCCAGTAAGAATTGATCAAAGCATAACATGCCACTGGTATGTTGTGAAGTTTGGTTCAAATTTGACGAATGGTAACAGAAAAAAAACCCAAGGGCAATAACTCCCTGCAAATTGATCCAACCGATCCAAGGATATGCACAACTAGGCTTGGTACTGATGAGTCAAGCAAAGTTTCATTGAAATATGACAAATGGTTACAGAGACATGGCGCGGACAAAATTTACACGGACCAACAGACCAACCAACCAACCAACCAACCTCAAGCATGACTCCAATATAGCCCCCATATACTTTGTACCTGGGGGTATAACAAGTTTTTAAAAATGTGTCTTTTTACATACAAGAATGACATTAACATTTGAATGATGCACTAAATATAATATTTTCAGATTGATGGTAAATATTTGTGCTGAATTATTTATTATTCCATTCATTATGGAATGAGTAATAATGTTGTGAATTTTAGCAATTCAGATCCATGATCAGCATACAGTATAGGAGTGTCAATTGTGTTCTGATTTTAATGAGATTGAGAGTGAACAAGACTGCGTTCAATAAACGCTTATGCCCCCTGTGGAAGCCTTGTCCATAAATAAGTCTAAGTCCAAAATTAGGTCAAGGTGAAGGTCAAAATGGGGTCAGGTGATACAGGTGTGTGGGGAGTGTTCATATACAACATCCATGCATGTTTGGAAGCTTTGTAGCAAGCCATAATGATGCTAGAAGAAACGGTCAATTTGGGTTAACCAGGACGGACGGACGAACGGACGGACGAACGGACGGACGGACAGGTGAATCACTATATGCCTCCCGATCTATCGATACGGGGGCATAAAAAGTTTCACATACGAAGTTGCATATCAATGCACTATACTGAAAATTAATAAAGTGCCAAATCTCCGGTAAAATGGGCACAGGAAAAAATACACGACTTGCGATTATCTATACATCATGTCTTGGATCAGGTTCGCTAAATTTCAAAATGTCAATTGCCTAATACTAATAGATCATACATGTAGACTGTGTTCTGTGAAAATTGGGATTTTTTACGTTGTAAACGAGGTCAAGAAAAGAGAATAAATAGTGCATGTAGCATGTAAAACTCTACATTCATATGCAACTTAATGTTGATATTCTAATTATAAAGACATTTTGAACTGTATTTATTATCATTTCTTGATGTCATTTACAATGTCCAAATGTTGCGACTTTCACAGAGCTAGGTCTATACTTGTATCATATATAGTTGTTTTATTAAAATTTAAATTGACAAGCCTAACTTTTAAATGCATACTGCTCAAACTTGCTCTTCAGTTTGTTAACAAAGAGTGGAACATTGTTTATTTTTATCATATCCCTGGCTTTATCGAAAGGTAACTTCACTTTCATGACACAATAGTTTGCATCTGGATCTTTCTGCACATCTGAAAGGTTCAATGTAACTATGCCTTTGTCTGTTTTACAATCCTGCAAGTATATCTTCATTTCAAGTTTAGGCTTCACAATAATTCTAGCCACCGGCTTTTGGCAGTTAACGATAGACTGTCCATCAAGAACACCTAAAAAGACATCTCCCTTGGCCCATTCATAAATTCCTATGTCTTCAAGTTCTGAATTCAGATCTGCCAGAAGACTGACTGAATTTGTATCCGAATCTGAATCTTCTACTGACTGACATTCATTTGAAAAACATGACACATCCTTATAACCGTCTTCACTTAATGTTTCAATGCTAGTGAGTGAAGCACTAGAATCCACATCTAGATCAGATGCACTAGAATCCACATCTAGATCTAATGACCGTGAACTGATTTTGGATTTTTTAACCGATACACTAGAATCCACATCTAGATCTAATGACCGAGAACTGATTTTGGATTTTTTAACCGATGCACTAGAATCCACATCTAGATCTAATGACCGAGAACTGATTTTGGATTTTTTAACCGATGTACTAGAATCCACATCTAGATCTAATGACCGAGAACTGATTTTGGATTTTTTAACCGATGTACTAGAATCCACATCTAGATCTAATGACCGAGAACTGATTTTGGATTTTTTAACCGATGCACTAGAATCCACATCTAGATCCGATGACCGAGAACTGATTTTGGATTTTTTAACCGGTGCACTAGAATCCACATCTAGATCCGATAACCGAGAAATGATTTTTGATTTTTTAACCGATGCACCAGATGACAAGGTCTTATTACACAATCTTACACTTCTCCACGTAATAACACGTTTTACTAGTCTTGCATTTAGTGTGGTATGGTCATCCACAGGACTTGGCAGTTCAATATCTGTATCATTTAAGCTGTTACAAATATCATAAATTGTTTTCACGACCACTTCTGAATACATCAAACCGTACATAATCAGGACGCCATCGCCTATAGGTGTTTTATTTTTGGATAAAATCACTACATGAGCGCCCACCTTCAGCTGCTCATTTAGATTTACATTAGACGTGGAAGTTTCATGTGATGATTCTGATCGTTTTCCCTTTTTACCTTTGTCAAGTAAATATTTACGGCGGTTTTGCAAACTTTCTCCCAACCTTGTCCAGAGTTCCTTCTTCTGTTGAAGAAGTCCTGGCGCAACTTCAAATGCTGTGAAGAAGGCAGTTCTTTTATTTTCGGAAATATCCACTAACGTAGGTGCACGTTTCCATATTTTTGATGAGACAGCTGCATCTCTAAGTAACTGGCGGAAGTACAACTGAGCAGGCGTTGGTTTACCTCGTTGATTTTTTTTCTCCAGCATCTGATCAACAGTATATGGAACAGAGTGTTGTTTTTTTTCAACACAAACAGATTTATTTTCTGGCAAGTAGTGTCTCTGTTGATCATTGTCATCACCTAAATCACTGTCATTGCTAGGTTCAGACACTGTACTGCGATCCTTTGAAAAATCAAGTTCAGGTGCACGTGCAAACTCTTTGTGGATAGCTATAAACTTTCGGGCCTTGAAGCGATCACTGAAGGTTTGAAATACATCCTTTACATCTTCTTCAGAGAACTCCTGAAGCATCTCCATGTTAATGCCATTGTCTGAAAATAAGACAAAAATCCATGAAATTAGCCAGGTAAGGCATTATTTAAAAGTACCTTATTTTAGTGTTTGAGACCAGCCTAGAACCATATCAGCCGGACAGTGTACAAAAAAAGCCGAATTATCAGGTGATGTGCTGTTCACTACTAAGTATAATCTAGTGCTGAAACGGTTAGCCGAAATTACAAACCAATTAACTGGTATCATTAACTGGTAACTAACCGGTTAATCATTAGATACAACCACTAGACGATCGGCTTTATATATGATTAATATGCTGGATTGCTGATGTAATAACACACGCAACATTACATAGGGTATAATACTGGTGATGAAAACCATATTAGAAACCATTTTATTGAGTTACCGGTAATAAAGATCGAACCAAATAACTAAATGATTTCAATGATCAAACCGCAAACTCAGATAATATTTCCAAAATTGATATTTTTTATAAAAGGAACACATGGTCGCTACAAAATAGTTACCTTATAAAGGGAAGCAACTAGTCTGGTTAACCGGTTAGTAAAAGTTGTAACCGGTTAATCGGTAACCATACGGACGGTAACAGGTTAATCGTTTCAGCACTAGTATAATCAGTAAGCTACTTTTATTGAATTGTTGTCACAATCTTGTGGGGGCTGATCTGCATCTGTGATGGTCGGAAACGCTATAAGGTAGGATTATGCTTGATGCGACTCTGCATCATAATTCAGGGCCATAATTCTGTCAAAAAGGGTTGAAATAAAAAAAATGACAATATGCGCTAGGGCATCTCATAACGGTACTTCTGTGAACGTTTGGACAAAATTCCTTGATAAATGTAGGAGATGCACACAGAAGAGTATATGTATAAAATCAACAAGGGCAATAACTCTTACAAAAATAGTCGAAACACAAAAGCCTGATAATATGCACTGGGGCACCTGATAACAGTACTTCTGTGAAAGTTTCGTCAAAATTCCTTAAGATTATAAGAAATGTAGAAGAGTCGGTTGGTCGGTAGGACTGACGCCTACCATTACCATATCCCCTTCGGCAGGGAATAATTAAATATAATACAAGAATTGTGTTTGAGAAATGCTACTGCCCCCCCCCCACCATTGTCCTGTCCAATGAGCAGTATGCCTGTATTTACACCACTCTTGCACCCCTCCCACTGACCCCCGGCCAGATTGTTAATTTGACCTTTGAACTCTCTTAAGTATGACCTTGAACCTACATTATGTTGCGGCATTACCGTATAGCGGGTTATTTCTGCGGATTTTTATTTCTGCAGTTCGAGGCTGTCCCGCAGAAATATCTACTGCACATTTAAACTATCAGCAGTAATTTTTGACGCAAAATTAAACTTCGATATTATACTTCAATATACCGGTAATAAACCGTTATCTATACATGTATCTCCCGAGTTTGTCGTATAATGCTGTGTTATTCACACATTAAAGGTGCTAACCCTATTGATTGTGGTTGATTGCCTTTGTTAGGTATCAATGAATGAATGTGATGTGTAATCTTTACAAGCATACACAATTATGTAAAGTTTGACTAGGTTATAACATATCGGGTCAAAACTTCGAAGTGAGCATTTTTATGTACTTTCAGGTTCATGCAAACCGCAAAAATTAATTCCCGATTTTCTGCCAGGTCGCAGAAATAAAATTTACCCATTTTAGGCCCAAATCGCAGAATTTTTTTAACGTGGAATTAACCCGCTATACGGTATTTCCGAAAGTAGCAGATGCCTCTCTGTCTCTCCAACATATACAATAATTCCACAAATAATACAGATTACCATGTCAAACCAGACGATAAAAAATTGGAAGTAGTAACTCCCTCGCTTGGCCCTGCATTTAGAGTGTAGTTCTACGACTGGTCGGCCCGGTGTCAGGACTGGGTGAGGTACTTGTTGGTGCCTACAACATGTATCCCAAGTGTGGCAGCACAAGATTGTCTTGGTAGGCACCGTCGCTATATGACTAAATTACTGTTGAAAAGTGAAGTTAAACCCATATAAACAAACAAATAATACAGCTGTATACCTATTCATACTATTCTATAATTAATGTATAAATATGTAGGCCCCTATGTGTGATTAGGCCAAAACAAAATGATATTGTGGTTCTAGTAACCATACCTGCCCTATGTTTTTGCCCCTACCCTAAACATTTTATTGGCATTTTACTGGAAGTCACCGCGGATCATTAATTTTCCAGTGCATAAAATTAATAAAATAATTTTAAAAAATAAAATATTTTTCCTACCTACCTACCCTATTTTTTTCAGCATGTTACCAGAACCACACTATTAATTTGTTTTGGCCTAACAATAGGACATTTCTGGATGGGTGCCAGTCTTGAAGGCCTCTACTGTCTGTGGCTGATATTGTTCTAATATTATAGATATTATATATAAGTTTCTGTTCCAACTGTTTGTCCTCCATATGTTCAGGTTTTGAAGCATGTCCGTTCAAGCTTGCTGTCTCGAAGTGGCACACATTTTAAACAGAAACTAGAGAGACAGCAAGTTTGTCTAAGGTTACGCCTATTTTCATATCACAAGCAGCTATGTAGCAACATTACAGTATTATTTGAATCAATAACGATTTGTAACGGCATTGACGCAAATTCTTTTAGTACACTACTGACTAATCACATTGTCATCCGAAATTACGTCTGTCCGAAATATGGGAATAATTCGTTAAAGATTTTCCTTTAACCGGACAGTCTGAAAATAAATGCGGGCATCGCTCAAGAGTTCACACCAAAATCGTCGAACTTACCTATGAAAGACTGTCGCCCTTCCTCAGTTAAAGATTGTTTGAACGTATAAAATCTCTCTTCGCCCATGGCTGCTTTTTTACGCGCCGAAAGAACACCGGAAACGATAAACGCCGTATTGGAAATCAACAGACTGCGCTCTGCTTAGTTCATAGAAATTGGTGGTATAAATTCACTGAATTAAGAACCAGTCTGTTTAAAATGAAAACATCCGGCGCATGTCGTATTTATTTTACGGTTTATCGTTTCTTTGGATTGGAGAGACCAGGTATGTTGTGAGAATTACGTTCTTTTGCTCAACAGAAAATAATTTTTGCGCTCCTTATGCATGCTGTCAAAACATGGGCAAAATTGAAGTTTGATGCCAAATAACATCAGATTTCGCGACCCAAAGAATGTTATACCACGGACGGTTAACAGTTCGAGTTTATTTGTTCGTCTTTAGCTCACGATCACCTGACCACAAAGTGTTCATGGTGAGCTATTGTGATGGGTAGCAGAACTTTTATACTGTGTATATATACCAGGCCTGGGAGAAACGTCTGCACTGCAGGGAGAAAAGTCTGTAAAAAATAATATGTAATAAATTATTTCATTTCGAACTTCCGCACCATACAAATGCCTGCGGAAATAGTCGAGTGTGTAGGGAATATCAAAAGAGAATGAATTGAGTCAAAGAATATGTATGATGCTTGATTACCGCTATATAATTGGCACAAATTAGAAATGATATATGGCTGTTGATCCGACGACTGGTGTTTATTGTTTATTTCCATTTCCTGAAGGCCTATACACGCCTGAAGTCATAAATTTCTGTATACAGAGCCAAATCTCGGACGTAGTTCGTAATTAAATAAGTGATGTTGATTATACAAATTTTGGTCAGCTGTCCGATTTTTTCGGCATTTGAAATTATAGAGTTGTCCGGGACTAAATTTTACTTTTTTAGCGCATTGTCAGCGGTCCGAAAGTGATTTAGAGCTGTCCAGGACGTCGGACTATAAGATTTGTAGAGCCCTGATGATACATTTTATATTTCAGATTTTGTTTAGTAACTGCCAGCTCATTTTAACCAGTTGAGAGGAACATACTGAAAACAATTTAGTGCGAACAGTGATTGGGCATGTCGTCCTTAAAGAACTGTATTTGCCAAATGTGCAAAAATGTTGGTGAACCTGTTCAAAGGCACATTAGGAGACGACACGAACTCATGTATGGCATTTTTGTTCCTGCTGACGTAGATGAATATAGCTCAGAAACAGAATCAGGAACATTATTCACATGTACGCAGCAGCATGATTCGGATCCATCTATACTTGAACCCAAGACTGATAGCCCAGCCATCGAAAGCAGGTATATCTTTAAACAGATTTATGAACTTAAAGGGACTAATACATACTTCTTGGACCCAATATGGAAAAAAGAACGCTTATAATTGACTTCTAAGCATCATTGCATTTTAATTCTATGTCTAGTTTTACAACAATAGATGCTGTTTGTTGGGATACACTCCATACAGTATCATAATAAACTATCATCATTATCCTATTTGTACATCTACTTTCTACGAAATTTTAGTTACATGTGAATTCTTAAAAATAGAATTTGTCGGGGCCCAGGATAAGTAAAACGGTTAATAACGGCACATGTGAGCGAAAAATATCTTGTTATCGAATGCTTTCTCTCACATTAAGTATGCATGGCTTTTTAGCTCACCTGAGCACTTTACCCTGAGCACGAAGTGCTAAGGTGAGTTGTAGTGATCGCCTGATGTTTGTCGTGTGTGCATGCGTCCGTACGTCCACAATTTAAGTGTTTACACAATATATACCACATTTCTCGAGCAGAGAATCAACTTGTAGAGATTGTATATGACCATCAGATGTTGGACGAGTTCTTTACTGGACTAGATCTGACCAGTATTGTATATACTAGAGTAACGGCCCTTGAATTAGTGAAAAATGCTATATTTCACATTGTTTACACAATAGAGGCCACATTTATTGACCAAAAATTGGAACTAAACCTGCAATAATTGTATGTGTCCATAAGATCTCAGACAAGTTCGATAATGGGCAAGGTTGGACAAGTAATATCAGAGTTATGTCCCTTGAATTAGCAAAAATGTTATATTTCAGCTTGTTTATACAATTGAGGCCACATTTATTGACCAATTATCACCAAACTTGCAGTAGCAGAGATTATATATATGGCTATAATATCTCTGAGGAGTTTGATAATGGACTAGAGCAGACCAGTATTACCAGAGTTACGGCCCTTGAATTAGTGAAAAATGAGGCCACATAAGTTTTGTGTGTGCTTCATTTAAAAAACCTTGACAGAATTCAGTGCAACTTGGTATGAAATATCAATTTGAAGGATAGTTGTGCACGTCATTTTCGCATTCTTATCGGGTTATTATATCCCACAAACAAAGTTTGAAGGGGGTATACTGGAGTCACCATGTTGGTCTGTTAAATCGTGTCTGCTCTGTAACTTTGTCATTTCTTACTGGATTTTAGAATTACTTGGTATAAATTTTCACCACATCAAGACGATGTGTCATGCGCAAGACCCAGGGTCCTAGCTCAAAGGTCACACTTAGAGGTCAAAGGTTATATAGTCATGCAAATCGTGTCAGCTCTGTAACTTTGTCATTTCTTACTGTCATTTCTTACTGGATTTTAAAATTACTTAGTACAAATGTTCACCACATCAAGACAGTGTGTCATGCGCAAGACCCAGGTCCCTAGCTCAAAGGTCAAGGTCACACATGGAGGTCAAAGGTTAAAAGGCATAAATAGTCATGCGATGATACGTAGTAGTGTGTTACTTATTTTTTGCCACTGCAATTCAAGATGGCCCGACTGGCAGCCATCTTGGATTTGTTAATCTTTTTACAGTGGACAATTTCTATGAAATTTCATACAGTTGATGCTTATGATGTGTAGTACGTAGTGTGTGACATTATTTTTAGTTCGACAAAATTCAAAATGGCCAACTGGCGGCCATCTTTTAATTTTAAACAAATTATTTTATTCCTGTGTCAAGGCAGTGCTGCGGGGGTATGATTCATCACTCCTGTGATAGCTCTAGTTTTTAGCCGATTTTAGGCCCTTTAAATCTTTCAACAATTGCCTTTGTTAAGGGAAGGTTTGTCTGCGCTTCATCTCCAAAATCCCTGAACGGATTTCAATGAAACCTGACATGAAGCATCGATATGAAGGCTAGAATCCTTTATAAGGTTTCAAAAACATTTCTAGTTTCTATTCTACTTATATTTTTTTCAGTTCTGAAGATGAACATACCACTTGTGAAAATACATCAGGTAGTGACATTTCAAGCACAGATGAAAGTGAGGAATGTGAAAGCATGTCTGACATCGAAAGTTCAAGTGATTCAGCATCTAGTTCTGACCGTCCATGGTCATTCTGTTATGATAAAAGCATATATGAAGAGGGTCCAGCAATCCAAACTTTACCAAACTCAACCACGACAGTTCTACAATGGCTGGCTTTGAACTTTTCCATGTTTGTTGCACACCCCGCAATAAGCAAGGCAGCATTTACCCATAACATTCAAGTGCAGAAAGTTACTCATGGTGATGTAACTAATACTTTGCCGTCTTCTTATTATGAAGCAAGAAAACTTTTAGATCCATATGTCGTTAAAAAAGTGGTATTTGATGTTTGTGTAAACGAGTGTGTTATATTTAGAAATAGTGGTACATTACAATGTGCTGACATGCTACAGTGCCCTGTTTGTGGTGAAAACAGATATAATACAAATTCTTCCAGTAAAACTAAAAGGCCTGTTTCAAGAAGAAGATTCACATATATTCCAATTGGCCCTAGACTTGCCAGATTGTATGGTGAAGTTAATCTTGCACAGCTAGTTATGTCTCATCCTGGTAGCGATTATGATGGAGATGAGATGTGGGATGTTCACCATTCAGCTTCATGGAAAGAACTATATTCGGAAAATGGTTACTTTGGGGGGGATAAAATGGGCATTTCTTTTGCGTTAGAACTAGATGGTGTGAATCCATTTCATAACATTGGGGCTATTTATTCTATGACACCAATTATGTTAACTATTTTAAATTTTCCAAGACATATCAGAAATGCATTTGGAAATATAAACCTTGTTGGTATTATACCTGGTAAGGAGAAGTCAGAGTCTTCAAACGTGAGCCCATATATGGAAATATTAGTAGATGAACTGATTTTTCTTACCCAGACCAAAGCTTATAGTGCATATGCCAATGCTCCAGTTGATGTAAAGTTGAAGCTTCTATTATATGTTTTGGATTATCCAGGCCTCTCAAAACTGTTTAACCAGCATGGAAGTGGTAGCTTATTAGGCTGTCACTGGTGTTATGTACGAGGAGAATATAACAAACACTTAAGCAAAGTTGTTTACTTTTCAAACAGGTCATATTTAGAAAAAGACCCACTACGTCTTGATGAAACAATGTTTGCTTCAAAGTCAGGAGACATTTCTGAAAGACCAAAAAAGCGAGTATTTGTTAAGGAACATTCTTATCGCGAAGCATATGAAAATGCAAAGAATAAGACACAAGCGCAACTAGTTGCATCTGCCACTGGGTGTAAACAGAGTTATTCTGTTTGTAAGTTACCTGGACATGATCGTGTTAATGAAAGCCTACCAGACTGTTGCCACACAGTGAAAGATGTTAATCAAAACATAATGCAAGTTGTCACAGGTAATTATGTTGACATTAATAAAATAGTTAGTGCCGAGAAGGTGATGGGTCGCCTACACACCTTGCAAAGATCTTCTTCACTGGATACAACAGTTTTGGCCGATGGTCAGGCAAAAAGCAAAAAGCCAAGGCTTGGAAAGTCGCAATCAAATGAATCAACATTGCCATTTATGTTAACAAAAGATGAGCTTAGTGAGGCAGACAGACGAGCTAACAGTATACATGTTCCAATAGATTTTGGATTGAAACCCTCGCCATTTATCAGCAAACCGGGAAGTTTGAAATCACACGATTGGAAGCAAATAGCAACACAGGGTATCTTAAAATTTTGTCTCAAAAACACATTGTCCGAAAGATGTCGAAAAACACTGTTTATAGTTCTTGACAGTCTTACCAATCTTTGCCATGAGCATGTATCAGTTGAAGATATTGATCAGATTGAGGTGGACCTGAACAGAGCATTAGCCCTACTTGAAAGAGACTTTCCTCTGTCTCTTGCAAACATTACTACGCATATTCTTCACCACATTCCTGATGGAATTAGAAGATACGGTCCAGTATACGGAACATGGATGTATGTGTTCGAAAGGTTCAACTCGTGGATCTGCAAAAGAGCGCTTAACATGAGGTATCCGGAGTCCACAGTTATTGAGACATTCATAATACATGACTGGTGTAATTTCATGGTGTCTTCAGGCCGCATACCAAATGTTACAAATGCAGTAGCAACAGACACAGTTATCCAAGAGGATGAAGGCAACAACTTGGAAAATTCCAGTGTAAAAGTGTCAAAATCTAATGGCGCAGATAAAAGACGATTAATTCATTTGAGAAACAGAGACCTTCGGTCAATACATAAACAACTTGAAGGCCCATCTTGTGATAGCTGTGAAATAAATAAGTACCTGTATCATACAGAAATCCACCCAGTTACAAAACGAGGAACTGTTTTTACTTCAAAGTTGTATGAAAAAGAAACGGCTAAAACAGTTTCATCTTTCGTGTGCAGTGAATTTGTAAGAGGTGCACCAGGACAAAAATTAGACATTGGGACATTTTTAGAATTTGGAAGGATCTGTTACTTTGTAGAGCATGTTTCAGAAAGTCACTTAGAAACTGAGAAGAATTGTTTTGCCTTTGTTGAATGGTTTGATAGTGTTCAATTGGATAATGACACACATCTCTGGTTTACAGACTTGAATTGTGGTGATAAAAGGAAGTGTTCCTATATCAAAGTAAATAAGTTATCTAAGCCATTAGTGACTGCAGAGGAGACAACACCTAAACATTTACTTTGGTTTCTGAACAGTGGAAAAATACCCGTGGTTTAAAGTATGCAATACTAGATGAACTGTTTTACCTATTATGAGTCAGTGGTGAGACTGATTTAAGTTACTTTTTAATGTACTTCAGTATCTTTCAGTCAATTAATTCAAGTTTCATATAAATTCAAATTGATAACTGTATAAAGTTATTTCAAATTTAGTTTTCAATTGAAACTTATTTGTGAGCTCTCTAGTTCAAATATTTTTGAACCCCATTTACACAAAAACAAGAATTTTCCTGAATGTCAAAAAACACCAACTTGATATAAAAGTCTGTTAATTTTTTTCGCATTGTCGGAAAACTTGTATGCAGGTCCTTTGAACTGAAAATAACTGAAATATGAATATATTTACAATAAAAATATTCTGTAGGAATAATTTCTGAAGGAAATTATGGAAGAAAGTAACTTGTATGAGTTATAGTAACTTAAACCAGTCTCCCCCTGACAGGTTATTTGATGGACATTAAAATAATTGGTTATTAGAATTGAAATGGAATGTCATTTGATTGTCCCTAAAATACCTCCTTTTATCTGTTCATGCCCGTTAAATGTCATTTAATGGTCTTAAATGATGTCCTTTCAATATTTTCATGGTGTACATAAATAGCATATTTGACATTAATGGGCATGAAATAAATTGTAACTGCCATTAATTTTACTTCGATCATAAATTTTTGTATTCATGGCCATGAAATGTAATTTAATTGCCATTAATTTTACTTTGATAATAATTTTTTGTATTCATGGCCATGAAATGTAATTTAACTGCCATTAAATTTACTTCAATCATACATTTTTGTATTCATGGCCATGAAATGTAATTTAACTGCCATTAATATGACTGTTAAAAATGAAACTTACAAATTTTCATGGCTTTTTCCTGGGCCTTAAATTTTCAGGTCGAAATAACATTTGTTTAAAGGCACTTTCAAAGCCATGAATGAGATTTTTCATGGTATTTTAATGGGATACCCATTAAACTTGTTAAACCTGTTAAATAAGTTGTTACGAGAATTAATGGGGTAAATTAATGGTTTTTTCAGTTTTCATGGGCATTTAACAGGAATTTAATACATATTTCATGGCTTGTGCATGCAGTAGTGAGATTACAGTCAAGCATTCTACCAGCCCTCCAACACTCGCAGTACAATACAATACTGAGAAACAAACACTGCAGTATATCATGTTGAACCAATGATAGTGTTGTAACAGCCAATTAAAGTCCAATTAAAGCAGGAATGTCCAGAGTAAACACCAACAGGCACAACACAGTACATCCCACTGATTTCAGCAACAAAATATAATGAGAAATGTTCAAAATGTCCCACAAAATTATGGCACATAAACTATACTGTCAAAGTTTACAAAATGACATGCTGCCAAAGCGCAGCTTGAGATCAGGCCCTGATCTCTCGAAGCATCTCAATTTAAATTTGCTCAACTCAAATTGATAGCTTGCTCAAATCAGAGTCGGAAATTGAAACAAATCTGAAAATCCAGCTCTTAAAATTTACTGTTGTAAACTTGTTTAGTAAGTGATACATTTACTTATTTTGCTTCACGCCCATTTTTTTATGTATGGAACTTCACACAAAGTCACATGGCAATATTTGAGATGAGATCTTGCTCAGATTGAGATGTTTCGAGAGATTGGGGCCTGGTTCCAATCTCCAGGAGTATAATCTCAATAAGAAATCTCAACTCAAAATTGAAATTGCACTCAAGTCAGAATCTGCGTTTGAGTCAATTCTCAAGCTTTGACACTATCCTGTTGTACACAGTACAGTCTCTGCACAAAGTTTTTTTTGTTTGGCAATGCTGATGTTGAGTCAGTTTCAAACAATATAAAACAGTTTAAGCTAAGATTTAGCTCAAAATGAGGTACTTAACTCGAGATTGGGCTAAGGACTCGTATAACATAATCTCTAACGTAATACAACAATTTCTGAACTAATATTTTTAACACAGACAAAGATTTTTCATGATATTGAGTCTACAAATGTAGCTGCCTTTGATTCAGCGTTTTAAATGTTATAAATTAACACTACAATCATCTTACCTGACAAGTCTAAAACTATAGTTGCGGAGGACGGACGCCCCGGTAGTTGTGACCGGAGTTGAAGACGTTGATGCCTTGGTTGAAGTCATCACATCAGTTTTCATACTGAACTTGAGAGAATAAAACCTACACTAAGCCACAATTAAGGATTAATCCAGCAGAACTCTAGAAAACTCCACAGAAATATAATTACGTCAACTTCTTGAGAAGTCTTTTAAAATTCCCGTAAGTATAAAATGAATCAATGTTCAAATCAAAGTTCAAGAATATTTTCAATACTCCAAAGTGAAATCGAGACAAAAAATTCACAAAATAAGATATGCAATCATATATTAACAGTGATTTATATCACTGAGAATTAACTCGCATAATACTGTGACATAAAATGTTTATCATCTCTACAATAATTCTCAAATAATATCCGCAGACAAACAATATACTTTCACAATACGTACACTATAATACTATAATCCTCAGTTTGTTCTTCCTATTAGATACAATATCATACAATAAATACAACAGGTTTTTAAGTTTCCTTGATGCATGAAATATTTGCGTTTCTCGTCTCCGACGATTAAAGATGATTGATCTGCATACGGTATGCCACACTCCGATTCACTCATTCACATTTTTTCATCAAACAAGTATCACTGTAATAAACAAACTGCATTTCTACCTGTGCTTTGTAATTAAAGTTTATACCAATCATTCGTTCAAATATGCATACAGTCATCTGCGTAAGAAATCTGTCTCAAATGAACAATTTTGAAAATATTGATTTTTTTAAACAAAAGACTGAAGAAAAACTAATTTAGTAATCCAACAAAATTCCATTGAATAGTTTTTCCCCGCTGATGACAATCTTAAAGTCGAGACTAATGTCATGAGATCGTCGGTTACAGATATACAACTTTATCTATTCGAATAAACAAACCCAATAAGGCTAATAATCGTAGATTTTTATGACGTTCCGGAGCTAATTCATTGATTTTTGTTGTACTGAAATATAGATGTCAACTTTGCCAATCGGATCAGCCAGCCTATCCTGACATGAACCTTAATACGTACAATATATGTTTACACTCCACGTAGTAAATTCCACGGAAGATTAATTGATTGATTCACATAGTTCGATATTGGAAAATCTGATACCGACAGTCACAATATTGAAAGTAACGTGTCAGTTACTACAGTTTTTCAATTACTCAGATATGATTATCACATAATGCGTCAGTTACTACAATTTTTCAATTAATCAGATATGATCATAAGTATCAAATATACGACAACTTTGACATCAACTTTGATATCACTCTCAAATTAAATGCCAATTAAGATATAGGTGTGTACGGCACTAAATACAAGTCAAATATAAATATGTCAAGACCACTTGAAAAGTCCTAAACTTTATCAAGTTTATTTATATCATATAATCCAATATCAGAATGTCACACACTCCTTACAAGTGCACATCACAGGTCTAAAACTGAACAACTTTAAACTCCTCAAATCTCAAAGATCAATATTAAAATGAGAATAAATTTATATTTCAATGTTTAGATAAATGACATGTGAGATGCATAACAGGTTATGTTTTGACAGAAATGTTGTCGACTTTTGGGTGTAAAGTCAACAGAGAGATTTAATCCCCATAATGTTAATCCCTCCCACAATCAGTGGACGAAAAAACCCAGATTTGTCCTAATTGTATTAATATAAGATATAGATTTTATATTTTAAGTCCAAATCTAACGCATTCCATATACTTTTAATCCTAGATAGGATTTTTTCTAACATAAGCAAAACAAATAAAGTGACAAAGATTAACCTAGGGCAAGTATAATGGAAGTCATAAAATTCTTCTTGGACTTGTTTGGAAGTCATAAAAATCTTCTCAAACACTTATACAAACATGTTGATTTTCTATTGTACCTGTATTTTTTTTTCTAAACAAACACTCACACTGAAGACACTGGTGTTGTAAATGTAAATGGTAAACTCGGAACAATAAAACCTGGTCAACAAACAAAGACAAAGTCACAGGAATAACATTTCAACATTTCATGTAAACCATAAATAATTATTGTAAATTCATCAATACAATCACTGATCAAGCTAGTATAGCTGGGTAATAAAATCTGATCGAGTTAATAGCTCAAACACATAAATACCATAACCTTCAGAATAATAACCAGAAACCGCTTAATTAAATTGGTTAATTGATAAGGTGTTCAATGAAATATTTCAAGAGTATAAATATAAATGACTTCTTTCATCAATGTAAATAAATCATTTGGTTGTATATACTATAAAATCATATATGTTCATTGGTATTAAATTTCGTAGATTTTGATAAAAATCATTTTCGTGGAGTCGTAAATTCGTGAATTACAAAACATGGAATGTTAAAACCACGTTTTGTATTTAAATTTGGGAGTTCGATAACGGATATATCGTGGGCATAAGATTTATCAACGAAATCACTGTAAATTCAACTCCCTCGAATAATAATTATTTTACAGTATCAGTTCAAACTTACTCCAGTGCTTCAAGAGTTTACATAAATTGTTGACCTCAAATCATTTGAACTATTTTTATTGTAAGCAAATTTTAAATGTGACAATTTTCACAACATCAAGAAAATTTGTATTATTGTGTGATTAAACTTTAATCCAACTTTTATTAGTTAAATGTAAATCAGGTGAAGACTGAGGAATGTGAGACAAACTATCAATACAGTTTGACAAACATAACCACAGCACAATGTTCAATAACAGCAGCCAGTATGTTGTTGTTGCTGCTGTTGGTTGTTGTTATATACATGTAGAGAATAATAGGTTTGTGCCGTGGATGAAAAAGTTTATCTGGCAAGGCGGAGGAATTTATCTGGTGAGCCGTAGGCGAATCCGATAATTTCTGCAGCCATGCCGGATAAACTTTTACTTCATTCACGATTCTATTTATCCAGTCACTTAATCTGCTCAGTAAGGGGATTAAATTCGGGACTATACTGTAACTCTTTCATTAACTAGTGCGCAACGTCACGTTCGTTCCGTGACGTCAAGATAAACAACAACGTCGGACATCTTGATAGACGTCGTGTAGACGCAGGTAAGTCGAAGAAAATAACCGATCAATGACACCAGCTCATTTAGGAGAGGAAAATCTTACCCTCGGGTACGGAATTCCAACCGGCGACTCTTATATAAGAAGTCGGTCAGATCATGTGGTAAGGTGACGGATTATCACTAGTCACATGACCAGGGTACTGTTTTATCAAAGCACTTACGGAAATCGAAAACTTACGATCAAATTTAAATTATTTATAATTCTTTTACAACTATTTGGTTTGGTAAATGGAGCTGTATTACAAGTAATAATTCAAGCAATGAATTCCTACAAACCATATCAGTCACCAATGTGCAGTCGGTAAAGAACTATAAAAAATTAAAATTTGGACGTAAGTTTACGATTTTCGTAGGTGCTTTAATAAAACAGTACCCAGGTGACCTGTAACCCTGTAAACTGGCAGATTTTGCTGGAAGTGACTGGATAAATAATGCTTCAGCTCTTGCAATTATAGGATGCTAATGTTGCTGCTCCTGATTTTGCAGCTGTTTTATTGTTTTTGGTGTTAAGGTTTTTGTTGCTGTTGTTTTTGTAGCTAATGTTGTTGCTGCTGCTGTTTTTGTTGTTAACAGTTATAGCTGTTGTTATAGTCCCTGCTGTTTTTGTTGTTAACAGTTATAGCTGTTGTTATAGTCCCTGCTGTTTTTGTTGTTAACAGTTATAGCTGTTGTTATAGTCCCTGCTGTTTTTGTTGTTAACAGTTATAGCTGTTGTTATAGTCCCTGCTGTTTTTGTTGTTAACAGTTATAGCTGTTGTTATAGTCCCTGCTGTTTTTGTTGTTAACAGTTATAGCTGTTGTTATAGTCCCTGCTGTTTTTGTTGTTAACAGTTATAGCTGTTGTTATAGTCCCTGCTGTTTTTGTTGTTAACAGTTATAGCTGTTGTTATAGTCCCTGCTGTTTTTGTTGTTAACAGTTATAGCTGTTGTTATAGTCCCTGCTGTTTTTGTTGTTCACAGTTATAACTGTTGTTATAGTCCCTGCTGTTTTTGCTGCGGCAGAAGCTATAGGAGTGATCATGTTTGTATACAAAGGTATTCATACCACCAGCTAGCTATTGGTGAATGGCAGGTTTTTATTGTTCATTCATCCAATAGATTGCTGGTGGGCATTTTGCATGGTGATCTCTCCTATTATTGCTGTACTGTTGTTGCTAGTGTTCACAGTTGCTGTGGTTGAAGCTATTTAACTGTTGTTGCTGTGGCTGTAGCTTTTATTGTTGTTGCTATAGTGCGCCCAGGATAACGTGATATTTACAAACATTAATCGGTTTGGTCAACTATTGCAAAATTGGTTTCACAAATTACTGAAGTAAACAGACAAGGTCAGTATTGTCCTCAAAACAGCACTATGATAAATCGCTCACATCTGATTAATCCACCTTTGGATTATACCAAAATTTCTCGCCTTTCTCATTATCCTGGGCGAACTATAGTGTTGTTGTTGCTATTATTGTTGTTGCTAGTGTTGTTGTTGTTGTTGTTATGATTTATGAGTAGAATACAAGTTTATATTCAACACAATTCATACATCTGAAAGAATAAATTTAAATTCACTTTTATTAGCATATATAGTCCAGAGAATTTGACACGACTCTCGAACTTCTATTAGCATAATTTCACAGCTGATTTATTGTCTATATTTTTAATCCCAGTTGTATGTTTTCATAAGCAGGGAGTATCACAAAGACGCTCGAGGTGTAATACCAACACTTATAATCTAAAGGACCGATTTTGCACGATTTGCTCGCAGAAATTTATATATTCAACTCAAGAACCCTGAAGTATATTCATGCATAAAGGTCAGGATCGTGTCAAATTCTCCGTGCCTAACCATTCTATAATTTGCAAATAATTATCACCTGACCACAGGTAACCGTATCATTGATAAATGTAGCAGTCACCTGTGCATCAGACATCCTGAATGACCAACTTTAATCAGATACATACATTATCTCCTTATAATATATATTATAGATGAGAATTGAATGGGCCCTCATTAAGATATTGATCTTAATTGATCTGACATTGCAATACATTAAAATATTATACAATAGTGATATTACATTCATTATTTATTTCCTTGTACTATTTCCTAGTTCATTGAACTATGCAAGATTATTGCATAATTCATCAAACTATGGGATATTTTATAGTCGAATAGTTTAGTTGTATTAATGTTTGTTTGTATTTATTGTTCGTATTTACTGTTTATATACTTTCTATTGTAAAGTTAGTTTGAATAGTTTCATATTGATTGTATTGCCTGACCACATTAAACTGAGACCCGGAGCCTATTATTGTTCATTTAGTCTATTGAGTCTCAGTTTCGTGTGGATGCTTGTATCGTATGTGTTATTGCTTATATTTGTTCGTAGTTTTTGTTTGAAGTGTATGTTTGTTTGCAATGCTCGTTTGGTTTGCAACGCTTGTTTATTATGTACTGCTTGTTTTTATTGTTTGTTTATTTATGTTGTCATGTTTACCTTAAGCCTGGCCCCGAGTTCACGTTGGATGCCGGCTCACGGAAATGACTACACCAACCCAAATAGACAATCACGTATAGGATGTGAATGACTCTTGACAGAATGTCAGGTAGATAATTAGTCTGAACCAGTGAAACATAACATTTCTCTAAACCCATATCACAACAAAACATCACATGTATAGAAAAAATACCCAAAGAAAACGGGAAAAAAATCCCCCCCCCCAAAAAAAACCCCACAAAAAACATATAAACCACCAACATTTAACCGGAACGATGTCAGAGACATAAATTTGTATTCTGGAAACTAATAAGACAGTCCTATCAACATCAATTTGTTTTACTGATAAGCCATTGTATCATCAGCCACACACATATAAATCTTCATGTATTTACCACAGACTATCAGCAGGTAGACTCTCTGACTTCACATTCAAACTCAATGAAAACTGGATTAAGACAATTATTATGGATTGTAAATATTAAAGTACAAAGTACCTTTTCAAAAAGAAATGAGAAAAATATAGTATGGTTTTGTAATTAATTAAAATAATAAATGTTAATCTTGGACCATTATTGTTAAATCCTTCAGACTCCACTGAGTAACTCATGTACCATAACTGTTAGGTAAGTATGAAGACCGCCTCCTCGATAGCCTAGTGGTTGAGCGTGCTTCAAGTGCGGGAGGTCTCGGGTTCAATCCCTGGTCGTGTCATACCATAGGCGAAATAAAAATGGTACCAGAAATTTCCATGCCAGATGCTCAGCATAAAAGGGAAACTAGCTTCTCTTCTCTCATACCCTCTTGGCGATGGATAACATCAGAAATGAGGTGTCGAGAGTGATTAATATAAGTTGGAAAAACTTGTTTTACAATCGACCTTAAAAATATTAGTATAAACTAAGTATGAAGAATACTTCAATTCGAAGTTGTAATATTGGTCAATTTTTACAGCCAAAATATGTGATGAAAATTTTGGCTATTTTGATTTTAAAAGTTCTGTTAGGAAGTTTATGGCAGTTGGTCAAATTCAGTAATCTTGGCAATATTGGTCAATTTCTGTAATTTTGGCAATTTTGGTCAAGTTCTGTAAATTTGACAATATTGGTAAAGTTTTGTGACGAAAATTTTGACAACATTCATCAAGTTCTGAAATTTTAGCAATATTGGTCATTATTAGTTCCATAATTTTGGTAATTTTATCAAGTTTTGTATAATTTTGGCAATACCGATCATGTTCAGTGGCAATATTGGAATGGTCAAGTTCTGTAATGAAAACTTTGGCAATATTGGTCAAGTTCTGTAATGAAAACTTTGGCAATATTTGTCAAGTTCTGTAAATTCTGCAATAGTGGTCAAGTTCGGTAAATTCTACAATAGTGGTCAAGAAGACCTGAGATGAAAATTTTGACAATATTGGTCAAGTATGTGATAAAAGTATGTGATAACACACAGGCAATATTGCATGGTTAATAAGTAATGCGATGAAAATTTGGGCAATTTGAGGATTCTACATGTAAGACAATTTATGTGTAAAATGTACCATCTGTGTTTCTCCCAATAATCTTACACAGGAAACAGTGGAAGAATTTTATCTAAACACTTGGTGTATGCACGTGGTGCACAGAATCTCTAGTCAATCTCTATACAATCTTCCAACATATACCTGAGCTATATTTCTTTTTGCATTTGGCTTTTGTCAGATTTTATTCAGTTTGATAACAAGAGGGTAACAATGACGTTGAATTGCTCACCTGAGTTCAAGAGAAACTTGGTATTATCAGACTTGATGGTCAATTTAATAAAAGCCAATTTCAGTATTCATCACTTTCATGGCATAAGCCAACTTCTGACTACCACAATAAGAAGTCGTACACCTTGAATTGAACAGTCTCCCAATTAGTCATACAGTGACAGGAAATCACATATGCATTTGCTCGCAATAAGTCATACACATTGAATTGTAGTCTCCCAATAGGTCATACAGTGACCGGTAATCACAGATGCTTTTGCTCGCAATAAGTCATACACATTGAATTGTATCGTCTCACAATAAGTTATACAGTGACCAGAAATTACAGATGCTTTTGCTCACAATTAGTCATACACATTGAATTTATAGTCTACCAATAAATCATACAGTGAACTGAAATAAGAGATGTTTTTGCCCCTATTAAGTCATACAAATTGAATAGTATAGTCTCCGAATAAGTCATACAGTAACCGGAAATCACAGATGCTTTTGTTCGCAATAAGTCATACACATAAAATTGTATACTCTCCCAATCAGTCATGCAGTTACCGGAAATCACAGATGCTTTTGCTCCTATTAAGTCTTACAAGTTGAATTGTAGAACCCCAATAAGTCAAACAGTGATTAGGCTTATATGCTGTGACTTTGACTCAGGGCCATTGCTCCCATTAAGTCTTACAAGTTGAATTGTATAGTATCCCAATAGGTCATACAGCGAATAGGCTTATATGCTGTGACTTTGACTCAGGGCCACTTTAATGCAGAGCTAGCAATTGGTTTACTGTTCTATCAGTGCCGAGTGCTGTCTTATCTAGAGGAAATTTATTTATAAATACAACTTTAATGACAAAAGCATTATTCTGCATGATGGAATTCTATCAAGGTATCATAAATGATTTTACCACCTCAGGTGACCTAATCTTTTATTAAGCCTACAGGACAAAAGCATTTTAAAACATTTATCTTGATTTCATAGCATTCTTACAAAGTTTCGTCACTATAATCATAAGCTGAATGTAAAGTACGGAGAATTTGACCTGATCCTGGACCTTCTATTAGCATAATTTAACAGCTGATATTTTGTCTTTATTTCTAACCCTGGTTGTAGGTTTTCATCACCAAGACACTCAATGTGTAATAAAAACACAAAAAGGACGAATATTGCACAACTTGCTTGTGGAAAATGATGATATATTCAACGCAAGAACCGTGTAGCGTATATATGCATAAAGGTCATGACAAATTCTCAGTACTATAGAACGTTTCCAAGCATTTTGAAAATATATGCACAAAGCTTAAGCAATCACCTTAGCTCAATCACTTTGGTAGCTCATACCAACACTCAAGTGAGCTACATAAATAACAATAGCTCATCTACCTGCACACAAGTTAGCTACATACATAACAATAGCTCAATTCTTCCTGCACTCAAGTTAGCTACATAAATAACAACAGCTCATTTTCCTGCACTCAAGTGAGCTACATAAACTCACAATAGCTCATTTTCCTACACTCAAAGTGAGCTACATAAATAACAATAGCTCATTTCCTGCACTCAAGTTGGCTACATAAATAACAATAGCTCATTTTCCTGCACTCAAGTGAGCTACATAAATAACAATAGCTCATCTTCCTACACTCATGTGAGCAACATAAATTACAATAGCTCATCTTCCTGCACTCAGAGTGAGCTACATAAATAACAATAGCTCATCTTCCTGCACTCAAGTTAGCTAGATAAATAACAATTATAGCTCATCTTCCTACACTCAAAGTGAGCAACATAAATGACTATAGCTCATCAAAAACTACAGAAGCAGATGACGATCATAGTGCTCACCATACCACCTGTACAATGGATATGAGTATATTTAACAATCACTCATAATGGTCGTTTGATGACAAACAGTTTGGCACCAGTATGTGTTAACAATAATGTAATAATTAGGATAAAGACAATTAGTAACAGTATTCCTGTAGTAAACATTGTTTACCTATTACCTAATGTTCCTACAGAGGATCCGATAGCTTTGTTTTTCCTTCCATCTTATTAAGTGCAGTGGTAGTATATTCATCCCATTGAGTGTAAAATGAGTCCCCTGCTTGCACTATTGAGTCTAGAGAGATTTATGCTCAGTGTACCTCACTGAGTGCAAGTAGATTTCTGCTCCCATATGGAGCAATGGGCTGGCCCTATGGAGTGCAAGCCATTTTCTGCTCCCATATGGAGCAATGGGCTGGCCCTATGGAGTGGAAGCAGTTTTCTGCTCCCATATGGAGCAATGGGCTGGCCCTATGAAGTGCAAGCAGTTTTCTGCTCACCTATGGAGCAGTGGGCTGGCCCTATGGAGTGCAAGCAGTTTTCTGCTTACCTATGGAGCAATTGGCTTACCATATTGAATGCAATTTTAGAGCTTTGCTAGCAAATGGCTTGCAACAAAAAAAAATCACTCCTTACTTAGTTGAAAAATGGTAAGAAAGCAATTGCCGATATAACAATATTATGGTCGCATGCCAAAGCGCTACTGAGTGCAATGTTAGTGGTTCTAAAAAATACCCAAGAAAGCGCTTGTTAGGGCTTGCCTAGCACTGTGTTATGAAAGGATATGTTAGTTGAAAGCACTGATTGTTTGCTAATGTTGCAACATTTGTATAGGCAACGCAGCTAAGCGCTATTGAGCACTTTTTTGAGAGCACTTTGCTTAGGCAATGGGTGGCACTCAGCAATATATAGTTGACTATTATAACTAGGTTACAACAACCAGTAGAGGTATACAATCGTTTCCTTCATCTATCCTATATACATTATACCTATCCATCAAGAAAAAAACATCAATCATACTCCCTCGTTGATATGTTGATATTATATAAAACACCTCGCATAAAAAAAACGTGGCCTGTTTTTTCCAGTAGAGCATCTGTTAATATCACCAGCTTCCCGACAGATTACAACATACATAAAATCTTCAAGTAGTTTTTGGGATATCACAATACATATTACATAATGTAACCTCGCAACATGATAACGTACTGCATGCCAGTTTGTATAAATTCAAATGTACAAAGTAACCTAGGCAAAATATTATGAGCATTTACTCCAAGCAACCGATTAACACAGGTTTGGTAATTTGCAATCATTTAAAAGCTTCTGTTTCTAATATATTAACTATTAATGCAGTAACTTGTTAATTTTGTATTCTTTGAAGATCATAAACAAGACCTGACTTCATCATAACAGATAACAGACACAGTTTCTATACCCAGCCACAGTTTGACCTTCATTACTGTGACCTTGATATCTGCTGGAAGTATGTAATCTTGTATAAAATTGTCTAAATCTGTTACAAGAGCAAGGCTGATATAATAAACCATTCCAGCTCTAAGTAAACACTACCAAAACCAAGGCTAAGACAATATTCCATGGTCACAAACTCAACAGAGAAGCACCAAACTGCCTGCGTCTACAATTATTCCCACCATGATGCTCCAAATTGCCTGGGACAACAATTGCCAAAGAGATGCTCCAAACTGCCTGGGACAACAATTGCCAAAGAGATGTTCCAAACTGCCTGAGACAATTGCCAAAGAAAAGAAATTTTCAAAAGTGCCTGGGACAATTGCCAAAGAGATGTTCCAAACTGCCTTGGACAATAATTGCCATTGAGATGCTCCAAACTGCCTGGGACAATCATTGCCATTGAGATGCTCCAAACTGCCTGGGACAACAATTGCTATTGGGATGCTCCAAACTGCCTGGGACAACAATTGTCATTGAGATGCTCCAAACTGCCTGGGACAACAACTGCCATTAAGATGCTCCAAACTGCCTAGGACAACAATTGCCACAGAGATGCTCCAAACTGCCTGGGACAACAATTGCCATTGGGATGCTCCACACTGCCTGGGACAACACTTGCCATTGAGATGCTTCAAATTGCATGGGACAACACTTGCCACAGAGATGTTCCAAACTACCTGGGACAACAATTGCCACAGAGATGCTCCAAACTGCCTGGGACAACAATTGCCATTGGGATGCTCCACACTGCCTGGGACAACAATTGCCATTGGGTAGCTCCAAACTGCATGGGACAACACTTGCCACAGAGATGTTCCAAACTACCTGGGACAACAATTGCCATTGGGATGCTCCAAACTGCCTTGGACAACACTTGCCACAGAGATGCTCCAAACTGCCTTGGACAACAATTGTCATTGAGATGCTCCAAACTGCCTGGGACAACAATTGCCATTGGGGTGCTCCAAACTGCCTGGGACAACACTTGTCACAGAGATGCTCCAAACTGCCTGGGACAACAATTGTCATTGGGATGCTCCAAACTGCCTTGGACAACACTTGCGACAGAGATGCTCCAAACTGCCTGGGACAACAATTGTCATTGAGATGCTCCAAACTGCCTTGGACAACACTTGCGACAGAGATGCTCCAAACTGCCTGGGACAACAATTGTCATTGGGATGCTCCAAACTGCCTTGGACAACACTTGCGACAGAGATGCTCCAAACTGCCTGGGACAACAATTGTCATTGAGATGCTCCAAACTGCCTGGGACAACACTTGTCACAGAGATGCTCCAAACTGCCTGTGACAACACTTGCCAAAGAGATGTTCCAAACTGCCTGTGACAACACTTGCAACAGAGATGCTCCAAACTGCCTGTGACAACACTTGTCATTGGGATGCTCCAAACTGGATGCTCCAAACTGTCTGGGACAACAATTGTCTCCAAGCCAATCTAGACTCCAAAAACCCATAACGGCACCAGTAAATTACATATTCTATAGTCTATCTGTAAAAAGGTGAGAAACCCATAAACAATACAAAAATACCATATTGCTGTTAAAACGGTCCATGACTCTCTCCGGGCCATTATTAAATATATGAATATAAAGATATAATAGGAACCAGCATCAAAATAGATGTGAATGGAATAGAAAGTAAAAGCACTGAGATAATATTCTGCATAAAGATAAATAATATCAAAGCAAATCAACAGC
The DNA here is from genome assembly GCA_947247005.1 of Spisula solida. NCBI lineage: Eukaryota > Metazoa > Mollusca > Bivalvia > Venerida > Mactridae > Spisula > Spisula solida. Next base: position 22,221,928 of record OX365951.1, read on the forward strand.
ATTCCAAGTTGTTGATAAAATCCATTTCATTGGAAATTAAACATTTGTAAGAGTTTTCAGTATTTCAAGCCGAGTTCTAGATAGTTCTGATTAGTGAAACAGTTTTCATTCAACAGATTCTCAAGGAGAGGACCATTGTAGCAACTTATCTTTCTTCAATCCAATTTTCAATCTATATTTTACCATGATTACGTTTCTAAATTGTTAAAGTGGTAATTATATATTTTGTGAAGTTTTAAAGTCACACTAGCATATATTTAAGAAATATTATGAATATGAACCTGTGTTTTATTGTAGAATAAAGCACAGTCGTGAGTTGGGATGCGTAGTAATTCTGCATTTGACAACACATTTAGACATAGTACCGCTGCACTATTATCTTCCTCAGAAGGCTAATAAGTTATTTTCCATAGCTGTGTTTTAACAGTAATTCATACAAACCTGGCTTTCCTCTGTGTGTGTGTAGCTGAAATGCTGTTTGTGGTAGAACTTTTCTTTAATACGTAATATCTTTTACATGATTTTTATTATATGACTGCATGTTTCATGCAGAAATTATTAATTTATAAATTATTTGACAGTGTATTAAGCAGGGTGGCCACAGAAATTGAAGAACGGAATTCCCTGATTGTTCCCTGACTGAAAGGTCACAACTTTCCATGATTGTTTGCGGTGTTCACAACTCAGATACAGCTGAAAGTATGGCCTCCAACCTCCCCCTATAGCCACAAATTAATACCACCAAACTCATTATTTATACCTATCTTATAACAAATAAATGTTGATAACAGTCTGTTTGAATAAATACATCTATTCAATGAACAGAAGTCATGAAGAGAAGCTACCAGTACACACATTTGTTCCCCCAATTTTTGTCAAATTCCCTGATAATTCCCTGATTTTTGCCCAATTTTGAAATTCCCTGATTTTTCCCTGCAGGGAATTTGTTTTAGTTATTTTACCTTTTTTCCCTGTTTTCCAGAGTCTGTGGTCATCCTGTTAATTGAGTGTTATACCATTGTGCAACATTATTTCAATTCTTATGTACAGCATGCCAAACCTGAGTAGTGCTATATTGACAATCCGTTAAGGGACCAAGGCAATATGCAATACATAAGACACATGTGCATTTCAGTATATAGGTGAAAGTTCAAAATTCTGAAAGACCTGAAATCCTCAAAAATTGACAATTTATATAGGGAAAATGAAGAAAAAGATACTTTTTGGTATACTTGAAACCTGAAGTTCAGGTACTATGCCTGAAAACTTTCACCTATGTGACAGTAGAAGGAAACTATCCACCTTTAATAAAGCATGTACTGTATACAACAAAATAGGGATTGAATATTTCTAGCATGTATTGTAAACAACAAAATGGGAATTGAATTTTTCCAGATTATAAGCGGGTGATATGAACACCTGCCATGGTTAGATACCTTCCCAGATACCCCCCCCCCCCCCTCCGTACCATATTCCCCAGGTGTAATGCTCAGCTTCCTCTATCGTATGTATCTGTATCAGGTTTTGGCAAACACAAGAATCATTAAATTACCCATAAAAACATTATTTGAGAACCCCAATGAATTAATTAGCATTTTATTCATTTAGTCTCGCTATAATTATCATGTAATACTTACATAGCCAGAGAATCTGTGAAAATTATCACATTTAGCATATTTTGGGGAAAATGGTAAAATACGTGTTCATGGATATTGGATGGTTTGTTCTATTTCTTCTTTTTTTTCGTTTTTAACATTTTTTATTTTCATAAGACATATTATACAGGTGTACACATATACAAAATATACAAACAATATTGTCAAAATAAAGTGTGTGAAATTAATTCACGACTCTTTATGATATTATTCATTAATGTCATTATGATTTTTGTAGTATATATAGGGGAAGGGGAAGAGTTATGAAGACAGTCGCTTAGAAGAGAGGTTGCGATTGTAGAGAGTAAGAAAGGAAAGTAAGAGAAAGATAGTAAGAAATGGTTATGGGTCGGGGAATTTACACAATATTACTATTTGAGATATGCAAGTAATGAAAACTTCTGCTATTGTTCTATTTCTGACTTTTACGTGGATGGCTTAAGGAGCTGCCATCGTTTCTGTGTGGCTTTGGATTGTCTGTGCGCTACAGTAATTATTTTAATAGTCAAGCGCACCAATAGCACTTAAATGATTTGTTCATTCTATTAAGTTTATTTTGCCCTATTGTTGAAATTTACAGAGCATATTATATTATATAATTGCTCATGCTCATTATAGAAGAGTTCAATATTTCATAATTTTATTCCATGACTTTTAAATCTATGCATGAAAGCAATTTATCACGTCTATCGCAAAATGCAACCTGATGGCACCTTTGGCCATATTATGACACAGGGAATTATATTAATATTAAATATATGTGCTCTTTTAAATCATCTGGCATGCACCAAATTATTCGTGCACAGAAATATAAATAGAAGTGCAAGCTTTTATTTTTGAAAATCAAAAGTTTTTGTAAAATAACTGTCAGGCTGTTAATTTTTAGTCTGCTTCATTTTCTCCATCAAGACTACAAAAAAGTCCTGCCAAGCACCAAACACCACTTTATATATCTCTATCCACATTTGTGATATGCTGAGAGTATAAATAAACTGTACAAAAACCTGCAGCATTTTTAGAGATTAAGGTAAAAGTGCCATAAAACACACACTAATCTAATTAATGTTTTTAGCAGTAATTTGTACAGGTAATTCAAATACTTAGTAACTTGTCAGCTCAAGCTGTTGGGTAACGAAAACATAGTAATTATTAATAATTACCAATGTGTAAGTATAGTAATACAAGTAAATTCTGACAAGTGATTAAAGAATTTCGATGGAACAAGGCTGATTTTAAAATATTCTTTGTTTCAAGTTACCCATTATCTCCTCATGAAAATCCCATGAAAATGCATTGGTTTGTGCTACTAAGAATGTACAAATTTATTTTTAAAAAATCCCTACCCACAAATCATCCTAAAAATTTCTTGGTCAGTTGTGTAACTTAAATACATACACAGCCGGCTGTTCTCTGCTTACCCGTATCCACGGAAAGAATTCATGGCCGGGTAATGTAAAACAAAGATTTTTTAAGGTCAGCCCACACAACAACTAAACAGCAGCATGCTTACTGCTCGGGTGCCACCTGTTCTCGGAATAAGTGGTCCCATCAAGATAACAAATGGATAGCAGGATTTCAAGGTACTAAACAAATGAGAAACACAACATTGAGAAACACCACACATTCTAGGTAGCTATTGCTGTATACTATGGACATACACCACTGAAACATGGTCCGATAATTTCTGCAATATAGATAAGTTTTACAACATGTCTGTCATCAGGGAACCAATTACCGGAGGAAGTTATCAGTGTCGAAACTAATCATGAGCATCTATATGTTTACTGTAACAATAAAATGTATGTCCATAAATATAAGGTACATAATACTCTACTGGTAGATCAGGAACGACATGGTGAAGAAGTTACATCAGGAGCCCGTTGCCTAACCAAGCCGCTTCGAAATTGTGCCATCGAGCTACATCTATGCAACGACACGCTACCAGGGAGCAGTGCTCGTTCGATTGCATACCATTAAGTAGTGCTCGCCTAGCAATGTGTTAAAAATCATTTATTAATACTTTGCTAGGCAAGCACTACCTAGCACTTTCTTGTGCATTGGACTGCTTCGGTAGCGTTTTGGTACGCAATGGTCTGCTATCTGCGAGCGCTCCACGGTAGCATTTAATTTTTCCGCTTCGATAGCGAAAGACCGCAGAAGATGGAGGCAACTAGTTGAAGCCTTAAAATATGTCCAACTTGGGATGGATGAATTTAGAGGATTACTTAGTAATAAGATATCTATGGGGTCTAAAAATGTTTGTTTATGGAAACTCTACCTACCATACTGCTTAATTTCAATAAACAAGAGGATCAAGAAGGCCCTTATACATATAAGTTTGCTCACCTGAGTTATTGTCACAATTCAGACCAATAGATTACAGGAACTTTTTTTCCTGTGATCTTCACAGATCTATACCATAGATCTACTACATTAAACAACAAACACTTTATAACTTATTATATAGTATAATTGTAATAAGCACTTGGGCAAGCTAGCTTACTTTCTATTATCAATACATTCATCATTCTATCAGCAACAGATCATCTCATAAATATGCATACACATTAATATACCAACATCATCTCATATACATAAAGTACATGTAACAAATTTATAGCACATAACACGCATCTTTCCCCATTTTTATGAACTAAAAATTATACGTCTTGTAAGCTCTAAGTGCCCAAAGCTGAATGACCACATACCTTCAATCACTGCGCACGACAACTCGTGCGCTATGGTTACCAACATAACAAGTCCTGATTCGTGCAATCAGAAGATCTTAACCAATCACAGGAAAGCATTTTCCGTCTTATGCGCTTCGCTTAACCGACAGAAAATAAATTCTGGATACATGTATTTGTATGCAACATATCGGTGTGATTTTAAGACAATGTTATCATATTTCAGCAAAATTATTTAAGTTTAAGAGTGTTAAAATAAGCTTTTTTAGCTAAGAAATGTTTGAGGTGAGCATACAATTTGACAAAAGCATGTTTTAGTTTCATATCTTTATGGTAATTTAAGGACTTCAAAGCCGTAAACATAAATAAAGACCTAGCTTTATCACCATTATGAAAATGTTTAATATTTTCATAGATTAACAAAACAGAAATGTAATATTTAACAACAGATGGAGTCTACTTTTTGTGGAGGTCAATGGTTGGTCAAAACTTATAGTCTTAATTTTGAAATATGAACTAAAATAAAGCTTGAACAGAGAAACCAGCTGAATTCAAATGTAACTCATTCACCTTCTCTTGAGAAAAGCAGGCATGATATTATAGTAAACATGAGCTTAAAACCAATGAATGAACGAAATCATACACTGGCAAAAAACTTTAGAATCTGTAGACAAACATGCACCTCAGAAACGTTATTTTAATGATGTTTAATAAACATTATCTGAAGATAAGTATGATTTATAAGCATTCTAGTACAAACAAACACACTCCAAGTTTATATATATAGTAGAACAAGGTTCAAGCAGATACGTCAAGTAGGTATTATAAGTTTTATGGCACTCTCTGGTGACATAGGTTTGACGGGTTTTGTTGCAATGTCTTGTATGAGACCTGTAACCCATAAAACCCAGATCAATATGAAGTCGACATATAAGTTGTCTGAAGTGAAGACATGTCATATATGTTCCCTTCCTTACAAGTACACAATGTCCTCTTCAGTAACATCATAAATGATAAGTGGGCAAGTTTATTTAATGTTGTGAATTTTAAATTAATGAGCATGACAGTTGGTCTCATTATGGTATGCTTAGTTTATCTTGGAACATGTGTTGACAACAGAAATCATAAGATATCACAATAGTTGTGTCAAGAATTCCATAAGGATAATATTAAGTTGGACAGAGAAGGCAGCACTCAACTTAACCAGCAGAGCACAGAAAACATAAAATCACACATTAGGCACATTATGCCCAACACATAACCGAACGAGAAAATGAACTGCCCAAGTCCCAGCTGTCAAAAAGCTGATTAACTATTTCAGCAATCGGAAGCTGAATTCTCAAGCTGAATAACCTACATTCAACAATAGAACACCTGAACTAGCTGACAGAAGGTAGGCAATATGGGATCACCATTAGGAAATGTTAAGGAGCACCATTGTGAAATGTTAAGGAGCACCATTGGGAATTGTTGGATAATCATTAGGAAAGTTTGGAGCACCATTGGAAAATGTAAAGGAGCACCATTGTGAATTGGAACATCTTGGAGCACCATTGGGAAATGTTAAGGATCATCATTGGAAAATGTTAAGGATCATCATTGGGAAATGTTAAGGATCATCTTTGGGAAATCTTGGACCATCATTGGGAAATCTTGGATCATCTTTGGGAAATCATGGACCATCATTGGGAAATCTTGGGAGTACCATTGGGAAATATTGGAGCACCATTGGAAAATGTTAAGGATCATCATTGGGAAATATTGGAGCACCATTGGGAAATGTTAAGGATCACCATTGGAAAATGTTGGATCATCATTGGAAAATCTGGAATCATCATTGGAAAATCTGGAATCATCATTGGGAAATCTTGGTGGTGTCAATGGAATCACCAAATACATGATATCACCAAAAGATACCAGTCGAACATTTATACTAGAGTACCATACAGAAACAGTAATTAAAGAACCATTAGACAAGAGTCATATGATACACCATTATACAAAATAATGCACAAATAATGTAATAATGCATAAAAACAACAGTAACACTAGATTCTGTAGCATCAGGGTTAAGCCATACAACAGTGACTGAAGTCTTGTGTCAGGGTTAAACACACATAAATTTGGCAACATATGAAGTCTAGAGTCAGGGTTACACACACATAAATTTGGCAACATATCATTATGACACCTTAATGAATATTGGCAAAGTTACAATTGTAACAATAGGTACGATGGAGGTGCCAGATTCATCATTTAATCCATAGTTTTCACCTTAATTAGCTCAATCGACACAGTAATAAGACCAACGTCAACATGCCAAAATATTACATACTTCAGACAGCCTCTCTCTCCACACTCAAGAGCTTTCCACAGCCAACCTATGCAGATAATCCAATCAGTTAATTAACATATCTCTAGTGCCCAGTCATCATCATTAACAAGCTTTTTGCAGTATATATGTGTATACTTAGCACCATTTAAACTACATGTATGAGGTAGTACACCTATACTTAGCATATCTAAAACTGTCCATATCAGATATTTGATAAAAGCTATATATACAAATGAATTTTATTTTAATTCACAAACCGAATTCCCATATCAAAATCAATTTTTAATATAATCTGAATAATAAAAGTGGCTTTCAGGTACGAATTCATACACCTGAGTGCAATCAAGCTTTGTGAGTATTCTTGCTCCTAGAAATAAAGTGGTGACAAAAGGCGTTGGGAGGTGATGGTTAGAGAGTTCCAGGGTTAAATGAGTCCTGTCACCGCTCTGTGTCACCCTCTGTCGTCTTACCATCATCTCACACCACCTTTTGTCATTGTATAGTTTGTTAAAATATACTTGTAATTTATTTATAATAAAATGTTATTTGGGTCAAATAGGGCGAGCTGTAACAGTAATACTAAGTTTTGGGCTCAACCCATTTGCTTTTTATATTGAATAGGCAACAAAACATGTTTAAACTGAATCACTTTGTAATTTAGTTGTACAACAATTCTGAAGCAAAAACTAAATATTGTATAGTAAACAGGATGATAGCACATGCTCCAGCCTGAATGCAAGCAGATCAACATCATTAGAATGCTTTACATTGAAAGAAGAGTCTGCCTCAGGCTCCATTTACTGACGTAAATGAAATGAAACATTAAGTTTGTTACATGTTCTGTCTATTGATGAAGAATTGATAGATAACTGTTTTATTTCTACCTAAATGCTAGGCAATATGTCCAAAGCCTTTACAACATAAACTAGACAGGCCTGTATATTACAATGCTAAAATGCAGAAAGTTTTGTTTTTCTAGTATATTTTAGATATAGATTTTAGCCTGTCAACATATAATAGGCAGTTTTAAACTAACTACTTTAGCAAGTAACTGACAACTTCACTAAATAATGTGAATTTAAGGTTATATGACCAAAGCCATGGTTTATAATGAAAGGCCCTAACCTGCTCAAATGTTGCCCCTAAGGCAATTGACATGCATTGGGGAAAGGGTTGTCTGTTGCCAAAGTTGTTGCATCTTGCATTAGGAATGGGTTGCGCATTGGGAATGGGTTGCGCATTGCAAATGGTGTTGCACCTTGCATTTGGGAGTGGGTTGTTTGTTTCCAATGGTATGGCTCCTTGCATTGGGGAAAGGGTTGTCTGTTGACAATGTTGGTGTACCTTGCATTGGGGAGTGGGTTGCGCATTGCAAATGGTGTTGCACCTTGCATTGGGGAGTGGGTTGTCTGCTGACAATCTTGTTGCACCTTGCATTGGGGATTGGGTTGTCTGTTGACAATCTTGTTGCACCTTGCATTGGGGAGTGGGTTGTCTGTTGACAATCTTATTGCACCTTGCATTGGAGAGTGGTTGTTTGTTGACAATGGTGTTGCACCTTGCATTGGAGAGTGGGTTGTCTGTTGAAAATGGTATTGCACCTTGCATAGGGGACAGGGTTGTCTGTTGCCAAAGTTGTTGCACCTTGCATAGGGGACAGGGTTGTCTGTTGCCAAAGTTGTTGCACCTTGCATAGGGGACAGGGTTGTCTGTTGCCAAAGTTGTTGCACCTTGCATTTGGGAGTGGGTTGTTTGTTGCCAATAGTTTTGCACCTTGCATTGGGGAGTGGGTTGTGCATTGTCAATGGTGCTGAACTTTACATTAATAGGGAGCTGGCTGCTGTTGTCAATGGCATTGTACCTAGCATTAGGGAATGGGCTGTGCATTGCTAATGGTGATGTACCTTGCATTTAGGCATTGGTGACACATACATTGCTGGATGGGGAGATTCATTAAACAAACCAGGTATAGATAAAAATGTATAAAATCTTAACTTTTCTGAACTAAGCTTGAAACATAAGTTTAAACAGAATACATTAACCAATCAAAGATTAGATTTACAGATTTTTCAACCAGTTTTATCAACAATCAGGGCAGTACCCTTTGCTCACTCAATACAGTAACATACACCATCCTTGAATGCATACATCACCGAAGTTTTTTCAGACACACTGATGATTCTTATGTGATTTTACACTGACATAGAAGTGATAAGAACATACACAAGATAAGAAATCTACAGCCAGCAATCCAGGAAAAAAATTAAACCGATAATGCAAACTAAAAAAATTGCACTTTAGAAAAAAAATGTTTTCACAAATTCTGTTTTTAATTTTTATCATGTGAATGAAATAAAAATTATTCACAAATTCTGTTTTTAATTGTGTTATCATTTGAATGAAATTGGAGCATAAAGTGATAACCAGTCAAGATAATTTCATGTAAAAAAGATGGTCTATAAATATCCAGAACATAATTTAGGAACAATGTTAATGATAGAAACATGGAAAAGAGGTAAATGATACTAAATTCAATTGAATTTCAGATGTTGGACTACCTCTAGAAAGTGGACAGTCATAGCGACTTACATACTGCCACCAGGTTTTTCCATGGTGATTGGCTTCAACTATACCCTGACTATCCCACCCCCAGAATACAAGAAGGACTTCCGTGACTAATGACCAGGGGATTTTAGAAAATCAAGTAGAAAATAAGACCCACATAGGCTAATACTATTCTATAATTTGACCTTTGACCTACTGACCAAGTTCTTGAACTATTTTCAGTAGAGTCACCACAGGTAAAAAAGCGATCAGAATCATAGTAACTTTATGTATAGGTAACATAAACAGGTTCAATGCAGTACACATGCATACTGTCTGTTGGTCTAAATGAGGTTTTTGGTCTGAATAATACTGAACAGCCTGTGAAAAACTTGGTATGAACTTGAAACATGTCAGTATTGTTTGGTCCTACACTGGAAACAAAATATATTTACAACTCAACAAATTTCAATAGATGGCTGTAACTTGACAATGACAAGAAAAACATTATTTAATTATGAAAGGTCAAGGTCACTCACCCAAGACGATGATTATCCCCATCTGAAGATCTATGAGCCGGCATTTCACTCCCTGGACTGCCAAGCATAATGAATTTCTCTGAATGGTACATTTTATTACTATCAGATAATAGAAGACCAGGGTGAATATCAGCCGGTAACCTTGAGACCTTCCCTTCCCGCGATCTCCTTACTTCCGGCGAGGCGGGATTCGGTGGTGACTGATTCAGTGATTGGATTAAATCGAAAATGTTTGCTTGATATTCTTCTGGTGACATGTATGATCCTGGCGTAGAATTAGCCGACGGTGTCTGAGTAGTACTAGATGCATAACCAGGTGGTAGCATGTCTTCGATGGGAAATTTCGGTACCATGGCGATGTTTGATAACGTACTAGCCGTCATGTTGTATGTAGCGCTGGAGGAATCAGTTTTCTGCGAGTCTGAAGGAGATGGTATATCTCTGTTATGTCTTTCTATTGCTCTAAGTTCCATGTGTGTACCGTCCTTGGTTCGAACCCAAACATGACCTTGTAAATTAACAGGACTGCCAACTGGCGACCTTCGAACACCGAGACGATCAGGACTTGGTGTGACTCTCCTCAGCTCAACCCTGGATCCTCCTTTAGTCGCTGGTACCCAGTATTCTTCCTGTAACGACACTGATCTTGGCATTACAACAAAACTGGAACCAGAGCTAGAATCGAAGCCATCTTGTGACATTTCATTAACTTGTGGACTAGCTTTACCATCAGACGCAGCTCGATGTTCACCGTCCACGTTGTTTTTCATGGGTGATCGTTTTGTACTAGGTGCTGAGTTCATTCTCTCAAGAGTTTTATTTTTTCGTTTAGTTCTAGGACTAGTTGCATATACCGACCACTGACCATTGTCCTCTTGCTTTGCCTCAGCAGTAAGGTCAATTTCTGACTCTCTATCTGTGACCGGCAGATCTTGCAGAGATAGATCCTTAGGTCTATCACTTTTATGTCTATTCCTAGGCAGAGTGTTGTAAAAGTTAGTCCAGAATTTATCCTTTGACATAGCTAATTCCTGTTCAGCCGTGGTGCCGGCAATGTATGTTCCAGAGTTACTTCCCTTGTACACTTTTGGCCGCAGTGAAGTCGACACGTTCATATTAGTATCAGGATTACCGAAAGTCTCACCTCGGGTGCCGACCGCTTCTAAACTCCCAGCTTTTTTACCTCTACGTAAACTCCCTTCGAAAGTATCCTGCAACTTTTCACGAAAACTACGCGAGCCTTGCACTTTTCTTGTCGGTCTCACGTCAGTCAAAGATCCTCTTCTCTTTAAAGAAGAGAGTTTGTGTGGTTTATTTGCAGATGCACGTACATCGTTCCGTTGCTCCTTTGCCTTACTCTTAGGACTGGCACATGGCCCTAGAGCAGCCAGCCAAGATGACATAATGATTGCCCTAAAATATACTACACCTATACCACCTTCCTGAGAAGAATACACACTTTCATACTGTTAGCTGATGTTCTGCTATTAATAAAACGTAAAAATTCCCAGTCAATCCATAGAAATATAGCATAGAAGAGAAGTTACTCTTCAACATGAAGGTGGGTACTCTTCAATGAAGGTAAAAATCACCCCTGGGTTCATTTCCAGGAAATAAACTACCAACAACCACTTTGAATCCACATACAATGAACAAGCTTCCTGCTATTCGCATGTAAAATAAAAATTCCTCTGTAGAGCCTTTTTACAGCCCTAGCCTCACAATAAATCAGATGCTCATAAACTGAGTATTCCTTGTGTTTTAGATTATTATCTCATTATCTGTTTAGTAAGAAAATAACACCACATCTATAGTATATTCATCCATTATATCCAGAACTACAGATATTACAATACCTCGAACTCTTCACAGTTGGAGATCAAACTCCCAGGTGAGCTAACTTTTGTTGTTTCCATACTGAACAGTACTCATAACTGAGAATCCTATATTGTTCGATTGACTGCTCTCTCTCTCTAACATTTGGCACTAGTGAAAAGAAGTTTTGTTTCCACAACAGCATCACAGTGATAATTATTATCCAATAAAAAAATCTGAATCATTCATATTGTAACTACTATAAGAACTTACATTTATTCAAGCCTTTTTTACAAACATTAATCCATACACTAGGATCCGCTTTACAATTTGGCAACTAAAATTTCCAGAAAATCACAGAGATTACTATCAGAATCATTCTAATTCTATTTTAAGGAACCAAACACAGATAGATAGGTAATATCCATCTCTAGAAAAATTCCCAGTCAATCCACAGAAAATAAAGCATAGTAGAAGAGTAACTCTTCAATCTAAAGGTGGGTACTCTTCAATCTGAAGGTAGGTGCTCTTCAAATGGAGGTAGAGGATATTTTTTAAAACAAAATCCAGGTAAGCAATGGAGGCAAGGTTTGCTGGGTAAAACACATTAAATAGATACATGGAGAGATATGACAGATATCTTCCTAATCAGAAGGTAAGTTCTAAAACAACACGGAGAGCATAAAATGCATTAACAGGCTCAGAAAATCTTACAAACACCACACCAATATACATTTAAAATAATTGATAACTCAAAACATTTTTTAATGTATTTCTTTCACAGTTTTTTAGTCAGAACCTGTGCAAAAGTTAATAAGAAATCATTATAAAAACAAATGTATATGTCTATTCTGAAATGGAATATTTCATGGTACTCTTGTGCCTTTGAGTTAATACTGACTTTGCAAAATTTACTGGATAAAAATGAAGAAAATGATTTAAATGGACATCTCTAAGCAGTTTTATCAATGATAAAATGATTAAACGTGTCTGGGGGAATACATGAAACATAAGACTTAGGTAATCAAAATTCCTGTGGGTCAAATATCCAGACAGATTTTTGCCTCACAAAATTCAGAATTATCATTAGGTAAACATTTCCAGTCTATATAGCCACCAAGACTAACAAATAAAACAGCATGTGTTCTGAACACAGTGTTAGCAAATTCATACACATTATATAACTATAATGATGATGGCAATTATATAATTTGTCAAAATGTGTAGCAACCCTGGTTCAGATTGAAGAAGAACAACTAACTACCAATGATTACCAGTCCTGAGTATTTGAGAACTCGGTCATTGGACTGATTATGGAAGAATAAATCTTCACAAGCACTGGTGTAATTGCTGAGGTTCCTCTGTATCGGCGAATATTATCAAACTAAATCAGTCTTGAGTATTTGAGAACTGGTCATTGGACTGATTATGGAAGAGTAAAATTATTATCTTCACAAGCACTGGTGTAATTGCTGAGGTTCCTCTGTATCGGCGAATATTATCAAACTAAATCTAGAACAGGGCAAGTATGCTTCTTTATTATGTAGTAGACATACATATTATTGTATATATAATCCAGCAGTATGGCATGAAATGCTCATACAGACACCTAGGTAACCATAGGAAGTTCATACTGTATGGTGAGCTAGCATTCTGAGGTAATCAAACAATTAACATACATACCTGACTGTTTCCATCATGGCTAACAACAACAACAACAACAACAACAACATACAACTTGTAGTACATCACAGCACAATTATAATCACATCTGTTACATGCTAAGCTGGCTTTTAACTAGACAATACATCCAGTGCAGCTTTATAATGACAACAATACTGGAAACTCAATAATGTCGATTTGCAAATTGATTTTTTTCAACTCGAAACTCAATGTTGAGAAACCCTCCATGTGTCTTAATTACTGACTTAATGTGTTTAATGATTTTTAGAGAAAATTTAGAGTACACTGAAGTAAACATGAAAATTTATAGCATGTTTAAAAGGGTGATAACTTAATATTTTACCACTAACAAATAAATTCAGGGGAGGCAACTCATCAAACTTGTGACAAATTAACATATTTTTAAGGGTGATAACTTAACATTTCTCACTTGCAAATAAATTCAGGGGAGGCAACTCATCAAACTTGTGACAAATTAACATATTCTTAAGGGAGATAACTTAACATTTTTCACTAGCAAATAAATTCAGGGGAGGCAACTCATCAAACTTTTTAGGGGAGATAACTTAACCTTTTTCACTTGCAAATAAATTCAGGGGAGGCAACTCATAAATAAATTCAGGAAAAGCAACTCATCAAACTTGTGACAAATTAACATATTTTTAAGGGAGATAACTTAACATTTTTCACAAATTCAGGGGAGGCAACTCATCAAACTTGTGACAAATATTCCGGAGTAAACAAACCAGGAATATAAACATGTGCCAGTAATTATGAGCAAAAAACATATGTAAGATATACTGTACTAGTAGAGAGGACGGTACATATCTAGCACTGTACAGTTAACAAACCTACCAGCTACTGCACTTATACACCACATAGTTCAGTTTTACACCCATCGGTTGATAATCAGTACATATAATGTTATATATGTAGTGGATATGGAATATAAAGAGCAGATGGTTCAGTTGGTAATGATATAAGCAGACAAGAAATGATGCTAGAAGCAGCTGATAATGAGGCACCAAGTCATACAGCTACTCAACACCCAGCAATCTACACATCAAGATATCATCATAATAAGTACAAACACTCGTCAATCATCACGCTTCATCAGATTTTTTGTCAATTTTTTATACATAAAGTTCACATTTACCAGTATTTTATCATAATTTTGAGCTAATTGTGTCAATTAAGATACCATTCACTCATACAGTGCTGTCGGGTAATTCTGCGCACCTAAGAGGCATTCGTCTTCCATATTTGAGACTATTTGATTTGTAGAATGAATTGTGGTGCTTTTTTAATAGAAACAACATTTATTTGCAAATATAATCAATACGTATGCTTAACTAGGTCAAATGTCGTCATTAAACAAGATGGCTGCTGGTTTAGATGACGTAATTTTTGTCGGCTAATTCTGTGCATGCGGAATTGTGATTTGTATTTATCTGTTTAAAGATTTGACTGACAACATATTTAAGACAGTAAAGAAAGAATAAATCATCAAGATAATATTGACAAAAAAGAAGGTTCGTCATCCATTAGAAAAGTGCATTTATTCCAGTTATGTGTCACGTGCTATGTCTAATTACTGAAAATCGCTGTTGGTACACAGTTTTGTCAAATTTTCATAGAAATACTAATCTGATGCTGTTTTTGTGATCATATGACTTTTCATAGGCATCAAACATTCACAAAAATACTCGAGGCCCAAAGAAAAACGATCCCTGGAACATGCAAATTAGGGTGCGCAGAATTACCCGATGCGCAGAATTAGCCGAAACGACTGAATATAAACAAGCACATTAGGACAGAATAACATCTTCATCAGCACTTTGTAATTTATTTTACAAAGTTTGCATTTTTGAACTTATTTTTAGTAAGTTGTGTCAATTTAGATACCATTCACTCATATATAAACAAGCAAATTAGGGCAGAATAGCAACTTCATCATGCAGCACTTTGTAATTTATTTTACAAAGTTTGCATTTTTAAACTAATTTTTAGTAAATTGTGTCAATTAAGTAATCCAAGACCTGCTGTATTTTAAAAAAATATTATCAATATTACAGGTCTTTTACTGGTATTTTACAGGTTTAAAACAGGTCTTTATTTCATACGGGTATAAACAAATACTTATTAACACTACTCATATTTAACAAGCACAAGACAGAATAACATCTTTATCAGCACTTTGTAATTCATTTTAGAAGTTTACATTTTTTAAATAAGTTTGAGCAAATTGTGTCAATTAAGTATGCAAGCAATTACTTATTAACACTAGTTACACTACACATTATTTAACAGCAAAGTGCAGAATAGCATCTTCATTACCACTTTAAAAAAAAAAAATCACCTTTTAAAAAAAAGAAATTCACATGTTTTATTGTAATTTTTAGCTAATCATGTCAATTTAAGCACTAGAAATTACTCAATTAACCCTTTTCTCTATAGACCCTTGATATGTTTACCTACACTGCTATAATTGTATACTGATAAGAGCATACAGTTACGCCATCTCCATACTAGAAATTAGAAAATGATCTGTTTAGTTGAATTTTTAAGGCATAGTCTAGCAAATTTGACTTGTTCCTCGACCTTCTATTAGCATAATTTAATAGCTAATTTCTTGTTTATATTGATCACCCCCCCCCCCGACCCCCAAACCCCCCATATATGTTTTTATGAGCGGGGAGTATCATGAAGAAGTTTGAGGTGTAACACATGTACAAACACAAAGGACCGATATTGCACGATTAGCTCGCGGCAATTTATATATTCAATGCAAGAACCTTATATTCATGCATTAAGTTAGGATCTTGTCAATATCTCTATACTTATAAAAATTAAATGTATACAAATACATCAGCATTGAAATGTGATAGTATATGCATCAAAATGCATCAAAATACATTGCTATGGGGTAAAAGGATTAAAAACCACAGATTTAATAACACAGAATATCATGCAGGCAGCATGTGGTACTGCAGTTTTAGTGTGTTATATTGCATGAATGATTTATTGATTTTGAGAAATAATTAATGATATAATACCTATAATATGAACTCAGGGAGGTATGTTTGGCACTGCCTACATGATTGCAAAAATTGTAATGGCACATTTTTAGTGAAAGGGTTACAATAGCTTCCGATTTACTGATATATTATCCTCAAAATGAATAAATGAATGAATGAATGAATGAATGAATAGATGGATGAATGAATGAATGAATGAATGAATGAATGAATGAATGAATGAATGAATGAATGAATGAATAAAGAATGAATGAATCAGAATGAATCGTAATGAATCGGAATGGATAACAACATCCAGAAACCTTAATATTATGATATAAATATTACGATATTATGGCATAATTTTTTCATCTTGTCCAATTAAGCAATTTGATAGTCACTGACACCCTTCTTTACACCTCAAGTAGCCAGTATTATTTTCTTAAACTGTTTAGGTTCAAAAACACAAATAACGTCTGCTAATGAAAGTTTTTAGTCCGTCAAATTTTGGCTGTTGAGGAGTATACTCCTCTAGATACGGGAGTAATTAGGCTTCAATTACAGATTGTTTTCATCGACTTAGATTGTAAGTGCCAATAAAATATCCAAGGAATTTCTTCAAATTTGATCGGGAAGTAAAAAAACCCAGTTTCTGTCCAAATGAAAGTTTCAAAAAGTCTGATAAGCCTAAAGATTAAACATCAAAGCAGTCAAGATTTCTCTAGATCCAATTATTGTTTAGATATTGGATTTGTATAGAAAATTTAAAAGAGACTACAAAAGATATGATTTAAGATATTGGTAATCATGTAGAGGCATGTTAGTCTTTAGGCACCCTGAAGGTGCAACATGTAATCCGTCTGCGTGTGCGTCTGTGTGTGCGTGTACGTCTGTGTCACATTCAGTTACTGTAAACCTAGAAATTATTTCGCGCAATTTAGTTTCGCAGAGTTCGCGAAGGTGCTACAAACATTAATATGGACACTGGTGCAAACTTAAAAAACGCGAAGATTTGTAGATGCAGATATGCCCATGCTCAGCAACACGCAAAAGTTAGTATTCGCGAAAGTAAATAGGTTTACAGTATATGAAAATTTGTGTGCGAGTCTGAGCCACATTAAAATGTTTCAGTGTGTGTGTTCGTCACAAAATTTAGTTCTGTGTACATGCGTGCAACATTTGGTGTGCATCTAATATGCAACATTTTGTCCCTTTGGGGCTACAATGTTGTATCTCAGTATATTAAAAATAAAGTGGCATACAACTCTGTTGCGCCAAAGGGATATCAACACAATATGATTAAGGTTTGGTGCCACAGCAAGTTATTTCTCTAAACATAAATGTATGAACATACAAGCTGCTATCCTCTTAATTTATACAGCTTTAGTTCTACAGGCTATAATTATGATATGATTATAAAATGGTAAAAGGAAACACTCAATAATAGAAGATTCTGAGAAAACACTGATTATGACAGATAATGTTACATATAGAAACATCGGCCAATACAAACACGTGCCAAAACGTTGCATACAATCCGGCACTTATTAAAACATATTAATCATATAAACTTTTATGTGCCTACACATATAAGGCCACAGTTATTTTATTCTTAGGCTCACTCACAGGTAACTGTATCATTTTACCGGTAAGAGAGAAAAAAATGTATATAAATTTTACCAAAAAAAAAATTTGTTTTTACTCTTAATCAATGATACAGTTACCAATGGGCTCACAGTATTTTTTTTTAAATGTTGCTGCTTGGAAGAGTGAGTGGAAAAATAACAAGAGTGTTTGGAAGGACCCTAGGTTGATCCTCGGCCATTGTGAGAGTAACCTATGGCCTCCATTGTTCTCAACTGTAAACTATTCAAAACTTTACAATACTGTATATCACAGGCACATGGTTTAAATAAAGCAAATAATTCAAACGAAAGCTAGTGCTCAGTTTTTCTATAGTTGTCACAGCAAACACGGATAACAGTGCCTGTAACGTCATATCTGTTGTAGATAAACATGGCCGTTACACAACCTTCCTTCTATATATGGTACACTCACAATTGGAAACCATAATTTGAAACCATGTGCCTTATAATGCCGTAAACCTAAAGATAAAAGATGAGGGCAAAACAAACTTGGCCTAAGGGGATGATGTTGGAACAAGAAAAAGAAACTTGAAAAGTCTCGAGATTATAACAAATATAAATCTCAGATCTATTAACCCGATATTGATACAAAATGTACAAGTTCTTCAAAAAGGCAGAATGACTCCAACTGTTTTATAAATCAAACTTGGCTCTAATCCTATTCTATATAATATGATGAAGTACTCCAGTCCTGTACGGTTATATCCAGTTATCTTGTCTTGTCCACGGGGGGGGGTATTTCCTATTTCTATGAACTTCATCTTAAACATTCAACAGGCTATCTGAATTGATTCTGGTTTTTTGAAGTTTCTAAACGAATTCAATACCTAGTGTTTAAAGTTACCATACACATGTACTTAAAAAGAGTTGGTGTAATTATTATTGAGCCTGCATCTTAAGTAACTACTTTTTGCATACCGGCACATCAAAAGAAAAATATGAAGACGCAATTAGAGAACTTTTTTCATTCAAGAGACGTTGTAGTGCAGGCCATTCCATTTTATCCCTGCCTAATTGGCCAATGAACTCGGGATTCGGCTTCGAGAGGGTATGAAACCATGAGATGTTTGTATAACATGTATACCCCTACTTGTGGCCAATTATAGCGGACTATACGTTGGGCGAGCCCAACGGATAAGATCCGGTTTACGATAACACGTGTGCACGTGGTTTGGTCAGAGTTTGAATTCACTAATGGATCTAAAAATTTGTGTTAAAATCCCGCACTGAAGCAAAGATACTAGAAAATGGCTGCTAATAGAATAACAAAAAAAATTAAAATGTGATATTCGGCAGCTCATAAATTTTCTTTTATTTTTTAATGATGTTTAAAAATATTCCAAAAACTAGCGTAGGACCCTGTCTAGAAAAGAAAAGATAATAATTATCAGTCTTCCATGGTTGCTATGCAACCAATCTTTTATATGGGGAGGGCTATTTCCTAAATGTTTGGACACAAAAAAGGCAGCCATTTTTTTGCCCACTTCGGAAGGAAATTTTAACATTTTCAGTGCATAAACGATGCTACAAACTGTTATGAGACACATGATTACTCTGAGATTACGAAGTAAGTCGAGCGGGAATCGTTCATATGCGCGAAATATCAACCAATCTTAAGAAAATCTAATGAAAAAGACACAAGTTTCGGTTATTTCCCATCGCAAAGTTTGCAATACAATTAATTAAAGTCCGTTTCGGGTATTTACGTATCTAGACCGGACGGTGATAATCCACATCGTAGTTGTAGGTTATTGTAAAGAAAGTAAAACAAATGCATTTTTGTAATTCCTCGCCGAGATGTAATTAAAAAATCCCTCCAAAATCGTCAAAAAATATTTGCGGGATGAAGGTAGCGAAAACTAATTACATGTTGTTGTTGTCGTTATTGGATACAATAAAACCAGTAATTTTCCGTCTAAATCTCTTTTATGTTGTGACGATTTGCAGGGTTTATTTAACAAAAAAAGGTGATTAAGATTAAAGATGTTTGATATTTAATCGTAATATGATTAATTGAAATGAAAAAAGCCTTTTCTTTTGAACAAAAGTACTATCTGGTATGCTCATGCAACCCATTAAAAAAAGATAAAATATCAAATAAGGCCTAGAAATCAGTTGTTATCTGTGTTTATATCTAATTATTCATTTTTAAATTAGTTACCCCTGAATTAAGTAGACCTAGAATTAAACAAATTGAAAAACGTGTATTATTCGTGTTCATTCGGACTGACAAACGATAGCAGGGTTTGTATCGTCTTTTGTTACTTTGTACCCAATATTTCGTATCTAACCGCTATCGCGCGCTTTCTTGTGCAACGAACCTCTTTGATAGGTTGCATAGACATAGGAAAGCTCTCGGTAGCGCCTTTTGGAAACGGCTTGCTCCAGATTCGTAACTTCGTAACCAAACAATTTTTTGTGAAGTTATGCATCACCAAAAAATCCAGTACTAGATGAGCATGTTACAAATAATATAGGACAACTGACATAGTCTGCTACATATGCTGTGCATTAGTTCATATTACATTTAATTATTCATTAAACCTTTACTAAAAGTATTCTCTCTTTAATTATCAATGTTTTGGCCTGAGCCTTTTTCAAATCACACAAACAGTGAAAAAGGCTCAGGCTGAAACGTATGAGTATATACCACGAGTGGTTCTTATTAACAACGCCCTATGGACTGAAATCAGAGTTGTAAAAGTATTCTGATAACAAAAATGTGCCAGAATGTGTACAATTCTCCATTGCAGCTTTTTGTGACAAAAATCGAGAGTTATTTCCCTTGGTAAGGTGTCCATTTTTGTGATTGGATTGTCTCCCCTTCATACCCATAGTTGGATGATACTAACTAATTAGTAATGGACATGGCGTAGTGATATGAGGCTATGTAGTCCTGTATTTTTTCAAGGGTCCCAGCTTTTGTGGTTATATAACTACATGTTCATGTATTAAGGTGTTACTGTATTCAATTATTTCTGCACCTAGTGATCCATCTTTCTACAGAAAAGCAATTTTTTCACCCTAAATAATACAATACTGGTATTTAGCCATTCATTCAATGAACCAGTAAATTTGCTTTTGTAATAAATACTTGGTATGGATGGAGGTATAAAAGTAACAGGAAATACTCTCTCTGGTTGGTAGGAATGGAGGTATAAAAGAACCAGGAAATACTCTCTCTGGTTGGTAGGGAAGAAGGTGTAAAAGTACCAGGAGAGCATTTAACAACCAAACACTTATAATAAAATACATGGCTTGTTAAACATCCAACACTTCCTGAAAGTGCTAAACATCATCTGAGAGATTTGTTCAAGATCTCAACAAGGTGTGAAATGGTGGCACAGATCAAGTAGTTTCCCTCTATATACACCTGCTTATCAGGTAACCCACATCCAACCAGGCATCCAGGCAACATTGTATTGTTGGCAACTTGGCACTGAAAACTGTATTACATTACAGAGAGAAAACGTGTTTTATGAATTTATATTTTGTTCTCAAATATTAATTTACTTGTACCTGTAATTTTACATCAATACTTCGATCATAACTGAAGCATCAATGAGGTTTTCTATCAATCACTTCAATCTCCGGAGAGGATCATCGATTGCTTCCCCTTGCTATATAGAAACAAAATAAATTTCATGGGAGTTTTGGCAATTCATTTTTTCTTTATTCTGTAACTTACTTGCTCTGACAACGGAATTAACATTTTTATGTTATAGTTAGAACATATATATATATTAAGTAATTTATTAATGATTAAAAAGGGCGGAGCGAAAGAAGCGAATGAAACATTCAGCATTCTAACTTAGAATGTAACATCCAGCATTTTGACTGGCTAACAGACTTAAGCACCAATACATAACATCTTTTCTGTTAGGAACAAAATTTTAATAGTTTTAAAAATGTGGCATTTAACCAGCACAGATCGTCACTTTCATTGGTTCAAAATGAAGGTTATTTTCTAAATATGTACACATATATATAAATACAATACATGTGTACTCTCTCCCACTTTTTATTGAAGATTTAGTGGATTACGGTATTATAGAATATAAAATTAGGAAACCACAATTATTTCACAATGTACAGTACCACATGGCTTTTTTAACCCAAGATACATGGCTTATCATTTGCCATATCTTTATATATGGACTACCTGTTGAAACGTTAAACAGACCCTACACAGATTACCATTAACTTAACATCTCTCAGACCTCCGATAATATAGAGCTGCTCCATAACTACTGGTTTCCACTTTTATAATGGTATACATGTATATATGAGCCGTTCTCCAGGAAAACTGGGCGTAGTGACAAAATTATGAAAATCATGATAACATGACCTTAGAAAGACGAGACTTTTATGAACAGCATCTGAAAATTGGGCAAATAATAAAGTTACAGACCTTTAGAACTAGCCACTCACGCCTTCTGTTTTAGTGACGTTGCATAACGTTAAGAAGCCCTTCAGAAATGCAGCATTTCATAAATTCTTGACGTAAACGTTTCAAAATAGTATCACAATTTAGAATTATATTCTGATTTTAATATAATATATATCAAAAGCATGAACATTTGCATTTAGAGAAAAGTAGCTACTGATTCTAACCACTTACCCCTTGTTTTTCTCAATATGGGTACTTTTCAGAAATGGGTCACTATAGCAATGGCAGAATTTATTTTATATAATTTATGAGAAAAATTAAATCTAGGAGACAGTACTATACTATCCAATCACATATAAGTTAAATTGATGACCATGACTTTTTTCTCATTTCAGAGCATTTTCTATATTAATCTTATTACATAATTCCTGTATAATGTCACTAAACCCAGTTTTCCTGCAGAACGGCTCATATACATATTGTTAATCACTTATTTTGCATAACTTTTATTTTGCAATTTTTCCAAAAATTTCAAGATTTTTTTGTTAGCCAGAATTTTGAGTTTGCATAATTTACAATGCCCAATTCCTGACTTTGTTTTGAGAAATTTTTGCAAGAATAATGACTTTGCGTGTGAAAAACTTGCGAATATAAGCGAAATTAAAACTTGCGAAAAAAAAGTGATTTTTACAGTATATCATAAGTTCCAATTGAGCAATGATCATCACCACTTTATTGTCATTAAAGATCTGAGTACACTGGTTCATTAATCTATCAACCAGAAAATGTCAGAAGGTGTAGGCTCATCAACCAGAAAATGTCAGAAGGTGTCGGGTTATCAACCAGAAAAGGTCAGAAGGCGTCAGCTCATCAACCAGAAAATGTCAGAAGGTGTCGGGTCATCAACCAGAAAATGTCAGAAGGTGTCGGGTCATCAACCAAGTGTGAATGACTTTGTGCATGCACTGAGTCAGTTGTGCCTTGATTGGTGTATGACCATCACCGACCTATCCATGTGGCACAGATGACCAGACATCTGAACACATCCTCCAAAGATACCAACGTCACAAACAGGAGCGAGCTGCGAAGTCAAGGCCTCAACACAACCCTCCGCCAGAAGCTTTAAAGGAACGAAAATGACTTGAGATGAAACGCATCCTTCATCGCAGATACTGGCATGGTCGTGTAATGTGAACAGCTGTATATTTTAAGTATCAACCAAGAAGGTTAGTTATACAGCCTTAGAGGTCATCTAGGGATAAAGGGATTTTTAGGAGGAATTATAAGATTGTCTGAATGTTGTCATCTGGCTAGTGTCAGTTAGTCTAGTACTGAGACAAACTTAGCATGTTAGTACCAGATTAGTCTCGTACTGAGACAAACAAACTTAGCATGTTAGTAGCAGATTAGTCATGAACAGCCTGAATCAATTTTAATACTAAGAGCATGCTACCATTACTATATTCTTGCAGAAGATTCTTTCATAAAAATTGCCAGTGTAAAGGGAGAGCACTACAAAAATACAGAAACAGTCTTACAAGTAGTTACCTCCCTTGTCAAAAATTGTAAGACTTTTTGCAGATAGGTAAAAAACTATTAAGTTTTTTGATAAAAGGTATGAATGCTGCATATTTTGTTTCCATAGCAATTAACAACATTATCCTCGTAAGAATTCTTCAATGCTCATAAAATACATTGCAATTACAAATATATATATAAGAAATAAAAGCTAAGAGTGTAATTATTATAAGTGAACAAACATGTGCTATCAATAAAATTTTACGATAAACCACAAATTCAACTAAGGACTGCAACATCAAATATATTCTAAATATGTCATAAAATGCATTATACCAATATATAAATACAATGAAATGTTTCAATCTGCGTAGAAGACAGACTTATAGGGTTTTAGTGGGCATATTAAAATGCAGTAAATAATTGTATTTTGCACAATGCAGATATTCTTACTGGTAGGATAGTTTTCACTTATTTATGGTATATATGCATAGAATGTGACGAAAAATTTAACATCTTACTTTTGTAAAATTATGTATCCTGTCTTATAAGGGCTGCGTACCGGTTTACGATATAAATCGAATACCGGTATTTTGCGTACGATCGATACATCGAATCGAACGTTTCCATATCGATTTAATAATCGATCAACAACAAATACACATGGAAACCAATAATATCCCCATTCAAGTCAAGTTTTTTCGATGTCCACTCAATGTTTCGTCACAAAATTCAAACAAAAACTGCGGTGAAATTAACCTCTCGTGGCTAAGCAATTGATACAAAATACTATAAAACATGTGTAAACCACGAACCTTTGGGTTACACGTCTTGTTTTAAATATGTTCTGCAAGTTAAATGCATATTGCAAGCCAATACCTTCCTATTTAGACGTTTTATTGCTTAAAGAAAATATCATATGATATATCGAATATCGATCATTTTGTATCGATACAAATATCGTATCGATCATTCTAACCGATACGCAGCCCTACTGTCTTACCTGAGCTCATATCGTTGGGTGCTTTAAGTAACCCTTGGGTGGCTTTCCCGAGCTCCAGACCTAGGTTGGCAAACCCAAGTTCTCATCCCTGGGTGGCTAACTTGAGCTTACCCTTGGGTGGCTTTATAGTTATAACTTATTTTTTAAGCAGAATGTGACAGAAGTTCTTACAATTGATATTGATCACTCTGGATACAACATTCCTCAGGGAATTACTGGTACCATTTTCATTTCATCTTTGGTATGACACAGCTTCAGATCAAATCCGGAACCACTCACACTTCAAGTGGACATTTATAATACTACTGTCCAATTGAGGTTATGTAGAGCTTATAAGAGCTCATGGCATTGTCCTGTTGACATGATTGTAGAATAGAGTTTATTAGTAGGGGTGGGCCGATGCATCGAAATATCAATGCATTGCGATTCCGAGTGTCCCGATAGTAAAAGTCTCGATCCAATAACTATCGCCGATAGTTAGCTCAACTATCGATAGTTATGATAGTTTCCTTTCTATAAATAAAGGTTATTATTAATTTTAAAAAAACATCCGTTTTCGCATCAAAACAACCACAATGGACCAATATCGCATTCATTTTAATAATCTATTTCTGTCAAATTCATTTTAAATCATTTCCAAAAATAGTAGATTTGTATGTTGTACAAAAAACATGATATCTTACACAGTGCAAAATTGCATTTACAAGTTAATCTCTGGTTTTCAAATCTTGGCAATAACTATTGCAATAGTATTGCAATAGTTTCCAGCAATACAATAGTATCGCAATAATAGTACTTTCAGCAATAGCAATAGTATTGCAATAGTCAAAACTGGACGCAATAGTCACCCCTATTTATTAGGGAGAAAATATGGACCAGGTGGAAAAAAAACTGGGGCCAAACCTTTCCTCAGTGAAAAACTAGGTCGGCCCCTTTTTCCCCCCAGGAAAGACTGGCCAAGGAAAAAAAGACCGATACACAGGGATGCTTTAAGGTGAAGCAATATAATTAACAAATGTGTGTCTGATCAGACCGCAGACATGTTTAGGTAAGAGAAGGTTGATATTAACACCATGGTTACACAATCTAGACAGGCAGATTATATACCACATGTCTAATATATTTATCATATGCAGGATTCCCAGACCACCGTTCACTGTTCAGTCTAATAATCATAAATCTATAACAGAATCAATATCCTGTAATCATTATATCTAGGTACAACACAGTTCATTATCAGTTCAATACAAAGGGAGACAATTTTGTGATAACCAGAAAGGGAGGTAATTCACAGTTCAAAATTGGTTCAATACAAAGGGAGACAATTATGTAATAACTAGTAAGGGAGGTAAGCCACAGTTCAAAATCAGTTCAATACAAAGGGAGACAATTATGTGATAACTAGTAAGGGAGGTAATTCACAGTTCAAAACCAGTTAAATACAAAGGGAGATAATTATGTAATGACTTGAAAGGGAGGTAATTTTGGCAATTCAAAATTAGTTTAATGCAAAGTGAGATCATTATGTAAATAATTGAGGGGAGATAATTCTTAGTTGTTTACTAATTTGAAACATTGTGAGACAATAATGTATTAACAAGAAAGGGAGGTAATTTAAACTTCATTCTCAGTTCAATACAGAGGGAGACAATCATGTGATAACTAGAAGGGGAGGTAATTCATAGTTCATAATCAGTTCAAAACAAAGGGAGAAAACTATGTAATAACTAGAAAGGGAGGTAATTTAAAGTTCAAAATCAGTTCAGTGTAATGACGTGAGGGGAATTAATTCTTAATTCTCCATTAGTTTAAAACCTTGTGAGACAATCATGTATTGACAAGGGGAGGTAATCCATAGTTCATAATCAGTTCAATATATAAAGAGAGACAACTGCTCTGGATCTTGGTTAATTACCTCCCCTTATTAGTATGTGATAATGAGAAAGGGAGATAATTCATAGTTCATAATCAGTTCAATATAAAGGAAGAATATTGTGTTATAACTACAAGGGGAGGTATTTCATAGTTGTTTCATCAATTACCAATATAAAGGGAGACAATCACTTTATAACTAGAAGGGGAGGGGGGGGGGGTAATTCACCACGATAGTAAGGAAGTCACAAAAATCTGGAATATACGAAGTTCTTACATGTACACTGGGACATGTCATCATTGGTTATGTCATTCTGTAACTTTGGTCATGTCCTCCACATGTGGTGAAGTAATTTAGAGTCACTCATTATTGCCTGACAAGTGCACATATATTCATACTGACTGATAAAAAAATGATCTGGTCAATTGGCCCCTGTGCAACTGTATATGAATAGTACATACAAGTATATGAACGCCAGGTTAAAGACAAATTACCCCCTGTCTGGTAAAACAAACCAGACAGAAACAGAATTAATTAAATTTACTAGTAATACCATCATTGGATGTTCAGTGGCAATAACACAACTGGGGGTTATAAGGGTCTGGTACAACTATTTACAGCAATTGTGGTCCTTTCCCAAAATAATGTTACTTTCTGGAACTATTGAGACCTATTATTAGTACTATTAATTAAGGATATTGCTGGTCAACTATATATACTAGGGGTCAGACACCCAGTAACACCACAGGGTAATAGGTTTGTAAACATGATCAGGGGTTTTATTAGGGACTGTCAATCTCAAGGGGTCATTTCAATAATTTTGTTCCAGATTTTTCGATGTTATAGTATATAATTAAAGGAAAATCAACTCTTTAGTCAAATCCTGAAGTACTGTAAAAGCATTATTTTTCGAGGGTGTTGAAATTTCATTGATTTTGTTGTTGCACTCGACTATGTAATCAAATCCCCACTATAAATCAACCTCTCAAATATCGAACACGGGTTTACCCTTTCATGTTTTGTTATCCACAAATTGAAGACTCCACGAAAATGTATTTACGGTATATTGAAATCCACAAAATTTAATACCCATGAAAATATGTGATTTTACGGTATCACTACTTGGAACTGCATATACAGGGTGATCCATTAATTCCACAGATTAGTAAAGGCTTATAACTTCAACATCTTTAAAGCTATCAAATAAAAGAAAACATGTAATTGCAGAGTATATGTGTAAGTTTTGTTCTGATCTAAAACAGATATTCAACAAAGGAATCCTTATCTAAAGCAGACGTTCAATGTGACCACCCATTTTTCTCTGAAACGTGTTTCAAATGTCATTTTAAATTCTGTACATGACGCTGTTGCAGGCAGCTAGGTAACCAGTCTCTTTTCCCGACGAATCGAATGTTTCATTTCATTGGACATATCCAACGATAATCCTTCCTGAAGGCACATGTGTATTTGGACACACTTTTCCAGTTTTCTTTTCACTTAAATCGCAGATTTTCCCAATTCATAATAAAAATTTATGATTCGAGTTTGGAAATACTCAAATTTATGACGTCATCGATGACTTGATAACGTCACGTTGACGGCACTATGCCAAATACTTTTTTCATTTCAGCAGAAATTTTTATTTATTACCTTTCCAACAATACCAAAATTATATGTGTAAGTAAAGAAGTAGTGAAGTTATAGGCATTTACTAATGTGCGGAATTAATGGATCACCCTGTATGTGTACATTGTATTATGGGCAAAAGGTGGAATGACAATTACTAGGGTGAAATGAACACTCACTCAGAACGCTTATAATTACGCGTAGCCAGTAACCACCTGACATACCCTCTTAATTGAGGTGTAAAAGCAAAGCCAAAGCCAATATACTTCCTGCTCAAGTTGAAAATAGAATAGATAGGTGTAGTGTACTGATGTAAAAAAGACATGCATATTATGATGCATAATAAACAATATAGCAATTATGAATCGATTATTCAGGTGAGTCGCTAGTTTACATTATAAACATTGTGTACATAAACATTTTAATTTCTCTTATTAATTTTTTATTTTAACAGATATTATGTGTACAATATTGAGTAAGGTATTGGCTTATTCAGCCCTTTTCTCCAATTAAAATGTTTAAAACAATAAAATTACAGTGTTATGATATTGCAATGTTTGTATACAAGTGGGAGACCTGAATAAACAGACTATACAATATATATCATAATAACAGCGATAACAGACAACAACAGATTTATGAGAATGGAATAATAACCATTTTACTGTAAAAAGTGCATTTCTAGAATAAAATGCTGGAAAAAACCTAACCGCTTAATTATACGCAGACACTGATAGATCTGTATTATTGAAGCTTGGAAAGTCATGGCAATAGTACCATCATCATAGCAGTGCCATCTTCATCACAGTCAGGTATATACATAACAAGAGCGAGGTAATAAAACACATATAAATATCATAATATATACCACACTGTACAATAACAGTGATAACACCTTGCTATGATACATAATACACTATAACAATCATCCGGCTATCTTGTCAGTGTAAGTTACTGTATATAACAATCAAAGATTGACTGATTATTAATGGATAATATTATAATTATTAGGGCTGAGTACCGGTTCACGTATCGAATCGAAGACCGGTACTTAGGGTCCGGTTGATATACCATATCGAACGTTCACGTATCGAACAAATATCGATCAAAACAAAATTAATTAAAAAAAACATGATTTGCTTGGTTTTGTGTCGTTTTTTATTGCCGACTTCAGCTCATGTTTCACTGTAAGGGGCATCATAATCTAGTTTCCTTAAGTGCAAGTCAATGTATCGTTTTACAAGCCGTCATTACCAGACCTAATCTTATTCTATAAGCCCAACATATCGCCCCACCAATTCTTTGCCTGGAAAAATGTTACTTCGATAAATAAATCTAATATCCAACACATAGGAAATGTTTCTCTGTTTTTATTTCATAGGTATAAAATATCAAACAATATATCAGATATCAATCATTCTGTATCGATACAAATATTGTATCGATCATTTTGATCGATACTCAGCCCTAGTTTATACAATTGGCCTTTTCAATGGGGCTGTTTCGAGGTTATAGTCTGGTTTTCATTCCTAAGCTTAGGGCACTATTGTAATATTGGGGAAGGGAGCCAGACAATAACCTGCTCCACAAAACAGGCCGGTCAAAAAGGTTTAATGCAGATATTATTTGACAAAATTTATCTGAGACTGATTTATCTTCAGCAAGTTCTTAACTTATGTACTAAAGCTCGAGAATGTTTAAGACTCCCATGTGCAAGAGGAGTGGTCAAGACCTTCCGCCCCCCTGGCATCGTGTCAAACAATGGAGAAATAACAATACTATTTTTGACGACTTATCTACATGGGATTGCACCCAAAACCTCTCGCACTAGAAGCAGATTCGATCACTATATCCTCTATCCAGGCAGCTACAGTCCAGTAAGGATATTGTGACAGTGACGTTGTAGTTTGTTTGTACGCAAAAGATTACAACCATTGTCTGAACTGGTATAGAGCGAATATAGCATGTTAGTTTAGCATTCAAATTATAGTTGTTTGTACAGTATGAGCCTTTAAAATTAGTTTAACACTGTTAAAGTGGACTCGACTGCTGCGTCATTGGATTTGTACTGTGACTGGACTATAGCTGACATCCTCTCTAAGTTTACCAGTAAAAACATAATTTAATTAATGTTTTCATGATCCACTGTTAATCCACATCTATGTGATATCAGTATGTAATGTATAATTTATCTTATATACTTGTCAATTCATACAAGTACCTCTAAAAAATACCTACAGTAACTGCCCCTTTACTTTACTCAAGGCTACCATGGTCTCCTAACACCCCCTAAATTCGCAAGAAAGAAAAAAATTTGGTAGATAAAAATCTTGTGAAATATTCCTATATGAAGGAATCCATACCAGTTTGATCCCAAATGTCAATTAAGAAGACAAAATTAGATTCATATAGACGTTGCAGAGGTCTGGCATTCTGCAAATATGTCAGTTAGATCTTTACCTATCAATAATGGCGGACATGACAAACAAATATCCGAATGTTGGTGTCAATATTCACTCCTAGCTGTCAGGGATATTCATACACTGTCGGGGACGCAGGGGAAAACCTCTCTTTGCAGATCGGTGATCAATAGAAACAGATTGAAGTTATTGTCAAAAACGTCAAAGATTTGTCTATGTTTGTGCATAATTAGATGTATGAGGCACAATGGGACGAAAGAGATGAAAGTGAAGTCAGTTAATGGTAGGGTCTAAGTAAATGCTTGTATGCATCATTACCAGTGGGGACATACTATGTGGCATGTGACGTAATGTTTGGCTAACACAGCAAGAAGAAATCTGTCAACTATAGGTGTATTTCTAGGTTATGCATGTTTATGTACTTTTACCATAGAGTTTATACAGTTAATCCCCCCGTTTAGCTACCCAAGTTCGAAATATACCTATAAAAGTTTAAAACAACTATAATTATTTGATTCTATGACCTATTTTGACAAGACATCAACGCCGCTGTAGCCAAGAATGGGTACTATCCATGCCACCTAATACTGTTCTACAAAACTCACAGTTTTTTCCCTGAAACGGACTCGGCAATGACGGGCAAACACTGTGACCTTTGACACAATTATATTAAATTCATTGTTGTCTACCTAAACAGTTTGAATGCTTTCATGCACAGTATCTTGGTCCTTGATTTGAAGACATATAACAAACTGAAGGAATATATTGTTTTTGTGTTGGGAAATACCGTGCTCCATTCAGTTTAATGATAACATAGTTTGCTGACGAAAGTAATAGCCATGTTTACAAACTAAGTTTGATGTTGTTTGTTTGATTTCGACCGACACAGTCTAAGTGTGTATTTTCTACCCGGCCAGAGTTGCCAATGAACTCCGACCTTGGGGGATGAGATAGAAGCTGTGTGAAAAGGAATCCAGATGACTACTACCCTAGCCCTTTCTGAATAGACACCTTGGTTCTTTATAGCACCAATACACCCAAGACTACCTGTGGGATACCAACCAGTTCAGCTCTAGTTTGGTGGGAAATATTTAAAGTGTTTTAGAAATGACTTAGCGTCCTGGCCGAGCATCGAACCATGGATCTCTGATCAGTAGTCAAGAGCATATACCCACTCGACCACTGGGCTAACCACAGCCACTCTAATATTGATAATTTAATGCATTTACAATGTCACAATATTTATGATCTTGTTCATAATCTTTCCTAAGGTGAATAAACATACACACAATACTAGAAACAAGCCGTTCCTCACTCGTGTCATGTTTATAGCTTGCTGATGATAATAAGCCTTCCCTCATTCGTATATATAGCCTTGTATATAAACAAAAATTGATGAAATCAATGCTGCACGGTTGACTGGTCACTTATTATCAGTTTTAAGTTAAGATTGAATTTTTTTAGAGTTACGATATGATATGCACTAAAAGTGATAATGCACGAAATCAAACAAAAATCAATGTAGGAAATGCATTTGATTGTCAATTTATATTTCGTAAACTAGGCTTCAGTGTTGTCATTGGGGGACTATAATATATATATATAGTCCAGTCAGGGTAAGAAAACAGCGACGTCGCAGTCAGGTCTACTA
The DNA here is from genome assembly GCA_947247005.1 of Spisula solida. NCBI lineage: Eukaryota > Metazoa > Mollusca > Bivalvia > Venerida > Mactridae > Spisula > Spisula solida. The sequence continues at coordinate 22,254,330 of OX365951.1, forward strand.
TTACGGTGTAAAACCAATTATAAAGGCTTAAACAGACAGCCATAATTTCAATGCGAAACTATATTCTCACTACCAATTCAGACAATGGTTGTAATCTTCTGTGTACACATAAACGGCTACGTCACTGTCACCAGATCCTAACTGGATTATAACATTAGCACAGTGTACACCAGGGTACTGTTTTATAACTACAAATTATGGTAAAGGGATCGGTAATATTAGTAATCGTTCAGTTAATGAACGGCTTTGTAGCCATAATTGTCCCAAATTTGTAGTTGTAAAAACAATATAAATAATTTCAATCTGAGCGTAACTTTGAATTTTTCGTAAGTGCTTTGATAAAACAGTACCCAGATCATTATTGCTACGACTCAGGTATGATATATATTGTCAATTAAGCACAGAGAACCTCTCGTTAACAATCATATTTCATTAACAATGTATGTAATTAGCTTAACAATGCACTAAGGTATGGTAGCAACGTCAACCTGCATACGAGTGATAGAGTAACTCCAAACCAACAAGTCAGTACAATCATAATATATGCCAGTAACTCACAGTCACTAGCGATAATTAATAAACTATACCAGTATAGGTATATTTTTAACTTTGGTAATCCAAACACTGACTCGTCTTCTGAAAAGGGGAGGCAAGCTTTTATGATGGGTATCTATCACAACTGTAAAAATCACTGTGCTTATTTAATATACCTCTAATCGGATTTGTCCAGGGTTTAAAGTACAACAATATGCATAACCTAGAAATTTGCCTATAACTGTTGAGACTATAGAAAAGTCGGGATAATTAATAAACAAGACTCACCGTAATGATTCGGGAACATACAGCGCATGTACATCAATATGAGTCGATTTATACTTCAACATTTTATCAGGTAACAATGCACGAGATTAACTCACACTGTTTAACACCAACCACTGATTAATCACTTAATCACTTTCATATAAAAAATCTCTGGAATAAATATCAGTAATCACTAAATTCACGAGATAAGAATGTCTTTAATTCACCGAGAACAATAGCAACTCACATCACCTAGAGGATATATCAGACAAGAAAAAAGTTTCATTTCATGTGAATGTATTTACTATTACCAGAGATGTATCTATAGGAATAGTCTCAGAATTGGCAGACACATGTTTAGCAAATGATTGTATCTACAGTATGGACTATGTAATTAGCAAATAAGAAAACTGATACAAGTTGGGCACTCAGCAAGTGGTACCGAGAGAGGTTGGCTGGCTGGATCAGGGAAGGGGGTATTAATTGAAAACCTGTCAAAACGAATGCTTATAAAGGTGCTACAGTTAGGTAGGACTGTGAACAAATGGTACCGAGAGAGGTTGGCTGGCTGGATCAGGGAACAGGGTATTAATTGAAAACCTGTCAAAACGAATGCTTATAAAGGTGCTACTAGTCAAGGTATGACTATGAAACAGTTGGAAGTGGAAACTATCCTGCTATAACATAGGTAGGTATTGTAATAGAAAATGTTTATCTGTAGGTAATTATAAATAACAAGTGAGTGATAGATTATAATTAATACATGATTCATAGTAATAGATATCCGAGTTCTCAGCTAACATGCCTAATGTCAGACACTCCCAAACATAATAATAATGTAAATAAGATTATTCATGATAGATAACAAAAAATATTGAACATGACTATTCGTGAATAGCTTTATTAATGAAACCACCTTGAAACTAATAATAAAAGACAAATTAACTACCAAATATTTTTCCATTAAGCTTTTCTCGTAATGGCCCTGTTTTGCTCCCCATTTATATTAGTTTACCTCAAAATTTTAGCTACGTCATTTAGAATATTTAACATGTTTGTGACCATTGGAAATTTTTGTTTATCCTACTTGAATATGAACTGTACAGTGAAAGTGTTTTTTGCACCTCACAAATAATGTGAAAATTACAAAATAAGCCCTTGTAAAAATTCTTGTAAATGCCATGAGTTTTAACATTGAGCCGACTTCAATCAGATCTTGCATACCTTGGGATAAGCTCAAAAGTTGAGCATCATTTGTAAATACATTTTACCACAGACCTATACATAACATGTAATGTTTTGGTCTTTGATTTTACTTGCACCATAAAAGCAAGGAACTTGGATTGATATTGTGCTTTATATTCCTATACTAACCAACAACAAACTCCCATATGGTCACCATATTTTTGTTTCTTCATCATAGTAGGGAAAAGTTGAGTGATATTATGTGAAGGTATTTGTAAAGTGGAACTTTAATGATGATCATTGTGTATTTATATTGTTATTGTATTTGCATTCCATTCTTCAGTTCTTAAGACATTTTGATCTGATCAATTCATTGATCATTATCAATCTACAAATAGACACACTTTAAGCATACATGTATTGGTCATTTTATATTATCGCTGGCTAAGAATGAAAAGGTCGTAATTAATACAAAACTGATATTTTGAGATTGTCTGAAAACTGATCATTACTTATGGAAAAACAAGCTTTTTGAACTTCAGTTAGGTCAACATGTCATGAAAATATGCTCATAAGAAGCGCTTCGTGATGAAAATTTCAAATATGCATGAGTCTTATAAGGTCGTAAGTAGTACGTACGACCTTCTCATTCTAAGCCAGCGATATATACCAGTATATAGTTATGTTACGGAGCATGAAAATGGAGTATAATTTGGGAGTATAAAATGTTAGAGCATTATTTGGAGAGAGCATGAAAATTCCATGAAGCATAAGAATAGTCTCAATAGAGCTGATGGTGACTGATTTATGCATGCTGGCCTCTGGTGCTGATAGTTGCAGGTTTGAGCTCTGACAGAAGCAATATGCAATGTACCACCAACTTGACACTTAAAGTAGCATAGGCTATCACACACGCAGCATTATAAAGGTATGGCTGGGAAGGGCTGTGTGGTCTGGGACTTGGGTTATATTATTGCAAGTCTATGGCATGGTATACACAGAGGGGTTTCAAGTACCAGGTTGACTGCAAGCACACACCACCCCCTCCCAACCCCAACAATACAAATTTAATTATTTCAATGCAAAATAAAACATGCATGATGACATTCACACAAGATTATAATGAACTGAAACTACTTACGGCAACTGTCTTGGGCTACGAAATGATTTCCCCATTTATGTACGAGTATAATAAACGATTATCCATTAAAATTAATTTTCTAGCGCACTATTACTCCTACATAAACAAAAAAATATCACAAAAAAATATCCCTGAAATTTTAATTTAAGTTGCATATCAAAACAAGAAATTTCATATTCCAATGCAATGAGAATTCCACCAGTTAATTATACTGTGCAAAATGCTTGATTTGATTTATTCAGTTCTTACAGGACAATTCATTAAACCCAATCAATCAATTATTCATTGTATTGAACATTGAACTGTTGGGTTAATCATAAACCCTGATGATAGAAACAATTAAAGACAGGTTAATGTCTTACTCACCCGCTGGTAGCTCCCACCTGTATGATAGTTTTAACAGGTCTCATTCCAAGAGAGGGGGTAATCATAGAGCTTCAACTATTGCGCAATTTATTATTTAACATAATCTGGGCACATAAACACACAAACCAAAATCAAATATTGCATTAAACTGTATATTCCAAATCACAAAATGAACACTTGCAATATCACATACCAGTAGTTTTGTACATTAACTTGCAAATTTTATGACAGTAGGAGAAAATATTAGACAGACCGAAGTGTGAAGATATTTTACAATTGCATTTTGACACTTGAGAAATATGAAATCCACTGTACCATATTTATTGCAATAACAAAATTTAGTTACAATGTCACGCTTAACTGACCGCTAATATATCAGAAATATCATAAATCTCATTTTTACTGTTTGATAAAAAGATAATTGGTCTCACTACAAAGGCTTATATATTTTATCATCCTTAGCAAAGACTGTCTGTTTCTATAAGTATTATTACTTAGGCCACATCGAAAAACTATTTGTTTAACAAAGTCACACTTAAGACCATACTTTAATTAAGTCAGCTGTGTGTTCAGGGACCCTGGCTGTTACCCCCAATTAACATTAGACAAGCACATTTTTGTTACTAACTGTTGATGATCCTTCATTGAAAGCTCTGTTTGTTCCAAATCATTTGAACAAATTGGCTATAAGAAAAATGCATGGATGCACTAGGTTACTTTTTAAAACCTTTCAGCCATCTTGTTCATCTCAAGACACATTAAGTCTAAAGTAGGTAGCCAAACGACGCTTATGTTCAACTGAGACAGTCATAACGTGTGTGGCCATTCTGTTCATACCAGCAATATCATGACACCACTAGTTGACATGCACAAGTTTCAAACTGGTTAATGATATTTTTTGTTTTATTTTTTAAAATTTTTGTTATCCCCCCCCCCCCCCCCCCCCTGTGAATGGATTAGGGCAACATTTTTGGCTTTTGTTGCATACAAGTAAGGGGACAATAAACAAAGATTATTTTACAATTTAGCCGTGAGTAATATTGAAAACTGATTGAAGTCAATCACTAAGTGAATCAGATTGTGAAGGTTATTATTTATAATACCAATACATCCGTTTTATATCGCTAAGTTACATCAATTCACATGTAAAACAAAGCTAGTTATGGTGAAACTACATCATAAGTTTGATGTAGAATATCAGATAAATTGTGTACCTTGCTATAATTATTATCGTATAAATCTGTCAATTAACATCCGCAAGATACAAGACACAACTTTCGCGAGGCAATATTTGGCCACAATTTTTGGGCAAGTGAAAGAGTGTGAATCCGACGCCATGCATGCCCAGCCTGGTATCATTCTTATGAAAGCTTGCACTTAAGGCCCGCACGATTCACATGGTCAGTTAATTATGCCAAGATTATATTAACAAATATAATGTGCGGCACCTAGAGTTATCTGTACCATGTAAAATCATGAGATTTTTCAGAAAGTGAATCATTGTCGTCATCATCATCATCATCGTCGCAGCAGCCGTAATTTAATTGTGACAAACGCTTAACGTTATAATTATCACTTACAAATTCAATGTTTATAATGTAACTTTATCATTAATAAATACAGTAGGCACTGCAAATAGCACAAAATAAAGACTTCAAAAGCTCGGAATGCGGACAGAGAGTTTAAAAGTTAATGGTCAAGTTTATCACATTTGTACATGATTTATCCACACACTGTGCACTATCTATCTACCATCTCGATTTGCTACATTCAGCCCCCAGGCTTACATTGTTCCACATGTATGATTCAGTCCGACATTACTAGGTAACATCACCTATTGTTAATATTATACCAATTGTTATCAGTCCGAGTATTTTCGCAATCTATCAATTCCAACCCGTGACCATAAACTTAAAATTTGTACATCACCATAATAATAAAATATCAAAATGGCTCACATGAATTTATTTTTAACGGAATTAGTACAATTTGTGGCGATACTGAAATTGAGACAGGTACATTTTTTGTATCATTATACAAAACAAAACATGCCCTCAATGCATGGCAGCCAAATTGTCATTTGAGTTCAAGGTTACAGTGATCTTAACCTTTCACCCTCCGAACACAAAATAAATAGAAGTCATCTATTGATGATTTCTAAGGTCAAACCATTATTGAATTGTTACTGATCGTACTGACTGACTGATAAAAAAATCCCACTAGTCAATAGTATATCATGTAACCGGGCAAACTGGCAGTTACCTAGAACAACCTATGCTGAGCCTCAAGTGAAGGGAGATATACCAGTACCATTTTCAAAGACTTACAGGTTAGTCCCAGTCTCAGAGATTGAACCTGAGACATACTGACAGACCAACGGACAACAGTAGTGTAAATGTAAGTGCTAAGTGCACAACCCTTTTTCAATATCTAGCAGCAACTTTGGTCAATAACAACTCAAAAACCCATTAAAATTAAACTAACGAAAATATTCATATAGCTCAGAGAATTGGACATGATCCTGACCTTTATGCAGGAATATGTTACAAGTTGAGTATATAAATTTCTGCGAGCAATTGGTGCATTACTGGTGCTTTAGATTTATGTTGGTATTACACCTTGTGTGTCTTCGTGAAACTCTCCGCTAATATGAAAACATACAACCGGGGTTATAAATATAGACAATAAATCAGCTGTGAAATTATGCTAATAGAAGTTTGAGCGTCATATAGTTAAATTAATTAACCACCTGTTGACGTGACACGGGTTGTTTGAACATACTTGTAGATATATTACCCGATATAGCTCTATACATTATACCCAATAAAACCTATATCTCTTTGTTTTAATCTAAATCATTGCTTATCATCCTGACCTAATCATCAATTTCTAATTCTCAATACAACCTATTAACATACCGATATATCAACGTTAACTCATGGTGAGTAATATATACGAGCATTAAATCAACATTTAATATACTAAATTCTGTCTCGATACCGGTAGCTTAAACTAGTAGATAAAATAGAAATCATGTTATAAATGGATAAAGATGTTTTAAATCAAGGAGTTTCAAGTACTTAATTGGCTAAATTAATAAATGAGATTTACCAGTAAAGGGAGAAAACTTTGTGTATACTATTTAAGATGTATTTTATGAGCAAAGGGAAAGAACTGTGATTTTACCATTTGAGTGATATTTGTTACAAGCAAAGGGAAATAACTGAGAACATTTAACTCATATCTTTTACAAACAAAGGGAAATAACTGAGAACATTTAACTCATATCTTTTACAAGCAAAGGGAAATAACTGAGCACATTTAACTCATATCTTTTACAAGCAAAGATCTTTTACAAGCAAAGGGAAATAACTGAGCACATTTAACTCATATCTTTTACAAGCAAAGGGAAATAACTGTTAACATTTTAGTCATATTTTGCAGTGAGGGGAGACAATCCAATAAAAGAAGCAACCTGATCAAGGGAGACCATTCTGATATGTGTTCCAAATAGCTGCACATTGTACACATTCTAACTCATCACTTATCAGAATAATGAGAGTGTTACATTGTATGGGGTAAAGGGTTATCACTAAAGGCGGGTTGCTCAGAGAATATAAATAAACCCTATGGTACAATATAACATTATAAAAAAACTCTCAAAGTTATTTTATTAGTATAAAAAACTACACCTGACATATAGTCCTTTGAAGTCAAAATAAAGCAGGTTAATCCTCAGAATGATATCAAAACAACAAAAACAACAGAAAAAATCCAAAAGGTTACATTTAGAGTCCCCTAATTATATCAACAGCTGATATAGAACACAAGGAATTCTCAGAAGAATTACAAGGCAAATAAAATGTAATTCCACTGAGAAATACTGCTACAATGCATGAATATGAAAATATCGTACATGAGGATATATTTGCTGTATGGAAATTTTGCATATTTCAAGAACTCAATAAAATAAACCGTAATAATTGACTTGTTGCAGTATTCACACACTAAATTTTTAAACAATATTTCTTTCTATCATTCCACAAAACTTGTTGACTACCCAAACATCCAAGATTGCTAAATTGCTGATTTACTAATTTTTTGACTCACAAAAACATATACCTTTAAGGTAGTACTTTTTTTTTTGACTTACGAAAATATTCACCTTTACGGTAGCACAAAAAATTATTCTACATCTGTTCCTGCATCAAAGATTAAATGTTATTTAATATTATTGCATTTCAAGCAATAAGTACTTTGTTATTTCAAAGAATCTGCTTTAAATTTGCACTAAAATTAAATTCTTCTGACATTAAATGCTGACTGTGTATTATCAAACTGACATGCTATATAGAGCATCAAAGTTACAAAATAATTTATTAAGATCATAAAAAATAATTTTGTTACATAATATCAAGATTCCGACAAAACATAAGGGCTGAAAATCTTTATTGAACAATCACCTACTAATTTGCCAAGAGGAAAGACTAACAAATTGCCTACAATGGCCTTAAACAACAAATATGTATATACCAGCAAGTACTTCTGTAACAACCAACATTTTATGAATGAAAAAGTCAGGCATATCATAAAATTATCTCATCGTATAAATGATATTTATGGATCTGTATATTAGTTCCGGATCCTTAAATATAATTAATTGCTACTTTTTAACGACACAATGATACAGAGAAGACAACAATAAATATAATTATGACACAACATTAATATTCCCTGCAGATTGAATGAATTAGCAAAACCAGACAACTGTAGTCAACGAAACCTATATCCATCTATAAAATAAATAGGTAGAAGGCCAACCAATGGAGGATATTTGGTATAGGTACAATTTTGTTTCAGTGAGTCGGAGTTTTCCCAGAAAGCAATATTTATGTGATCATCATTTGACTTTTCTCTAAAATTCAGCACATTCTGTTTATAAAATTTTATAGCTACATTACATTATTCATAACCAATTCATTATGGCTAAATATGCAACTATTTTATCAAAATGTTTCTTCTAAAGCTTAGAATTGACCAATGGGTCACCCTTCTAAAACTTAGTATAATAGTATTGACCAATGGGTCACCCTTCTAAAACTTAGTATTGAACAAAGGGTCACCCTTCTAAAGCTTAGAATTGACTAAAGGGTCACCCTTCTTAAACTTAGCATTGACCAATGGGTCACCCTTCTTAAGCTTAGAATTGACCAACGGGTCACCCTTCTTAAGCTTAGAATTGACCAACAGGTCACCCTTCTGAAGCTTAGAATTGACCAACGGGCCACCCTTCTAAAGCTTAGAATTGACCAAAGGGCCACCCTTCTAAAACTTAGAATTGACCAACGGGTCACCCTTCTTAAGCTTAGAATTGACCAACGGGTCACCCTTCTAAAGCTTAGAATTGACCAACGGGCCACCCTTCTAAAGCTTAGAATTGACCAATGGGTCACCCTTCTGAAGCTTAGAATTGACCAACAGGTCACCCTTCTAAAGCTTAGAATTGACCAACAGGTCACCCTTCTAAAGCTTAGAATTGACCAATGGGTCACCCTTCTAAAGCTTAGAATTGACCAACCGGCCACCCTTCTAAAGCTTAGAATTGACCAACAGGTCACCCTTCTAACGCTTAGAATTGACCAATGGGTCACCCTTCTAAAGCTTAGAATTGACCAATGGGTCACCCTTCTAAAGCCTAGAATGGACCAATGGACCACCCTTCTAAAGCTTAGAATTGACCAATGGGTCACCCTTCTAAAGCTTAGAATTGACCAACGGGTCACCCTTCTAAAGCTTAGAATTGACCAATGGGTCACCCTTCTGAAGCTTAGAATTGACCAACGGGCCACCCTTCTAAAGCTTAGAATTGACCAACGGGCCACCCTTCTAAAACTTATAATTGACCAACGGGCCACCCTTCTAAAGCCTAGAATGGACCAATGGGTCACTCTTCTAAAACTTAGAATTAACAAAAGGGTCACCCTTCTAAAACTTAGAATTGACCAACGGGTCACCCTTCTAAAGCTTAGAATTGACCAATAGGTCAACCTTCTTAAGCTTAGAATTACCAACAGGTCACCCTTCTAAAACTTAGAATTGACCAATGGGTCACCCTTCTAAAGCCTAGAATGGACCAATGGGTCACCCTTCTAAAACTTAGAACTAACCAATGGGTCACCCTTCTAAAACTTAGAATTAACCAATGGGTCAGATTTCTAAAGCTTAGAATGGACCAATGGGTCAGGCTTCTAAAGCTTAGAATTGACCAATGGGACCCTTCTTAAGCTTAGAATTGACCAATGGGTCAAAATCCTTGATATCACAATTACTGTACAAAATCATCAAAGTGTTTTTATGAACACAAAAAAATGAAAAGATTAATTACTATAGCTTACTTATATGGCATTACGACAGTGTACATCCATTATGTAAAGTCTGATAAAAAACACTTAAAAATGAACATCATTTGATCACAAATACCACAACTATTTTATGGACACAAATGCAAGCATATATCGTATTAATTTCATAATTGATCATCATTATAGAATTTCTTGGTGTTTCTCAGTGTAACAGCTGTAGGACAGGGAGAGAGAATCTGTTGCACACCTCAATGGAGAGTAAATCTGGTCAACTTGAGAAATCAATGACTGAAGTGTTTCTATATCGCCTGAACATCAAGACAAATCTGATGTTTGTTTATTCCGATATATCTCCATTTGTAAATATATTTTCTGTTAAATATGGTACCCAGTTTTCCTTGATTGTATTCTGACCAGTATCCTGTTGTTCCCTATTTTTGGGCATCTAAGCACAAAAATGATTTTTAAAGCGTTTTAAAAAACTTTTTGAATTATTTAAATATGAGGAAAATATGACTTAACCACTTAAGCAAAACATGCAATCAACAAAAACACAAAAAAATTAATTTGTCAGGTCTATTTTTAGCATCATATCACGTGCCCTCAATAATCAGAATTCAAGAGCACTTTCTCGTATTACCGTCATTTTCGTATTATGCCTTGATGGGTACTCTTACAAACTTTATATGGGGCCCAATTTGAAGTATTGTCCTTCAGTCACATGTGCAGATTCTTATTTATGGTTGAAAACCAGTCAAAAAAAAGTTTGAGCAAGAATAATATGGGTTGTTTCCCTTTTTTGAAATGTTTGCCATTTTTTTGTTTTTCGAACATTTTCGTAATTTGTTAAAATCTGATGCATTTTTTAGTGGAAATCAACTAATATCTGTTAGAACTATCAAAATGATTCAAAATCATAACTCATAAATGGATTTTTAATGCATAATACGAGAATCAGGAATACTCAAACTTACCCCTCAACAAGGAACCTGTAACCTTTAGCTTCTCTATATGTAGAGAAGAAACAAATTTGTCAAATTTGACTTGCCATGATCGGCAATCAAATCCTGACGGCCAGGTCCTGATCTCCTGAAACATCTTAATTTGAGATAAAACTCGGCTCAAATTTTGTCGATTGTTTTTTTAGTAAATGTCCTTGCGGGATCAGACTCAAAATTGGTATCACCAAAATGAAAATATTGTTTAGAGCATTATATCAGCAATATTCCAAGTGCTCAAACTTAAGATTTGTTTTAAACTCAGATTCTTATTTGAGCAAAATCTCAATTTGAGCCGAGATATCTCCTTGAGATGCTTTGGGAGATTGGGGCCTAGTTACAAATCCAGCACACTAAACATAACATTGGACCACAGCCCAAACTATATTATGACAATCTGAGCTCTGTATTTTAAATATAGTAAAAGCCATTCAATTTTGTGATATATTTAATTTTTTTGGCAATTTTTCGCTAAGGGGTTATCAAGCATTTGCATAAAAGGGGGTTAAAATTAATTCCCGGAAAATGCCCAGGCAAATACACTGTACCGGCCGTAGCTCAAAGGTTAGCCCGCGGCGTCTAATCTGGCGACCCGGTTTCAAATTTGGGTGGACGCACTCATATGCCTGCCATTTTTCAGCAGAAAGGTTATGTCTAGCAGTAAGATCAATGCATTTTATTCCTCATTGTTTTCACCAAGGATACATAACTCATGTAAATATTCTAAAGATAACCCCAAGGTTATCTCCCTTTATAACAATACAAAAATATATTTACCACATGATGAGATATCTCTGGTGTTAGGTATCCACAAGTATCTCCATTCATAGATAGAATAACGCCAATAACATGGAAATTATCTCATAAAATGGCACGGGTTAAAACTCTAACATATCTAACAGTTAACAATATAACGGAAAAGTCAATCTTTGAAGTCTAGACAACAGAAATCGACATTAATATCACAGAATGAAATCAGCGTTTATATAAGCGCCTCAGATATATTACACATTAAATCTTACATCTCAGATGCTACCAGTCTGTTGGTTCCAAATTGCTGGTTATGCATCAGTAACTTCCGTAGCAGACGTAAAAAAATCATCTGCAGTTGTTACTATGTAAATGTTGTCTCAAGAATTCATCTCACCCTGCACAATAACTTAAATCTCTGCCAGGCCCTAGGGTGGTATTGCATAATAATTAAGTTGGCCCATCTTCAAAACTTTTCAATCGTATGGATAACTCTTCTAAATAAATTTCCTGGGAATTTCAATGTTTTAAATCAACAGAAATTAATGTTCACACACTGAACGAGCACCACATAGGTATAAAACACTAAAATAGCAACATTATTCTTAAAAGTTCCTAAAAATAAAAGCCTATAAAACATCAAAAGTACTATAATGTAATTTTGGTAATGCCTTCACTGAATGCACTATAACTTACCAAGGTTTGTTATTCTATGTGAAATTTGGTGTAGGAAACCTTCAAACAAACTACCTCAAATGAAGACCTGCTAAGATTGATCTTATTTATTTAGAGAATAAGGATAGCCAATCATATCGCCTGTTACTAACCAAGAGTTTAATATGGTGTTATCTGATTGGTTGTCCTTATCCTTAAGTCAAGTAATATCACTATGCATACCACCAGGGTACTGTTTAATCAAAGCACTTACGAAAATCTTAAAGTTACGTTCAAATTTAAATTCTGCATAATTCGATAACAACTGCAAAATGGTGATGGGTATGGTTTGTAGGAGTTCAGTAACTGAACCATTATTAGTATTACAGCTCCATTTGTCACACTTCATAATTGTCAACAAATTATAAAGAATTTAAATCTGAACGTAAGTTTAAGAATTTCGTACGTGCTTTGATAAAATAGTACCCTGGTCTTCATTATTAAATGAAATAAATTGTAAAAAATAGTGGAAATCAAAGTGATACAGGGAGCAAACAGAAGAACATAGTACAGTTATAATGCTTTAATAATTATCATAGATCACATTTTTAATGTTCTTCAGCACCACAATCTGTTCTTGATGATATTCAAGTACCTGACCAAATTAAAGCCCCTATATACTAGTACAACCCCCCGATTTGTCAGCCCAGACCCCTACTTTCCAGATTATATTGGATCCCTATTTACCAGAACAGAACCTATTATCCGGTACAGAACCCTATTTTAAGTAAAACCCAAATTTACTAGTACAGACCTTTACTTACTACACAAATCCCTTTATGACAGCAGAGACCCTATTTACCAGCACAGATATCTATTAACCAGACCAGAGTACATATTCCTATTTACTCAGTCCTTTTTTCAGTAGTGACCTTTAATTTATTAGCACAGAGTCCTAATCGCCAGAACAGGTCCCTTTTGACCAGAACAGACCCCTGTTTACCAGTTCATGCCCCTTTGAATCAGTAGAGGCCCCTTTTTAACAGTAGATCCATATTTACATGTAAATGACTCTATTTACCAGTAGGGACCTCAAATGAAGCTATTTTTATTTATCACCTTTCGTTAGCAGCCACCTGTATTAAGCACACAATTTCAATTTATTTTTAATACCAGTGAAACATTTTAAACGGAAATGTAACTGAACACTTATACCTTTCAGGCTTTGATGAAAGCCATCACTGGCTGCTTAAGACAGGGTCAACTGTTTAATTAAAACAGGAAAAACAATTTAAATTCTAATTTAGCTCTAATGACCTATTTGGCAATGGACCAGAACCATTTATGCAATTTGGAAGGGGAACAATTAATTCGGACCATTCCAGTAAATATGATTCAAATCCATTCAGTGGTTCAAAAGATGCTGTTTAAAGAAAGTCTTGTCAAACTTTTCACAATGGTTGCCGGACATACAACACCCTTAATAATTAACCATTATAAAGCACTGAGCATTGTGCTCAGGTTGAGCTTAAGAGTATTTCTATGAATATGAGGCAGCCACCAGTAAGCATGCACAATAAAATGTTGTTATAAGCTTACTTATATCTATTGTCTGCTGCTGTCGTTTCTGTGATACTATCTTCCATGGGTAGACTGTTTATCCGCTCTCGGAACAGCTTCTTGGGTGAAATAAAACAATCCATCACCTCGTCGTCCGACATGTCGGAGAACGATACTGGCCCCGGAATAATAGGGATGTTGTCATACCATCCATCCCCAAATGACGGGGACGTACGTGGAACTGGAGATGTCCTCGGTGTAGGTAACTTTCTCTGTACACGTATAATTCGTGCAGTGGGTTTGTGTATCACATGACACTGAGGTGATGCACGTGACCCATGTGTTATGTGTGGACCATGTGACATGTGCGGACCATGTGACATGTGTGAACCATGGGACACATGTGGTGAATGTGTCGGTTCACAAAGCAGAAAGTCAGGAAAATCAGGGAATACAGGTAAGTCATCCATAACGTATGCTTAACTAACACTCACAGCACTTTGATTTAGACACAAAACTCACAGTAGGATCCAATTAAATTTCGATTAGAAAAAATTATTTTGGTTCATGGTTAATAACTTCAAATACCATTGGCACAATAACTGAGTACAATAGTTATGTAACTACAAATTGTTTCCATACAGGTATGTTATATAAGTATCTATCACTCAAATATAAACAAATACTTTACATTAGAAAGATAAGTAATTTCCCAGTGTGTGAGATAAAGCCTAGAAGGTATAAATATCCATCAACACGTTTTATCTAACACGATGTTACACGTTATTCCCAGATTCACTCACTTTTTCCCAGTTTCACTCACTCGCAGTTACGGGTTAGAAATGCTTTTGTCTTATATAATGTATAAGTATATTATACTTACAATGAAAATATCCAGTGTTAGTTGAGCTTCTTTAAATCTTCAAAAGTAATTTGAAACCAGCTTGAGACAATTAATGTTGCAGGAAAGTTTATAGTTATATCAAAGCTTTATTATATCAAACTACAATAAAATGACTTTCAAAAAAACATGAGATTGCCACAAGCTGAGTTTTATTGCGTTTTAACACACATGCGTCACAAATTTTTTATCAATATTTCCAAATAAATAGCTTAGATTTGCATTGATTATAGTAATTAAGGAGTGATAAAGCCTAAAATTGCTGGTTCGGGTAACACCCTAAACATTGCTAAGGTAGGCTATTTTTTCTTAAATACCTGTCTGGTATATGTTACTTGTATTGTATAGGGAACCTACAAGTACTACCATAAATGTTATAACACAATTTTAATGTCTAAATTTACTTTACAATTTTCACATTTTCATCATTATGTGGTAAAACACAAATTTTCATTCATTTGTAAGTGCATTACAGGTAAACTTAACGAAGATTTGGAATAAAACCACAAGGGTTGCAACTTTTAAACTTCTAAAAAATAACTTAGTTAATTAAGGTAACCCCAAATAAACAAGTTTGGATGTGTATTTTGATGCCAAAGTTCTTCCAATACCTGTATAATCTTAATGGCAACATAAATATATCTCAATCTACCGAACTTGCATCCATTGCAGGGCTTTTTCCCTTTTATAACAGGGGCTGTTAAGACAGGTGTCTTCCCTCAGGACAATTCATTAAAATCATGCAGTTTTCCCCTAAAATTCATTTGAAAACAAGTTTTTTCTTCCCCTTTTGAAAAAAATATGAGTAATATTTTCCCTAGTTCAAAAAAAGGCCCCATTCCGCTACTTTTGAAAAAAGCCCTGATTTGATAAATTCACTGTTTAAAAACAACAACAGCAAGCTAACGACACTATTATCCTACCATTAATTTTTAAATAATCAATTCCTACACTTATTGAATAGTATTTCCATGCCTCGTCACAAATACACTAAATATGTAACAACTGCACAACACACACATCAATTTCACAACGTAGAAAAACTAAATTCCACCTGAGAACAAATTCTTTAACAGAAATATTTTATATTTTCATGACCGACAACATACAAACAATGCGAGTGGATTGAGATCACATGGGACGGCTTAACGAGTCTCGACATAAATAATGGTAGCTAATTACCCAGTAAAGTAAATTGTCAACATTCTTAGTAAGTCATTTACACTTTATCATACTGTACATACCATATGATATACAGATATAACGTACACAGATTTACCTATACCAGTACACTGTACACTAAGCAACTGTCAGTATATGGTTAAAGATTAAAGTAAAACTAGAAGTAATGCATGAACATAAAGTAGTCGTAGATGAATTTGTAACATGCCGGGCAGAGAGACACCAACAAATCCTGTCAGTGAAAAGCTAGCTCACCACTAAGGGTGATTTGTTGGCCTTATATATGCCATTCTTCTCTAATGACAAACTACAAGGTTTACAATTTGTGCATAATTATCCAATTACCTCCCTTTATGCAACCAACAACCGTTACATATTATTAGTATTAAATTCAGTTTATACTAATTTATTTAAGGTCGATTTATCACTCTCGACACCTCATTCCTGATGTTATCCATTGCCACGAGGGTATGAGAAAAGAGAAGCCAGTTTCCCTTTTATGATGAGCGTCTAGCAAGGGAATTCCTGGTTCAATTTTTATTTCGCCTTATGATATGTGGTGTGACGCGGCCTGGGATTGAACCTGAAACCTTCTGCATCTGAAGAGGATGCTCTACCACTAGGCTATTGAGGCTGTAATTATTAGTATCAAACAGTTGGTTGGTGTTTGAACGAACAAGCCCAGCAACAATGGCATCTAGCAAGTAACCATGAGCATATCAACACAGTCACAGAGGTAACAGTTACTCAAAGGATGCTGATATGGCTGTCATAAATGTATAATTACAGGATGTTAAAGGAGGTATTATAGAATGGATTTTTTATTTCATACATTGGGTGGCATAGTGTTTGAGTTGGCAACGCTTTTAATTTTTTATTAAGCGGTCCCTGGCTCGAATCTCGGCCAGGGAACTTGGACATTTCTGAGACACTTTTCTGTGTTGCAATCCCAACTAGAGATCAACTGTATGGTAACCCAGAGGTAGTCTGTATTGATACTATACACCCGGCATGTTGGAGAACCTATAGGAATCTATTCATAAAGAGATAGGGTATTGCACCAGGATTCCTTTTTTATCTAACTCTTCCCTTTAAAAATTGGAGGTCATCGGCAAATTAGGTAACGAAAAAAGCAGATGAATGCTCACTTGAACTGTCAGTTGAACACAAACAAACAAACAGACATATCAAAGAGACACAATTTTTAATGATGTTAATTAAAGAAGCAGATATGCTCCTGGAACTCAGGTTTCTACCTTACAATCAATGACAAATGGATAGGCATGACTAGAAAGAGCCGAATTATGAAATGAAGGCCCAAAAAGCACTGCGCACGCTTCGGTAATAAGCAGCCATGTCCGTTTTATCAAAAGTTCAATTGCGGTTCACTCTGTCTCTTTCCATCATTATAGTTTACTGTAGTAGTGTATCGAAAAGAAATCCTGTTTTCGTGTTAAAACCAAAAAACAAAGTGATTGGATCATTTACAACAGATAGAGAACATCCCAAAGATTACAAAAAATAATAATTTATAAGAATAACAGCCGTAAATAAGTTTCCTTAGGGATCTAAAAATTAAATCTTATAGGCACTCCAAAACCTGTCAATTGAAAAATCATTGATAAGTGTCAGTCAATTAATTTGAATTATCCTTTTAATCATTCTGTATAGTTTTTCATGATGTACGACTATTTAGGGAAGGGCGCCTGTATTTTCAAATTCAATAGTAGAGATTAATGGATAATTCAAATAAGTTCTATTTAATAAAACAATAATTAATTCAAATTATTTTTTAAATAAATTATTTGTGATAAAATTAGTATATAGCACATAAATGAAATAACCAAATGGACTTTTGATTTATTGCACTGGGGTGTTTCTATAGTCCTCAAAAGCACCATATTGACTTTAAACGGTAAACTACAAAATGTATGAAGTGAACAAATCTCAAAGGTCATACTGGAGTTACTATCCCAAGGTTCAAAATAATCCTTATCCAAATTTGAGAGGTCTAGGGGTACATGTACGTCGAGGGTGAAATGGAACTGCTGAAAACACTCAATTGTCCACTAGAAGTTTCATATCACACATTTAAAGCTGTATACAGACACTGAGTGATGACACATAATCAGGCAATGTGCCCCCACCTTCACTAATTGCCTGTCTAATTAGTGACATGTTCATTAATTAATACACCCAGTTTCACCTTTGTACATTGTCACCTGCAAATTACTAAGCATTTATTTCCTACACATACCGTGCACGCACCATACACTAGGCTGATTTATCATTGCAAGGTGTTAGCCTGCAGGGCTGTCATAAATTTGCACAAGTAAAACATGTACAAGTAGCACACTCCGGTTCAAGTCAGCAGCATCAGCAGCAGCTACATAACAACTGAATGAATAAAGAGTCCTACATAATAGTCATACCTGAATCAGCATTTAAATTTAAGTCTAGATCTGAGCTGAAAACAGTTCACTGCAGGCCATGTACAAGTTTTGCATTTTAATAATATTATTCATTGTTCATGAATTATGTATGAGTCAAAGATCTATGTTTTTGAAACATATCTAATACCAACCATGCACAAAATATATGAATCTTGGAACGGGCATATTGGAAGGCAATATTTTTGGCGAATTTGTATTCTATTATATATTGGCTGTACATTGTTTTATCTTTAGGGCCACAGTCATTTATATCCGAAATTTATTAACCGAGCACTCATACAGTTAAACTGTTGCAGATGTTAGGGAGACTATTTCTCACTATCATGCACTCAAACTTTGTCTGCAGTTGATTGTGACAATAAGTAACAAGAATAGGAAACCTACCCAATGCCTATCTCCTCTGACATCTTTATATTTGCATTTTGTCTTCAGGAATTCCCGTTTGTTTACTATTGCGACGGTGTTTATTGGACGGATGCTACACACCAGAAATTCGGATCCATATTGAATAATGGGGAAAGTACATTGTACTGTGACACATAAGGGCCAGTGAGGGACACAATAAATATTGTATTTATCACACATCCACGTGTAAGTTATCACGTACGCACGTCGAAATAAGTAAAATATTTCTTATGTCTCTCTATACCACGGAATCAGAGGCTTAGAAGGGACGCAGAACGTTTTCAATTTATCTAAACACGGCGCGCACGTGATAACTTATACGTGCGTACGTGATAAATTAACTACATTCGTAGATCTCTATTTCCTGTGTATCTTCTAAGCCACCGTAGGAAGCATTAACAAACAGAACAGATCTTGAAAAAAGATGAGCACACTAAATTGTTCCCTATGAATAGGGCATACATGTAGATGGTACTAGTGCCAAGCCTGACACAATTATTTGCAAGAAGAGTTATCTCGAGTGCTTCACAAACTTCGCTACTTAGTACAGGTCCACAGTGTGCATCCATCAAATTTATAATTAGCAAAAAGGCATTTAAATATTTAAATTTCTGTGGATGATAATGTCCAAATAACTTAGTATTAAATAAGTACAAGTACATAAACTATTAACGTATTGTACTGTGCATAAACTGTTAATCTTTTACTCGAATCGGGCAGGATATACAGTGCCCACCAAAAATAAGTATACAGATGTTATTTCTCCATTCACTTGTCTGTAATAACACTATTTTGAAGAAAATTATTATTTTTGTTTATTAAATGTAAATACCATACATTGATTGGCACCCTGGGTGCACAATATAAAGTTTCTTTGTCCAGCTTGAATGGTAATTAACTTTGTCACAAAAAGATGGAAAATTCAGCCTTTTGGATCACATCTTAATTTCAATTCAGAACACCTTTATCATTATATCTATCTCTTTCTTGACCTATATAATAGCTGTAGTTTCAGAAACTAGTATAATTGTGACTGTCTGAAAAACATATATTGAACAATTTAACCAAGTCTAATTTTGCAACAATTATTTATTGTATACTTATTTTTGGTGGGCACTGTATAGTTCTTCATTCATGTATTAACAAGAAAAGGATTGTGTTAATAGCTCTGTTAATCATAGGGGGGTTACGATTTCAAGTTGCTTGGACATGTTATTAACAGGTGCTCTTCACAATAGCATAAACCAATGCATTAAAGGTGCCGGAATCATTGTTAAAGATCAAGCAGGACTTCGAAGTAATAACACAACTGTTGATCAAAGTTTATTTTCGTTGAAGACACTCATTGATTTCTATTTGCCCAACAATAAAAGGCTGTTTTGCTCCTTTCTTGGTTATCGCAAGGCTTTTGATTCAATTAATAGAGTGACTCTATGGAGA
Source organism: Spisula solida (assembly GCA_947247005.1). Taxonomy (NCBI): domain Eukaryota; kingdom Metazoa; phylum Mollusca; class Bivalvia; order Venerida; family Mactridae; genus Spisula; species Spisula solida. The sequence continues at coordinate 22,274,528 of OX365951.1, forward strand.
AAACTGTACTGCAATATTATATTGGCGACAATGTTTTACGTACAATTCATAACATAATTATATAGTAAAGCTAAATCTTGTGCCAAGGACGGTACTATATCGCCATGGTCATTTGTGAGCCTGCTTGTGTTTCGGTAAAACGAAAACTAGTTGCCAGTACTTTATTCCGTTTTTCTTAATAAAGAGTGAAGCACTTGATTCACTAACGCATGACATTCACCAGTATCTCGACACAGATGATTTTGAGGTTTTCTTCAAGCTTTATCTTCTGCTATATGCTGATGACTCAGTAATCTTTTCTGAATCTGCAGTGGGGTTGCAGAAAGTGCTTGATTCTATGAAGGAATATTGTGATATGTGACATTTACAGGCCGCCATTGCTTAAACGAAGGGATCTAATAGGAATGTTTGCTGAGCAAACTTTTATATATACAGGTGTGAATTCATGTTGATTCAGTGATCAGCCGAGAGTGTGCTGAATTTCATCATGTCATTTTTTTTTCAAGATAATGATAAAATACAGTTTGGTGGTAGACCATATGACATTTTTGTACAAATCGTACCATGTCTTGTAAGTTGGTTAGTGTTTACTTTCTAAATATGAAGAGATATATTCTATAACACGTCAGTCCAAGTCATCCAGATTTATCAAGTGGTGATCTAGATAACGAACTTTGGTGGTATAAATATAGCGGACCAGGATTGAGATATCTTCACTTGGACAAACTTGATAGATATTCAGTCACAACTAATCATGCAGCTTCCACCACCCCCACCCGCCATCAAGGATCCAGAGATCAAATATACACAAGTAAGACTTTTATTTACATATTGTACTGTTTTAATTCGTTTGCTAATAATATTAGGTAAGATTAATTAGAAGACATTGGAATTCAAAGGTTATAATAAAGTAGGTTTAATGCCCAATACACCGCTATACTCCGAGTCTCGTACGTGTCATTTGTCTCATTTGTCTTTGAATTGTTCGTCTTCTGATGTGATGAGTTAGGCCTTCCTTGCGTAGATCTAATTATCTTTTTTATTTATCGATGCATCTTTCTTAGGTGGGACAATTTTCCGATGTTATCAGAATATGAAATTTATTTTCGAATCTTCGCCACGAGTCCCGAATATTCGGTCTCAATTCGTTCTCCTCTCGATTTTATACAGCATTGCTTCATATTTCTAATAAGATCAAAATCATGTTGATTTATGCAATTATAAAGCATCAAATATACATGTAGATCAAAATGGTACATTGTTAAGACAAATTAACAGGCCTTTTAACTACATAATACTATTATTTACAAAAATCGGAAACAGACTCGTCTTGAATATATACACCGTTTCTATTTTATTGTTTCTTAAGATATATATCATGCCATAAGGTCCTTATTACGTTCAGCAGGATGTTCTTCCCAGGGCAATGAAAAAGCAAAAACATCATGCAATGAAAAACCAAGGTTTACACTTTGCGGTGATCCAAAAGGCAGTCTCTACTAGTCAGCCAATGTAACATATAATTAAAGCAACAATTAAAACCTTGAGTTAAATTTGTGTTAAATAGCAACTGTCAGCATTTCTGCAATATGTACAAAAATAATAATTTTAAACTGTACATTGTATCATCATTTGGAGTGACATTTGCTAATGCCAGTACAATCTAACTACTAGGACTGTAGTTAAACTAGAATTGGTGAAACTCGAATCAAAAGTTCATAAAATCTTTAAACTGTAGTATTGCAGTTAAAATGCATATAGAATCTACAGCCAAAATGGTCAAAACTTATAACATTTTGTTGAAGGTGTACCTTGAACGGATGAGACATGTCCTATATTTGATTAAATCGTGTCCTAGATGTTTAACTTTACATAGTATAATGTATACATGCATATAATCTATAACGGTGTACTAGTATTTATAATCATCCGTTGTTCGATTTACTGTCCGTCATAAACTTTTGAATATTTATAATCAAAGTTACCTTGACCTTTGAGTAGTGGTTTACACTGATGCGGAAGGTATAGCTATAAATAACCCAAGTGTTTGGTGTTTATATTACACGAACAGAAAGTAGGAAAAGACGGAGAGAACGTGTTTCTATCCTTTCCATGAACATTTAGCAGCAATAGTGTCGAATTTCCTCCACATATGTTACCTTATGTAGATTCTGCACGCAGCACTGATGGGTGCTCTGTATGCAGCTCTTCGTTAGTATGATACACAATACGTTTAACTTCCGGTGATAGTTTATAATCCGCCTTAAAGTCAAAACGTAGAGGATGGGATTTCCAGTAGTTATATGGAGTGATTTCTGGTTCATTTTGGAAGGGTATATGAATACTGGTTGGGATATTTAGTCCAGGGGGGTATTCAATATTGATCTTATTTATCAATTCAATCATATCGCATGTTACTGACCAAGTGTTTAATACGGTGTGATCTGATTGGTTGTCCTTATCCTTAAGTCAAGTAAGATCAATATTGAATACCACCCCTGGAAAACAGGTTAGGTGAAAATACCACCGTGTATAGCAGAACAAATGAAACGACATTAGACCCGAAAAAACATGAATGAACCAACCAACAATGAACCTTACAAAGCCTGTTCCCGAAATGGGCGCTTTTAGCATGAGGCTTCCTCGGCGGACCATAATTTTCAAATTTTAATTAAATCTCGTGTATACGGATTGTGCATCTGCCGATAGAAGTCAAACAAGTAGTTCTTCATGCAAATAACGAAGCCAAATTAGCTCCATTTTGTGTGTCTATGTGATCACATGCCATGCGATTGGTAAATATATTTTGAGCATGTGATATCATATCCATTTCAGATTTTCATTAACAATGAATGGGTGAACTCAGAGAGCGGGAAAACGTTCCCTACAATCAATCCTACCAATGGTAAAAAGATATGTGACGTACAAGAGGGCGACAAGGTAAACATTTGAATACATGCAGTAATTCGAGTCAGCTATACACACATTGTAAATCACAAAGAGCATGGGGAGAGATTGTCTAGCCAAATACCAAACAAGTAATATAAACAATATGGGCATACATTTATGTGTCACAATAAAGAACAATGATGTTCTGTTATTTGACGTCGTCCCAAATTTCGCTTTCTAGAATTGTACTGAAATGTTTCTTGTCTTTGGTGGGAGTGTATATGCACTCATTACTCTCAGTACTGAACGAGATTTGGAAACTTTACCAAGACATGGTAAACATGATAATATGAGTGTTGCGAAACTCATATGCATGATGACGTGTAGCCAACCGAAAATACACGATTGAAATTGAAATATGAGCCAGTATCTAGGAAAATCTGCTATCTCGACATATGTAATTAGGATATATAATAAGGTTTTTAAATAGCTATAGAATACGGAAAATGGCAAACTAGTATCCAGTATAGCAACGTGTAGAATATGACATTTATATATGACCACTCACTTTTCATGGATCTATATGAATCTAGATGAAATTGTTATATGATATCACGTATTTTCTCATAGTATTCTGTTGTTATGGTAACTCATATTAAGAGACACCCTGTACATAATAGAAACAATTCAACACAATTCTTCTACGCGTAATAATCTTAAAAAGTTTATGAAATTTTTTAATCATATATAATATACTGGATTTATAAAATATTTGTTACAGTTATAATTATGAACAAACCTTTGAAACGATTCGTTTAAGCTTTTTATGTACGTCAGGTCTTGTTCACAATCACACAAACTGACAAATGGAAATTGCATTTTTCTTACAATATGACACCAATCTTACTTAGCCTATAGCATGTACGTACAAATATACTTAAAAAGATATGCAAACGACATCATCGTTTATATAAGTTCTGTTTGCATGGTCAGTGAATTTGTACATGTTGTAAACATATTTGATAGTTGTTTCATTTTTCATCGTCTAAACTTCATATGATTGATATCTAACATTAAATCTACAGGCCGATGTTGACAAAGCAGTGGCTGCGGCGAAGAAAGCGTTTGAATTCGGTTCTGAATGGCGAAAAATGGACGCTAGCATGAGAGGTGTGTTACTGAACAAACTGGCTGACTTAATACAAAGAGACAGGATACAAATTGCTGTAAGACATCAGTTATCAATGATATGCAAAGGACAAGGTTCACAAAAGGCTTATTTTTGCCCTGTGATTAAAAAAATGCATGTTCCTATAAGTTTGTCCTATGATTGTAATGGCGTAACGTGAAAAGGTGAGGCACACAAGTGTAACGCTTTCGACGTCAAACAGCGTTTTGTTAACCAACGTCAGCGTTAGTACTAAATGCGATGGATAAGGGTTCACATTAAAGTAAACTATTAAGTGCTGATTTGTTATAAATAAATACAGGACACAAAATATGTTATGCGCTTTTTTATCGTGATTATTTTTCTTACTCAAGAAATTATACGAGTGAATGTACAAGCAAACTATGGACGGAATAACCGTTGACGTCATAATTTGTCTGAATTTGCGGTTACGGGACATTTATGTATATATATGCAAGAAAAAAATTAATATATTTTTTATTTATTATTCAATCTACTTGAAATTCGCTATGCCGGTACTACAATAAAAACATATTTTTATATGTCATTTTCAGTTACATAAATTCACATTGAATAAATTTTTATACGTTAAACTTAACACTACCTGTGTAAAAATAAGCAGACATATCCAAATTTCCTATGTTTAAATGACATTTTTTGTTAAACTCGACATATTTACAGAAGATTTGTCGACATAATTATTTTGATGGATATGTATCATAACTTTTTGAAAGAAAGTGTTAGGTTATTAGAAATATAGCATAATAATAAGCATAATAAATAGCATAATAATAGCATACTAACTAGCATAATAAAATATATTAATGTGAGTAACTATTTAAATAAAACAATTGAAGTAAGTTGTTGCTGGTGTATTTTATTTAATTTTAGAAATATAGGACAAATTTATAGAAGCATGCATTTTTACTTTTTGACAAAACACAGGACCAAATTAAGCCATAAATGAACTTGTCCTTTAAATATGTTCCTGTATCACCTTCACCAGTATTGTTGTTATATTATTATTTAACTTATTGACGCTCCACAAAATGTGGATGTATCTGCATGTAATGAACTTTGTGGCTTTTGCTTGTGGTATTTGATTATTATATTTTTTTATTTGTGTGTGTTCTTTTTGTGTTTTATGTGCTCCGATATTTGCTCTTTTATTCATTCCCTCTGGTGATACAGTTAAAAATTTAGTTTATGTCCAGTCTTTTAAGTAAATATAGGATAATACAAAATCGGCAAGGGAAGTCAGAACTCGACAGAAACAGCTGAGAACGGATGGTACAAAAAGGAACACACCAAAAAACACCAGATCACAGACATACGTCACAATGCCCATCACTAAGCGGAACAAGAAAACGAACCATTGCCGTTTCGAATACTAATATCAGGAATCAAGAAGTCCTAGAGGTTTATTAATCACTGTAAATGGTATAATTAACTTACTTTACTTTAAGTTTGCATGAATCATTAAGTCAAGTTTGCCAAGACAATGAATAATTGTCAGGCATGTCAGTCTATCGAGCTTGGAATATAAACCAGAATTGTTTTATACAGAGTTTGGAAACACTCGACAATGGCAAGCCGTTCAAGGAGGCCTTCTATCTGGACATGGAAGGTTCTATCCGAACACTACGTCATTATGCTGGATGGGCAGACAAAGTTTGTGGCAGGACAATACCTGTTGGTAAGTCATGATTTATTGTATATGTATGTCCCTTTAAATACCAATTCTGTCGGTAGTTTGGGAGATCAAATGGCTGCAGATCAATTATTGAATAATAGGTTTGCCTAGGCTCTTCAAACTTGTTGTTGTTGTTGTAGTTCTATTACGCTATTGCCGTAGCGAAATGTTCTCTCTGTACGTCGGTAATACTCTCTTTGTGCTCTCTCTATATGCTTCAGCTCTTGGTACTTCGGTTTCTCTTTACAGTCGGTTGGTGCTTGTTAAGTATTGACTCGTAGCACCGATGAGTTTGTTCTTTGCCTCGTCCGTAATCTCGTCGATCTCTCCAACCAATACGGATAGGGAAAAAACCCCGCACGTTAACTGCTGTCCGTACAGTAACCCCTCTACTGTACGCTCTATGAGATCTCTTTCTACCGCAAATCTTGCACACTCGTATATGTAGTGGTTTACTGTTTCTGGAAGATAAGCACTTTTCTGTTTATTATTGTGTCTTATTTGTTGATGAAGTCTAGTGCTAACTCTATTCCAACCACTTCTCCAGCGAAGTTATTACTGGATTTGGTCACCCCCTGTTTCAAAAGAACTGGTGTAGAGTTATAGCCTTCCAGGTACACAGCTGCTCCTGCTCCGGTTGGGCCAGGATTCTGTAGGGTAGATCCATCTGTGAAAAGTAACACCTCATTGCTTGTACATGTTGACAGTATTTCTTTGATGTTTGTCACTTGGATGTTTTTTTCTTCATTAAACCCTTTAAAGCTTATGTATTCTTTTTTCCTTGAAAGTCCCATTGTTTTTTTACTGTATTCAAACTCTGTAGCTATGTTTTCAATTTGCAAATTGTCTTTGAATTCATTGAACCTGCTGATTAGTAGTAAGAAGGTTGTTGGTTTTCCAGTATGCTTTATGTCCCCTTTTATCCAGTTGTTCATGTAGGCTGGTCGTTATTAGCAGATAAAAATGTACCAGTAGCCCATTTCGCTGACTTAGTCTTAGAATGAGAAGGTCGTAAGTACAAAAACGCTATTTTGAGAAAACAAGAAAAACTGTCTGAAACTACTCTTTACCCAGGGAAACAAACTTCAGTTTGGTCAGCATGGCATGTTCCTATTTTCATGAAAATAGGCTCACAACAAGCGCCTTGTGATGTAGGTTTAAATCCGTGTGAGCCTAATAAGGTCATTAGTAGCATTCTAAGCCAGAGATATATACTTTAAAGTCGTTAAGTCAATGGTCATTTATGACGTAGGCTAACATGGGCTATAAAAGTTTTATGACGATCATTTGTTTTCTTAATGTTGCTGGTTACATGTCCATTTTCTTTGCAAATTGCTCATTGTTTATATGATTTGCATCTGTCATGTGGTATATATCGTGTATTTTTCAGATGGTACATCATTTTGTTACACTCGTCATGAACCAGTGGGTGTATGTGGCCAAATCATTCCAGTAAGTATTTGCTATCTTTATCATAACTTATTCTTATGGTTCAAATTCAAACCGTTTACGTTTAGCACGTATTTGCGTCTTGTTGATTGTGCGTGTATGTTGCCTAAACGTTGTTCACTGGAAGAATTTCCTGCTGAAAGTGTTCGCTTATTTTATCGGAATTTGTCACAAGTTTGATGTAGTTTGGTGAGAAGTTTGCGATGTAGCCCTATAAGCTGGATAATCATACATGCTTTCTCTCTCTCGATCAACTGTGAACTAGATCTAGTTGATCAAGATGTATCTAAAATCTTATTAATGCAAGATTTGAAAAACCTTTCAGTGGAACTTTCCCAACATGATGTTTGTATGGAAGATTGCTCCAGCTCTGGCGTGTGGTAACACAGTGATTGTCAAACCAGCAGAACAAACACCGCTCACAGCGCTATACCTGGCTTCACTTGTTAAGGAGGTAAGGTTAAAAAAATGATATTTGTGATTGCGGGATAAGCATTTTTATATATGTTATGATTGGATAACAGCACAGCCCTGGGTCTGGTATGGTAGCAAGTCAAAACATCTGTAAATCAATGATTTTATTCATGTCAAGCATGGCAAAAAGTTAGACTAAGTCCACTACCCATGCAAATTGAATACATTTCTGTTTGACTTTTGATGGCATATACCATCTCGAATGTTGTTCATATAAATGCCAAAGTACTACAAATGTAATAATGTTTTTGGTCTTTGAATTCCATTCTTTTTAATAAGTATTAATATCTATATATAATCGGTTTTGTAGCTTATATAACGGTACTTAAAAAACTTACATACCTGTGTGGACTCATTGAATATTGTTGTAAATGTTTCAGCAAGGTATTATTCCTGTATTTTGGTATGTTGTATTCCAGGCTGGTTTCCCTCCGGGTGTTGTCAATGTTGTCCCTGGTTACGGACCAACAGCAGGTGGAGCTTTAACATCTCATCTTGACGTGAACAAGGTGGCTTTCACTGGATCTACCGAGGTACATACGAAAGATAATGATCGTCATTTATGTGCCGTACATACATGTTAAAATACATTCTTTTACAATTTTTAAATGTTAGCTTCCCAATACATACTAGTATGAATTATTCAGGTTCTTATGTTTTGCGATTGTTACGAAATTTATTTTGCCCATGTAAATTTGACTTCTCTTTTTTGTACTCGTTTGTTTTAATAGTGTTGTCAGGTCTTGTAGCAAATGCACTAATAATTGAAAGTGTCAGTATAAAGTATATTTATGATATCTACAGGTTGGTAAATTGATAATGGAAGCTTCAGCGAAATCCAATCTTAAACGTGTGACATTGGAGCTTGGAGGAAAGAGTCCATTGGTTGTATTCAAGGATGCAAACCGTGAGTTATCCTACCGGTATATTGTCATATGTATCTAACAAATCGCGACAAAGCACAGGCAAACAGTTTCATAGATTCAAACCAGTTATATGTGTTGAATAAATAGATTAGAATTTTCCAAGTTACAGTTATTGTCAAAAAGATAATAATCAAATTGGAAAACAGTATGCCAAACAAAAACAATAGCGCATAATGAAGTATACCAAAAAGGCAACATGGAGAACGAAATGGCACAACTCACACAAAAAAAACACAAAAAAACCAAACACACATCATAAGGAAAACAATCAGCATGAATAAGAAAAATAATGAAAAGGTACTGTGACAAACACGTACATCGACTCCGCACTTATCGCAGAAATAGAGTAAAAGGCAGTAGACAAGAACAAATCACAGGGACAACCACTTATCACAACGAAAACACCCAAGTATATAAATATATATTTATTTTATTAAGTATAAAGTTGTCAATACATAGCTAAGTTTTAAGTTTGTTAAAGACGATCGTCAGACAATCTGATATCCTTACACATCAGTGGCGTGCCTAATAAAATTAACCAAACAAAGAGCTGATAACTTTACACATACTAGAATAAAACGTTTCTTTCAGTTGACGAGGTAGTTGAGGCTGCTCATCAAGCCCTGTTCTTCAACATGGGTCAGGTTTGTGTGGCGGCATCCAGGACATACGTACATGAAGATATATACGATGAATTCGTCAAACGATCTGTAGCGAGAGCAAAGGCAAAGGTTATTGGTGATCCTTATGACCCGAAAAATGAATATGGCCCACAGGTAATTGAATATTTGATTCAGCTTGGTCCCAAACACGAACTGTTTTGTACTTTATGTATGCCATAAACGACTGTATTTAGTGTGTGACCGCCATCTTTTATTGTTTTCACATCTACTGACACTGAAACTTGTTTATTTCGATAAATGCCTATTTTTGTACATGTAATATGCAATGGTTTCGTTCAATATTCATTATATGATATCAAACAAACGACAAAATAATCAACATAATTTATACTTATCTCATCAGTGTTTTATCAATATAAACCGATTACTGTAGTGGCGTGATGTAGCCATATTGATACTGGTTATTTACGGAATCTTTCTCGGGGGTTGTTGCGATAGTCGAGTGGTCGAATGTTTTCGTACTGTTCCTTGCTAGCCGATTCGAATCCCATGATAGGTGCAAATAATGTTGGTATATTTGCAAAATAAACATGTTTACTAACAACCGATAGTATATTTTCACTTGAATATGGGATTTACTGTTAGTATTCAGTTCATGTTTTTATACTTCACACAATATGTCAGATAGAGAATATATCTAGCTAACTTAATTTATTTTAAATATTCACTAATCTGTCATACTCGTATTAATGAGGACTATACTAGTATCAGAATAATCATGGTTGAACAAGTTAGGTCAATCTCAGTAACCATCGTAGGGATTTCAACGAAACTTCACATGTCTCTGAAGCTAACATTGCGGTGTCCGGTAATATCTTCGGATATTAAACACCTTATAAGTTATAGCTCTTGTTGGGTTATACATTATAATAAACTCTTGGCTTGAATGTTCGCTGTGTGTATTACAGGTAAGCGAGGAACAATTTGAAAAGGTTCTAGAAATGATAGAGAGTGGAAAGAAAGAAGGTGCCACTCTAGAGTGTGGTGGTGGTCGACATGGCACAGACGGCTACTTTGTACAACCCACAGTATTCTCTAATGTCGACGAGAAGATGAGGATTGGAAGAGAAGAGGTTAGTAGTCTTTGAAATCGATTTAACGTGTTAGATTCCCCTATGCTTAAAATGCATAGAGTATTACACAGGCATTAAATCGATATTCGGTATACTATTTTTTTAGTATTTCCAAGGCGTCCGAAATCACATAGTTATTGAAACCCAATATTGAAACAATTTACGTTTGTCAATTCTAATAATACACACATAATGCACGAGCACAAAAACTGAACTTAAAATATTAACTACTCTTTTTTCTAAAATATTTTAAGCATTTCCAAGGCGTCCAAAATCACATCGTTATTGGGTGCCGGTATTGAAATAGTTCACGCTTGTCTAATACAAGTAACACATATCGTACAGGCACAAAAACTGAACTTTATCCTGCATCTCGATTCAGTTGACTTAATTACAATGTGCCAAAGTGAATGCGTCTGGATTTAAGTTTTAAGTCGGTAATTATTCAATGTATGTGTTCATGATAGGTACGGTATTTTTGACGATTAGTTGAAGGCCTGAATAAATGATAGCCTCATATTGGTCTATTTCAGATATTTGGACCAGTGCAACAGTTGATTAAGTTCAAGGATATGGATGACGTTGTAGCTCGTGCTAATGATACAAGTTATGGTCTGGCCGCAGCATGTTTTACAAAGAATCTTGATGATGCGATAGAATTCAGCAGCAGGGTACAGGCTGGCAGTGTTTGGTAAGATATTTAAATTGGTGTACATGCTGATTCAGTTGTTGAATGAACCACCATGCCCGACGATGCTGCCAATGAATTTCCAGCGGGCATACATACCTATGTGAGCTCGGGTTATGAATTACTAATTACAAAAACAAAACTAGAGGTTGCTTGTGTATATTTTAAATCAAACAAACCATCAATGGTTGAGTAATTTGACCTATTTTTAAAAATGTTTTGGAACGTACAATGTATGCTTAATGTTAATTTTGTTATGCTCTCTGCAATAAAATGCACTTATGATCTCCTCACGGTATAAATAGACCCAAAGGAAATCCAATATGAGAATACAAGTGTGTGATTTTTAAGCGTCATGTTACAATTTTTCAAGAGAAGTATCTTTGTCTTAAAATTGTAACCGATCGTTTTCGTCAGCTGTTTTATACTTGCCATTGATGACATGAAACATAACTTAGCCTCTGAATGCACCATACACTAGTCTAGCAGTACATTTATCTGTTTTCTTTCTTAGGGTGAACGGCTATAACCTGTCATCATCCCAAGTACCATTTGGAGGCTTCAAGATGTCCGGTGTTGGTAGAGAAGGGTAAGTAGGAGGCTGTATGTTTCCACCAGGGTAGTGTTAAAGTGCTTGTGACAAACTATACAGTATTAACCTGAAATCTCTTTGTTTGAAACATTGCTCTAAACCATTAATTTACAATTGTTTGCTAGCATATATATATAACTAAGTACCAGTATCTTATTTAGAAGCTTTTAAACGTATTCTGCTGATCTTTTTTGTAATCTTCGAACACAGGGAGTTAAAAGAACTGTGTTGCGTACATCATCAAAATTTATGCTGTTTTGTCTGAATTTGTTGTCTTTTACGTTATTACCATTTCTTTGATGTATACTATTGTTATGTTTACCTTTTTCAGTGGTGAATATGGTCTCCAGCAATATACTGAAGTGAAGACGGTATGTACAGTTTATCATAATTATTATCCATCTTTGTCTTTAAACACATCTATTAAATCTATATAATGCTTTTGAACAGTCGTGCAGAAAGTCCTTGTAACAATTACTTCCCTTTGCTCCAGTGTCGCCATGTGGTTATTGTGGCACACATGTCGAAGTTCTAACCATATACTGTTGTCTCCTACGTATATAATGAATAATCGGTTGCGTAGATATAAAATCAACAACAAACACCAGAAAGAACGATCCTACAACACGTACAAAGGCATTAAATGATCGATTGTATCATGGCACTGTTGAAACAAATCAGTTGCAATGTCGTATTGTGTATCTGTAGGACACCTATTTGACACATCTATCCCCAGTGATTTGATACCTCATTGCGCTACTTGTTTGAGATGGCAGTCGTACATGACATTTTCTGTGTGTATTTATTGTTTAGCTTAGAAATGATACATGAAGTGATAAGGATTGCTTTCTTGATGTATACATGTATGACACACATCAAGAAAGCAACCCTTATCACTTATTACCAACGGATTATGTTTCATACTATAGACACATTCTTCGACAGAAACTACCCTGTCCTTTTTTCCTATGTTGATTCTCTTGTTGTCTTGTTGATATCTCGCATTTATAATACACTCATCATTATCGAAACCGACTGCCTATCTATCTTTATTAACAATCATGTTATAACTGAAGTCTATGTTGCCACTTGTAATACTGTCATATGAAAATTGTATTGTGTTATTTGTATGTTCACATGGGCGTAAGGCTTACTGAAATTTGAAATAAACTGTCCATCTTTTTATCTTTATGTGTAAACACAATACATTATGTCCACAATATGCACAATGTCCAAAGCCAGCCAGAAATATACGATGCGTGTTACAATACTATTATTATGCTCTTGATATTACTTATGATAGAGAAAGTACTTCTAAAGTGAACGTGAGGTGTGGAACTGTTGGAGTAGGGCTGATCCTAATCAAATTGACTGTGAGTTTGAGCCTCGGAGATTATGAAGATTACAATGACGGATAAAAAATACCGCATGAAGCAATCATGATCGCCAGTTATGGGCGTGTTTCACAACTATATACAACTATAACGTTTTGACTAACTCTGTATCAATATGTTTTTCATTCATTTCAGGTGGTCATAAAGACGCAACAGAAGCTGTAATACAGTTACCAAAGAACGAACTACACAGTGAAGTGACAATGCATAATACTCCAACAATCTAATATGTTTATTATAATGCTTACTGTGCATGAACTTTTTCTCCTGAAAGTGATAAGATGCGGACCAATTATATTGCTACAAGTTGATACCGCAGTGAAAGTCAAACAATAAATTGAGCTACTTGTTTTTGTTGTTTTTATTTGTCAATTCATAGAAAGATAATATTGTCGTCTATCAACATTCATATGGAATGCTGTGAGGTGGATAATTGGGCTGATATATACAAGCCAATAAAGTCTCATATTGTCCTGCGTGCTGCTGGTTTGTTATGGTTAATCACATGTTATTGTCTCCCTTTTTGCAACTTGTCGTTTCAAAGAACAGTTAATCGCGCTGATGCAGAAAACATTTAGTAGGGAAAAACGTTTCTGGCATGCAACTATTCTATTGCCTTTTTATTAGTAATAAATTGGATAAATACACTATGTGGACCAATAGCGAAGTTTGTGAAGCACTGCTATTTCTTCTGGGTAATATTTTTGTTATTGTCATATTTATTATCTTTTTCTAAGAATAAAAAAGCTATTTGAACCTTCGTATGCCTCGAAAAAGCATACTAGTACATGACTTTTTTGTATGATCAATACTATTTTAAATAAACATGGAAAGTTTTTAACATAAACCATATGTTGATTGTTTTGGTTCTCTGGTGTGAATTTCGCTCTTGTCGACTTCTTTATTGTCTTCATGTTTACAACTTTTCATGTGATAGTGATGCTTTAACGTTTTGACAGCTGAAATTAGGGTTTTGCAACTCTTTCGATTCATTTTTCTTGTTCAGTTTTGTGTTAGACATTGTCTGTGCCTTTTTGTTTTCATTTGTCCTTTTTGTGTCAATATCTTGCGGTGCTAAGGTTTGGCACCGTCCGATTAATGCCGACCTATACACGAGATTCCAAGATGGTGGATAGATATAAATTTATATAGGAAAAATATAGGTTTAGTAAACGTTTTTGTGTCGATGTGTGCGAATGGGGCGGTTTATTACATAACTGCAACGGCTATCATATCACAAGATCAAGAATAAAGAACACTTGGTGCTTTGCAGGAATTCACTTTTTGTGCAGGGTAGGAAAGTTTTGACCCAATTTTTTCCGACGGTAACTGTATCATTAATAAAAGAGTAAACAATTGTTTTTATATAATTTATAATATCTTAGAAAGGTTTATAGCATGGGAAATTGACCACACAGTCACTGAGGTGCAGTTTGTTTTCAATAAACATTTCACTAATATTACATAATCAGAAACTAAATCTTTAATTTGATATCAACATTTTAAAAATATGTCCATAAATAAGAAAATAAACCCATAGGGCGTGAAATCACTTTCTTTATTCTTGTTTTGAATAGCATTGTCGTTTCTATTGAATGCACCTTAGTGATTGACTGGACACTGTGTTATACATTTCATGGTATAACTTTTTTACTAATTGATCAATTTCGTTGGGATTTTGCATGGAGGTAGTTAACATAAATTAAAAAAACATTTTTTTCAATGATACAGTTACCTGTGATTTTCTCTGGGGTCATTATAAGTTATGGGTTACATTAAAGCACACGTAATTATCTCCCTTTTTAGATCACAACGTATTCTTTTATAGAAGAAAGACGACTGAACGAGTCTGCTGATTGGTCGAAAAGATAAAGCGAACGCTATATAGCGATTGTCAGGTTTGTTCTTCTTCAATAATTTGTGTAAATACCATAAAAAAAAAAGTTGGGCTCGTCCGGGATTTGAACCCGGGACCTCTCGCACCCTAAGCGAAAATCATACCCCTAGACCAACGAGCCGTTATGTATTGAGCAAAATATTATATCTTTATTTTTAATTTTAATCTATTTTAAACATTACTACCGCTTAGAGTATCACATATTACTCTACATAATTATCACAGTGTACAAGTCAATTTCCGGTTATCGCAATAAGGCATACACGTTGAATTGTATATTCTTACAATAAGTCATACAGTGATCGGAAAGCACAGATGTTTTTGCTCACAGTAAGTCATATGCATGTTGAATTGTATAGTATCCCAATAAGTCATACAGTGATTTGGTTTATACGTACCCTGTGATTATAGACTGTATGTGATAGAATACGAGCTTCTCACTGTTCTGATTTGTAACCCCAATCTGTATATTTTTACCTAGAGGTAGGACGCTTTTCCTATTGTTCGTATCCATCTCCCACGGTGTATAACCCTATCGGTACCCTCTCAGTGCAAAATGATATATCGGTACCCTCTCAGTGCTGGCACCGGTCTCTCTCAGTGCAAAACAATGAATCCGATTGACGAAGATCCACAGGAGAGGTAAGAAAATCATTTTTTTTGTCCAAAATACCGGTTTATGCATAAAAATCGATAGCCCACGGAACCCCCCGATGATTAACCATTGTGTTCCTGTTGTTAAAATAGTTCTATCATTTTTCACAAGTTCTGGCGTGGCTGGAATGTTGACCGAGGGTCGTTGTGCGAATGAACACCAAGCCATGTTTATGAAGGTTAAATGCGACTTTTTTTCAATATAGCAAATATCTAGTACCTTAGACGTAAAGCCGTTGATCATATCTTGCCCCTAAAAGCCTTTTATTCGGTAACTTCCATCACATTTCTTAAAAAACACCCTACTTCCGGTTTAGACTCGGCACCGGTACCCTCTCAGTTCTGGCACCGGTACCCTCTCTGCTCGTAAAGCTATAGAATACGATCAATTTGATTGCAAGTACAGAAGGGTACCGGTGCCAGTCAGCTGCAACGAAAGGAGGGTGTTTTTTAAGAAATGTGATGGAATTTACCGAATAAAAGGCTTTTAGGGGCAAGATATGATCAACGGCTTTACGTGTGAGGTACTAGATATTTGCTATATTGAAGAAAAGTTGCATTTAAGCTTCATAAACATGGCTTGATGTTCATTCGCACAACGACCCTCGGTCAACATTCCAGCCACGCCAGAACTTGTGAAAAATGATAGAACTACTTTAACAACATTGTACATTTTTCATTTTGCTACAACGAAACAGCTAAACCAGCGTAACACTGGAACGGGTCTCAGTATACATGTGAGCTGGTCTGCAGGAAAACCTGCTAGGTTGACAAAAGTTTTAATTTTGAGTGTTTTCTTTTATTGGCAAGGAGTAATTGAAATAAAGCAAAATGCAAAAGAAATTATATCCGTATTGTGTATATTTAGGAAGTTACAGATGTTTTGTAGAGCCTGTATGGATCATTTTTGAGTTACGCCTCATACGTCACTTAAAAAAACTGTAACAAGAACTTCTTAAATCCAGTATCTGGAAAAGAATGTACTATTGTACCAAACACTATTATAAATCCAGGAGACTGGCTCATTACATTATGCTGGTTTTCAGTCTACACTGCAAGAAGCATTGTATAGGGACCTCGACTTTGTGGTTGAATTCTTCCACTTCGCGAGTTCTTGCCGACGAGACAAAATGTCGAAGACACATTAGTCGCAGTGACAGTGTTACATTTTGTGTATATCAAAATAACTAAAAAAAAACAAGGTAAACAAAACATTTCAGTTTTTACAGTTTATTCAGAATACAGTATGCCTTTGACCGGTGAATCGCACACGCACATATACCTGTATGTACATATACTCTATATATATTGAATATGAATACATGTATGTTTAAAGTAGATATCGAATTAGTCCTACGAAATCATGAGTCAAACGACAGGTGCTATCAGTATGCCGTCCCTCAAAGAGAATACTCCGCCACACTAGGCTATACATACGTATAAAGAAGTATATAAAACAATGATACATGTTTAGTACTTACGCGTAGTATTATAGATGGAGAAATGTTAATTAAACTACTATAAATTAGTTTATACAAAACAAACTACAGGTCTATTCGACGTTTCGACTAAATTAAGTCTTCTTTAGGAAAATCATTGTAGCAAAAAGTAAACAACGCCCAATTATAATAAGGGTGATTCATAATATCTGTCACACTTTTCAAATGAAACAGTTTTGATATATCTAAGTATAACCACAGGTAAATGTATCATTAATAGAGTAAATAAAAAAATGATTTTTATAAAATTTATAATAATCTTAGATAACATAAATTTTGTAAAAGAAACTTTTTATCAATGATACAGTTACCTGTGAGTATAACCACAAATAGTTTACACATCCAAAATACATATATTTTAAAGTTTTATATGATACAATATATTATATACTTGCATGTCTATTTTAATCTTCAGGCAGAATTATATTTTGTGTCACATTTTAAATGTGACGTTAATATTGTGTGATGCTGACGTCAATGATTTTTTTGCCTTAAAAGTTATAGCCATCTTGTTTCAATACAATTTGCTGAAACTATTTAACAAGCCCTTGTGTTTTTCCTCTAGGCAGTGAATCATAACCAGAATACTGTATATAATATTGTTATGATGGTTATAGTTCTAGAATGGCTCTCACAACACAGCTGCTCAAAACTAAACTGTCTTAAATTATGCTTTGGAAAACACACATCTTTTTTGACGTCGTTTATGACGCCATGATGCCAACTCCATTGTAATTTATATAAGATTTTTTATCATATAAGCTTTTAAATGATACCTACATAGCTTGTTCACATACATAGCTTGTTCAGGAACGAAGAGTTATAATAGTTTGAAACTGTGACAGATATTATGAATCAACATGTACTAGTAATACATGATTGTCAAATGGATTACTAGTATGTATAACTAGCTGGCAAACATTGTTCCCACTTTCCAGCAGATTCTTAATTCAACGTGTTTCTTGATACCGCAGTAACACAGCTACAGCTTCTTTTGTGTCTTAATCACCACCTGCAATAATGTAACGGATCGTTTTGATTTTCTTCAACATTTGCCATTGTTGCCTAAATGCGGCAGCATACAAACAATACACCATGTACACAGTTTAAAACGTTACGCACAGTTCTACGACAATGTTTTTTTTCTAAATGTTCATCTACCTTACTTGAAGCATCTAACTACAAATGTGTTTATATACTGTAATGCGCAGAAAATTAAAAAAGATACAATTATCGGACGTGGAGCAGCCGAACACAAAAACAGAAAAAACATCACAAATCACAAGTACACAGCACAATGCCCAACACATAACCGAACGAGAAAAGTATCTTAACCGCTGAAATACCAAGTTTCAGCTGCCAAATGCGGAAGGTCCAAGTCCCTGGTGTCAATAAGCTGAAATAACTAGTTTCAGCTTAAAGTCATACAGACGCGGCCATGGTACAATGTGTCAATGTAATGCGCCTGTGCAAATACGATGTGTCTAACAGAACGGTTTTATGTGACTAAACGTTACGAAATGAAGATAATTTTGGTATTTATGTGACTAAATAAGTCACCTAAACTGAAAAAGCCACATAAAACCAGAAATTCTTAAAGATGAGGGTTATTGGACCTTTACATTAAGTGGATTTGTGAGGGCGAACTGGACCCCATCCAACTTACAGTGTGCTATCTGGTAAGCGACCTTATTTTTGTATATTTATTTCATATTTATATCGTGTTCTTGATCAAGTAAAACTTGGCCCCTTCAGTCGGTAAGGCTTCCCAAAATGGCACATTCTTCCCTCACCCCTAATTCATTTCAAGGTTTGCATCCAAATTGGAATACAACACTGACAAAATTGATGACAATGCCATTTCAATTTCAAAATACGAAAAATAGCTAAACAATGTATAGTTCTTACTGCGTTCATTCTTGAAAGGTGTTTCGCGTACAATGTGACTAGTTTTACTGATTTTACTGAAACGAAAATCATTTATATTTACCTCTGTAATAGCAAATTTTATGAACGAACGATACTTACGGTTTTCACTTCAGTGTATTCACGCAGAACGTTTTCACCTCTGAAAGAAAACAAGGATATTGTACTAAAGACATTTTGCTTCTACTAGTTATACAAGTAGGTTTGACAGTTATTTATTATTTAATGGTACTATTGTAAACTTGTAAGTTGTGTTGAGTGAACGTAGCCATGTGCCATATTTATTTAATATATGTATCGGCTAAGTTCATGTTACTACTCAGTACGCTGTCAAATCCACAAAATAAGCTGCTTTGCCAGAGGAACAAGTGCTATTATTGCACTTCATAAGTGCCAAGACAACACAATATAAAACCACACTTTATAAGTGCAACACTATAAAGAAGTTTATGTTGTGGGTCCATACCATACCATACTATGTATATTGGTATGCCAACGGGGGTCCCTTTCAGATTATTAATCATAACATTTTATTTCAGCTAAGACTACTCACCCTTCTCTACCGATTCCCGACATTTTGAAACCTCCAAATGGCGCTTGAACAGTTGACAAATGGTATCCATTCACCCTGGGTCAAATAAATTCGTAGTCTGTGTTTATTATTTTAATACCCAATGACAAAGAGAAATGCAAACTACATCACTTTCAGACACAACTGCTGAAAAAAGTGCACGAAACAACGCATTTTACAAGAAAATATGGCTAAATTTCCACACACCGCTATTTATATTCTGACGTCAGAGACGTTATTGACGTTTTGTTGTTTCTCTAATGGTAAGCCCGAAATTAAACGTATATTTAGATTAATAATTTAGCAAACATTATCAGTTATCAGCACACTTATGAAACATTTCAATGATGAGAATGCATGCTGTCCAAGAACAAAGTTAACAGTTTCAATGTCTATTTATCAAATCTTAAAGTTCTACTATCACTAGGAACAATCGCACTTGCTTAGAAATAGATATACGTTATATCTTGTACCCATTTTAGATTATAACTCTGATAATGATAGAAAAATGTCAATGTACTAAAATTTCCTTTTTTGTCTGTGACGTCATTTTAGTAATTTATGACGTTTCCAAGATGTCTACCGTTCTGATGTTTCCCTTCTTCAACTATGTACTAATTAAAAAATGTGCTCACTATTATTGTGGACAAAATACTATGGACATAAACTATCTTACCAAACACTACCAGCCTGTACCCTGCTGCTGAATTCCATGGCGGTGTCAATATCCTTGGTAAAGCATGCTGAAGCCAAGCCATATTGTGTATCATTAGCACGAGCTACAACTTCATCCATATCCTTAAACTTAATCAACTGTTGTACTGGTCCAAATATCTGAAATAAAGTGACAATGACAATGAATTTATTTGATATTGGCCACCGGCCCATAACAATAATATGAACATATTTACAGAATATACATAGACTAGTACAATGTCTTTGAACTAAACATAGAACATGTTTGAAAACAAGTATAATAAACAAGTATGGTAATTATCATATCATTGCTAAATAATGACAAAATATTCAAAAAGAAACAGTCAATAATCTCATACCTATATTTATATTGATAAAAATAGTATCGGTATAGTGGAATATAGAATCAGTGTCACTAACATGAATTAAGCACTACAGCAATCTACATTTAAATTGCTGTTACTTCCAATTTATAATACTAGTATGTTGATTGATCCCATTTTGCAGTTACCTTGTCGAAACGAATTACAAGGTAAACTAAATAAAGTAAATCAATGAGACATGAGTAGACAGCCATAAATACTATCCACGAGAAGACTTCCATTATCTTCATCAAGTGTGTGAATCTTTTCATCCAAAACATTATCAAATCCTTCGCGCCATACAGATACAACAGTAATAGGTAGTCCATTCATTTAGTGTCATCAACTAATGCCTTACCACTAACCAAGAGATAATGATATTGGTATTAAGTTACATGCCAGTGACAAGCACATTCTTAGACATTACACAAGATTGGCAACATACAAATAGACATTTCTACATTTCAAATACAAGTACATGAAACGCAATGTTCAGATACATGTACTAGGTCTAGTACACACACTTGTATCCTATGTTCAAATACTATTTACCTTATGTTCAATACACAGATGTCTATGTTCAGATGCAATGATACGTGAAGGCTATGTTCAAATATGTGCTATAGTTTACCTCTTCTCGTCCAATTCTCATCGTCTCATTGACATTAGAGAATACTGTAGGTTGAACAAAGTAGCCTTCTGTTCCATGTCGTTCACCACCACACTCCAGAGTGGCGCCTTCTTTCTTACCACTCTCAATTAATTCTAGAACTTTGTCAAACTGTTCCTCGCTTACCTATAATGTAAACATGTCAATATTCCGTTTAGTTGTTTCGATTCACGAAGCATTCAGTGTATTATAAATGCAAGCCGCACTATGCTAGCAATGTTCAAAATTTAGTTAATGCATTTCAAAAACTGCTACCCGTACAGTCCAATTATAATTATTTGCTTTAACGAATGACGACTGGGTGAGGTGACAATATTTCGGACACTGTGAGGCTAAATGTTGTACTAGTATACGGATATCATGTATTGCATCTATAGTACTAGCGTACGTACAATATTTCAATCTTGACATTTAAAACAATCTGAACAGATATCTTAATAATTCCGTTGCATTTGCGGAAATTAGAATTTATACCTACAATGTTACGCTACTGATAATTAGCTGTTATACCTGTGGTCCATACTCATTGACAGGGTCATACGGGTCACCAATGACCTTTGCTTTTGCTCTTTCTACTGATCGTTTGACAAACTCGTCATATATATCTTCATGTACATATGTTCTTGAGGCCGCTACACACACCTGACCCATGTTGAAGAACAGCGCTTCATGTGCACTTTCAACGGCCTCATCAACTGAAGATACACAACACATGGTAAGTGTACATCTATCATCAAATGTGGACTATTTGCATAAGTTTTGGTTTGAATTTACTTACAATTCAAGGAAACAATGCATTATTTAAGTATTGTTTCACAATACTGAACGTGTTTCATTCTATCGGGAATATAATCCCACGCGGCGGAAAAATATTCATATTAGAATAAGTAATTTTATAAGTATTTGTGCATGCATCGAAAGAAGGTCTTCTTTTGTCAAACATTTTGACTTGATATTTTGCTTTTTAATCAGGTATATGTTTTTTTCCGTTCTTGTTAATCTAAGGTTAAACTAAATATAGGATAACTGTTTATGTGTAACAACTCACGGTTTGCATCCTTGAATACAACAAATGGACTCTTTCCACCAAGCTCCAGTGTTACACGTTTAAGATTGGATTTCGCTGAAGCTTCCATGATCAACCTTCCAACCTATAGATGTTTTGAGAGGTTACATAATTCTATACATTTCACCATACTTGGACAAAGTAAAAATATTTGCTAACATAATAAATTATAGTTTTCTTACATTACTATAGACCACATTCCATAACAAAGTGATATTCATCTTAAGACATTTACACAAATGGCAAATTCTTTCATTAAAAGTGGTAGCTATTGGTTTGTGCCATCGGTCAGTTTCTACCATTACTCTATGAGCAAATAATCGTAACCGTGTCAAAGCTACTCTATATTTATCGATATTAACAGTACTTAGGTAAGCATGAAAACTAAAATCTGATATTATAACATCCTAGTCCATGAGCCACCAATAGAAGACCCTCCCCCCCTAGGGAATTTTGGTCACTATGTTTTTCTGAAAGCGTATGGTCCCTGGAGTATTTTCCTGAAGTCTGCACTTTGGCCATTGGGGCGTTAAGATTTTTTGGGGTAAAACGTCAAAAAATAAAAACGAAAAGTACCAATTTTCGGAATCGGTTAACTACAATCTTATTTATTATGTTATTTTAAAATAAATCTCTGTAACAGGTAGATATTAACCTGTCCCATTTTGACTGAAAAAAACTCAGAGTGCTGCTATTGTGCAAAATGGCATTTTTGGGGTAAAACGCTAAAAATTATAAGAGAAAAGTGCGAATTTTTGGAATCTGTGGACTGCATTGGCATTTATTTTTTTTTTAAAAATACTCTTAATTGAAAGATATTATAGTGCAGTTTCATACTGCAAAAAATTAAAGCCATGTTATTACGCAAAGTGTGATATTTTTGGGGTAAAACATCAAAAAATATAAACCGAAAAGTGGGAATATTAGGAATCTGTAGATTACAATAAAACCATTCCTATGATAATTTTTTTGTAACTAAATAATATTAATGTGATAAATTTGTAGTAACATGCAGTTTAAGATTTCAAATATATATTGCCAGATGAGATACTTTGGGGGAAAATTACAAAAATAATAAATGGAAAGTGTGATTTTTGGGAATTGGTGTCCTAGTTGTAACTTACGACCATCGGGTACGGACATTCCTAGTCCTAATGGGTATTCAAAATTACATTCTAACCATATATAGGCAGTTCTGGTACTGTTGGATAAATTATTATTAAACCTCTAAGTACATCGTTACCTAGTCCTAATTGGTACATACGAATAACCATTACATGCAATATTGGTTCTATTTAGCACTAAACAACCCTATACAGACATCAGTTGTCCTATCGGGTATTAACTACCACCATGCACAGACAGTCCTAGTCTAATTTGATAGCATACCCAATACCATTCCTAGTTCTATTTGATGTTCAAAACCACCATACTTATACAGATATTGCTGGTCAGGCTGGGTACCCATAACCACTGGTAGGTACATTCATTCCTCGTCTTAATGGGTAGTCACACTTACCATGTTCTAATTGGGTACTCGTAACTGCTTATTGAAGTACATACATGCCCAGTCATAGTGGTGACTTACATATCCATATACAGACATTCCTGGTCCTATTTGGTACTCTAAACCACCATGTACAGGCATTATAGGTGCAATTGGGTACTCATTTCCACCATGTACATATATTGCTGGTCGTAAAGAATACTCATAACCACTAGGTTCAGACATTCTCGTTGGATACTGCCGATCATCAATTGACAACTCAGGCGCGCCATGTGGCTACATGCTTGGCCTTATTGACCACTCATAACATATCGAGGGGTTAGAGCCAAATCCTGCTATGTGCTATTTCCTTATGTTTTCAGCAGAGCATTTTTTAATAACCATTTGTTAAGATATGGTTATTGTTAAAGTTAAACTATTAAATTAGGTAGACAGTTGAATACTTTAAACCCTGATATGAAATATTTGTGAACATTGTAAGGAATAATGTGATTTAAATGCCAAAATATTTTTGGGTTTTCAAACCCTCACTCAATGATACAATTTGACATTTGCCAGATCCAAATGTAATACGATATATATATGTGGCAAGCAGCTGATGATAAAATAATGGGAAACCTGTCCACACTATACCACGCTTATTTACACTAAACCGGTAGGAAAATACACTTTCCTCCTGATATCAAAACATTTAAAATGTCAAACCATATTATTGTCATATATATGTATATGGAGTTTACGATAAACGTCCATGTGATGAAAATATTAGAAACTTTTTATCATATTCAGTGATGAAATCCTCTGGTATCATATAAGTTGATGTTTGTGGACTAACAAAAATCATCAAGAAAAGATTATATGGTTCATGGTCTGATTAAACTTAAATGTCAGTGTAAATCAGAATATCATTCAATGCTCAAATTGCTTCCGTAACAGATGTAGCATTTTGGCATATAAAATGTAAAGGAAATGTGACTTGAAAACATAACATTTAAGCAATTGCGATTGTAAATATATGTATATCTATATAGGATAATGACCAATACGGTTATGAACTATAATTGCAGTTCACCATTGCCACAAGCTAAGAAACCTTTAAAATTAATTAGGAAAGTCAGTGTTCACTGTGACATTCATCACTGTATTCATATACAGTTATAATTTCATGTAGTAATTAATAAAGTTTTTCATCAATTTATAAATTCATTAAAAACTTTAATATTTACGGCTTGTAAATTAAAATTTAAAATGTGTTGGTATGTTTGAATTACAAGCAGGTATGAACATTTAAAATATTAACTGGGTAATAAGATACAGAATATGTTTAAAATGAAAATATATTTTAGGATTGGCACAGCAACTTAAATATATACTACAGAAATTTGAAAACTTCAATATCTTTGAAATGTATTATTTATCTTTTTTGCTTTCGACAGACAGTTGTAGTGCGGTTTTATCTCTGCCTTATTGGCAAATGACCTCAATGAGAAGAGATAGGTTGATGCTTGTGTGATACAAGGAATTCAGACGGGATATCCTAGTCCAGACATTCTGACTAGAATTCCTGTGTCCAGACAGAGATTCAAACCTTGGAATTCCAGATTAGTAGTTGAGCGAGCTAAGCACTCGACCACCGTTCCACTCTTATATATAATATATATCACTTTAACAACTGGGCCAAGTGTCATTCCCTGCGGTAATTTTTATTAAGATAATACATAAA
This sequence comes from Spisula solida, assembly GCA_947247005.1. Lineage (NCBI taxonomy): Eukaryota > Metazoa > Mollusca > Bivalvia > Venerida > Mactridae > Spisula > Spisula solida. The sequence continues at coordinate 22,300,149 of OX365951.1, forward strand.
GCTATAACAATATTTTGCATATACAGTAGTGTTGGAAGATATTGTCATAAGAGATGTATATTTTCCTGATACACGTATTTGTCTAAGAGTATGAATGAATCAACTTCCAGTTATCGCAATAAGTTATACACGTTGAATTGTATAGTCTACCTATGAATCACACAGTGACCGGAAATCACAGGTGCTTTTACTCACAATAAGGCACATACTTTGCATTGTATAATATCCCAATAAGTCATACAGTGATTAGGTTTGTACGCTGTGATTGTGGTCATTTCTGTTTTACCTTAGGAAAGTTAATTAATAACGCTTGACCACTTATTGATACCAAGTTAATGCATACTAGCACCTTCCTTAAGTTTGCTTACGTAGTGGCTAAACAGTCTTTTAACTGAATGTCTTAATATACATTCAAGTGTTTAAAAGTTTTTTTTCTGTTTTTCATGTATTACAATTCTTACTTTATACACCTTTATAATCAAACATTACACAGCTATGTTAATATCCATCTCGGCGAATGAAAATCATTGATTCGTAATAAATAGTTTATTCGTTTAAATAATACATGCACCGTTCCAAAAAAAATAATCTTATTAGCTGTTACAAAATTAACAAATTCAAGCACATTACACGTTTACTAAGTAAGTTATACTTACTGTTATAATAAGAATTAGCTAGTTTTTTGTTCTTTATTTAAGATTATTAGAGGAGCTTCTCATTTACAAAAAGATTAAATAAATGAAAGCAATTAAATGTGTTTCTAAACGCACAACATTTAAATTCATAAGGAATACTACTAGTCAAAATAATTTTCGCCAAAACTACATTTTTCTCTCTGTATAAGGTATTCCTGTTTCAATCACACATAGCTAAATGTATACAATCCATTTTAGTCACACTTTGACATCTTATTCGACTGAAGCTGCTATTATTATACAGCAATATAAACAACAACTGTGGTTTGACATTTAACTTACAGCGATGAAATTGTATGTACTACAGACCAGCACCCGGTGCCTTGTTGTTGACTTATATAAATTGACAAATCAAGGCTGATGTCATTTAACCAAAATGTCATTGTTTTATATGGAACAGTTGAGCGGGACAAATATTATATTAAGACACAAAAATGTTATTGGTAGAGATTGATATACAGATTTGATTCATTTTAACAGATGTTAATGTTACATCTACGAAAATACTTAGAGGCCATTGATTTAAAACTGGTTTTGCCTCCAGTCAGTTCTGTAGATACACGATAGCTCAAAATGACTATTATCAATATTTAATTAATTAAGTTCGATATTTTTAAATAATTTTGAGAATAAATAACAATGGTGATACAGAACTCATTTAACTAAAAAAGTCAAATTGGCCAAATTTATCAGATAGAAGGTTTTGGCTGTAACCCCTCGATATGTACTACTCGAAACCTTCATGTACAAAATCAGTTGTCCGATTGGGAACTACCAACTACTAGGTGCGACCATTTGTTGTCCTATTGGGTAATCACTACCCCCGTGTACAGACTGTGATGTTCTTATTGGATACTCATACATACATTCCTAGTCATAGTTGGTACCCCAACTTCCATGTACATGCATGCCTGGTCCTATTGAATACACAACACCACAATGTACAGACATTTGTGACTGGGTTGGGCACTAACAACCACTAGGTGCAGTCATATGTTGTTCTATTTGGTCACTGATACCACCATCTACAGGCAGTCCTGGCCCTATCAGGGATACATAACCACTAGATGCATACATTTATAGTCCTAGTGGGTACTCAAAACCACTATGTTCATGCATAAGTGGTATAATCGAGTCCTCACAGCCACTATACTCAGCCATTATTGGTCTCTGTGGGTACTGACTACCATGCATATACATACATTCCTGGTTGTATAGGGTGCCAATAACCACGATTAACAGACATTCCTGTTTAGGATAGATACTGGACATCATCATGTTTAGACATCTCTCAATCACTAGTTACATACATTATTGGTCTTATTGAGTACAGACAACTATTGGGATCACCCATTCCTTGTCCTATTGACACTATGTAGAGACATTCCTGGTCTTTAAAATTCAGCAGTGAGCATGCCTAACCATCAGCTGTGACCATTTTTTTCATCAAATTGGGTAATCACTAACCCCATGTACATGAAGCATGGTCTAATTAGATACTCATATCGACTAGGTACATACATTTCAAGTCCTAGTGGGTACCCACAACTATCATGTCCCATGCATTCCTTGTCCTATTGGATACTCCAAACCACAATGTACAGACGATTGCAGACGGATTAGGTACTAACAACCACTAGGTGCGGTCATTTTTTGTCTGATTGGGTCATGATTACCACGATGTACAGACAGTCCTGACTTTATTAGGTACTCATAACCACTGGATACATACATTCCTAGACTAAGTGGGTACCCGTAACCACCATGTACATGCATAAGAAGTGTGATAAAGTACTTGCAGCTACAATACACAACCGTTATAGGTCCTATTGGGTACCCATTACCATCATTTACTAGTACATGTACATACATTCATGGTATTATTTGGTATGCATAGCAACTATTCCGGATCCTGTTATGTACATACATTACTGGTCTTGTTGGGTACAGACAACCATTAGGAGCACCCATTCCTCGTCCTATTGACGACTTAGTGCCTAAGTAGAACATTCCTGGTCTTGTTAGGCAATCATAAAAACTGAGTAAATCAGTCCTAGTCCATGTATGTATTCACGACCACCTTGCACATAAACTCCTAGTCTTATTAGGTACTCATAATCATTAGGTACATCCATCCTAGTCCTAATGGGTACCCACAACCACCGTGTTCATGCATACTTGGTTGTATTTGGTACTCATAACCACTAGGTGCATCAATTAGAGGGTACCCAATACCACTAGGAACAGGTATTTATGGTGCTGCAGGGTACTGACACACACCATGAGCAGACAGTACTACTGGATACACACATCCATGGTCTTATAGGATGTGCACTATCATGTGGTATCTCATTTATTGCACTATGTGTACTGGTAACTACAAGGTCGAGAGATTCCTGGTCCTCTTGGATACTCACAACCACCCAGAACAGCCATTCCTGACACAACCATGATGCACAGCCATTGTGTCACAAGGAATAGCTGTACAATAACATTTGAAAAAAAATGAATGTATATTTACCCCACCCACTCTTGTAAAATACATGTTAGTATAACTTAACACAATCCATACAAATGTTACTGATGCCAACTATAACATTCATTGCAAACAAAGTGAAAAATGGAAATAGATTTCAAAATCATATTGTGAGTACTTGTTAATAAGTAGAACGGCTGTTTTCAATACTTTAGTCATTTTGGCGGCCATTTTGATGGCCATTTTGATGGCCATTTTCCATAATAGACCCACCTTTTGTGCATTTAAACACGGATATACACTAATGTATTTCCGTGATTTAAATGTTAAAATACATTTTGGGAATATGCCTTTATTGGTATTCACAATTGAAATTAAAATACAGTAAGGCAGAATGTGTTATAGCATAGTTAAGTGAATACATCGTTACAATTTGTACACCATTTAAAAGCAGGGGAGATAATCTTATTTTTGCTTTTCCTGCTGAACGCCCTAAAGTCTGAAGTGCAGACTTTGGGAAAAGTATTTGTAGGTCAAAGCCTTTTATAATTACCAAAAAAAAAAGATCAATGACACTGTATTCTGCCATTAAAGTGTACCGATTCTCAAAATTTGCACTTTTTCATGTATTTTTTAATGTTTTACCCCAAAAATATCCCATTTGCATAATAACACGGGACTAAAATTTTGCAGACTTAAACTATGAGTTAATATCAACCCATGAAAGTGTTTAATTACAAAATAACTTACTAAATGTGATAGTAATTAACCAATTCCAGAAATTAACACTTTCGTTCATATTTTTAACGTTTTACCCCATAAAATCTTTACGCCCCAACGGCCAAAGTGCAGACTTTGGAAAAATACTCTACTGGTCATACGCTGTCAGAAAAATATAGTGTCCGAAATTCCCTAGGGGGGGGGGGGGGTTACCCCACTGGCCCATGAACTATCCCCTATGTCCTAGCTCTATTTGAATCTTACAAATCTGATATTCCAATTTTGTATAAACATATCTGATACTCGTTGCTGAAATATATATAAAATTAAATCATCATTTCCAACACCTTGGTTTAACCATGCATCATTAAATTCACCACTTTGTAGTAAGTGTCTTACCATATATACACACGGTTTGTTATATGTTTTAAGTCAGATGTTGATGCAGTCTAATACGCCGCTTTCGTAGTGACGTCAAGGAAGTTTGAAACTTCAATAGATTTGTTCAATAATAGATTAACTACTAGTATGTGAATACTCTCTTGACAGCAAATTCAAGTGGTTTGAAACGACAGTGAAGCTTCCAAAGAAGAGGGCCACTTATGCAGTGTCTCTTTATACACCTTAAAATAGAAAATTGGGAACTTATGCCTGTTATTGCAGTATGTACCTCGGTAGATCCAGTGAAAGACACCTTGTTCACGTCAAGATGAGATGTTAAAGCTCCACCTGCTGTTGGTCCGTAACCAGGGACAACATTGACAACACCGGGAGGGAAACCAGCCTGTAATACAACATAACAAATATACAGTAAGACAGGGTAATGGAACATTGATTAATCACAGACTAAATGAATCAAATCAGGATGAAATTATCAGATGACCGTATTGGAAACCGTGGAATCTATGTAACTTTCGCCAAACATGGCCAAAGTACCATTAGTACTGACCAAAATAATAGATTATAGAAATAGTATAAACCGTACCTCCTTAATAAGTGAAGCCAGGTATAACGCCGTGAGAGGTGTTTGTTCCGCTGGTTTGACAATCACTGTGTTTCCACAAGCGAGAGCTGGTGAAATTTTATCTATCAACAACGCAGCAGGGAAATTCCACTGAAAGACATACACAATTATGTACAGTACAACCTCTCTATAACAAGACCTTTAAATTTCCGTAAGCTGATAGTTACTATACATTCAACCTCTGTAGAGATACAACCTCTGAACTATGGCCAATATTTGCAGATGCCCTAGGTTGTTGCTCTACATAAGTTATACTTCTTCATCATTGATCAGCCAAATAAAGTCATCACTTGACTTAAGGATCAGGTATTCTTAGGAATGAAAATTTGGGTTTCACTGATTTGAGTTACTGTGTATGTTATAATTATGAGAATCTGAGTACTTGATAATATTTGAAATAAATCAGTAAGAGCCAAAGTTGGACACTTCCATTGTCTACTCAACACAAAAACCATTCTTTGATTAGGAACATAGCCAGATACATTCTATAAGGTCACAACGGATGCCATTTAATACACATGACTATCGGGTTAACATGTAGTTCTTCTAATTAAGGGGCTTATGTTCAACAATCAAAATATGAAATGTTTATGTGGATCATAACTTCCAAAACTATTGAGTGACGAAAGCAAAGTAAATGGGTTAGGAAATACATAATTATTCATATCATTTTCAAAATGTGTGTTTTATTTGACAACTTACAGGAATGATCTGTCCACATACTCCAACTGGCTCCATTCGGGTATAACAAAAAGACGAACCATCTGGAAAAAGTACATTATACGTCTATAGCCCAAGTAACACAACATGTTTAAACATGGAGAAGAGCAATGTATCACACATATATCTTCTAGTCTTACAATCATGCCATTCCAAGCACTTGTATTATAGCATACAATATATTGCAAACAATTAGTTGCTTCATGGCCTACATCATCTTGCAAACAATTAGTTGTTTCATGGCCTACATCATCTTGCAACCAATTAGTTGTTTCATGACCTACATCATCTTGCAAACAATTAGTTGTTTCATGGTATACGTCATCTTGCAAACAATTAGTTTTTTCATGGCCTACATCATCTTGTAAACAATGAGTTGCTTCATGGTCTACATCATCTTGCAAACAATTAGTTGTTTCATGGCCTACATCATCTTGCAAACAATTAGTTGTTTCATGGGCTACATCATCTTGCAAACAATTAGTTGTTTCATGGTCTACATCATCTTGCAAACAATTAGTTGTTTCATGGCCTACATCATCTTGTAAACAATGAGTTGCTTCATGGTCTACATCATCTTGCAAACAATGAGTTGCGTCATGGCCTACATCATCTTGCAAACAATTAGTTGTTTCATGGGCTACATCATCTTGCAAACAATTAGTTGTTTCATGGCCTACATCATCTTGCAAACAGTTAGTTGTTTCATGGCCTACATCATCTTGCAAACAGTTAGTTGTTTCATGTTCTACATCATCTTGCAAACAATTAGTTGCTTCATGGCTTACATCATCTTGCAAACAATTAGTTGCTTCATGGCCTACATCATCTTGCAAACAGTTAGTTGCTTCATGGCCTACATCATCTTGCAAACAGTTAGTTGCTTCATGGCCTACATCATCTTGCAAACAGTTAGTTGTTTCATGGTCTACATCATCTTGCAAACAATTAGTTGCTTCATGGCCTACATCATCTTGCAAACAATTAGTTGCTTCATGGCCTACATCATCTTGCAAACAATTAGTTGCGTCATGGCCTACATCATCTTGTAAACAATTAGTTGCTTCATGGTCTACATCATCTTGTAAACAACCAGTTGCTTCATGGTCTACATCATCTTGCAAACAACCAGTTGCTTCATGGTCTACATCATCTTGCAAACAACCAGTTGCTTCATGGTCTACACAATCTTGCAAACAACCAGTTGCTTCATGGTCTACACAATCTTGCAAACAATCAGTTATTTCATGGCCTACATCATCTTGTAAACAACCAATGGTTTTAATACCTACAACACCTTGCAAACAACCAATGGTTTCATACAACCACTTGCTTTATAGCGTACAACATCTAGTTAGCAATATCCAAATGTAACAATGTACAAATATATTTTCAATGCAGCTTGTCATTGAACATACCTTTAGTGACATATCATATTTTTGCATGCCAAAGTCAAAATGGTATATTTTGCGTCAAATGAAATTCTCATCGGCAAAACATTTAGCCTCTTATTTCGTAATACGTTTTGAGACTTTGATTTAAGTCGTATAAAGTATTTCCTACCAATGGGTATTGTTCTGCCCTGTATCTTGTCCGCCCATCCGGCAAAGTAATGTAATGTATTGATGGCAGCACCCATATCAATGTAGAATGCCTCCGCGTACGGTTTGCCATTGTCCAACGTGTCCAGGTTCTGTTCAATATAACAACAGTATTTTGATGGTCAAACAATGAACAATGGAAGCTAGCACAATACGCACAAATTTAATTCAAAATTGGTTCTTGTACGCCATATAATACGTACTTATACTGATAATAATGATTATAACAATGATAATATATTTTATTTATAATGGATGACATATTTGGTTCCAGACCAATTTTCAATGATGATCCTCGTCATCTCGGAATTTAAGTAAATAACGAGATACATAATAAATATGACCTGAAGAAAACGTAACAGAATAATTCATTGGGTCAATAATAAAGAGACAAAACAAAACAAAACAAAAACACAACAGCAAAAAATTATGGATTTTTACAAGTAAGACGTGTAATGTGTGTGGAACATGTAAAATGTTACATCATGTGAACAGGGTATATCCACTGCAAATAGTGTTTTTTGAATGGTTTGAGTTTATTTGAAGTACGGATATGCCTGCTAAATTATCTTTATAGTTCTAAAACTGTGATGTTAGTGACGTGCAGTTCAAATTTCGCTCAGTAAGATAAATGAGTTGGTTGAGTTACTCGGGGTCAGTCGGGGATGTGCATTTCGGGTTAAGTGCTGAAGATAAGTCAGTTAGTGATGTGTGCAGACATATCTTGTACAAGAAGAAAGTATGTGTGTCATGGCCAATTTGGATGATCCTCTAAATTTGATTAACAACGATAATATAAACCCTTGAAATTTTACAATGAAATGAGTTGAAAATAAAATACTCCAAGGGATTTTAAACAGTAAAATCGTATACACATGTACCAAAAACAGGTCACTTAGGACAGTTATGCTATTATACTTAAATATATTTAAACTCCAAGGGCCCGCTTCATGTAGACATATCTTAGCTAAGATTGGACTTTTCCGTATATCATTGAGGGCATATTGAGTGACCCAAACCTTTTCCTGAAGTTTGCATAGTTATTTATGATAATTCTAGTTCACATGCATAACTTTGCTTGAATGATCTAGCTGTCTTAGTTGGCTCAAAATAGCGTACATGGAAAAGTCGAATCTTAGCTAAGATATGTCTATGAAACGGCCCCATGCTTGGGAGTTATATGAACTTACCGCAAGGTATACCCTGTCCCTTTCTATCAAATCTGCAAGTTTGTTCAGTAACACACCTCTCTTGCTGGCATCCATTTTTCGCCATTCAGAACCAAATTCAAACGCTTTCTTCGCTGCTGCCACTGCTTTGTCAACATCGGCCTGTAATTGTCATGGTAGAAGTGTTCCAACATATAGTTGAACGTCAAGGCCTCGAACAGTTTTGGCTCGATCACCTTAGTTAACATCGAACAGATTTATCGGTGCAGTAGTACCAGTGGACGATTCGACCAAGTAGATAGCGCGAACACTTTTCCCGGTCCAAAGGCAGTTGGACGTATCCAATAAGTTTTACTTAATATTTATTAAGTAATAAGTACGCCATAAATGAATGCTATTTTCGGATGGCAAACACTTGTTGCAGTACGTACCTATTGGAGGTAAAATGAGGCTCTCGTCGAGTCTAAACTCTCGTTGTCTGGAATAATTTAAAGATGCTGCCTCACAGATTGGGCTAACATTTTTGTATGACGTAATTTTCCTACCTAACAAAGTATTTATGTAATAGAAAGCCAATGGTGGTTGCTTTATGAAAGATTTATGGCATATAAGCAATTTAAATCACTCTTGATACTCGGCACTTTGTATTTTTTCTTTTGAAAATATCGCAGAGTTTCCTTCCAAAATGCTTTGTGAATTATGTAATTCACACATGATCAAACTGTAACTTCAACAAACGTAAGCCGAAACATATGTGAGGTAATCGGTTCGTTTCGCAATTCATTTTCATCGAATGGAAACAAATTTCAGACAATTTAAGTGATAGTAGTGCTAATTCTATAGGGTATGAATACCCTATAGAATTTTGGGTGTAAAAATGCTCAATTACTACAAAATGCCGATGTTTCCAAAGTTATTTTTGTTGTCAATGTGTTTGTATATGGCATATACAGGCAACTTTATCAAAATTACATGAATATTTGACAATTTAATTTAATTTTTGCAATACACCAATACGTGAGGCAGTCCCTTTAAATGCGCATTAAAACAAAGAACTATCAAATGTTTACCTTGTCGCCCTCTTGTACGTCACATATCTTTTTACCATTGGTAGGATTGATTGTAGGGAACGTTTTCCCGCTCTCTGAGTTCACCCATTCATTGTTAATGAAAATCTGAAATGCAGTTGTTAAAATCAAGACATCATTGAGACATAACAATTTGAAAACGTTCAAAACATTCATTATCTATAGACAAGTGATTTATTTTTTTTGAGACTGAGACCTAAATTAAGCGTAATATACTAATTATTCGTAAAAATATGTGTGTGTCATTTAATTAAGGTATTACCAATATTGTTGCCTTTGTGTAAATAATAATTGATGTTTCTATCAAGATTTTATCTGTTTCAGTAATAAAACAATTTTAAGTTTCCGTGAAGGGAAACAAAATTAATAATGGGAAGCCAATGACAGCGTCGCTATTCCAAGATGTATAGTCCGTTTTTTTCAGGTCTGCCACTTGTATACAAACATTGCAATATTATAACATTGTATTTTCATTGTTTTAAACATTTCATTGGAGAAAAAAGCAGTTAAAACCAATACCTTATTCACTTAGCTACATACTAATACACATAATGTCTATTAAAATAATACATTACTAATAAGAGAAATGGCAATGTTTATATACACATTGTTATGTAAACAAGTGACTGACCTGATTCATCGATTTATACGATAACGCCTTATTCTTGTTCAGATATATCAAGGAGTGGAACATTTGGAGATGGAATCATAGGCATCTCAAACATTAAATGCACACCCCCTCCCTCGAGGCTAACGCTCCCCACTTGTCTATAACGACGGATCGAACACTCATGTAAGGTAAACTTTGTCTAGGTGTTTACAAATTTATTGATACACTCGAAAAATGTGTACAGATACGATAAGAGGTAAAACATTCGATTGAAAGTACAATAGTCATGCCCAGGCATAACGTTGATAACAGCACTTGTGTTTGCAGTGTTATACCACAGGCCTAAGAAATTATATCACAAAATACAGAGTTTTGATATTCCTCATCATCCCGTTATTACTATATATCTATTAAATATAGTAATGACGGGATGATGGGGAATTTCAAAACTCTGTATTTTGTGATATAATTTCTTAGGCCTGTGGTTATACATGTATGTTATAGTTAGCCGGGGATAACTCTAGACTTATCAATAAACAAAACAAGCATAATATAAACACTGCACGATCGACTGACCGCTTGTTATCAGTGTAGTTTTGTAGAATATATCATTAAAAGTGAATATGCAAAAGGTTGAATAAAAATGAACATCGAAAATGCGTTTAATTTTATTTACAAGGGCTACTTTTATCTCCGGCAGCTTATACTTGGGACAAATTGCCCACTCAACAAAATTTGTTCGGTGTAAAATGTGTTTGTTTTGCTTTTTTTCTAGTGTTACAATATAAGCTCTAGGGATGTCTATTATATGTAAGTTAAAACTTTATTCATTCGACATATGATATCACCCACAGCGTTTATTCAAATTAGATGTGATTTTCACGACAGTTCATACACCGATGAACTGTAAAAAATGTCTATTCAGTGTGTAGCCACGCCGATGTTTATCTGTGAATCGGGTTTCATCGTAGATTTTGTAATCTTCGGACAATATATTATTATTGCATGTACAGAGGTGAGGTTGTCTTTAAGTGAGCTGTTTTCATACTGTACCTAACGACCATCTACAAAATGAGATCGTTTTGCTTCTTATTGGGCAATCATTAAGGTTCTACTGTATACATGTACTTATTTATAATCATTTTGGGTGATAACAATTCAACTTGGGCAAAAAGCAAATGACAATGATGTCAGCGTTGATGTTGCTGTGTAGTTTCCCAGGGCAGTACTGGCTTCTATACACTCGGTAAAGCTTGTCCATTTAGCGTACTAGGCGTCAATACCCTGTTCCATAAAACAAACTTAATTCAAACTTCAACATCAACAACGATAACAACAACACATTATTAAGTACATAGTACATGTACAATTAAAACAACGTTAAATCGACAGTAACAAAATTCTTACTTGTGTATACTTGATCTCTAGATCTTTAATGGCAGTTGGAGCTGGTGGAAGCTTCATGGCTGGTTTATACTAGCTACTCCAGGTATTTCAACCCTTGCTGTTCCAGTGTAGATATCTCAACCTTGTTCCGTAATATTTGTTATATATATGCTCTTTTGTACATAGCAGAATATGTAAATACACGGTAGTATATAGACAACCTTGGCCTTGTTTAACGTTTCAATGCGTCGATCTATGTATAGCACAGATAATTTGAAATGAACCTGACCTTTATGCATGAATATTTGCGTTGAATATTATAAATTTCCGCGGGCAAATCGTGCAATATCGGTTTTTTAGATTTGTGTTGGTATTACACATCGAGCGTCTTCGTGATACTCCCCGCTTATGAAAACATACAGCCGGGATTGTAAATATAGATATTTAAAGGTCGAGAGTCGTTTCAAATTCTCTGGACTATACTGTTAGTTGATTCATATTCATAGTGCATGTAAAACACTTTAATAATATACACATATCGTACGGAGAATGTGATGTGACCATCGACCTTTTATTAGCATAGTGTAACAGCTGATGTATTTTCTATATTTATAACGCCGTTTGTATGCTACACCATAAGCGGTTTAGTTTAGAGAATTGGAGCTGATCCTCGACATTCTATAAGCATAGTTTAACAGCTATATTTGTAACCCAAGTTGTATGAAGACGCTCTATTCGTTATACAAACGCAAATCTAAAGGACCGATATTGCACGATTTGCTCGCGAAAATCAATATATTCAACATTAGAACCTTATGATAAAATACAGTTTATATTCAAGACTTTAAGGCCATAATATATGAATGCATAAATGTCAGGATCACGTCAGATTATCAGTACTATACTGACTTTAAATCATGGATGACTTGCTTGCAAGGGGGATTATATAATTTGGATGGAAGAGTCAAATCCTTGAGAGGAGATTATGTTAAAATCTACAAAGACGTGTTGTCTGCTCCAACGCTACTGCTCGATAGATTTGCATTGTAAAGGGAGGCCAATCCTTGTTCATTATTATATATATGTAGTCAGAGTTATAGTTCTTTACCGCATTTCTTTAAAACATGCACGTCTCGATTTTAAACTTGAAACCAAATCAGTACAGTCATACTGATCAACATCAGTTTATACAATGTGCATTGGGACAAAATTACATGTTATATGGTGCGGATATTCACACATGATACTGGCCTCATCGTGAAAATATTTCACAAAATGATGCGGGTTTTACGATAAATAGTGTAGTGTTTCCCAACATAGTGCATTTTATGAATGTTTTTATAGTTATTTCATAGCGTGGTGTCGACTATTTCCCATTGTTCTGACCGTGTTTGTGTTTCCTCGTGCTTAGCACGGTTATTATAAATGTGGATATTTAAAAGAGTAATAACTAGTGCGGACATATCATGTGGTATGTGGCTAAGAACGCAAGTAAAAATATGTTAAATCAACGATTTAAACAACCGTAATAAGTTAATTAATTTAGAGGGGTTGCGATCCGAACGTGTATCCCTACTTGTACGTGTAGCAACCCGTACATGTATACGTACACGTTGCAATTAAAATTGGCTTGCACAACACAACGTGTGCGTGGAAAATCACTTGACAGGTGTAACATGAGGTCATCGCTAAGCGGCATCCATAAAACCGAGGCATCCATATAATGTAGGTTTTCCGGTGAACTTCGTAATCTCAGCTTTTAGACTTATAGGCGTGGCTTGTGATACTGGATTGCCCGTAGAAGGATTTCAAATAGTTGTACCGTATTGGGACGACATCCATACAATGTAGGTGAATTGTACGTCGTAGGTATCGTTGATATAGACATGTTAGGGCGGCATCCATATAATGTAGGTGTTATAAATGTATATAAAGACAGCATCCATAGAATGTACATGTAGTTGTATTCTATGCTGTATATATTGTTGTTTTAGACATATAAGGACGACATCCATAGAATGTATGTGTAGTTTATGCTGAATGCAGTGTTGCTTAAGTTATGGTAGAGTGGCATCCGTATACTGTTTCTGTTATAAATAATGCATATAGTGATGTTATAGACATGTAAGCGCGGCATCGATAGAACATAAGTGTATTGTATGTTGTATATAGTGTTGTTATGGTAATGTAAGGGCGGCATCCATAGAATGTAGGTCTATTCTATGGTGTATATGGTGTTGTTATAGACATATAAGCGCGGCATCCATAGATTGTATGTTTATGTTATGTTGTACACGTACATAGTGTTGATATAGGCATTTTAGGGCGGCATCCGACATAGAATGTCGGTTTATTCTATGTGGCATAAGTGTTGTTATAGACATAAAAGCGCGGCTTCCATAGAACGTAGGTGTAGTGTATGTTGTATATAATGTTGTTATGGGTATGTTGGCGCGGCATCCATATAATATAGGTTTATTCTATGTTGTATATGGTGTTGTTATAGACATGTTAGCACAGTATCCATAGAAAGTAGATTTATTATAGGTTGTTTATAGAGTTGTCATAGACATTTTAGCTTTGACACCCATAGAAAGTAGGTATATTCATTCATGTTGTACATAGTGTTGCTATGGGTATGTAGGGGCGGTATCCATAGAATATAGGTTTCTAGTCAATGTCGTATATTAATGGTGTTATAAACATCTAAGCGCGGCATTCATAGAACGTAGGTGTATTGTATGTTGTTTATAGTGTTGTTATGGGTATGTAAGGGCGGCATCCATAGAATGTAGGACTATTCTATGTTGTATATGGTGTTGTTATAGACATGTTAGCACAGTATCCATAGAAAGTAGGTTTATTCTAGGTTGTTTATAGAGTTGTCATAGACATTTTAGCTTTGACATCCATAGAAAGTAGGTATATTCTATGTTGTATATAATGTGTTATAGACATGTAAGCGCGGCATCCAGATAATGTAGGTTTATTCTATGTTGTATATAGTGTTGTTATATTTTAAGGCGTTATCCATAGAACGTAGGTGTATTATATATTGTATATAGTGTTGATATAGGCATGTTACGGCATCCATAGAACATAGGTTTATTCTATGTTGCATAATTATAGTGGTGTTATAGACATGATAGCGCGGCATCGATACAATGTAGGTTTATTCACTGTTTTATATGGTGTTGTTATAGGTATTTTAAGGCGGCATGCATAGAACGTAGGTATATTGACGTTGTACACAGTGTTGCTATGGATATGTAAGGGCGGCATCCATAGAAAGTAGGACTATTCTATGTTGTTTATGGTGTTGTTATAGACATATAAGCGTGGCATCCATAGAATGTAGGTTTATTCTATGTTGTTTATAGTGTTGCTATAAACATGTTAGGGCGGCATCCATGGAATGTACGATAATTCTATGTTGTATATAATGTTGTTATAGACATATTAGGGCGGCATCCCATAGAATATAGATTATTATATAGTGTATATAGTGTTGTTTTAGACATGCATAGAATGTATGTTTATTTTATGCTGTATATAGTGTTGTTATAGGCATGTTAGGGCGGCATCAATCGAATGTACATGTATTCTATGTTGTACAGTACATGTTGTTATAGACATGTTAGGTCGGCATCTATAGAATGTTGTTTTATCTATGTTGTACATGTATATAGTGTTGTTATAGGCATGTAAGGGTGGCATCTATAGAATGTAGGTTTATTCTATGTTGTATAAAGTGTTGTTATCAATGATGGGCCGGCATCCATAGAATGTAGGTTTATTTTATGTTGTATATAATTTTGCTATAGGCATGCTAGGACGGTATCCATAGAATGTTGTTTTCTTCTTTGTTGTATGTAGTGTTGTTATAGACATGTAAGGGTGGCATTCGTAACCTGTAACATGATTTCTTCGTGAATCGATTAGGAGTGTTTACATAAACTCAATGAGACCACGGGCGACGAAATAGTGTATTTCAAGTGCATACCTATACCTGTGTGACATAGTACACATTATAGTTCGACTGTCACACGTCCGTTACTTGTAGAAACTACACACATATACCTGGATGACGAAATGCCCATAAATAGTATTCACGTAGACGTACACGTTACGCGTTGACTTTCGCAACCTCTCTATTGTCCGATTTCAACGAGACACCTTCGACGCTCAAGCCTAAAATCAGTACTATCCATATAGGTCACCGTTTTGCCTGTATTGTAGTTGAGTTGGTTTCGGGAAAAAACTGTGACTTTTGCACCAAAACTATTAAGTTGCATGAATAGTACTCATGTCTTGTTGAAATCGGTATAAGAATTATAATTGCGTTAACATATGTTTAGTTGCGGTGTCAGCTAAAATTAACGTCCCACACCACGTGGTATGACCACCCTGATTACTAGTGAATGCAGAATGTCATATTTCTTTTTAAAAAACCAATTGTTATAACGAATGCAAACCATTAAGTTCTTTTGATGTTTTGTTATAAGACATATGAGTCTAGTAAGCACAAGTAATACATAAACAGGTACAATCAAATACTACTTTTAAGATAGCTGTTTACGTTTGTATATATACCGTTACAGCCTCATTCAGAATGTCAAAAAGATGACATTTGTTTACGCTGAAACAAAAATAATTCTGCGCAATAATTCTATAACGACAGGAGTCCGTTGTCTAATTGAAAGCGCTACATGAGACTTTACTGGGTTTTCTCCATTCGGAAAGTCCTATGGTTTTCTTAGACAACATTACATCCATTGGAAAGGACTATGTTTTTTTAGACAACATTGTATCCATTGGAAAGGACTATGGTTTTCTTAGACAACATTACATCCATTGGAAAGGACTATGGTTTTTTAGACAACATTACATCCATTGGAAAGTCCTATGGTTTTTTAGACAATATCACATCCAATGGAAAGGACAATGGTTTTCTTAGACAACATTACACCCATTGGAAAGTCCTATTGTTATTTTAGATAACATTACAACTATTTGACAGTATTATGTTTATTGGAAAGGACTATGATTTTCTTAGACACTATTGCATCCATCTGGAAAGTCCTATTGATTTTTAGACAACATTACATCCATTGGACACAATTACATTTGTGGGAAAGTCCTATGCTTTTCTTCGAAAGCATTGCATCAATTGGAAAGTCATATTCTTTTCTTAGACAACATTGCATCCATTGGAAAGTCCTATGATTTTCTTAGACAACATTACATCCATTGGTAAGTACATTGCATCCACTGGAAAGTCCTATGCTTTACTTAGACAACATTACATCCATTAGATAGACCATTACATCCATTGGAAGGTCCAATTTTATTTCTTAGACAATACCCCTTGGACCTTGGTGTTGCAACTTTGCTGCCAGCTATAGAAGATGTTCCAGAGGGTTTAATATGTTCTTTCATAGGAAAAACACTTATCTAAATCACCGGCAAGGAACGACTTTCTCGCGGAATTTGATATTTCCCAAAGACACGAAGCTTGACTGTATACTACATGCAGGTCTAGGACTGGATTAATTTGTTTGGACTGTATTGTGTTGGTTTGCATAATCCAATCGATTCATTTGATAATATTCCAGATGCCAGAGGGGGTAATCTAATTTTGCGCAAAATGTTTGGGTACTAAAATGTTCAGGAGGATGTCCTCTCTCCGAATCTGTTGTATGGCACTAAACGTCTAGTCACCATTGAGCATTTCCCAAGATGGCCACTAAGATGGCCGCCATAAATTACAAATCCAAACATATTTGTATGTTTCATTTATAATTTCTTCACTGGAACATAGAATTGTGTATGAATTGGCAATCTATGGCGGTCATCTTGGCGGCCATCTTGGCGGCCATCTTGGAAAATGCTCAATGGTGACAAGACTTTTAGTGTCATACAACAGATTCGGAGAGAGGACATTCTCCTGATCATCAGTTTGGTACCAACACATTTTGTGAATACTCCAATGTTAGGTTCATCAAAATTATTAAAGATGACTGGCTGACATATAGACTTTAACCTTTGACGAAATCCTCCGACAACAGGCGCGTCGCGTGGTCCCGATCATTGGGTTGGCGGGTGAGTATGGGAGGGTTGGCCTCTGGACAAGCAAATGCACAAATGGACAAAGCGTTCTCTTTCGTGACTGGTGTCTGGTTAATTACTTGCAGGAAAACTGGTATGGTCAATTGGTTGCTGTTTTTTAACGAATATTGTTGATGAACACCATTCAATTCAATGATAAAAACAAACAAAGAATTTCCCGTTTTATGCAGTTTGTTGTATTTCTTTCTTGGTCTATCAGCAAACTGTAAAAATTAGAACGAACAAGCTCATGAATTGTTTAGCATTCAAAGTTCCAGTATTGTAAATCTATACATTACAGAAAGTGCAGTTATCTAGTTGTTTCCAGCTAGGAGATTAGTTTCTGCATGGTGCCTTATTAATCAAAGTTTGATCACACTAAAAGAAATAAATCTTGATTTAGCACTCCAATCATTTCGGCATTTTTCGTAAAATAGCCGAGGTTATCCGAATCCTAATATTGTTGAACAAACAGGGGTAGTGCAACTTGGAGAGCGTTGAACGACAGAGAGAATCTGGTTGCTTGGTAATGACATACGGTCGAACTTCCTAAATAGTCTAAAATTACCCAAAATAATGTTTATGTATTTCATCTTTTTTATAGCTGAAACTAGGGTTTTCAGCTTTTTGACAACTAGAACGTGGACTTTCAGCGGTTTAGTGTTATTTTCTCGTTCCGTTGTTTAGAGTGTAAGCACTGTTTCAGGCTTTTCTTGAAATACACATAATTCCTAGATGCTGTATTTAAAGGTGCTGCCTCACAGATTGGGCAGCACCTTTTTGTATATCGTGATTTTCCAACAAACCAAGTATTGATGTAATAGAAAGCCACTGACGGTTGCTTTATGAAAGATTTGGTGCAAATAAGCAATTTTTACCACTCTCGATATCGCCCACTGAGTATTTTTTTCTTGAAAAAAAGCGCTAAGTTTCCTTTCAACATGCTTTGTAAATTATGTAATTCACACATGATCGAACTGTAACATCAACAAACTACAGCGTAAACATCAGTGAGAGTTTTTGGTTCGTTTTTCGATTCATTTTTATCTAATGCGAACAATTTTCAGGCTATTTCAGTATAAGTAGTGTTAATTCTATAGGGTATTAATACCCAATAGAATTTTTGATGTAAAAATACTAAATAACTACAAAATGACGAAGTTTATCAAGTTATTTTAGATGTCAGTGTGGTTGTTTATGGGATATTCAGGCAACTATACCAAAATTACGCAAATAGTTGACAATTTTATTTTATTTTTGCAAAACACCAATATGTGAGGCAGTCCCTTTAAGTTAGCTAGTACATTGTATAGTTCAAAAGTGCGCATGCAAACCAATGACGATCGTAACGTGCACTTCTTTTCTGTGTCATCCTTTACATGTATTGTTGATTGCTATGACATTATTATTGCATACATGCTTGTTAATTGTTTAAATATATGTTTTGATATATTTTGTCATGTAAATTATACATTGTATGTAGAAATTAATCTATATATCTATCTATATTTATAAACAAATTCGAGCAGTTCTTTCTATTCAGTATTGTTACCAATTTAGTAAAATACCGGTGAGGTTTGTGTTTTTTGTCAAACTATGGCAAACACTGGACTTGCGTCTTCAAGTATTGGTGGTAAACATTTAATACAAACACACCATCTATTAATGCTCCGGACAAAGGTAAAAGAAAATAGGTTCGCATTGCGTACCAAACTGTAGCAAATAGTTTAATTTCTTAGAACTATTTTCAGCATTCCGGACATGACATCCATGAGTGGCATTGGCTTTCATGACCATTTAAAATACGATAAAATAAGAGAAGCGTGGCGGCTATTTACTGTATCATAAACATACTCATACAAAAACAAATTGTAATCAATCAAGTCGGGACCACATGGGTATTATAAAGCTACCATGGTTTGCTTGTTAAATAAACGTTTATTGTAGGCTGTTATCGAGCAACAGAATCGGGTTTGAAAATAAATCTCCATACGTATGAGTGTGTGTATTTTATTGTGATTCATCCAACAAAGCTTTGAGCTGATATTTGTATTACCGATTATTGGGGACATATGTGATGTTTAATATCAAAGCCAGTCAGGGATCGAGTGCAGATATGACTGATCGCTACTCTTGAATCTAATTTAGTGGATGTTATGATCCTTTTACTTTAGAATACTTACAAATAACAGAACAACACGTCAAGTTCCCATTAAGTTGGTGTTATCATCCTTTCACTTTAAAATATTCAACAACTAATGAATACACGGTCTAGCTAACACTTAAGTTGGCGTTATAGTCCTTTCATTTTAAAATACTCAACGATTAATGAAATACACGGTCTAGCTCACACTTAAGGTGATATTATAGTCCTTACACTTTAAACTACATGTACTCACATATTACAGAACAACACGGTCTAGCTCACACTTTACGCGTACGGTGTTTTCTATTAGGGTGCACTGTCAATAGCCCTGTAGCGAAGGACGGTTTAAATAGAAAGACATTCACGTATGTCCAGTAAAACTCAAGAGATATTAATTGCATATTGCAGTTTTTACAGAAACAAACAAAGAACTATCATATTTTTGGTGAGGCTTTAAAATTGAGGGCTCTTTACGTCGACACATAAAGGCATTCGAACGTCAGTGTTATGTGACACAATTGGGCTGGCTCTTACTTTTCACCGCGCATTTTCGTTATTGTACCGTAAGAATGTTTTGACCAGTTAAATAGCACAGGTGATAGATTTTTTTCCATTAGGGCGCCCTGTCAGTAGCCTAATAGTTTAGGTAAAAAATAAAAGATCATACACGTATGTCCAGTATTACTCCATTTCGCAGAAACAAACAAAAAACTATCATAGTTTTGTTGATGCCTTAAAATCGATGGCTCTTTACGTCGACACATAAAGGTATTCAAACATACAGTACATTGTAACACAATTGAACCGTGTCTCATTATTTTTCGCGTAATTTCGTTATTGTACCATAACGATGTTTAGACGTATTCATTAGTTCCAGTTAAATGTTTCCACACTTTACGACATACAAAGTTCACATTCTCCAAAATATTTAGATAAAGGACATTCCATTAGCTACTGCCGCGGAAGAAAATAATCTGTCCAAGCCGGTACTTGAACCTAGATGGTAAGAATGTTTTGACTATTTTGTTAAATAGCACAGCTGATAGAACGACGGAAAACAAGAGATTATTCATTAGGTCCAGTTAAATGTTTCCACACTTTACGACATACAAAGTTTACATTCTCCAAAATATTCAAATAAAGGACATTCCGTTAGCTACTGTCGCGGAAGAAAATAATCTGTACAAGCCGGTACTCGAACCCAGATGGTCCTGGCGATCGTGTAATGCTTCACGAACTAGGCTAACAAGTCGGAACACAACCAACAACTGATAAAGAGGAGTTGCATATTTTGTTGTTGTTAAAGAACTGGACCTATTAAATACACCGAAGATCGAACGCAATCTAAGTGCTCTCGATATGCTTATTTTCATCTATGAACTTGTAAATTCATTTATTTAAACTTTACTTAATAACGTCAATAAACAATGGCGCAAGTGGTTTTGTTTGAAATGCACAATCACAAATATTCAGCTGATAAAAATCTTCATTAAAGATGTTAACAAATTTAGCGCTTTTCGTTTCCCTTAAGGAGTATGGCACATCAATTAGGAGAAAAAATAATGTGTCAACCATCCTCAAGTGTTTCTCGGAATGCATCGGTGTTTATCGCTGAAACAATTAAAATTTAAACAAATTAACAATGGAGCAAGCCTTGTGAAATCGCATGCATGCACACCATCGGTCGAAACAATCTTGTATGGTATTGTTATATTGGCTTATTCAGGTAATACAAGCTACGCCAGTTTCGATAAATTGATGTATCATTTTCAGCCTATGTGTGTAGTTACATTGATCTTGATATATAAAACATACATATCAATAACAGATGTCATACTGTCTCACAAAACTATTTTATTTCATTTTCCAAGGAGTGATTCGTGACAGACAACGAATAACACTAAACATAAACCGTTAAAGTTGGCGCTTTTCTGACATGGAACACATGCGAAAAAACAATGTTTGCTTAGCGACGTCTATCGACATTCCATGTTTGAAAATTTCACTATGTTTCATGTGATAACCATGCGGCGTATACTTTTTTGGAGAAAAAACAAGACCAATGTTATATAGATAATTATGTTGGTTGTACTTGAAATAATCACAGTGGTAAAGGTACCTACTCGCAAGCACTGTGTATACAATTAATAACTGAACATCTAACAAAATATGGCCTAATTCGTAGTTATTTTTAAGTGTTTTGTAGGCATGTTCGTATTTAAAAATGAAATAATATGACCAATATATAGCGAAACACACGCGTTCATTCCATTCAGTCCACGGGGAGTCATGGCCGCAATGTCTTCAAATTAACTGAGATGGTTGAGTTTAAGGCAGTCGCAGGAGGAGACCTCTTTGTCCCATATCACAGTCTATATACACTAACTTTAAGAGTATAAACTACTCCAATATTCCACGTGATCAATATCTACTAGAGGAAGGAGTACACTGCTGATCCAGCCTCCAATGTAATCTGACAATAATTCTGAACGGTCACGTTGCATCAGGTAGAAAATCATTTCTCAAAAACTCTTTGCTAAAAATAATCATTAAAAAGTGACGTTAGAAGCAAAATAACACACATCCTAATCGGAAATCACTGAGATAGGGTCCCCTCATCTGACGTCTACAGGAAGTGCCTCACGATGCCGAACAAGAATCAATCGATACAACGACGAAACTTTGATTTTATGAAATACCCGTGTTTTTATCATATATACTAAGTATTATTATGTGGATTTGTGACAGTGCAACACCCTCTTTATCATTATATCATACATTTTCCACGTTTGTGTGGCCATTCGTTAAAGGACAGTGGAGTCAATAGGAAAGCAGTGAGGAAGGATCCCCTCATCTGACGTCTACTAGAAGTGCCTCACGTTTCCGAGCAAGAATCAACCGATACAACGACGAAAGTTGGATGTTATGAAATACACATGTTTCCATCACAGGACAAGCAATTGGTGCATGTGTTTTCAGGTGTCCAGGCAACACTCTCATTATCATACCAGTTTTCCGTTTGTGTGATCATTGTGTAAGCGCCAATGGAGTCAATGTGTTGTGTATAAAAGTGCATCATTTTTGTTAAGCATGACAACCCATACTACCTGTATCTGTGGTGCTAATTATTATACATTGCACATAAGCAACAAAGAGATTTGGCGCGCAATTATGTCGCCAACGTATTTTTATTGTTTGATAAATATCATTGTACTAGTCCCCTTGCAAGCTAAAATCGGTAAAGCACTCCTTTGCTTCCAAATAAAGATCGACTGTTCTCACTGCACTATTGTATTAATGATTGCTAACTCATCAAGTCTAAATTCCCGCTATTTCCCTTCCATATGTGGGATACTTGTATTCTATGTTACAAGTACAAAAATGAATACTATATACATGTAGTATAGTATTATTTTTAGCACTTAATGTATTTCAAAATCAATTCAAAATCCGAAAATCAAATTAAGATTAGCAATTTGAAGTGTAAGTATAAAACTTCATGAAATTCACAGTAACATAATTAAAGTACATGATTTAATTAATCAATTTCAAGCAAAGATCGGCACCTTGATTTCTGAAAGAATATCGGACAACTTTACCGAAACGAGGCTTTTTGTGTTCACCGTCAACTATTGGTAGTTTGACAGTCTTGAAATAATTTTAAAAAATCAACAGCGTGTGACTCCAAATGGGCTCTGTCATCAGCGTGCCCCTCAACATATGTACTGCCATCAGCGTTTCCCTCAAATATGTACTGTCATCAGCGTGCCCCTCAAATATGTACTGCCATCAGCGTGTCCCTCAAATATGTACTGCCATCAGCGTGCCCCTCAATATGTACTCCTCCAAGTTTGTACTGTTATCAGCCTTCCCATTCAAATATGTAAGGGTACCATAATGTACCACCACATATGTACTGTCAACATCCTGTTCGTGTCACAGCATGAAAAAACGGGTTTAAGTGCAAATAATATTTTATTATATTTTCTTTTATTTGGAATTTCACAAAAACGTCAAATTTAAGTCGATTTATTTTCCGTATATAAACTAAATTTAATTTCTAAATTTAATCACAAATAATACTATATTATCTTTCCGTTTATTTGGAATTTCACAAAAACGTCCATATTTAATTCGATTTATTTTCCGTATATTAACTAAATTTTATTCATATATATAATCACAAATAATACTAGTACAGGCATCCCACTAGATTCGCGTTTAGTTCACATGTAGATCTACAAATTTTATTTCACAAATTTTAAAATTAGAAGAATTTCCATAATTGTTTTATTACCTCCCTTGAATAAAAATATGAGTAAAAGTTGTATATATCTTTTCCTTGCTATATTTAAAGTATATTTAACAGCAAGGAAAAGATATATACAACTTTTACTCATATTTTTATTCATATTTTATTCGTTTAGTAGTTTCATAGTGAACTAGTGTATGTGTAACATCTTTAAATTCTACTTCATGTCTGTTCATGGACATTGAAATATAAAAGCAGTACATATATGATAATAATATATTAAGTCAGACAAAATAAAAGTATGATCTAACTATATAAATCGTACGATACAGAAATGTTTTTATTGGTTTGAAGCAGGTTGCAAACTGCTGAGTGGTTTGTTGTCTTATTTGTACAATATGTGCAGAATAAATTTTATGAAAAAAAGATACAACTTAAATTTCAAATTTAAACGCATTTAAGTTTGCGTTTATATTGCATAAACGTGCATTTAATCCCATTTATATTCTATATTTAATCACCTTTAAATGCAACTTAAATGTGACTTTAAACTTGTAGGAATAATTCGACTTAAATGTAGTATTAAACTTAACTTAAATATGGAATTTAATGGCTACTATTTTCTGACTAAATGTATTTAAATTACGAATATAAATACATTTACGTTACGTTTAATAGAAAATTAAACGTAACTTTTCATGCTGTGTGTTTTGTTAACATTCTATTCTTCTACATATGTACAGTGTATTACGAACAAGCTGTCTCTTAAGATACACTGTCAATAGCGTCCTCTTTAACTAGCGTTTTCCTAAACCGATATACTGCCGACAGCATACTCAAGTCATGCCCAGTTAGAACAAACCTGATGCAAAAATGCATTGAAATACGACAAATTATCATTAAAAGGTCGTTTAATTCATACCCAATAAAGCTTAAGTGTGCAAAATATGAAATTACACACAGTTGCATGAACGAAACTCTGTTCAACATTTCCATCGACACATTGTACATACTTTCACTGAGTGCTTCTTTCCTGTTCATTTTCCTACTTGTTTAGCGTTTGTGGTAAAATTTCGTCAATTTATTATGTACGCTGATGTAGTTTCCATGTTTTATATGATAACGTTAGTTGCCTTTCCGTCAATATGGCCTTATTGTGGTTTTAAGAATCGTTTCCCCCCCCCGAAATGTTATCTTTTCTCAGAAATAACCGGCGTCTATAAACACGAAAATCTTATCAAAATCATATTTTTGAATTTTGTCGACTGGCGAATTCTCGTAGAACAAGATTGTGTTAAAATATGACAATATGAGTTTTAATGTTTATAAGTGTATTACGATATAAAAAAACTATCATTGAGTACTGGACAGCATGTTAGAACTCGCTTTCTGTTGTGTTTCTTTTGTTCAATATTGGGTCCATTCCAAACTAGATGCTCGGGACAATTTTTGAACGGCGTTGTTTGACCCCAAACAATATTACATTTGTATGAAACGAGATCTACTTTATACACAATATCCATACAGATTACATGTACATAAATATAATTTATTATTTTCAAATATAACTATATCTACCTCACTGGTTCTAGCACCGATTGAAATGAATCGTGAGTCACCGTGATCAGAAAGCATGTGCCTCATAGGCTAGTACTTAAAATAGTTCCGTACCTCGTATATGTTCGTGTGCGTGTATTGTCCATAACTTTTCTGGCGACGTCAATCTGAAATGGTAGAAGGTTACGAATAAGTTTAAAACATACACGATCAACACAATATGCGACCCGATATGCGATTATACGATTCACGTACACTCATAAAGGCCAATGTGATCTCTTTCAGTTTGGCAATACCACGTGGTTTTTGGCTACAGTTCCAAGTAGAAATGTGTAAACATTGGAACACAAATGTAGCCATAAGTACTTTATTTCTTCATCGATTTTGATGAAATATTTGCCACGCTAAGGGAAACATTATTTGCTTTCCATAAAATATTCAGAAAAATTCAGCGACCGTGCCGTTTTGTCCATTACCCTGTGAAACCGTGGAACGTGTAGGTTTCATAGGGTAATGCAAAAATCGGTAAAGATGCTGAAAAATATCTTATATTTCATGGAAAGCAAATTATTTCCCCCGTAGCGTGGCATGTATTTTATTGAAATCGATGAAGAAATAAAATACAAATGGCTATTTTATTTTCCAATGTTTACAATTTTTTTCTTGTAACTGTAGTCAAAAGTCACGTGGTATTGCTACACTGTCTTTGGAGCTTAGTGGTCAAACGGAAGAGTGCGCCTGGTTGCTTGGGACTGTGATCAAACTTAACACTTTAATAAATTCCTAACATTTCTAATCTGAATAGTAATAAGTTAAACAGCTATGCGAGCGATTAATGCGAGAATGAATAATTGTTGTAACTTGTTAAAACTGTAAAGCACTAAGTTATACATTCACTGTTTAAAATTGTCTAATAACTGCAAAGAAACGTGTATAAATGGAACCTTGTACATGTACTGTAATTGTACCCAACAGATAATAATACAGTATATTGTTGATAGAAAACAAAATCACGTCCATCGTATACACAGTGCACTTGTAACAAATAAGTCAATGACGAGTTGTATAAAACCAATACAGTGGATAGAGAGTAAATACCATAAACAAGAAAACCCACCCACAAAAATGACAAATTAAAGTTATTGAGACATAGTAAACTAATGTCACTTATAATATTGCGTATCCTGAGGAATAAACTCCTGAGGAATCTTGAAAATACACATGGTCCGTAGAAATAATTTGCAAAATCTACTATCATTTCTATGCAAAATAACTCAATTTCATGTCTCTCCCTGAGTCACACTGATTTCCCGAATGATTTCTTGTGGCATTTTTCATAGAATACATACACTGTCCTCGTAAATGAGTCACAGAAAATGCCAGGTTGACTGTGTTATTTTCCTGCTATTTCAAGTCTCCCAGGTAGACTATGCAATTTTCCAATACACAACAGCTGATTCGGCCGAAGCATCCACACATTTCCAGCCCTCAGTCAGGGTGTAGATATCCTGAAAAAGATCAATTAAAGGCTGTTAGCTGTTGACAGAAAGTCCATATTTGAAATATATACAGGAATTTTGGTCAACAATTTACAGTTACCACAGTCAAACAGTACTAGAACAGAACAGAATTAAAGTTTTCAAAGGAACTATTTTAGCATACTACGACCCGGAAGTACTTTCACCGGTGTGACACCAATCAGTAAATCTAAACATAGCAGTTTGAGGTCACCGGAAATGACGTTATGCCAGTTTGTCCTATACCGCTTGAGCTTTTTGCATTTACGAGAAACATCGTTGTCTGTTGAGTGGTTATTTTCTGCAGACTTAGTTATCCAATCATATGCTCATTGTTACCGCGGGTCGAATTCTTTCCAGGTGTATGCGTTGTATGTTACGCGCTATGCTAACCTATTACTAGTAATATATGTCGGACTAATACCTATATACATATTTGATTCAACCTTAAGTTTGAGCTTGTTAGAAACAAAGTGATCCACCTTGGTTCTAATTGGTTCTGCTAAGTAATTAATTTAAGGAGCTCATGTAAACAAATATCAACGGGAAAGTGTTCTTAATAAAAATTTTAACAACAACAAGTACTTATCCAATTTGACAAACAGATCCGGTCATTGTTTGTTTTCCTTTTTTTTGCCATAACAGGGTATTGTGTGTACTTGAGTATTGTATTAATGATATTAAACATTAAATGCAAACCATTGACTGAACTTGGACCACTCAAAAATGCTCATAATAACGAATCAGATCCGCATTGCGTACCAAACTGAAAAATAGAGTTTAATTTCTTAGAAATATTTAGTATTCCGGACATGACATCCATCGGTGGCACTGGCTTTCGTAGCCATTTAAAATACGATATAATTAGAGAAGCCTGGCAGCTATTTACTGTATCATAAACATACTCATACTAATACAACTTGTAATCAATCAAGCCGGGACCACATGGGTATTATAAAGCTACCGTGGTTTTCTTGTTAAATTAACATTTATTGTAGGCTGTTATCGAGCAACAAATCGAGTTTAAAAATAAAACTCCATCTGTATGAGTGTTTGTATTTTATTGTGATTTATCCAACAAAGCTTTGAGCAGTTATTTGTATTACCGATTATTGGGGACATTTGTGATTTTGTATATCAAAGTCAATCAGGGATAGAGTAAAGATAGGTCATCTCGCTTCTATTGCGTCTAACTTAGTTGATGTTATAAACCTTTCACTTTAAACTACTCACAGATTACAGTCATAACTACGGGGTCTAGCTCACAATTTGTGCTATTCCTCTGAGTGAACACTTTCAAAAAGATTATTTTAAGTCAGTCAATGCCCTTTTAGTTCAGGACGATCTAAAATGAACGGACATACACGTATGTCAAGTATAACTCCTAGCCGATTAATTGCAAATTCCAATACACAAGAAAACAAAACACTACCTTATGTTTGGAATATTAATTGCATAAGAGTGAACAAAACCAAACAAAAAGCTGCCATGGTTTTGGTGATACCTGCAACGTCAACCCATAAAGGCATTCAAACATACATTATTGTGTGACACAATTGAACTGTATCTCATAATTCTTCGCGTATTTTCGTTATTGTACCGTAAGAATGTTTTGACCTTTTAAATAACACAGCTGATATGACAACGGAACAGAAGAGAATATTCATTTGTTCCAGGTAGATATTGCCACTCTTTTCATCATACATTCCCCACAATATTCACAAATAAAGAAAATTTCATTAGCTACTGCCGCGGAAGAAAATAATCTGTCAAAACCGGTATTCGAACCTAGATTGTACTGGTGGCCGTGTAATGCTTTACGCACCAGGCTAGCCAGTCGGAATACACTCAACAAATGATATGGATGTAAAAAGCTTCGAAATTCATATTGATTCGTTTGTCCAAAACGTGGACCTATTAAATACACAGATGATCAAAGGCAAGCTTAGTGCTATTAATACACGTATTTTCATCTATGAACTTATGAATTCATTTATTTAAACGTTACTTCATTAAAAAAACGTCCTCAAATTATGGCGCGATTGGTTTAGTTTGAAATGCACAATCACAACTACTCAGCTGATAGAAATCTTTTCATTAAAGATGTTAACAAATTGAACGCTTTTCGGCACCCTTAAGGAGTATGGCACATCAATTTGGAACAAAAATTACATGTGTCAACAAATGTCTCGTATTTCTCGGAATGCATCGGTGTTTATCGCTGAAACACTTGGTCTATGTCTTTAAACAAATAAACAATGGAATGTGCGATGTCTTTATGAAATGGAAATAGGACACAGAATGCCAAGAATTGAAACAGACAAAATTTGGTGAATTCAAGGTGGGTGTGCAAGTACGACCTTACGAGGGACATTCGATATGTAATGGTATTTAGTCGAGCATTTCACTATAGTTTATGTGATTACCATGTGGTGTATAATGTTCTCAGATATCCTTTGTTTCCTAATAAGTCAAGACCAGTTTTATGCAGATATGTTGGTTATACCTAATCAGTGACTAATGCCGAACAGGCAGACATGCGGGCAGACAGGCAGGCAGGCAGGCAAGAAGGAGGACTGACCGGTGGACTGGCAGAAGGGCGGACAGACAGGCAATTATAGTTTAAATCTAAATTTAATACATAAGTAATATTGAACAATTTTTGCTGATTTCGCCCATTATGTTTCTGATATTTCAATCAATATTTATGGATAAGGTTGATTTTGGTAGACATGTAGCGTGAGAGGAATATAAATGATAATAACGACTTTATTATTCATATTTCACAGCAATATCAATTTTCAAAATGGTGCACTGGAAAGAAAAACAGACAACAAACAAAATAATAAACAACAACAATGAAAGGCATATATATAATATCAAAGACAATGAGCATAATAAACAACAAAATTATAGCGAAATTCAGTTATTAATGGCACTGGTGATAAAAGTAGATATTACAGAAATAATGTAAATAGACTTTGCAATACAGGCTTATACATATTAAAATACTATTTGATATTGGTAAACTAAGTAGCAATACTATCATCCAATTGTGGAAATTTGTACTTAATGTATCAAAAATTAAAATGTTTAACGTTATTTCACTTCTAATGTTTTGATGATAGTTTAGTCCAGCATATAGGATTGACTTTCTGAAGATCTCTTGATTGGGTTTAGGCATGTCTTAAATATTGTTTGCAGCTGACCTTATTGTTTGGCTGGGGTAATTCGTTATTTTAAATTTTGAACTAAGGTATTCCGGAGCCGTATTAGTCAAGCCTTTAAACACAATAATGGCCTTTTATAGTATATTCTGTCATAAATAGTCATCCATCTCAAGCTCTGAAAAAGCTTTGCAGACGGTGAATTGAAGTCATTGACTAGAATAATTTTTGCAGCACGTTTCTGATTTATATAGCTTGTCAAAGAGAAGGTTAGTTGATTTTTTCCATATTGTGATACAGAAGTCAAGATGAGGAAGGAAATAGAAATTGAAAAATGTTTTCTGTTGTTTTTTTGGTCCAGATAGCATTTTATTCTCAGAAGAAGAAAGAGACGAGAGTTGCATTTGTAGAAAACTGCAAGTAGTCATTTTGAAGGGTAAGGGGTACATGAGTGTTATGTTTGTGAGATGCTGATATGATCATGGATTTTGTTTTGTGCAACTGTGTGCTATTTAAAATCATTGGGTTATGATTGCACCATTCAGAAACTGCATTCAAGGATTCTTGCAATTTCTTGAACTTTTACCACATGCATAAAGTGTTGTGGATCAAATAATGGATTATGCCTTATAAACGTGTTGATAATATCCTTCCTGGGATAGCAACAAGTATGACTGTTTTCAGTTATCTAATATCAGAATCTAATATAATGAATTACGACAAAATACCATTAAAACGTCGTTTATTACCCTATAATACTTAAATGCGCAACAATATTAAAGTATGCACAATTTCATAAACGAAATGCTTGCCAACATTCCATCGGCACATTGTACATACTTTCAATGAGCGCTCCGTTTTTGTTTATTTCTCTTCTGGTTTGTTGTTTGTAGTAAAATTTCGTCAATTTATGATGTAAGCTAATGCAGTTTCCATGTTTGATATGACAACTAGGGTTGCCTCAAATTTAATACGGCCTTATTCAGTGGTTTCAAGAACCGATTTTCCCCGAAATGTTATCTATTCTTAGACGTTTTCAAATCTATAAGTACATTACGATATAAAACTCACTATCATTGAGTACGGGAAAGCATGTTAAAAGTCGCTCATGTTGTTTTAGTGTCCAAACTTGGATCCATTTCAAACTAGAGAACAATTATTGAAAGGCGTTTTTGACCCTTATCATATAGGCATACAATATTGTGATGTACCTTTGCAGTTTGACTTATTCCACACACATTCGTCTAGAACGTTTACGCCAGTAATGTCCGAGGGTACCGATTGGCGAAAACGGAGGTTTATTGATGTGTAAACGTCACGTCTAAGCCAATCAGAATGCAGGGATTTGCTAACGATGGAATTATTGTGATGTGACGTAAACATTGCATACAATTTCCATACTGATGACATAAAATAATCAATGATTGGCAAATATAACGATATAACTGTCTGGTTCCTAGCACTGAAGGAAATGCATCATAAGGCACCGTGATAAAAAAACTTGTGCCAAATAGGGTTGCGTTCAAAATAGCTTCGAACGTCGTACCGGCCGTTTGTATCGTTTGTTGTCAATTTCGTACTAGGAATATACGTTGCTTGTCTGGCGACGTTATTCTGAACGGATAGAAGGTTTCGGACATGTTAAAAACACAAAATATGCGACCCGATATGCGATTATGTGATTCATGTACACTCATGTGATCTCTTTGGAGCTTAGTGGTCAAACGGAAGAGCGCGTTTGGTTGATTGGGACTGTGATCGAACTTTACAATTTAATAAATTCCTTAATTACCTAATCTGAATACAATCTGAAACAGCTATTGGAGCGATAATAAAAATGGCTGTAGCTTGTTAAAAACTGTAAGGATACATTAAATTGTACATTGACTGTTTAAAGTGTCCATATAATAACATTAGCAACGTCGGAGAAAATTATCTTCGAACCTAGATCGTCCTGGTGACAGTATAATGCTTGTCGAACCAGGCTAGCCAGTCAGAACACACCCAACAACTGATATGGGATTTAGCTCACTGCTAACGCACTGGGCTGTCAATCCAGAGGTCGTTGGTTCAATCCCTGGCATCGGAACTTGACATTCCTGAAATATTTATAATATTTCCCGCTATATCTGGCCATATGGTCTGCAAAGTATCTGGAAGTGCCAGGAAGCTGCGTATCGGTGCTATACACCAGGCACACTAAAGAATCAGGCTGTCTATTCGAAATAAGAGCTGGGCGCACTTCTGCAGCGCCGGACATGCCTGTATCTAATGTCCCGCTCTCTCTCCCTTCAGGGGCTTTCTCTCAGTCTGTCCCTCTGGTCAGATCATCCTGTATCTGCACTGGTAGAGAATGCACCTGCGCCCTTGTGGCTGCAACACAATACTGTAAAGTGCCTTTGAACGTGCGTTCGCATGAAAAGGGCGCTATATAAATCTGGTACCGGTATATTAATTTATTTATACGGAGGGGAAATCTTTCATATTTAATTTGCTGTTAAAAGAATGGACCTATTAAATACAGCGGAAGGCAATCTAAGTGCTATTGATACACTTATTTTCATCTATGAACTTGTGAATTCATTTATTTAAACGTTACTTAATTAAAAAATAACAACTTATAATTGTACAATTGGTTTAGTTTGAAATGCAGAATCACAAATATTCAGCAGAAATCTTTTCATTAAAGATGTTAACAAATTGAGCGCTTTTCGTCACCCTTAAGGAGCAAGGCACATCAATTTGGAGCAAAATTGCATGTGTCAACCAACCTCCCATATTTATCGGAATGCATCGGTGTTTATCGCTGAAACAATTGGTCTAAGTCTTGAAACAAATAAACAATGGAACGTGCCATGTCTTGATGAAATGGGGTGCATGCAAAAAATCGGTCGAAACGTTCTGAAACGGCATTGTTAAATTAGTTTATTCAGATAATATAGTATTGCCTGTTTCGTTAAACTGTAGTATCATTGTCAGTCTACATGTGTAGTTACATAGATTATTGTATATTTTCAATTTAATAAAGCATACATATCAATAACAGATGTCATACTGTCCTTCAAAACTTTTTCAAGGAGTGATTCGTGACAGCCAACGAAGAACTCTAAACACAAATCGTTGCAGTTTTTCTGACATAGAACACATGTGAAAAATAATGCTTTCTTTACGGTTGCTTAGCGTCGTCTATCGACAATCCATGTTTGAAACCAATTCTATCAATCACAAAGTTCGTTCTGATTTTTCTGAACTTCTAATTTATGTCACACACTATAGTTCAACTTCAGTTTGATCAAACTGTGTCTATATTCGACACTTTTATAGGACGCAGTATGCCGTGAATTAAAACAGACAAAACTGGGAGAATGGGAGGTGGGTGGCAAGTTCGACCTTACGTGGGACGTTCGATATGTAATGTTATTATGTCAAACATTTCACTATATATCATGTAATTACCGTGTGGTTTATACTTTCTTGGAGATAAATCAAGACCAATTTGATATAGGCATGTGGGTTATACTTGAAATGATCATGACTGTAAAGGTCTCAAAATCATGGTGTGTAAAATTAAGAATAAAAACGTCTAACAAGAAATTGTCTCATTCGGAGTTACATGTACATTTTAGTGACTGTTATGTAGGCAAGTTCGAACATCAAAAACAGTATGAAATAAATTGTTCAATGCATCGCCAAACAAACACGAAGCGATTTCGTTTATTCCACGGGGAGTCATGGCCACAAAACCTCCAAATTAGCTGAGCTTGTTGAGTACTAGGTAGTCGCAGGAGGAGGTTTCTTTGTCCCACATCACAGGCTATATACAATAACTTTACAAATATAAACTACTCCAATATGAGAGAAAAACAACAACAGTTTAAAAATACTAACATAACACGTGTTGTTATCGTATTACTTACATCAATATGAGAAAAACAAATTCAGCATGTATAGGAGTTCACTGTCTATGTTTGCATCACTGAATTAGTTGCAATGCTGCTCAAGGCTTTAATGTGATCCTGTGCGACAAATATTTTCGAACGGTCACGTAGCATCGGTGTAATACCAATACTAAAACGTTTTGCTAACTAAAATGTTAAAAGTGACGCCTAAGTAAAGTAACACACATCCGAGAGCACTGACGGAGGATCACCTCATCTGGCGTCTAGGGGAAGTGCCTCACGTTGCCGAGCAAGAATCAACCGATACAACGACGAAAGGTGGATTGAATCAGAAACTCAAGTTCATGTTTTTATTTGTGACAGTGTTTTCAGGTGTTCAGGCAACACTCTAATTATTGTACCCTTGTACCGTTTGTGCAACCATTCTGTAATCATGTGCTGTGTATAAAAGTGCATCATTTTTGTTAAGCTATACTGCCGTGTCTCTGCTGCTAATTATTATAGATTGTACAAAATACAATTAAAAGATTCGGCAGGCAATTTTGTCGCCCACGTTTATATTATTGTTTGATGAATATCATATCAGCCGTCGCCTAGTAAGCTTAGGTCGGTAAAGCACTCTTTAACTCCCAATAAAAGATCGCGTGTTCGCACTGCACTGATGTTTTAATTGTCGCTAATTCATCCACTGTAACTTCCCGCGATTTCTCTTCATTGTGTGGGAGACGTCAGTTTTATGTTGAAAGTGCACAGGGTTGTTCCAATTGAAATGCAACTAAGCCCTTAAAAATTATCCTTGGTAGATTATAATGAAACAAACTTTTGCTTCCATTGCAGTATTCATCGCCGATATATATGCGAAGTTTCATTTAGTAATTCCATTTTTGGAATGCGATTTTGTTATCATTCCTTGGTACACTGTGCATATACTGGACATGAGCCAAACCGAGATATTAACGTTCCTGGTATTTTTTCCGAAAATGCAATTTTAGGGTCGTTTGAAACAAATAAATATCACAAGGGACAATGCTTGACAAATAAAGATGGTCGGAAAGCTCAAGAACCTGCACGCCTCTCAGAAAGTCGTGTTCATGGCTGCAGCAGATGGAGACCCATTTTTCTGCAATAGCATGTTATCCTTCAAACATGTGGCTTGGCAGCAAGTGTCAAAGTATTTCTTCAATTTCTGAAGGAACTTACCTTTATTAAGCTTGGTATTTACCCATTGTCCATTTTATACATGAAATTTAATGGTAAGGAGGCTCATTCTAACAATATTTAAAACATGCATGTAATTGTGTACTGTTATCTGCCTGCCCTTTCAAATATGTTGGTGTTACATAATGTCCCTCCAAATATACATTGTCAACGACGTATTCATATGTATTTTGACAACAATCATTCCCTATAAATAAGTATTGTGAACATATTGTCTCTCCAAATATACACTGTCAATAGTCACCCATTTGAATATCTACTGTATACGAAAAAAATCCATTAAAACGTCGTTTATTTCAGGACTCTTAGCCCGACAAAAACCCCAACCGGCACTCATTCTTCCGCGTCCCTCCATTATCCTATTGGGTTTGGTATTGTCACCATTTAATACGCGCTTACGGTGTGTAGTTGTTATTACACAATTATAAATACGAGAGGACCAATGAGTGCCCGTTCGGTGTTGCCAAACTATTATGATCAATAACGACAACCACTTTGTATGATTCATACTGTATAATTCTAGCATTTGGTACTTCTATATAACCAATTGTTATGATAATATATTTCAAATATATACGTATAACAGACGGATTAATGTGTATTTTGGCAGATATGGTCATGGCAGCGTAGAATTAAAACAAGTAATCACTCCGTATTTAAACACTACGGAGTTACACATATGACGAATTCCTCCGCATTTATACACTGCGGAGAAAGATATGCTATTAATGAATTTACTTGGAGCGATCAGGGGCGACATTTTTGAAATCCGAAAACCCTTCCCATGTTGCACGGTAACTCTCCTTATGTTGACGCCGCCTGGCGTATGAAGAATATACATGAATGCCGCATGGCATTCAAACGAACCATGGCCGCATGGCCTACCATTTTAACTATTATAAACGCCGCATGGCGTGCAATAAAACCAGTCAGTCCGCAAGGTACCCGCCTGTACCCAAGTGAATAATCGCCGCATGGCGAGCAATAATCGGCGCATGCCGAGCAATATTCGCCGCATGGCGAGCAATAATCGGCGCATGCCGAGCAATATTCCAATACTAGTATTCGCCGCATGGCGAGCAAGAATCGGCGCATGCCGAGCAATATTCCAATACTAGTATTCGCCGCATGGCGAGCAATAATCGGCGCATGCCGAGCAATAAGTACGCTTGTACATAAATAAACCAGTGCAACAAATAAACCATCGCCGCTTGGCGAGCAAAGATCCTACTCAAAAGAAAGCTATTAAAGAGCGCCTAGTCAAAGCTATCTGGCCAGTTCTTTAATGCTTATTTAACCCAAGCCCGTAGATTAGTTTTAGAAGCTTATTACTCGCTGTTCACCCCACATTTTTCACTGTGGAATAAAGCGATTATAAGCATGCAATGTAGTCAATGTATAAAAGTTATTCTATCCACATTGATTAGACCCATGTACACCCCCGATCGCTCCTAAATTGAAGAATTTTCCGCTGCCAGACGGTTTGATTTAAAAATACTAAAAAATTGCGTACAGCAAGGTTTCACTTTCTTAAACAGACTTTCCAATATTGAACTTTACTTGTTAAATTTTTGCTTTTATTGACCCAGATATTAATATATTTGATTAGGTTCGTTTGTGAAACCTTACTGTATGCGACATCTTACATAAGAGAAACTTCAATTGCATAATACAAATATATTAACCCCGACAACGTATAACGCACTTGGTATATATTACACATAATGTCTTCCCGCATCTCTGAATTTCAGCGCCAGCACTTGCACACGTAAAAAATTATAATTTTATTAATGAAGAACTAACACTAGATTTAAACACTGTAGTAGATGGTCACGGAATAATCCTCGGATACTTGATATTGTTCCATGTCCTTCCGCACAGATATTTGCTGAAGTATGATGACTTTGTTCTGATAAACGTCAAACGTCCTGAATGGTATGTGTCCTCGCTTACCATTACTATATGTCGGAACTACGCCAGGACTTCTACCTGGATAACACAGTGCTGTCTTAGATTATATTCTACTCGGAGATGCCGCTATACCAAGTCCACACTATAAACCAGTCCACAATACTGTAACATATAAACATTAGAGGCAATATCATTCATATCAACATTCTATCATTATTTCCATTAAAATGACGTGATAAGGGTGTGGTGGGCGGGGGTTTAGCTGAAGCGTTTGTTAGCAGAATGAGGCCGAACACCCGGTTACAAGCGCTTATAAAAGGTGCCTGTATACGTCACAATAGTCTACATTGGATGAGCAGTATAAATTGTAACGGTCGATTGGCCTGGTGTGTAGTGACGATAAAAACTACACTCATGAGTAATAATAATAAAGTAATACAATAAAACCCGTGCATGATCGAGCCGAAATAAAATGGATTGAATTTTGATTGAAATTAATCCTGATTATTTCAGGACTCTTAGCCCGACAAAAACCCCAACCGGCACTCATTCTTCCGCGTCCCTCCATTATCCTATTGGGTTTGGTATTGTCACCATTTAATACGCGCTTACGGTGTGTAGTTGTTATTACACAATTATAAATACGAGAGGACCAATGAGTGCCCGTTCGGTGTTGCCAAACTATTATGATCAATAACGACAACCACTTTGTATGATTCATACTGTATAATTCTAGCATTTGGTACTTCTATATAACCAATTGTTATGATAATATATTTCAAATATATACGTATAACAGACGGATTAATGTGTATTTTGGCAGATATGGTCATGGCAGCGTAGAATTAAAACAAGTAATCACTCCGTATTTAAACACTACGGAGTTACACATATGACGAATTCCTCCGCATTTATACACTGCGGAGAAAGATATGCTATTAATGAATTTACTTGGAGCGATCAGGGGCGACATTTTTGAAATCCGAAAACCCTTCCCATGTTGCACGGTAACTCTCCTTATGTTGACGCCGCCTGGCGTATGAAGAATATACATGAATGCCGCATGGCATTCAAACGAACCATGGCCGCATGGCCTACCATTTTAACTATTATAAACGCCGCATGGCGTGCAATAAAACCAGTCAGTCCGCAAGGTACCCGCCTGTACCCAAGTGAATAATCGCCGCATGGCGAGCAATAATCGGCGCATGCCGAGCAATATTCGCCGCATGGCGAGCAATAATCGGCGCATGCCGAGCAATATTCCAATACTAGTATTCGCCGCATGGCGAGCAAGAATCGGCGCATGCCGAGCAATATTCCAATACTAGTATTCGCCGCATGGCGAGCAATAATCGGCGCATGCCGAGCAATAAGTACGCTTGTACATAAATAAACCAGTGCAACAAATAAACCATCGCCGCTTGGCGAGCAAAGATCCTACTCAAAAGAAAGCTATTAAAGAGCGCCTAGTCAAAGCTATCTGGCCAGTTCTTTAATGCTTATTTAACCCAAGCCCGTAGATTAGTTTTAGAAGCTTATTACTCGCTGTTCACCCCACATTTTTCACTGTGGAATAAAGCGATTATAAGCATGCAATGTAGTCAATGTATAAAAGTTATTCTATCCACATTGATTAGACCCATGTACACCCCCGATCGCTCCTAAATTGAAGAATTTTCCGCCACAAAATAAAATAATGATTTTATTTCCCCAAAATTCCTATACTATTTTAGACAATAATTCTCTAGAGCTATCTAAGTCGGCCTTGCAATGTAGCACCCGTCGGCCCTGTGGAATCCAGTCGTTGTAATATCTATATCTACTGTTAAAATGTAATTGTTTTAATTTTGAATATGTTTAGGCCCAAATTGATTAATTATCTTCTTTTCAATAGCTTTGTTATAACATTCCTCTACCACCATGAAATTATCTCAAGTATCTCAATTCAAATGAAACATGACTCCGGAAAAGGCCCCAGACAAATATTCGATGCTTCATTTTTAAAATGTATACGTTTGATAAAACATTCACATCATTTCAAACATGGTTTAAGAAATATTCGATAAAGATCACCTCGTTTTCCCTGAGTGTAGTATGTGGGACCCTTAATAAGACCGGAAGTTGGGCCCAGCTTTAAATCTCGTATGTTTCTAAATATTACCCTCTGTCCAACCAAGTAAGGGATTGAAACCAAGTAAAAAATTGAAAGACTAAATTCCAGCTGTCAAAAATTCCGAAATTACAATTTTATTCATACTAAGCCTTTCCCTCTCGATTGTACGTCAACAAAGCAATACCGAAAATATTATATAATGTATCATTACCGGTCAATTACCTAACAGGGGAATATTTATGCTCTGAATGAACTCATCATTGTATTTTAAAAGATCGTTTTCATTTTCCCTAACACGTAGTATTTAGTTTCCTGTTTCAATCGTCTCAGATGTTAACAATAAACTAATATACATATCGCATGTATAAATAACCACAACCAAAGTACCTGAAACTAAATTGTATACATTAGTTATAATAATGCCTAGCGATATAAATACTGTCGTATTTCATTTTTGGAACTGCCAATACCTGTAATTACATTTTATACCCTGAATTTACAATCCAGAATTTGCTAGCGTCAAAAAGAATGATGCCATTTCGAAATACGTCCAATGAACCATTACCATGGTCTTGTGATTATCTTACTCGGGATATGGCGTTTGTTTTCATATCAACAGTGTCTGGTTGGAATTCCTTTATGTCGCCATATGCATATATGCAGTTGCCATTAAAACATAAACTTGAATGTATAGTAAACTAATGTGACCGCCGACAGGATACGTTAGTCCACATAAAAAACTTAGTGCACTTAATGACCTCAAAACACAATGAATCTATCATATCACATATAGTGCGGAGATAATGACCCGACCCAAACCCCAGCAAGAATCCGATACAAGGCCCTGTGCCGACTATATCAATTTTTCAAGCAAATCGCGCAAGATCGGCCCTTGTGCTCTGTTTTTGTACCACACATCGAGCGCCAATGTGATATTCTCCTATGAAAGCATACAATCGGGTCATAGATATACACTGTAGCCAGATAACCGCTGTTTTTATTATGTTCATAGAGGGCGAGGATCTCGCCGAACTCCCCGCACCATACGTTCTTCTGATGTAAAATTGCATACCGAACCAACAGCATTACCGTAAAATTACTAAACGTCACATGTGCACTCGTAACTTTGACATCTTCGCAGTAACAGACTGATGCTAAACAAATATGACAAACACAAATTAAACTATGTATGTATTAATTATACTTAACCTAAACTGCAGTTTTGATCGGATGCCCTTTTAAAGAAGTGGAATCAGAACCAAAGCCTTCCGTTGACGTCAATCCTTTTCCTAGCTCCTGCAACACACCAGTTTCTCTTTAATCATATTACAACTACAATAAAACATATAGAAGTGTAATAAACAGTGTCTTCACTTGATAATTTTAACTAATCGTGATAATTATACAAAATATACATAATTCCTTCTCTTAAAGACCCTAATAGTGTAGTCTGCCCAGGATCACATGATCCTAGATTCTATTTCAATATAGACCACTGGTAGTATAATGCAAGTATGTGTTAATTGAACACCGTATATAAACCTACTTAAAATGCTTACTGTACCACGAGTAAGTTTTGAATCTTGCTACAGCTGGGATAAATTGACATGATCCCGGCCCCTATGCACACACAAACCGTAAGGTTATTGCGTTGAATATATAAATTTCCGCGAGCAAACTAGCAGTATCGGTCACCTAGATTTGTGTTTGCATCGCACCTAAGCGTTCTCTGACACTTCCAGCCCATGAAAACATACCAACGACACTTAGATATAAACAGCATAATCAACTGTTAAATTATGCTAATGAAAGTTCGAGGGGCATATCAAACTCGCCGGACTATCCTAGTTGTTAACCTTGTAGCCTAGATTTGAAAAAACAGTGGTCAGTCATCCACTACTAAAAAGTTAGAAGAAAGTCGTGCCGTTGATTGGCATAACAAAGTACTAGTTACAATCTCGTGCTCAACTGTAGGTGATTTATAAAAACACCGGCCGCTGTTAAACACTAAACATAATGACACATTCGCCGATCTTAAATCCATTCTAAAGTACGCCAGAAATGCACGTGAATTCCGTGGTACAACAAGCGTACTCTACTACCCTAGAGCGTATCAGTATAAACATAATACAATGTAACCAAAACAATTTTTATCTTTACAAACCAAGTGTCGAATCAGTCAAACGTCACAGTGGCAAACTACAAAAGTAAATGATCAGTCAAAGTTTACAATTGTTAATCAAGTCTGCTAATTAATTCACCTGCCGGGTAATACAAAATCATACCAGTACACCAGATATTCGCCCGGGTCGCTAACTATAAGCCACCAAGTAGTAAAACAAAATAAAATTTCACCACGTGGCTTTACCCTGTGCTATAAGAAGTATAGCCGACAGCATTTGACCTGTCGCTAATTAATCGTCGTGTGTTTTCGCTACCCTAGCATAAGCAGGTTTCGATAAGTTAAAATGAAGACAATGTACGGATGTTCAAAGTTAAAGGTTCTTAGCTATAAATCAGCCATATTGCCCAAAACAATAAAACATTTCCTTTCCGAGACAAACGCACTAAGCTGTACTGTTGTACTGAAGACAAAATAAAAATGGTACCAGTAACTTTTTACCACGTGGCGCTTAGGCGACAAACTAAGAGTACTAATGTAAGTGCATGGTCCGCTTCACGATTAACTCCAATAATTTATTAAAATCAATATACAGCACTTGTCATTGCAGAAGTGTTGAAATAACAAACAGAACATACACAACCACCGTGCGACACGACAGGTTCAAACTAAAACCCAACTCATGTGTTTATATAGATATGCCAAAACTTGTGCTATGAACAGGCTCGTGCCACAGCTATCATTACATGAACATATTCCTTACAGACTCATGACAAAACTATCATGAATGTTCAATATTTACCAAAGCAATATGAATTGAACTCATTACGTAAGGCACAAAACTGTGCGTCAAGTAAAAATGCGTGCTGCATGAATTCAAATTAATTACTTGTCACATTTCTTCGTTTCTTTGATACCTTTTGAATATATGACCTGTTCCACGTGTCATGCAATGACTACAAAAACAATAAACACATTACTTATCTTTTCTACCATCTTCAATGTCTCACAGCAATATTTGTGTTCAAATTCGCCGTCCCACATTCATTTGACCTCGAAATCTCGCCGTCCAAGGTGTGCACAGTTGTGAAACATCTAACTCGTAGGTTTAGCTGAAGCGTTTGTTAGCAGAATGAGGCCGAACACCCGGTTACAAGCGCTTATAAAAGGTGCCTGTATACGTCACAATAGTCTACATTGGATGAGCAGTATAAATTGTAACGGTCGATTGGCCTGGTGTGTAGTGACGATAAAAACTACACTCATGAGTAATAATAATAAAGTAATACAATAAAACCCGTGCATGATCGAGCCGAAATAAAATGGATTGAATTTTGATTGAAATTAATCCTGATTATTATCACATAATAATAAAGTGCTCAAGCAATATGAAATCATGGACAATTTCATGAAGGAAATTTTTGGTCAACATTCCATCGACACATTGTACATACTTTCACTGAGTGCTCCTGTCTTGTTATTTCTCTACTGGTTTGTTGTTTGTGGTACACTTTCGTCAATTTCTGATGTAAGCTAATGCAGTTTCCATGTTTGATATGAAAACGTTTGTTGCCTCAATTTCAATATGGCCTTATTGTGGTTTTATGAACCGAACATTTTCCCCGAAATGTTATCTATTCTCAGAACAACCGACGTTTATAAACACGAACATCTTATCATTTTCATAGATTTAACTTTTCGTCGACTGGCGAATTCTCGTAGAACAAGATTGTGTTCAGATATAACAATATGTGTTTTAAAATCTATAAGTGAATTTGGATATAAAACAAGCTATGATTTAGTACAGGAAAGCATGTTAGCCAGTTGGTCCTATGCACATGAGCTTTTGACATTTACGAGGGACATCGTTGGCTAACGAGTGTTTTATTTATGCAGACTAAGTAGTCCCAATCATATGTTCATGGTAACTGCGGGTCGAATTCAGTCTAGGTGTATACATTGTATGTTACGCTTCATGCTAACCTATTAATGGATGTTGGACAAATACCTTTATATATCAACCTTACTTTTGGACTAGTTAGAAATAAAGTGATCTACCTAGATTCGACTAGTAAGTTAGTTTAATTAGTTCTGTCCAGTAATTAATTTAAGGAGGTCGTGTAATAAAACATTGACCGGAACGTGTTCTTAATAACAACAACAACATGCACTTGAGCAATTTGGTGAACAGATCCAGATCCGGCTAGTGTTTTGTTTTCA
Organism: Spisula solida; assembly: GCA_947247005.1. NCBI lineage: Eukaryota > Metazoa > Mollusca > Bivalvia > Venerida > Mactridae > Spisula > Spisula solida. The sequence continues at coordinate 22,343,871 of OX365951.1, forward strand.
AATGTACTTGAGATGTCGCGGACTTGTGTGCACTTGAGTCTTCCATTAATGATTGTAAACATTAAATGCTAACGATTGACTGCACTTGAACCACACAATAATACATAATAACGAACAATGTCCGCATTGCGTTCTAAAACCAGTTTATGTCTTAGAAACATTTTCAGCATTCCGGAAATGGTATCCATGGGTGGCACTGGCTTTAATAGCCATTTAAAATACGATATATAAGGGAAGACTTTTGGCTATTTGCTGTATCATAAAAATACTCATACTAATACATATCGTAATCAATCAAGCCGAGACCACATGGGTATTATAAAGCTACAGTGATTTACTTGTTAAATAAACGTTTATTGTAGGCTGTTATCGAGCAACAAAATCGGTTTTGAAAATAAAACTCCATCTGTATGAGTGTTTGAATCTGTTTGTGATTCATCCAACAAAGCTTTGAGCTATAATTTTTATAACCGATTATTTGGGACATATGTGATGTTTAATATCAAAGCTACCCAGTAAGGGATCGAGTGAAGATATGACTGATCGCTGCTCTAGAATCTAATAAAGTTAATGTTATAGTCCTTTCACTTTAAACTACTCATAGACTGAAGAATTACGCGGTGTAGCTCGCACTTTACGCTTAGGGGTTTACTTTGAGACTGTACTTTCAATGCCCTTGTAGTAAAGGACAGTTAAAATTGCAGGACTTATACGTACGTCCAGTATAACTCCAGAGATATTAATTGCATATTGCAGTACAGAAACAAAAAAAACTGTCATATTTTGGGTGATACCTTAAAATCGATGGTTGGTTACGTCAACCCAAATAGGGATTCAAACATACATTATTGTGTGACAAAATTGAACTAGATCTCATTTTTATTCGCGTATTTTCGTTACTGTACCGTAAGAATGTTTTGACTTTTTAAATACACACACCTGTTAGGGCGACGGAAGAGAAGAGAAGATTTATAGTTCCATTTAAATATTTCCACACTTTATGACATGCAAACTTTACATTCTCCAAAATATTCACAAATAAAGGACATTTCATTAGCTACTGCCGCGGAAGAAAACAATCTGTCCAAACCGGTGTTTGAACCTAGATTGTCCTGGTGGCCGTGTAATGCTTTACGAACAAGGTTTGCCAGCCGGAACACACTCAACAACTGATTTGGAGGTGAAAAGCTTTCATGATTATACATGTGTACAAAAGCTGGACCTATTTAAAACACCGAAGATCGAAGGCAAGCTAAGTGCTATTAATACACTTATTTTCATCTATGAACTTATGAATTTATTTATTTAAACGTTACCTAATTAAAAAACGTCATCAAATAATTGCGCAAGTGGTGTAGTTTGATATGCACAAATATTCAGCTGATAGAAATCTTTTCATAAAATATGTTAACAAATTGAGCGAGTTTTGTCACCTTTACGGGGTATGGCACATCAATTTGGAGCAACCAATACATGTGTCAACCAACCTACCGTATTTCTTGGAGTTCATTGGTGTTTATCGCTAGAACAAAGAACGTGCCATGGCTTTATGAAATGGTGTGCATGCAAAAAAATCGGTCGAAACGTTCTTGTATGGCAATGTTCATTTCGCTTATCAAGATATATTGCCAGTTTGTTAAATTGATGTAACTTTTTCAGTATACGAGTATGTGTGTAGTCACATACATTTTGATTTAAAACAAACATATCAATAAAAATGGTCATACTGTTTCACAAAACTATTTCATTTCTTTGTTTAAGGAATCATTCGTGAAAGCAGACGAAGAACACTAAACATTAACCGTTGTAGTTGGCGCTTTTCTGATATAGAACACATGTAAAAATATAATGTTTTCTTATGGTTGCTTAGCGACGTCTATCGACATTCCATGTTTAAATAAGAAATATCAATCACAAAGTTCGTTCTGATTTTTTAGAACTTTTATTTTAGGTCACAAAATGTTGTTCAACTCCAGTTCTAACAAATTATGTCTACATTCGGCAATTTTATAGGAAGCAAAGACTGCCATGTATTCAAATTAGCTGAGCTGGTTGAGTACTCGGCAGTCGCCGGGGTGGACCACTTTGTCCCATATCACAGGCTATAATCTATTGTTTAATGAATATCATTTCATCCGACTACTGGTAAGGTCAGGTTGGCAAAGAACTCGTTTACTTCCAAATAAAGAAGGCGTGTTCTCATTGCACTATTGTTTTTATTGTCTATAACACATCAACTGTAACTTCTCGCCATTTCCATTCCTTGTTTGAGAGACGTCAATTGTATGTTGAAATGACACTGTACTGGTATAGTATTATATTTATCACACAATATATTTCCAAATCAATTCCAAATTCAAAAAATTAAATTAAGATCAGCAATTATAGGCGTCAGTATAAACAGCATGGAAGTCTCAGTAACATATTTGAAGTACATGGTTTAATCAATCAGTTTCAAGCGATCATTGGAACCTTGATTCCTGATTGAATATCGAACAATTTTACCGAAACGAGGCTTTTCGTGTTTACTTTTACGTATACCAATGGTAGTTTAACAGTCTTGAAATAATTTTAAAAAATCAAAGCGTGGGCCTCCAAATGTGCTCTGTCTTCAACGTGCCCCTCGGAAAATGCACTGCCATCAGTGTGGTTCTCTAAATATGTTCTGCCATCAGCGTGCTTATCAGAAAATGTACTGTAATCAGCGTGCCCCTCAAATATGTACTGTCATCAGCGTGCCCCTCAGAAAATGTACTGCCATCAGCGTGCCCCTCAAATATGTACTGTCATCAGCGTGCCCCTCAGAAAATGTACTGTCATCAGCGTGCCCCTCAGAAAATGTACTGTCATCAGCGTGCTTCCAAAATAGCTAGACATATGGCAAAACGTGCTCATCAAGTCGTGAATTTTTATCAGTCTGATCTTTCAAATAATGTTCAACCAAATATGTATTGTCAAAATCTTGTTCAAATGTGTTTTGTCAACATTCCTTCCGTCTAAATATGTAGCATGCATTGTGAACAAATTGTCTTTAAATATACACTGTCAATAGCGTACCTCCTTTAACTAGTGTTTTCCTAAAAAGATACACTGCCGACAGCGAACCCAAGTCATGCCCAGTAAAAACACATCTTATGAAAAAAGACGTTGCATTACCATAATTTACAAATATACCATTAAAAAGCAGTTAAAATAATACAATTTCATAAACGAAATTCTGGTCAAAATTCCATCGTTACACTGTACATACTTTCACTGAATGCTCCGTTCTTGTTCATTACTCTACTGGTTTGGCGTTTGTAGTAAAATTTCGTCAATTTATGATGTAAGCTAATGCAGTTTCCATGTTTGTTATGATAACGTTTGTTGCCTCGCCGTCAATATGGCCTTATTGTGGTTTTAACAACCGAATTTCCCCCCGAAATATTACCTATTCTCAGAAATAACCGGCGTCAATAAACACGAAAATCTTATCATTATCACATTTTTAAATTTTGTCGACTGGCGAATTCTCGTAGAACAAGATTGTGTTAAAATATGACAATATGAGTTTTAAAACCTATAAGTGTATTGCAATATAAAACAAACTATCATAGAGTACAGGATAGCATGCTAAAAGTCTCTGCCTGTTATGTGTCTTTTTGTCCACTAGCACTACGCCTTGTATGTTTTTATGTTATTCTATGCTCGGCTGGTTAAGTTGACTGCTGTCTTCCCTGTCCGACTGAATTTTATCTTTTTAGTAGTCCCAATCACATGATCGTCTTAACTGCGGGTCGAATTCCACCCAGGTGTTTACGTTGTATGTTTTTTAGTTGGCATACCCCTTATTACAAAGTTGTATCCAAAGTGTTCTTCCTACGTTTCGTGCAAATGTAATAATCAATTTGTTTGCCGATTATATAATGCCAATAAATGTAAATTTAAAACATAATTCATGAACAAAATCTTTCCATTTGAATTATTCGTTTAAAATATCTTCGTTAACCCATTAATGTATGTCGGACTAATACTTATATACATGTATATCAACCTCAATATTGGGCTAAAAGTAAAATGGTCTACCTAGATTCGAAAAGTATGTTAGTTCTAATGAGTTCTGCAACGGCGTTAAATCTAATTAGTTTAATGATATCATGTAAACAAACGCCGACCAGAATGTGTTCTTAATAAAATTAAAAACGAACAAACAAGCCCTTAACCAATTTGGTAAACAGATCCGGCAAGTGTTTATATTTTTCAAATTAACATGCCATATAGCGGACTTGTGTGCATTTGAGTCTCCCATTAAACATTAAAAGAAAACCACTGACTGCACTTGATTGCACTTGAATCACACATTAATGTTCATGGTATCGAACCAGGTCCGCATTGTGTATCAAACTGCAGAAAACAGTTTAATTTCTTAGAAATGTGTTCAGCATACCGGACATAACTTCCATGGGTGCCACGGGCTTTCGTGACCATTTAAAATACAATAAAATTAGAGAAGCCTGGCGGCTATTTACTGTATCATAAACATACTCATACAAAAACAAATCGTAATCAATCAAGTCGGAACCACAAGGGTATTATAAAGCTACCATGGTTTGCTTGTTAAATAAACGTTTATTGTAGGCTGTTATCGAGCAACAAAATCGGTTTTGAAAATAAAACTCCATCTGTATGAGTGTGTGTATGTTATTGCGATTCATCCAACAATGCTTTGAGCAGATATTTGTATTACCGATTATTGGGGACATATATGATGTTTTATATCAAAGCCAGTCAGGGATCGAGTTAAGATAGGTTATATCGCTACTCTTGAATCTAATTGTTGATGTTATAGTCATTTTACTTTAAACTACTCACATATTACAGAACAACACTGTCTAGCTCAAACTTTTCGCTTTCTGATTTATCCTTTAGGGTGCACTGCCAATGCCCTTTAGGACGGTTTACAATGGAAGGACATTAACGTATGTCCGGTATAACTCCAAAGATAGTAATTGCATATTGCAGTACATACACAAACAAAAAACTGCCATATTTTGGTGATGCCTTAAAATGGAGTGATGTTTACGTCGACCCATGAAGGCATTCTAACACGTACGACCGTACCCTAGTACAATATTATGTAACACAATTGGGCTGTATCTCATGTTTCTTCGCGTATTGTAATAATGTTTTGACTTGTTGAATAACACCGTTGATAGGATGGTGGAAAAGGAGTTATTATTCATTAGTTCTAGGTAAATGTTCCCTACTTTATGACATACGAAGTTTACATTCTACAAATTATTCACAAATTCCATAAGGTACTGCCGCGTAAAAACTATTCCCAAACCGGTATTTGAACCTAGGTGATCCTTGTGACCGTGTTATGATTTTCGAACAAGACTAGCCAGACTGAACACACCCAAACTGATACGGAAGTGAAAGCTTTCATATTTATTCGGTTGTGCAAATATCTGGATTTGTTAAATACATCGGAAATGGAACGCAATCTAAGTGCTATCGATACAATAATTTCATCTATGAACTTGTGAATTCATTTATTTAAACGATAGTTAATTTTAAAAAAATAATTGCGCCAGTGGTTTAGTTTGAAATTGGACGATCACAAATATTGGCAGCTATCACTTCAGGATAGGTGATTTTATTTTGAGGCGGCCAAACATTTATTGTCTTGAACCTAAACATTTAAGGGTTTTAACCCTTAGTGATTTTCACATTGCGTAAGTTACATGCGCACCGCTTTCCTTTCTTAAAATAAAAATGAGAGACTGGTCTTTCATTTCTTTAATATGATCCGAATCCTGCCTGTTACTGTAAATTGTGGTATTAATTGTGGATGCTGCTAGATGGTCAAGGTTTTTGTCTGTCTGTTTAGATTATCATGATTGACATGTAGTTGTGTTTATATGCAGATAGCTATTGTTTAGTACGGTAGATCTGAACATTCTAAAGAATATGACACGCTGAATTGTCATTTTATTACATAATTCAGTGGCGTAGCCAGCGATGCGGACGTACACGCGTGCGTACATTAATTTATAAGGAAAGTAAAATGATAAATTTGGCCAAAATGACATTAAAGTCGCACATTTTTACAATGTTGACCCCAAACAACCACCAACTACGCCCCTGAAATTGCATTGATATGGGATGACGTCATTTTCTGATTTATGACGTCACTCGTAGCTTGATGTACAGAGTTGCTTCCCATGATAAATTATGTATGGTTATTGGTTAACCTGGTGGCGAGATCTTAAACATCACTGCAGATTGCTGACCAGAGTAGGCCCTTGTGCTATTTGATTCCGACTTGGTATTAACAGACCGTCCAAGCTTGAACTTTAAGGTAAACGCATCTAGGCCTTCGAAGGCTATACTGGTTCAAATCAAGTGAATGATGTTTGGATAATATGAACTAAGGCGTAGCCTACTTGGGGATTTATATTATATATTGAATAATCATATCATTACCTTCATGCAGCCCACCTAATCAGGCTAATGTGTGTCAAGTTTTATTATGCATGAAGAGAAATAACTTATTAAATATGTATTCATTATTGTTAAGATAATTATACTTTTATGGCTATATTTATATTTTTATTCATTCACAATTTGGCCAAGACTTTAGATTGGTGCATACTGAACGGAGGCTTTATTGTGGATTGTGATGGAAACACGGAATGCAGAGATATGGCATCAATGATCATCATGGAGGATAGAATCTATTAAATTGAAGGATATGGCGTATAATTTTTATTTCTTTTTCCCATTGGATTCAGTTTGTATACAGTATAATTATATTGTCTATCCTGAATTGTTGACTGAAATTGAGCCCTTGGCTTGTGCACGTTAACTCGGGCTGTATCTACACATTTCCATGTGTATAAGTGATGCTTAGGTTATATCAATATATGGAATCATATGGCTAGTTAAATGACATACATAGAGCCAGTTTGCCAATTACCGAATGGTTCCACTTGCGGAACAAAAGTATAGCTAGTTAAATGACATACATAGAGCCAGTTTGCCAATTACTGAATGGTTCCACTTGCGGAACAAAAGTATGGCTAGTTAAATGACATACATAGAGCCAGTTTGCCAATTACCGAATGGTTCCACTTGCGGAACAAAAGTATAAGTGTCATTTTGAGTTAGTGGAATGCATCCTTGTAACATGGTTTTGGATTTAGAAAATAACTATTCAATATTATATTGAAAATTTGTCACCTTAATTTTAATACGATTGATAAATTTGATAAAAATATGCACGTACCGCATTGAAGGGCTGTTGCGACATATGAATCGGGCATGAACAGCAGGGATATTTAACCGACAAAATTTCCTCCATTTGAGTTAGTTTAATTTATATTGTGATGTTTATGATGGTAATTCCAAAAATTAATGCCATCAATTTTGATATAAAAATCAGTTTCTAACCATTTAGTTACTGTTAAGCTTGCACATATAGTTACCAGGGGTCTTGTCTGATTGGATATATCAACAATTTCGGCAGTGTTACCGAACGTGTTAATGGTAGAAACTGTAATTCAGTCTTTATAAGTCGAGTACTGTGAATATCAACTACTAATCTTTTTTGTAGGAATGTCATGAATGTGTACTAATCACAACGCAAAGGAAATGGTTTGTGTGATGTATCATGTATAAGTCAGCAGGAATTGTGTGGACTGTTTGATGGCTTTTATGTTAGGAAGTGTGGGTATCTTGAGTCAGTCAGGAGACAATCGGTAGAATTAACAGTATCGTTAACCAGGTGGTATATTTAATTTTTAATAAGGAATTGTGATATGAGTGTTACATAAGTACATTAAATGTAAGTTTTACTCAGAATGTACAATCAGAGTTTGTATAGAGAAAATTTTGTGGACATGCTTGTTTGTAGTCAGTATAATTACCAGCACTGGGTTTGAACCAAATTAAAGATTGTTTTTATTAAATCAATTGAAGATGTTTTTGTAGTGGAATCACACATACTCATGTTGGTATGGGACAGATGTATTTTCAGTGCTTAATATTAGGCAGTGATTATAATATACAGCAACTTCATCACAAATATAGTTAGTTCAAGCAAAGTTCACATACTGGAATTTGAAATTAATTAGTGTGCTTTGTCTGACTGTGGTAATGGGTCAAGTTGCATTCTTTCAACCTATTTTACGTTGCCTAGCTATGGATATTGTACTGGTACTATAATTTTTATAAAAAGAGGGTTTGTTAAAGATTTAGATTATTTAGTGTAATTTCTAGTTATAAATGCATGCTTTAGTCCCCCGTGTATCAGTGTAGTGTGTACATAAAACTGTTTGTGGTATGGCGGCGTAATACTAGTAATTTTAGGTTGAGTGTAAAACAAGTTCTTGCAACTCAGCACCTTTTTTCCTGACATAGCTATCACCACAAGAGTATGAGAGGCAAACCAGTTTTCCTATTGCTGAGTGAAAAGGAGTTACTCACTAAGTTACTGATACAATTTTTATTTTGGCATTGGTGTAATTACACATTATCTTCAACTTGTAAATAGTAAGGTTATTAGAATAGGGAATGTACCCGGTCTAAAGCCCATGAGATGTTCATTAAGCTATTATTATGCACATGCTAAGCAAAAGTGGTAAGGTGATATTAATCTGGTAGGGACATTTGCCACTTGAGGTAGTAAATGATCCAGGTAGGAGACATTTGTTACATGTAGTTTAGGGTTATGTGATAATTGCCAGGATCAATAGATGAATGGTATAGACTCGTGCAATCCAGTAGTCATGGCGGAGTTATATGTATTTACTTCATTATCTATGTCCCTTACATTTTACCAAATTATGCATCTAGAACAATGTGTTAGTTCATAGCAGTTGCCAAGTAATGGCTTGTTACCACATGTCATGAGACATTTTGTTATTCTTCGTTTATTGTTGTCTCGATAAAATATCTTCTTTAAATTCATGTTGTTAGTTAAACCACCTGTGCATATGAACAGTACATAATTATATGTTATATTAATATTATAAACTGTTAAGAGTGCTTTTCTGCAAGGTTCATACAGGCCTTGAATGTGGTTTCAACATTGAAAAGTACTTGAATTTAGTGCCACCTTGAAAAAAGGTGTTGTTAGATGGCACATTTATTATCTGCGCCTTTAAAAAATAATAATTAAAGTACATATTAAAATGTATGAGTGTGAATGTCACAGTTATTTGATAATTGAGCTCGTTCGTGTATGACTAGAAATAGAGTATAAAGTGGCAGTGAATTATTACATTTTCGTACTTTTTAACCATGGTGAATGTTTGGAAAAACACCTTGGAAATGCATATTCTACCTTGAATAGTCCTTGAATTTTGATGTGAGAATTTTGTATGAACCATGTTCTGTTACTATTGCTCCTACTATCATATTGCTTGCAAGTTCCATCATTTAGGACCTTGAACATGGTTCCACACAGTCCATTATGTGTTGGTTGTACAACTCCATTGACTAATTTATAAGAAGTGACAAGTTGGCATCTATTTCTGGCTATTAGTTCATGGTTTGCTGGTAGATTCAATTTAGGGCTTGCCTTTACAATTTGATACAGTAGATCAATTGGATTAGTTTAGTACACAGTTTTGTGGTATATCTACAAGGGTTTTTTTTTTTTTTTTTTTTTTTTTTTTTTTATAGAACTTCAACTTGTACTGTAATGTAACATCTACTATGCTTTCATAACCATCCTTTGTCAGTTGCATTTGCTGTAGGCTTGCAAAGATCAAGGTTGCTGTGTCCTGTTAATTAAGTGGCTACCAAAAAGGTCTTCCATACTGGCAAAAACTTGGATATTGTATTATTTTATGGATATCATTGTGCTGATATTAGCTCCCTTTAAGGTAATTGGCTATCCAGTGTGTCATTAGAAGCGAGGGGAAGTAGTTTTTTTTTTCCATGTGCTGGTACGAAAATTTGTTGACCCGTTGGGGCCCATATTATTTATATGTTGATCTGCGCTCTCTTGACAAAAGGTTGTTTCGCAGTAATGGCATACATTTAACGATTTATCAGAACAAATACAAGATGCAAGTGGTTAAGTTTTGTACACGGTCCTGTCTTGTGGTATTGTAAAACCACCTGTCTGTCAATTTACTTTGCCAAGCAAATATCAAGTAAACTATGAATATGACTATATTTTGCAGCATTTAAGCGGCTGCTGTTTTGCATTAAGCAGCAATGAATTTTTGGTGCAACCTTGAGGGTGGTATAGTGTACAGCTACTAAGCCATAGAAAGTCAAACGAATTACAAACTGGACTGTTGCTATATAGAATGCATTAATTATTTAATAATCAAGCCGTTGTTGTTTTGCTCTCGGCTACCCATGTTTAAGTACAACGATGACTGATTATATGCTAATGAATTTGATTGAGTTGGATTGAATTGATTGGATTTGAGTGTATTGAAATGAGTTGAATTGAATGGAATTGAGTTAAGTTGAACTGAATTGAGTTGAGTTGAATTGAATGGAATTGAGTTAAGTTGAACTGAATTGAGTTGGGTTGAATTGAATTGATTGGATTTGAGTGTATTGAACTGAGTTGAATTAAATGGAATTGAGTTAAGTTGAACTGAATTGGATTGGATTGAATTGAGCTATTGTATAGAAATAAGCCGTTGATATTTTGCTCACGGCACTCGGCAATGTTTGGCTTTGTTGCACGGCGGATTTCGCTGGCCCCACCATTCGTGGCGGTGGTCCCTGCACACCGGTCCATGACGTACCTGGACCGTTGTGTAGGGTCCATATGGCAGACAGCTTAATCCATTTATTATATATATAAATAAAATAAGGTGAGCCCAACACCTGTTACCCAGAGTTGGCTCAAATACTAATTCTATCTGTTCATTGTGAACATCTTGATTTATTAAAGTTGTTGTTGTTGTTAGGGCTAGCCCTTTGTATTGTCGGCAGCCCGAATTTGTAAGCCGTGGCCAAACATTGCCAAACTTAACATTAAATTTATCTTAATCAATCATCTAGTTTGTTAGTATATTTGGAGCTTTGTAGCTGTACACATTGGTCACTCTTTGTCCGCCTTCAATAAATAATGAGCTGATAGAAATCTTTTCATTTAAGATGTTAACAAATTGAGCGCTTTTCGTTACCCTTAAGGAGTATGGGCAAATCAATTTGGAGCAAACATTACATGTGTCAACCAACCTCTCGTATTTCTCGGAATGCTTCGGTGTTTATCGCTAATTATAATGGTCTATGTCTTTAAACGAATAAACATTGGAACATTCCATGTCTTTATGTAATGGCGTGCATGCAAAAATCGGTCGAAACGTTATTGCATGCATTGTTAGTGGCTTAATATACAGATAGTACAAGTATCGCCGGTTTCGTTAGATTGATGTATCATTTTCAGTCTATGTGTGTAGTTAAATGGATCTTGATATATCTTTTTATTTTATAAAATTCCATATCAATAAAAGATGTCATCTTGTTTCACAAAACTATTTTATTTCAGTTTTCAAGGAGTGATCCATAACATTAAACATAAACCATGATTGAAGTTGGCGCTTTTCTGTCATAGAACACATGTGAAAAAACAATGTTTTCTTTGTGGTTGCATAGCGACGTCTGTCGACAATCCATGTTTGACACCATAACTATCAATTACAAATTCTGATTTTCAGAACTTTTAATTTAGGTCACAAACTGTTGTTCAACTTGAGTTTTTACAAATTATGTCTACATTTGGCAATTTTATAGGACACAGTATGCCAAGAATCGAAACAGACAAAAATGGGTGAATTGAAGGTGAGTGGCAAGTTCGACCTTACGTTGGAGGTTTAATGTAATGTTATTCAGTCGAGCAATTCACTATATTTCATGTGATTTTCGTCTTGGAGATAAATCAAGACCAATTTTATATATATATGTTGGTTATAGTTGCATTTATCATGATTGTAATGGTTTTTACTCGTATCCGCAATATATGTACAATTAAGGATAGTACAGTCTAACAAAAATTGTCTAATCCAGAGATATATTTAAAGGGTATTCTTTCTTGGAGATAAATAGAAATGTTGTTTGGGGTCGTACTTGTATTACTCTAATTTTAAAGGTACTTACTCGTAAACGTAAGAATAAAAACGTCTAAGAAAAAATGGTGTTTTGTAGGCAAGTTCGTACTTAAAAAAGAAAGAAATTGTTTTATGCATAGCGAAACACATACGCTCATTCCACGCGGAGTCATGGCCACAATTTCTTCAAATTAGCTGAGCTGCTCGGGTACTAAACAGTCGCAGGGAAAACGTCTTAGTTCCACATCAAAGGCTATATTTAATAACTTTATGAGTATAAACTACTCCAATATAAGAACAAAGTATTCTGTATGTATTGCATGTGGTCCATTTCCACTAGAGGAAGGAGTGTACCGTCTTAGTTGTCATCACTGAATTAGCTATAATGCTGCTCCTGCCTCTAATATGACAAACAAATCGGAACGGTCACGTAAAATCACCTAGCAAATATTATCTCAAAACCGGTTTCCAAAAACTAAACATTAAACATGACTTTAGAAGTAAAGTAATACACATCCTGATCGGAAAGCACCGACGGAGGATACCCTCATCTGGCGTCTAGGGAAAGTGCCTGACGTTGCCGAACAAGGATCAACCGATAGAACGATTTGAAACACCCGTGTTTTTATGATATGTCGAAAAATTGGGGAAAGTGTTTAAAGGTGCTCAGGCAACACCCTCATTATCCTTATATCATACATTTTCCTCGTTTGTGAGATTAATTTGAAAGGACAGTGGAATCTATGTTTCTTGTATTAAAGTGCATTATTTTGGTTAATCAAGACAACCAATAATACCATGGCTGTGCTGCTAACCATTATACATTGTACAAAAGGCAATTACGAGATTTGGCAGGCAATTTTGTAGCCGACGTTTATTTTATAGTTTGGTGAATATCAATCGTCCCCTGGTAAGCCCAGGTCGGTAAAGCACTCGCTTACTCCCAACTAAAGGTCGCGTGTCCTCACTGCACTGGTGTGTTAATTGTCGCTAACTCATCAACTGCTACTTTACGCCATTTCTCTTCCTTATGTGGGAGACGTACATTTTATGTTACAAGTACAAAATAGTATATACATGTAGTATATAATTATATTTAACACTCAATATATTTCCAAATCAATTGCATATCCGAAAAAATCAAATTAAGATCAGCAGTTAGAAGCATCAGTTCTAACTGCATGAAATTCACAGTAACATAATTAGAGTACATGGTTTAATCAATCAGTTTGAAACGCTCATCGGCACCGTGATTTCTGAAAGAATATCAGACAATTTTAACAAAACGAGGCTTTACATGTTTGTTGTCATCCTCTGGGTTTACAGTCTTTAAATAGTTTTAAAAAATCCACAGCGTGACCCTCCAAATGTACGCTATCCTCAGCGTTTCCCTCAAAATATGTACTGCCATCAGCGTGCCCCTCAAATTATGTACTGTCATCAGCGTGCACGCAAAATATGAACTGCCATCAGCGTGCCCCTCAAAATATGTTCTGTCATCATCGTTCCCCACAAAATATGAACTGCCATCAGCGTGCCCCTCAAAAAATGTACTGTCAGCAGCGTGCCCCTCAAAATATATACTGTCATCATCGTTCCCCGCAAAATATGCACTGCCATCAGCGTGCCCCTCAAAATATGTACTGCCATCAGCGTGCCCCTCAAAATATGTACTGCCATCATCGTTCCCCGCAAAATATGTACTGCCATCAGTGCGCCCCTGAAAATATGTACTGTCATCAGCGTGCCTCTCCAAATATGTACTGTAATCAGCGTGCCCCTCAAAATATGTACTGCCATCAGCGTGCCCCTCAAAATATGTACTGCCATCATCGTTCCCCGCAAAATATGTACTGCCATCAGTGCGCCCCTGAAAATATGTACTGTCATCAGCGTGCCCCTCAAAATATATACTGCCATCAGCGTGCCCCTCAAAATATATACTGCCATCAGCGTGCCCCTCAAAATATGTACTGTCATCAGCGTGCCCCTCAAAATATGTACTGCCATCAGTGTGCCCCGCAAATTATGTACTGCCATCAGTGTGCCCCTCAAAATATGTACTGCCATCAGCGTGCTTCTCAAAATATGTACTGCCATCAGCGTGCCCCGCAAAATATGTACTGCCATCAGTGTGCTCCGCAAATTATGTACTGCCATCAGTGTGCCCCTCAAAATATGTACTGCCATCAGCGTGCTTCTCAAAATATGTACTGCCATCAGTGTGCCCCGCAAATTATGTACTGCCATCAGTGTGCCCCTCAAAATATGTACTGCCATCAGCGTGCTTCTCAAAATATATACTGCCATCAGCGTGCCCCACAAAATATGTACTGTCATCAGCGTGCCCCGCAAAATAAGTACTGCCATCAGTGTGCCCCTCAAAATATGTACTGCCATCAGCGTGCTTCTCAGAATATGCACTGTCAAGTTCCCGTCACTCTAGATATATGGTAAAACATGCTCCTCTAGTTGTATACCGTTATCAGTATACTCTTTCAAATATGTAAGAGTATATTCGGACAGAGATAAGTTGGCCGGGCTCTAAATAGTAACAGAACATAAACATTCTTGTTTACATTTTCACCTAAAGTGAATCAATTTGCTGTGATAACTTCATGACAATAATTGATGAGAAATTAGCTCAGTAGGTACAGTCGAAGGTCGCCTTCGCAACGAAAGTTTGTGTTTTTGTTCTGTGCGAGTTCGTATCCAATTTATGACTTTTAAAATAGTAATACATTTTTTTTTAAAATACAAAATGTAGTAATATTTCTTTTTATTTTTCAGTATATTCTACTGTTTTTTTTTTGTGATTTCTTTTAGAGATTTCGTAATTTAAACGTAATAGGAAAATGAAAACATATAAGGTAAAATAACGTGCATTCGAACCAGCTACCTTTAAAATGCCATAATGGGTATCCTAGTCATATCCACAAAAAATTCCGGTAAATTTGATGTGAAGGTCATTGTAGTGTTTATTTACTATTGTTAGATTTAGCCCGGCCAAATTATGTTTGTCCAAATATACCATAATGTCCCAACAAATATATAATGTCAAAATTTTGTTCAAATGTGTAATGTCAACATTCCATTCCTCTAAATATGTACAGTAAATCGTGAACAAACTGTCTCTAAAGATACACTTTCAACAGCGTACCCCCTTTAGCTAGCGTTTTCCTACAAAGATTCCTACACTGCCGACAGCGTAGCCAAGCCATGCCCAGTAAGAACAAATATAATGCAAAAATACATTGATGTACGTGTAGATACGATAAAATATCATAAAAATACGTTAATTGATACCCAACAATACTCAGGTGTGGAAAAATATAAACTTATGCACAATTTCATTAACAAAATTCTGGTCAACATTCCATCGACACATTGTACATACGTACTTTCACTGAGTGCTCCGTTCTTGTTCATTTCTCTACTTGTTTGGCGTTTGTGGTAAAATTTCGTCAATTTATGATGTAAGCTAATGCAGTTTGTATGTTTGACATAATAACGTTTGTTGCCTTAATGTCAATACGGCCTTATTATGGTTTATGAAGCGAATATTTTCCCGAAATATTATCTATTCTCAGAAAAACCGGCGTTTATAAACATAAAAATCTTAACATTTTCATATTTTTAACTTTTCTTCGACCGGCGAATTCTCGTAGAACAAGATCGTGTTAAAATATGACAATATGGCTTTTAAAATTTATAAGTGTATAACAATATAAAATAAACTATCAGTGAGTGCAGGACAGCATTATAAAAGTCGCTGTCTAAAATCGGGTCCATTCTAAACGAGTGACTCGGAGACTATTTTTTTGAAAAACTCCGTTCTTGGTTTGGGTTAGCGCTGTCGTCGTATGACGTCTGTCTATTTTCAGTAGACTTCCATATGGTCACCTTAACTGCGAGTCAAATTCCACTCGGGTGTATACTTTGTACAGATGTCAGTTATTAAATGGATATCAACCAAGTACACTTCAAATCTTCCTCCATATAACCCTTCCAAAATAAGAATCCATTATCCTGTTTCTGATTTCTGATTATAGCAATAAATTCGAATTTCAAAAGCTCTCAAGTCCAGAATTTATTCATTTGAATGATCTGCTTGCCATCTTCACGGTGACATTTTTAGTCGAACATACTTTAATTTTTGGCTAGTTAGAATTACAGTAGTCTACCCTGAATTGTCTAGTACGTTATATATTAGTTTTGACTGGTTCTTAGAAGATGTTAATACACTTGTTACTATATATAATAACAAAAATGAGCCTATTTGCGGCTGATTATGGCGATCACGTGATTGATTATCGCCTATCCGCCCGGTCCGCAATCTCATAATCATAATCGGACCGGCTGAACGGTTCTCCATAGATATAATGAAATCGAACAATTGTATTAAAGACACTTCAGAGCGGGGCCGGAAGTTGATAATCGGACCGGAGAATGAATAATCACCTTCGGCCTAAAGCCCTCGCGGTGATTATTCATTCTCCGGGCCGATTATCACCTTCCGGCTCGGCTGTGTCGTGTATTAACATATAATTAGTACACTTGTTACTATGTATAGTAACAAAAATGAGCCTATTTGTGGCTGATTATGACCATCACGTGATTGATTATCGCCTTTCCGACCGGTCCAAAATCTCATAATCATAATCTGACCGGCTGAACGGGCGCACGTTACGTTATTCATGTAAAAATGACGTCACGTTGGAGCCAAAATGACGTTACGTTGCTCATATGCAAGATTTCTTTTCCAATTTTATTAACTCTTAGCGCATATTATTGGTTACAACTTTAGATTATATCTACATCAGTAATATTTTAATAATTGGTGTATTTTTTTCAGTATACGAGTGTGTGTGTAGTCACATAAATTTTGATTTAAAACAAACATATCAATAAAAATGGTCATACTGTTTCACAAAACTATTTCATTTCTTTGTTTAAGGAATAATTCGTGAAAGCAGACGAAGAACACTAAACATTAACCGTTGTAGTTGGCGCTTTTCTGATATAGAACACATGTGAAAAAATAATGTTTTCTTATGGTTGCTTAGCGACGTCTATCGACATTCCATGTTTAAATAAGAAATATCAATCACAAAGTTCGTTCTGATTTTTTAGAACTTCTATTTTAGGTCACAAAATGTTGTTCAACTCCAGTTCTATCAAATTATGTCTACATTCGGCAATTTTATAGGAAGCCAAGAATGCCATGTATTCAAATTAGCTGAGCTGGTTGAGTACTCGGCAGTCGCCAGGTGGACCACTTTGTCCCATATCACAGGCTATAATCTATTGTTTAATGAATATCATTTCATCCGTCTCCTGGTAAGGTCAGGTTGGCAAAGAACTCGTTTACTCCCAAATAAAGAAGGCGTGTTCTCATTGCACTATTGTTTTTATTGTCTATAACACATCAACTGTAACTTCTCGTCATTTCCATTCCTTGTTTGAGAGACAATTTTATGTTGAAATGACACTGTACTGGTATAGTATTATATTTATCACTCAATATATTTCCAAATCAATTCCAAATCCAAATAATTAAATTAAGATCAGCAATTATAGGCGTCAGTATAAACAGCACGGAATTCTCAGTAACATAGTTAAAGTACATGGTTTAATCAATCAGTTTCAAGCGATCATTGGAACCTTGATTCCTGATTGAATATCGAACAATTTTACCGAAACGAGGCTTTTCGTGTTTACTTTTACGTATACCAATGGTAGTTTAACAATCTCGAAATAATTTTTAAAATTCAAAGCGCGGGCCTCCAAATGTGCTCTGTCTTTAACGTGCCCCTCAGAAAATGCACTGCCATCAGCGTGGTTCTCAAAATATGTACTGCCATCAGCGTGCTTTTCAAGAAATGAACTGGCATCAGCGTGCTTCCGAGAATATGACTGTCATCAGCGAGCGTTTCAAAATATGTACTGCCATCAGCGAGCTTCTCAAAATATGTACTGTCATCACCGTGCTTCTCAGAAAATGAACTGACATCAGCGTGCTTCTCTAAATAAGTACTGTCATCAACGTGCCCCTCAAATATGTACTGTCACCAGCGTGCTTCTCTAAATATGTACTGTCATCAGCGTGCCCCTCAAATATGTACTGCCATCAGCGTGATTCTCAGAATATGTACTGTCATCAGCGTGCCCCTCAGAAAATGTACTGCCATCAGCGTGCTTATCAGAAAGTGTACTGTCATTAGCGTGCCCCTCAAATATGTACTGTCATCAGCGTGCCCCTCAGAAAATGTACTGTCACCAGCGTGCCCCTCAGAATATGTACTGTCACCAGCGTGCTTCTCTAAATATGTACTGTCATCAGCGTGCCCCTCAAATATGTACTGCCATCAGCGTGCTTCTCAGAATATGTACTGCCATCAGCGTGCTTATCAACAAATGTACTGTCATCAGCGTGCCCCTCAAATATGTACTGTCATCAGCGTGCCCCTCAGAAAATGTACTGCCATCAGCGTGCTTATCAGAAAATGTACTTTCATCAGCGTGCCCCTCAAATATGTACTGTCATCAACGTGCCCCTCAGAAAATGTACTGTCACCAGCGTACCCCTAGACATATGGCAAAACGTGCTCCTCGAGTTTTGAACTTTTATCAGTCTGATCTTTCAAATAATGTTCAACCAAATATGTATTGTCAAAATCATGTTTAAATGTGTTTTGTCAACATTCTTTCGTCTAAATATGTAGCATGCATTGTGAACAAATTGTCTTTAAATATACACTGCCGACAGCGAACCCAAGTCATGCCCAGTAAAAACACATCTTATGAAAAAACACGTTGAAATACGATAAAATACAAATATACCATTAAAAAACCGTTAAAATAATACAATTTCATAAACGAAATTCTGGTCAAAATTCCATCGACACACTGTACATACTTTTACTGAATGCTCCGTTCTTGTTCATTACTCTACTGGTTTGGCGTTTGTAGTAAATTTTCGTCAATTTTATGATGTAAGCTAATGTTGTTTCCATGTTTGTTATGATAACGTTAGTTGCCTCACTGTCAATATGGTCTTATTGTGGTTTTAAAAACCGTTTTCCCCCGAAATATTATCTTTTCTCAGAAATAACCGGCGTACATAAACACGAAAATCATATCATTATCATATTTTTAAATTTTGTCGACTGGCGAATTCTCGTAGAACAAGATTGTGTTAAAAGATGACAATATGAGTTTTAAAACCTTTAAGTGTATTGCAATATAAAACAAACTATCATTGAGTACAGGATAAAAGCTAAAAGTCTCTGCCTGTTATGTGTCCACTAGCACTACGCCTTGTATGTTTTTATGTTATTCTATGCTCGGCTGGTTAAGTTGACTGCTGTCTTCCCTGTCCGACTGAATGTTATCTTTTTAGTAGTCCCAATCACATGATCGTCTTAACTGCGGGTCGAATTCCACCCAGGTGTATACGTTGTATGTTATTTAGTTGGCATACCCCTTATTACAAAGTTGTATCCAAAGTGTTCTTCCTACAAATGTAATAATCAATTTGTTTGCCGATTATATAATGCCAATAAATGTGAATTTAAAACATAACTCATGCACAAAATATTTTCATTTGAAACATTCGTTTGAAATCTCTTCGTTAACCCATTAATGTATGTCGGACTAATACTTATATACATGTATATCAACCTCAATATTGGGCTAGGAGTAAAATGGTCTACCTAGATTCGAAAAGTATGTTAGTTCTAATGAGTTCTGCAAAGGCGTTAATCTAATTAGTTTAATGATATCATGTAAACAAACGTCGACCGGAATGTGTTCTTAATAAAATTAAAAACGAACAAACAAGCACTTAACCAATTTGGTAAACAGATCCGGCAAGTGTTTATATTTTTCAAATTAACATGCCATATCGCGGACGTGTGTGCATTTGAGTCTCCCATTAATGGTGTTAAACATTAAAGGAAAACCACTGACTGCACTTGACTGCACTTGAATCACACATTAATGTTCATGGTAACGAACCAGGTCCGCATTGTGTATCAAACTGCAGAAAACAGTTTAATTTCATAGAAATATGTTCAGCATACCGGACATAACTTCCATGGGTGGCACGGGCTTTCATGACCATTTAAAATACGATAAAATTAGAGAAGCCTGGCGGCTATTTACTGTATCATAAACATACTCATACTAATACAAATCGTAATCAATCAAGTCGGGACCACATGGGTATTATAAAGCTACCGTGGTTTGCTGGTTAAATAAACGTTTATTGTAGGCTGTTATTGAGCAACATAATCGGTTTGGAAAATAAAACCTCCATCTGTATGAGTGCGTGTATCTTATTGTGATTCATCCAACAAAGCTTTGAGCTGATATTTATATTACCGATTATTGGGGACATATATGATGTTTGATATCAAAGCCAGTCAGGGATCGAGTTAAGATAGGTTAGATTGGTACTCTTGAATCTAATTTAGTTGATGTTATAGTCATTTTACTTTAAACTACTCACATATTACAGAACAACACTATTTAGCTCAAACGTTTCGCTTACTGGTTAATCCTTTAGGGTGCATTGTCAATGCCCTTTAGGACGGTTTACAATGGAAGGACATTAACGTATGTCCGGTATAACTCCAAAGATAGTAATTGCATATTTCAGTACATACACAAACAAAAAACTGCCATATTTTGGTGATACTAACTTAAAATTGATTGATGTTAACGTCGACCCATAAAGGCATTCCAACACCTAGTACAATATTATGTAACACAATTGGACTGTATCTCATGTTTCTTCGCGTATTGTAATAATGTTTTGACTTGTTGAATAACACCGTTGATAGGATGGTGGAAAAGGAGTTACTATTCATTAGTTCTAGGTAAATGTTCCTTACTTTATGACATACGAAGTTTACATTCTACAAATTATTCACAAATTCCATAAGGTACTGTCGCGTAAAAAATATTCCCAAACCGGTATTTAAACCTAGGTGATCCTTGTGACCGTGTTATGCTTTTCGAACAAGACTAGCCAGACTGAACACACCAAAACTGGTACGGAAGTGAAAGCTTTCATATTTATTCGGTTGTGCAAATATCTGGATTTGTTAAATACATCGGAAATGGAACGCAATCTAAGTGCTATCGATATACTAATTTCATCTATGAACTTGTGAATTCATTTATTTAAACGATACCTAATTTAAAAAAAATAATTGCGCCAGTGGTTTAGTTTGAAATGCACGATCACAAATATTGAGCTGATAGAAATCTTTTCATTTAAGATGTTAACAAATTGAGCGTTTTCGTTACCCTTAAGGAGTATGGGCAAATCAATTTGGAGCAAACATTACATGTGTCAACCAACCTCTCGTATTTCTCGGAATGCTTCGGTGTTTATCGCTAAAACAATTGGTCTATGTCTTTTAACGAATAAACCTTGGAACATTTCATGTCTTTATGAAATGACGTGTATGCAATAATCGGTCGAAACGTTATTGCATGCATTGTTGGTGGCTTCATATACAGATAGTACAAGTATCGCTGGTTTCGTTAGATTGATGTATCATATTCAGTCTATGTGTGTAGTTTCATAGATCTTGATATATCTTTTTATTTTATAAAAAATCCATATGAATAAAAGATGTCATACTGTTTCACAAAACTAGTTTATTTCAGTTTTCAAGGAGTGATCCATAACATTAAACATAAACCATTGAAGTTGGCGCTTTTCTGTCATAGAACACATGTGAAAAAACAATGTTTTTTTATGGTTGCATAGCGACGTCTGTCGACAATCCATGTTTGACACCAAAACAATCAATTACAAATTCTGATTTTCAGAACTTTTAATTTAGGCCACAAACTGTGGTTCAACTTGAGTTTTTTACAAATTATGTCTACATTTAGCAATTTTATAGGACACAGTATGCCAAGAATCGAAACAGACAAAAATGGGTGAATTGAAGGTGAGTGGCAAGTTCGACCTTACGTTGGACGTTAAATGTAATGTTATTCAGTCGAACATTTCACTATAATATTCCATGTGATTTCCGTCTTAGAGATAAATCAAGACCAATTTTATATAGATATGTTGGTTATAGTTGCATGTATCATGATTGGAATGGTATTTACTCGTATCCGCAATATATGTACAATTAAGGATATACCGTCTAACAAAAATTGTCTAATTCAGATATTTATTTAAAGGGTATTCTTTCTTGGAGATAAATAGAAATGTTTTTTGGGGTCGTACTTGTATTAATCTTATTTTAAAGGTACTTACTCGTAAACGTAAGAATAAAAACGTCTAACAAGAAATGGTAAGGTGTTTTGTAGGCAAGTTCGTACTTAAAAAAAAAGAAATTGTCTTATGCATAGCGAAACACATACGCTCATTCCACGGGGAGTCATGGCCACAATGGCTTCAAATTAGCTGAGCTGCTCGGGTACTAAACAGTCGCAGGGAAAAACGTCTTTGTTCCACATCAAAGGCTATATTTAATAACTTTATGAGTATAAACTACTCCAATATAAGAACAAAGTATTCTGTATGTATTGCATGTGGTCCATTTCCACTAGAGGAAGGAGTGTACCGTCTTAGTTGTCATCACTGAATTAGCTATAATGCTGCTCCTGCCTCTAATATGACAAACAAATCGGAACGGTCACGTAAAATCACCTAGCAAATATTATCTCAAAACCGGTTTCCAAAAACTAAACATTAAACATGACTTTAGAAGTAAAGTAATACACATCCTGATCGGAAAGCACCGACGGAGGATACCCTCATCTGGCGTCTAGGGAAAGTGCCTGACGTTGCCGAACAAGGATCAACCGATAGAACGATTTGAAACACCCGTGTTTTTATGATATGTCGAAATATTGGAGAAAGTGTTTAAAGGTGCTCAGGCAACACCCTCATTATCCTTATATCATACATTTTCCTCGTTTGTGAGATTAATTTGTGAAGGACAGTGGAGTCTATGTTTCTTGTATTAAAGTGCATTATTTTGGTTAATCAAGACAACCAATAATACCATGGCTGTGCTGCTAACCATTATACATTGTACAAAAGGCAATTAAGAGATTTGGCAGGCAATTTTGTAGCCGACGTTTATTTTATAGTTTGGTGAATATCAATCGTCCCCTGGTAAGCCCAGGTCGGTAAAGCACTCGTTTACTCCCAACTAAAGGTCGCGTGTCCTCACTGCACTGGTGTGTTAATTGTCGCTAACTCATCAACTGCTACTTTCCGCCATTTCTCTTCCTTATGTGGGAGACGTACATTTTATGTTACAAGTACAAAATAGTATATACATGTAGTATAGAATTATATTTAACACTCAATATATTTCCAAATCAATTGCATATCCGAAAAATCAAATTAAGATCAGCAGTTAGAAGCATCAGTACTAACTGCATGAAATTCACAGTAACATAATTAGAGTACATGGTTTAATCAATCAGTTTAAAACGCTCATCGGCACCGTGATTTCTGAAAGAAAATCAGACAATTTTAACAAAACGAGGTTTAACATGTTTGTTGTCATCCTCTGGGTTTACAGTCTTTAAATAGTTTTAAAAAATCCACAGCGTGACCCTCCAAATGTACGCTATCCTCAGCGTTTCCCTCAAAATATGTACTGCCATCAGCGTGCCCCTCAAAATATGTACTGCCATCATCGTTCCCCGCAAAATATGTACTGCCATCAGTGTGCCCCTCAAAATATGTACTGGCATCAGCGTGCCCCTAAAAATATATACTGCCATCAGCGTGCCCCTCAAAATATGTACTGTGATCAGCGTGCCCCTCAAATATATACTGCCATCAGCGTGCCCCTCAAAATATGTACTGTCATCAGCGTGCCCCGTAAAATATGTACTGCCATCAGTGTGCCCCTCAAAATATGTACTGCCATCAGTGTGCCCCTCAAAATATGTACTGTGATCAGTGTGCCCCTCAAAATATGTACTGTCATCGGCGTGCTTCTCAGAATATGCACTGTCATCGGCGTGCTTCTCAGAATATGCACTGTCAAGTTCCCGTCACTCTAGATATATGGTAAAACATGCTCCTCTAGTTGTATACCGTTATCAGTATACTCTTTCAAATATGTAAGAGTATATTCGGACAGAGATAAGTTGGCCGGGCTCTAAATAGTAACAGAACATAAACATTCTTGTTTACATTTTTACCTAAAGTGAATCAATTTGCTGTGATAACTTCATGACGATAATTGATGAGAAATTAGCTCAGTAGGTACAGTCGAAGGTTGCCTTCGCAACTAAAGTTTGTGTTTTGTTCTGTGCGAGTTCGTATCCAATTTATGACTTTTAAAATAGTAATATTTCTTTTTCTACTGTTTTTTTGTGATTTCTTTTAGAGATTTCGTCATTTAAACGTAATAAGAAAATGAAAACATATAAGGTAAAAAACGTGCAATCGAACCAGCTACCTTTAAAATGTCATAACGGGTATCCTAGTCATATCCACAAAAAAATCCGGTAAAATTGATGTGAAGGTCATTGTATTGTTTGTTTACTATTGTTAGATTTAGCCGGCCAAATTATGTTTGTCCAAATATACCATAATGTCCAAACAAATATATATTGTCAAAATTTTGTTCAAATGTGTAATGTCAACATTCCATTGCTCTAAATATGTACAGTAAATCGTGAACAAACTGTTTCTAAAGATACACTTTCAATAGCGTACCCCCTTTAGCTAGCGTTTCCTACAAAGATTCCTACACTGCCGACAGCGTAGCCAAGCCATGCCCAGTAAGAACAAATCTCATGCAAAAATACATTGATATAGTTACGATAAAATATCATAAAAAACCGTTAATTGATACCCAACAATACTCAGGCGTGGAAAAATATAGACTTATGCACAATTTCATTAACAAAATTCTGGCCAACATTCCATCGACACATTGTACATACTTTCACTGAGTGCTCCGTTCTTGTTCATTTCTCTACTGGTTTGTAGTTAGTGGTAAAATTTCATCAAATTATGATGTAAGCTAATGCAGTTTGTATGTTTGACATAATAACGTTTGTTGCCTTAATGTCAATACGGCCTTATTATGGTTTATGAAGCTAATATTTCCCCGAAATATTATCTATTCTCAGAAAAACCGGCGTTTATAAACATAAAAATCTTAACATTTTCATATTTTTAACTTTTCTTCGACCGGCGAATTCTCGTAGAACAAGATCGTGTTAAAATATGACAATATGGCTTTTAAAATCTATAAAATCTATAAAATAAACTACCAGTGAGTGCAGGACAGCATTATAAAAGTCGCTGTCTAAACGAGTGACTCGGAGACTATTTTTTTGAAAAACTCCGTTCGTGGTTTGGGTTAGGTCTGTCGTTGTATGACGTCTGGTTATTTTCAGTAGACTACCATATGATCACCTTAACTGCGAGTCAAATTCCACTTGGGTGTATACTTTGTACAGAAGTCAGTTATTAAATGGATATCAACCAAGTACAATGCAAATCTTCCTTCATAGTTACCCTTCCAAAATAATTATCCATTATCCTGTTTATGAAATAAATAATATGATTTCCGATTATAGCAACAAATTCGAATTTCATAAAGCTCTCAAGGCCAGAATCTATTCATTTAAATGATCTGCTTGCAATCTTCACGGTGAACTTTTTAGTCGAACATACTTTAACTATTGACTAGTTAGAAATACAGTAGTCTACCCTGTTTCGTCTAGTTCGTTATATCGTATTAGTTTTGACTGGTTCTGAGAAGATGCTATACTATGATGATATTATGAATATTATATACACTTAACAAATCTTATAAGTTTGCACGTATTTTTACCGTATAACTTTTTTTTATTTATGAATATTTCTGTCTGAAATTGTGTGCACATGCTTTTGAATAACACAAAATTGGATTCTTAATTTTATTCTTAAAAAGTAAATATAGCGTTTTACTGAACCATGAAACATCAAAACACGTAAATTATACGAGAAATTGACGCATAGGAGCATTTAATATATGGTCATTTAAAATTTAAGATATATCGTCACGTTCAAAAACACAAAACGATGCGATTTTTCACTCAGCAAGATGGTGGTTTTAACTTTTAAAAATACAATTTTAATTTATGGTCAAGGGGAGGAAATTCTTTAGAAATTGCATTTCAAAGTAAAAAGTGGACAGTTATAAACCTAAATTGAACTTTATTCTTATCATTGTTTTCTTTATTCCTGTCGTACACTTGAACACGAACTTGATCAGCAAAGAGGACACACAGCTACGTTAACAACCTGACAACTACCCGATGAACACAAGACAAAAACGTGTGACATTAGCTTTTGCTGATGTCATTATTTGTTTATTCTGAAAATTGTTATCATATTGTAATAAAATTAATTGAAGTGTAATCCCACATATCCGATCTACATATTGTGAACATTTCAGCAAGATCAAACACATATTGACCGAGTTATTGGTAAATATATGCATGCACACTAATAAGATTTGTTAAGTGTACTGTCGTGTCCTCGATATGTGCACTGCCACAAGCGTATTTTTCATAATACAATCTGTCAATAATTGGATTCCCCTTCAAATGTGCTGCCAACAGCGTGCCTCTCCGAATGTGTCAACCGTATGTCCGTCTATATGTTCACTGACATCAACATGTCCCTTTAAATGCGCATTGCCAACAGCGTGTCCTTCCAAATGTGCCCTATCAACAGGGTGTCTGCCTAAATGAGTAGTGTCAACAGCGTATCCTTCCAAATGTGCACTTGCAACAGTATGTCCATCCAAATGTGCCCTATCAACAGGGTGTCTGCCTAAATGAGCAGTGTCAACAGCGTACCCTTTAAAATGTGCGCTTGCAACAGTATGTCTTTCCAAATGTGCACTGTCAACAGCGTGTCCGTCTAAATGACCAGTGCCAACAGCGTGTCCGCCTAAATGAGCACTTGCAACAGTATGTCCTTCCAAATGTGCCCTGTCAACAGCGTGTCCGTCTAAATGAGCAGTGTCGACATCGTGTCCGCCTAAATGAGTAGTGTCAACAGCGTGTCTGCCTAAATGAGCAGTGTCAACAGCGTGTCCGCCTAAATGAGTAGTGTCAACAGCGTGTCCGCCTAAATGAGCAGTGTCAACAGCGTGTCCGCCTAAATGAGCAGTGTCAACAGCGTGTCCGCCTAAATGACCAGTGCCAACAGCGTGTCCGCCTAAATGAGCACTTGCAACAGTATGTCCTTCCAAATGTGCCCTGTCAACAGCGTGTCCGTCTAAATGAGCAGTGTCAACAGCGTGTCCGCCTAAATGAGCAGTGTCAACAGCGTGTCCGCCTAAATGAGCAGTGTAAACAGCGTGTCCGCCTAAATGAGCAGTATCAACAGCGTGTCCGCCTAAATGAGCAGTGTCAACAGCGTGTCCGCCTAAATGAGCAGTGTCAACAGCGTGTCCGCCTAAATGAGCAGTGTCAACAGCGTGTCCGCCTAAATGAGCAGTGTCAACAGCGTGTCCCTCCTAATACACACTGTCATAATCAGTGTGTCCCTCTTATTGTGCACGGACAAAAGCGCACCTCTCCAAATGTGCCTAGCACTGAAGGAATTATTTATTGTGTGTGTGTTTATCCTGTGCCTTTCGTCCTCAGCTGTGTCTGTTGAGAGTTGCCTTCCCTTGTCCGATTTGTTATTATCTTTTTTTATATTGCAAGCATAAGGAATACGACAAGTATTTGTTAAAAAAAACTTAATTCACACATTTCTTTTTTATTGATCACGAGAAGGCCACAATGTCACACTATTTGTGTAATTGTATTGTCATCATATGAACCAATTTAGGACGTTCAGGAACACTGTGATAGTATAGGAGACAATTATCGTTATGTCGACCTACCTTAACGTTGATAGTACGACAATATTGTGAGAACATTATTTTAGAATTCCCAAAGCCCTGAAGTAGAATAAGTTTTTATGTTAGTGAAACCTTTCATGAGTTAGATTTCTGTCTGTGGTCACAATCAGAATAAATCATGACAGGAAGCTACTGTTCCTTCGAGATAGAACAAATCTAGTTGGCTAGCCGGATTGTTACATGACTGTCATACGCAGTGGTTGCTGACTAAAACACTGACGGTATCACGTGGTACGAAGTCTGCAGAGTCTGTGCTTCATTGTGACGATTTGGCAGTACTTGGACAACGTATGGATTAAAGCGTTCCACGTCGTCGTCAAACTAGTTATTCACTGATAATCAAATATATATCGTGTACAATTCAGACACTAGCGGTTCGAACGCTGGCTGTTAGTCACTGGTGTACTTTTGGTCACGTGTCAGGCAGAAAGAAAAAATCATTCTGGTCATTGATAGTGTTTATTTTTTAACCAGCGTTCGTGAGTAGTTTTGGGAGCTCATTCAATCGTATGCGCTCGTCATTTCGCTGTGATAAGTGTTGACTGGGATGTTCTATAATGCAATTATAATTATTTATCCGTTTGCGTACACTTTTAACCGTCGCGTTTCTCTCTTAAAAAACGGTCACGTGATTTGGATCTACTCGTTCAACAATCAAACATAAAAAGGTGAAAAGCTGGTGTTATTGATAACATTTATAAATTTGAAATCTGTTATTGTAAGTATTGAGTCTGCTCAGTGTATCACTGAAGCTCACGGCAAACTCTTTAATGTTGTTTTAATAACGGAATGGGACAAGAGAAATATCAATATAGTTAACGGTTATTGTCTGTGTGTGACTATTTTCGCCTCGTGTCACTGTTATAGTGTGTAGGAGATATCCAAGGAAGGGACTCTTAATATTCACGTGCAAGTTGCAGCTATGAGATATTTATTACTGTGTCTCGTGCATATCACTCCTCTCACGTGCCTCTTTCAGGGTAAGTATGAAAATATGTTGTTTTTTTCTTCGTAAATTATTGTCTCTTCTGTGAAACTTTCTAATTGTCGTTGATTAGATAGTGTCTTTCCTCTAGAGTAATTTTGAGAAAATTATACGGTTATATTACATTTGTTTTTGTTCCTTATTTGCTCCTACTATCATTTATTGTCTGAGATAGAGTTGTCATTAAAATTCTGTATAACACGTTGGAGTGTAATCTTCTGACTATATGGAATGATTTCTGGATGTTCAAAGAACATGTATACGAACGAAAAGTCGTTTTCTGAATTTTAAACTTATTTGACAGAAGCTGGAAATTGTCAGTCGGGAAAAGGCGATATACATTACAGAGGTTATATTCTTGTTTATATACAAGATATTCCGGGACTGAATTTTAATCAAGCAATTAAAAATATGTTTAGTGAAGTGGCGTATGTGTATGCATACCTTGGATTCTAATTATAGAAAACAAACGCATATATAGAAAAACGATGCTCGTGTTTTTATTGTAACATTAACATCGGCCTTGATTTAAATCGCGTATTATATGGCTTAATATATTTAAATAACCCTGTTTAACATTTAAATAACATTTAGGTACATATACAGTGCATATATATGAGCCGCTCTTCAGAAATATCGGGCCTAGTGACAAAATTATGAAAATCATTACGATGTATCATAAAAAATGCAAGACTCTTAAACAGTTTCTGAACATTTGAGCAAAATATAGCATCCGTTTACAAAGTTATATACCTGTTAAACGAACTTTTTATAGATATATATTATAGGTGCGGTATTTATTTACATATCTAAATGTGAATATTTAAAAGGTTGGCGTGGAATGACTTTAAATTTACACCGAATATTCAATTTATTCGTCAGACATGTTTTTTATAGTATCCACTATGACACTTACCGGTATATAGAATTAACAGTCATACAAAGTTCTTAAAAAAAGTGCGAGCCTCTAAAGTCGACGGATCGGTATTTGTGTAACAGTTTAGTTTGTTTTCCAGCAAATTCTGACTGACGTTCTATCTAGTATGTTATATAGTCGTGCACAATGTATTCTGTGCTTGAAAATAAACTTTTGAGCTTAAATCTGACAACTTAATCGATACAAAAAATAATCATCTCGGAGAAGAAAACTAATTTAAAGGGGTTTAACATCACGGATTGGACCATTTATTCATGAAACAATTATTTTCTATAGTCTTAATTTGAGAAAATGAAAACCACACGCTTTTAAAAAAAAACAGGTAACCTAGAGAACTAATATTGCACCGATTGGTCGGAATTGGAGTGTGTGACTTAACCATGTTGTTTCAGTTTTTTATGTCTCAAAGTTTGACTACAAGCCCGTCGTGATAGCGCAGTGTATAAATAAACTATCTATAAAGCAGACATCTGACTCCCGGGCAATCCTGGTTCAAATACTGGGTCGGGCAGGTGACAATATGTTCATCAATATATCCCACATGTGGAGAAGGTGTCGTTGCTTGTGGAATATTTAGTTAGTACTAGCAAACACTTAATTTCAAGAAAACTTATTTAATTTCCTGACCTGTGAATGGAACTGAAAACTTGTTGAGAGACGGCGCTTAACAAGGCTAAAAACACAACAATTAACTTTTGTGTGTAATTGGGCACGGTGAATCCGTACATATCAAACGCGGAAGTGACGGAATCTTTAGCTGCATTTTATCATCCTCATGGTGTTGGTGACTGGTGAAGCTTGTATGTTTGAAATATAACGACACAAGTATGAATTGAAAGAGGGCTTAATTTTGTAAAGCCAGAGCCCTTATACACAGTATAAGGCTCTACCAAAGTATATATATGAAAAAGAGGCTTTACCAAATTTTATTTCATGTTTCGTGTTTATTTATCTAATCACTATATGAAACTATGAAATATTGTCTCGTTAAGTTAGGCAGCAAATATTTGAGTAGATATTTTATTTCTGTATGTTTAAAGTTTATGTCGTGAATAGCCATGAAAATGGAAAAAATGTCATTTTTTGCTTAATAAAATAATGTTATATTTTCCGCAGATTTGTCAACATATTACAGTGAAGTTCCGCTAATAAGACCACTTAAATCATTTCGAAATCATGCAGGTTTTTGCAATGTTGTGGTCCCAAAGTATTAATTTTAGAACAAAAAAGGTCCGCTTTTAAGACCGATTCGCTAATAAGACCACATTTTGACTGGTCTTATTAGCGGAACTTCACTCTATAAGGAAAATTGAGATACGCATGCTCATTTTATTAGTCAGACAGTGTTATTTTAATTATAGGACGGATTGATAGGAGTATGCATTTTTATTTTTCAAAAAATGACATGGCCAAACTAAGTATTTTGTTAACATTTACAAATTTGACATCTAGTCTTGGTAGCCAAATGTTACCACTTGCTGATACATTAAACACATTTCGTGTTTTATTATTTGTAAACGTATAAATAGCTGTGAGTCAAAACAACATTCCACATGTGTTTGCAATTGATTTTAAAACACAAATCGAAATTGTACGTATTTACCTTTACATTGGGGACTAAGTATTATAACTTTTGTGTATACGTATTGATTAAAGTCGATTGTGAAAAAAGTTCATTGTCTGAAATATTAATCACTATCGACACACTCCAAATGGGATCCAAGCCACAAACATGTACATTTCACTCGAAAAAGAGGGATAAATTAATATACAAAAAAGAGCAAATTCGTCGGGACTTTGAAATTGCTCTAATTAGGCCGGTTGTTCGAATAATCGCTGCTCGTATTACCAAGGTTTTACTGTATAATATAAACACGGCACGATCGACCGAATTCTTATTATCAGCTTAGATTGAAAGCATATATATGCATTTTTCATGAGTTGTTATGCACAAGAACAAAAAACGGACATCGTGCATGCATTTTAGCTTTATTTGTAAACCATACCATGTATTTAAAGCAAATCGGCATATATGCACACCTATAGCCATTTACATAAATTAGAAAAAAAACAAAGGCTGGTGTTTTTTCGGTGGACTATGTATAACAGTATTGATTAAACAAAATGACAACACAATACATGCAGTATACTACAAACTGATAGGTGCGATTCTAAAATACAAAAAATTGTTATCATTTTTATACAATCTTGCACATTTAAAGAGGGCATACCCGTATCTTTTACAATTCTTAACTAATTAGTAATTACCATTATATATTCTTTCCAAGAAATGCAGAATAACTTATAGCTTAAAACTGCACATTTCATTTATTCCAAATTGTTTTAAACATAAAAAATCGCGAATTCTAATTACAACGTATGTTAAAGGTAATGGTTATATGCGCCATTCTAACACGATCTGCGGATTAATCCATATACGCACAGAGCAAACCAGGGCAAGTATTAATACCGCAATAAAATATGCCCATCAAATTTGGCTGTTACTATTTATGCCCCGTATCACGTGACATATTTATGAATGAATGAACGTAAACTGTATAGTAAAAACTTCAACGGGTCGGGAACAAGACAAGTTGCACGAGTATTCAGTGTTACAGCTATGACCCATCTATTCTTAGAAACTCCAATATTCTCTCGAAACTAAGTTTCATAAAAACTTCTGATACTCAATTCATTTATATTTTTCATTTCATGAAATAGATACCATATACTGGTGTTATTAAAAGTGTTTCAATGTTTAAAATGTGTTATTTCCTTCAGAAAATAACGAAGGTCGTTTTCATTAACGAGGGAGGTAAATGTATCAGCTAATAAGCCACTCAATTTCAGCGTGGAATTATGTTCAATGTCAAATGGGTGAAAATGGAATACGCGCAGTTAAATAGAACGGGATATTATCGTATTTAGAATCGAAATAAAAACTCTGTTCTTGTATTTTGTCGGTGAATAAAACACCTGCTACGCACTCGTGATTTAATTTTTCCGCATCCGAACTCCGGCCGTGTTTTATTCACCGACAAAATGCGCGAACAGATTTTTATTTCTTAAATATGCGCAAAAATAATCGTAGCGTAAATTCATTATCCACACTTTTAACGGAAGGTATTTCTGCATTTATGCATAAGAATATAAACTACAAAATGTAGTAATAAATGCTATAAGATTAAATTGTAAGTTCAATTTATGTAAAAATACAGAAACACCCACTTTAAATAAAATTTTAGATTGATTTTTTGTTTATAAAAACGTGACTGCACACCAGTGACCTTTATGTTCACAACAGGTAATCCCTATATGCTTTTAGACACTGAAGAAGGGGAGTAGTTTCCCGAAACATGTATGTGATAATGATTTATGATTAATAAATTTCGAAAGCTGTAGCTGATTTTTATTGAATCACAACGGGTAAAGAAATTAAATAAATTATACATGTATATATACACAATTTGAATACAAAGACTGGATTATTTTAGATTATTTTCTAAAGTATGTATCGAGATTTATTTGACTTTATACTATACTGTTTTCAAAAGTATTATATATTTAGTTCCGACTGCAGTTTATCGTTTTTGTCTGTATATCGTTATATGCTTTGTATTTTCATACCATGTTTTGTATAAACTGTTTTGTTTTTTGCAACTCATATGCATCTATCTGCGTAGGACTTGAGAATTGTTCTAATAGAACCAGCGGGTCCAGCTATATACTCATTGAAGAAATCACGGTGTGCATGAACTGCTGATCAAACACAGCTACGGCTGACTAACTTCAAACGGCAAATAATCCTTCTGAGGAAGATAATAGTGGATAATGGCTATATTAGAATCGAAATAATGAATATGTACCTGTGTTTTATCGTAGAATAAGGCACAGTCACTTGTTCGAATGCGTGCATTAAATCCCTGGTGCTACGCACTCGTGATTTAATTACTACGCATCCGAACTCGTGACTGTGCTTTACTCTTCGATAAAACACAGGTACATATTTATTATTTCTTAAAGAAAATCTTGAAATCTAGAGAGAAATTGTTTCCCTTGATATTGGTAAATGTCTATTTATAGTAAATTCAATCATTTTATAGCTTTGAATGGAGTTAGCAATTCTACATTTCCTGTTCTTTTCAAATAGTAAAACGTTTTATTTTATTTCCCTTTGATGTCCCATAACAGAGACAATAAGTATTTCAGAACAGACAAAATGCAATACAAAAACTGATGTCTGTTCGAACTTACCTATTCAGTGTCATATGGCGCTTTTTATCGTCTTTTGAAGTAATACGATCATGACATTCAAACATTCTCGTAAGTGGTGAATAATTCTAATACTATATATTGATATAATCTATAAATGTCAAGTATCGGCGCATTTTTTGACTCGTGACATTGTATTAAATGAGTAAAATACAACCCGTTGCATTATGGGCAGTTTCGCTTGTAGACCTCAGCGGAATACAAGTTTTGTATGACTTCAGCAGGAACCATATTTGCTGGGTTTTTTTTATTATTTTTGTTACCGTGGAAGTGAAGAATAAACAATGTATACATACAACTTGTGCGCGCCCCAAGTGTCCATATTAATCGACTGTAACCAACAGCTATAACATGGGTTTTTATATGTATTGATGTCCCATCCGTGCCAGTAATTCACGAAAACGGGAATATTATATTTATAACAGACAAATACATGTAGCTTACAAACAATACAACGGGGCTACCATAAGCATCTTCTATGTCAAGTTATTTGAGTAGCTGCTATAGTCGTTAGCTGAAGTTTTAATCTGCCTCTGCGTTAGCATTATTATTCTATATTTTTGCCATCGTCGTTTGCATTCGAAACATTTCGTTAAAATCATGTTTTGTACTTGATCGTTTTAAACTCTGTATCTTTACAAAAAGACTCATTTTACTTTAACGAATTCGACATATCTATTGATGAAGGATGTTTTTTCCAGTGATTTAGAGTTCTTCAAAACCTTAAGTCGAGAAATGAATGTCAAATGAGAAGTTTTTGAACGTTAGATAAACATCGTTTTGTTAGTTTTAAACTGGATGGGACTACATGTATAAGTTTGTCGTCGGTTCGTCTGTCAATAAATCTGGATGCTGCAATAAGTCAGTTTCCAAGCTAGGTTTATGAAACATGGTTTGTTGATAGGGACCATTAAGGGGATTATGCACGTCTAAAACGTTTGTAATTCGGACAATAATTTGTATTTGCCATGGATACTAAAAGAGTGAAACTACTTCAAAATCTGGACCGCGTCATAACGCCACAGCACTCTAACATTTTCCCAACTAGGTTTATGAAAGTTTGTTTGAGGGTAGAAGGCAATTATGAACTGTAGCAAACCTAACTCTTTTTTTATTCGGACAAAAATTGTGGTTGCCATTGCAACAGAAACATTGAGAATAATTTGAAGGGTCATGACTTCAAACCGGTAGAGGTCGTCTAATGCTTGTAAGTCGTAATGACTTGCTTAAACTGGTTCCCGATTATTATACTAGTAAATATAATTATGAAGCACTTGTACGCACATAAATAGTATGTACAGGTTTGATTTTATTCACTTCTACAGTACACATAAGAAATTACTCTCAAAATCAACGTAAACAAGTCAAAACTAGCAAATACGTACCCTACTGAAGTCGCATAAACCTTGTGTTGCACTGCCCTCTACAAATAAAGCTGCCTTCGACGCAACGGGTTGTATGGTATGTCGCTTAATCAACACACGTGTGCAATTTCGTTAAGCTTCTAAAATGTTGTTGGGGGGACCTTCGGTGTGGAAGATGTAACGGTTTGGAAGGTGCTACAGTGTTCGAGGTGTAACGGTTTGAAAGGTGCTACAGTGTGAGAGGTGTAACGGTTTGAAAGGTGCTACAGTGTGAGAGGTGTAACGGTTTGGAAGGTGCTACAGTGTTCGAGGTGTAACGGTTTGAAAGGTGCTACAGTGTGAGAGGTGTAACGGTTTGAAAGGTGCTACAGTGTGAGAGGTGTAACGGTTTGGAAGGTGCTACAGTGTTCAAGGTGTAACGGTTTGAAAGGTGCTACAGTGTGAGAGGTATAACGGTTTGAAAGGTGCTACAGTGTGAGAGGTGTAACGGTTTGGAAAGTGCTACAGTGTTCGAGGTGTAACGGTTTGGAAGGTGCTACAGTGTTCGAGGTGTAACGGTTTGAGTGGTGCTACAGTGTGAGAGGTGTAACGGTTTGAGAGGTGCTACAGTGTTCGAGGTGTAACGGTTTGGAAGGTGCTACAGTGTTCGAGGTGTAACGGTTTGGAAGGTGCTACAGTGTGAGAGGTGTAACGGTTTGGAAGGTGCTACAGTGTTCGAGGTGTAACGGTTTGGAAGGTGCTACAGTGTGAGAGGTGTAACGGTTTGGAAGGTGCTACAGTGTGAGAGGTGTAACGGTTTGGAAGGTGCTACAGTGTGAGAGGTGTAACGGTTTGGAAGGTGCTACAGTGTGAGAGGTGTAACGGTTTGGAAGGTGCTACAGTGTTCGAGGTGTAACGGTTTGAAAGGTGCTACAGTGTGAGAGGTGTAACGGTTTGGAAGGTGCTACAGTGTGAGAGGTGTAACGGTTTGGAAGGTGCTACAGTGTTCGAGGTGTAACGGTTTGAGTGGTGCTACAGTGTGAGAGGTGTAACGGTTTGGAAGGTGCTACAGTGTTCGAGGTGTAACGGTTTGAGTGGTGCTACAGTGTGAGAGGTGTAACGGTTTGAAAAGTGCTACAGTGTTCGAGGTGTAACGGTTTGGAAAGTGCTACGGTGTTCGAGGTGTAACGGTTTGGAAGGTGCTACGGCGTGAGAGGTGTAACGGTTTGAGAAGTGCTGCGGAATGGGAGGTGTTACGGTACAAAAGTTGATACCGTTTGACATCGAACTGGTGATACAGATGCACTGAATGTGGTATTTACACTTTCAGTTTCGCGGTATTGAGGTACGTCTGTATTTGATGGTATTTTACCAGTGCTAGATCTAGTCATTATTTGTCCTATAAAATTAAATATGTCGCATTATCTTCATCCTCCTCGATCCCTCTAGAAAATAGTTTGATGAATTCAAATATCACGTTTAATTAAAGGCTTACGTTTAAATCCTTAAGAGTATTTGTATAACCGCCGCTCTGGTTCTTGCATAGGGAACTTATTACTTGTATTCAAGTTTGACATTTTATATAGATTTTTTGAGAATTTTTTATACATATTAAACAGAAGAAGATGTCGTTGCAAGCAATTACATGTCGAATACTTATATTTAAATTCGTGTCTTTAAGATAGTTCTCAATTTTGTCTATGGTGTTTATAAATACACGATACACACCGGTATGTGATAATGAATGAGGTGAATACGAATCTTTGTCAAATGTCACAGCTAAATCCGTCGTTTTCCAGGTTTTCAGAGGAATGACAACAGCATATTTTCTGCAATT
Source organism: Spisula solida (assembly GCA_947247005.1). NCBI lineage: Eukaryota > Metazoa > Mollusca > Bivalvia > Venerida > Mactridae > Spisula > Spisula solida. The sequence continues at coordinate 22,381,230 of OX365951.1, forward strand.
GTTCATAAACTGCAAACTCTACTACCATGCTTATGATTTGATGCTTAATCTCAAATTTTTTAAACTGAAACATTTTGATCATAAGAACAAAAATCCGTAGTTTGCATTGTTAGCAAAAACAGGCTTGAAAAAATATTCATGTTTTTGTTTTAAAACTAAATTTCATGCGGACTAAAAGATTGAAATTATTCTCTTTTTTTCAGTATTTTCAACATTTAGTCTTAATGAATGACTCTTTAGACGTTACCGAATAAGAAAACGTCGAAACGGTGGAAATGCAACAAGTTAAGCTATGTAACGTTATACGTGTCGTTCGTGCTTTTGTATGCATACGCTATTTCTTGGTTCCGTTCCATGGAACTACTTCAAAACGCGTATAATCAAAGTTTACTATGATTCCAAATTTGTACGTGCGGTACCTCCTTAAGTTAGGGTCTACAAATGTGACATAGTCGGCTTACATGAATAATTAATTATCTTAATTAAGAATTGATCATGCATGTAAAAGGTTGGTAACAGCCTCTTAATTTACTCATATACATGTATAGGCTAAAATACATGTAGTGTCGTATGTATAGACTGAAGAAGATGTCGTTGCAAGCGATTACATGTCGAATACTTATATTTAAATTCGTGTCTTTAAGATAGTTCTCAATTTTGTCTATGGTGTTTATAAATACACGATACACACCGGTATGTGATAATGAATGAGGTGAATACGAATCTTTGTCAAATGTCACAGCTAAATCCGTCGTTTTCCAGGTTTTCAGAGGAATGACAACAGCATATTTTCTGCAATTGTTCATAAACTGCAAACTCTACTACCATGCTTATGATTTTGATGCTTAATCTCAAAATTTTTAAACTGAAACATTTTGATCGTAAGAACAAAAATCCATAGTTTGCATTGTTAGCAAAAACAGGCTTGAAAAAATATTCATGTTTTTGTTTTAAAACTAAATTTCATGCGGACTAAAAGATTGAAATTATTCTCTTTTTTTTCAGTATTTTCAACATTTAGTCTTAATGAATGACTCTTTAGTCATTACCGAACAAGAAAACGTCGAAAACGGTGGAAATGCAACAAGTCAAACTATGTAACGTGTCGTTCGTGCTTTTGTATGCATACGCTATTTCTTGGTTCCGTTCCATGGAACTACTTCAAAACGCTTTTAATGAAAGTTAACTATGATACCAAATTTGTATGTGGATGTTGATTTTTATATAGTGTGGTTCCACCTTAAAGTCACATTATCTCTCCCAAAACCTTTGTCCCGATCATCTAGTAAAAAGACTAAATACAAAGAATTAGAATGTTTTCACAAATGAACTATAACTGGCGACAGAATGTCAGCTATATCTGTCCAAATAGTATACCAACAATCACATTTAGTAAAATGTATGGAAGACAAAGTACTAATTTTCCAAGAGTGGCTCCCCTTAGAATTTTTAATTATGCCTTTATTGTTTACAATTTGTTATTTTGTTTACAAACCAACTGGATGCTTCATTTTGTGTTCTTCCATCTTATGGTGTTTTCCACCTTTGGGACTCAACGTAAGTGCTCAAAATGAATCATCCCGCAGATATGTTACCAAGTTATTGCTTTTTGAAAATAGCCATTTAAGGCATTATGGGACTTTAAGTTATGTTCTACAAATGTGACATAGACGGCTTACATAAATAATTAATTATCTTAATTAAGAATTGATCTTGCATGTATAAGGTAGGTAACAGCCTCTTAATTTACTCATAATATACATGTTGACTTATATAGTGTCGTATGTATAGACTGCCCTATATTAACAATAGCATGAACTTTCAAAAAGTAAGCAACTATTGACTTGATTTAGTATCATGATAGACAATTGGTCTAAACAAACAACATTTGTTTGGGGGCTTGGGCTAAAAACGGCGACGCAGTAAGTACATCTTAGTGATGTATCCGGCAGGGTTTTCTGAAACCTTGACAATCAGTTTTTGGGAGGCGTAATCCTCTCTTTACTACCATTGCCCATTTCTTATTACTGTTATTCTTTAGCTTTTTAGCTTTTTGACTGCTGAAAGTATAGTTCAATCAGCTTTTTGACAGCTGGGACTTGAGCAGTTCATTTTCTCGTTCGGTTATGTATTGGGCATTGTGCCTTGTATAATAATAATAATAATAATAATAATAAAGACTTTATTTTACGAGGAAACTCATTTGACAATTATAATAAATGTCAATCTTCCATGAGATCCTCAACGTATATGTTTTATGTTTTCGGTGCTCGGCTGGTTAGGTGGATTGCTGCCTTCCCTGTCTGACTTATTATTATCTTATTGATATACTGTTTTGGTGAAATATTTTTGGTCACAACACAACAGCTTTGTTATACTACATTTTGCGACAATAAATTGATTGGTTGTGTTGGATGGTTTCACTACATGTATGGCATTCTAAATCTGTGAATAGTGGCCTTTCTCAGTGAAGTTAGCTCAACATCTGAAATCATTCAGTCCTGAGACTGTCTACAGGCGTTATGTCGCCTTAAAACGCCTCTATTGTTCGCTACTGAGTAATTATAACATCACTGAATTCATAGAATTAGCTTCTTTACACACAATCAGTCGTGATCATGCCTGAAGAAATAGCTTTCTGAAGTAGATGTTGAGTATAGTGGGACATATTTATTGCTCCCATAAGTGGCCATTGTTAGACTTATTTCTCTGTAGAAGTTACAGACTTGTAGATAATATCCGATCATGTTCCGATGATTATCAAATTTAATCTTCTTTGTTACAAACAGCTCACACAATCTGCATTTCTGTACAAACTGCATGTTTGTGATGTATGAATTTCACGCAACCTTTTGTGTAGTTATTGCAATAGCTGAGTGGCCTCATCCTCATACATCAGTGGTTAGTCAAGTTCCCAGACTACCTGTGATATCACTGGTGAAGAATACTCAGGCCCCGATCTCCCGAAGCATCTCAAGTAGAAATCTCAACTCAAATTGAGATTTTGCTCAAATCAGAGTCTGAATTTGAGGTTAATATGAAGCTCGAGCTCTCGAAATTTTACTGTAATAAACTCAGGATAATGTTTCTGTTTTCTTATACCAATTTAGCGTACAATTATGCATTGAAACTATATCAAACGATAGGTGACAAAATTTGAGTTGAGATTGAGCTCAGATTGAGATGCTTCAGGAGATCGGGGCCTGGTAAACGAGAATGAGTGGTCTAAGGTGTTCGTACTTCACATTGCTTTCATTGACACAAGGTTTCAACTCTGAGTGTACCCTATGTTTATCAAATTGTCTGAGTGACAGTGTTACCTACTTATAGAGATAGGCTAGTGGCCAATGAGTGCTTTTTGGTCGGATACCCCTCCCCACGGTAGAACATTTCACATCCTATTTTTTGATGAAATTCTCGGGAGTTGGAAAACGATGGTTGTGAATCTTAGATCAAAAAGCTCATTATGAAAATCGGCTTTTTATGTATGTTTTTTAAGTGTTTTGAGAGACAATTGTACGACTTATTTGAAGGTTTTGCGGTGGCCATGTTTAGCCCCATCGGATATGACGTTAGGTTTTTTAAAAAAATAGTAAGTAAGCTTGGAGTGAAGATAATTGTTGTTAATGTTACATCTAGACGGACGGAGGCCAATATATTACATAAGTCTGTTAAATTACGTACATGCTTGGAAAGTATAACACTTGACACCAAATGGTAAGTTACTTTATAGTGTCCAATGCAACATGCGTATTATAATAATTATGATAGAGACGTTGGTAGTATGCCTATGTACACTACGTTACCCATGTCGGGAACTTGACTTTCCACCGAATACCATTGGTACACTGATAATAAAATGTTGTCGAAGCGTAATTTGAGTTGTGCGGAGGTGTCAGCGTTAGGGCATGGTTAAATAGATGTATTAGCGATCATAAAAACGTTCAGATTAAAATCTGTCTGAACAACACGAAACACTTTTATTAACCACAAACACAAAACATTCTAAGTTACTACAAATGTATTGTTTCTAGTTTATTTCACCTTTTGCTATTTGAACTATTCGGAATCGCGCCGGGTTGTGTTCAATTAATGAAGGTGTAATATTGAAGAAATACCCCCCCCCCCCCGAACCGGTGTTAATGTTCGTGCTAAATCCTTAAATGGATTTTATTACTAATAAATTAACATTCACGGGTTTAATAAATTTATACGATATTGTGTCCCTTCGTTTAAATAATGTGTTCTTATTGCTCATTAGTCGATACTTTCAAACACTCGTTTTAATGGCTAATCATAAACTTTGATAAGAGGAACAAACAAGAATGCATTTGAACCAAAAACAATTAATATTTGGAAAGGAAGTCAGAAGTTTAATTCAGCAGTTGTTTACGCTAGTATGACAATGTCCAAAGAAGAGAAAATTAATCCCCGTTTGTCCATTTTGGAAGAGGGTGTATTCTCGGTCGATCACGGGAATATTGTCATACAGTACCATGGTATGTGTGATGGTGAACGGTAAAAGATATAACTACCTGATCCAACATCAACTGAGTGACTTTAACTTTAAACAACGGATGTTTAAAACGCTGCCGCTAGGTTCTTGATCTAGGTGGATACTCTATCATTGGACGTTTCAGCGCTGTCCAAGACGTCCTCCAGAGGTGCGCCAGGCGAAGTTGATCAATTCTCGGCTAGAACCTAGCTAGCAGCCTATCGCTGTTTTCCCTTCTGTCATAATCATTGAAAGGCTGCTGATTTACAGTGAGTCAACATGTGCATCCATAAAACACACAATTCTCATTTTACTGAATGAACACAAAATAAAGCACGGATAATTTGACTTGATCCTCGACCTTCTATTAGCACACTTTAACAGCTGATATCCTGTCTATATTTATGTTTATAGCCAACCGGTTGTAAATTTCATAAGCGGATGATTTCACAAAGATGCTCGAGGTGTAATACAAACGCACATCCTAAGGACCAGTAGTGCACGATTAGCTCGCGGAAATTTATATATTCAACGCAAGAACCTTGTAATGTATGCATGTCTAAAGGTCAGGATCATGTCCAATACTCCGTACTATACATGAGGTTCTCAAACCTGAGAGATAAATATACATCGAATGATACGTTCTATCTACGACTGTGTTCAATCACAGATTTGGTATACAATGCTAGTATTAGATTGTGCTCCCACGTGATCATGTAGATTTGATTTAAATGTTCCAGATTAAAAAGAGACTGCCTTATATGAGCATGGGAAACAATGAAATAAGATCTTAGAGTCGTTCATCGTCTGTGTATTTATCACGTAATTTAATTATAAAAAGACGTTTTATTAACAGAAGTGTACTCTGTGTACTCAGGGTGTCAGCCATCCTACAGAGGTGAATGACATTATAGCTAGATTCGGACTCAAGTTCAACTCGAAGGCCTATCGGACGTACCAGGTGTAACTCGAAGCTCAATGTAAACGATCAAGAATTTGATTTTACTGTACACGAGGGTTGTCAAAAAACAAACAGGGTTCTCATCATATAACCCGTATGATATTATCAGAATATTTATGCTGTATACATTCACTGTTCTAGAATGAACTACAAGTGCACGATCCGTAAGTTACCGGGCCCATATCTGGACAGGGAGGGTCTCTAATGCCGAACCGGAGCATAAGATGACCTCCGTCCGTGACATCACACTATGCTTTCCTCCTCAATGAAATCAGTTCATTGAGTTGTAATCAGTACATTGTGTATAATGGATTTATGATTAGTTTTATTACTTCAATATATCGCTAGCTTAGAATAAGAAAGTCGTAAGTACAAAATCAATATTTTGAGAAAACAAACTCTTTACTAATGAAAAAACAATCTTTTTCAAGTTCAGTTTGGTCAACATGACCACCTCAGATTTTCATGACAATAGGCTCATAAGAAGGGCTTTGTATTGAAGATTTAAAAAATGCAAGAGTCCTATAAAGTGGTAAGTAGTACTTGCGACCTTCTAATTCTAAGCCAGCGATATATATATAAAAACTAATTACCTAGGTAGGCAGTATCTCTGGTGTTAAAAGTGTATGTACTTTTATAAAGCTACTATCCAAGGTTTCTATATTTAATGGATATATAAGTATGTGAAAGTTCATCAAACCTGGAATATTGTCAATGTCTCGTTCCTGTGTCAATTACGGTAAATAGAAAGTGACGTTAACGATACAATACTGGCTGTGTTGTTTTTATGTTTTCTGTGCTTGGCTGCATCAGTAGAGTGCTTGCTGCCTTACTTTTCCGAGTTTTTTTACTATCTTTTAGAAAAAATAAGGGTGTAGGTGAAAACATACGATTTTAAACAAGCAAGAAAAAACTGTCTGGAAACTACTCCTTACTTAAGGAAAAACAGGCATTTTTTACTTCAGTTTGGTCAACATAACCTCTCCCGTTTATGAGGAAAAAAAGGTTAATAAGATCCAACATATGGTGCAGATTTCGTATATGTATGGCTCTTACACGTATAAGCAGTTATTGCGAGCTAGCGGTATGTCGTATTTTTGATATATGTAGAGAATATGTGTTTGATTTGATTGACTATCTCATCTTGTAGTGATAAAATTCAAATGTTTCATGAGCGCGTAGCTACAAGATGAGATATTAACCATATTCAATCAAAACAAACAAATATTCTTTTTAACTAATGATTATCTGGTGTCAAAACTGGTTTATGCCAAATTACCACTGTGTTTGGCTGCGTATGAATATGTTATTCCATTCATATTTTTCAATTCAAAATCCGCCATTTTTGAGTATGGTAAATATGTGAAAACGACTTTTTTGAGAATGTTGCATCAAATCATACACCAATTTGTAGGAAATGGTCTAACTAAGAATACAAACCTTCACATGGCATGTTTCCGTTCAGTAATAAAACAGTTACAGACAGTTTAGTGTTGGGTTTTGGTAAAATTAAAGTAGCCCCTGTGGGGGCGGAGCTTATATCAGTCGCATTGTAGGTGATAACCAGTGACTGATATAGGTCTTATTTCACTGATAGAACTCCATATCTCATCAGTTAGCATTAAATCAAGCTTCATATCACTTCTCTTCTCTTTTATACACTCATAGCGACGTACATAATTCGGGAAATGAGATGTCGAGAGGGGTTAATATATGTTATAGAAACTTGTTTCATAATCGACCTAAAATAAATCAGTTTACACTTTAGTTTTTGAATATTCAATATAGATCGTCAAAAACCCTGTATCACTCTCCCTGTCGGCTCCATATGTTACTTACCGATACCCCCAGCTGACGTCAGTGCATGTGAAGCTCTTGGTCCTGTCACGGACATTTTTATACCATATTTTAGATAATAAATTAATAACCCATGTCCTGGCTACATGCAGGCCATCATGTCGTTTGTATCATGTTTAAAATACGCATTGTGTCAGCATTCTTTAAGATTCTGTAAATATTTACGATTTTATAATGTCTACTGCACACATTTCTTAATCCAAGTCTCGGCCTCATAATTTATCTCGCGAGAATCTGCATTAGGCATATTTGCAATGTGCTATCATGTCCACAAAGACAGAATGAATCAGTGTATAGTCTCACAGACGACAATAAACAAATTACAACAACTAAATGTACATTAGGCAAACACAAAATAATAGTGTGGTTCTTAGAACCCTTCCTATACTATTGTTGCCTCTACACTAATCAATTCATTTTCATTTTGCTGAAAGTCACCCTATATCGTAGATATCCAAACGCATAATGTAAACAAAAGAATTTTAAAAAGTACCATATGTTTTCGTTCTACTCATTTTTTCAGCATATTACCATGGGTGGTATTCAATATTTATCTTACTTGACTTAAGGATAAGGACAACCAATCAGATCACATCATATTAAACTCTTGGTCAGTAACAGGCGATATGATTGGCTATCCTTATTCTCCAATTAAATAAGATCAATATTTAATACCAACCCAGAACCATACTATCAATTTGTTTTGGTCTTATGTACAGATTTCAAACCTTACTCTGTACAGACGTTGCAACATACTTCACTCAAAATTCAAACATTTGCTTTTGTTTTAAGTATCCATTAATTGTGTACTATTGATACACAAAACTGTATCAATCATAAAACAATCATAGACCACTTAGCATAGCCGGAAAGCTATCTTACAAGACTTTTCTAATTGTTTATGTAATTATTTTTCCTATGAATGGAACCCTTGGCAGAATTTGAACTATAACGGTAAATATTTGCCGACTGACTGGTACGGCGTTTAATGCTTGTCTTTACCACGAAGCCCAAGGTCTTAAAAAATACTTCACCGCTAAGAGAAAACAATCATTCTATACTTGCATATCTACTCGCTAGAATGATTAATTAAATTGTCTGACACTAGTGGTAATTGATAGTGATTTATAGCTTTATCGATGTTCCATGTTACACCCACAGTACGGGATAGATTTCTCCACCTCGCCAACGGGCGCTCGAATATATAACATAATGCCTCCATGAAATATGTCGACAAAAACTGAACAAAACTGAGTGAGCTTAGCCTACGACACTCGCGGGCGTATTCCGGATAGTATGCTGAAAAGAGGACTAATAGTCCATGGGCTAGTGGGGTGAACCTCCCCCCCCCCTAGGGAATTTCGGACACTATATTTTTCTGAAAGCCTATGATCAGTAGAGTATTTTTCCAAAGTCTACAATTTGGCCGTTGGGGTGTTAAGATTTTTTGGGGTAAAACGTTAAAAATATGAACGAAAGTGTGAATTTCTGGAATTGGTTAATTACTATCACATTTAGTAAGTTATTTTGCAATTAAACACTTTCATGGGTTGATATTAACTCATAGTTTAAGTCTGCAAAATTTTAGTCCCGTGTTATTATGCAAAATGGGATATTTTTGGGGTAAAACATTAAAAAATAAATGAAAAAGTGCAAATTTTGAGAATCGGTACACTTTAATGGCAGCATACAGTGTCATTGATCTTTTTTGGGGGTAATTATGAAAGGCTTTGACCTACCAATACTTTTCCCAAAGTCTGCACTTCAGACATTGTGGCGTTCAGCAGGAAAAGCAAAAATAAGATTATCCCCCCTGTTTTTAAATAGTGTACAAATGATAACGATGTATTCACCTAACTATGCTATAACACATTGTGCCTAACTGTATTTTAATTGCAATTGTGAATACAAATAAAGGCATATTCCCAAAATGTATTTTAACATTTAAATGCACAAAAGGAGGGTCTATTTTGTAAAATGGCTGCCAAAATGACTAAAATATTGAAAACAGCTGTTCTACTTATTTACAAGTACTCGCAATATGATTTTGAAATTTATTTCCATTTTTCACTTTGTTTGCAATGTATGTTATAGTTGGCATCAGTAATATATGGATGTATTGTGTTTAATTATATTTAATTTACAAGAGTGGTGGGGTAAATATACATTCAATTTTTTCCAATGTTATTGTACAGCCATCCTTGTGACACAATGGCTGTTCATCATGGTTGTGTCAGGAATGGCTGTTCTGGGTGGTTGTGTCAGGAATAGCTGTTCTGGGTGGTTGTGTCAGGAATGGCTGTTCATCATGGTTGTGTCAGGAATGGCTGTTCATCATGGTTGTGTCAGGAATGGCTGTTCATCATGGTTGTGTCAGGAATGGCTGTTCATCATGGTTGTGTCAGGAATGGCTGTTCTGGGTGGTTGTGTCAGGAATGGCTGTTCATCATGGTTGTGTCAGGAATGGCTGTTCATCATGGTTGTGACAGGAATGGCTGTTCATCATGGTTGTGTCAGGAATGGCTGTTCATCATGGTTGTGTCAGGAATGGCTGTTCATCATGGTTGTGTCAGGAATGGCTGTTCTGGGTGGTTGTGTCAGGAATGGCTGTTCTGGGTGGTTGTGTCAGGAATGGCTGTTCATCATGGTTGTGTCAGGAATGGCTGTTCATCATGGTTGTGTCAGGAATGGCTGTTCATCATGGGTCATGTGTCAGGAATGGCTGTTCATCATGGGTCATGTGTCAGGAATGGCTGTTCATCATGGTTGTGTCAGGAATGGCTGTTCATCATGGGTCATGTGTCAGGAATGGCTGTTCATCATGGGTCATGTGTCAGGAATGGCTGTTCATCATGGGTCATGTGTCAGGAATGGCTGTTCATCATGGGTCATGTGTCAGGAATGGCTGTTCATCATGGGTCATGTGTCAGGAATGGCTGTTCATCATGGTTGTGTCAGGAATGGCTGTTCATCATGGTTGTGTCAGGAATGGCTGTTCATCATGGTTGTGTCAGGAATGGGTGTTCTGGGTGGTTGTGTCAGGAATGGGTGTTCTGTGTGGTTGTGAGTATCCAAGAGGACCTGGAATCTCCGTACCTTGCAGTTGCCAGTACACATAGTGCAATAAATGAGATACCACATGATAGTGCACATATAAGACCATGGATGTGTGTACTTAGTGATTGTGAGTATCCGGTTGTACTGTCTGCTCATGGTGTATGTGAGTACCCTACAGCACCAGAAATACCTGTACCTAGTGTATTGAGTACCCTCTAATGGATACAACTTGTGGTAATGAGTACCAAATACAACCAAGTATGCATGAACACGGTGGTTGTGGGTACCCATTAGGACTAGGAATGGATGTACCTAATGGTTATGAGTACTTAATAAGACTAGGAGTTTATGTGCAAGGTGGTCGTGAATACATACATGGACTAGGAATGATTTACCAAGTGTTTATGATTGCCTAACAAGACCTAATTTAGCTCCTAAGACAAGCTCCTTATGGTTGTATGTAGCCAACAAGACAAAAAATGACCGCACCTAGTGGTTGTTAGTACCTAATCCGTCTGCAATCGTCTGTACATAGTGGTTTTGAGTATCCAATAGGACAAGGAATGCATGGGACATGATAGTTGTGGGTACCCACTAGGACTTGAAATATATGTACCTAGTCAATATGAGTATCTAATAAGACCATGCTTCATGTACATAGGGTTAGTGATTACCCAATTTGAAAAAAATGGTCACAGCTGAGGGTTAGGCATGCTTTCTACTCAATTATAAAGACCAGGAATGTCTCTACATGGTGTCAATAGAACAAGGAATAGGTGATCCCAATAGTTGTCTGTACTCAATAAGACCAATAATGTATGTAACTAGTGGTTGAAATATGTCTTAACTTGATGATGTTCAGTATCTTTCCGGAACAGAAATGTCTGTTAATTGTGGTTATTGGTACCCAATACTACCAGGAATGTATGTATATGCATGGTAGTCAGTACCCACAGGGACCAATAATGGTTGTGTATAGTGGCTGTGAGGACTCGATCTTACCACTTATGCATGAACATATTGGTTGTGAGTACCCACTAGGACTACGAATGTAGGCATCTAGTGGTTATGCATCCCTGATAGGGCCAGGACTCCCTGTAGATGGTGGTAGCAGTGACCAAATAGAACAACATAATTATGACCACAACTAGTGGTTGTAAGTGCCCAACCCAGCCACAAAAGTCTGTATATTGTGGTTTTGTGTATTCAATAGGACCAGGCATGCATGTACATGGTAGTTGGGGTACCCACTATGACCAGGATTGTATGTATGAGTATCCAATAAGAACATGACAGTCTGTACACGGGGGTAGTGATTACTCAATATGACAACAAATGGTCGCACCTAGCAGTTGGTAGTTCCCATTTCGACAACTGATTTTGTACATGATGACCAGGTCATCATCAGCGAATGTCACATGCGGCGTTCCACAAGGATCCATACTTGGTCCTCTTTTATTTCTCATTTATGTTAATGATATGTCAGCAGTTGTTAAAAACAAATTACTTCTATATGCTGATGATTCCACAATATTAGTTTCACACAAAGATCGTTCAGTAGTTGAGAAGCTTTTAAGTGAAGACTTACAATCAGTCAGTTCATGGTTAGTTGATAATAAACTTTCACTTCATCTTGGTAAGACTGAATCTATCTTATTCTGTTCAAAACCTAAGTTGAAATCAAGTCCTTCCTTAAATATATCTTGTAATAATACTTCTATTCAGTCAACTTCATCTGTCAAATACCTTGGTGCTACTCTAGATCAAACGCTTTCCTGTGACTCTATGGCTATGAATGTCATTAAAAAGGCCAATGCAAGATTAAAATTTCTCTACAGGAAACGTAAATTTCTCACAGAACATACTAAGAAACTTCTAGCATCTTCATTAATACAATGTCACTTTGACTATACCTGTTCCTTCTGGTATCATGCTTTAACCAAACAACTCAAGTCTAAACTGCAAGTCACCCAGAATAAATTAATTCGATTTGTTCTTAATCTTGACTGTAAAACTCACATTGATCAAAATCATTTCAAAGCGCTAAAATGGCTACCAGTTGACAAGAGAGTCGAACAAATTATCCTTTCCCATGTTTATAAAATTAAAAATGTTTATCCCCTGAGTATATGAAAGATCACTTTATTATGTCAAATTCTGTTCATTCTTATAAAACTAGATTTAGTACGGATGGATGTTTTGCTGTGCCAAAGGTTGGATCCTTTGGAAAGAAGACTTTTTCTTACGTGGCATGCAGCCTTTGGAACAGTCTTCCTACTAGTATCAGGGACAGTACCAATATCTCTACTTTTAAAACAAAAGTTAAAGACCATCTTCTTGCAGGGATGAAGCTTTAATGTGTCAACTGCATGTACTGAGTCAATTTTAAATTATAGCTATATACCCTTAATATATATATATATACATTTATAACATACTTACATTTTTATTTATTTATAGAGTCATTTAATATATACAATTAAATTTATTTATTTTTATATAAAATCTTTTGAGGATGTTCTATTTTTATAAATCATATATATACAATTGTCTTTCATGCCTTCAAGGTGCAATATTTTGTTCATGCCTCTCTGTGTCAGTACACCAAATATTTATTTATATACAAGGACCGCAATGGAAATAAGAGGTCTCCTCTTTTTTGCGTTATCCTTGGTGTGGGTGTGTTTGACATGGCTTCCTTGTGAAAATTTTTAAAATATAGTTTTGTATGGGTAATTTTGTCATTTATTTCACATGTTTTATTTATATTTGGTGTTATTTATTATCTGAATTGATGTGCCATGTTATATACATCGTATGCCAAATAAATATTATTATTATGAAGGTTTCGAGTAGCACATATGTTATGAGTGCTCAATAAGGCCAAGCATGTCTCCACATGGCGCGCCTGAGTTGTCAATTGATGATTGGCAGTATCCAACAAGAATGACTGAACCTAGTGGTTATGAGTATCCTATACGGCCAGCAATGTATGTACATGGTGGAAATGAGTACCCAATCGCACCTATAATGCCTGTACATGGTCGTTTTGAGTACCAAATAGGATCAGGAATGTCTGTATATGGAGGTTTAAGTACCCACTAGGACTGGGAATGTAAGTACTTCAATAAGCAGTTACGAGTACCCAATTAGAACATGGTAAGTGTGACTACCCATTGAGACAAGGAATGAATGTACCTACTAGTGGTTATGAGTACCCAGTCTGACCAGCAATATCTGTATAAGTATAGTGGTTTTGAATATCAAATAGAACTAGGAATCGTATTTGCTATGCATATCAAATAAGACTAGGACTGTCTGTGCATGGTGGTAGTTAATACCCGATAGGGTAGTTTTTAGCGCGAAAATTCATATTTCATGTACATTATTGCGTCACATTTATTGTCACGTATCAAGAAATGAGTAAATTTGCTATTAGTTGCGTACAAACGATTTAAAATCATCTCAAGCACGCATATTATCGTATGTGTAATGTTCAGAAATATTGCGGTGACCTGTGAAATTTCTTTTAAATCACCAATAATGTTCTAGCTGTGGGGAGTTGGCTCGACATAGAGCACTGGATGATATGAAATATTTCATCAGAAATCGAATGTCGTGAAGCACAACATACGACATTGGACTACATTAAAAAAAACTTCAAAAATCGAATGTCGTTTAAAACGACATACGACATTGGACGACAATAATGTAAAGTGTATTTGAACGTGCATTTGCATGAAAAGGGCGCTATATAAATCAGGTATATTCATTTATCTATTAAAAATCGTCAAAAATCGAATGTCGTGAAGCACGACTTCGGACGACATGCATAAAGTCGTCATAAATCGAATGCCGAGAAGCGTGACATACGACATTGGGCGACATTTAAAAAATCGTCATAAACGTCCAAAGACATTCAATTTATGATGATTTTTTTAATTTCGCACAATGTCGTATGTCGTTCAAGTCGACATTCGATTTTTACGATTACTAGTATTTGAAAGTCGTCCAATGTCGTAGGTCGTGCTTCAAATATGGCCGACAATTCCAAATAAGGGAGGTAAATATTAAAGGAACTATGTATAAACTATAAAGTGAGTGTATATATTTTTATATATCTACAACATGGCTTTGGGGAGATATGGAGATATGTCTGGACAATATCCTCCACTATCATAATCATGTAACATCTCTTAAAGCAACCACGTGGGTGAATCGTCGTCTGCATACATGATATAGTTCCGACATGGTGCATAAATCTACCGTTTGAACAAATCAGTACTGAAATTTTCAGCAAATTCTGGCATACGTCTGTCATCCCCTTCTTATGTCTTCTGTCTGTGCCCGCCGTCTGGTGCCGCCTGTCTGTGCACACCGTCTCGTGTTGGTCGCCCGGTGGCGTCCTTTTGTGCCTGCCGCCTGATGTCCTCCTTTTGTGTCTGCTGTCTGTGTATCGTTCTTATGTGCCTATTATCTGTGTCCGCCGTCTGGTGTGGTCCTTCTTTGCTCACTGCCTGTGTTTACAGCCTGGTTTCGTCCTTCTGTGCCCGCCGTCTTGCGTCGTCCTTCTGTGTCCACTGTTTGTGCCCGCCGTCTTGTCTCGTCTTTCTGTGCCCACTGTTTGTGCCCGCCGTCTTGTCTCGTCTTTCTGTGTCCACTGTTTGTGCCCGCCGTCTTGCGTCGTCCTTCTGTGTCCACTGTTTGTGCCCGCCGTCTTGTCTCGTCTTTCTGTGTCCACTGTTTGTGCCCGCCGTCTTGTCTCGTCTTTCTGTGCCCACTGTTTGCCCCCGCCGTCTTGTCTCGTCTTTCTGTGCCCACTGTTTGCCCCCACCGTCTGATGTCGTACTTCTTTGCTCTCTGTCTGTACCCGTGGCCTGGTGACAGTCGCCGAGTGTCGTCCTTTTTTGATTGGTCAATGGTACGATATCCCGAACTGCCAATCAGAATTTAGCATTAATTCATAGCATGTCACTAAAAGTAGAATGCAGATTTGTAACACCCACTCGATTGGTCAATGACATCCGGAACAGCCAATCGAAAAGTAGCATACATGTATACTAATGATATGCCACTTTATTTGAATCTAAATGTGAAATACTTTAGAAACAAGTCTCCTTGGACCTTGCCGCCGTGATTAAGAATGATTGACAAGAATGGTAACTTAGTTACACTAGATAACAAGTTTTAAAACAGATATCAAACATCTGGCTTTTATGTAGACACTGGGATAGGTTTTGAAACTTAACAGTATAAGATTTTAAATTCGTCTATCTTCAATTGATCGCTCGGATGTAATATAATTTGAATATTCCAAACCAAATCCACCGTCTATATCGTTATTTTGTCAGCTTTTGAAAGTGTATAAAGTGTATCTTTCGCAACAATGGGATGTATACAGAAGCACACAACGTACACAAACATAATGTACTGTACACAAATACACAAAATGTACACAGATACACAAAATGTACACAGATAGCCTACACACACTGTACACAGATACACAAAATGTACACAGATACACAAAATGTACACAGATAGCCTACACACACTGTACACGGATACACAAAATGTACACAGATACACACACTGTACACAGATACACAAAATATACACAGATACACAAAATGTACACATATACACAAAATGTACACAGATACACAAAATGTACACAGGTACACAAAATGTACACATATAC
This sequence comes from Spisula solida, assembly GCA_947247005.1. Taxonomy (NCBI): domain Eukaryota; kingdom Metazoa; phylum Mollusca; class Bivalvia; order Venerida; family Mactridae; genus Spisula; species Spisula solida. Next base: position 22,397,301 of record OX365951.1, read on the forward strand.
ACAAATTGTACACAGATAGCCTACACACATTGTACGCAATGCACACGTATACACTTAATGCACACATGGTCGTCTCACTTGGACGTCATACTTCGGCGTCACACGTTCTTGGAACAGCTATATTGCCAAAACAGTTGCAAAACCACACCAATATCTTTCTAAACCTGAGCGCATGCGCAAATGACAACAAACCCATCTTCTACAAGTCCTTGAGGAAACCCCAACCCACACTTGGACCAAAATGAATAACAATGAGCTTGAGAAAGTGCAAAAACATTAAAAAGCTGCGCGGTTCTACACAGGTGACTACAGAAATATGTTACGATGAAGGATCTTTAGAGGGACATACTGTCGTCATCACTCTAAGGCTACATGAATGTTTAGAATTATCAATAACCTAGAGGACATTCAAGCTGTACAGACACTCATCTCAGCTCGATCACATACAATAAGCCAGACCAAGAGGTTCCTGGTGCCGGTTTCATTTTCCAGTATCAACGCTAACAAATACTCATGATTTTCCAGTATCAACGCTAACAAATACTCATGAATTTTCAATACTCATGATTTTCCAGTATCAATGCTAACAAATACTCATAATTTTTCAGTATCAACGCTAACAAATAATCATGATTTCCAGGTATCAACGCTAACAAATACTCATGATTTTCCAGTATCAACGCTAACATATACTCATGATTTTCCAATACTCATGATTTTCCAGTATCAATGCTAACAAATACTCATGATTTTCCAGTATCAACGCTAACAAATACTCATGATTTTCAGGTATCAACGCTAACAAATACTCATGATTTTCCAGTATCAACGCTAACAAATACTCATGATTTTCCAGCACCAACGCTTACAAATACTCATGATTTTCCAGTATCAACGCTAACAAATACTCATGATTTTCAAGCATCAACGCTAACAAATAGATCTACTCATTCTAAATTTCTGTCAACCGGATAAATGGATGCACCAAGACATTAGCTCTGGTTTATTCGACTGCGCATGCACGTATCGGTGGTCACATTTGTGTGACAATGCTCCAGAAGAGTCCAACAACATATTCCGGAGAAGAAGAAGAAGAACGCTGTGTAACAAAGATATTCATTGTAACAATAATAAGGACACAATAATGATTTGATTGTCTTCATAAACAACACAACACTAATCATAATCATCACTTGTTGATGCCTCACATTGCTCTCACTTTCTGCTAGCTTTCTCAAGTGTAATTGTCAAGAATTTTCAATGTTATAATTACCCAGTCGTCGTTTTTTGAAACATGAGAATAGAGTTAATTCAATAATTGTGAGGTTCTTGCCTGATATATTACCTCGACGACCAAGGAATGCATGGTGATACGAATATACAGTAGACATTGGATGACTGTATAATGAATGGTGGTGTCAACTTTAAAACGTCGCCAAAGTTGATGAACTTGTATTGGTTAGACGTTCTTTAACAGTCATTCAACTCTGAATTTCTCCAAAGGTTTAACACGCACAATTTCACGAAAAGTCTCATGCTTGAATTACACATTTCTTTTATTGGTTCGTCTGTTGTGAAAAAAATTAAGTGGTATGATTGTAATTTGATCGGTGACTTCTTCCATTGCCAACTAGCATTTAGATCTTTTGGCAATTATCACCAACGTTCTTCATATACAACGATGATTTTGGGTTTCACCGGACTTCATGAAAGGTGTTCCTATAGATACTACTATAGTGTCCCCACTGGACTTTACCCATGTATATTTTGTTCTGTACATTGTTTGTTTGGTGTATATTATATATGTTTATTTTGAAAGACGCTCATAGGGAAGACTGGGCATGCTTAACTTTGTTGCCTTTATAGATAATGTCTTTATTATTATTGTTTATTATTATTACTTCATAAAAGGTGTTCATTTCTTATATACATGTAGTTTCACCCCTGGACTTCATATATAATTTGTTCATTTATTATATAGTTTTACCCCTATTTAAAGGGCTAGCCAATTAGGTTTATGAGGTACCAGCTTTCTAAGCACATTTATTGCACGGCTGCAACCTTTGTACTGCCAGACATCAGATAGGTAGATATGTGGTAGCCGTGATTTAAGGTGGAAGGGTACTTTTAAAAAATGTTACATATCCGCATAATAGTTGGTACCGTTGCTAGAAGCTATTTGTAATACAATGGTACATCTTATATGGCGTTGGTGTCATGAATTGTACAATGTAAATAGCTGCTAGTTTTACAATGGTACCAACTATTATAAGGATAAGTATTTAAAGTACCCTTCCACCTTAACTAAGCTAGCAGCTCACCAACCGACTATATCAGTAATTACATCAGTATGGACACCTACCGGGATTTGAACATTCCGCCTTCCACTCAATTTTAATATTCTTCTTATACTTGTCTTCGGGAGCCTACGTGTCCTTACTTAAAACGTAGCTTACATGTCATAACTTATACTGGTACCTTTAACGTCCTAACATAAAAAGTAGCTTACGTGTCATAACTGTTACTGGTGCCTTAAATGTCCTTATATATAAAAGAAGCTTACGTGTCATAACTTATACTGGTACCTTAAATGTCTTCACATATAAAATTAGCTTACGCGTAATAACTTATACTGGTATCTAACATGCCATAAAGCTGATACTGGTAACGTCTTAACCTACATGCACTGTTTTAATTTATGGTGTACTTTCCCTTTAGTTTTTATCCAGTTATTTTATAATGTACACCACAGACAACACAAATTGCAATTTGAGTTGATATGGAAGAGACAAAGAAAACCTAATTGTGATGCTTAATTAAATTCTGTTTTTGTCTGCTAACAAAATTCGAAGCGTCACATAGCAACAATGTACTGAAAGAGATACAAAGACTATTCATTTGTACAGCAAAAGGTTCGACAAAAATAGACAGACAGGCATATATAGTATAATCATTAATATTCGTGCCAGATTTAAGTTTGTTGATTTCGTGGATGACCTCAACCACGAAATTAAATCCCCAATAAATAAGTATACCAGAACATGTATATATATCAAGTTTACAGTGGCTGCCATACTTGCTTTTGAGTTCAGTCAGGAATACGACTGGGGTTTTTGGGGGAGTTTACTTGCATATATTAACATGATAAAAAGCAATTGTTATATACGTTTGATTTTTGAATGATTTCTGATTACTTGTGTTTAATCCGAAATCCTTGAAATTACGTCCCCAACGAAACTGTCTTTTTCACTAAAACCACGAACTTTTATCCCATTGAAACTAAATGTGTTTACAGTATTGGACGGTCGGATCACAGGTAACTGTATCACTGATGAAGAGTAAAATTTGTTATCTTAGAAAGGTGCATTTGTACTAAGTGGTCCGGTTTTCATGGTATAAATAACAAGAATTGGCTCTCGATATTTTCATAAAGTAATTACATTCATAGACAACATCGTTAGAACTACCTCCATGCAAAATCCCATCGTAATTGATCTATAAGTTAAAAAGTTATACCATAAAATGTATATCACGGTGTCCAGTCAATTACTGGGGTGCATTCAATAGAAATGACAATGCTATTCTAACCAAGAAATAAGAAATAGTGACTTCAAGCCATATGGGTTTATTTTCTTATTTATGGACGTGTTTTTTTAAATATTGATATCAAATTAAAGGCGAAGCTCTATATTTTCTTATTATGTAATAAAATTTAAAACAACACAAATATTAATGAAATGTTTATTAAAAACCAAACTGCACTTCAATGACTGTGTGGTCAATTTACCGTATATAAGATATTATAATTGTTTTTCTTTACTCTTTATTAATGATAAAGTTACCTTTAGGTCGGACTGGTGGTTCATTATTAAGGAAGAATAGACGTAAGGGAAGATATACGTCAGGTGAGAAAATGATTGAGATAAAGAATGGGTTAAGGTGACTAAGGCAGATGGATAAACGTGAATGTGAAGAGTTAGGACAGTAAAACAGACACACAAAATCACTACTATAGTCCAGTTAGGATATTGTGACAGTGACGTTGCAGTTTATGTGTACGCAAAAAATCACAACCATTGTCTAAACAGGTAGAGCGAAGTTTAGTATGTTAGTTTAGCGTTAAAATTATAGCTGTTTATACAGTATAAGCCTTTAAAATTGTTTTTACACCGTTATATTGGACTCGACCGCTGCGTCACTGGATTTTTATCCTAACTGGACTATAATAGTTTACCCTACGTCTTTCACCAATCAAAAGCCAGGGATTTTCAAATATTTGGACTACTTTTTCATATATTTTTGCACTATGTAAATCCATTCGTTTGGACAATTTGATTTGGATTTTTCCAAATATGGAAAACTAGACCAACCTATACTCTCTCAATTGTACTGTCATCCTATCAGCAATTATCATCAAATATACGTGCAATCTTGTCTAATTTCACTCTCATTACTCCATAAATGGACATGCTATTGTTTGCATACAAAAGCATTGAAAAGGCCACCAAAAAGTGGGCGGGTAAGCTATAAGCCGGTTATAGATCACATATACATGTATATTAGAATTATAACAAATTAAGGGCTGCGGTCGCTTCGCTCCCTTGCAATAATTTGTTTATAATTCTGACATATGATCTATAACCTATACAAGAAGGACATGCACACTGACAAATTTGAACATAAACTGGCTAATTACCAGCAATATCCATGATACAAAACTTAACTTAATTAAAAAATATTCTACTACTAGTATCTTAAACACCGCAGGTTAACTTGTACGAAACACAATCTTAGATCTGATAAACGCTTGTGTGTTCATCTCTTTTGTTTTATCTGCGTTGTTGAAATTAGTTGACAGGATTGTATCAATTTAGCTTAATGAATGTTGGGAATAGTTAATTATACATCAACACTCATTACTTGTTAATTAACTCGATAGTTGCTTCTAACATACTTACGTCTTTTAAATTTGCATTTAATTGATGGATTATTTTTGTTTTGGTTTCGGCATGCATGCTCAGTTACTGTGTTATTTTGAGTGTAACCGTATTTAGAATCTTCTACAACACGTACTTTTAACCAAATCATGACATAGGGCCTACAACGGGAATCTATTATCACATACGCGAGTAAAAGCACGGCTGCGGTATCCTAGATTCACTATTTATTAGAAAGACTACAACGCTGGCTTAGAATGAGCAGGTCGTAAGTAGTAAGTGCTACTTACGACGTTATAAAACTCATGAAATTTGAAATCTGCAACACAATGCACTTCTTTTGAGTCTATTCTCATGAAAATCAGGACAGGTCATGTTGACATAATTTAAGGTTAAAAAACTTGTTATTCCATAAGTAAAGAGTAGTTTTCAGACAGTGTTTTCTTGTTTTCTCATAACATTGCTAAGAGTATATGGCTTGGTGCATAAGAATTTGATTTTCACTGGTGTTTTATCCGATCGAAATGTTTTAAACTAGAAAAATGTTTTGATATTACATGTACATTGTTTGTTTACAAGTGACGGGAATGAATAAAGGGACTATACATTCCCAGCGCAAGTCTCAAAGGACAGAAACTGTACATATAGTGCAGATACAAACGACACACAGATGCGACGAAATCTTCACAGATAACGCATGATAAAACACCGAAGCATTCTAATAACAACTAATGATTTTAGCCTCAAGCTCATAACATGTTCAGCAGCATATATAATCGACAGTGTTTGAGTTTGACAGTGTATGCGAATCCATTAGAAAATGCTGAAAACATGAAATATTCTGTTGGCACATTTTGCCTGTACACTAATCGCTATAAACCAACATCAGCTAAAAGGTCTTAACGCCATAGCTTGTCTAAACTTAATATTGTTTCATGGTTTTCAGTATTATACATCAGTTTTAGTTTAATTGTTCAAAAGACTTTTAGAGATACTCTTAGAAATGCATTCCTTGGCACATTAAAAATGAGATACATGAGAAAGTTAAAATAGTCATTTCATGTCGCAAATTAATTAAAATTGTATAGAATTTGTGCTAGTATGCAAGGAATAGCAACTAATGCGATGCATATTTCGTCGGCTTGCTTTAACATTCTCCAATGTCTTTTTTTTCAAAAATGAGATTTTTTGCATTTTCTATCTCATTTCACATTGCTAAATGTCCTGTGAAAATATTATGTCATAATTTCAAGTGCAATGTGCTTTTTGGTCGTAATGTTTTGCTCAAAATCCAGTATTTCAACTACTGTGAAACGTGCATGTTGCTGAATGTCCCTGAGATTGGTTACTCTAAGAGCAACTTAAACTAAAAGAAATAAAGTTGACCAATTGCCGTCCTTTATATTGTCACTTGAATTACTGAAATGTTTATTGTTAAGTGGCTCGTTGTCCTCTACCAGTCGTTATTATATGAGCCAATGTCCAGATCAACCAATGAATCCCCGGTATTTCGGTAATATTGTGTCCAAATTCCTGGTGTGGAACAACAAAAATGCGAAAGTTGCCTAATGTCCAAATTTGGGATAACCATGTTTTCAAAACAAACGCATCTACGCCAATGTTATGGCAGAAAAATGAATGCAATGGGTTTATTAGAGCCTGCCGACGATTTTCTAAAGTTACGGTGAAGTCGCGAAATAGAACGTGTACGTGTTTGGGGCCGTGTAGACCATTTTTTGAGCATTTCGTCATCTAAGTGTGTTTACAGGTAAAGATCGTATGGTATAGGTGTATTTCTAGGTTATGCATGTTTATGTACTTTAACCATAGAGTTTATACAGTTACCCCCCCCCCCCCCGTTTAGCTACCCAAGTTGGAAATTTACCTATAGACGAAATGAGACTCGTGTACGTGCAGTATGCATGTACACGTAAGTATGTGCACACTACGTCACACAGGTATGCGTAGTCACGTGTAACTCAAGATTCTGTCGCCAATGAAATCACCGAGTTTTATACTGAGTTTTTTTAAAAATGCTATCCATAAATAAGTCATGCTTCAACTTTTACGTTATTTAACATGTACACGTTTCTTTTTTACTATTACACATATACATGTATTAGCAGCTAAACGAAAACGTTCGTACATCTTAAGCCAATAGTTAGCGTGCTTGTCGTCTTTGACCCGGGTTCAAATACGGGTGGAGGCATTCATATGACTGTCATATTTCAGCAAAAAGCTGACTGGCGAATAAAGGAAATGTTCGACATTTCGGCATTTTTTACACGTGACTGTACGCGTTCATTTCACAGCCTCTCTAATGTCCTTATTCCACTGCATCATTAGTCAAAACACAGACGTAAATCATCAGCGGAATCACATAATGAGTCATTAAATAGGACAATCGCAGCTGGAATTTAGAAAATCATACAACGTGGCTTGCCGTGGACAAATTACAAATGTCAAAACGACTTAACGGCGTCTATACGGCCTCTAGTCATTCCACACTTTCCCCCGGCGTCTCATTATATCATACTATATTGTTTCATTTTGGATGGATATTATTTTTTGTAACAAATTGCATTTTTCCCCATTTAACCGATTCAGACATTTCTATACGCTGGTCATTGTCTCACAAAGCTAGACTGGAAAAGGACGTTCCTAATGATACAATAGAGGGTCAGATAATACTATAAATATATCTAAGTCAGTGATACACATAGAGGGGTACTAGTACTGTATGTGTTTATTTGAATTCATTCAACAACCTTTCGAAGGTAATATATGGCGACGCCTTTCCCTTTAGCTGAGAAATACTTCAGAAATACTTCCTTGTCCAACTTAATATTATCTTTTTGATATCCGTCTGTCAGTCTGTCTTATTGTCAATTGTCTGCCACCAAGTTCATGCATTTTAATGAATGTAAATCTTGATGTCCGTCTATCCCTTCGTCCGTCTGTCTGTCTACCGTCATTCTACTTCGATGTCCGTTCATAAACATGTCACAACTCTATATTGAAGTCAGTATGGATGGAAAACAGCATTCATCATGTTCCTGTAAAATGCATGATGATTGCATCGTGTTTCTGGATTCTTGTTGAAAAACTACACAAATAAAGATATAACGTTTGTGTGCAGACATAAACTTGTGAATAGCAGGTTGCATTTTGCGATATTAATTTAAAAGTGTCTTCCTTAAATTCGAATGTGTTGTCAAATTAATATTGTTTATTCACACGAGAGACATTTATCGTCTTCAGAATCAAACATTGTCTTTGTTTACCGAAACAAACAAAATATATCCACCTGTATGATGTAGAAGTACAAAAAGCTATACAGTTGTTTTTACGGAACGTGTTTAACTGTACAATTTCCGTTTTGTGGTACATGGTATACTGTACAATTACTGTTTTGTGGTGCATGGTATACTGTACAATTGCCGTTTTGTGCTACATGGTATACTGTACAATTGCCGTTTTGTGGTACATGGTATACTGTACAATTGCCGTTTTGTTGTACATGGTATACTGTACAATTGCCGTTTTGTGGTACATGGTATATTGTACAGTTGCTGTTTTGTGGTTCATGGTATACTGAACAATTGCCGTTTTGCGGTACATGGTATACTGTACAATTGCCGTTTTGTGGTACATGGTATACTGTACAATTGCCGTTTTGTAGTACATGGTATACTGTACAATTGCCGTTTTGTGCTACATGGTATACTGTACAATTGCCGTTTTGTGCTACATGGTATACTGTACAATTGCCGTTTTGTGGTACATGGTATATTGTACAATTGCCGTTTTGTGGTACATGGTATACTGTACAATTGCCATTTTGTGGTACATGGTATGTTGTACAATTGCCGTTTTGTGGTACATGGTATACTGTACAATTGCCGTTTTGTGGTACATGGTATATTGTACAGTTGCTGTTTTGTGGTACATGGTATACTGAACAATTGCCGTTTTGCGGTACATGGTATACTGTACAATTGCCGTTTTGTGGTACATGGTGTACTGTACAATTGCCGGTTTTGTGCTACATGGTATACTGTACAATTGCCGTTTTGTGGTACATGGTATATTGTACAGTTGCTGTTTTGTGCTACATGGTATACTGAACAATTGCCGTTTTGCGGTACATGGTATACTGTACAATTGCCGTTTTGTGGTACATGGTGTACTGTACAATTGCCGTTTTGTGGTACATGGTATACTGTACAATTGCCGTTTTGTGGTACATGGTATATTGTACAGTTGCCGTTTTGTGGTACATGGTATATTGTACAGTTGCCGTTTTGTGGTACATGGTATGTTGTACAGTTGCTGTTTTGTGGTATATGGTATACTGTACAATTGCCGTTTTGTGGTACATGGTATACTGAACAATTGCCGTTTTGCGGTACATGGTATACTGTACAATTGCCGTTTTGCGGTACATGGTGTACTGTACAATTGCCGTTTTGTGGTACATGGTATACTGTACAATTGCCGTTTTGTGGTACATGGTATACTGTACAATTGCCGTTTTGTGCTACATGGTATATTGTACAGTTGCTGTTTTGTGGTACATGGTATGTTGTACAGTTGCTGTTTTGTGGTACATGGTATACTGTACAATTGCCGTTTTGTGGTACATGGTATGTTGTACAATTGCCGTTTTGTGGTACATGGTATGTTGTACAATTGCCGTTTTGTGGTACATGGTATACTGTACAATTGTCGTTTTGTGGTACATGGTATATTGTACAATTGCCGTTTTGTGTACAGTTGCCGTTTTGTGGTACATGGTATACTACAACTACAATTGTCGTTTTGTGGTACATGGTATACAGTATCGGCGCTGCTGTGTTCCTGCTAAGTTTTATGTACAGTTGTCATTCTGATGTCTTTGAAACTTGATACATGTTTACGACATCATGAATTAGACTTATAGCCATAATTTTCATTTAATCCATAATGCAAAAGTGTTGTTCTGTACTGCAGACGAGCAGACGTATCCGAGTTTATTTTAGCGCCCTGTTGAATCGTAAAATATGTGCGTGTTTAATATACAAAGGATGATATTTCTGTGATTATTTGCCTTTAATACTTTATCACTAAGCAGAAACACGGCATCAAATTACTAATAATGTTCACAATGTAGCAGCAATAAAGTAGACCTGATAAAGGGTACAAATTAAATTTTCCTAAAATTACAAATCCCACCACGTAGCGAACGCGTGATAAAATCTGGATTAGAGTCATTGAAATCGATGCAAACCCAATAAAGGGAAGATTTATCCAAGCCGTCTGACCACTTGTATACATCTTCTTTAATGAAACAGTTCCCAATAACAAATTACCAGCGCGGCGTAAAACAATTGATAACGTTTTCAATGAACAGGCTAAAAGAAATTATTTTTAGAGACTGAATATTAAATCTGAAGCTCGACAGTCCCTGTAGAGAGGAAGGGAAACAACAACAGAACTTGGTAGATATTTCTTAATCTATTTGCTATGTGTTAAGTCGGGAATAGAGTTTAAATGTAAATGATATCTTTTAATGCTTTCCAGACTCGGAAACATTTTAAAGTCCAAGACATATAGTTTCTTGTCTTATATATTTCCCTGTCGTCTTTATTGTTTTTGTTGAGGCATTGTTGGTGTGAATTCTATTTAATACATGCAATATAATAAATAGAGGATATTTGTTGATTTTGGTGTAAGATCGAACTTTATTTCACCGGGTGGTCACAGAAAATCAAGATTTTCACTTGAAAATTAAATTTTCTGTGATCACGAGTGAAATAAAATTAATCTTGCACCAAAAATCAATAAATTTTCTGTTTATTATATGCCCCAATTTCCCATAAAAAGGTACCATAATTGGCTTAATTGGAAAAATCACGTCGAAATTGGAACGTCACGACGTGAGAATTATGACGTCATGATGAAGTACGCATAATTTTAAAGCCCGGCGCCGTTTACGTTACGTTTTTTTTCTTCGTGATACTGGAACAAACTTCCAAACAGTGAAAATAACAAAACGATAATTTTACTGTTATTTTCACTGAAAAATCTCCACAATCCATTAATAGCAAATAATAAAAATAGATCTATACAATGTAAGTGGCCAAAACGTTTTATATCCATACAATCACATCGCAAAATATTTTCATTTACATGTTGTTGAAATTGGTATACTTTGAGAGAAACGCTGTAGTTTAATCATCTGTCGTCGATGATGAGTGAACGCGTTGACGTCATAGCGACGTCACGATTAATTCAAACTTTCAGTTCGGAATCTAAAAATAGAAGCGTAGTTCGATTGACAGTGGGTCGGCACCGGAACTAACGATATGACACTCAAAATGATCCCATGCGCGTCAAAGACGGTTTTTATGTGTGCTTTGTACGAAAGCATACCTCATTTTTGGTCCATTTACACTTAACGGCACTGTAGGACACAATCGCAGTCCTCGACGGCTAGCTTTAGTTTCTTTTTTGGAAAATGATTTCAGCGTATAAATATAAATATAAATATAAACGCTTTTCACAGTGACTGTCAACGCTTGCGTAACCTGTTAGTAGTTTTTGTTGAGCGAAATCAATTTCAAAGTCTTTTTATTCTTTAAAAGGGACCAGCGCCCCCAAATATCCATGTAAGAGCTTTATTATATTATATCTTGAACTGTGGGATGAATGTGTAATTTTGTGTACCCGTGGTAGTGATTCTAATTTGGGCATTAAAGCCGTAAAATACGGGTACCTAAAGTGTCCTTTCTTTCTGATCCGTGTTTTGTTCTTTCTTTTTGGTTCGTGTTTTGTTCTTTCTTTCTGGTCCATTTTTGTCCTTTCTTTCTGGTACGTTTTTTGTCCTTTCTTTCTGGTACGTTTTTTGTCCTTTCTTTCTGATCCGTGCTTTGTCCTTTCTTTCTGGTCCGTGTTTTGTCCTTTCTTTTGTCCTTTCTTTTTGGTACGTTTTGTGTCCTTTCTTTCTGATACGTTTTTTTTCATTTTTCTGTTATCTTATTTTCCCTTGAACAAAAAATGATGCTCTTAAATAGATGAGGAAGGTTTTTTTACTCTAGAGACAGTTTTCATACGGCAGATGTTTTTGGTCGCCTGTTTTATTGAGGCATAATTTAATCGCTTTGTAATTGCTTGATAAAATGAGACTTTCAGTTTGTCTTAAACATTATAGTATTCAGTAACTGAAGTTTTTTAATTATTCTCATTAATGATGTTTACTCTTTTCGATCTGTCTCAGCACAGAACAGAATAGAACAGAACATCTCTTTTATTCAATCTCAAAACATTTACAAACAATACCAATTTAAGGTACAAAACAATAATACAGGTATACTATCGTACATTCTATTTGCAATGTGCACTAAATTACATTAATATTAAAAGGTAACCAGTGACATTATGGAACAATATGCCTAGCCACATTAGAACCATAACATCAGAAAAATACTCATAATTCTTATATGAACATTCTAAAATGGTTTTGTCATAATTTTGATGTTTGCATGAGTTGTATTGTTAGTATATTGATAACTTCATAACTTCAGATGTTCTTATACTAATAAATTTGGTGCATAGGTATTCCATTGTGTTGACATTTCTTATAACCCATACCCACTTTTTCAATAGTTTCGAGTGCTAAAATGACTGTTTTAATGTGTGTTATTTTAATTGGATATAACAGAAAAGAAAACCATTAATCTATGCTTTTCTACTCAAAACAATGTACATTACAAACATGAAATAAAACGAATTGTAGTTATTTTGAATTACACTATATTCGTCATCAGTGGGCCCCCTTAAGTCAAAATATTTAAGTTGGCCCCTGAGATGTTTTGTCAATATCAGCGCTGATGACGCCAAGGTAGATAAATTGTTGGCCTATTGGGCAATACATCTTTAAATACAGTTATTATTATACTAATATGATTTAAAATAAACGAGACATGTATGGTATCAAAATCACTCTTGATATCACTAACACATAGTCTGGTTATAACTTGATTCAAGACCTTCTCATGTATCGCACTAAGCTATCTATTTCAGAACTCGATAATTTTGTCGGTACTGACTATATACAAAGTACCATAAGGTTCATTTGATATTCATCGCTATTGAGGCTTGATAGCTCATTCAAAATTCATATCTTTTCACAGCATCCGACTACAGCGTACGACAGGGCTTTTATATGGATCGCAATATCCACTATAAATCTTGTGAAATATGTCCCATTATAAGTTAACTTCTCTCTAAAACGTTTGCTTGTTAAATGAGTGGCAAAAAGCTTTCTTCATAAAGATAACGTGATGTACATAGTTGTGCCTCTTCGCAATACGGAGAAATAACATGGGCATTCTTTGTAGATTTTATCACGTTGGCGAAAATAGAAGTGGAACTAGAATCTACTGTGAATGCTCGACCATAAGACCAACATTTGTGTCTTGTAGAAAAGTATTAATCATGAATTGGTCTGGTAATTTTCATAAAAAATGTAGCCTTTTTCGAATAAGAATTCAAAGGGGATGTAGCCATATTCTTTCATATCCTAAAATTGCTATTTAATACATATTCATTCGATATCTACTAATTTATATTCTCAATAAAACAAGACGGAATAACCTATACGGTTAAATATGTAAGGAGTATTTATTTATTTAAAATGCGTTTAAATACCAAAAAACTTGCACATACTCGTTACACCATGAGCATGATGTAAAAGTATGTACCAACACCAAAATTAATCATAGTATTAAGTATTAAAACATTTATGTTTTCTTACAGCATTTGTAATAGCAAAATTATCGGTACATTGTTAAGGGGATGTTTTCCTGCATATTTTTCTAAAAATTGGTAAAACATACGGCAACATCGACTTTAAACCGAATGTACATACCTTATATGGAATAAAAGTCTTTCTGACGAAAACGTTTTTATAACGTTAAATTCGGTATATTCGAGAGAAATCATATGTTTTTAGTCAGATATCTGGCCATGAACAAATGAACAAGTACGTTATCGTAATGATGTCACGGAATATTTCTTAAATTCGGGTTTGAAGTCTAATAATAGATCGATGGATTTATTATTGTTAAAAGCATAGAAGACAAATAAACGATACTTGTAATACAAATATAAGTGTATGAGGTTCGTCCTTGTGATGTAAGTGTCCGCTGTATATCTAGGTCTTGTATTCTGTATGTACTGTAAGGAGGTATAATTCGATTTATTAGCTTATTTATCCAATTTATTTAAGGCTATAATCTCATTTGTTTTCTGTGATTGGCAACAGATCCTGATAAGTTTCAGAGTTGTAATGACAAGAGTGTGGACTTTTTAAACAGTACATACATTTATATATAATGAATATTCATTTACACACAAATCAAGGATTGAGTAGAAAGCTAAGCTTATTAATAAACTCGTTCCTTAATGTGAACTTTAAATAATGTTTGAATGCATATACAAATGTTCATGTATTTATTCTGTTTTTATCTTATACGTGCTTGCTGCTTTTTAACCTATTACATTCTACATGATTGTATTTACTGTATTGTTTAGAAAATTTAATTTTCTTTTTTTTTTAATCTTAAAGTTTACACTGTAAACGTTACAATAAAATTAAAAGGACTGAAATTATTACACACTTCTTTGTACCGACACCAAGATCTAAAAGAAATATTAAGGTGTGTGTCGATTGGCATTGGTTTTAGTATACATATCGTTCTGTATCTGTCTCTTGTGTGGGTGGCAAGACGATGCCGCCGTTTCTGTATGGTTTCGAGATGTATGAACAAGTACAGTATTTAAAGTATAAATATAAACATACACTATATACAGATATAATATAAAACTAGTATAATACACCTACTATTTATGCACCGACTGACTCAATTCAAATGTCACCAAACTCCTCAGTTCTCAGCGTCCCAGACTAGACATTAAACAATATGTTACCACCTGTGACGCGTCATGATACACTAGCATGACTACAATTCGCATTGTAGAAAATAACCTTGACTGGTTGTATGTTATGTGAGCGGAAGAAAAAGTTTATTTTCATTGGTCGAGTGCTCGGGTCTTCATTTTCGAAATAAAAAGGCGATTTTGACGATTTTGAACCATGAAGTTATGTGATAAATAGACACTGTGTAATTATCACTTGCATTTATGGTAACAAGCTAAATCAATTTAATGAAACCATACAGCATGTCATTCATTGTAAGTGGCAGTATAGATATGCTTACTTGAAATATCATTTGTTTAGGATACGAATGGTGCGTTCGTAGTTTGTCGGTGCACGTGGGTGACTAGGTGCTGCCTGCGCTTCTGGGCAGCTTCGACTTGTCATGGATTTTTTTTAGTATTTATTGTAAAGAATTGCTGATTGGACTCTGACAAATAAAAGAAAGAGCAGCAAATATTCGACAAAATAAGACAACAATGGGCGTTCGTTTAAATTTGTATAAACAGTAAAAACTAATGTGCTTTGATATCTCACAAACCATATCCGTCACCAATTGTACAGTTGTTAAAAGTTATAATTCCACATTCCGTTCGTACGCAAATGTACTACCTAGATCTATATCGAGGTACTGTTCTATCAAAGCACTTACGAAAATCTTAAAATTACGCTCAAATTTAATTCTTTATAACTTTAACAACTACACATTTGGTGACGGATATTGTTTGTGGGGATTCAGTAATCATTATTTGTATCGCAGATCCCTTTATTACTACACTTCATAATTGTAAAAAAAAATATAAAAAAATTTGATCGTAAATTTACGATCTTCGTAAGTACTTTGATAAATCAGAACAGTATCCGAAAGTCTAGTGTTTTCACTAAGCCATCTCTGGGATAATTTGAAATACAAATGTATTAGTTGAAACATAAAACCGTATTATCTCTGATATATGTTAGTGTTTATTTGCGGACAATTGGATATGTTTTATAGACTTTATGACGTTAATATTACTTGATAGGAATCGTTATTTCTGCTAGAATTCTGTAGATGATATATGCCAGCGCTAACTTTACATAGTAAATACTATTCTGAAGAATGACTGGTTAGTTTATACTAGCTTATTTTGAGTTTTGAGTACAATGATAAAAGGAATAAGTGGAACCACACGACTAAACAACAGGGTTCTGTTTTATCAAAGCACTTACGAAAATCTTAAAGTTGCGTTCAAATTTAAATTCTTTATAACTCTTTAACAACTGAAAATAGGTTACGGATATGATTTGTAGGGGTTCAGTAACTGTATCATTATTAGTATAGCAGCTCTATTTACCACACTTTATAATTGTTAACAAATTATAAAGAATTTAAAATATGAACGTAAGTTTACGATTTCCGTAAGTGCTTTGATAAAACAGTACCCCGATGTGTTTATCTTTTTATTATTACCGGCGTTTCGGCTCAATACATAAGCTTTCATCAGGAATTATTTAAATCTTTAAATAACAACAAGTTCTTACATTTGTTCAAGTTGATGCCGTCGAACGACCGATTCCATAAAAGTCATGTTTTGAAGCAATTTTTCTAGAATTGTTCAATTTAAAATGTGGAGCTAAGTTCCTTTAACACCTCATTCCTGATGTATACATCGCCATAAGGGTATGATAGTAAAGTAGTAAACCGCCGCGTCGTTAGCTCAGTGGAGTGAACGTCTAGGATTTGATCTTAGACTGCATCATACCAAAGACGAACTACAATTGGTATCGGAACTTGACATTTCTGAAATATAATATTTCCCGCTATATCTGACCGTGTAGTCTGCAAAGTATCTGGAAGTGCCAGGAAGCTGTGTAACCAGGCTGTCTATTCGAAATAAAAGCTAGGCACACCTCTGCAGCGCCGGACATGCCTGTATCTAATGTCTCTCTCTCCCTTCAGGGGCTTTCTCTCAGTCTGTCCCTCCGGTCAGATCATCCTGTATCTGCACTGGTAGAGGATGCACCTGCGCCCTTGTGGCTGCAACATGGGTAAAGTGCCTTTGAACGTGCGTTCGCATGAAAAGGGCGCTATATAAATCTGGTATATTTATTTATTTTAAAGTAATGCCATTGCTAGACGTCATTCAGAATAAAAGGGAAAGCTTGCTTCTCTTGCTCGATGTACTCGAGAGCCAGTGAACTTGTTAAGACAATTGTCGTAGGTGTTAACGAATAGCGAAGCACGCATTCGAATAATCAGTCAGTGTTTCAATCGCATTATACTTTTCGATAGCTATAATGGAACTTTTACAAAATTAAATCAAAACGTCTTATGAATCCTTACTTCTATATCAAAGCTAGCTAACAGCTTTATTTTGGAAGAATATTATTCATGTGTTAAGCAGATATAAATGTTTCGGCCCAGCATTGTTAACACACAGGGCCATATTCTGGATTAAAAGATGGGGTATTTGTGTGTTCGAATATATGGTATTGGCGTGTTCAAAAATATGGTCTTGGTGTGCTCAAATCTATGATCTTGGCGTGTTCAAACATGTTGTATTGGTGTATTCAAAGATATTGTATTGGCGTGTTCAAAGATGTAGTATTGGTGTGTTCAAAGATATGGTCTTGACGTGTTCAAAGATATGATCTTGGCGTGTTCAAAGATGTGGTATTGGAACATTCAAAAATAGGGTATTGGTATGTTCAAAGATGTTTTATTGGTGTGTTCAAAGATGTTGTCTTGGTGTGTTCAAAGATGTGGTTTTGGCACAATCAAAGATATGGTATTGGTATGTTCAAAGATATGGTCTTGGTATGTTCTAAGATATTGTATTGGTGTGTTGATAGATATTTTCTTGGTGTGTTCAAAGGTATGGTCTTGGTGTGTTCGAAGATGTTGTATTGGCGTGGTCAAAGATATAGACTTGGTGTGTTTAAAGATATGGTATTGGTGTGTTCAAAAATACAGTCTTTGTGTGTTCAAAAATATGGTCTTCGTGTGTTCAAAGCTGTTGTTTCGGCACGTTCAAAGATATGGTATTAGTGGTCAAATATATGATCTTTGTGTGCTCAAAGATTTTGTATCGGCGTGTTCAAAGATATGGTCTTTGTGAGTTTCAAGATATGGTCTTGCGTGTTCAAAGATGTGGTATTGGTGAGTTTAAAGATGGGTTTTGGCGTGTTCAAAGATATGGCCTTGTGTGTTCAAAAATGGGGTCTTGGAGTGTTCAAAGATGTGGTATTTGAGTGTTTAAAGATGGTGTCTTTGTGGGTTTAAAGATGGGGTTTTGGTGTGTTCAAATATATAATCTCGGCGTGTTCAAAGATGTGGTTGGACTGGACTTTTATTCAGATGATTCAGAATGTTGCGTGTCTAATTTAGTGATGGTATTCAAATGTACGCCAACATAGTAACATTTTACAGTTTACTACCATCCCATTTGTATAAACCAGCTGCTGGGATACAAGTACAGTATTGAACTGATACGCCTACTATACTTCCTGTGAACATTAAAGGAGGTGTACCGATATCTATTTATGTCTTAAAATTGCGATTTTACTACATATGTACTGAAAATACTAGTTTATATTCTTATGAAGATAGTGTCACGAATCGCTATTTCAACCGCATTCCGGCTCATTCCGACTCTTATGTAGCTAAGGTATAAATTTCAATCGCAATTATATTTGTAAAAATGCGACAGTATCCGCTGTAATATGAAACAGACGTTGAAATATAAGACTTAAAGCAGACATTTTAAGTACACGTTGAGAAACCTTGCCGTTATTTGATGCTACGTAAAAACTACAGGCGGTTTTGAATTCGCAAATATGCAAATGAAATGCAAAGCTAGCATTTGTCATTGAAATAAATTCAGAGAATATGTCGCAGAAAACAGTTCCACAAAATGAAGTTATTTATCAGGTGATAAAGTCGACCATCAAGACGTCTTGAAGGTATGTGTTTCGTTTTAATAAGCCATTCAGTCTTACTGACAGTCTCTCAGGCTTAACGTTGTTGCTACCACGCTACTTTGTCACTTGGGCGACCTATATGTAAGATCACGGTATTCATGTGACATTTAGACAATGTTTCGACAAATTACTTCAAAATTATATTGTATATTGCATTGTATTGTAATGTATTGTATTATATTATATTATGTTATATATGTTTACTTTATTTGGCTTTTTAATTTTATGACATAAAAATAATTATTAAATAAGTCCATTATATGAAACTAATTATGATAAAACAAGTGAGCCATACATAGTGTTAACATTTGTTAGGATTTCCGTTATACGTTTACCATGACTGTTTGTTTATTAATATAAATGTATGTGAGTGATCGATGACCCACCTGAAACTATTACCACTTTGATTTGTCCGAGTACTTTTTTAATTAACAAAATAATGCATATGTACATGTGTTTAATCGTAGAATAAAGCACAGTCACGTGTTTGGATACATCGTAATTAAATCACCAGTTCGTCGCATTTGACAACACATCAAGACATAGTAACCACAACCCTATTTCTTCCTCGGAAGCTTATTAGCAGTTTGAAGTTATTCATCCGTAGCTGTGTTTTATCGGTAATTTTAGCACTGCTTGGTTTCCTCTGTGTGTATATAGCTGAAACTACTGGTTGTGTTAGAATCTAACATTATGATATGTGTACGAAGCCAATGCAACCGTTGACCGCATTCATGTATTGCACCGCTCTAATATTATGTACGTATTTAGCTTGCAAAATTTTGCGGTCGCATTTTAACTCGAAGCATTTTCTGCCTTTTCATTCCATACACCATAGAATTCTATGAACCTCATACTGTAGCTTTGTACAAAAACACCCAAATTGATGTCATAATCACAGTCAATATGGTGGCAGCCTTTCAACAAGGAGTACAAAATTCAATGAGCTAGATGGATTAGCAGCTAAAGGCATTGAGCTAATCATGAGGGACACAAAAGAACGGTATAATTGGCGATGTGAGATATTGATACAAAATGATATTGAAACCAGCCAAGCACAACTCTATTTGCTGCTTGCAATGCTAGAGATCGCATATTTCCACATTCTTGTCAATACCGTTTGGTGTCGCAGATCTGAAAATGTAGCCAGAAATATGGAATCCGTCATATTCTGTCATGATTTATATAGAGGATTGAGATATACGCTTGTGTAAGTAGTAGAAGTGTGTGACTTTTCCATGTATCATCGTTGAAGAGCCAAGTTCTCCATTCTAACATTAACCTGGGCCTGTGCAATACCTTTGGGGTAAAACTATTAATGAGGCTCACATGGAAGTATACCCAACTGTATTGCCTCTTTAAATAAAGTATCTACTATTATTATTATTATTAAACTGTCGAGCTTCTGTTTGCCAGCAATTAGTTAGATAGCATATATGTGATTCGAACACGCAGTTACGAGCAATGGATTTAAAATGAGTGACTAAACTACTAGATGATCATTCTTTGGATGAAATGTGACATTTGTCAAAATATTTCCTGATTGGGGATCCCGACAAAACAAGAACAAGTATCTAAATATGAACAAAAAGACGACAAAATAGCATCACTTTGCATGTATCGTTGTTCCTTCCCGAGTATAGCCAGTTGACGAATTTTCGTTGTGGTGCCCACCCATAACAACACAGGGGTCTCATAGCTTCTGAATCTGAAGGATCATTTTGATACTTTTGACTAAAGTTTACCATTTTATAGGCAAAATACACATGACTTAAGAGAAACTGACCCTTCAAGCCAAAATCTTGAGGATCAAAATGTGGTGGGTTTTTTTTAATTTGAAGGGTCACAACCCCTACTCCCGAGTCAAATGGAACCCCTGACAGCAGAACGAAAATAGCATTAGATGCCAGGTCAGATTGACAGAAAATTGACACCACAGTTTTCAATTAAGTATTTACTATAGAAACACGAGTCTTGAAGTTGGTATTGAAGTTGGTCTTGAAGTGTACAAAGCAAAACTTAGCATGTACCATATTCCTCGAGTGGCGTGTGTGTTATAGAGTACGCCGTGGCGCTTGGTTCAGTGATTTTCTACTAACACTGTTATAGCAACACCTCTTCCTCTATCGTTTAGCGGTCAAAGGCATACCTCTGATCAAATATCTTTATATAGAATATGTACAGAGCACGTTGTTGTGCACAATACCCTTAATAGAATAATCATACCATATATTCATTTAAATGTTAGTTTTATTAAATAGATCTATTTGGCACTGGATAAAATAGAAATTTCTCGTACTGTATGACGTTTTGATCATTCTCCTGAATGCCCCTACGATTGTCTGCATAACAGTACTTTTGTCGGTTAATCAGCAGACCCCCTGGCTTGTTCTGCGGATTTATAGAGTTCAAGCTCCTACAATTCCTAGTGCTATGTCGTCAATATTTATATTACATTTATTACTATCTGTTAGTTCGCATTTGTCTTACGTGCTCTCTACATTTGCTCAGTTTACAAACCGAAGCAGAATTGACTTTCATAACGGTGACAAATAGTGCCACGAATGAAACATACCAGTTTTTTATGCGGTTCCATAGTTTAGCCACATGCCTGCATATGTTGTCAACTGAAATGATAAACGGGAATTTTAGTGTACTGTCTGTAACATTAGCAACATCACCTGCCAATGTCCGTAATTTTAGGTATGTTCTGTATATCTATCCCATCAGTTGCCTTACTTCTCGTTTTCCTTTTTTACATATATGGAAAGCAAGCTGCAGGGGTATGTTATTTCGAGAAAACAATGTATCATAATTAGGAAATTGTGTTCCAATGCGCTTTTCTCTTTTTCCATCAGCAAAGAAAGGCCAAAAATACATTGACAAATGAAGACAGGCATGTATTCGCAACCATACTATTGTCAAAAAATGTACGAAATTAGTTTTCCAGTGCAAAATAAATATTTCAGAGATTATAGAATCACAACAACGACAGTGTCTATAATTAAACAAATTGTATAGCGGCATATCATTCCTTCATGAAAACCGACGAAGTCACAAAGATGTGGTTTAACCTACTTTATCTTAATTAATATGTGTATACGAAGATCGTATTTCAGATCACGATACTCACTAGCTAGAGTTTATTTTAATTCTACTCGGAAATCAAAATATATACATTCTTTTGCCACGAAACTATTGTTACATTTGTTTTAATTTAACACAATTTGTGTCAAGCTGTCGTAGGATCCATGACAAACTCAGTATTGAGCCATTAGGAAAGGTTCTGCTAAGCGCAAGATTAAGTAAACGCAAAATCATTCTTCCTGCAGCGACCTTATATCATCGTATTCTTGTTATAGTTTTAGTTTAAAGAACACATAAATTGCATGTTTCACAAGGAATCCATGTAAAGGTTTAGACGTAATCCCACCATGAATTCAGCAGCTGTCAATTCTTGTATTGGAATAAATGTAACAAACAGTCCTACCTAGTCTAAATATGAATGTACATGACGCAGCGGTTCAAACCAACACGACAAGTTTGGACAACGTTCGATTTTCTCGTGCTTTGTAATATGATCAATGGATGTTGCAGTTTGACTTATGTACATGTATATTGCTTATGTCGTTTAAGCAAAGTACGGATAATTTGACACGACTCTCGACCTTTTATTACAATAATTTAACAGCTAATATAATTATTGTCTATTTTTATAAACCCGGTTGTATGTTTTCATAAGCGGGGAGTATCACAAAGGCGTTCGAGGTGTAATACCAAGGACCGATATTGCACGATTTGCTCGCGGAAATTTATATAGTCAACGGAAGAACCTTATATATACATTATATATATTCATACATAAAGGTCGGAATCAAGTCAAATTTTCCGTGCTATACGTGTTTGCACAGTGTACTCTCCGCACAATGACAACTATTTGAACAACACTATACCGCAATTATGTGTTACTATTACATGTTCCAAATCAAATGGCGTAGCATAATTTTTGTACATGTATATGTATAACATATAATACACGCAGTAACATTTTGATACATTTGTTACTTTTGTTCCCTTTCTTACGAGTATGCTGAACGTTAACAGACACGTGCTTGTATGACTTTATGAGCATATGCCTATATGTGATTATCTCTGTTATATATCGGCCGAAATATTCCCCATCGATTGCCTGGTCGTTGACTTGCTCGAATAGTCTCCAATCTCCATTTTTTATCTAATTTGACATGGCTCAATGTCCTGTGAAAAATACGTCATAATTCCAAGTGCAATGTGCTTTTTGTCACTAATGTTTTGCTCTAAATCCAGTGTTTGAGCCATTTCTTGGCTTGCTTGTTGCTGAATGTCCAGGAGATTTGTTACTCTAAGAGCAACTTAAACTAATAAAAATAAAGTTGACCAATTGCCGTCCTTTATTTTGTCACGTGATTAACTGAAATGTTTAATGTTGAGTTGCTCATTGTCCTCTACCAGTCGTTCTTATATAATCCAATGTCCAGATCAACCAATGAAACTGTGGTATTTCGGTAATATTTTGTCCAAACCCCTGTGCAACTAACAAATGCAAAAGTTGCTCAATGTCCAAATTCAGGATAACACATATTTTCAAAACAGACGCATCTACGTCAATGTTTAGGCGGAATAATGAATGCAATGGGAATAATGAAGCCATTGTGCTACGTTGTTTAATTTTTAAAATCGGTTTACAAAGTCAAATGTTCAACCCTAATTTTCTCCAAAACATGATTTTGGCACTTTGATCACTATAATAGCCAGCCGATGTAGTGGTGGAGGGTCCGCGTCGATCCCAGACCGCGACTTACCAACGTCGTGGAAATGGTAATGGTACATGTATTTCCCTTGATTGACATTAAGCATGATTAATTCCAGATTATAACTGGTTCGCCCGGTTTCTAGATAATATGACTGGGTATATATATATATATTCTTCATATGACTGAAATACCAGTGACTCATAAAACGATATTTAAATAATTGCTCGTTTTATATAAGTTAAAAGAAGTTACCAATTTTCTAGGGCTGCTTTCAGCAGTTCAGCCGTTCAGCCATCCTTTGACATTTAAACTTCCCATGTTCATTGGGCTACCTATGGAAACCTACGTTCGAGTCTCCCTGGGGAGACTGTTTCTCTCCTGGTGGGTGTGCAGCCAACATCGATCTTCGGCGCCCAGGACTATCGAACATGTTCAGACACAGTCCTCACAGGTACCAATTCACACCTTGGTCGAGTGGAGCATGTGGGTTATTCGTGCTCAGAGAAATTAAGCAGTGGTCCAGACGGGGGTTGAACCCGGGACCTCTCGATCCCGAAGCGCGCGCCCTACCTCTAGGCCACCGCTCCCCACTTATATCATATTCTAACACAACCAGCAATTTCCTGTACCTTTAATGATATAATGTGTTTTATCTATAATAAAGCACAGTCACTTACGTGTATTAAATTACTCGTGCTACACATCCGAACTCGTGACCGTGCTTATTCTGCGTTAAAAACACAGGTACATATTAATTATTTCTTAAACAAGCAATCATTCTGTCGACTTTATATAGTTTATGTGCCATAGAAGAGGACACTGTTGAAAACGTGTTGGTTTTTCACCTAATTAATTCAATAAATTAACAGTCCCTCTTAAATTTGTCTAAATTCCTACTTTAATGTTTAAAAGCAAATTTTTAAATAAAAAATGAAAGTAAAAGAAAGTAGTTTGTAAACTTAAATACAGTTTGGGTCGTTAAGTTTGCCATACCGTCTAGCCATCGTAAATGTAGAAGATCGCAATGTCGGTTATTGACGTTAAAATCTATCTGGAACAGAGACCACTAATCGTCGCCCCAACATATGTGTCAAGTGAATTAGAACTTAATGACGTCATCACTCAAGCTGGAGTTGGCAAGTTTGAAAGATCTACAGTAATCTATTATATGGTCCATCGTGAACAAATTCTACTACTTAAATGAAACTAATCACTCGCGACACCTCATTTCTGATGTTATCCATTAAACCGAGACTACTTGCATGAGAAAAAATCAAGCTTAGGGTTTTGGTAACATTTTATTTCGCATTAGGAGGCAAGGAACGTAACGCCCAACTCATGGTTCTAAGGGCGTGGGATCGAATCCCGTCTTTTGTAAGGTATGTAACAATAATAAAACAAACATACTGTCATAAGTTCAGAATTCAATAAAAAAGATACCGCTTGTAGTTATGTTGTTTGCCAGTGTCAAATCTAAGCTCGAGGTTTTAGTTTTAGTCTTAAACTGCAAGTACTTAAGTATTAGTGAAGAAGGGGCCCTTATGGGAAACTGACCCGCACCATCCCTGAAAAATGTCTGGTCAGTAACCCGGGAACCAGTATTCCAGAGTGATTAATATAGTTTCACACTCGGTGTAAAAAGATAATAAACAATACGGTTTTATGTGCTGTTTCCTAGATTCCTATAGAACGAGGAGAGAATATGTGATTGCCCGAGGGAAGCCGAATGATTTCCATCCTGAAACTCTTAGCGATGGTTAAACTATCGTTCAAATATTGTTAAAATGACATTAAACTCAAAGTTGATCAGAACAACCGACTAATCGGGACATTACGCAAATGTTTTTTTAGAGAACTGTATCGGCCACCATCCCGTACGCCAGGCAATTATCACAAAACCATTACATTAAATCTTGCACAATCAATAAAAATACTCATTCTTTAAAATCTGAATTACTTTACTGGACGATCAGACGGACCCCTTTCAGGATGGTTGCCAATAAATCTTTGTTGCAAATCTATAAAAAAACGTATGAATTTAAAAGTCATTTCATGTTTTCTGCTATGTAATCAATGTCTATCAGGTTCCCAGGCCAATTGACGAAATTCCTCAACAATCGGCTTATTTCAGCTTATTCTTCTAGAGAACGCATGCGCGGTTCCAGAGGGAGAACGTGGGGTCCAGACCCCTACCGGAGTTTTTGTAAAACTGCGATTATATTGTATATTTGCACGTGTTCATCAGGGCTAAAATATTTATTCGGACACTCATCTAAGACAACAATCATGTTGGAACTCTGAGCAAAATATGTGGTTTTATCCTTTATCCCTTCCTACGAAAAGTAGCTGTTTGGACCCCCCCCCCAGAAAAAATGATGCTAGATCCGCTCCTGGAACACTGTAACATTGCCCTTAGATGATGGGTGACTCATAATTATAAACACATATAAAATTGCCAATATAATGAGAAATTTATACGCGCCTCAAAAGCATTTTGCCTGAGTAAGGGCCGTCATGGAACGATAATTTAAACCCGATATATTGTATTTTGTGGTACTTTCAAAGCCGTCTTTCGCTTTCGCTTGTCAGTTCATATATTTCAATTATCATACAAATCATTGTAAACGCTATATGTCTGAAGACTGGTCCTATCCGAGAGTAGCAAATATTGCCCCCAAGCCGTTTTAAAATATTGACGCAAGTGCTGGCTCGTTTTAATGGAATATACGACCAATGGGGATAAAAAAAATCCCTCCATTGCACAAAGAGTTCTAGCGCTCTAGAGATTTTAGAAAAGTTTTTGATCGTTCGATGTCGCAGTTAAGACATTGTAATAACAATTCTTCGTTCTATTCGAGTGATATTTCCGTCGCTAATTTGTTCCATAATAACCTGTCAATAGAAGAAACAAACTGTTATTATTAGAGATCAGTGTTTATATGAAATGTCGATCGACGACAACCCATCCATCGCGCTATGAGCTGTAGTGTTGATGTACGCGTTTAGCTATTTCAACAATTTTTGCACGAGCGGATTTAACAATGTTATAAATTATAACCAAAAAATATATAAAAATCCAAAAGTAACACGTCATGTTGTTATCGAATTATTTTCATCTACATACACTGCTCACCAAAAAAAGTATACAGATGTTATTTGCCCACTTACTTGCCTGTAATAATACTATTTGCAGAACAGTGAAGCAACAATTTATTTGAAGAAAAATAATATTTATGTTTATTAAATGGAAAGGCCATACATTAATTGGTACCCTAGGTGCAAAATCCAAAGTTTCTTTGTCCCTCTTGAATGGTAACTTTGTCACAAAAAGATGGAAAATTCAGCCTTTTTGATCACATGGTTACTTTAGTTCCGAACATCTTCATCATTTTCTATCTCTATTTTGACTCATTTAGTAACTGTAGTTTCACAAACTAGTATAATGGTGACCATCTGATAAACATATTGAATAATTTAACCAAGTTTAATTTTGCAAAAAATATTTAATGTATACTTATTTTTGGTGGGCACTGTATATAACAGTAATAGCAAAAATATGTTATAATAAATTCGTACAGGGAAATCAGCATTTAACAGAAACAGTCTAAGACAAACACGTTCATCACAAAGGTACCGGTAATAAGACTTATCATACGATTAGTTACACTACAGGCATTACAAATCACAAGAAACGTCAGAAGAGGAGCCACAAGAGCAACTTACAAAATGAGCAAGTAAAGATGATAAGGTGCAGAATCGAGAACAAAACCGACTGCCCACTACAGCAACCTATCGTCTCTTTCAGTTAATATCCTTTCCGCTACCATAGCGTACTAATGCAGACTCGCCGAGATGGCCATTTCGGCCTTCCGTAGTTTTCGATCTAAAGGCCCAAATTCGAGCACTTTGCTGTCATGGGTACACAGGCATCCGAGACTAAAGGATATTACGGGTCCAAGGTCGTGCACAGGTTTGTGGGCCCGCTGGACCCCTTTAAAGAGGGCTTTGAACGTAGATTTTCCAAAACTGAAAAAATACTGGTCCTACCCGCCATTGCGGTACGATTCCCTGTGGGATTGCATTAACATTTAGCGCCATTTCCGGTGACCTTTAGTCGAAAATGATGACAATCTTTTCTACTTTCACTTTGGGACAGGTGTGTAGCATCCGGTTGTATCAGTTTTTGTCAGTGCTGCAATTCAATAGTGTCTCAGGAACGAGGTATAGGGACCATATGAATTTCTCATAGCCCCCCAACCCCCCCCCCCCCCCCCCCAAAATCGTGGTAGCGGATAGGATATAAGCGTAACAGAAGCAAACAAGCCAAGGCAGTTGTTTTACATTTTTAATGATGCAATGTATGCCGGGTTGTGTGGTATGAAAATACACTGTTGTCTAGCTCTACCTGCTTGGGTTCTTTAAGGTATGTTAAAGTAAGTGATTGGCGTCTTTGTGCATTGTGGTACGTTTGGCGCCAAATTGCCGTCTTTGCGCAATATGGTACGTTGGGCGCTAATTTGTCGTCTTTGCGCATTGTGGTACGTTGGTCACCAAACTGTCGTCTTTGTGCATTTTGGTACGTTGGGCGCCAAATTGTCGTCTTTGCGCATTGTGGTAGGTTGGGCGCCAAACTGTCGTCTTTGCGCAATATGGTACGTTGGGCGCTAATTTGTCGTCTTTGCGCATTGTGGTAGGTTGGGCGCCAAACTGTCGTCTTTGCGCAATATGGTACGTTGGGCGCTTATTTGTCGTCTTTGCGCATTGTGGTACGTTGGGCGCCAAATTGTCGTCTTTGCGCATTTTTTTACGTTTGGCGCCAAATTGTCGTCTTTGCGCATTTTGTTACGTTTGGCGCCAAATTCGTTACTAGAGAATAGATCATGAGGCGTTTCTGTTTATATACTGTTATATTCTGATATATTTTTTCGCTTACCTCCCCTTCCTGCTATTATACGACACAAGGAATTGTCGCAATATTCTATGTGTATCTATGTGTTCTGGTATTACTTTAGTATATGGCACGTTTATGGTGATTAATGCTATTTTGACAATAATTGGGTGTTATTCTGAGTATTCTACGCATGCAAGTATAATGTGTATGTAATAATTCCATTACAGTGTCTTTGTTCGAGGATTAACTATCGGCTTTCAGAAGTATTTTATCATTTTCAACATGCGTGTTTTCAACGTTGCATGATAATGTCATATTTGTATATATTGCCATAGATGGCAACTGGTACCCCCTCCCAACGTTATGGTGTGTCCCGAACAAACTGTACACTAAGGGTTTTTTTTAATTTCGTTTTCTATGTGTTACAAATACCAACCAATATACGATTCAATTGTCTACCGGAGATGTTAGTCTGAATGCCTCACAAAGGATCTCATTTAGAGCTCAATCTCATCTCACATATAGACATTCATCTTTGAAGTAATTCCTATGGGAGGATGGACTCAGGGTTGACTACACAGATCATTGCAGTAAATTGTCAAGATCACGAACTTCTGATGTACTAGTATTTAAAATTCGGACTCTGATTTGAGCAAAATCTCAATTTGAGCTGAGATTTCTACTAGAGATGCTTCGGGAGATCAGACCAGGTGATGCTCTTCTGTGATAGTTGTTACGCCAATGGTAATGTCCTTAACTGTCCTCAGTTGTGTCGATGTTGTCAGTTGTTTGTGGAGGACCAATCCAGTGCTGATTGATAAAGACTTCCAGGAATAACCGTTAGGTCAACTGAATAATGTATATGCCTGAACAAGTACAATGATACAAACAAGCCAAACATGACTGTTATTCTTTTAACTTTTTAGGACTTTAGACAGGTAAAACTAGGCATTTCAGCCGTTTTACTGTTGGAACTAGACCATTCAGCTTGAGCATTTAGCTTTTTGATTGCTGAAACTAGTTAATTCTGCTTTTTGACAGCTGGGTAGATCATTTTTTCATTCGGTTGTGTGTTGGGCATTGTGCCTTGTATGATTTTATGTTTTCTGTGCTCGGCTGGTTAAGTTGAATGCTGCCTTCCCTGTCGAAGTTATTATTACCTTTTTGGGTAAACAAGAAGAATTAGTTCCCTTGTGCGACGTATTGTCGTACGCCTGCTTTGACAAGAAATGTGTAGTAGAAGACCAGGTTAGTGAGAGAGCAGCCAATCGGGGGAAGAGCTTCATGCTAGTTGTAAATACAGAAACATTGGTTATAATTATTATCCCAATATGACTGTCGTCCAACACCAAACATTTGCTAAACTTGAATACTGTGTAGTTGTCTTAACACACAACTGATGTGACTAGAACTAGGTGACTAATGTAGAGTGTTTGCCAACTGTGGTAGACGCATTGTCATAATGCTACGTGAAGCTAACATGGTCTACTTATTGTCACAAAAAAGATGTGCTGCTCGAGCAAAAAAGGTCCAACACAATCTGGTGTAAACTAACACTCTAGGGAGACAGTAATTGCTAAACATATCACGTGAGCCGCTGAAAATACATTTTACAGAAATATACTGTTATTGAACGTTCGACTTAAAACGCATCTTTTACAGTTTCGTTTCCATCGATGCGAATATTATCAAATAAAGCCATTTAAATAGTACGACAAATACTAAAATATTCAAACAATTTCTCCTCCGTGTCGACTCCAATCTCGATAGAACGGATCACGCGCAATCAATGCTCCACTAATTCTCTCTTAGACATTTTGGATAAATGTCTTTTAATGCAAGTCATGTCGAACCGTGTTCATTTCTTATAATTTGATTTCCAATTAGTCTCAACCGAAGACAAGCACGAGGAGCTATTTGTTACAAGATCTACATTTATTGCTTTCTTCGATATATACACACCGTCATCCAGACGTTTCATTACACACCCGCTCACATCTGCGTCACTGGAACGCTTTTGTTGTATTTCGGTTCGTCTGTATCAGCAAATAATCATGATTTGTTGTAAATATTATATTAATAATTCGCATCACACACATGTCAATAACCCGAAACATTCCGGCTGTTTTGGTATTCTATTAGGAGCAATAGACAAGAAATGTTATATTCGCAGCAAGGTACATTTTGTACCGATTGGGGAGCGCTTGGATCGGTTAAAAGTACAATTTCTTCAGATTAGAGAGCACTTCCGGTTGTGCCGTTGGTTATTTTCGTTATGAATACCTTTGGATGCGGCAATATTTGTTTTGTGCATGCGTATTTTAAAAATATAAAAGTTTGGTTTGTTGTCGTTGCCTTGTAGGTCAATGTAAATGTATTTCTCTGCGCAATTTCTGTAATAATTAAAATGTACACAATTTGTTCGACAATGATTGACGATACAGCCTAAAGTGTTTTCAACAATTCCGTTGATGGTTTGACAGCAAGTGTGTTTTTTTCTGCAATTTTCATTGTGGAACGTGACTTATAATTTCCATTTTCTGTGATTTTGTGAAACTGCCACTCTTCGGAAGTTTAACGGATGTTCATTTGTATGCCGTTTCCAGTCTGATTTAAATCTCGCTCACCATTTGCCAAAAACAGCAGTACAAGAAAGATGCATTTTCGGCGACAAACATTGGGCGTCACTTGGTCAGTTAAGACTTGTCCGTGCTATCTATTTTAGGATCAGTTATTTTAATATAAAGTCATAATAGGATTTTATTCTTTAAAAAGATAAAAGAAAAGAGTGGCAAAAATAAAAAAAATTCTTCCACAAGCGGGATAAGATTTCACAGACGATAATTAGCATGCAATACAGCACAGCACGGAAACAGCGCATATTGGTAACAGTATAGAAATTGCTTGATTTGCACGTGACTCCGGTTTAAAACGACGAGACTTATATTTGTTTTATTTGTGGGCTTAGATGGCGATTTTCGAAACACTGCAGCTTGCGCTAAATTGGACTTTCGGTGCTTTGATTTCATATGGTAATGATAAGACACCTTTTTTATGGGATATGTTAATGAAATTGTAGTAAACAAATACATTCTTCAACGTATTAATTGGAATCCAGTTATTTTATCTTGATCCTGAATAAAAGTTATAGATTACTGATTAATTCGTTATTTATTGAAGTGTACGTTGTCTTTCCCAGAACCGTTGCAACTTGGTTCTTTTGTAAGTATTAACGATAGTAGCCAGTGTGGAACTATTTTTCACGCGCAAGTGGAAGAGAGTTGCACGTTATAAGGACGACCAAAGTGCAAAAAAATATTTAAATCATTGACAAATTATGACACGGTTTTAATTGGTCCTATTGCATTAACATAAAACTGATATTTCAGATAGGCATATACGACATATATTTCATACAGTAATGATGCCCTTCCTTGGAGCCTACGCCCTTTTTAAATCCCTAATTCACTTTATAGTTAAAAAAGAATAAAGACACTTTCAAAAATATTTTTGTCACTGTATCTTGAAACTGTGTTCATTTTGTATATGCCCTTTAGCATTAATTTTGGAATCCAGCATAAGATTGCTTCATCTCTTTCAATAAGTCATTCATGTAAAATGGCATTATATAATTATACTGTTTTTGTTGGGTGTTGCTTTGTGTGTGTGCCTTTGGTGTATGTTCGCACGTGTGATTCGTCTTTGTCTGTTTGCCCCACAGGAACTTGCATTTATAATTTGAAAAAAAAAAGAAAAAAAAATGAAAAAAATGTGTTTTTCACTAGGCCTACTGTACTATTAAAATAATTAATAGTACAGTAGGCCTAGAGAAAAAAAATATTTTTCAATTGTTTTTCTTTTTTTTTTCAAATTATAAATGCAAGTTCCTGTGGTTTGCCCTTGCTCCGGTTGTGTTAGATTGATAGAGGCGGCAGACGTCCGGAGTAGGTTTTCGTGGTTCGTACTTGTTCAGTTTCAATTAAATTTTTCTTGCGTATTTTAAGTTAACCTTGTGACTTGAGATTTGTATTTTTTCTTGTTCGTGTGTTTCGTGGCTTTCGTATTCTGCTGTTTCTACTGAGTGTTAGTATCTCTAACCGATTTGTTATTAACCTTTTTACACTAGGGAAACCCGGGTACCCTTCGACAACAGTATCTTGAAGATGTCTTTATTAATTATGGTAGATTCCACATCTGATTTATTATGAATTTAAATGTTATGTTCTACTGAATGTAAATCCTTCCATTTTATTGTATTAATCCATGTACCTTCATGTTTTACCCATAATAAACTAGATTAGCATGCGTCGCTATATCTATCTGAACTATCTTTGAATGTGCAATCGTTTGAAAAAAGCGGTACATGTATATAGATATGTCGTATATAGAGGATCTTACATTCATGCTCATTACATACGAGTTTTATTAAACGAGTGGACAAAATGATATGAAGCCGAGTGTCATATTGTTTTTGTCGACGAGCATAATAAAACTCGTAGTAATGAGCGCGAATGTAAGATTCTATTTATCACATAACCTTAGAAAACGCTCATTATTGTTCAAAAGGATGATGCACGCTGCGTAGGTTTCAGACGAAATTCAGCGGTACAATGAGCGCGACGTCATGGCGACGTTGATATTATCCTGACGTCATTGACGGATCAATGCATGGATTGGCTAACGTCACGTCAAGCTAATTTAAATATTTATTGCACGGTCTGGGAGTGCCGAACGATATTTACGGCACGGCTTTACGGCACTCCTGGACCGCAGGTTATGTGATAAACATGTATAATACATGAAGTAGAAACATGGGCTCAAGTGCTATTCTCTGAATGGCAAAAAGTTCCCTGTAAATATCTTCAAATCGCCGCTGGCTTAGAATTATTAGACTCATGTATAATTGAAATCTGCACCGCAAGGCGCTTCTTATGAGACTATTTTCATGAAAATCGGAACTGGTCATGTTGATCAAACTGAAGTTTAAAAAGCTTGTTTTTCCGTAAGTAAAGAGTAGTTTTCAGACAGTTTTTTTCTTGTTTTCTCAAAATATTGATTTTGTACTTACGACCTTCTAATTCTAAGCCAGTGAAATACACAAAGTAATTTTACGCTGGGGCTATTAATATCAATATTCGGGTTATAAAATGTTTCTCCCTCCACCCGCTCTCAGTTAAGATCAATATAAAAATATAATCTGACAATGCAGTTGTGTTATTTCTTTCTAGCTTTTCTCATTTGTCTCAGTGAAGTTGTGATCTATCGTCCTCGATTGATAAATTGGTGAATGTATCATTGCACATTCTACTAAATAGTTTGGCTACGTTTTGCTCCGCAATCGTTTTGAGATTGCAGTATTTATCTAAACCCTCATTTTTCTCCATCTAAAACGCTGAATTATTGCATCTATTTGTATACGAAGTAAATTTTACTTTGGTTCATGGTTACCAGAAGTTCTTCTATCAGTTTCGCCTTTTCTTTTACAATACGCCCATGGAATAGACTAGATGCTGTATAAAACAAGACTAAAGCAAACTCTGAGGGTCAGTCAATGAAACACCGGCTTAATTGGTTTATGGAATAAGGAAGTTTAGGGCTGATTTTATTGAAACACGGTGGAAATATAAGGGCAGTGTGTTGTGTGATGGAAATTTAGTGGTTATCTGGCACCGATCTCCCGAAACATCTCAATCTGAGCTCAATCTCAACTCAATTTTTTTCTTCTATCGTTTGAGATAGTTTCCATGCGAAAATGTACTCTAAATTGGTACAAAATGAATAACAAAACAGAAACGGTATGCTGAGTTTATTACGGTAAACTTTCAAGAG
Source organism: Spisula solida (assembly GCA_947247005.1). NCBI lineage: Eukaryota > Metazoa > Mollusca > Bivalvia > Venerida > Mactridae > Spisula > Spisula solida. Next base: position 22,431,690 of record OX365951.1, read on the forward strand.
ATCGAGCTTCATAGTTATCTCAAATTCAGACTTTGATTTGAGCAAAATCTCAATTTGAGTTGAGATTTCTACTTGAGATGCTTCGGGATATCGGGGCAAGGTCGACGGGTTAGCTATGGCCTTATCCTCGTAGTAAGTAATTATGACTCATATGTGTGAGAGAAGTCATAGGCACATGGTTTCGGTATTTGCCAAGTCTTTATTGTTCAACCTTGAAATACCAAATACAAAGAGAAGGTAGTGCACCGGTAATGTTTAACAGCAACGGATATTACGTTACTAAAGCTGGAACCCAGTTTTTATACAGTTGTCACAACAGTTCCGGTGAAGTCATATCCCTTGGCGCTAAACATGACCGCTGCACTACCTGCTCTTTATAAATATAGGACACAGTCAGATAATTTGAAACCATGTGCCTATGAGAGTAGTTAGACCTTATGTAACATAAATATGTAAGCTTTAAGATATAAAGTAATGTATAGGTAGTTTTATTTTCGTTTTTCATCAATTTCTCAAAAGTTAAAAATAGATTTAATATTTTACGGTAATATTGAGGATGTGTTGAAATGCGACGAGTGTTACGCGATGATGCATGAGGCGTATTGTGTTAGCATGCCAATGCTGATTTAATGCCTGTTTTCTCATCATACCAGAATCGAATGAGGTGCGTTTTGGTGGAAAAGTATTGGCGCTGTCAGATGCAGATTTAATGCTATTTGTTGTGCATTTCTCCCAATACGAAATACCCACGGGGCACATTAATCTCTAATTAAAACAAAGAAGGCGATTTGCAGCCCTCAATAAGTGATGCCATTTTATTGATGCTCGCTAAATCTTCTTGGATAACCTCTTAGCGCTATGGTACAATCTAAGTGCTAATTCGGAAATATTGCTACAATTCTACAATCCACTTTAAACAAATAAAAACATTCATTGAAACACCATGAGATACTATGAAACCCTTCAAATGAGACCATCGTTGATTCTGAAGACTTTTTACAGGAGTATTAGTTGTATATTGGTTTTATTATTAAAGACACTTGCTTCATTGTATGAGATACGTGGTAAAAAAATCCAATTGCTATATGTAATTGGTTTAAACTTTGTATATAAAGTAACATGAAATAACATGAACGAGACTCTAAAGCGTCATCGGTAAGTCGATGCAAAAGTACGTTTGATAAAGTTAAACTGTTTCCTGGAAGGTGTCAGGGTTGCCGAGAAACGTTGAGTCTGAAATATGGAACAAATGTAATGCATTGGATACAAAAAGTGCAACTGCTAGCCTAACGCTATACCCGGTACTTGGTGCATGCTGAGAACATAAAAAAACAACAAAGACTTACTGCTATTTTGTGAACAGCTACAAGGCACTATGGTATGTACGTACATCTAAGTTGTCTGTAGCGTTTAATGTATACATAACAATAATGGTTTAGGCTGTTTGAAGTACAATTAAATTATTGCAGCGCCCGAAAATCGACATTAATGAGTTAAATGTCGATACTTCTATGGCTTAAAATACAAACTGGAACAAACATAATGTGGTATTTTGCCATTGGCTTACTCGATGTTAATACCTTTGGCCATCTATCGCTTAATGCCCAGTCAAAAGTCGATATAATGAAAATTACAAAATGTTGGAACAGCCAAAAGCCAAAACTTTAAACGAATTAAACTCAGCCTAAGCTAGCCTACGACCAGATGCGTTATGTTAAGAACAATGTTTATATGTTTCGTTGTATTAATCATCACACGAATAGATTCTACATGATGCATTTTGTTGAGTTATGTGAGAGGTGGCCCCGGGATGATCAACAAAAGTGTTACCAGTCATACCATGGTCCCAATCTGTTAGAACAAGCAGTGTTAGACAACACATATCATAAATCTTAATTGCCAATGAATGTGACTGGTCTCTCTCCAGATACATTTAGCCAACCGTCCCTGGAGATAGGGAATGATGGAAACATACCGACACTTATTGATAAGAATGTAGAGTTGAAGTGACGTACCAACACGCTTGGCTTCTGTTTTGCGGTGATTGTAAACTAAACTACATAAAGGATGTCCTTTTTGGCGACGAAATAATGTCTAGTGTACAGCGTTTAAAGTTACAAATTGTCGTTTTTGTCGCCTAAACTGTTACAGTTTTTGTCAGAAAATGGAAATGTCTAGTGTATATATGTTATTATGTACTTTCCAAATAACATTACCCGCATGGTGTTCGTCCATATATTTTCCCAAAGGAGTGTAGTTAGAGATTTTTTTCACAGAGTAATTATTTTCGTGTATTTAGATAATTATAATTCCGTATTTACTGTTTCGTTTAATTCATTAACGCGTTATTTAGAGATTTAAGTTTTTTTATAGCCCTCGGCAGCGTTGCTTTTTTCAATAACATCGATTTCTTCGCAACAAGCTTTTCATACCATTGGCGAGAAATCCGTGACTTCGATTACAAGAACATGGCCTGTTCATAACCTAGAAACATCCATGTAATTTGGCCAATTAGTTCCGGGAATTGTCCGTTCAATAAATGATCTAGTTCTACTTGTTCCGTTTATCCTGTCACCAGCAATGTTTGTATAACAATGTTTGGCCAGAATTACAGACACTGGACTAGGGTCCATCTTATAAAAGAGTCTACATCGCTCTGCATGCTAAACAAACATCATCAAAATGTACAAATTATCAGACGCTTGCTTCACTTGGATTTAATGCTTGCGTTATGGACACTAGTAATTGCTTCTCAGATTTCTTATATATTGAGAGACCATTAGGATAATGATGTCAATATAATAATCAAGAAACAAAATCAGGGAGATGTATTTCCTGGCGGTAGGGTCCCAGTAGAGTCTCAATTGGATTACTCTGACTGAACTACAAATGCAACTGGAAATTGCGCTATCTAAATATGGGACCTAAGCGCAGATAGAATGGTTCAGACATTAATTAAATAAGCCATCGGGGCAGATGTGTGTTCTGATAATATTGCATCAATTGAAGCGAAGGCCTCTGGTGTGTTAAGAACAATAGAAATAAGCTGTATCGTGTATGATGTAAATACGCATACATTGATGTTTTCCACGATTATAGGAGAAGATACATGAACAATATTGTATGTACATTTGTACCAATACAATCAGATTTGTTGGTGAGACTTTCTCTATTATTGAATCATCAATTTTGTTTGAACACTTTCGTATTTATGTAATATTTACAAAATAGAAAATGTGAGGTTTACGGTATTTTGCGGGGCTTTTTTTGCTGTTCGAAATTTTCTGTGTCTATATGTTGTCAAATATGTTGTTTCTTCTGCTCATTGACCTTGAATTTAAAATAACTTTTTATGGTATGGAGCTTTATGTTTCTGCATTATACTAGATAGTGTTTATCTTTTTAAACTCACCGGTGTTCAATTTTCAGCGTAAGTCATTGTCCACTGATTAGTTCACTTATGTGAGTTGGTCGACATGTGACTTGCTGGTTGTCGTTCAAGATTCCAATAAAAACAAAGAAACACATTCTTGGTGCCAGTGCGTGGTTGTGTGATGTGTGCTTTTTAAAAAACTTGTAATTTAGATTGTTCAGAATTTTAATCACACGTAAATTACATAAAAAAACATTAGAAATGAAAGTTCCACAAGTAATGTAAACACATTACTCAATTGTGACAGCTTCACTCATATCAATATAGATGATTTACAATTTATCATTTCATAGATTTTAATCTGTCATTAATAATACTCAACCTTCAGTCTTCAAATTACACAACGGGAAGTATTGTACTGCAAAAAAGCTAACAATACGAATTGCTTTTGTCGATGGGAGTTCTACAAACAGCGACACTCGCTCTTTCTGCGAGAGCATGATAACTCAATTACTGATACAAGACAATTATACACTATGGCTAACTGTTCTATTGTATGGGGAGGGTAATGATTCATAAATGGATGGTAAAAATATTATTGGATAATTATTGGAAATATTAAAACCAATAAAACTGGGTCAAACATCTGTGTTTCTTTAAAATATTATATGATTATTGGTAATATTAAAACTAATAAAACGGGACTAAAACACACATTTATACGTGTTTCTTTAGTTAGTTTACACTTATTTATTTAACGATTGTGAAACAAGTTTTCCAACTTATATTTATCACTCTCGACACCTCATTCTTGAGTTTATCCTTCGCCACGAGGGTTTTTGTTTCGTTGTGTCAGCTGATTTCACCAATATTAGTATTCGATCCTGTTTACTAAACATAATTATTATTAGTGTGATTAAAATATTATACACTGGAGTCCGAAGTACTTGTTGTTGGTTCCTTCTGATATCCCGGTTTGTGATATATCATTTCTTTATTAGGTGGTTTGTATGGACATCATTGTATCATCGAAGTATCACGGAACTAGACATGTTATATCATTTCAACATGGGCGTAGGAGCGTCTTCAACATGGGGGGGGGGGCAAACATTTGGGGGTGCGAATTTTTTTTGAGAGAGATGTGGGGTCACAGTTAGTGTTAATAGCTTAGGTTGTTTGCTTGTCAAAATACCGGGTAAAAATAAACGTTATCGTAAAGTAGTATTGTAAGTAGGGGGGGGTCCGGGGGCATTGTCCCCCGGGATTTTTTTTAAAACAATGAATCAATCTGGTGCATTTTGTGCGTTCAGAGATAATTGTTGGTATTTTACAAGACATGTATTGTTACAAGATCAAGCAAAATTAAGTTCTTATTGTGTAAATAGTTTTATTAATTATTGCAAAGATGCTGCCCGAATTCTGAGAGTTAAGGGTTAAGTAAAGGATAATTTAACATAGAAAATTTATATGACAAAGTTTAAAAGCAATATAGGAGCTGGGGCAAATTTAATCTGACAATGTCTTTCTATAGTTCTTGTAGCTCTCTCAACAGCCACATGATAACATATTTCATATATTAAAATAATTTTGCGAGCGAAGCGAGCACGAAAATTCACATTTATACTTTTTAACAAAGAATAAAAGGCAAATTACCTATTACAATTCTATTTTAGGCGGAAAATTATGAATAAGGTCTGAATTATTTGGGGGGGGGGACGATATAACATTGGGGGCCTGCCCCCACCCCCTGGCCCCCCTTCTCCTACGCCCATGTTCAAGTATCATGGAAATACACCGTCAAAATGTTAAATATTTTAAAACCATTTAAATATAGACTGGTGCCTCGGTCCGATTACTTTCTGACGTCGCAATTTTTAATATTCGAACCGGTACGAGTCTAATTTAAATATTGAATGTATACCTCACGTGACTTCTCAATGTATTTTCCCCATAGACCTTCCGTGTGATATTTTGTTCGATCACTACTAGTAAAAACGAGGCTAGGCTATTTATAGAAATTTGTACTATTTGAGTCCGGAAAACACCCTGCTAGAGAGTATCCGTATGCTATTTATATATTTGTGTATATTTCACATGCTAATTTTAGTAAATTTTGTCAATTCCAACAGTTGAAATTGACAATATTTACTAAAAATAACATCAAATCATTAGAAACTTATACGGACTGAGATTGTACATGTAAAATTATCATACCGGTAATCTAAGTTCTGCTTACATTTGTTGATATTTTATTTTGCAAAATGGTTGTAATTTATTTCGGTATAATAAAATAGATAACACATGGCTGCTCGGGTGACAGTATAGTCATATCACCCTCGGTTTCGCCTCAGGTGATATAACTATTCTCGGTTTGGTATTGTTTACTATCACCCTGGCAGCCATGTGTTATTTATATAATATCACTATTTTACCTGGTAAACATATCATAGTAAGCACTTATCCTTTGTTCCCTGTGAAAACTATTAATATGCAATTTTTTCGTGATCGCTTTGCTCGCAAAATAAATTTTTAGGCGTACTGCTTACATGTTTAAACAATCCATTTTTCTAGCTGGCTTCGCTCGCCAAATTTTCTGGGGAAGGGTGGGGGCTGTAAATATTTACGCCCGCCCCCTCACACCAAATCCTGAAACCGCCTATGCCATTTAGTATTTTGCGTAGTACTGACTTCTAGAATTGTTTTCAAAACAAAGTTTCTCACATTTTGAGATGATGGCATTATCAACATTTCTGTAATTCAACGCCTTAAAAGTCTACATAAAGGTTACGAACTGTGATGTTTGAGTGATAAAATATATTATCTAGTCAATAGCCAGACTGTCATTCTATATCATTCTCTTATGTAGGAGTTTGACTCACAACTAAGTGAAATATCTAAAGAAATAATTGGTGATTTATTTCAGTGTTACGCCAAGTTAAAGCATAAGCCGTAAGGAACGGCCCCACAATTGCTTTTCAATCCTAAATAGCTAGATTTTATTTTGGACTTAATATACCTATGTTAGAGGGTCCAAATGGTAACAATTTCGTTGTAAATGGTAAGTCTCATAAGTTAATTACTTTAAACAAAGGGTATGTAAAGACAGGGTAATATAATGTATTGGAGACGACTAACGATGGAACCGAATATTCGCATTTTCATTATTGAATATAAGTCGTTTTCTATCAAAAATGCAAAACTTACGTCTCTTTATTTCTTAGTAAAACCGACGGTTCAGATTAATCTTTAAAACACACATTTAGCAGGATAGTCGCCCTCACAAATCCACTTTATGTGGCTAAAAACGTCCCATAAACCTCATCTTTAAGAATTTTTGGTCGTATGTGACTTATTTAGTCACACAAATACCAAAATTATCTTCTTTCCGTAGCGTTTAGTCACATATAACCGTTCTGTTAGAACGTCCGTCCAAAAACTATACTAATGTACATTTTTGTAACTTAACAACTTTAAAAACAATAGTATGTTTTTGACATTAGTGTGACTACACTAAGACTTTCACCATCCGGAGATGTGCTTCACACATTTTAACCACTATGCCACTCTGTAAAATAACATTGATTAGTGATATATTCTTATTAGAGTGTTTTCAAGACTTTTTTATGAAGCGATAAGAGAAGTGATTCCTTTACAATTGTCTGCGTGTTATTTTGACTATTGTTCTGAATGCGCACGCATGCATATCGCGAGATTTTTGTTAGAATTAACAAGCTCGGCATGTGAGCATTTGTCAGGCAACCTTGTGTATGTTTTTTTTTTCAGTTGATGTTGAAGTCTCTATCATCGGTGAATAGTTTAATTGTAAATCTTAGTGACAAATTTGTGATTATTCCCCTCTTTGCTATCATGTGCTTGTAAATTATATTGGAAACCAGGAGAAAGATCCGATAGGAATTAGATTTTGTCAGTTTGACAATACTGACTGGCGCCCAAACACTGTATTTAATATTTTCTGTGAAACTCAAACGAGTTCGCTTTCAGATAATATAGAAAAATGAGACTAATGCTTGTACAATGAGTTTTAATACGGCAAAATATGGAATAATATACACGTTAGTACAGAAATATTGTATCCATCCTAACACGTTTGTCGTGATTTGGTAATATTTTCAAATATTGTTTTGCATAATTTTACAATAACCAGACATACTCCAGATCGTCATTTGTACTAATTTGTACACCGTTTCTTCAGTTTGATTCATGAATCTTTTTACCATCTCTGTCTGTGTGCCAGGTTCTGCCAGGTTCTGTAGTCTTGCGGCGTTTTGGAAATCGCATTTGTTGTTTTTTCTGAACGGGTCTGAAGATAATTACACTTCAATTCATGAACATGTTCAGTAAATCATCCGCAGATCTAATTTGTAACATCATTTTAATGTTTTTACTGAGCCATCGGACTAGCCTTAACCTAAATACAGGTTTTGGTTCACGCAACAACGGGCTTGCACAAATATGCGATTTTACCAGGCATGGCGAAGATTGTTTTATAGGCTTACATTGAATTCAGCTTTAATTAGATGAAAGTGTTTCCTTCTTTCCAAATATTGTTGCTTCAATTGATCGATTAATTGAACGATCGATTAATTGAACGAATGGTTGATTGATCGACCATTTGTTCAATTAATCGATCGCTCAATTAATCGATCAATTGAAGCAACAATATTTGGAAAGAAGGAAACATTGGTCGGTCGGTCGGTCGGTCGGTCGGTCGGTCGGTCGGTCGGTCGGTCGGTCGGTCGGTCGGTCGGTCGGTCGGTCGGTCGGTCGGTCGGTCCCAATTTTCAATTCCCGTTTGAATCTCAAGCTGAAATCTTTATTTTATTTTGTTGAAATAAACTCGAAGTGTTCCTGTTGTGATATGTGATACAGGCTTGAGTCTGGTCTCGCAATGAGCATAATCTCAATGAATTATGAAACAGCTTGATATTTGATTGAACTGAGCTTAAGAGTATGCGTAGAGATTGGGGTTAAATCTCGCTGTGCTTCATTGAGATTATATTTCATACTCGGCTTGAAGGATTCTTTTTTCTGTTTTGGTGTTTATAGCCATGTTATGTTTATAAATGTAACTCCCAACATAAACTTCCATCTTAAGCATTAATTTTCTCATTATCTTATATTTCCCGTCTTTCTTTCCTACTTTCTTTCTTTTGTCTGTTTTTTTTTGCTCTTTGCCAAGTTTTGCTTATATGTTTGGGCCAAGAGAGTGTTATTAAAGTGTATCACTTCCTTTCAATTCTCTAATCTCTATTGTATTAATAAACGGCAATAAATAAGTTGAAACTAAACTAAGTATTCATTTATAATTGATAAAAATAAAAACTCCACATTTAAGTTGTTTTATAAGGAAATATCTTAAACTTGCTATTCTCTACAATCTCTGTATAAAATCCCTCTGTGGAATAGGACTTAAAATGAGACAGTTTCTAACTTCTAATATAGAACTTCTTGAATATTGGAGCGTTATAATACCTAAGCTCAGATAAGGCATAATATCGAGAAAAATACCAATATATTTCCCGGAGAATGGCAAATAAGTGATGAAAATCTTCCGTATAAACACTTGACTCACCGACTAAATCTGACAAAATCCGATAATTTTGAATTTGATGACATTTTCCCGAAGCATGCAAAGTCATGTTCATGGTACTTTATTGGCATCCTACAAAATATTGTCCACCATTATTAGTTGTTTACCGTATTTGCCACGACAAACAACCTGTCTATGTTCTAAATAGTCTAGCATCTGGACATTTTAGTGTGAAAAAAAAAGTCCAGAGAGTTTCTTGGTTTATTCGTGTAGAGGGATGTTTGAAGTTTAATTTTAGCGAGGGTGGACATCTGAGATCCTGTAGGTTACCATGGAAACCATTATGGCGTCATAATGTCCCGCCGTATTTTAGCACACATCCCGTCTTAATCTAACCTATCTAACTAGTACGTACAAACACATATCAATTTTATTATGTGTAATAATTAAAGTACCGGTATAGAGCTCTGAAATAATATGTTGGTCAAGGTCATTTAATGTCTAGGTCAAGGTCATTTAGAGGTCAAAAGACAAAAAATGAGTAAAAAATGTGTTTTTACCCCAAATAGTTTTCATTCATTTGCGCAATTTTGTCCATATACTTAATTAGTGTATTTCAGCATCGCCTGCCATCAGTAGAGATAAGTTGACACGGATCTCGACCTTCTATTAGCATAATTTCCACAGCTGATTTATTGTCTATATTTATGAACCCGGTTGTATGTGTTCATAAGCAGGTCGTATCGAGGTGTAATACCAACACAAAATTAAAGGACCGATATTCACGATTTGCTCGCGGAATTTATATTTGTCCAACTCAAGAACCTTGTAATATGTTCACACATAAAGACCAGGATCATGTCAAATTCACCGTGCTATATTTATACTATAGTACGTGTATACTGAGCGCGAAAAGAAACGCACATGTTACATGTAGTGTGTACTGGCAAAACGATTTAATTGGGCTCTTTGTTTGTTGGGAACCGACCATATGGATAGGTTAAAGTCTTTTATTTCTTTTTACTATACTTCCTAATTTAAATTATAAAATAAATACATTAAATTGGAAACAAATATAAAACTGCATTTGTTTACCGTGATGTTGAGGTTAAATGCACCAGTCAATTGAAACCACGCCCCCAACTCCGGGGAAGGGCGGGATTTAGCGGGGGAACAGTCTCGTGTTTTTACCTTTCCGATGTCCCTGCACTGCATGCTGAGTGCGGGGCTTCTGTTTCGTGCTAAAATAGGGGGGATATAGACGTGAGGTATACGGCGGGGCAATTTGTGGGGATTTTACCCTCTGTATGACCTGGGTGCAGGGATTTTACCAGGGCTTTGAAAAAGCAAAAGTAAAATCCCCGCTATTCGCCGGGGTTTGGGGCGTGGTTTCAATTGACGGGTACATGCCAAATCTAATTTAGCGTTTCACTTATTAAAATGCAACGCATCTTGAACCCAGAACGGTTAGAGCGAGAACGATGTTGAGAATGTCCAGGCTTTTAAACTTCTATAAAAGTTATTGAGAGTTGGTTGTCTCTGTCTTTTTTCTCTTTTGTTGGGGCTTGGGTTACATAAACAGTGTAGCAATACCACGTGGTTTTTGACTACAGTTCCAAGTAGAAATTTGTTAACATTGAAACACGAATGTAGCCATAAGTATTTTTTTTCTTCATCGATTTCTATGAAATGTACGCGACGCTAAGGAGAACATTATTTGCTTTGCATGAAATATAAAATCTTTTTCAGCGGCTGTGCCGTTTTGTCCATTACCCTGTGAAACCATGGAACGCGTAGGTTTCACAGGGTAATGGAAAAAACGGTAAAGCTTCTGAAAAAGATCTTTTACTGCATGGAAAGCAAATAATTCCCCCCTTAGCGTGGCGCATATTTCATAGAAATCGATGACGAAATAAAATACTTATGTCTATTTTATTTTCCAATGTTTACAAATTTCTTCTTGTAACTGTAGCCAAAAGTCACGTGGTATTGCTACACTGATAAACAGACTACATTTTAGCTATAGGTTCTTCTGATACCGATATACCCCATTAATTTGATTCAGATGATGTGAGTGCTCTCGCTTGGAGAGAGGATGATGTGAGTGCTCTCGCTGGGATAGAGGATGATGCGAGTGCTCTTGCTGGGAGAGAGGATGATGCGAGTGCTCTCGCTGGGAGAGAGGATGATGCGAGTGCTCTCGCTGGGAGAGAGGATGATGCGAGTGCTCTCGCTGGGAGAGAGGATGATGCGAGTGCTCTCGCTGGTAGAGAGGATGATGCGAGTGCTCTCGCTGGGAGAGAGGGTGATGCGAGTGCTCTCGCTGGGAGAGAGGATGATGCGAGTGCTCTCGCTGGGAGAGAGGATGATCTGAGTGCTCTCGCTGGGAGAGAGGATGATATGAGTGCTCTCGCTGGGAGAGAGGATGGGAAAGAGAGGATTAGTTTATTAGTTTATACAAATTTATTTAAGGTCGATTGTGAAACAAGTTTTTTCAACTTATATTCATCACTCTCGACACCTCATTCCTGATTTTATCCATCGCCACGAGGGTATGAGAGAATAGAAGCCAGTTTCCTTTTTATGCTGAGCATCTAGCAAAGGAATTACTGGTACCATTTTCATTCCGTCTTTAATTTGACGCGGTCAGGGATCGAACCCGAAACATCCCGCACTCGAAGCGAACGCTCAACAATTAGGCTATCGAGGAGGCGGTTGGATTGAAGAGATAGGTGAGAGAGGACAGGGTGGGAGAGAGTGGTGTTGGAGAAAGGGTATTTGAATGAGGTGGGGGTGAGAGGTTTGAGAAAGGAAGGAAGGGAGTAAGAGGATTGGGGAGACAATATATACAACATATATACAACGATATGAATATCCTTATCTTAAGTTTTATTATGTTGTATATTTTCAGCGAGTGCAGTTGTGAATACAAATTCGAACGATGCTATATTTGACACGTCGCCTAGAAACATCACAGCGATAGCAGGAGAGACGATTAATCTTCCTTGTTCTGTAGAAAACAGGGGAGAAATCTATGTAAGTACATTAAAACTCTCTTATAACGAATTCGGATATAGCGAATATAGCTAATTTCTGCTTACAGCAAATTTAATTTCAATTTTAACTTCAATCCCTTCAAAGTCTCCATTTTAACCCCGCGTGGCGAGCGCTACGGTCAGTTAAAAAAGGGTAGCTTTGTGTCACACTTCACAGGATAAAGAACTGAATTGCAGTATGCCTTGAAAGTAAATGTAAGTCTCATGAGTCTTAAGAACATTGTAAACTAATCGCATCACTATACTTGTATAAAGCACGCAAGTAAGTAAAGGCCCAAGTGATCTCTCAATGTGTGTTTACCGTAGCTAAAAGTGAATTTCTTATAATTATTTACCGTACATATCCGATTATAAGTCGAACTACATCATAAGACTAACGAATGGACCTGGGCTATTATTCACAAAGCATCTTAAGGGAAAACTTAAATATTTTTACCCAAGTTAAAAAGTGAGCTGCACTTAATTCCAAAGAATTTAAGAATAACCCATGTTTTCTAAGTGATTATTTACCTAATGCTTCTAAACTATGTAAAAAATTGATCATCTTGATTTTCCAGTTGGGCAGATAAACTTTAGAAAATTTTAAGATTTACCCTAAGTTTACCCTTAAAAAGCTTTATAAAAACCACCCCTGTGATTTGGGATTTTAGCGTCTAGACCCTCGCCAGATCAGGACACCTCATGAGCGGGTAGATGCGGTATTGTTTCTTCTTTTCTAGGTGATTTGGATGAATCCAACATTAACACTTATAAGTAAAGAAGATAGAAGAGTCATCGATGACTCTAGAATAAGTGTGGAAAGACCAAAAACCAATGATTGGAATTTGATGATCCGTGACGTACGGTATAACGACAGTGGGGAGTACATGTGCCAGATTAACACTAATCCTGTACACATTAAGAGGCTCTATCTCTATGTTAAAGGTGAGTGCGCATGCGTGAGATAATCAAACTTCCGGTAAAATGTCCAGAAGTTGAAATTTCAAGAAAGTTTCGATTATTTATGTATAGGCCTACGTGTATTTTTTTAATTTTGTATAAATATATCAGTACTTGAAAATAGAAAGAGGCGCCGGAACAATTGTGGACGGAAATACTAGCCTTGGATATAAACAAAGAGTAATACTGCGACATTAGAAATGCCTTAAAGTATCAAAATTGTGTGTGAACAAGGCTAGTAAGCTGTAATATTAAACATGATCATTTTTTATACACTGTCGGTGTGAAATCAGTGTTTCGCCACGTGAACGCTATATTAGTCCATACATAACAGTTCTCATAAAAAATGCATCCACGTTCTCACAAATACGCCATTTATTAATTAAGTATTAATTAGGTATAAATTTTACTCAATATTTAGCAACATCAGTCGGTTGTGTACTAATAATCATACACTGTGACCTACACTCTCATTTCGAAATTAATGGAATTAACTGTGAAGTGAAATGATAGAGCCATTAAATCGAATACAAAAAATGGTTCCTGAAAATTTGTCCGGTTTCCGGAATAGAGGGGTTCCGGATTGGAGGGGTCAAATCACATTAAAACATGAAGGACAAAATTTGGGACCAGATGATTTGTCTGGATTAGAGGGTTTCCGGATTAGAGGGGTCCGGATTAGAGGGTTTCCACTGTAGCTGTTGTTCATATTCATCTTATGATACCTAGGTCCCACTTCTTCTCTAGTGAAATCTAATGGTGAGCTCAATCTGAGCTCGAATATTGCAGAATACCACTGAGTTCAGAACCGATATTGCACACTATCTGAAAAACACTTATTTTTCTGTCATAAACTAGACATCACGTTGACACTACATTAGTGTTCCACCACGTGCACACTATATCAGTGTTCCATCACGTGCACACTATATCAGTGTTCCACCACGTGCACACTATATCAGTGTTCCAACACGTGCACACTTTATCAGTGTTCCACCACGTGCACGCTATATCAGTGTTCCACCACGTGCACACTATATCAGTGTTCCACCACGTGCACACTATATCAGTGTTTCACCACGTGCACACTTTATCAGTGTTCCAACACCGGCACGCTATATCAGTGTCACACCACGTGAACGCTATGCCAGTGTTACACCACGTGCACGCTATATCAGTGTTACACCACATGCACGCTATATCAGTGTTACACCACGTGTACGCTATATCAGTGTTACACCACGTGCACGCTATATCAGTGTTTCACCACGTGCACGCTATATCAGTGTTCTACCACGTGCACGCTATATCAGTGTCACAGCACTTGTACGCTATGCCAGTGTTACACCACGTGTGTACGCTTTGTCAGTGCTACACAACGTGTGTAAGCTATGCCAGTGTTACATCACGTGTGCATGCTATGCCAGTGTCACACCACGTGTGTATGCTATGCCAGTGTTACAACCCGTGTGTACGCTTTGTCAGTGTTACACCACGTGTGTACGCTATGCCAGTGTTACACCACGTGTGTACGCTATGTCAGTGTTACACCACGTGTGTACGCTATGTCAGTGTTACACCACGTGTGTACGCTATGCCAGTGTTACACCACGTGTGTAAGCTATGCCAGTGTTACACCACGTGTGTACGCTATGTCAGTGTTACACCACGTGTATACGATATGCCAGTGTTACACCACGTGTGTACGATATGCCAGTGTTCCATCACGTGCTCGCTATGTCAGTGTTCTACTATGTGAACGCTATATCAGTGTTACACCACGTGTGTTCACTATGTCAGTGTTCCATCACATGCTCGCTATGTCAGTGTTCCACTACGTGTACGCTTTATAAGTGTTCCACTACGTGTACGCTATATCAGTGTCACACCTTTTGTACGCTATGCCAGGGTTACACCACGTGTGTACGCAATGTCAGTGTTCCATCACATGCTCGTTTTGTCAGTGTTCCATCACGTGCTCGCTTTGTTAGTGTTCCATCACGTGCTCGCTTTGTCAGTGTTCCATCACGCGCTCGCTTTGTCAGTGTTCTACTACGTGTACGCTATATCAGTGTTACACCACGTGCGTACGCTATATCAGTGTTCCATCACGTGCTCGCTTTGTCAATGTTCCATCTCGTGCTCGCCTTATCAGTGTTCCATCACGTGCTGGCTTTGTCAGTGTTCTACTACGTGTACGCTATATCAGTGTTACACCACGTGTGTACGCTGTATCAGTGTTACACCACGTGTGTACGCTATGCCAGTGTTACACCACGTGTGTACGCTATGTCAGTGTTAAATCACGTGTGTACGCTATACCAGTGTGTTACACCACGTGTATACGCTATGTCAGTGTTACACCACGTGTATACGCTATGTCAGTGTTCCATCACGTGCTCGGTATGTTAGTGTTCTACTACTTGAACGCTATATCAGTGTTAATCCATGTTCCAATGACTTAGAGGGAATCAGATATATCTGTAATCGCATATATTTTAAGATAATGTGCGTAATTCAATAACTGAGGGAAAGCAAGCGTCATGGGGCGGGCCTAACTTTCATGTTTTATTCGCTGATGCATAATTAAAATAAACAAATCAAATTATTTTTCCACGTTTTTCTCCACAATGTTTGATTGAGTTTCGGAATATGTCTAGTCTGAAATGTTGCTTGTTTATCATGGTAGGCTGTGTGGAATGTAGATGTAAATGTATGATGGATCGCTTTCACCTCGAGAGCTCTAGTTTGAATTTGATCAAGGTGATACACCATTAACGTATTTTTTTAGTTTGACAAAAACATTTTCTCAATTTTTAAAAATAATACTCTTTTGACAATTTTTGGGTATAACTTTTTCATGCACAATAATGTTCATAATACTGGATCTTTTCCTATCCAAAACTCAGGTCATTTAAAACTGAATATGTAGGTAAATGCCATTACATGTTGTCCTGAAACGGAAATTAGCTTACTTTTGGAATATAAGTAACCAAAATATTTCCTCGCTTTGTCTGGTAAAAGGGTGTGTTAGGTATAAGTGAAAGACAATGGTATACTCGTCGGCATGTTTCCGCTGTACTATCTGGATAATTTATCTGTGACATTCAATGATCATAACTGTACCCCCGTGATGTTATTAACAATATTATCACTATAACCAGACAGTAACTGTTGCCGAATGACACTAGCATCTTCTGCTTTAATTGTCTGGTCGCAAATATAGTGTGTCTGTATCTTGAAATACAAGAGCTGTGGTATAATTAGAAGGAGACCGTGCTTGTTATGCACCAGTCAATATTTTGCCCGCACGGGGTGGGGGCGACCCAGGGGGGATTAGACATTTTTAATTTTTTTATGTCTAAATCCCCACCCAGGAGACAATTCTTACTGTCTAAATCCCCACCCAGGAGACAATGCTTACTGTCTAAATCCCCACCCAGGAGACAATGCTTACTGTCTAAATTCCCACCCAGGAGACAATGCTTACTGTCTAAATCCCAAACGTGATTCATAGTTTTTCATCCGGGTACTTTCATCAAAACACGAATAAAAGTATCACTGTCGTCTTTCGCGGTGTTAAATTTCCCGGACGAAAGTCTATTCCACGGGACTCGGAGTCGATAAGGTCGTCTAATTCGCGTCTGTGGGGAAGATTCGTCGGTCTAATTCCCCCTGTATCCCCACCGCCCCCGGGCGGGCATAATGTTGACTGGTGCATGATTGTTTTGGAAATACCTACAGATTCGTATCTCTACTGTAACACTTTTCTGAACGCATTCCCTCCACGCAGTAACCACGTTATGGAGACCCACGCATCAGTTCTATCTTTTTTGGAGCATCACACATCAGCAAAACCCTTTTAGGAGATCCACACGTCAGCACTACTGTTTAAGGAGACCCGCACATCAGCACACCCTTTTAAATAAAGCTACACATCAACGCTATCTTTTAGGGGACCCACACGCCAGCAATGCCCTTTAAGGGAGCCCACACGTCAGCAATACTCTTTAAGGGAGCCCTCACGTCAGCAATACCCTTAAAGGGAGCCCACACGTCAGCAATAACATTTAAGGGAGCCCAACACGTCAGCAATTCCCTTTAATGGAGCCCACTCGTCAGCAATACCCTTTAAGGGAGCACACACGTCAGCAATGCCCTTTAAGGGAGCACATACGTCAGCAATACCCCTTAATGGAGCCCAAACGTCAGCAATACCCTTTAATGGAGCCCACACGTCAGCAATACCCTTTAAGGGAGCGTCAGCAATACCCATTAAGGGAGCCCACTCGTCAGCAATACCCTTTAAGGGAGCCCATACGTCAGCAATACCATTTTAGGGAGCCCACACGTCAGCAATACCCATTAAGGGAGCCCACAGGTCAGCATTACCCTTTTAGGGAGCCCATACGTCAGCAACACCCTTTTAGGGAGCCCACTCGTCAGCACACCCTTTAAGGGAGCCCACACGTCAGCAATACCCGTTAAGGAAGCACACGCGTCAGCAATACCCTTTAAGGGAGCCCCTTACGTCAGCAATACCATTTAAGGGAGGCCCACATGTCAGCAATATCCTTTAAGGGAGCCCATACGTCAGCAATACCCTTTAAGGGAGCCCACAGGTCAGCACTATCCTTTAAAACACAATCTTTTTAGAAACACCTTATTGGCACCTATACCTTAGGAATATGTTTAAGTCGACCCATGCTTCAACAAAGAATTTAGATTTTATTCCTCCCACAATACCTTTTAAGATGACTATTTTCACCAAAACATCTTTACGTTATGCGAAACATGTTTATGCTTTCATGAAAAACTTATTTACTTTCGTGAAAGCATCATCTTTATGTGGTGTCAGTTAAGAGCACTAACAAGCAGAATTTCGTGTTAAGATAATTTATCTGTCTTCATGATAATTATGTTTTAATGAAATATCCCATAATTTTTACGAAAGTTTTCATGAAATCTTGAAGTTAAGTGGTGGCAGTTATATGGCTCCATATCAACCAAAGTGTGTTCTCCTAACTACAGTAAATAACATGATCCAAGGTCCCAGAGGAGTCGCAGTACTAACACTAGGAAGATATCTGTATAAATAAACAACGAGCCCAATTAAAATTTAGAGTCGACTTAAGGGGAAATATGTTAGTTATGTTCAGAAGAATAAGATAGAAGAAATCCCTTGGAAACTCTTCGAGTCGCACATATAGATTGAGTATTTGTCGTAGGGTTTTTAGTTTATGTATTATCTGTATCAACCTTGGGACTTGATTTAATCCTAGAACGTTACATCGTATACATCATCAAAGCTACCTTACAGAAACATTGCACATTATAACTTAAAGCATCGTACGCCACACCTTAAAGCGTCGTACGCCACTAAAATAAAGCATTAAAAGCATCGTATGTCAAACCTTAAAACATCGTACGTCATATTTAAAGCATCTCGCACATATACCTTAAAGCATCGCACGCAATACTTTAAAGGATGATATGCGAAACCATAAAGCATCGTACCACGAAAAACCATAAAGCATCGTACCACGAAAAACCATAAAGCATCGTACCACGAAAAACCATAAAGCATCGTACCACGAAAAACCTTAAAGCATCGTACCACGAAAAACCATAAAGCATCGTACCACGAAAAACCTTAAAGCATCGTACGCCATACCTTATCGCATTTAAAGCATCGTACTTTACACCTTAAAACATCGTACTCAATATTCAAAGCATCGTTAACCACATATTAAAGCAACGTGCGCCATAGCTTACAGCATCGTACGCCATAGTTTAACGCAACAGGGTTCCATTTTAGTCACATAATGATTGAATTCATGGCTAATGTCTATTGGAGTCAGATGAAGAATCGAATGCATGTAAGGTTACGCGACGAAAGTGTTGACCTAAAGACTTCGAATTATTCGTGTGACTCCCATTGACACTTGTCAGACATCCAAATATTGTGTGAGAGAGATTATTATCTTTATTAACTGTACACCATAGTTTAAATCACCGATCACATCATACCTTACAGTACCACACACTATACCTTCAAGAACCGCACATCAAACAGTTTTAACCCCGTTGATATACCCGTTGATAAGTCGATCAGTGGGGTAGTATTCAATATTGATCTTATTTAATTGAAGAATAGAAATAGCCAATCGTATCGCCTGTTACTGACCAAGAGTTTAATATGGCATGATCTGATTGGTTGCTCTTATCCTTAAGTCAAGTAAGATCAATATTGAATACCACTCCTGGCATATACTATGACTTGGGCTGGTATTCAATGTGGATCTTACTTGACTTAAGGATAAGGACAACCAATCAGATCACGCCATATTAAATTCTTGGTCAGTAACAGGCAATATGATTGGCTATCCTTATTCTTCGATTAAATAGATCAATATTGAATACCAGTCCTGGGCGGGTATTCACAAAGCATCTAAAGGGAAAACTTAAATATTTTGACTTAAGTGAAAGAATTGAACTGCACTTATTTCTCAAGAAACGAAGAGCTGAATAAGTTAGAATAACCCATGTTTTCTTCCTGATTACGAGTAGCTCTTTACATAATGCATATAAACTAGGTAATGGATACATATAGCTTTTCCTGTTTAGCTGATACACTTGAGGAAATTTTAAGATTTTAAGAAAATTCTAAGTTTTCCCTAAAGATGCCTTGTGAATACCGCCCCATGGCATCTTATAATCACAAGGTCGTATTGTAAACAGGTACAAGCATGTATACACGATAGATTCAAACATACAGTTGTCACAGCGTATAAACCAAATCACTGTATGCTTTATTGTAATACTATACAATTTAACTTGTATGACTTATTGTGAGCAAAAGCATCTGTGATTTCCGATCACTGTATGACTTATTGAGAGACTATACAATTCAACGTGTTTGCCATATTGCGATAACCGAAAGTTGACTCGTTTATACACTGTGTATGTGGTAAATTATCCAATGAGTGATACTCCGTTTATAAAATATATAACCGTCGGACGGAGATTAACCTATACAGAATCACAGGAAGGAAAATTATTCACACTTTGCCTCAAAATCACTTTTTGGCAAAGAAGCAAACTTGTTTAACGAGTTCAATGAATCATTTATTTTGTGTTTTTCTTGAAATTAAGCAACACGTATTTCACGTAAAATCTGGATAGTGTCAATTGTTGTTAAGGGAAGAATTTGTCTGTGTTCAAAGCATCCAAATACATTATCGGATAATTTCGCTTTCTATGAATCGATCGGTTTTAATTCTTCTTTTAAAACATGTATCATAATCATTGCATTAGTTATTAATCAAGGCAATGAGTTGTGTTCAAATATGCCTGGAAATGTGTCTTTAGCATCTCGGTTAAAGTTGCGTCCTGCATGTCGTATGATACCGTGGCTTGAATGCTACGTACTGTCGCTTTAATTGTCACATGATCGCTCATAAAGAAATTGAAATATTGCCTTTAAACGTCTCCTTTACTGCCGCTAGTATATTCCACGTTTTCACACACATAGGTTTGTATGGAATAATCAAAGCTTTCAGGTGATATATCAAACTTTCCTTTGACGTTTAAAACAAGCCCGTGCTGTCAAGTATAATAAATATTTGGCGCCGTAAAAATGACTCAAGTTAGAAGAACGCGAAATGCTATAATTCGCGACGTCATGACAACGTCATTAAAGACGTCAACACTAAACACGATGTACCATTGAATTGAACATAGCTTCTAGTTTCCAACGGTACCTAGTATTATCTATAAGGATTTATACATTTTTATAAAGTACCCTTTTACCTTAAATATCGTACCGCAACGTATAGGCTTTCACAACCTTTAAATGCGGAAAACAATACCAAGTTCAAGTTTTATTACCATGTGAAAATGTTCCGGGTTGCAGTCACTTATTGTAACCGTAATGATTCTCGCGCATTAGCGTAGAAAACTCGTGTAAATCGAGTCCATCGTTTTATATCCGTTCGTATTTGGTAGCAATGGTGTATCAAGTTTTATTTTTGTCAATGCATTGTACATTTAAAATGCCTATGATAGCAAAATTTCCGTAACCAATAAAGAAACGGTAAATAAAAAGCTAAACTATAGAAAACAGTAACGCACACTCCCAAATGCATATAGAACGTTTAAAACATATAATAAAATTATACATATTATATCTACCAAAAACACATGATATTATGCATTATGCATATTTACATTATATCTATAGCACGGAGAATTTGATCTGATCTTGACCTTTATGCATGATTATATTGCAAGGCTCTTGTGTTGAGTTTATAAATATCCGCGAGCAAATTTTGCAATATTGGTCCTTTAGATTTTGGTTGGTATTACCGTGATACTTCTCGCTTATGAAAACATATAACCGGGGTTATAAATAAATGCACTATTTCAGCTGTTAAATTATGCTTATAGAAGGTCTAGAGTCACGATAAAGTCTCCGTACTCCGTACTTATAAACAACTTCTGTTGAAAAAAAAACAATATTAACAAAATCCTGTTGATTAACGATAGTATACTCAGAAGCAGTAACAAAATGTGATATTAGCTCTTTTGATATTTAAACTGTGTATGCACGTATCGATGACAATTCAAAGGCTGGATTCAAAAATACAAATATTCTCCTCCGTTTAAAATATACCAGATTTATATAGCGCCCTTTTCATGCGAACGCACGTTCAAAGGCACTTTACCCATGTTGCAACCACAAGGGCTCAGGTGCATCCTCTACCAGTGCAGATACAGCATGATCTGACCAGAGGGACAGACTGGGAGAAAGCCCCTAAAGGGAGAGAGAAACATTAGATACAGGCATGTCCGGCGCTGCAGAGGTGCGCCTAGCTCTTATTTCGAATAGACAGCCTGGCTCTTTAATGTGCCCGGTGTATAGCACCGATACACAGCTTCCTGGCACTTCCAGATACTTTGCAGACCACACGGCCAGATATAGCGGGAAATATTATAAATATTTCAGAAATGTCAAGTTCCGATGCCAGGGATTGAACCCACAAACTCTGGATTGACAGCCCAGTGCGTTACCACTGAGCTAAATCCGTTTAACAGACCGACGTTGGTATCCAGATTTGTAGTCTTAACGAACTAAACAGATACTTTTTTCAAACAGACATAATGTGTAAGTTATGCCATACAGTTCTGAATCCCGTCACATAGCAAGATCCGTGAAGCTTTACTATATTACTTAACTACGCCAATTAACTGTGATGTCAGAGTCTTGTTTTCACCCCTTAACCCAGACGATATCATTTGCTAGTTTTAAGGACAATCGTATATAAAAAAGTGTATATTTATTCCCCTGCACCGTTTGACGTACTACTTAAATTACCAATACCGGTTAATCTCTGTAGCTATATGCCTTTTTGTTAGCATTCATTTATCTGACAAGAGCTGGTTCCCTCGGGAGGCCGTCCAATAAAGTCAGTAGGAAGACAGAGCATAAGTCAGCCACTGTCTTCCACGGTTTGAATAATGGATGAATGGAAGGACTGTGTCGAGAATTTTACAAGAAAATTTGATTTAATGCTGGTGTAAAATTAATACTTGCCTACAAGCCAGCGTCTTTACACACTTAGTTCTGCTAAAAGGTTTCCCCCGAAATGTTCCCGGTAAATTAAATGTGTTCTTACTCTAGTAAGACGTGATGTAAAGCATCTCCTAACCACATGGTTTTCATTAATATTTCTAGAATGTCGTTACGTTGCTATCACAGTTCGATGCACATTTATTAAAGCCTACGGTGACGAGTGACACATTTCTTGTATAACGCCGGAATATAATTTAATCTTTCGAGAAATATATTTAATTAATTATATTCTGGTATAAATATACAAATGTACTGGATGGGACACAATCGCTCAATACTACATATATTTTTATATGTACAAATAGTATATTTGTTGAGTTTACGAACTTAAATGTAAAAAGTATCATTGAAGGCGCGTGTAAGCTTTATTATCCGTATCTGCACTGTCCAGAATCATTTTGTCCTTACCGAATGAACGTTCCATGGTCCATGTCAAATGAGAATCCTTGGTTCCTTTACATGCTTTGAGAGTACTTTGATTTTTTTTTGATTTTTTTTTGATTTTTTTTTTTTTTTTATATGTAAAATGAGAGAAAGACGCCAGCTTTTACATGTACCTGTGTATGCATATAGGTATAATTTCGCGCGTATCGGTTCTGTACATCGAGCATGTAAAGGAACCAAGGAGTCGATTCGGAACGATTGAGGGTATCGCACCCGGACTCCTTGTCTCGCATAGCTGTCTCTATGACTATGTAAACATAGTGTACAACCTATTGCCCCCACAGCCCCACTTGTGAACTTATTGTCTAAATCATGTGACCACAGACATGATCATTGACTTTACAGGTTTCTCGTTCGGTTGTGTGTTGGGCATTGTGCCGTGTATGTTTTCTGTGCACGGCTGGTTAAGTTGAGTGCTGCCTTCCCTATCATACTTAGTATTATCTTTTTAACGATTTAATTTTATTTCAGTGTCCCCGGAGTTCATACAGGATATGTCCCCTACAATATTTACAGTAGTAGAGGGGACTACAGTGACCCTTGTATGTAACGCTACAGGGGTTCCTATGCCGGTCGTCACGTGGTATAAACAATCAAAACTACTCAAAGATTACAATGACGCAGAAAACGGAAGTAAGTGTTTAGTTCATTGTGAATATTTAACCGTTGACATGGGCAAACCGAAAATCTTCCATATCAAGAGAGGTCTTCCGATTCGTTCGATTGGCCTCTTATGAATTTAGAAGTTCTTTCATCTTTCTCACTCGACACCTGGAAGAGCATAGCACAACAATATGACCACGGCAACTAAATATATGATGTTTGATTATCGACCCAGGGGTTCCACTAGCTTCGGCTGAATCTGAAGGGTCATTTTTACACTTTTGACTAAATATTTTTGGAAATTTCAAAGGTCAAAACCCCTAATCCAGAGTCAAATGGAACCATTGCGATAGCTTTCGTTCAATTATCTATTCATTGTCTTGTGAACAAACCAACCGGCAAGTAATAATCGTATACGCACTTGTGTTAGACTGGTGCCTCGGTCCGATTGCTTTCTGACATCGCAATATTTTTAGTATTCGAACCAGTCTAACTTGTGTTAGAATTAATATCCGAAACGATTCGAGTGACCGGTCTGTTCCTGGCGTTTTGTTAATACGCGGCATGGAATCAGTCCATGTAACTCTAGTATGCATTTACTTGCAAAGGAATTTCCCATTGCTTTTTAGTCTGGTTAAAATTTTATATTACGTACCTTAAATATTGGGGGCTTTTTAACTGATTTGGCGGTGTCACGATTTGGCGCTCTCATCAACAACCGAATGTCCATACTTCAAAATCGGCTGGATTTCGAGTTTTTCTCCCGTATCAATCAGTAGGCACCTACTTGTATTGAATATTTGTAAATGTGACCAGTCGAGTCTTAATTGATGTATGGCGAGACTTGTGTTATTATTGCGCGGAATAATATTGATTGCATTTAGTTTTTGTGTCTATATCACGAAAAAATCCTTTCGATTTCTTGTGGAAACCATTATTTCGATTATCATGTGATTTTTTGTGCGCATGCGTATTACATTTTGTTGACATATTTTAGGAGAGAGTACTTTGATTGGCGAGATGATGATATTGCGCAATGTATCGAGATACTGTGACGGTAAATACGAATGTTATGCTGAAAATGGTGTCCCTCCAATAGCAACCAAACAATTCGAGGTCACAGTACAATGTGAGTATATTCTCTATCAAGTCATACCTACCCTGTAGGCCCTACTAGTCATATAATATAGTATAATATATAATATACCAATGTGTACTCATACCTATTAAAGTGTAGCCTACACAAATACTGTGCCCACCAACAATAAGTATATATATAAGTAAATCATTGTTAAATTATTCAATATCTGTTTATCAGACGGTCACAGTTATACTACATTCTGAAACTACAGTTACTAAATGAGTAAAAATAGAGATAGAAAATGAAGATGTTCGGAACTAAAATAACCGGAATGTGATCAAAAAGGCTGAACTGTCCATCTTTTTGTGACAAAGTTACCGTTCAAGAGGGGCAAAGAAACTTTAGATTTTGTACCTAGGGTACCTATTAATGTATGGCCTTTCCGTTTAATAAACAAAAGTATTCATTTTCTTCAAATATATTGGTGCTTCACTGTTCTGCAAATAGTATTATTACAGACAAGTAAGTGGGAAAATAACATATGTATACTTATTTTTGGTGGGCCAAGGTGTATCCACAAACTTATAGCCTGTACAAATGTATAAAAAATCCTTCATTTTTGCTTTGGATGAGTGAGCTTGCAAGATTCCCAGAAAATAACGAGACAACATTTTTAAATTACAAACTAACTGATTAACACGCCAGAAAGATACATTAATACACATGTAAAATTATATTGCAATAACATAAAAATACTTTGAGCGATATTGGGCTTTGCATTAGGTGAGGCTTTTTTAAAAATCCTTGAGTGTATCTTTTCGTGGGTTTTCAACATTTTCCTTTCTTGCAATACAGAAGAAACAGACGAGTAATGAGAAGTATTTGCTGCATACACCATCTGTATGCTTTCATGTCCCTCGTGTGTTACTGTAATCTTGCAAAATAACGACATTAAAATCAAATAAGACAAATAAGACAAATAAGACTAGACGACGCAACGTTAATTTTGAGACCCAATTACTATAACCTAGTTAGCGTAGTTAAGGGGTATTACGTGATGCTAATGTCTGAACATTCATTCAAAATCCTCACCAATAAGTACAAGTCAAAAAGTTTTCCTCGGCCAGATAATGCACAGACCAGTATTTACTACAGTAACTTTACTTAAGAAATAATGAATGTGTACATGTGTTTTATCGTAGAATAAAGCACAGTCACTAGTTTAGATGCGCTCCTGAACAAGCTTTATTTTAGATAAAACACAGGTACATGTTTACTAATTCGAGTCTAATATAGCCAATATTCCGCATTTGATATAACAAACATACATAGTAACAATAGCACTACGTTCTTTCTCGAACGGCTTATTTGCAGTTGTCAGTCGTAGCTGTATTTTATCGATAATTCGTGCACACCATGATTTCCTCTATGTGTATATGGCTGAAACCGCTTGTTGGTTAGAATACCGGTCAATCCTACCTAATCAACGTGGTAGGGAAGGGAAAACACTCCATAAATTATTTTGGCCTAACCATTTTCGAATATTTTACATCAATAGTAACAAAGCAGACCCCCTGTCGTGATTCCGAACATTCAGACCATTTACAGGAGACGATTGACGAATTCGTGAAGATGTGTCTAGACGGTACATCTCCAGAAACTGTGTGGTAGAAGTATACTACAAGTAACTACACAGTACATTTTAAACCAAAATGTACTGTCTAGACTCACCTTAAGCCAGACTGACACATTAGCCAATCAGGTGTTGACATGTGGTCACGTGCTCCTCCATAGTCAAATTGCTTTGAGCATTCCAATACCCCCGCGGCCTCTAGGCCGAGGGTAATAAATGTGAAATATTTAGTTAATATGTGTATACATGGTCTCCTAATGTGGCTTATTACGCACCTACTTCCTGCACATATTAACTTCCCGCAACACATAACGAATACCACCCGACGCCAACTTGCGAATTATAGGCGAATATGACTTCCGCTAAATTCGTTCTCATTAACTAGTATGCGTGCGTTGTATATAATTGGTGCCAATGGTGGTATTCGCATTGAAGTGGCTGTGAGCGTTCGTGTCCGATGTGATAAGTTGTGTTTGGTCAGAGTTCGTTAGAAGTCACACAATGACTCTATTCGGCATGCTTCGTTTAATAAATTCGATATGTGTGACGGGGACTTTTTTGTTTAAAGTTTAAGTCTTTAAATCACATTCCAACAGCCGTGTACTTGGTCCTATAAAATGAAATATTGTCTCGAGCATTCAGCTAACTGGCACTTATAGATAAGCATTCATAGGTGAATGCTTTTGTGGTTTATTGGTAAAAACCGAATCAGCATCGATGGAATTATAAGCGAAGCATTATATGGCATACTTATTTCTTTGAAAGCTGTATAGTACTGCTTAAGTCTTGATGTTGTCACTGACAAGTCCGCTATCGTTGTTGACGTCATAGTGAACTTTCAGATCAGTGTCTATAAATAGACCGACAGATAAAAACAACAGATTTGTTTTCTTGCAGTTCCACCTGAGGTCAGTTTGAACACCAAACGTATGAGTCAATATATCGGCAAGGAAACCATTCTAGAATGTAAAGTATCGGCGTCCCCTCATGCTTACGTCACATGGACCCGGAATGGTACGGGCTTACCCTATCAACTATACAAATATCGAGAAGAGGTTTATGGTACGGACGGTAGTACGGAGAAAACGCTACAATTGCGGATTGTCGACATAGAGAAACATGATTTCGGATTTTACAAATGCGAAGCGTCTAATATATTGGGAATGGACAGTGAAACGATGCTTTTATACGGTAAGTGCGCAATAAAATGGCACCCATCATCCATATATAACTCGTTAAATCTCGGATACCACTTAAGCCTGTTACAGATATGCATTATGCTATGTGTGGCGACTCACACTCTGGTTTATATGTTACTATTTTACGACTATCTCACTGATGTGCTTATTATTTTTGTCGGATGTTCCATGGATTTGCTTTTAGCTGAACTTAATAACGAGCAAATATGACATTGCATTCTTGTAGCAGTTGCCATGATAAGTACATGGGTACCGTGTTTAATGCGATGCATACATGTATACGTTGGAAAACAAAACACTCTTTCCTACCAAGTGTTCAAAATGCATTACTTATTGAACAGAACAGTACTATCAATGTGGTATATCTATTTCGGACTTATTTTCACTGGGGAAACCCATGTATTTGTATTACATACAATCCTGAAATCACTACGATTTTAACGATGTAATTTCTCCACAACCAATTCATCCGAGCAAGAAAGAAGTGCCTGCAAAACTCAACCGATATCGTAATTTTCGACCATTTATGAGAACTTTTGTTTACAACAAATTAATATTTTTTTATTTGTTTGTATTGTGTGAACTTTTTGAAAGCTTATTTTGATGAGATAAGGTATTTGTGCGTATAAATTCCTACGCGCTGTAAAATGACTAATGATTTTTGAGGGGCGATAAAAATGTCACTGTTAAAAGTAACCCGTTGAGCAGACGAACTTAACACAAATCATGGTTTTAACATTCATATTACAGTCAAGCTAGAAACTTCTAATCTAACGTATGCTTGTCTTTTACTATTCACGATATTTTGCATTTGTTGATAGTATTTATCCACGTTTCGTCCTTTAACTTACCAGAGATCTTCAGCTAAATAGTTTGGATCTACCGTTATATTGCAATTTCCCCCAGTATCAGTACTTCAGTACTTTGATTTGTAGTTGTTGCTGGTTTTTTGGGATACGTATTTGATGACGTCATTCGTTTATGCGTACCTTTAAAACGATATTAAATTATCAAGTTTAAGTGACTTTTCTACTGTGAAGATGACATCTCTTAAACAGATTTAACTCAGGGAATGAATCGCGTTTCCACTTATATAAAGGATTTTTGATGCGTCTTAGAGCATAATTTATTAGTTTTAAGTAAGTTATTAAGTCGTCGAAAATAGATTTAAGTAATACCTGGGGCGTTGAAGAAAGATAAAATGTAATTCCGCATGAATGTTTCACATAGTCTCGAAACACGTATTTAATTTATTTATGTTTTCATCTTGAAACCATTCCCCTGTCTGCGTGTAACGTGTCTTTTCCCCCAGGCATTTGCAGACGACTTTTTGTCATACGCGGGCCCTGGTATAATTTGCCCCGGGTACTAACTTAAATATTTAATGGATTTTCGGAGTGTCCTTTTCAACAAGACATACAGTACAGTTTAAAGTTATATTCATGAGTAGATCCATGCGGGTGAACACAGTAAAAATAGACGTTCTAAAAAGCCAACCACAATCATAGAACGTTTGCTGTATTGCTTCATTGCTTCAAATATTCTCCGTAGTTGGCCATTAAAGATTCCAATTTGTCTTAAAACCCACGAGAGAAGATACTAAATGTATGTAATATACAAGAATGTCTGACTATGATAACTACAAGTTCAAGACGGAGCATGACTGTTAAAATATAATATCAATATGTACGTTTACAAAATATATATGAGCCAGTCTCCAGGAAAACCTGCTATTTTGACAAAAATATTGACTTTAAGATTTTCCATAGTATTACAGGATAATGTTAAATAAGCAAATTGCAAAAGAAATTATGTTAATATCTTGAGTTTTAAGGAAGTTACAGCTGTTTTTGTAGAGTCCCTATTCGGAGCTTTTTGTGTGACGTCGCAAACGTCATTCAAACGTTATTCGACATAACTGAAATAAGTATTTCATTATAACACCATTTGATCAATTCTTGACATAAACTGTTCAAAATAGTACCAACTTTTATAATCATGTTTCACTTTACAAAATATACATGTACAAAATGTATATCAAAATCGAAATTGTTTGCATTCAGAGAAAGGCTACTTCTGTTTTAAACAACTAAATCCTCGTTTTTCTCAATCGAAGTACTTTTCTGAAATTGGTCACCATAGCAACGACGTATGTGTTTTCGACATAATTCATAGGAAAATTTAAAGCTAAAGTATAGTACTATGTGGGACAATTACTTAAAATAGAATCAACAGATATGTATTTTTCCTTAATTTAGAGCTTTATCAAAATCTTGTTACATATAGTAATAACATAATGTCATAATAGCAGGTTTTCCTGGAGACTGGCTCATATTTAAATGTGCATGTATTGCATTTCTAGGATACATGTATAAATGAACATACGCTTAACGGAAATTCGTAAACCCCTTGATTTTATCAACATTTAGCCCATTAATAAAAATAACCATTGGGTCACTAAAAAAGGTCAACAGTGAAATCGAAATACTATAAAAATAAACCAGGTGTGGACGAACCGAACCCGCGTTTGAAGTGACTTTTCTCCAATTAACTTTAGGTGTAAAAGTGTTTGGCAGAAAAAATGGACTAAAGCTTACACCTAGAGACAAGACCAGCTAGATCGGGTAATGCGGGTAACAAGTTGCCATTTCAAACGCCTTGCAAACAAAAATATCAAGATACATTTATTAAATCGACGAAAAATGTCATTAAAATCGTCTAGGCCAACCTGTATCGCCATTGATTGTATACAGAAGAAATCACTCTTAATTACAAAATTACCACAGGCAATAATTAGTGTTTTTTTTATTTTAGAATTGGAACTTCCAAGAAAACGACCAAAGATGTTTACAACTCCATTTCTACCGTCTCCAAGACCAACAGTACAAAGACCGCCATTTTATTCTAACAATGCACTTATCACGCCCCCTATATCCGCTGGAAATCGACATAACGACATAGGTTTGTTTAGTTGAAACATATCTTGTTGGCAATATGAATTTATAAACCAAAAGGCAAATGGTTCGAGTTACATGTTTCAAAACGTATTGACGGCTCGCCCCATTACATACATGTATGTATGTTTGCAATCTGATCACCTAGGTCTTTATGCATTTTCGGAGACAAACGGATATGGCCGAGCTTTCATGATTGATATGTTTGTAGAAAGTTGATACGTTTGATAATGTTGATGGGTACAATAATTTACGGAAACTTTAAGTCACTTTTTGAGCACCGTATCAAAGATCTAAACATGTATATTCAGATCTTTGACCGTATGAAAGATAAAAAAGCTGATTTCTCTATGTGTGTTCTTCATTAAGGAAATGGTACTTTTGTATTTTGAGAGCACCGAATGAAGGCCCCCATTGTAAAATACTCATTTCTCTTCATGTGTTCTTCTTTAAGGAAACGGTATTTATAACAACTTCCGGTCTAGCAATTCTGCACAGAATGTGATGACGTCAAACAGTCGCTATAGAGCATTGCAACTCATAACATTGGCACTCTGTTGCTTAAAATTTCAAACCAACTTCGCATGACGAGAAAGCGTGTCTGTTTAATTCTGATATGAGAGGTATGTTCGTGATATGAATGTGGAATGAAGAAATTGACTCATGGAAAGACAGCAGAACAGTTGACGGAGTGAGAGGAAAAAACTTAGGATTTGGTGTTATGCATACTATTTTGAAGACAACTACTGTAGCTGATCTTGTATTGAACAACATGTATTAGTTTCCCATGAGTGCCAATGAACGTGTTGTACACAAATGTATTTACATTGATATTTCTTGTCATACAACCATATGACCATTCGTCAGTGTCACCAAGGAAGCCATTAAGACACATTTCAAATGACGATATTGACTTATTGATATCGCTGGAAATGTCTGGTCAAGTAGGCCAAGCGCTGTCGATTTGTACTTCATTCACTTGTAAGATTAATAACTGACTCAAAAATGCAATTCTGGAACCCTTATATGAGCCTTCAGCTAGACACAACACTGCAATTCGAGAAGCCTTGTTAACAACCTTCAGCAAGACAAAACAATGCAATTCCTGAATCCATATAGCAGCCTCAAGCTAGACAAATAGTTTACAAGTTTAAAAGGACTCGACGATTTTAGACATGAAGGGCATGTCATTAATGTTTGGCATTCCTGTAAGAGTTTGACTATTTTGACCATATTGGTCTTTTACGGAGGTCAAAGTTTTGTTCGTTCCTACACAAAGATGCATTCCAATAAGTTTAGACCAAGTGCTCACACGCGAAATGTATTCCAGAATTATGTAATTCCAGTTTTTAGTATCATTTCATTTTATTACATGTACGGACTACGTCTTCGTCGTTTCTTCGGATATTTGGTCATTGATTTTATTTTATAAGCCGTTTACCAAGTCGAACAAACATAAAAGGTTTTTAATAGTATCATTTTATTCTAATACATGATTGTACGGCATACCTGTCCGTTCGTTTCTTAGAATATTTGGTCAATGATTTTATTTTATAAGCCAGTTCGAACATCATCAGTGTGTTCTGAACTGACACAGTCTTCATTCTTCATATAAATGTCGTTTTGTGTACTAATATAATTATGTATATATATGTGCGTTTCCAAGTTTGAGACAAGTTGCTATTTCTTCATTATTCTCACTAACATTGTCTACGTCATTACCTTCACCATCATGTATTGAATGTATTTGTAAATATTATGATTCTGTAGCATGCGTGTATGTAGATTCTGCAATTGTACCTCGATAACTTTATCACAGCGTAGAAGTTTGCATTCCTGTGAGATCATAATAAATGAATTATTCGAATGCATGGTGTATTTGGAACACAATTTCAGATGTGACGAATTACATGTAAATTGTTGAATAAGCCATCACCTGTGCTGGAGATAGATCGGATATTCGTTATAATGATACTCGTCTTAAAGGGATCAATTATTATACAACAAAAAGCTAATTCGCCTGGACTTTGAAATTTGCTCGACATAAGCCGGATGCTCGTGTTATCGAGGTTTTGTGTAGCATAATGTTTGACTGTAAATGTAGATACGTGTACATGTAGATAAATGTATTTTAAATTATTTCTGTTTGGATGTTTGCTGGTTTTGAGAAGCTACAAGAATTTGCATGTAAATGTGAAATCAACGAACGTCCACATTTGTTCTTGTCAAACAATATACGAAAGATAATACATGTTATAACAATCGGACAGGGAAGCAGCACCAAACATTACCACCAATAAGGTAACAAGGAAAAGGAAAAATACATTTTACAAAATAAAACCATCATACAAACATATGAGTACATGCTAATGTCATTTTAAAAGATATGAAGCGGTCTTATACGCAAATAACATATAAGGCACACTCGATGGCTTTAAAGTTTAAATGATTCACTCATTATTAAAAACCTAACAAGAAACGTTGACAATACTACGCACAATGCCGTTGTCCCGCTTCTTTTTCCGTGAAAACCCTGAACTTGATTCGGGCA
The DNA here is from genome assembly GCA_947247005.1 of Spisula solida. NCBI lineage: Eukaryota > Metazoa > Mollusca > Bivalvia > Venerida > Mactridae > Spisula > Spisula solida. Next base: position 22,464,708 of record OX365951.1, read on the forward strand.
TGTCCACGGATGTTGCGTTTTGACTCTTGCATCGCTAGGCGAAGCCGCCGTTTCTGTATGGCTTCAAGTTGTCTGTGTAAATACAATGTTTAACATATGCAGGACCATTGAACAATAATTATGTACAGAGAAAGTCAGTAGGCTCGGGTTATTCGTTGCTGTTGATGGTTTGCTCCATACGGAGTCATTCTGATCACCTCGGCCTTTATGCATTGCAATAGACGGTTATTTACCGGAGATAAACGGAAATGGCCGAGCTTTCACGATTGCATACGGTGTTACACTGTACTGTTCGGCACAAGGATAATAACAATTCCGACAGGGAAGGTAGCACTCAAACAGAAACAGCAGAGCACGAATGGCAACAAAAAGAACGTGTGACACACGAAAAAGAAAAATCACTGAAAACAATCACAAGTCACACAAGGACAAAACTCGCTTTGATACGTACGAGCGGTGTCTTAGGTTATTATGTTGTGATGATTCTTACGATGAAGGCATTGAGACACGGATTCATTTCTTGAAAAGGGAAACAAGGCCACTTAAGCACGAGGTGTTGTTGAACGTGGGGATTTATATAACTCAGTGTTTAGTAATTAAATGAGAACTGTTTTTTTGAAAATACTAAATTTACTATATTCAGCTCCTAGTGAAACCATTTTACATTTTTTCTTCGGATTGTCTCCCTTTGTCTTATATTGAAACTACTAACTGAACACAAAAACATTTCCCCGTTCTTTGTATATTCATTTAGTTGTAAGTTCAATAAAATGCATATGTTATAATCATTATTATATATTGGTGTGACGATACTTGATATACCGATACACTAATACATGTAGATATACATGTATGTACAATTTTGTCTGCAAAATAATCCATCACATTGTGTATTGCAATACTTGTATACGCGAAAACGATGATTCTGTTAAAATTGGTAGCTGCGCAAATGGATTACCGTGGCACGTAAAACATGTTGATTTAGTTGGTAAACAGGATCGTTTACATATATACTCTGTGACAATATGCAAGTTTTGTATAAATGGAATAAATGTATAACATGTGTTTCTGTAAAGTAATGCCTGTCTTTGATAATATGCAGTTACAACGAGGGATGTACAATTGTCCATGCGACACATACTCCAAATTTCCTGCGACACAACAGTTCCCTTGTCAACTTTCAAGATTTCTAGTTTTTGTGGTGTATGTTAAAATATGTTATTTTTACTGTATGTATTATGCAAAGCAGCAACACAATATCTGCATAGCAACCTCTAGACTACATAACAACCTCTAGACTACATAGCAACCTCTAGACTACATAGCAACGTCTAGTTTACAGAGTAACCTCTCCATAGCAACGTTTTCAGTGCAACCTCTAGACTACATATCAACCTCTAGACTACATAGAAACCTCTAGACTACATAGCAACCTCTGGACTACATAGCAATGTCTAGTCTACAGAGTAACCTCTCCATAGCAACATTTTCAGCACAACCTCTATACTACATAGCAACATCCAGACTACAAAGCAACCTCTAGACTACAGAGCAACATCTAGACTACAGAATAACCTCTTCATAGCAACCTCGAGACTACATAGCAACCTTTAGACTACATAGCAACCTCTAGACTACAGAGTAACATCTAGACTACAGAGCAACCTCTAGACTACATAGCAACCTCTAGACTACAGAGCAACCTCTAGAATACATGACAACCTCTCCATAGCTACATTTCCATAAAAACCTCCAGACTACATAGCAACCTCTGGGTGACATAGCAACCTCTCCATAGCAACCTCTCCATAGCAACATTGCCATAACAACCTCGATACTACATAGCAACCTCTAGACTAAAATGCAACCTCTCCATAGAAACCTCGAGACTACATATAAACCACTCCATACCAACCTCGAGACTACATAGCAACCTCTGGACTACATAGCAACCTCTCCACGGCAACCCCTAGACTACATAGCAACCTCTCCACAGCAACATCTAGACTACATAGCAACCTCTCTCATGGCAACATTTCCATAACAACATCGAGACTACATAGCAACCTTTAGACTACAAAGCAACCTCTCCATAACAACCTCGAGACTACATAGCAACCTCTGGACTACATAGCAACCTCTCCACGGCAACCCCTAGACTACATAGCAGCCTCTCCACAGCAACATCTAGACTACATAGCAACCTCTCTCATGGCAACATTTCCATAACAACCTCGAGACTACATAGCAACCTTTAGACTAAAATGCAACCTCTCCATAGAAACCTCGAGACTACATATGAACCACTCCATACCAACCTCGAGACTACATAGCAACCTCTGGACTACATAGCAACCTCTCCACGGCAACCCCTAGACTACATAGCAACCTCTCCACAGCAACATCTAGACTACATAGCAACCTCTCTCATGGCAACATTTCCATAACAACCTCGAGACTACATAGCAACCTTTAGACTACATAGCAACCTCTCCACGGCAACCCCTAGACTACATAGCAACCTCTCTCATGGCAACATTTCCATAACAACCTCGAGACTACATAGCAACCTTTAGACTACATAGCAACCTCTCCACGGCAACCCCTAGACCACATAGCAACCTCTCCACAGCAACATCTAGACTACATAGCAACCTCTCTCATGTCAACATTTCCATAACAACCTCGAGACTACATAGCAACCTTTAGACTACAAAGCAACCTCTCCATAGCAACCTCGAGACTACATAGCAACCTCAAGACTACAAAGCGACCTCTCCATAGCAACTTCTAGACTACATAGTAACCTCTCCATAGCAACATTTTATAGCAACTTCTACTTAGCCACCTCTCAATAGCTCTCTAGTAACCACCCTTTAGTAACCTTCCCAGATAGATATAGTTACCAAAGTTACCTCTTCATTGCAATTATTCAATAGGAACGTCTCCATAGCAATCTTTCCATATTAAAGTCTCCCTAGCAACCTTTCCATAGCAACGTCTCCTAGCAACCTTTCCATAGTAACGTCCCCATAGCAACCTTTCCATATTAACGTCTCCCTAGCAACCATTCCATAGTAACGTCTCCCTAGCAACCTTTCCATAGTAACGTCCCCATAGCAACCTTTCCATAGTAACGTCTCCATAGCAACCTTTCTATAGTAACGTCCCCATAGCAACTTTTTCATATTAATGCTCCATAGCAACCTTTCCATATTAACGTCTCCACTACAACTTTTCCATAGTAACGACTCCATAGCAACATTTCCATAGCACATATTGCATGTAAACCTCTCCATAACAACCAATCGGAAGTTCCATAAGCAACTATTTCATTGTAACCTCTCCATAATTACCCTTCCATAGCAACCTTACCATACTAACCTCCCTATATCAACTATTCCGATGTTACCTCTTCATAGCAACCATACCATAGTAACCTCTACATAGCAACCTTTCCATTGTAACCTCTACATAGCAACCTTTCCATAGTAACCTCTCCATAGCAATCTTTCCACAGTAACCTCTACATAGCAACCTTTCCATAGTAACCTCACTATAGCAACCTTCCCATAGTAACCTCTACATAGCAACCTTTCCATAGTAACCTCTACATAGCAACCTTTCCATAGTAACCTCACTATAGCAACCTTCCCATAGTAACCTCTCCATAGCAACCTTTCCATAGCAACCTCTCTATAGCAACCTTTCCATAGTAACCTCAATATAGCAACCTTCCCATAGTAACCTCTCCATAGTAGCCTATCCATAGCAACCTTTCCATAGTAACCTCTCCATAGTAACCTCTATATAGCAACCTTCCCATATCAAACTCCCTTGGCAACAATTCCATAGTTACTTTTCCGCAGCAACCATTTGATAGCTACCACTCCATAGTTACATAATTATCTATAACAACTTCTACAAATCAAGTTCTCTGTTGCACCTATACAATAACAGCTGCATGTACTTCACAGTTACCTCTCTACAGCAACTTCTACATGGAAATTTATTCATAGAAACTATTGATAGAAACCTTTCCTTAGCAACCACTCTGAAGTAACTTTCCTTAGCAACTATATCATAGTAATATCCATAGATAGAAACCTCCATAGCAACCTCATAACGACCACTTTATATTTACCTTTTTTAGCAACCTCTCGATAGCAACATCTATATAATAACCTCTATGTAGTAACCTCTCCGTAACAATTATTCCATTGTTACATTTTTTTATCTAACCTCTAAGTAGCATTGTTCCAATAGAAACCCCTCCATAGTAACCTCTCCATAGCAATGTTTCCATAGCAACCTCTCCATAGCAACGTTTCCATAGCAACCTCTCCATAGCAACTTATTCATAGCAACCACTATATAATAACTTCTCCATAGCAATTATTCCATAGCAACCTCTGTATAGTAACCTCTCTAAAGCAACCTCTCCATAGCTATTATCCATAGCAACCTCTGTATAGGAACCTCTCCATAGCAACCTCTGTGTAGGAACCTCTCCATAGCAACCTCTGTATAGGAACCTCTCCATAGCAACATCTGTAAAGGAACCTCTCCATAGCAACATCTGTATATCAACCACTATATAATAACCTCTCCATAATAGTTATTCCATTGTAATCCTTCTATAGTTACCCCTCAATAGCAACCTCTATATAAAAACCTCTCCATAGCGACCTCTGTATATTAATCTCTCCATAGCAACCTCTATATAATAACCTCTCCATAGCCATTTCTCCATAGCAACCTCTGTATAATAACCTCTCCATAGCCATTTATCCATTGCAACCTCTATAAAATAACCTCTCCATAGCAATCTCTGTATAGCCATCTCTCCATAGCAACCTCTATATAATCACCTCTCCATAGCCATCTCTTCATAGCAATCTCTGTATAGTAACCTCTCCATAGCAACCTCTATATAATAACCTCTCCATAGCATAGCAACTTCTTATAGCAACAATTCCATAGTAACCCCTCAATAGCAACTCTTCCACACCAATCTCTATACAACATCTGAACAGCAACCTCTATAGAAGTATCTTCATATAGATCTCTATATGGCAACCTCTTCACAGTAACCTCTGAATAGCAACCTCTATAGAAGTATCTTCATATAGATCACTATATGGCAACCTCTTCACAGTAACCTCTGAATAGCAACCTCTATAGAAGTATCTTCATATAGATCTATATATCGCAAACCTCTTCACAGTAACCTCTGAATAGCAACCTCTATAGAAGTATCTTCATATAGATCACTATATGGCAACCTCTTCACAGTAACCTCTGAATAGCAACCTCTATAGAAGTATCTTCATATAGATCACTATATGGCAACCTCTTCACAGTAACCTCTGAATAGCAACCTCTATAGAAGTATCTTCATATAGATCTCTATATGGCAACCTCTTCACAGTAACCTCTGAATAGCAACCTCTATAGAAGTATCTTCATATAGATCACTATATGGCAACCTCTTCACAGTAACCTCTGAATAGCAACCTCTATAGAAGTATCTTCATATAGATCTATATATCGCAAACCTCTTCACAGTAACCTCTGAATAGCAACCTCTATAGAAGTATCTTCATATAGATCACTATATGGCAACCTCTTCACAGTAACCTCTGAATAGCAACCTCTATAGAGGTATCTTCATATATATCTCTAAATCGCAACCTCTTCACAGTAACCTCTGAATAGCAACCTCTATAGAAGTATTTACATATAGATCACTATATGGCAACCTCTTCACAGTAACCTCTAAATAGCAACCTCTATAGAAGTATCTTCATATAGATCTCTATATTGCAACCTCTGTACAGTAACCTCTGAATAGCAACCTCTATAGAAGTATTTTCATATAGATCACTATATGGCAACCTCTTCACAGTAACCTCTGAATAGCAACCTCTATAGAAGTATCTTCATATAGATCTCTATATGGCAACCTCTTCACAGTAACCTCTGAATAGCAACCTCTATAGAGGTATCTTCATATATATCTCTAAATCGCAACCTCTTCACAGTAACCTCTGAATAGCAACCTCTATAGAAGTATTTACATATAGATCTCTATATGGCAACCTCTTCACAGTAACCTCTAAATAGCAACCTCTATAGAAGTATCTTCATATAGATCTCTATATTGCAACCTCTTCACAGTAACCTCTGAATAGCAACCTCTATAGAAGTATTTTCATATAGATCTCTATATGGCAACCTCTTCACAGTAACCTCTAAATAGCAACCTCTATAGAAGTATCTTCATATAGATCTCTATATGGCAACCTCTTCACAGTAACCTCTAAATAGCAACCTCTATAGAAGTATCTTCATATAGATCTCTATATTGCAACCTCTTCACAGTAACCTCTGAATAGCAACCTCTATAGAAGTATTTACATATAGATCTCTATATTGCAACCTCTTCACAGTAACCTCTGAATAGCAACCTCTATAGAAGTATCTTCATATAGATCTCTATATGGCAACCTCTTCACAGTAACCTCTAAATAGCAACCTCTATAGAAGTATCTTCATATAGATCTCTATATTGCAACCTCTTCACAGTAACCTCTGAATAGCAACCTCTATAGAAGTATTTTCATATAGATCTCTATATCGCAACCTCTTCACAGTAACCTCTGAATAGCAACCTCTATAGAAGTATTTTCATATAGATCTCTATATGGCAACCTCTTCACACTAAGCTCTGAATAGCAACACCCTTGTACAGTTGGTGTAACTGTTCTAGATTGTAATGTTTTACCGTTGAAGGTTAGTGGTCAAAGATGCCTCCGTTACACTGCATCCATACATATTATTTTTCTCTGAGTTGTTTAAATCAAACATGTCATGTTAGTTTCTTGTTCTTTTTGTAAATATTTTATTCAGTGCTGGTTTGAACTGATATAATACAGTATTTAGCCCCACAAAGCCCTTTTTCTGGAAGGCTCTAATTTTTGGGTGACCCTAAATGGTAGGTCGCAGGTCCAGTTAGGCTAAACAATCAACGTCTTATATTATTTATTTCAATGTATTGTAATAATGAAATGAACTGCACAATATGACTTTAGTTGTACAAATGTAGTATAGTACGGAGAATTTGACATGATCCTGACCTTTATGCATGAATATATTACAAGGTTCTTGCGTTGAATGTATCAATTTCTGCGAGCAAATTGTGCAATATCGGTCCTTTAGATTTGTGTTGGTATTACACCTCGAGCGTCTTCGTGATACTCCCCGCTTATGAAATCGCACAACCGGGGTTATAAATATAGAAAATAAATCAGCTAATAAAATTATGCTAATAGAAGTTCAAGAGTCGGGTCAAATTCTCCGGACTATACACGTACACATTTCTTTCATGCACTGTTGATTGATGTTCTATTGAATGTGTGTGATTATTCATTTGCAGTTCATACTTATACATAATGTGCAATGTGTTTTAATCAATATTCATGAATTATTTCATGATTATTCATGAGCTGATGAACTTGTAATCTTTGTATCAATCTTAGATAAAAATAAAAAACGACAAAACTGAAGATAAATTGATTTATTTATCACTTGTTTAAATAATTATTTAAAATTACCATATCTTTCCAACAACAAGTTCCACATAAAATGTCATAAACAACATAGAAATAACAACATCAACAACAATAAATGAAATATTTACACTTTTTTTTTCAATCACAGAACATACAGTCATGGTAACAAATATCGATAATCATTTATTTGGCCAAATGAAAATAATGTTGCAGTTCTGATGATCCTACATAACCTGTTTTTGTTTTTTTGTCCCTACTCTTAATTATTTTTTATGGCATTTTGATAGAAGTCACTTGGGACTGTCTATTTTACATTATATCAAACAAACAAAATTTTTTTTTAATATAAAATGTTTTTTCCTACCTAACTAGGCCTACCCTATTTTTTAAGCATGTGACCAGAATCACAATATTAATTTTGTTTGGCCTTACCCTAAAAACATAGAACTACATGGATCACCAGGAACAGGCTTACTCTCATCCAGCATCGGGTGCTATTCAATACCTCCAATATATATGAATGTAACAGTTGAATCAAAGCACTAAGGGGAGCATTGACCAGTTCAGACATAATTATCAGAGGAGCTATAAATCGATTAATCAGGTCAGTGACTTGTTTACATAACACTGTGTACATAAACTATGCAATATCTCTAATTAATGTTGTATTCTAATAGATATACCGGTAGCTAAATTTCTAGGTTATGCATGTTATTGTACTTTTACCAGATAGTTTATATAGTAAATATGTCCATTTGAACTACCAAGGTAAAAAAGTATGTGTATTAGTAAGTAGCTTAGTGAATAAAAAATTTGGTTTTCAGTGAATGCCTTATTCTCCAATTTAAATGTTTAAAACAATAATGCAATGTTATGATATTGCAATGTTTGTATACAAGTGACAGACCTGAATAAACAGACAATGTACAATACACACAACAACATAAATGCAAAATAATCCAATACACACCTAATAAGTTCTTCAACTATTGACTTAATTAAAGGGTAACAATAATATTATTACAAACAGTAAAATGTTTTTATTATTTAAAGGGCAATTATTCATTGTTTGGCTGAGAAGAGTTCATACATGTACATGTATTTGACCAATAGGATTACATATTATAAAGGGTTCATAAAAAGTGGTCATAAATGTGGTTGTTAAAGAACCTTTTCCAATTAGCAACCCGAGTAACCCAAGTAAAACATTTGGGCCTGCGCAGTCATATAACTCAGCAGTGATATCAAGAACATATCGAGTATGTATTGAGTCGAGTTCAAAATGGCGACCAAAGGTCTAGCAATTATGATGTTAGAAGAAATGTTTAACAGCGACAAGGAGGATGACATTATGACTGAAAAAACTTTATTATAATAAGCTGTCTGATATGTGCAACGAAACGTAATGTTCCCAAAGTTCAAAATTTAGGTTAGAGATTATATGCATGCCTCGCGCTTTCTGCCATTTTGACTCTAGAGAACCCGCGAAAGACTGGAGGTTACTTGGGTCGAGTAGGTTAGAGATTATACGCATGCGCACTGCGTTTACCCGACCAGTTCCTTTTACAACCTTGTGTAACTTGCATAACCCGAGTTGGTAATTGGAAAACGCTCAAAGTGTTCACATTTAAATGTTGATACCAGTATCTGAAAGGGGTAGTAAAATAATACCAAATTATATCATTGTTCAAAAACTAACAATTATATTAGTAATAATAAAAACTTTTAAGGATAACATAATTGGCAATGAAACCAATTTGCATTTTGGTCCAAATTGATATAATACATAATATATAACATACATAAACTATGCAAAGTATTACACACATTATATCTGACAAGCAATATATGTAAAGTGAACAAAATTGAGAGTAATTCTTGCTATCAAAATTGATATCAAAACTACAAATGTAATGTAAATATATATATATTTATACTATTATTAATTTATTTAAAATTGAGATGAATTAATAGATCGGTAATCCCTTGTATCCAAGAAAAACCTCGTCAGTTATAAAATATGGTCAAAACTAAATAAAATTGTGGTTTCAGAAACCCTACATACTATTTTGCCCATACCCTGAACATTTAAAAAATTAGTATTTTATTGAATATCATCGTGGATTGTTGATTTTCCAGATGCATGAAATCAACGAAATAATTTTCAAAAATAAAATGCTATATCCAACCTACCATCCCTATTCTTTTTCAGCATGTCACCAGAACCTCAACATTATTTTGCTTCTTCCTAAGATACAAAAGGCCTAAAATAAAATATTGTTAGTTTCCCTCCAACAACCGACCCAAAAAATCTACTTCAACCAAACATATTGCTTAGTCAGAAATAGAATTATTTTCTTTCTTCAGATTAGCGTTTGGACAAAAATGCCTGTTATCTTTCAAAACTTACCAGTTAACAGGTGACTGTAACATAAAGGTGGCACCGTACCTCAGTACCTTTAATTATCAAACAAGAGACATATAAATAGAAGGGGTTTTAACACAAAAAAGTTAAGTCTCCCAAAAAGGGCCGTAACTCTGACAAATATCATCCAACCTAAAATTCCTGACAACATGCACAACTAGGCTTGGTACCAAATATAATAATTTATGCAATCTTTCATGGGAATACAACAAAAGGCTAATAGAACGAGCACAGGCAACATTTGTGACATCCATCCACAAAAGACAAACAGACATACATCACAAAATGAACGTCTCCCCCCCCCCCCCCACACACTACAAAATTATGTTGGAGTGGAGACATAGTTGTGTCAAAAAGTGAGTACCAAATATAGAACAATACCATATGCATCTAATGTTACATACGCAAAACTGCTTTAGAAAATATATGATGAAAATATGGGCTTATGAAAAAAAACCTTTATAATGGTGGGCTAACGTTTAAAAGATACTTTCTGTAAGTTTTGTCTAATGGCAACATTTAAGCATCTACGAGATACTAGTTATAATCAAACAGCGGCAAGATAATAAATCACACTTTATTACATGTTTGACGTCACAGTAGCGTAATAAAGCCATTATTTATTTTTGATAATACACTAGTGTAATAAAGCTTTGACATGACATCACTCAACGTACAGGTGACGTCGTCAAAGTTGCGCGTTTATTATAGTGAAAATAAGTAGCTATTTCATGTTTCGGCCAGAAAAGGCTAACATGTGATAAAAAGAACATTACATTGGTGACTTTTCATATTGAATTTATTAAACTCGTTGAATAGAATCAATAAAATACATGTACTCGCATTTTATTATGTAATGCAACTTGTTTAATAAATTCAATATGAAAATATACTCATGTAATATCCTCTATGTATAAACAACAAGAGCTACCACTGAAAGTAATTTGTATGAGGGGATACATTAACTTATACATGAAGCAAATACAGACAACAACTATGATAAGGCCAGAATTCTTTGATTTTTCGTTACTCGGACCCTCCTGCCCTATTTTTTGGCATTTTCAACAAAAAAAATTGGAAATCTAAAATTGTACAATATAAAATATTTTGATGGTAATGTTATTATACACCTTGTTTTATTATGTATTTTAATATTTTACTAATGATAAGTAGGTATAGTGCTCTCATTTACCACTGTGCCATAGGTATCATTGAAAAAATATCTTATTGAAATTTATTTTAAATAAAATGTAAATGTAATTAAATTTCTGTAGATTTTTTAAAATTCTTTATCAATGATACAGATACATGTGCACTGTATTTGTTATAAGATAAATTTGCTGTTAGAACTAACATTGTTGCTTTCAATAATGGACCGTCATTGACAACAATCCACCATCAACTACATTTTTGGAGTTTTTATTTTTATTATTTTCCCTCCTCCTTTGGACCTTTTTCTCAAAAATGTCGGAGTAACAAAAAATTAAAAACTCTTGCCTAAAGCCTACTATGAGGTATATATATACATATTTGTATTTGAAATATGGCAATAGGATGAATATTATAATTAAAATAATAATAATGACTTTAATTATAGAGGCTGCACAGTTTGACAAGTCCCATCATCAATGTTAGCATGCGATGATAGAGACCTGTATAATAATACAACAAGACTGCGTTCAATAAAAGCTTCGCCCTGGTGGAAGCCTGGCCAATAATAACAAGCTAAGTCAACCAAGCCGAAGGGCCATAATTTTGTTGAAATGTTGGATAGTGTTACATGGCTTTAACAATGTAAGGTGTTTATGATGGTTAACAAGTATGCCAAGTTTGAAAGCATTGCCTGTTCAACTTCAAACATATCTAAGTTTCAACAACTTGAAAGTTATGGTTAACATCTTCAGACTGACAGGACAATCACTAAATGCCGCCTTCATCAGTAGATGCCGAGGCAGAAAAATGTATGCTGTATAAAATTAAATATATTACAGTAAAGTTCCTCTAATAAGACCACTTTATTTTGAAATCATGCAGATTTTTGCCAGTTTAAGGTCCCAAAGTATTAAATTTAGAACAAAAAAGGGCCGCTACTAAGACCGATTCGCTATTAAGACCACCTTTTTGACTGGTCTTATTAGCGGAACTTCACTGTACATACATATAGAGACTGGTATTATGAGAATATTCAAGAATATTTTTGGACATGAGCTACAAGAACATGAAACTATAACAACACAGAGAAGGACCCTGATTGCAGAGTGTGCCTCCGCAGCTCAATGGTTAGCACGCTTGCTGTCTATTTTGGCAACTCACATTCAAATATGGGTGGAGGAACTCATATGCCTGCCATATTTCAGCAGAACGCTGACTGGCAAATAAAGGTTATGCTCAGCATTTAAGAGAGAGTAGATGTCTGTCCATCTAGCATGAAGAGACGTAAAGAATAAACCCTCAAATACTTGCTGGACATGACTTACAATTAGTGAAGAGAATCTAGGAGAATCAAGGTTCATACGGGCTTACGCAAAGAGGAGCAAGTATGTAATAAGTATGTAAGTAAATATGTAAGAAAATAGGTAAGTACATAAACATACCATGTATACTGACTAAATAAAATGCTTTACCGTACATATTCGCCCATAAGTCAGGTAAAAGGTGTCAAAAATATTTCAAAAAGTTACTTATTTATCATGACCCATCCTTTGATATTGACATAATGAGGCATAAGTTGTACTTCTTACAGAGGATTTTTTACATTTGTCAAAATCTGGTTGACTTTTTGGAATTTCTTTAACTTGATTTTACCCGACTTATGGGTAAGTATATACGGTAAGACTAAAGGACATATCGTAGTGTCATGATTCTATATAAATAATAATAATAGTGTTAAATACAGGCAATAAATGCAGTTTTAATGCTGAATAAATGCTAATCATCATAAAAAAAGTCTAAAAGTTTCAGCAAAAATCACAAATATGTGTTGTCATGGTAACGATATGTATGGATTAAAACGTTAATGTAAATGTTTAGACCAGCAATTTTACCAGTACACTCATCATCTAATACACATAGTTCAGATTTGCCCTACAAAATGGCCGACAATTCAGATGAAGAGGAAAGTGTGGTTAATGGGAACAGGGACGTAGCCAGGCTTAAATTGATGTTACGCACACAAGCCTTGAAGTTGGTGGCTATGGTTGGGGGTTTTCATGATTATGGAAATTTGGTACTTTAATGTCATTTTGGACATATTTATATTTCTACTTTTATTTCTACGTCTGTATCGCTGGCTATGCCCCTGACTGGGAACCTAAGGTTCCTCGATTAGGATCTATATATCACATAATATTATTGTAAAATTGACATACACGTAAAATAGAACTTTGATGCATCGAAAACCATTAAACCCTAGAAACCTCAAACAAGTTCTTGGGTAACAGTAAAATGATGATGTACTAGTACAAAGTATCAGCTGCAAACAGGTAGATGGCTCAGACTACTTATCTAATGGCAGTTTGAAACATTAAAGTTCTTCTGTAACATTATATTATATGTTTGTTTAAATATTGTTCACTTACATAAATGAATAACAAGCTGAGAATGCCTGATGATACGTCACTACCATTGACATATCATAATTATGTAATAGTGTGGTCACAATACTACTATTGTTACTTAATGAAAAATTGTCTTGTTTATAAATGCATAAAAACAACTTTCACTGTAATATCTTCATAATCATGACGTTCATGTTTTTACATAAAATGAGTGATAGCAAATGAACGACTAAAAAATGAAATCATTTTTAAAAAATAAAGTGAGTAAGTTACTTTTTTATGAAAAATTATAAAATAGAACATTCATTAATTTGACCTGAAATATAGGACATTAAAAACTGTATAAAATGATCCATCATAGTTTATAAATAGTGATATAGCACTGTTTATAGGACAGTTTATAGTACAAGTTAGTCATATAATGATTTTATGATAATCAAATTATTTTAATATTTGATAATTGTCTCTTATAATTCATAACTGAATTGTTATGTACATTTTATCTGTTCTGCTTATGTTGTATGCAATATGTATGTACATAAATGAGACTAAATAAAGAATATATAATTATCTAGTAAGTTGTGGGCTTAAAACGACCTAAAAATGATCATGTTACCCTGCCTGTCTAAACTGATAATTGATTTAACAATAACATGGGGGTCAATAGCAGCATTTACTATGTATGAATAATAAACGGGTCAGTTTTAAAGAGTATACACCAGAGGCAGGTTACTGTCAACAGCAATCAAGCATGAATACATAAAACCTAATTCATCACATGTGTATATAATGCAATGACAAGTACTTTATCTTGTTCAGCTTTTACCTCATTAAATATCACATTCAACATTTATTTTTACACTGCGGTGCAGTTATATAAAACAAACCTTAGGCCTAACCAGTTTTCCCAAAGTTAATTTTGCACCAGTCAATATTTTGCCCGCCCAGGGGGCGGCGAGCGACCCAGGGGGAATTAGACATTTTCCATTTTTTTATGTCCAAATCCCCACCCAGGAGACAATGCTTACTGTCTTAATCCCCACCATGGGACACAGTTTTTCATCTGGGTACTTTAATAAAAACACGAACAAAAGTATCATTTGTCGTCTTTCGCGGTGTCGCAATTCCCAGACAAAAGTCTATTCCCCGGGACTCGGAGGTGATAAGGTCGTCTAATTCCCCCAGTATCCCCCCCCCCCCCCCCCGAGCAGAATATTGACTGGTGCATTATCAAACAGTACAAACCTGCTAACTTGCCCTTCTGTCAGCAGCAGCTGATTATTTACCTCAAGTATAAAATCTAAGGTAAGGGACAAATCACCTTGACCAAGCAAGGTATACTATACTCACTGCCCTGCAATGGACTCAACCATGGGTTTTCAAGTGTGACAGCCCCGTGCTTAACAGAAGTTTGGCTCAAAAGGCAACCAATTCTTCAACTGACGCCCATAGGGGACTTGCCTGGAATCCATTTCTCATGTAACAGAGTAGGGTCCCCTGGTTACCAACAAAGATAACCAGGTTCGCTTCGTTGGAAGCCGTAGGTCCCATAAACCAGGCAAGTTTTACAATGACTAGAAAATGACATCATAACAGAGCAACATACATCCACATAAAACATAGATTTGACAACATAGCAAATAACTCAGTACATGGGAGTTACCTCCCTTTAAATCATCAAAACACAATAGGCCTTTTTGACTCGGCTGTTTCACGGAGCAGGATATAGTCTGGTTCTCCTCCTCAATATTACAGTACTGTAGTAGTATATGTAGTGATGTAAGCTTGGGACTGGAACCAGACTATATTCTGCTCCACGAAACAATCCAGTCAAAAAGCTAAATGTATGCAAGTTATATGTACTGGAAAGTCACATTGATAGACATATTTACAATTTATACCACATGTACAGTTCATACACACTTATGAAGTCAAGGGCAATAACTCAGATCAGTATCATAAATAGCACAAAATTATTAAAGTTTATTAAAATTACTTGTAACTGTTTCCTGGGATACAAATTCGAAGAGTAAATATTGATGATCATTTATGAGCCTTTCGTTAATGCAAAATATTGGTAAAAAGAAAATGACTATAATGAAGATCTTTTTCATAACCTGAGAAAATAATTTTTGAAAAGCTTAAATTATGCTGTGAATATATTATAAATAATAACTAAAGCTTACATACCCAGAGATCCACACCTTCCAGTGTATAGGTACCAATACCTCTACAATACTTTCATAGACCGAAAACAATTAAGAGATTGTTAGGAACAATACAGCCCTCCTGACTCACTGCTTAGCTGTCAGAGAGAATGTCCCCTAAGTTTAAGGCAAAATGCAGTACCTTTTACTGACTCATAACAAAAACGGAACTGAACATATACATAGAGGTTGTACAGCTCTTCTACCTCACTTCTTAGCTGTAAAGACTGAAGTCTCTAATTTTAAGAGAAATAACTCTTACTGAGCCTCAACAAAAAAGGAATGGAAAATGAAGAGAGATCGTTATGAAAAAAAAATTGATGCGAACAACAAATACATTAAAACCAGTATTTGAATGTTTTTCACACCTATCATGATTGTCCCTCAAATTATGCTGAATGTCCCTATAAAGCTTGATTCCATGAGGTGTTTTATTAAAACCAAATCTTCATAGATAAATGAAATGATTTTGGTAAACAGATAATTTTAGACACTGAAATATGGTCTTTTAAGCATTGATCACATGATCAGAAAAAAACAATTAATTCCTAGAATACATATATCATGGAATGCCCATTTTTATATGAATAATTACTTATGATAGTAGAAGTGCAGCACTCACATACAAGCAGTCACAGGAGCAAGGTATGATATGAGGATCCGTAGAGACCACCAAAAAGATTATTTGATCAATAAATTAATATTGACATATTTTGGGGATGTTTTTAGTTTGTGGCCTGTCAAACGACCTGGTGCCCATCATGACAGTAGTATGGTAAAGGGCAGAATGATATAAAACCTGTGATCACAGTATGGTATAGACTATAGGAATAAAGTCACCACAAAAGTGCTGAAAACATTAATATGGTCATCGCGGGAAACTTAAAAATGCCAAAATTTGTAGTCGCGATTATGCCGACGATCAGCAAAACGTGGAAGTTAGTATTTACGAAAGTAAATTGGTTTACAGTATCCCTATTACAAAACAATGTTTTACATATCAATAACACTCATCATTATTGATTGCATACAATAACAACAGAACATAATTATATAAACAGGGTGTTAAAAAAAAGTTTGTTCTCTAAATTTAAATTAATTCTAAATTTTATCTGAGCTATGTACGCATTGTTCAATTTTTCTATTTCTAACTCTAAAAGCTTCATTTCAATCTAGAAAGATTAGAACAATGGTTCTACCCTCTGGATATTAACCCGAAAATTTTGCATTCTTCTGACGTCAGAAAATTAAACTATTGGAATTAAAATTTGAGAAAAAACTTTTTTAACACCCTGTATATATGTATAACATACCTTACAAAATTTATCTTTTTTGCAGAGGTCCAATTTAATACACACATAGTTTAGCAAAATTAGCAAGCTCTGGAGTACATATGCATGATTCAAAGCTCAACAAATTAACATGTAACTCATTAATTATAGCAAGTTATGGCATTAGCACTGTCTAATATATATATATATGTATTGTAACGACACACATAAAAATTTCAAAAATCAAACACCTGCAAAAAGAATAGATTTTGCAGCAAAATAACACGACAACAAACTGTTGTCATGGCAAACAATAAATATTAATGCACTTCCAATGTATATTGCCCTTTTTCAAACATCATGACTCACATTTTTCATAACCATGTAAAAATCAGATAAAAATGCATTTCAAACCTTATCAAATGAGAGCTACTAAGGGGAAGTAACTCCAGATTGTGAATGAGACTAGAATATCAGACTAAATATTCGCTGCCTACACCATTTTTTAAACTGTACCTACAAAGGCTTACAGAAAATTATGTCAAAAATATTGTGTAGACGTAGGTGAAGAATATTTTGAAAAAAAAGAGCAAGAATTTTTGAAAACTTGAATAGTTTTCGAGAACAATCCAAAAGTCCTGATATTTTATGACCCTCCCCTTATAAACACTGACATTATGACGTAATTTATATATTATATAGTATCACTATGCTTTTCTTGTAATATTAAACTCTTCATTGTCCGAATCATCTAACACGTTGTCAAAATCATGATCGTCGTCTTCGGTACTTAGTCGGTCAAAGCCTCGGTGTGAGTGTAGGAAATTACCCAGACTGAACACTGACTTTTTACTTGACCGTCTGCCACAATTCCTGAAATGTCCTGTAACATAAACAGTATAATTTAAACCAGTGAGAAAATTGGCAAAGAAACAAGAACAAAGGTATTCCAAATGAAATATCATAAACAACTGCAAAAACAAAGGTATTACAAATGAAATATCATAAACAACTGCAAAACAAAGGTATTCCAAATAAAATATCATAAACAATTAATTACAAAACTAAGGTATTCCAAACGAACTATCATATTTCATTTGGAATGTCTTTGGGTTTTTTTTATATCATAAAAATTATTTTGACACATCAAGCGCTTGAGCAGCGATCAGCAGGAATTTCAGGTGCAAACGGTAAATCAATTTAACCATTTGGCACCATTTATTTTAAAACATATGTGATTTTCCATGCATGAACATATCACATTAACAATATCATATAGAATTCATGTTTCCAACTGTAGTTTTGTCACATATATCCATCAGTCAAATTAACCCATCATTCTGTATTCTGTACCAAAGTCATCATGAGTATTCTCAAATTTTCAACAAGTGTTTTATTTTATACTAATTTATTTAATCCATTGCCACGAGGGTATGAGTGAAGAGAAGCCAGAATACAATTTAAGCCGAGTGTTTATAGCAAGGGAATTACTAGTGCCATTTCTATTTTGTCTTTGGAGTGAAACAGCCTGGGATCAAACCCAGTGTCCCACACTCAAAATGGATGCTCTACCACTAGGAGGCGATAAACATGAGGTTTGTTCTACCTAAAGTATTCACTGAAATGTGTACTGGCACAAAAATCCTTATACCACAAACACAAGTGGGAAAGTACTTAATATATAAAATGATACATCAAAATGTTAGTTCATATAATTGCAAAATTGAAATTACTCAAATAAAAATAGAAATTCAAAATGTTAGTGTATATAATTGCATGTATATAGTCTGTTATGTTTAACAGAAAGTTCCTTCAGTAAAATCACCACAACATGATAATTCGCAGAATAATGGAAACATGTCATTAGGTGTAACAAATAGTCGTTTGTTTCTGGTATCCCAAACTACCCTAAAGTATAAGCTGGTAGCCTAAATGTTTTATGGCATTTGAAAATTCAAAAAATCTATAATTTTGCTTTTTTTGTTCAAAGGTTAGATGTTTCTAGATGCCCAAACTATACTTAAACATTAGCTGTAATCATAAATATCTTATGACATTTGAAAATTGAAAACAAAATCTATATTTTTGCTATTTTTTTATACTTTTCAAAGGTTAGTAGCTCTTTCTCCCTGTAAGATTTCAGAAAAATGTTACCAGAAACAAACATTTTTTTGTGTGAGTCCTGATTGTCTTCAACCATCAAGCATAAAACTTCAAAACTGATAAGCATAAGATGACAAACCTTGTTTCGTAACTCATGTTAAAATATATCAGAAATATTGTAAATAATGAAACATATGCTCCAACGGTGACCTTGACTTTGACCTTCACCTTCGACACATTGACCTCAAAATCAGTAGGGGAGATCTATTGGTCATGACTAATCTGCATAGCAAGTTTGACTATCCTAGACTAAACAGTTCTTTATTTATTGATCAGAAAGCGTTTGTTTTACCGAGCGACTTGTGCAAAGCAATACACCCCAGAGTGTTGGGGTTTTAAATATAACATGTCTCATAGGCATAATATTTACCCATATCAAATAATTAAAATAAGTTTAATAACAAAGAAAATTCCGCCACAAGTTATCAGTAACACTACTCACTGCCTTATGTTCTAACTTTGAAATGAAATTCTTTGTTCCTATGGTACAAATGTACAAATATATTAATAATGTTTTCTTTCCTAGTAATCTACAATTTACAAATCATCAAAGTTTACTATAATTTACCCTAGTGTCAATTTCGACCTACAAAGAATGCTATAAAGAAAGAAACCAATCACACTAAATGTGAAAAATTCAAAATTTGCTAACTTTTCAACCCATGGAAATATCTACTTAAACAGTATATATAGTAGATCCATCATTAAGGAATGAAGGGTTCAATGGAATTGTTTTATACCAGGTGTTAAAAACCCTGTATACTTATACGAATACTTACCATTTCGGTACATTCGTACAGTTACTGTGATAAGGATTAACACGAGCACAGGGACTACGAGCAATGTACCAATGATCATACTAATACTTACCATTTCGGTACATTCGTACAGTTACTGTGATAAGGATTAACACGAGCACGGGGACTACGAGCAATGTACCAATGATCACTGATGGACCCATACCGTCAACCTCTTCCTGTTTCACTGTAATATACCAGAATATTTATCTAGATGTGTTCATGGTGGATATAATGGATAAATGCAATTACGGTAAAACTTTGATGTCTCAAACACCCTTCAGACCAGGAATAATAGAGCAATATACCTATTCAAGTAATTTTCTACTGTCTAATAGTACATTATCATTTTTGAGCAGGAAAATAGTTTGAGCCATCTATCTGTTCAAGTCATCATTATCATTTTTGAGCAGGAAAATAGTTTGAGCCATCTATCTGTTCAAGTCATCATTATCATTTTTGAGCGGGAAAATAGTTTGAGCCATCTATCTGTTCAAGTCATCATTATCATTTTTGAGCGGGAAAATAGTTTGAGCCATCTATCTGTTCAAGTCATCATTATCATTTTTGAGCGGGAAAATAGTTTGAGCCATCTATCTGTTCAAATTATCATCATCATTTTTGAGCGGGAAAATAGTTTGAGCCATCTATCTGTTCAAATCATCATCATCATTTTTGAGCAGGAAAATAGTTTGAGCCATTTATCTGTTCATGTTCAATTCATCTACTATATACGAGTACATGTACATCATCAATTTGCAGAAGAAGATGTTCAAGGTTTTTACTAACTTTTAGGGAGTTTGGGGCAAATCTGTTTGAGGCTTCAAAGTTCTACTGTACATCAAAAACTTATTTCATACATTATGCAGCAAGTATATTATGAAACCTTTAAATCACAATTTTCAAAAATTTTAGATTTAATTAATTTTACATACTTTATATATAAATGTGAAGGAATAAAATCTTATTTCATTAATTTTGATCATTCTGATTGTGGAAAGCCTTATGACAGAACTTAAGTTTTACACAATCATTATGTTAAGATACAGGCACAGTCAGGCCCTGATCTCCCGAAACATCTCAATCTGAGCTACAGATTTGTCTCAAACACAGAGTCTGTTTTGAGCAAAATCTCAATTTGAGATGAGATTTCTTCCGGAGATGCTTCAGGAGATCAGGGCCTGACTGTATATTAGTATTGCTACAATTACATTATCTATAGGCCTATACACAGATAGCAGTTCTAGATAGACTCTATTTGTTCAAATTACATAATTATTTACATAACTGGCAATGTGTCCTCAAACCTTTGATACAGCACAGATGTATCAATTCAGACATTCATTTCTTCATCATAATTACAATTTATAAGCAATGTATTAAATACATAAATATCACTCAAACTGTCTAATACACCATCTTTGTTAAAACACCATGACAGTTAGACAGCAAGCAGTTACTATGTGAAAACAGACATTGAACAACCATGAACATCTACGCATAAATTATACATCTGATACTAGTACATTGTATAGTGCGCCAACTATAATGAGAAAGGCGGCGGGGAAATTTGGTAAATGTATATTCCACAAACTTAAGGTGGATTAATAAGATGGGCACGATTTATCAGTGATGTTTTAGTACAAAACTGACCACATCTGTTTACTTTAATAATTTGTAAAACTAATTTTGCAAGAGTTGACCAAACCAATTCATGTTTGTAAACATCACATTATCCTGGGCATACTGTACTAGTACATTGTACCTGTAAAAGTCAGTGATTAGACATTTTGTATAACATACAGTAAAAACAACATTCATCCGCAAGTTTAATAGGTTAGGACAATCAGTAGATCAGGGTATATACATGTACATCAAAGGCAGTGTCTACAGATACGGGCCTGAACGACTAGCCAACCCTACCCACATTTTTAGTCGTACGGCACTTTTTATATCATGCCGAAATACGGCCTTAATTTATGAAATTTTTGTAACTAACGAACACGGGTAGGGTTGGCTAATTGTATCAGCCCGTATCTGTAGACACTGCCTTCATCTAAACTACAAATGAGAGAGTACAATCATACATATACTGTTTATTTTATGCTTTCCAGTAATCAGTGAAATAAAATTTGTAATCACTCGGTGAAATAAAATTTATAATGACTCGGTGAAATAAAATTTGTAATGACTCGGTGAAATAAAATTTGTAATGACTCGGTGAAATAAAATTTGTAATGACTCGTTGATATAAAATTTGTACTTGCTCATTGAAATAAAATTTGTAATGACTCAGTGAAACAAAATTTGTAATGACTCAGTGAAATAAAATATTTAATCACTCAGAGAAATATCCAAATTTACCTTATAAGTGTATTTTATAAGTGTATTTAATAGAAAACAATAGTTCACAGATTCAAATTTTGACACTGGTTTTAATTGAGTCAATATAGTAAATAAAAGTGACATCAACAGTTAAAGGATCAAAGTTCAAAGCTGTGAGATGATGTCTTAGTTGTGATATCATGACATTCAAATTTTCATTCAGATATTTTCAAAATGAATCATAAAATGGACAGAAAATTATTTATTTTTGTGAAAGATCAAATGTTATTACATTTGTTATCACTCAGTGAAATAAAACTCTAACTTACACAAAATTCAACAAATCGCTGGCTTAGAATGAGAAGGTTGTAAGTGCTACAGAAGTCCCCTACCGGTTTGACGCCATTTTCAATGTGTCTGTTGCCATAGCAACCACAATTTTTGTCGGAATCAAAATATTTTTAGACATGCATAATCCCCTTCTTGCCCCCTATCCACATACCAAGTTTCATAAACCTAGCTTGGAAACTGCTTCTGTTATGTCAGGATCCAGATTTTTGACAGACAGACGGACGGACGCAGGGCAAACCTATAGTCCTCTCCGGTCAAAAACCGGTAGGGGACTAAAAAGCTTGTTTTTCCATTGGTAAAAAGTAGTTTTCAGACAGTTTGTTTTTGTTTTCTCAAGGATTTTCTCAGTCTAAGCCAGCAAAATATCCTCTATTTAGTACACAAACAATGTCTGTGTTATAAACAATCACCACCACCATGCATCTAGCTACTTGTCACAAGAGCTAACCAGCCACTTTGTCTTCTTTCATTATCTAGAATGGCCATTATAAGGCATTTCCCCATGAAAAATAAATCTTTAATTCATGCAGTTTCTCCCCCAAAATGAAGAATACTTCTACAAAATCTGTGTCCCATATTGCCAAACTACAGATATTAGCCAAATTATGAAGTTAGGACCCCATTCTCCAAGTTTGAAAAAGCCAAGAAATTTATAGAAGATGTCTTCAGTAGTTTTGGAAACATTTCTACATTAGTATTGGTAAGTCAGCACTTCTAACAAGAACATTCTATAAGCTTAGCATTAGGCTACCATATCAACAGGCTAAATAAACCAATCAGCAACAAGCAAGCTATAAATAGCAGAGGAAATGGACCAATCAGTATCAAGCAGGTTAATACTGCAGAGGAAATGGACCAATCAGTATCAAGCGGGTTAATACTGCTAAGGAAATGGACCAATCAACATCATGCGGGTTAATACTGCAGAGAAAATGGACCAATCAGTATCAAGCAGGTTAGTACTGCATAGGAAATGGACCAATCAGCATCAAGAGGGTTAACACTGTGGAGGAAATGACCCGTTCAGCACCATAAAGGCAAATACTGCTGCAATGGAGGAATAAATGTTTACTTTTCTCCACAATCAGCTCAGAATTCTCCTCCGTCTCAATTGTAGATGGTTGAACATTAGACAGATCAATAACAGAAGGTTTCTTCCCTTCAGGCATAGGCTTTACATGGTGCATCACTGTAGGAGGCTTCATAGTTCCCAGCTTAGACTGATCAGGAGTCATAACATGGGGAGCATCTGTACCGGTACTTCCTGCATTAGACTGTACAGGTTTCACAACAGTGGAAGGCTCTGTATTAGATGGTGCAGGTTTCACAACAGTGGAAGGCTTTTCAATAGGCTGAAGAGGTTTCACAACAGTGTAAGGCTCATTAGGCTGTACAGGTTTCACAACAGTGGAAGGCTCTGTAATAGATGGTGCAGGTTTCACAACAGTGGAAGGCTTTTCATTAGGCTGTACAGGTTTCACAACAGAGTAAGGCTCTGTCGTTCCTACAGTAGATTGTACAGGATTCACAACAGTTATGGGTATTTTCACAACAGTAGAGTGAGACGTTGGTTGATGACTGTCTGATGTAGAGTGTACAGAATTCACAACAGTGGCATATTGAACTGGGGTTACAATATTCACTGTTTTGAATGGTGTACTTGATACAGTAGATGTATACATGGCATTCACAACATTGTTACTACTAGTTGGCACTTTACTCGTAACCTTGACAACATTTATCATACTTGTTTCCATGGAAACGTCCTTAGTGACCTCTGGAGGAGGGGTAGGTTTTTTATTCTCACCAACTGGCTGTTTATCCACCGTGGTAGTGTTTGCTGTAAGTTCATCAAATAATTCATAACACTTTAGAATATAATCTACATTTTGAGCAAATGAAAACGCCAATCTGTGACGGTTAAGTGAAAATTTAATCATTAAACTTTTGTTCTCAACAGACGTGACGTAATTTGTTGGCGCCAATTTCTATCAGCCAATCAAAATGCAGGATGTTATATTCTAAGCCAGTTAGAACATATTATGTAAACTTTAGATGATTTAAAAGGACTTGCTTCCCTCGCTCCACCCTTTTTAATCATTAAAAATTTACTTAATATGTTCTAACTATAACGTAAATAATCTTCAAAAACCACTCCCATGAAATTTAAATTCATAATTTAAAGAATTTGCAAAATTATATCATATCATCCATTCATGTGTATCTAAACTAGGTAAGCAAGTGGGATAATAAACATATCATGCAAACTTCCCAATCTGAGAATTTATGCTTTATTTTAAACAATGACGTAATTAACAAAATGAATGCATATATGCAGTTGCATACCGTTGATGGCCATAATAAATACAGAACAATCTCTCCAGAGCGGCCCTCTGTAGAGCAACAACCTCTGAGTAACAACACCTTCAAAATTTCCCTAAGTCACTTTTTACTATAAATTTAACCTCTGTAGAGCAACAACCTCTAACCAGCTCACAAAGGGTGTTGCTCTACAGAGGTTGTATTGAACCATTGAATAAGTATAGTGCAGAGATATTAACCTGATCCTTGTGAATTCCATTAACAGTGTAATCTGTGTATGAATTTAACACCATCGTTGTTTTCTTAAGTGAAAGTATGACAAATATGCACAACGTGTACTATAAGCACAAACCTAAAGGACTGATATAACTGCAGGACTTTCTAATGCAAATTATTACAATCTGTGCATGAACTTTCTATTTTTAAGAAATAACTAATGAACAAGATGATCATAGCTCCTGTGGCGCTCACCTGCTAAACATGGCCAAACTATGTATTTCATGTAGATTAAAGTAGAACTGTGGCCTCTATGGTGTTTTATATATTTTTCTATTATTTGTCATAGTGACCTAGTTTTTGACCCCATATGACACATGTTCGAACTTGACCTTCAGGTCATCAAGATAAACACTTTGACTAAACTTAATGAAGATTGAAGCAAAATGTGGCCTCTTGAGTGTTAACAAAGTTTTTCTACTATTTGACCTATTGACCTAGTTTTTGACACCACATGACCCAACTTCGACCTAGACCTTAAGGTCACGAATCAAAATAAACATTTTGACCAAACTTCATGAAGATTGAAGCAAATATGTGGCCTCTAGAATGTTAACAAAGTTTTCCTATTATTTGACCTTTTGACCTAGTGTGTCACCCCACATGACCCAAATACGAACTTGACCTAGATTTCATTGATATACAACTTGAACATGCTAGAGTGTTAACGGTATAAGGTCAAACGGACGACGGACAAAAAACAATCACAAAAGCTCACTTTGCCATATTGTGGCAGGTGAGCTAAAAACCGTACATCCACTGTAAATACTACGGCTTTTGAATATTTTATTTCGATTCTAACATGATGTAAACGCTCAATTATATATTAAGCCAGTGTTATTTTGAGAGAGTATGTTCTTTACGTTACTTGTTTACCTGCATGACGTCATAAAAACGATGTGACATCACTTTCATTGTAAATCAATTATGTGTAAAAGGAGTTTACACAGAATGCAAGTGAGAGATATACGTCGATAATCAAACGTTATACAACGCTATGTTTGTTCTTTGTCCATGAGGCGAAATCGTTGGTCATGTTAGAATAATAATTATATACATGCATATAGGTCAGGATCAAGTTTACATGCATGTAGGTCAGGTTCAAGTTTACATGCATATAGGTCAGGATCAAGTTAATATCTCTGCACGATGCACTCAAACTCAACAGTTTGGCAAATTGCTTTTTTTTCAAAATAAAAACATGAAAATTCACATAATTATTTGATAAAATTATTCTTAAGACAACATCCACCATATCAGAATAGTAAGCGGAAAAGAAGATAAAAGATTATTTTATTAACTTTAGAGAAATAGGATGAGGTAGTTTGTTTCTTAATCTCACTTATACTAAGGTCAGAAAGCACCGGGATGCCAGACGATGTCTGTGAATCTGATGTGTACTCGATGTCTAGGCATAGTGCAGACATCGGTTGAGCATAGCCTTTATTTGCTAGTCAGCTTTCTGCTGAAATATGGGAGGCATATAAGTGCCTCCACCAGTATTTGAACTCGGGTTGTCAAATTAGACGGCGCACTAACCATTGAGCTACGGAGGCACACATGAGTATCATTGCACATTTTTTAAATGTAATGTCCGGCCTATGTATGTCTGGCCTCGAACCTGATTAGGCAAAGGTACGCCGCCCGAAAATTGAATGTATTTGTGACCTAGGAAATAGGCCAGGGCTTTTTTCTTATAAAGTAGGTAGGGCCCTCAGTAAGTGCCTCTCTCAAGATATTTTTCTTTAAACTCATTCAGATTTCCCCTTGAAATGAAAACTACCTCCACAAACTTATTTCCCTATGTTACCAAAATCCCAATATTTTTGGCCAAAATAGGCCTATATTTGTAAAAAGTCCTGTAAAAAGGCAACTTCAAGCTGTAATGTGCAATAAACCAACATACCTGTTGAGTACAAGGCTTTATCCATCTGAAACTTCCATACTTTTCTTGGATTTAATTCACCAACATACACTAAATGGTCTGTACTGTCAACCGTTAAATCGTGAGGATGAGTTAAAGACTGTAAAACAGATAAATGTGAAATCAGATCAAACTTCAATAATAGTTACAACAATTACAATAGGTACCTCTTTTGAAACAAGAGGATCATAGATCCTGGGGTGCTCACCTGCTAAACATGGCCAAACTTTGAACTTGGCCTTAAGGTCATCAAGATAAACATATTGACTAAACATGATGAAGGTTAAAGCAAAACTGAGGCCTCCAGAGTGTTAAAAAGGTTTTGCTATTATTTGACATATTGACCTAGTTTTTTACCCACATGACCCAACTTCAAACGTGACCTTAAGGTCATCAAGATAGACCTTTTGACCTAGCTTTTGACCCCACATGACCCAATTTCGAACTTGGCCTAGATTTCATTGAGATACAACTACTGACCACAAAAATGTGGCCTCCAAAGTGATAACAAGGTTTTCCTTTTATTTGACCTTATGATCTAGTTTTTGACCCCACATGAAACAACTTCGAACTTGACCTTAGGGTCACCAAGATAAACATTTTGACCAAACTTCATGAAGATTAAAGCAAAAATGTGGCCGCCAGAATGTTTACAAGGTTTTCCTATTATTTGACCCTTTGACCTAGTTTTTGAGCCCCCATGACCCAACTTCGAACTTTACCTTAAGGTCATCAAGATAAACATTTTGACCAAGTTTCATGAATATTAAAGCAAAAATGTGGCCACCAGAGTGTTAACAAGGTTATCCTATTATTTGACCTTTTGACGTAGTTTTTGACCCCACTTGACCCAACTTCGGACTTGACCTTAAGGTAATCAAGATAAACATTTTGACCAAGTTTCATGAAGATAAAAGCAAAAATGTGGCCAACCAGAGTGTTAACAAGGTTATCCTATTATTTGACCTAGTTTTTGACCCCAAATGACCCAACTTCGAACTTGAATTTCATTGAGATACAACTACTGACCAAGTTTGGTGAAGATCAAAACAAAATTGAAAGTGCTAGAGTGTAAACGGTGAATTGTCTAACAGACGGACGACGGACAAAAAACAATCACAAAAGCTCACTTTGCCACTTTGTGTCAGGTGAGCTAAAAAATCAATATGATGTTGACAAAAAACAGCACAACAATTAATAATTTTTAATTGTCTTGTTTGTTTTTTATGTTTTCTGTGCTCAGCTGGTTAAGTTGAGAGCTGCCTTCCCTGTCAGACTTGATATTATCTTTTTGAATTATGATTTAAGAACAAGTGATTATCACATAAAAAATTTCATGATACATGTACATACTTAATTTTAAATGAAAAACTTGCTTACAAATAAATACAATATAAACTAGAAGGGTTATTGACACAAACATTTATGTCTCCTAAAAGCTCTCGCAAATATTCAGTCAACCTAAAATTTCTGTTAATATGCGCAACTTGGCTTGATATCATATACTCAATGCCATGTGATGTTTCATTGAAATCTGACCAGTGGTTATGGAGAAGCGACTGAACAACTTGTGACACCCATCTAGACGTCAAGCACAAAATCAATACAATTTGTAGAAGATTAAACATTAGGAGTACTTACAAAGGCTGGTATATTCCATACAGATATAGGAGTACTTACAAAGGCTGGTATATTCCATACAGATATAAGATTACTTACAGACACTGGTATATTCCATACAGATATAAGAGTACTTACAGACGCTGGTATATTCCATACAGATATAAGAGTACTTACAGATGCGGTATATTCCATACAGATATAAGATTACTTATAGACGCTGGTATATTCCATACAGATATAAGAGTACTTACAGACGCTGGTATATTCCATACAGATATAAGAGTACTTACAGACGCTGGTATATTCCACACAGATATAAGAGTACTTACAGACGCTGGTATATTCCACACAGATATAAGAGTACCTACAGACGCTGGTATATTCCATACAGATATAAGAGTACTTACAGACCCTGGTATATTCCACACAGATATAAGAGTACTTACAGACGCTGGTACATTCCATACAGATATAAGAGTACTTACAGACCCTGGTATATTCCACACAGATATAAGAGTACTTACAGACGCTGGTACATTCCACACAGATATAAGAGTACTTACAGACGCTGGTACATTCCATACAGATATAAGAGTACTTACAGACCCTGGTATATTCCATACAGATACAAGAGTACTTACAGAGGCTGGTATATTCCATACAGAAACAACATCTCCAGTATTGATGTCCAGTGTGAAACCTTGTGTATCTACAGGATTCTTACCAAACGACGGACCATTCACAGCAAACAGTAAACCATCTACAATATATATTATGATGATCAACCTCCAATATATGGTTCAGAGACAAGGCCTTCAACCAGTCCAAAAAATAAGGTTTGAAAAAAAAATGTTTTGGATCTGGGTGTTTTTAAAGCAGGGGAGGGGGCAATAAATGTGCCTGGCTAGACAAGATCTATCACTGAATGTGATGGATTTCATTGGATACTGTCCACAAGTTACGAACAGAAAAATCAAAGGGCAATAACTTACTGAAAATTAATCAGAGCATAAGATACTGCTGATATGCGCAACTAGACATAATAGTTACAAGTCTAAAGTTTTGTTAAAATCTGACACTTTTATATGAATATAAATGTGTCCTGAAGTAGTGATATCAATGGTAATAAATAGATGGTCTTTTTTAGATATACATGTACAGGTGACACTAAAATAAATGAACTCTTTTACATTTATAGCAGAAAAAAGCCTTAATGGTGTGCTGAATTGATAAATGATTATTACCGTGATTTGGACAGTATTCTACAGCATAGAGGGATGAACCAAACAATTTAGGACGCATCTGTCTCACAAAATTCCCTTCCAAATCAAAGCACTGTATGCGGCCATTCTCGCGATCTGCTACACACACCAAACGTTTATCCTCAGCGACTGTTACACTGTGTGGCAGATTGAATGTGCCTGGACGTGGGAGATTGTTGCCTGAAATAGTTGTTCAGAGAAAAAAGTAACACCAGTCTGTAACAATAAGAATTGCAAGCAATACAGAAGTGCCCTACCGGTTTGAAGCCATTTTCAATGTTTCTGTTGCCATAGCAATCACAATTTTTGTCAGAATCAAAATATTTTTAGACGTGCATAATCCCCTTATTGCCCCCTACCCACATACCAAGTTTCATAAACCTACCTTGGAAACTGTTTAAGTTATGTCAGGATCCAAATTTTTTGACGGACTGACGGACAGCAAACCTATAGTCCCATCCGGTCAAAAACCGTTAGGGGACTAACAAAAGTATATCAGTCCATGGACTTATTTGCGTGAATTTTTCATCCGCATTATACTTTTTTAGTATCTTTTTATTTTTGGTATGATATAATAAATAATGGTACTTCAACATAATTCATACATGTATATTCATCAACAATTGGTGAAAAATTGTTTGTTACCATGGAAACCAAGATGGTAGCCATATTTATCGCCATTTCTTGAGTAAATGATTTTTCTTAATGTAAGCAACTCTTACGAGTGAATAGGTTGCACTTATAGTAGGATTTAAACTCATACTGTACAGTGCCATCTCCTAGCAGTGCTATTTAATCATCCTAAGTATAATAAGGGGCCGTTCAATGAAAATAAATACTTGCTATTGGAGCATGTTTACAGGACTAAGGGTCCGTTCCATGAAAATAAATACTTAGTATAAAGCATGTTTACAGGTCTAAGGGGCCGTTCAATGAAAGTAAATACTTAGTATAAAGCATGTTTACAGGACTAAGGGTCCGTTCCATGAAAGTAAATACTTAGTATAAAGCATGTTTACAGGACTAAGGGTCCGTTCCATGAAAGTAAATACTTAGTATAAAGCATGTTTACAGGACTAAGGGTCCGTTCCATGAAAGTAAATACTTAGTATAAAGCATGTTTATAGGTCTAAGGGGCCGTTCAATGAAAGTAAATACAGTCAACTCTCGTTATCTCGAACTCACTTATATCGAATTTTCCGTTATGTCGAAAAAAAATTCAAGTCCCGATTTTTCTCCTTCTTTGTCTATATGAAATCTCGAGACCTATCTCGAAGTTTCGGCTCGAATTCGGCTCGAATTTTTCGTTATGTCGAATTATATTTTGGTCCCGATTAACCAATTTGCACTTAAAACCTATTGTTCATCTCGAAGTCGGGTGGAAGTCTGATCATATTTGACTAGCGTCAAATGTTTTTCACACCTCACCAGTCTGAAATCTTTGATTTACCTGTAATTTTCGCGTCTTCCATTGTTGAACAAATATTTGTTTGCAACAATTTGCGCAAACATGTCTTAAAGATTCGAGTTACGTACTAACATCAATAAACATGTCATCTCGAACAATTGTTTGTAAAATAATATTTAAAATAAAATGCATTTTCTCTAGGAGGAATACATGTACATAAATATCACAACAAGCAATTCTCGCGAATATGTCGTTCTTACGACCGTAAAAATATGGCGGCGTAAAATGACAGAAACTAGAAAACTTGCAACTTCGATGCCGATCGAATTTCGATCTCGAATTTTCGTTATGTCGAAGTAATTTCCACAGTCCCCTGAAATTCGAGATAACGAGAGTTGACTGTACTTGGTATTAGAGCATGTTTGATACAATTACATAGTTATTAGACATTTTATGTCGAATAAATCTATCTATAGTCATGAATTCAATGAGAATGTATGTATATATAGTGACAGGCAATCTAACATATATGATAACAAGGTGTACCTCTCTGATCCATGCTTGCTGTTCCCCATTCTTTGATGAAATATCCATTCTTGTCAAACTTCATGATTCGACTGTTACAATAACTGAAACACACAAAATATACACTTATACTGCCAGAGTGACTCTATTGACTATGGAATGCCTGGGGCATAACTCAAACATCAACTTTAAAGGTCAAATATCTGAAAAATCTAAGGTTTCCCAAGAAAGCAGTGTGATGTAACCATTTCTCTTGAAATCAACTTCAACAAGTTATTAAGAATTGCAAGCAATACAGAAGTCCCCTACCAGTTTTAGCCATTTTCAATGTTTTTGTTGCCATAGCAACCACAATTTTGGTCAGAATCCAAATATTTTTGGACGTGCATTATCCTCTTATTGCCCCCTATCTACATACCGAGTTTCATAAACATAGCTTGAAAACTATTCGAGTTAAGTCAGGATCCAGATTTTTTTTGATGGACAGACGGAGGGCAAACCTATAGTCCCCTCCGGTCAAAAACCGGTAGGGGACTAAAAACATGGTGTTGGCTCCAAGCAACTAATTTTTTGTCCTGAATTAGTTTAAAGTTTTTTCTCAGGGGATCTAACAAGCTTTTTCATTTAGATCCGTCCTCCATTCTGGATTCAGGCATTGGAAATATGTTCTATGGTTATCAAGTAATAAATACTCGAGTAAAAGATCTAGTGGTATAATACACGTATATGTCAGTTGTATTTGTTGCAACTGACTTATTTAACTGACAGGTGAAAGTCTATAGAACTGTACTTGTCAGTTGTATTTGTTGCAACTGACTTATTTAACTGACAGGTGAAAGTCTATAGAACTGTACTTGTCAGTTGTATTTGTTGCAACTGACTTATTTAACTGACAGGTGAAAGTCTATAGAACTGTTCTACATACCCATCTGACACAAAGAATTCTCCAGTTGACATCACAGCAACATCCGACGGCTTACAAAAATGAGATTTGTCCGTACCAGGCTCAAACCTGACACCCAATGTCATGTCGGGAGTGCTACGACCTTTGGGTATCCTGAACACTTGATGTAAGGCGACATCAGTCAACCACATGTTCTCCTCTGAGTCTAGGCTCATACCGTGAGGTAAAAAGTAACTGAAAGATAAATCATCACAAGGCTTCACTACAACATTGAACAGATTTTATTTTGATCTCAACTTTCTGACCATCCGGGACATTAGTAATCCTCGAGTATATATAGAGACCCCGAGATAATAAGAAAGGTGGGAAATTTGGTATACCGGTACTAGTAATCCACAGACAGAGGTGGATTATTGGATTAATCAAGTGCGCATGATTTGTAGGGGTGACTGTTGATTCCCTTTTTAACTATTGCGATACTATTGCATTGCTGGATACTATTGGGATACTATTGCAATAGATTTGCAAACCAGAGATTAACTTGTAAAAGCCAATTTGCACTGTGTAAGATATGACTTTGTTGTACAACATAGTTATCTACTATTTGTGGAAATGATTTAAAATGAATAGGACAGAAATAGAATTAATTTGTCACAGAATGAATTCAATAGATTTCTATTGTGTTAGGCCACACCTCAAACCACCTAAGGTAGCTTAATGTGTATGTGTGCATACAGACAGGCGGAGGGCAAACCTATAGTAAACTCTGATTGAATTGTATCACTTACGTATTTTTTCCAAAATGTCGTATCACATCTCCTTCCCTGTTCAGGATGACTATGGTATCCATGGGTACAGGTTTGTTTTGATCATTGTATACATCATTCTGTTGAAAGGACCTGAAATATCACACACAAAAATTGCATCAGATCCCAATCTTGAGGCATCACTAATAGGAATTTCGTCAAAAATTGAGATTTTGCCCAAATCAGAGGCTGAAAATATTCTACAGTAATCGTCTGAAATGTCTACAGACCAACAGACAGACCAACATGTGCATAATTTGGGACATAATTGTGAAGTAGTCCATATGGTTTGAAACAGAACATTGTCACTTTTGGTACTAATTACTTAACAATGTTTTTTTTTTGACAATTTTTGACAATTTTTCAGTCTGGCGATGTGATCAATATTCTTGTTATTAATTATCAACCATTACAGACTAGGTCTTCTACAAGCAACTGACAACTTGCAAAGTGGGCAGGACAGGGAGTGACATTCAATATTGACCTTACTTGACTAAATGACTTCAGGACAAGGACAACCAATCAGATCACACCATATTAAACTCTTGGTCAGTAATAGGCCATATGATTGGCTATCCTTATTCTCCAATTAAATAAGATCAATATTGTGTACCACCCTTGATATACCAAGTGTGCAGGACATGATAATGACCATGCTGATCTCACAGAACCTAACCCTAGCAACCAGATAATCCAACCCACAACGTTGAGGTGACAAGGTGGCAGTCTTGCACTCTACCAACTGAACTAACTGGATGGGACAAAATAAAATGTCAAAGCAAGCAAAGACTGTGAGAGATGTTGTATCCACAAGAATGTGTCAACGGACAGACAGATAAGCTGAATGCAGTCCACCACCCTTACAACTTGTTAATGGGTGAAAGTTTGAAATTCGAAAAAAATCAAATCCTGAAAATTGACCATTTATATAGGGAAAACAAAGAAAAACAGGCTTTTTGGTACTCTCAAAAACCTTAAGTGGGTATAAATAAACATATATACTGTATACCATGCATCCCAGATGTTGGATCCACGATGGAAGATATATAGATCCCCTCTTACATTCACAGCCAATCCTCCAACCTGACCTATCTCTATACCTTTCACTGATGATAGAAACTTCATACCAAGTTCAGATTTAAGGTTCATACCTGTAAAATTGATTAATAAAAAAAACATTTTTTGAATTTGAAAAAGCATTCAATATTTATACATTTTAATATTAGTTTCAACACTAAATTCACATATTGAATAAGATACAATTTGTTAATATCAATTTGTCCGAAAAAATTGTAATGATGAAACAAAACACTATTAATACAACAGGTAAAGTGGAAACATTTGTAAATTAAATCAAAGCTACGGATAAGCTGTGTATTGGGGGTAATTACCCAATTAATTTTCTTATAAACCTAATAGATTTTGAGAGGAGGGAGTCAGTAAGAAAAAGTAAAGACTATCAGAAATACCCAAATAGAAAATGATGTTATAGTGAAAAATAGTACTAACATAAAAGATCATTTACCCTATACCCAATTAAATTTTGTCAAACCCCAATTAAAATTGTAAATTTGGGGTAAAATACTCAAAGGACTAAAACCTGATCTGTAGCTCTGTTAAATAAAGTTAAGTCATGAGTCTATTAACCAGCATATATTCCATTTTTACAGTCTTCAGTCAAACATGTCAGTACAGACCACTTAAGGGAACAGCAACAAGGGGAAAATAAAATTGACGGGACTTTGAAACAAGTTTTTGTAAAAAGTGTTCTTTGTACGCGGGTGGTCTTTAACACAGGTTTGACTGTTAGTGGCATTTTTCAGTTCCTTTCTGATAACAACTTGAACAATACTAGTTTTAAAGCACTCAATCCCTACTTATACCGTTATGGGTGAAAGTAAGAATTTTTTAAAATCCTGAAAATGTGTCAACTTGTATAGGGAAAAGAATGAAAACAAGAGCTTTTGGGGCATTCAACATCCTGATCTTTAGGACTGGTCCTGAAAACTTTCACCTATGTACACTGATCACAAATCTAGAAATCATAAACTAAAACTTAGTTAAAACAAGAGATGTTTGTAAAACATGTATGCCCCCTTGGCAGCCCAATAGTCAAAAATGGTTAAGGTCACAGAGACCTTGACCTTCAACATACTGACCTCAAAATCAATAGAGGTCATCTACTGTTGATGACAAACCTTCATGAAAAGTTTGAAGATCCTATGGCACAGTGTTCTTGAGTTATTGAACGGAAACCATTTGAATAGTCAGAAATGGTAAAGACCACAGTGACCTTTACCTTCTGACCTCAAAATCAATAGGGAACATCAACCACTGATGACCAACCTCCATGTAGAGTTTGAAGATCCTAGGGCAAAGTGTTTTTGAGTTATTGAACGGAAACCATTTGGTCTACCAACAGACCGACCGACATGTGCAAAGCAATATACCTCCTCAACAAAGATGGGGGCATAACTACTTAAAATTATTTTAAGATGAATGGATTAGAAGATGATTAAACTTGTATCATTGTATTTATCGTGAGAAAAGTTAGATAAAACATACAATTAAACAATATACCCAGACACAACAATGGGGGAAAGCTAACTGATCTAAAACTCATTCCCAAGTAAAAAAGATGTTAGGGAGCCACAGTGTATATTGATGTCGAAAAAAGTGCAATAGGTTTCACACATGCAGAAAAATGTTGATGTGGAACAAGAACTGCAGAAAACCAGCCTAGAACTAGAATTGTGCAACAAGAAACCCAGTATACCTACCCCTAGCAACCTGAATCCCTGCAAACCATTCCATAACAACCAGAATTGCTGCATACCATTCCCTAGCAACCATAATCCCTGCATACCATTCCCTAGCAAACATAATCCCTGCATACCATTCCCTAGCAACTATAATCCCTGCATACCATTCCCTAGCAACCATAATCCCTGCATACCATTCCCTAGCAACCATAATCCCTGCATACCATTCCCTAGCAACCATAATCCCTGCATACCATTCCCTGGCAACCATAATCCCTGCATACCATTCCCTAGCAACCATAATCCCTGCATACCATTCCCTAGCAAACATAATCCCTGCATACCATTCCCTAGCAACTATAATCCCTGCATACCATTCCCTAGCAAACATAATCCCTGCATACCATTCCCTAGCAATCAGAATTGCTGCATACCATTCCCTAGCAACCAGATTGCCTTCATACCATTACATAGCAACCATAATCCCTGCACACCATCCCCTAGCAACTAGAATCCCTCAACTCCATAACCTAGCAACCAGAATCCCTGCTGACCATCCCTAGAAACCAGACAACCAGAATACCATCCCCTAGCAAGCAGAGTACCTGCAGACAATCCCATGAAACCAGAATACCTGCAAACCATTCCCTAACAACAACATTTCTGCATACCATTCGTGGCAACCAGAACCCCTGCATGCCACCTCCTAACAACCAGAATTCCTGAATATTATTCCTAACAATGAGATCCCAGTATACCATCCCCTAGCAACCAGAATCCATGTACATTATCCCATAGCAACCAAAACCCTGCATGCTATTCCCTTCCAACCAGAACCCTTGCATGCTATCCCCTTGCAACTAGTACCCCTGCATTGTAACCTTGTAACCATTCCCTAGATACCGGAATTCCAGCACATCATTCCATAGCAACCAGAACTCTGTTTTATACCATCCTCTAGCAACCATAATTTGTGCATACAATTCCCTAGCCACAAGAACCCCAGTATACCATCTCCTTCCTAGCAACCAGTACCCCTAAATACCATCCCATAGCAACCAGAAATCCTGCATACCATTCCTTAGTAACCAAAATCACTGCACACTATCCCTTAGTAACCAAAATCGCAACAACTGGACATACCTCCCTTAGTAAGCAGCTTTATTGTCCATGACTACAAGCTTTAGTACATCATGCAAACAACTGATTGTAGACAAATTCTGGCAAGAAATGAACAGTTGCAGACAACTATCTTACATTGGAAAGAACATTTGCATATTTAACATGTTTGAGAGACACATAATAGGTTTAAATAGCATGACTGGTGCGGGTAAACATGAGCAATGAGAATGGTGTGCATGCATAATGTAAGGGAAATAATTACATTTAAATATAAATGTTTACAATACAGGGAGAAGATGAAGAAGAGATAGTTAGTTTATACTAATTTATTTCAGGGTCAATTGTGAAACAAGTTTTTTAACTTATATTAATCACTCTTGACACCTCATTCCAGATGGTATCCATCGCCATGAGGGTATGAGAGAAGAGAAGCCGATTCCCTTTCAAGCTTAGCATCAAGCAAGGGAATTACTGGTACCACTTTTATTTTGTCTTTCATATGACGCAGCCTAGGATCGAACCAAGGTCTCGCACTCAAAGTGGACACTCTACCACTAAACTATTGAGGAGGCAGTTATGATACAAGACTTGATTGTACACACCACATTGCAGCCAAATTATGTTCATAGTCACTGTGACCTTGTGTTTGTTTAATTTATTGTGCAGACATATTGACCTACTCCTCTTCTATCAGCGTAATTTAATAGCGGGTTTCTTGTCTTAATTTAACCAAAAATTGTAAGTTTTCATAAGGTGGAAAGTATTACAAATACACACAAGCTGTAATACAAACACAAATCCAAAGGTCTGATAAATGTTCAATTTTCTCACGGAAATTGATATTTTCAATGTAAAAGCCTTGAGAAATATTTATACTTGTACATAAAGGTCAGGATCAGGTCAATTTCTCTGGACTATACCGACCTCAAAATCGACTACCAGTCAAATGATTGTGACTAGTCTATATTTTGAGTGGAGCCTAGCAATTGGTGAATATTCAAAATGAAGCCTTACGATTGGACAATTTCAAATATGATCCAACCAATCAAAGACTTCCATTTCTAGACTAGTCTCATAAACATTTGTAATTTTTTTGGCTTGGGAAATACCCTGTGCATGAAAGGATATCACAGATAAAGTGGACGAAGAATGAATAATGACAATCTAAGATAATGAATACAAAGGCTAATGTTAAATCAGAAGCTATAGTTAGGCTTATGATCGTCGTTATGCCATAGTTTAGTCATTATTACACAGATTGAAAGTCTAACAATAGCTTCTGCAAGACGAGGAAGATGAGTAATATAAGAAGGAGCGTATAGATATGAATAAGTTCTCATACAATATTCATTAAAATGTAGAATGTAGCGGATGACAGTCACTATACTTAAGCTGTTAAAGAGCAATAGTCAACATGCCTGACCACAAAAATGCCACAAAATGCATTCATTTTTATGAATAGAAACTAAAAACTAAAATATTTGCAAACTGATAAATAGCAAAAGGGGTCCAAGGTATCACAACACTGTTTCAGTCGTATCTACCTTCTGATGTTCTACCAGGACTTTGTAAAGCCGCTTCTGATTGGTTCTCATTCTGGGTTACCATGGCAACCTTGGATCTAGACTGGGTATCATATTTTGTAGAAACTCTAGACTGGGTATCAAATTTTGTAGAAACTCTATCACGTTCTAAGGGTGATGACTTTGTTAAGTCCCCAGCAGCGTATTCATCATATTTATCATTGAACACTTTATTTCTATTCCGACTCAAGGACGAGAGAGGTTTCTTTGGAAAATCTGAATAATCCAATAGCGGATTCTCATACAGATCGTAGTAAGGCTTTTTTAATCTATTTCTACTTCTTTGTTGAAGAATATCATAATAATCATTTAAAGCAGGATAATCCATAAAATATGAGGGTGATTTACGCACA
Source organism: Spisula solida (assembly GCA_947247005.1). Taxonomy (NCBI): domain Eukaryota; kingdom Metazoa; phylum Mollusca; class Bivalvia; order Venerida; family Mactridae; genus Spisula; species Spisula solida. The sequence continues at coordinate 22,504,248 of OX365951.1, forward strand.
TCATTATAACCAGACGCCATGTTTCTGTATGAGTCATCAAGTAGACTGGTACCCATTGAGGTAGATAATGGTTCATTTCCCTGAGATCTATAACCAGTCTGAAATAACTTATTGTCCATACCGTTCTTATTTTCACTGAAATCCACGTTAGGTTTTTCAACGTCCACCTTCGGTTCGTCAATCAACTGACTGACCGTAGTTCCTTCGTTACCGTTATCCCCTCCTCCCATACCGTGATGATGACCGTGTGCCATTGCATCTAATACTGGGTTGCTAGGCAACGGTACATCATTATCAGGTGGTAGATACTGGAAGACCTGAGCAGCCTGATTACGATAGCATGTATCTTCACCTCTCCTAAACTCCATGGAACTATTCATGTAATACATGATGTAGAAATTACACATCTCATCCTTGGATGTAGATCTGAAAAGAACATTCTATATCAACAAAGTCTCCATGAGGCAGGCGTGTGAACACGCTATAAAATTTCACAATATAGGTCTGGATAAAATCTTACTTCCTATTTTTCATGCATGGCGATCCGTTGACATAACCTATTGTTCAGTCATGCATGGCGATCCGTTAACATAACTTATTTTTCGGTCATGTATGGTGATCCGTTGACATAACCTATTTTTCAGTCATGTATGGCGATCCGTTGACATAACCTATTTTTCAGTCATGTATGGTGATCCGTTGACATAACCTATTTTTCAGTCATGTATGGCGATCCGTTGACATAACCTATTTTTCAGTCATGTATGGTGATCCGTTGACATAACCTATTTTTCAGTCATGTATGGCGATCCGTTGACATAACCTATTTTTCAGTCATGTATAGTGATCCACTTGACCTTTTTTTCTGCTCTTCTGTAATTTCAGCAAATAATAAACAGTGTCTTCACAAATGCCTGCCTCAGCATTTGATCCCAGGTTCCTAGCTAGTGCTCTATACATTGAGGTAACAGGGCAGGCGTCTCAGACTTAAAAAAAGCTACCAATATTTATAGAACAAGTAATTAAGAATTGCAAGCAATACAGAAGTCCCCTTCCGGTTTTAAGCAATTTTCAATGTTTCTGTTGCCATAGCAATCACAATTTTTGTCAGAATCAAAATATTTTTACACGTGCATAATCCCCTTATTGCCCCCTATCCACATATCAAGTTTCATAAACCTAGCTTGAAAACTAATTGAGTTATGTCAGGATCCAGATTTTTTGACGGACGGACGGACGGACGGACTGACTGACTGACTGACTGACTGACTGACTGACTGACTGACTGACTGACTGACTGACTGACTGACTGACTGACTGACGGACGGACACGGACGGACGGACGGACGGACGGACGGACTGACGGACTGACGGACTGACGGACTGACGGACTGACTGACGGACGGAGGGCAAACCTATAGTCCCCTCCGGTCAAAAACCGGTAGGGGACTAATAATTGAGGATGACAATAACATACCCTATCTCTGTAGTTCTAAATCTTCCGGTAGAGTTGTATGTACATCTAGCAGCCTGTAACAACAAACACCACACACGTAATACACACGTCAGAAATATGTCAATAACTGATTCATTTGAAGCATACATGTATTAGTTTACTTAAAATAAAAAAAATAAAAATAAAAAAGTTTACTTAAAATAGGTTTATGACAACTAATGACTGCTTCTGGGGTAGATACATATAGGATCCGTCATGAGTTGTCTTTGGAGATCAACATTTCTTAAACGAGTCAAGAAAACACAGGTTATTAAGCGAGCCTTTTGGTGAGCTTAATAATTTGATCTCGTGACAAGTTTTTAAGAAATGTTGACCTGAAAGACAAAGAGTAGAGGATTCTTTTATCACATTACTATAGATACCCAGTAAAAAAAAGTGAAATAATGAATCTAAGCCAACAACGTTACGTTTCGGAGTAAAAAAGAAGCTGGTAACGTCACACATTTGTTATCACATGTGTTGTTGAACAATGTTCCGTCATTTGTTCTCACATGGATGATCACGATATTTATGTGATAAAAACAATTAATGTAAACTGACTGAAATGATTGCAGAGACACAATCACACATGTAAGCAAAGTCAAAATATCCTCAACTTACCAATAAATCACCTGGTCGTATCTCAAACTGATCTTTCACTGGGTAGAAAGCCTGAAAACACACAGTGGTGCATATTGAAGACTTAAGATCCTGAATGTAGAATCAATAGCCTATAAAACTTTGCAACTTACAGAGGTTCCATTTGACTGTGGAGAAGGGATTTTGACAAGTGAAATTTCCAAAAAGGCACATTGCGACCCTCAAGATTTTGGTTTGAAGGGTCATTTCACCGGCAGACCTTATCAGGCCACTACCAGGGTTCAAACCACAATCTTCCACAACTAAGGCAGATGCCTGAATCACTCAGCCATGAGGCGGACGGTGGTATGAACTAATGCTACAAGTAAAGGTGATTATTACCCTATGCAGGCTGAATATTCTTGTGGTCTGTATATATGACGCTATTTCAAGATATATCTGGTAAAATATATGAACGTCATCTTTTATGACGTCATAACCCATGTTTATTTCTTTGATTATTATCATTGTTCCTGATGAAGACTTGAGAATACAGTCGAAACGTTGAGCAATTCAGGAGTTTGTCTTGTTTTACTTTATTTATGGTAAAATATGTGATAAATACTCGTAACTAACCTGTGGCCACTGTGGGTTTCCTTTACCTACTAGTTTAGGTACACCACCCCTGTCCACCTTGTAACCCGATATAACACTACCTGCAAAATACAAGAATTAAGTATAAAAAATTACAAAGGGGAATAACTAAAAAAATATGCAATCAAGAGTTATGGTTCTTGTGCACTGCACTTCCAATCAATGAGGCCTATTCACCTTTGAAGTTTCATATTGATATCTCTAATACTGTTCACGTTATTGCCCGGACAAAAGTGTGATGGACGGACAGACGGAAAGACAAAGCGGCGACTATATGCTCACCCTTCGGGGAGCATAGTAAATACATTCATACTGAATAAACATAACTACAAAATTGTTTCCAGTAGCCTGACCTACCCTAAACATTTTGTTACATTTGAACAACTTATCAATATTCAGTTTTATATATATTTCCAAAAATTACATTTTTGTAACAGATTTTTTTAAAATTATGCCATCAATTTCAGATTTTTCCGGCTGTTTTTTTTCTTTATTTGAACAGGGGAATTTTACTTCTATACATTATCCATGATAAAATCAACTTAAATTGTCCATGCCTTTTCTAGACAAAACATATTTTCCATGACTTTTCCAAGTCCATATGAATCCAAAGCATTTCACTGAAGTCAGTTAGTTTAGATACTTCACTTTAATTGTGGAAATGGAAAGAAGAGACCCATAAACCAGGAAAACAAAAACTACATGAGCTCTGAAACATGATTGATGACAGCAGATACTTACCTAATGTATGAGCATGTGTCCTGTATCCAAATGGTACAATACTATCTGCCCAGTTAAATACACACGATGCATCAACATGGAATTCTACAAGGTAACAAAATCAGTAAAAATACAGTACACTCATGTATATATCTGTGCAATTATTTATTAGTGAATGATCACAATAATAAACACAGACCAGACAGGTCATTATAGAAGTACATAATATGAACAAATGCACTGCATCAAGTACATATAAAAGCATTTTTAAGAAGTTCAAAAAAATCAACAAAGCATAATAAAATTAAGATGTCCTTGACCTGCATCTACCTATAGATGAGGACAATAAAATCATCTCTGAGACTCCTTAAAAAAATAACAGAATGTAGTTGAGTCATAATTAAAAGGTGGAAAAATTTTAATTCATTAGCATGTTTCTCTTCAAAGAAGTGCATCCAATAAAATTGTGTCTGTTTAAAATGTTTCTGAATTAAATGCCAGAGTTCAATAAGCTGTATAATTAATACTGTACTCACTTGGTGTGTTAGCAGGAATGGTAACACCATAACTCAATAACAAATATATGCCTGATATATATGGCTGTCTGAAATCATACACATACAACATATCACTGAAAAATACTGCATACTACTATCACAAGCAGGTAATCAAAATTCTTAGACTTTTTCATGAAAAATTTCTGTTTTCCATGATAATTTTTTGTTTTCCAAGCCAATGTTTCCAACAGTTACTATGAATTTCAAATATTTTTCAGTAATTCTTTATGTAAGATATTAACTTGAAATTGAATGCAATTATTAAAATTTTCGTAACATTTCACTGAAAAAAATCAGCAAAACTTGTCTTCCATGTTTGATCAAAACAATGTTACTTATCAAGAAATAAAGCCAAGCAAGAAAACAGGGACATGTTTTAATATACTGTACCTTTGTTTGGTTATGTACATTCGGATACCAGAATGATCAGGAGCTGTAAATTTAATATAAAACAATAAATTTGTTCAAAAATTTCAAATTCATATAAATTTGTTAGTTTTATGGATTTAAAGCTAGGTACAAATAATAATATTCTACTTGCAAGGTCACTGTAGCCTTGACCTTTAACCTACTAATATTTATTTAAATCAATATAGATCATCTACTGGTCATGAACAACCTGCAAGTATAAGGATCCTTGTAATGATGGACAAACATGTGCAAAGTTAAATACAGATTTCTTCCACTTTAACAAGTGGGACAGAAATATTCCTTACACAAACATACCAGAAACAAGCAGTCAGAACTCATAAATCAAGAATTGTGAATTTATTAGAAATGCTATGCCATACATATCCCTTATTCACAGTGATCCGGAATTTACGCTTGTGCTGAAACTACTCACATGTAAAATCAATGTAAGTTGATAGGTAAAGTTAATAATCCATTGTAATTGATAAGAAATATTTTTTGTCTATGTAGAGTTTGTTTTTATACCGACCTTGTAACGGGTTGACATAATGTATCTGTATCACAATATGTTTTATCTTTGTTGTACGTCCACCAATATGCTGACCAACACCTGTATAACATCATTACATCAAAGGAATATTATCGTGTTTAGAATCGAAATAAAAACTCGTGATTTAATTTTTCCGCATCCGAACTCCTGTCTGTGTTTTATTCACCGACAAAATACAAGAACAGACTTTTATTTCTTTAATATACATGCAATATTGTCTAATTTCACTTGCATTACTCCAAAAATGGGCATGGTATTGTTTGCATACAAGAACATTGGAAAGGCCAGAAACAGTGGACAGGTAAACTATAAGCCAGTTCTTATACTAGTTATTATTGACTAATGTACTGTATATTGTGGGAAAAAAATCAATAATTAAATCAGTCACAACATTCGAAATTTATCACAACACAAAGTTAACATGTTTTGGAAAACAATCTTTATCAGTGTTATTTTAACTGAACATTGTATATGGTTTAAGAACACTAAAAATGTTCCTGTGTTTTAATGTACAACCAAATATGTTTACAAGCTTGGATGGGTAGTAATTAAATCACAAACGTTGGCATAATAGTACTTACCATTGGGTAATGTCAAAGGAGGGGCATTCTTTGCCCAAGCAAAAATAATTTGTTCTCCACTATCACAAACTTGACCACAATTCCTGGAAATAGATTGAGAGGCAACCATGTCAAGTCAATTATAAGTTTCATTCAGCTAGTAATAATTTATTATACTTTTCGACAGCTTGGACTTGGACGGATCTTTGCTTGTTTAGTTGGGCATTGCGCCTTGTATGTGTTTTATGTTTCCTGTGCTCGGTTGGTTCAGTTTGGCATTGTGCTTTGTGTGTTTTTAATGTTTCCTGTGCTTGGCCGGTTAAGTTGAGTGCTGTCTTCCCTGTCTGACTTAATATAATCTTTTTGACCAAGATTTCATAAAGACAAACAGTCTCACAAAGTTTCATGAAGATTGGGCCAAAATGTGGCCTCTAGTGTATTAACAAGAAATTGTGAAGGAACGGAAAAGGAGTGATCACAAAAATGTATGCCTCTTAAAAAGGACCATGACTCTGGCAATATTCATCCAACCTAAACATTTCTGATAATATGCGCAACTAGGCTTGGTACCAAGTACAACCTCTGTACAGCCTCATCCTTCGGGAGCTTTGGTTGCTGATGTCCTAAAGATGTCAAATTTATAATAATTATTGGCTTAGAATTTTGTTTAAGGTGTTGTTATAGAGAGGTTTTTGCTATACAGAGGTCCATTCTGGAGAGGTTGTACTGTAATCATGTGCAGTTTCATTTAAATCTGGCAAGTGATAAAGGAGAACAAAAGGTGACAAACTATGCGACATCCATACAGTCAGGCATCTAGCACAAATCAATATGTCCTCCCATTAAATGTTGGGTGACATATTTATATTATCATAAATCGCAAAACTCACCAGATATTGTCAGGATCTGATCGTAGTGTCTCACAACCAAATACCAAGATATGATGAGCAGTATTGGCATCAGCTATAGCTTCATACTTCACTGAAATATCAAATACACAGAGAATGTTACCAGTCAGAGGTGTTTTTCTTCAGGAAATGATGGCGAGAAGATTGCGCTGTAATCACTAATATGGGGTGGCAATTATGGCGCGAAAAACTAATTACAATAATTATTCTGTTAAGAGACTTTGTAGCGACTATTAATTTTGTGTGCATCATCTACATACATGTTCCAGTTATGGTCAACTTTTAATAGTTCAGGAAAAATGTCAACCTTCACTTCCAAGACATTTTGTTTTCTTTAGAGTCCATCATTCTTGCAAAATGCAGATCAGGGTTACGTGTTTTGTTGTACAAAAATATTATATTAAGTCAGACAGGGAATGCAGCACTCAACTTAACCAGCCGAGCACAGAAAACATTAAAAACACACAAAGCACAATGCCAAACTGAACCAAGTCAGGTATTGATGGTGATCAAGTGTTGAAGGTTTCAAAGCAACAGCTTTAAACTATCAAGTTTAGGACAAAAGTTGACTTAATCATATACCTTAACCAGGCAACACAGAAGCCAATCAAGTGATAACAATCAATCATTTTTTTTCTAAAAATCAGGGCAAAGTATTTGCAAAAGATGGCAGTGAGTACATACCAACATAACCTTCAGCAAGATGATTCTTTGCTTCACCTAACACTTGAGTAGCAACATTATAACCAGAACAAAAATACTGATCATTCTGAAAGTAAAAACAATGTTACCATGACAACACATCCTCAAATGTTTGAGATATATCACGGAGCATTCAACATGATTCTGACCTTTATGCATGAATATGATACAAGGTTCTTTAGGGCTCGACGCTAACACTGGTCCGAGACCAGTGAAAATCCAGAAGGACCAGTGAAAATTCTGGAGGACCACTAACTGTCCTATTTACAAATTTGGCGCTTTTTCCCTGTCAGACCAATGGCCAAAATAGTTAGTGTCTAGGCCTGGTTCTTGCGATGAAAACATAAAATTCCGAGAGCAAATCATGTAATATCTGTTCTTTGAATTTGTGTTGGTATTACATCTCGAGCATCTTTGTAATACTTCCAGCTTACAACGGGGATTATAAATATAGACAATATATTAGCTGTTAAATTATGCTAATAGAAGGTTGTGTCAAATTCTCTGTACTGTAAGTTTTTAACAAAGGGTAATATGACATCCTCCTGGTTTACTAACCAGCAACTGTTTTAGTAGTAGGTCAATATTACATTGACCATTATTGTTCAACCCAGACCTTCAAATCAGGAATCAATGGTTCTACTAAGGCATAATGCCCAAACCTGAACATACATGTAAGACACAAGTCTGCTTCAGTGCCATCCGGACACAAAAACTTGGTTTCAAACCTTGTTCTATTGTCAAAATTCAGCATATAAAATTTCAAATGGACATAACTCAGTCATTACTTGGTATTTTTACATCAAATAACTTTATGTAAAAAAGTTAATTCTTTCTGTTGCAGCAAATCCAGATTAATTTATTCGGGAAAAGTAGGACCCCTGCAGAAACAAGAGATGTTTGTAAAACACGTATGCCCCCATGGCAGCCCAATAGTCAGAAATGATGAAGGTCACAGTGACCTTGACCTTTGACCTCAAAATCAAAAGGGGTCATCTACTGTTGCTGTTCAACCTCCATGTAAAGTTTGAAGATACTAGGTCAAAGCGTTCTTGAGTTATTGAACAGAAACCATTTTAATAGTCAGAAATAGTAAAAGTCAGTGACAATGACCTTTGACCTACTGACCTCAAAATCAATGGGGGTCATCTACTGTTGCGGACCATCCTCCACCTAAAGTTTGAAGATCATAGGTCAAAGCGTTCTTTAGTTATTGAACGAAAACCATTTAAATAGTCAGAAATAGTAACGGTCACAATGACCTTAACCTTTGACCTACTGACCTCAAAATCAATAGGGGTCATCTACTGTTGCTGACCATCCTCCATGTAAAGTTTGAAAATGGTAGGTCAAAGCGTTCTTGAGTTATTGAACGGAAACCATTTAAATAGTCAGAAATAGTAAAGGTCACAATGACCTTGACCTTTGACCTACTGACCTCAAAATCAATAGGGGTCATCTACCATTGCTGACCAACCTCCATGTAAAGTTTGAAGATCCTTGGTCAAAGCGTTCTTGAGTTATTGAACAGAAACCATTTAAATAGTCAGAAATAGTAAAGGTCACAATGAACTTGACCTATTGACCTCAAAATCAATAGGGGTCATCTACTGTTGCTGACCAACCTCCATGGACATTTTGAAGATCCTAGGTCAAAGCATTCCTGAGTTATTGAACGGAAACCATTTTATACGACCGACAGACAGACAGACCGACCGACCGACAGACATGTGCAAAGCAATATACCCCCTCATCAAAGATGGGGGGCATAATTAAGTGCTCTATTCAAAGCCAACTTGTTGCAACACATTGCAAGACTTTCAAATTAATTCATTAGACTATGAGCTTATAATTTACCATTACAATGTATTAAGTAAAGGTTTTGATTGCAGACTGACGTTATGTCAATACCAATCATCAGAAACAGGTCGTCCCTTTGGCGCAACAAGGTTGTATCTCACTATATAGTGTATAGCAGGCCCTTTCCCAGAGACAGAAGCGCTGTGATACCCAAGCACCTTAAATCCTAGAATGGTGTCTTTAAATCAGTAGAGGTGCTAATATTTTGGTCTGTATTGTGTTATTTGAGTGATTATTGCTTGTACTGTGTGAAAAAGTGCTTAAATTGTCCTTTAAATTAACGATAACCATGCAGTTATCACTTTTATATATTTTACCCATTCTAGTGGATCTGTGTAAACTCAAATCCTAGCAATGCCCCAGCACCTTTAAACATTTCTGGGGAAGAGCCTGGTATAGAGAGATAAAACTTTGTTGTGCCAAAGGGACGAGTCTGGTGTTACTCTGACACAATTCCTCACCTTTTTCGGATGTGCTCCATTCATGAGTAAATCATATGTACAAACATCACTAGGTAAGCCTGTTTTATCAGTAATATCACAATTTCTTGGTCCTTGGCTCCGTACACAATACACAAGCGCACACAATATTGTCACAAACAGTGGGAAATGTTTCAAATATTCCATTGTTGCTTATGTTGTATACGTTGTTCAGTTAATGCACAGGGTTTTCAATTCTACAGCACTTGTTAGTAAGTTAAATGCATGTAATATATGTAAGTTTAGGTCCAATACCACACAGCTGATTGAACTGGATGTCTGAAAACACAAGAACAAAGTAAAGGTCAAGGGTAAAAAAATCTACTCATCTAACTTGCTGTTGCCATAATCCTTTAGTCTCAGGTAAATTCTTCAAGATGTCCCTCCTTGTTGATGTTTTGCATGGTACAAGGTTTTTAGCTTGCACATAGCCAGTGATTTTTTTGGGCTATTTTTAGGGCCGAATACGGGCACCTTCCCCTAGCAAAATAACCTCCATTTTCCCCAAAAATCATAATTTTTTCTTAAAAAGTATGCATATTTTCCCCCTTTTGTGCTCGCTAGTTTCAAAGCAAATACAGTTTTAAAATCAAAATATAAACACTTTTAACCAAAACAATCTTTTTTAATAATTCTCAATTTCACGAATTGTTGGGCTAAACTTTCCCAATTTTAAAGGTGCTGCCTCACAGATCGGGCTAAAATTTTTGTATGGTGTAATTTTTCTACATTACCAAGTATTTATATAATAGAAAGTCATTGGTGGTTGCTTTATGAAAGATTTATGGCATATAAGCAATTTAAATCACTCTTGATATTTGGTACTCAGTATTTTTCTGTTCGAAAATATCGCAGAGTTTCCTTCCTAAATGTTCTGTGAATTATGTAATTCACACATGATAAAACTGTGACTTCAACATACTAAAGCCGAAACATCTGTGAGGTATTCGGTTCGTTTCGCAATTCGTTTTCATCGAATGGAAACAATGTTCAGGCAATTTAAGTGATAGTAGTGCTAATTCTATAGGGTATTAATACCCTATAGAATTTTTGGTGTAAAAATGCTAAATTACTACAAAATGCTGATGTTTCCCAAGTTATTTTTAATGTCAATGTAGTTGTTTATGGCATATACAGGAAACTTTACCAAAATTACATGAATATTTGACAATTTAATTTTATTTTTGCAATACACCAATACGTGAGGCAGTCCCTTTAAAGGCACAGGCTGTTTAATTTTGTTCAAGAAAAATCCCTGATAGCCTAATTTCAGTATAAATACGTCTCAAATATTTACATATTACAATAAAACATATCTGAATATTCATGATGTCAGGGGTTTTGTTTGACCCTTAAATTGTCCTGAAATTAACCCCTGAAATAAATTTCCAAGAACTCCCATTTTGACCCATTAAGATTCTGACAGCAGGGTCATCTCTTTAAATAGAAGGTATCGGTAGCAATATTTTAGGCTAGATTATATAAAATGGTAAAATCAAGACCAACATTATCAAAATAACTCATGAATGAAATCCAGTCCCTATACTGAAACACCTGAAAGTTCAACTTAATTATTCACTTTTTTTTCTTTAATCTCAAAAACTTGTTAATCCAACAAATTCAATCATTAAGATATACAGTATGATAGTACAATCAATACATCTGGTTTTGTTTACAGTAATACAACACTCACTGCAAGCCGTGTAATAAATTAACCGCAACAGATAAAGCATGCAGTTGAGCTGGCTTTTGAAGTTTTAATCGAGAGGGAAAAAAACTTATCACATGTTGAGAACAGAAGGCCAGTGATTTTCCAGATTATCAGGCCCTTCTTCTATCCTCTCCCTTCTTTGATGTGCCCTCCAGTCTCTTTATTTTTCGACTCATGTCCACCAACCCCTTAATTGCCATGCCATCCTGTCCCTTACTTGCCATGCCATCCTGCCCCTTATTTGCCATGCCATCCTGCCCCTTATTTGGGGTGCTCCTATGCCCATTATTTGTCATACCCTTCTGCCCTTATTTGTGGTACCCTTCTGTCCCTAATTGTGGTGCCCTTTCTTTCCCTATTTGTGGTGCCCTTCTGCCCCTAATTAGTCATGCCCTTCTGCCCCTTATTTGTGGTACCCTTCTGCCCCTTATTAGTCATGCCCTTCTGTCCCTTATTTGTGGTACCCTTCTGCCCCTAATTAGTCAAGCTCCCCCTCATTTGTGGTACCCTTCTGCCCCTAATTACATGTAGTCATGCCCTTCCATCCCTTTGTGGCACCCTCCTGCCCCTTATTTGTAATGCCCTTCCACGCCTTATTTGTCATGCCCACCCGTCCCTTATTAGTGGTGCCCTTATACCCCTTATTTGTAATACCCTATCATACCTTATTTGTCATGCTGTCTCAACCATTATGTTTGTAATGTTTTACGCTCCATACCCGTACATTGTAATTGTTAATTAAGAAAGTCATCCATTCTCTGTCCCTTTGACATGTACTCAAATGCAGCAATAGATAGAATCATATATGTGAGTTGTAACCAATTAGATAGCATATCGGTATACATATACAATGTACATAACCATATACAAATGTAGATATCAATATACAGAAGTCCCCTACCGGTTTTAAACCATTTTCAATGCTTCTGTTGCCATAGCAACCACAATTTTGGTTGGAATCAGAATATTTTTGGACGTGCATTATCCCCTTATTGCACCCTGTCCACATACCAAGTTTCATAAACCTAGCTTGGAAACTGTTTGAGTTATATCAGGATCCAGATTTTTTGACTGACAGACGGACGGACAGACTGATTGATGGACGGACGAAGGGCAAACCTATAGTCCCCTCCGGTCAAAAACTGGTAGGGGACTAATAAAATTAAATGTATAAAATATGTACAGCCAGATAAATCACAATACAAGGACAATGTGGAAAACAGCACTAATAAAAAGCACAAAGTTAAACAAAGAGACGTTTCTGCAAATTTTCCTCTAAAAAATATCACACTTATCAGTTTAGCAAAACACACACTAAGTCTTATCAGTTTAGCAAAACACATAATTATCAGTTTAGCAAAAACAGTTAACAGTTTGGAGATTCAAAAGATGCACTTACCAAAGACGATGGATCGATGAATTATCACTATACATGTATATATACGTCCATTATCGCTAGTGTACCGTTCCTTTGTAAACCAATTATCACCTGTCCATAACTACCTGACATATAGAAACATATAATGACAATTACACATATAACATATGCTTATGTTTAAAGCATGTCTACTGGCTGTAAATAAGTTATTAATGACTGTAATGTCTCAATGTTATATGTAACAATTAACATACAACAGGTGATTTGTCTTAATCAGTTATATATGAGCGAGTTAACAATCGTTTGTATTTTACGCACGATTGGTAGGTATTTTAAGACAGGGAGATAAGACGTTAAATTACAGACAAGATCGGAAAAAATATTTGTATTTTAGATTAAAGTTTACTTTTATTCGAATGAATAGACTAGCTACCACATGATGGTCCACATTTCACTAATGGTTTTAAACTTCCAGGTAAAAAATAGGTTTTTTTAATAAAAGTGAATTTAAGGAAAATAAACATTTATTTCCGGAATATAGCATATGGTATAACAATCACAGTGTATAAACGAGTCAACTTCCGGTTATCGCAATAATGAGTACACGTTGAATTGTATAGTATTGCAATAATGAGTACAGTGATGGAAAATCACTGGATGTTTCAATCACAATAATGAGTACACACTGAATTGTATAGTATCACAATAATGAGTACAGTGATTTGGTGTATACGCTGTGACAATAGAAGGCATGCATGTTTTCAAATTAACCCTTATAATGTTTTATGCATGAAAGATTAGCTCCCAGATCCTACAATGTACTTAAGATTACAATGCATGGTTTATGTATTCCTTTGCTGACATGGGATATCTTCAATTATTTAATCTAAAATTATGATGGGATAAAGCACAGTCACGAGTTCGGTTGCGTAGTAATTAAATCATGAGTGCGTAGCACAAGTGATTTAATGTACAAATCCGAACAAGTGACTGTGCTTTATTATAGATAAAACACAGGTACATATTCAATATGTTGATTCTAAAATAGCTAATATTCCCCATTTGACAACACACAAAGACATAAAACCCAGCACTTTTTTCTTCCACAGAAGATTTATTTGAAGTTTGAAGTCATTCAGTCGTAGCTGTGATTTATTAGCAGTTCGTGCACATCATTGTTTCTTCTTTGTGTATATAGCTGACACTGCTTGTTGCGTTAGAATCAATAATATAAGCAAAGTATAAATAACATACTTTTTATGTAAATGACACAAATATAGTCCAGTCAGGGTAAGAATAGAGTGACGCAGCGGTCGAGTCCACTATTACGGTGTAAACAAAATTATAAAAGTTTACACAGACAGCTATAATTTCAATGCTAAACTAACAAACTATATTCGCACTATCTGTTCTGACAATAGTTGTAATATTTTGTGTACACATAAACGACTACGTCACTGTCACCATATCCTAACTGGACTGTACAATATACATACTCACACCACATGCAGTATAAATATCAATCAGCAAAGTTAAAAATATACGGCAATCACTCAAGTTCATCAAATACAGTTGCAATTTGACGTGTAAGTATTTAAACTTTATAGAACAGCGATCAACAACAATGTTTATATGAAGGAGTTCAAGGACTTGTTTTTAGATTGATCACTTTTAAACTTTACTTGAAACTGCACACACATACCAGTGAGTATACATACTGTATCTAGAACAAAGGGAATAGAGTAGGACATCTGCATATCTGCATGTACAATCTGTTTACATAATAAACACAAGATCTAATATGAATAATTTTAAATGATAACAAGAGCTGTCCATAAGACAGCATGCTCGACCATTCGCAGCAATTTGTCAAATGGATTAAGTTCAAAACAGGCTATAAGTTATACAACTTATTTTCAGTGCATTATCATTCATGATTAATAGTATATGAGATATAACTGGTCGGAATCAGTGAATGTAACGTGCATGTAAAACTTTAACCAAGAAACGTCTTAGTAACAAAGGGGCATAACTCAACTTTAAGTCAAAATGGAGTTATTGCACTTGACCAGTACTGTTGACTTATGATGATGAGCAAGTGTTGTTAGTTACAATGCGATATCATTGATACTATATGAGATATAGTACTAAACGTAACTTGCACGCAAAACTTTAACCAAGAAAAGTCTAAGTTTAAAAGGGGCACAACTCTACTGAATATCAAAATAGAGTTATTGCTTTTGACTTATGAAACTTTTAGAAAGGACCACCCAAGGAACATTCCTGTGAAGTTTGGAAGAAATTGGACAAGTGGTTTAGAAGGGGAAGTTGTTTGAATGAATTGTTGATGAAAGTTTGCAATGACGGACAGATGACGGCCAAAGACCGATCCCAAAAGCTCACCTTGTTAGTATGTGACAGGTGAGCTAAAAGGCAGTATTGAGTAATGTTTCTTGCTTTACAGAGTCAGCTTGGTGGTGAACAAGTGTTGCAAGTTTCAAAACATAAAACCAAGTTATTTTCTATGTCCATGACAGGTCATAATTCTTCCAAAAGGTAGGACAGAGTTATAGATCTTGCTTTGATGGTGAACAACTTTCAAAGCAATAGCTTTGATACTAAGGAGTAAAGGAGAAAATTTGACCTCAACATACATATGTAACCAAGGTATTTTCAGAGTCCAAGACAGTCATAACTTTTCAAAAACGCTGGATTTAGTTATGGGCCTGGTTTTAAGGCAGGTATAATCTGTATTGATGGTGAACAAGTTTAGAAAGTTTCAAAGTAACAGCTTTGATAGTTTAGAATCAAAGTTGACCTAAACATAAAACTTAAACAGGTAATGCTGATCAACACCTACCAAGTGATGACAATAACTATGAGCTAACAATATGGCAGACATCTAAAGGGGATATTCCCATATTTTTTTCATTTCCTAATATTGCAATTTAACTGTAGACAGTATAGTCATTAATTACACTCATTACGGTACTGATTTATATTTTTATAAATGCTAAAAATGCAGAAGAACCCTTAGCTAAAATTGTACTGATCATTTTATATTCCAGATGCTTTTAAATAACAAAAACCTTGAGAGTACTGGTTACAATATAAGTAAAATGTAATACAAATGTATTATGCAACGACCCTAAAGCTTATCACAGCATTTCTCGTGTTGTGTTGTTTGTGCATGTACTTTTTAATTATTGATGGCCTTGTTGTAAATAAGATATGTATTTTTCTATTATATATATGTCTTGACATGTTACCTTCAGAAAATAAAGATTTTATTATTATTAATTTAAAGCATCAATTTTCTTAAATCATGTGTTAATACAACTACTAGTGAGTAACTTTGACTTGTTTGGCCAAAATCTGTTCAGCGGTTTTGGAGATAACATTTGAAGAAATTTCGCTCTTAAAACCAATGTTTGACCCTGTGACCTACAGTACATACTAGTATGCACCAATTAGAAAAGTTGATACTGTTGCTTAAAGAGGACCATATAGCAACCATTTAAGTTCTTGTAAAGTTTGGTCACAATTCATTTAGTGGTTCAGGAGATGCTGCTCAGCATGTGCAATCGTGCATAAACAGTGTTTGAAGTGATGTAACATAATATTCTTATTTGAAAGAGGTTACACCTCTTAATCAAGCTCTTAGTAGCATTCAATCCAGTTGCCTTTTTCCGTATGTTACATGAACATAGACAGGGCCACAGCATTTATGTTGTGTGTTTCATCAGAAATAGACAGTTCTAACATCTCGGAAAAGTTACAGTAGCATGGTTCATACACAATACTTACACAAAGTTCAAGGACTTTTCAAGGTTTGTTCAAGGTAAAAGTGTTTCTGTTTCATATTTTACGAAGATAATGCGTCATTTCGACAACATCAATACACGTCTATGTATATTCAAGGCTGTTGGCCTAAATTCAAGGATTTTCAGTTAAATTCAGGCACCATTTTTTCAAGGCAGCACTTAATTCAAGTACTTTTCACGGTTGAAATCAAATTCAAGGACCTTTCCAGGCCTGAGCAATCCTTGACTTTTAATATTGATAGAAATATCCTTATATACGTGAGAAACAGTATGTAAAGTTTAGCGAGGATCTGAATTTAATCAATATTGTTGATCATAGATTTCTTTTAATATTAATCAATATAGGTTCATATAGTTTAACCTATCAACTGACTGTACACCTTAAAGTGACCTATTTTGTTGGTAATGTATACAGTAATCAATATACAGTCAGGACTCGTTACAACGACACCCGATATACCGTCAATTGCGTTATAACGACACCAATTGGTGGTTACGAATTCTATACAACGTTAATAGTATCCGTTATAACGACATATTCACTTACCGACACCGACAGCAAAAAGATGGGAACGAATCCATTGTTTACACAGTAATTAATACTCGATATACTGACACTATCAAGGGACTATTTTTCACACCTGAACTATTTATCGGCTTCACAAAGTCACCGTCTGAGCAAGGGGCCTAATTATGTAATTACACTTGTGAAAATCATCTTAATTGCTCTCTTTGTAATAGTGGAACCTTTCACACTCGAATCACAGTTTGAGTGCTTACGGCTCGCGCATTCGTAATCAAGGGAGATAAGCGAAGTCATCGCATATATTCGTATTTTAGAAATCGTACAGTTCACAAAATAAACGATGTTAATCGAGATTTCTCGACTTGATTTATTAATACATCAATGCTTAAAGACGATAGGGTAAAATTTGTAACAAAATGAATTACCAAATTATTCTCTAGATCGTTAGATTTTATAGTTTACAGTAGTAGTATCCGGACATCTTTAAATTCGGACGCCTTTTATTTTGGAGCTCTCTCAAAATATTGTATTTTATTTTAAATATTATTTTATGTAATTATGATAATTTCATACTGCTGATTTTGCTGATTATGTCAATTTTTGTGACATAATAAAGTATGTTAATCATTAATTGATTTCTATGAAACAATCTCCAAATCAAATTTCTCGTCACTAGTGAAATTCAGTATAATGACAAATTTGTTATAACGACATTTTGATCAGGAACAAACAGTGTCGTTGTATCGAGATCTGACTGTATTACTGTTTATGAGAGAATTGTTTCTTATATGTACTATCATTCATTTACTTGGCAACAACATTAATATAGTTTAGTGATCTTATATATGAGATGTCCATTGTTCTTTTTGTTGTTTTTTTTCCGTTGCTTTCATGTATGCTGTCATTTTCAAGGAATGAATGCCTCTTTTGCTGCATGTTATTGCTTTGTGTGCATGTTTATTTTTATTAAGCTGAAATCAGTTTTATTCAGTACTTCTTAGTGTTTAACTCGAAACTTGTACCTTCCGGGTATATATGCTGCTCATGTCTGTTTTATGTATGTAAATATGATTTAACCCTGTCAGATGCCTGTTGAATTTTTCTTAAATATTTAGTTATGGGGTTCTATTTATACTCCCCATGAATGTTATATAAATGTGCTTTAGTGTCTAGCTGCTATATATTCTTTTATTCCAGTTATATCTGATCACTTTGTTTTTTTTAGGTCTTTAACAAATTATATTATATTTCTCTTAACTTCTTCATACTGCTTTGCATGTGTTTAACTGTTTATATCTGTATAAGCTTATAAGTGCCCATGTCTTCCCGCTGTTAATGTTATTCAAACTTTTCTTTTTATGCATTGAATATTTTCTTTTATTTTATTTTTGTCTCATTTATGTACATACATATAACAAACACAGTTAACGTAACAGGTAAAACTAAGTACACAACCATTCAATCTTGAATTATAAGAGACGTTTGATTATCATATAATAATCTGATTATCTTAATTCCATATCTAATTCTTCACAAATGTGAATGTGATACTGTGCTTACTCTGTATAATTATAATTTACGGGTATGTGATACTTCTTTTATTATATATAGATTGTTTGTTTGCATGTTACTGGATAGTCAATGTTTATGTCGGATACAAGCTTTAAGCTTATGTTATATGTATTAACTCATAACCGACTTTAAATAAAGATTTCTCATCTTATCTTTGTCCAGAATAAAGTGTCAAACTCAGACTGCCATAAGACTGTATTTATGAATTACTTATCCTGTTAATCAACCAGGAAATAGTCCACTTTCAACTTTTTTTAAAAATTCAACACATGTACAGTCAGATCTCGTTATAACGACATCCGATATACTGACAAATTCATTATACCGACATCAAATTTGGGGACAAAAGTATTAAAATGCTTTTTGTATCAATTCAGTATACTGACATATTCGTTATAACGACATTTTTCTTGGAAACAAACAGCGTCGTTGTATCGAGATCTGACTGTATCATGATCTGTATCAATAAAACAAGCATTGTTAAAATGTAATCAAAGGGTAAATAACAAATCATATTGAATCCAGAAAAAATCTTGTAATATTCCCCAAAGAGTACCCTATATTGATCGGTCACTTGATGAATTTGATTATTTCCAATACGATTTCATATTTTTTAATGAAATATCTCGAGTCATGAGACTTGTAATAAACTTCAGGAAGACTTGACGAGATTTTCACAAAGAGGCTATTTGCTGCCTTCTGGATTTTCACAGTATTTAAATCTGCTTCATTTAAAGCAACCCTTGGTCAAATTTAGCGAAGGTGGGTAATCTATTTTGTCCATTATGTGTCTTGAATGTTGTTACAAGTATAAATAATTTAGACGATTCATCAGTCAAATGTGAAATATACCACATTTTCTGTGACCTTTCCTGGTCAATGATTTTTCAATCGATGGAATTAAATTGCTTTGACTTTATTTTCAGATCCTTATTTATGGTTATTTTTTTTATAAATCATTATTTTTTATCTTTGGGATGTTCTCTATCTGCTGCAAATGATCAAACAATTAAAGTTGTGTTATATTTGTACACGAAAAAGGAAAGAAACAGGGTTAAGGGAGTAGAGTCTAATCTGAAGTGCAATCGTGCAATTTTCGTAAAAAAGCGTTTTTTGTCTTCAAATTAAAGTTGTTGAATAAAATAAGCATTGTATTATTATGCATTGAAGTTCAACCCAAAATAAATATTGATAAAGTGAATTTATTGAAGCATGGCAGCATTTTTATTGCAAATCTTACTCGTTCACAAACAAAAGTCAACATGGCATTAAGAGTCAAAGTTTGTTGTCGGGGACATAGCCAATAGTATAAGGAACAAACTCTTACAAAGAAATAATTATGTAACAAATTCATGAACTTGTATCATGCAAAAAAATCAATTATCATCAATGACCTTGCAAACTGAAAATAGAAAAATGGCAATGTTTCTTGAATATCTTTGTAAGTATACATTTTTCAGTCTTAAACTTAGTAAGAGTTTGTTCCCTAGAGTTATATTGTAAGAATGATATACATTTTAGCAAGTACCCTTGGGCAGTTTTTGTGTTTGCGAACAAGCAAGATTTATAATGAAAATGCTGTCATACTTCAATAAATTCACTTTATTAATATTTATTTTTTGTTTAACTTCAAGGGTATATGTAGTGCATTATAATGCTCTATGCTTACTGTACCCATCAAATATCAATTTGAAGAATAAAATGCATTTGAAAAAAGCATGCACCCACCCACTATTGATCATATTCCATGTCCTTAACAGAACTCGATTAAACCAAAGAGAACAATCAAACTGAAACGGCTGATAATTCTGTCATAATTCTGCTAATGTTAGACTCATGTATCCATCCTTTGTTATGATTTTTGTAATACTTATTTGTAATCGTCTTTTTTTTCAGCTTAAACTAAAGAAGTACTGGACTGCTAGTGAATGCGAAAGGCATAGGCTTTTTCATGTATATGCCATTAAATAAAGTTAAAGCTATCAAAAATGGATGTTAAGACCTTGGAAGCTATAAAAGATCATATATCATTATTCGCAAAAACATCACATTTTTTCTACTTTCATTTTGCATTTGTCAATAAGGTTGTGCATGAAACAAGTTTATAAAGTCTTCAAGTCTGTCAATTTATTCTTTATAACAGTTTGTTCTTCATACTATTGACTACCTCCTCATCTGCAAACTTTTACTCTTCATGGCATATTGCCTTTGTTAGTGCACTAACAAGATTTGCTATGAAAGTGAAGTCAACACTGGTCAAGCTTGTTAACTGGTTTAAAACTAGAGTTATCTCAATTTATTATATTTTCAACTTCACCCTGTATCACATATACATGTATTTTCTTCTAATGCAAACTGAAATGTAACAATCACCATGAGTGCAGCGTGTTATGTGCACACAAAGAGCCTGATAAACAAAACATCCGAAATAGCCTGTCCGAAATTAGGACAGTTGTCAAATGGTAACAGATGTCTCATAGTGATAACCCATTTGGTTAACTTCTACAATGCCCAATTAGATGAGTCGGATATGTGAAATGTTTACTACATCATAAAATAATTGTAAACAGAAAAAATGAAAGCAAAATTACCTTTTCTTATTTTGTTGACATCGGAAGTTATTCTGGTTACAATCAACGCGAAATGGTCCAATAAACGAAATGGCACAATAACGTAATGTGACTCCCCTCATTTACTGTTGTGTAGCCACGAGTTAACATACTTATCTGAGTTCACAAGTGAAGTAAACTTTCGCTTGAAACATATTTCTGGTTGTTTATGCTTTTTGTGAGAGAAAATGATCTGACGACATGACGTCAAATTGACCTTACATCAGACCACGCACGTTAATTAAATTAACGTGCGTGATCAGACGTCATGACATATAATTTATAATTATGTTGCCTATCGTTGACGTAACTTTTTATTTGTAGCTTTTGACAAGTTCTTAATTGGATGTGTATATCGTAGCCCTAGTAACGGCGTCGAAAATACAAAAGATCTACTAATGCTACTAAACAACATAGTACTGAAAAAATTTACCCACCTACTTATAGTAGGAGACTTAAACAATAATAGCATCAATTGGGAGGACAAAACTATGGTGGCATATTTCTGCCACCAGATAACTACTTAATTATTTAGATAATTAAGTGGTTAACGCGTTAGGTAACTAGATAACAACTTAATTATCTCGATATTTATGTGGTTAATGCGTTAGGTAACTAGATAATATTTCAAGTAAAATAAATATCTGAACAGAGAAAAAATGCATGATAGTGCCAGTAACTGCCACTACTTAAACCATTTCAACATGTACCTGCTAAGTTATTAACGTGTTACGTATCTAGTTATCATGATAATTATCTAGAAAAATAAATGGTTATCTTATTAACGCGTTAAGTATCTAGTTAACCAGATATTTATGTGATTATCTAGATAAATAACGCGTTAACCAGATAATTATCTAGATAATTAAGTAGTTATCTTATCAACGCGTTACGTATCTAGTTAGCGTGATAATTATCTAGATATTTATCTGGTTAACTAGATAAATAACGCGTTAACCTGATAATTATCTAGATAGTTAAGTAGTTATCTTATCAACGCGTTACGTATCTAGTTAGCGTGATAATTATCTAGATATTTATCTGGTTAACTAGATAAATAACGCGTTAACTTGATAATTATCTAGATAGTTAAGTAGTTATCTTATCAACGCGTTACGTATCTAGTTAGCGTGATAATTATCTAGATATTTATCTGGTTAACTAGATAAATAACGCGTTAACCTGATAATTATCTAGATAGTTAAGTAGTTATCTTATCAACGCGTTACGTATCTAGTTAGCATGATAATTATCTAGATATTTATCTGGTTAACTAGATAAATAACGCGTTAACCACTTATCTATAAATAGACGTTCATTCGGAAACCCTCGCGCATGTCTTTTGTTTGGAATATAGGAATGTTCAGTCGCTCAAACACGGAACACAGTACATTTAATAAAGAAGTGTTGATGGCTGCCTTTCCCCAAAATATTCATAAATTCTTTGTGAGAATAGTTCTATGACCGATACCAGTATCAGTTGTGAACTTTAACTTTAAATACAATGTAGTGTATTTTATCATCACGTTTAATTTGACATGTTTAAGTACATATGTTGATTCAAGGAATTCAAGAGAGGAGATGTAACATGATACTCTAGCCTGTCATATATACATACTCTACTCTGTCTATTTTTATGTTAGCTCGTTCTTAGTGATTTACAATAAATAGTTAGAATGCATTGCTTGTCATTCATATACTCCTGGATAGAACAGTTAATATTACTGTCCCCAAATTTGCATCGTAGACCCGTCGCACGTCCGTCGTACGACAATTGTGAAAGGCGTTTAACGTTAATTTTTCATAATCTTTACATATCAGAGTACAACTGAAACATTTATACAACAATACAGAATGATAAAACATAGCCTATAGTCTATTTTGATATACTGTTATATTTACAACACCCCAACCTAAGATAAGAAAAGCTAAGATGACAAAAGCTGTCTGCTTGTTGATAAACACAGTGAAATATGAAACCTGACTCTTAATTCTGGTAATTTGTTGTTGAACAACACACTGTTCATGGAAACAATGGTACTGACGTTACGCACAATGTTGTAACATGACGTTGACGTTAATTTACGTCACACACATTTTTTTTAATCCTAACGGTTTTTGTACATTCGTAGCGTGTGGTCACAACTCGTGTGTACCCCGTACGATTTTAAAGAATGCAGGTGTGCGATATCCGTACGGGCATCGTTTTATATTAAATAAGGTATAAGAAAGAAATATCTTGACGGACACGTCTCCATAAAATGTTAGATCCGAGGATAATAAGAGAATACGATAGTAATAATACGATAGTACGATGATGATAACACGAGAATACGATGGTACGATGGTAATTATAGGAGAAAATGACAGTACGATAGAGATATTGCGACAATGCGATAGTGATAACGCGATACTATATCGCATTGTCATTATCGAACTGTCATATTCTCGCGTTATCACTATCATATTCTCGTATTTTAATCATCGTACTATCGTATTATTGTTATTGTGCCATCGTATTCTCGCATTATCATCCATATTTTACTGACGAGTTGCAGTATCAACAGAATAGCAGTGAATGTTGTAGTGTTTACAACAATGTAATATATAATAACATGTACATTCGAAATAAAGATATTTAAATTTTGTGTACAAATGTTTTGTTATGCTCGCTCTGTCTGATACATTCCCCCCGCTATTCTTTTCCCGTGAATTGACTAGATGGTAGTTATTTCGCAATGTCTATTTATAGATAAGTGGTTAACGCGTTATTTATCTAGTTAGTAACTTAACTACATATCTTTCTATATAGTTATCTGCTTAACTAGTTACTTAACGCGTTAATAAGATAATCACATAATTATCTAGATAATAATCTGATTAACTAGTTACTTATCTAGTTAGCAACATAACTATGTAGCTATTTATCTGGTTAACTAGATACCTAACGCGTTTATATCATAACAACTTAATTTTCTAGATAATTAAGTGGTTAACGCGTTATGTAACTAGATAACAACTTAATTATCTAGTTAATTATCATGCTAACTAGATACATAACACGTTGACAAGTTAACACTTTTCTAAAGAGGTAAGAACTGGCAGTTGGTGGCAGTATCATGTGTTTTTTTCTAGATAAGATACTGTTTATGAATTAACTTATTATCTAGTTACCTAACGTGTTAACCACTAAATTATCTAGATAAGTATGCTGCTATCTGTTGGCAGAAATATGCCACCATACAAAACCACTCCAAAAAACGAAACTCGTATAGATAGCATCTTCCTAGAGGGAATAAGGGGCCTGTTCCTCTATCAGCATGTTAGAAAATCAACCAGGCACAGAGAGGAAATACCCCGTCTATACTTGATTTGATCATTACAAACGAGGAAAGCATGATTGATGTTAATTAATTATTACATACCTTCCAGGACTAGGAAAAAGTGACCACTTATTGTTATCATTTGAATTAATGTGCAACTACGAAACAAAACAAAATAAAAGCCAACAGTAAATGTACAATAAGGGCGTCTACAAGGCCATGATTGATGAAATGAAATCAGTAGACTGGAGCTCAGACGAAAACTGTGGAGTTGGGGCGGTATGGAGCAGATTTGCAGAAAACCTTTCTCAAATAATCGAAAAACATGTTCCAAGACGCAAAGCTGATACATATCGGACTCATACACACGTTAGTAAAGAAGCGAAACAAGCCATTCGTGAAAAAAGACAAAAATGGACCAAATACAGTAATTGTATAAACCACTACACCTATGAAAAATACAATTGTTAAGCGAGCAAGAAATAATGTTACATATGATATCAGAAAATCCAAACATGAATATGAAAAAAACATACATTTGTAGTTGAAAATATCAAAACAAATAGTAAAATGTTCTGGAAGTATGTTAGGTCAAACACTAAAACCAGCGTACAAGTAAACAGTCTTGAAACTAAAACAGGAGAAATACCGTCTGCCGACACAGAAGTAGCTACAACTTTAAATGAACACTTTGCTAACGTATTCACCACTGAAGATATGAGTAATGTCCCA
The DNA here is from genome assembly GCA_947247005.1 of Spisula solida. Lineage (NCBI taxonomy): Eukaryota > Metazoa > Mollusca > Bivalvia > Venerida > Mactridae > Spisula > Spisula solida. Next base: position 22,529,398 of record OX365951.1, read on the forward strand.
ACTATGGAGGAAACTAATATTGGAAGCACACTAGAGAATCTAGAAATTACTGAAGATATGGTGAAAAAAGCCTTGAATGATCTAAACCCTACGAAAGCCCAAGGACCAGATGGTATCCACTCGAGAATATTGGTTGAATGTAAACAAATGGTAGTCAAACCATTGACTGACATCTTTAACAAATCACTACAATGTGAAAAGTTACCTGTCATATGGAAAAGCGCTAATGTAACAGCAATATACAAAGCCGGTCCAAGAATAAAGGCAGAAAACTATCGACCAATAAGTATTACTCAAATTAGCTGTAGAATCATGGAAAAATACTAAGAAATGAAATTGTGAACCACCTAGAGAACAATGATATGTTGTCAAAACATCAACATGGGTTCAGGAAAAACCACTTCTGTACTACTCAACTTCCAGAATGTAAAGAAGATTGGAGTAGTGCAATTGATAATAATAAGAAAGTTGACAAAATATACTTGGACTTTAAGGCTGCCTTTGACAAAGTTCCGCACAAAAGACTAAGTGATTCTATACAAATCCCTCATTAGACCTCATTTAAAATATGCGTCACCTGTGTGGTCTCCTGGACTCAAAAAACACAACATGTCTATAGAAAATGTACAAAGAAGGGCAACTAGAATGGTAAAATATATAACAAAAATGTCATATAAAATGAGACTTTTAAAATTAGGAATCCCAACATTAGAATACAGAAGGGCAAGAGCAGATATAATACAAGTATATAAAATTCTAAATGGGAAAGATATTGTAGAAAAGGATAAAATTTCCACAATGCTAAACCAGAGTAATACAAGAGGTCATGATAAAAAACTGTTAAAAAAACGTGGCCATACTAAAACAAGACTTGGTGCATTTAGTTACAGAGTTGTAAACTTATGGAACAAATTATCCCTTGGAGTTATAAACGCACCTACAGTTAACTGTTTCAAATCTAGATTAAATAAACTATGGAAAGTAGACAACAAATTTGAAGCAGACTGCTATAAATAATTACAAATAAGGGTCAGTAGTTTGGGCAGGGTCTAAAAAGATTAAGGCATGTAAATAGTTTTAAAGTAGCCTTCATAGGACATTACATATGAAAGCAAATTTTTAAAGAGTGTATCAAATAGTAAACACATATGACTTTATATGAGTTTAAAATATGTGTGTGAAAACACAAAACAGTGTGTGTGTGAAAAAGTGAAAAAAAAATTTAACAAGTGCGGAACCGGAAGGAATAAAAATGAAAACAAAAGAAAAGTGAAAAAAGGACCTTCAAAAACTATATAGTTTATATAGTCAAATGACTATTATATGGTCTCTACACCTCATGAACCTCATGACACATGACCCAGCGTCAAGAACAGTAAAATTATCGAAATGACCATTTTACAGCCTTGAAACGTTGAATTACCTATTTCTTCTTTCACTATAATTTCGCCCCTATAAGACAAGAAAACTCGCTTTTCATCCGAGAGGTCCGGGTTGGAATACTAGGTTTCTATAGTGACAACGTGCGTTAAACCCCTGATGAGCCATGTAGGCTAAATGTATTGGGAGGGAGGGGGGTAATTAAATTTTTGAGGTTTTATTACCGTTTCGTCATTTTTTATGTTTGATATATAGATCTACATGTATATATATGTTTCGGGGACGAATCTTGAGCACTTATTGTTTATAATGAATTTTTGGGATTAAATCTTATTTAGATGCTACGAATATAAAAAAGTATAGTTTACTCAACTTATAGTGTCAAGCCATCGATTAGAAATTGAATCCGGTAGATGGACTAAGCCTAACAAGATACCGAGAAATGAACGAAAATGTAAAATTTGTTATTCATTAGAGGACGAGTTTCCTTTCATACTAGAATGTCCTCTCTATAATAATTTACGAAAACTATACATTGATAAATATTTCTGGAAAAGGCCAAATGTACCAACATTCATTGAACTTAATTTAAACATCAGGAAATCAGCCTCTGGTTATTGTAACCTTCGTTTAAGTATTTAAAACCCAAGTCCCATGAGCTTCAATTTGGTCACCATTTTGCTGGAATTTCACAGGAGATATTTTATTTACTTTGTGTTCTTTGAGCCTCGGACAACCAATGGTAATTTTAGCAGTGCAACCAGAACCCGAGCCTTGATGGAACACCATAGCATTTTCTCTTCCATGAAAACGACGCGGACTATCTTTTTTACGGAAATTGCTCAAGAACCTTGCCAACGACATCTATATGCAAAGAGCATACATATCTCCCGTATTCTTTGATATATGTCATGCAAGGCATTGACCGCCCGAAGGAATGATCCCATTATTGATAAAAAATAAAAACTAGAAATTCGTGCCCTCGGGCAAATTATGTCGAGCCTCGGCGCACGTTGAAAAATGGCTACAACTTAAATTAGCCTTCAATTTGACCTTTGACCTTCAACTGTGACCTTGACCTTTGAGATAGGAACCTGGGGGTTGGGCATGACACTCCGCCTCATGGAGGTTAACATTCATGCCAAATATAAGAAAGATTGGTCAAAGCATGACAAAGTAATGGTCCGGACAAGCTTCAATTTGACCTCCAACTGTGACCTTGACCTTTGAGATAGGAACCTGGGGGTTGGGCATGACACTTCTCATCATGGAGGTGAACATTCATGCCAAATATAAGCAACATTGGTCAAAGCATGACAAAGTTATGGTCCGGACAAGCTTCAATTTGACCTTTGACCTCCAACTGTGACCTTGACCTTTGAGATAGGAACCTGGGGGTTGAGCATGACACTCCTCCTCATAGAGGTGAACATTCATGCCAAATATAAGCAACATTGGTCGAAGCATGACAAAGTTATGGTCCGGACAAGCTTCAATTTGACCTTTGACCTCCAACTGTGACCTTGACCTTTAAGATAGGAACCTGGGGGTTGGGTATGACACTCCTCCACATGGAGGTGAACATTCATGCCAAATATAAGCAACATTAGTTAAAGCATGACAAAGTTATGGTCCGGACAAGCTTCAATTTGACCTTTGACCTCCAACTGTGACCTTGACCTTTGAGATAGGAACCTGTGGGTTGGGCATGACACTTCTCCTCATGGAGGTGAACATTCATGCCAAATATAAGCAACATTGGTCAAAGCATGACAAAGTTATGGTCCGGACAAGCTTCAATTTGACCTTTGACCTCCAACTGTGACCTTGACCTTTGAGATAGGAACATGGGGGTTGAGCATGACACTCCTCCTCATGGAGGTGAACATTCATGCCAAATATAAGCAACATTGGTCAAAGCATGACAAAGTTATGGTCCGGACAAGCTTCAATTTGACCTTTGACCTCCAACTGTGACCTTGACCTTTAAGATAGGAACCTGGGGGTTGGGTATGACACTCCTCCACATGGAGGTGAACATTCATGCCAAATATAAGCAACATTGGTCAAAGCATGACAAAGTTATGATCCGGACAACCTTCAATTTGACCTTTGACCTCCAACTGTGACCTTGACCTTTGAGATAGGAACCTGGGGTTTGGCATGACACTCCTCCTTGTAGATGTGAACATTCATGCCAAATATAAGCAACATTGGTCAAAGCATGACAAAGTTATGGTCCGGACAAGCTTCAATTTGACCTTTGACCTCCAACTGTGACCTTGACCTTTGATATAGGAGCCTGGGGTTGGGCATGACACTCCTCCTCATAGAGGTGAACATTCATGCCAAATATAAGCAACATTGGTCAAAGCATGACAAAGTTATGGTCCGGACAAAATCGGACGCACGCACGCACGCACGCACATACACCAAAAGTGGCGACTAAGTCTCGCTCACCGCAAGCGGGCTCGACAAAAACCAAGATATATTGCCACATAAACTAATACCATACCAAACCATTAACCCAGGTGAAAATGCATCTCCGTTGTTCAAACTTCAATTTATTTAGGTTTGAAGCATTAGCTAGGGTGTACGAAACAAACATGACGTCAACAATAACTACAGCTCATTTATAAGGTGGCTCGGGACTTTCCGAGCTCGAAATCAAAAGTTTACATATTTGCTTGAAACTTTGTACGGACGTATATCATACCCATCTGCGTTACGTGGTAACGTTTTTATTACAATGACGTTACATGACGTCGCTTTTTGGTGCCGTTTTTTGGACCCAGTGACACAATCATACCGTACATTGATTATGACTGCATAACTTTTTCATTTATTCGCAGATTTTAAATTTGTAAATTGAGTATTAATGCCCGATAAATTACCTTTCTGATTATATGTTTTTCTTACATTTGATTAACCAAAAATAAATATTGTAAGCGGAAATCGGGCAAAAGACGTCAGAAACGTCAACAAATTACTACGTTTTTTCCTTTTCCACAGCCAAGACGGTGATATTGACGGCATGACTGAGCACGTCATTTCAGAATCTGGTTCTCAATTTATAATATACATTTGTACATAAAGTAGCTATGAACAGGGCATTTTTCCTTTGGCATGAATTATTTTGGCTATGATTATGTCGACAGTGCCTGTAGATACTACACACTCAACAATTTAATCATATTTGGCTACCGATTTTCCGTACGCTGAGCAAACAGCTGTCTGTCTTGAAGTCAAAAAGACCATGTCCAAGCTGTCAAAAAACTGGAAGACCTAATTTCAGCTCTGAAAAAGCCGAATGACCTAGTGTGTCCTTCAAATAAATTTATTTTCGTAGCCGAAAAGTCAAAGCTTGTGAAAAAATGGCACTTTGAAAGTTTCGTATACATGTACAAATATAGCGGCGCACGGAATATTTTTTTATTAAAAAGCTAAGTATTCTAGATAATGTGTTGTAGTTAATACTGATATGTGTGTTTCCGACACACAATATTTCTTTATTTTTTGTCGTCGTTTCTGTATTCTAGTTTTCCATTGAATTCGTTTTATAAAGTCCTCAGAAATCGAGCCTGATGTTCGCGTAAATCATAAATTTATATATTAAGCTAGAATCTACATGCATATCCTACTGTCGTCACTACGAACCTATCATACTGTATATCTAGATGTCGCTGTAGTCTACGATCTCGTTAGAACTAACTCAATGCCGGGCAGCAAATTGGTAATTTGCAAAACGTATTTCAAGAACCTGACGGGAAACGGCCCCGTTTGCTAGAAAAGAAATGATCAACCGAACCCGCCTACAGAGTCTATGTAGATGCTATGGGCTAGTCGTGCGGACTCACTACACTTTTAAAGCGGCATAATCCACTATATATACTGGTCAGTGAAGTGCTTAAGCGAAAAAAAGAATCCAAGGCGCGCACCAATAGGTAAAGCATCATTGGGTTCGACTTTATCGTCTCTTTGAATGGTTGCTGTTGGGTTCATACAGAATCAAACCATCGACTTGAAGCAGATACGGTTAGCTAGGTTCTTATAGCATCGTTCCCTAAGTGTTTGGGTAGCAACCGTGAGGGATGAGTTGTACGGCAAAGCTGTGGTCATGGCCGAATTACAGGATGTGTAGGATTCAAAGCAGAAAGCAGTTCGCCACCAACGACACCGTGAAAACGGTTCCACCTACTCAAACAAAGACACTGTTCGTACCGTTCCTTTGTTGTCCTATCACCATGCACGCTATTTTAGTATTATAAGAAGAGAAAAGAAAGTGTATGCGTTCTACTTTTACCACTGACCGTCTGTCTGCAGGCGCGTAGCTAGACATCTTTTTAGAATACGTTCATCGTCGCTTGTGCCGAGGTGGGGGAGAGGAGATTCCCCCTTTCGCTTTTGGGGGGTTCGAGGGTCCTCCCCTGGGAAAATTTTAAATTCCACAATGCAAATCAGGCATTTTAAATGAGTTTTGAGAACCCAAATACCTGTTCTGCGGACATAAAGTTGACGTTAAAATTTGATAGTTTTTGCATGAAACTGTGTATACTGCACCTCTAGGCAAATTTCGGAATATTTTGCATATAATTCATTTGAATTAGCCAGAAGTTCATTACGCAACTCCGTATTTGCGTACAGGCAGCTACGCGCCTGGTCTGGACTGGCCATTTTGTATACTAGTAGCTATGTTCAGACATATGAACAACGGTTGACACGCAGTTATCATACAGAAAAAACTTCGATGGTCTAAAAACGGGACGTGCAACTAGACTTCTATGAGCATATCTGAATATAATGTGAACAAATAATGTAATAAAATGGGTCTCGTACATTTGTTTGATTTATATTTGAGCTTCATTTTAAAGCAATACTCTGTCAATTAAGAGTTTATTTGCAAATTTATTATCCTAAAATTGACGTTTTTAGAATTAAATAAAGCAACGCTAGAACCCTACAAGAATGCACCAGATTACACCATTATTTTCAAATTTGTTCGACCCCCTAGCACGATGGTGAACCCATATTGTTAGCTACGCGCCTGATGACCATTGATTATGTATTTAAGCGCATACCGTACCATAACATAGTCTCGAAAGTAGGCGCATATTCGATTAACTGTGAACAGACAGCCGATGTATTTAACGGCTATATTTATCTCGTACTATGATAATTGTCTAGCTTGTATATTAGGTGGCAAGTGATTTTACCTGTAGAATAGCCAAAGGGTGTAAATCGATTTAATGTCTAGTGTATGGTAAAACAGTTTTCGATAATCACGCTTTTTGAATAGAAAACGTTCTCAGTCTAGAAAAATCAATGTACATCGGTATATCAGAAAGATTATGTGTGTGTTTCAATTAAATTTACCATCCTTGTGTAAGTTTTATAAATATTGTGAAAATCTGTGAAATAGATCTAACTATGGATAAAACGCCGCTTAAACGGAAATCGTATTCTAGGGAAAAGAAAATAGAAATTGTAGATTTCTATAAAAGATGTGTTAATCAATATCGCACATGCAAGGAATATAACCTAAACACTAAAACTTTAATGAGAATGGTAAAATCGGAGTCTAAGATTCGTGAAGCACCAGAAGGAGCTAAAAAGTTTGGCTGTGGTAGAGCGCCATTCTACCCAAAGATGGAGAAAAAGTTGCATGCTGAATTCTTAGCACAACGAGCTAAAGGACTCAATATCAAACACTGGTGGTTTCGTACGAGAGCTGAACAGTTGTATGCTGAACTATATCCTGAATCAACCTTCAAGTTCACAAACTCTTGGTTTGTCGGTTTTAAGAGAAGATATAAAGTTAGTTATGGATCACAGACAAAAGTTAATCGACCTGAAAGCAGTACTTCGAATAAATATTCAAAGGACGGAAGCTATCACATATTTGCACGAAAGCAATCACTAAAGGGCGCACAGGATGGTGAAGTTGGTCAGTTCAAATTGTCTGACAACTGCAACATAGATCAGTCACCGTCACCATATATGTCCCTTGCAGGAAAGACCTATCATGCAACCACAGGAGACGAGTCTATATCGGTTCAAGGTGTCGGCTCAGGTCTAGATAAGAGACAATGCACTTTACAGGTACTTTTTTACCCATTGGTAAACACACTTCCTATAAGTTTTAATGTTATAGTGTACATGGTGAAGCCTCAGAAGGTTAAATCCACATCATTTCTTTTATCTATAGCTCGACTTTTCGAAGAAAAAAGTCGAGCTATAGTACGTCGTGTCAAACGGGGTCGTATGCGTACACGTGTCACGCGGCGTTAAGTCAGAGTCATTTTCTCAAAGACAAGCAAAGGTATCCACTTGGATGTCAACTATAGTTACAATGTGAAGCGACAACATGCCACATGAATATGAACTTTGAAAGCAACTTAAGAAACAAACATGAACCTAAAAATAGAGCACACAAAATAATCAACAATGGCAATAATGTTCAAAGTTTTGAACGCTCGCCATTAATATACAAAATGTAGAAGAAGAAGACGAAGAAGAATGAAATGAGAGCTAAGTAAGTGCTCACAGTGCTAAGCAAGGAACTCACCGTCAGTAATTATAAGCGTTTCGGTTGACGTTGGATCCAGTTCTGTTGGATATATATATATCTACATGCAGCACATCCGCTATTGAAATGTATAATATATATATATAAGGACGTAATATATAAGTATTCAGCATGTTGCAGGATCTTTCAAATAAGTTGCTGTATTCAAGGAAGACAAGTACTGTAGATCTAGATACCTAGAAAAGATTTAGGTATAGACCGAAGTCTATGTATATTTAGATCTTTGTATAGACCTAGTAACTAATTAATATACATGTATACCATTATGATTGTATAATATAAGTACAGCATAGAGAGGTTCTCATGTAACAGTTTGTCTAATTGGTCTTAAATTGTCCAATTAATTTGGCAGCAACCATGAGTAGCCTAATGGTACTGCCAGGAGGTCCTAACAGGTGCAATATACCTCCTAAGTAACATAGGCATGGGCTTATGTAACTTATCATCGGTCATCATTTTAACCACGTGACAACACAAAACCAATCAATAAGTCTACTTCACTAATTTACATGAAAGTTGGGGAGTGCGGCTATTGCGCCGTTTCTCACAATCGGTAAACCCCAATTAACAAAATTTTGGCAGCCATTTTGATAAGAGATGCAGTTGGTTGATGACGCTTTGATCAATATAAACAAAACAGTAATTTACTGACCAACAAAGTTAGTTTCGATTTATTTTATTGTAATTTGCAAACCCGAAAAAGGATTGATTTTGCTTATTTTGTTAATTGGTCTTGTTATCATTTTATTGTTGTCTTATTTTGGAGTTGGTGCTTGTCTTTGTTTTTTGACAAATTTGTTAACAGAATTTTACATGACCCTCAGATGTTGCATGACCGTACTTGTTTGCATACTTTTGGTACATGTGGATAAATCAAAGGGGATTATACATGTGTTATAAGCCATTCTGGTATATTTATCGCCTTTGAAATTGTTATTTCTTCCTTATTTACCGGTGGAATTTTAGATTCGTCCTCAAATTTGTTCGTAACTGGCCATATCGTACTCTGTATTTGAGAATAAGTGATTTCTTATTCTGACGTATGTTTACGTTTGTTTCTTCTGAAGAAATTTATTAAAATGTGAAGTTTCATTTATAAGCTGAATTTTATTTTAACATGTTGGAAATAAGTGGTGGTTGAGTGGATAACACGACAACTGCCCTGCGTTCAACAAAGGATTATGTGACGATATGTTTCGTACCTAAGATTTGTTGAACGCTATGTTTAAAAACAGGTTTGTCACATGAGCAAATTTTGGCTAACCATACACTGACTAGAATTTGACAGACATGAAACAATGGAATAATATGAATAGTAGAACCTGTGAGTCAGTAAATGTTTCGAATAGAGAATGCAAAAAAACGGGGTTTGTGCCTAACCGCGTTCAACAAAGGATTAAAGCGACAAATATCGTTATTATTTTAAGTAATGTTTTATAGCTTTCACTGAATGTACGGCTGATCGAGAGGTCCCTGTTTCGTTCTTCGCCCAGGGCACTTGATCATTTTTTAAATGCTTTTCAGTGTTGCCCACCCAACAAGTGATGAACTGGTGGGTAACCCAGATGTAATCTCGCGTGTATTGGTGCCATACACCAGGCGCATTAAAGAACCGAGGAGTCTTATTTGGAACAAACTATAGGGTATTAACGCACCCGGATTCCTTGTATCACACCTCTGTCTCTTCAGTCTGCTGTTGTCAGACACACCTGCCAATAATACTGGAAAAGAGGCGTTTGGCATAATTAATAGAGTTTTGTTTCAGGGATGTTTACTAATGGCACTCAGTGATTTTTCTTGAAGAAAATTAAGCGGCCTGTGCCTTTAAAATTGGGAAATTTTAGCGCGACAATTCGCGAAATTGGGAATTTCTAAAAAAGTTTGTTTGGGTTAAAAGCTGTTATATTTTGTATTCTCTACTGATAATACACTAGTCATACGGGGCAACGACCTTTAGAAGTTAGAAAATATATTGTTTTGACTTTAAAACAGCTACATGTATACTGTTGTTGCTTTGAAACCTGCGAGCACAAAAGGGGGAAAATTATGCATACTTTTTGGGAAAAAATCATGATTTTTTGGGGAAAATGGAGGTTATTTTGCTAGGGGAAGGGGCCTGTATTCGGCCCCAAAAATAGCCCTAAAAAATCACTGGCACTCGAAACAGATTTGCAACTCATTTTGTGTACCTGAAATTAGATAGATTACAGCAGAACAACAAATGAGTATCAAGCTCTACTGTATATACATTGAATTTAACCAGTAACATATATACGAGTATATTTCTTAAATGATTTTAATTAACTGTTTATTATAACAGATAATGGAAGCATCTGGGGAAGATGCAACTGGTCCAGAGAAACCTCCAACACCAGGACAAGTGAATGAGTCTGAGAAAAGGTAATATTGACTTATATTTGAATACCAGTAGGTCTAAAACCTGTTTTAATCTGTTACAGTATTTGTTAAATTTATGGCCGAGTTCTGTAATCTGTTGTCTGTAAGATAATGTGTGCTGTACTTTCAAACTTGCTGTAATAAGTATGTAGTGACCTTATGTGTACTTCTTTATCTTACACCCCTGCACACGAAAGTCAATACTAGTCTTGTCATCTGAGATCAAAAACAATGTTGCTAGGCTAATTATATGAAAAACTTAGTTAACATTCTTGTTATAATATACCCAAAGTTATAAATTATTGCAAATGAAGAATATAACCTCCATATACAGTCAACTCTCGTTATCTCCAATTTCACGGGACCGTGGAAATTACTTCGACATAACGAAAATTCGAGATAGAATTTTCGGCATCGAAGTTGCAAGTTTTCCAGTTTCTGTCATTTTACGCCGCCATATTGTTACGGTCGTAAGAACGACATATTCGTGAGAATTGCTTGTTGTGATATTCATGTACATGTATTCCTCCTCGTGAAAATGCATTTTATTTTAATTAATATTTTTACAAACAGTTGTTCGAGATGACATATTAATTGATGTTAGTACGTAACCCGAAGCTTTATGACATGTTTGCGCAAATTGTTGCAAACAAATATTTGTTCAACAATGGAAGGCGCGAAAATTACAGGTAAATCGAAGATTTCAGACTGGCGAAGTGTGAAAAACATTCGACGCTAGTCGAATACAATCACACTTCGACCCGACTTCGAGATGAACAGTAGATTTAAAGTGCAAATTGGTTAATCAGGACCAAAGAATAATTCGACATAACGAAAAATTCGAGCCGAATTCGAGCCGAAACTTCGAGATGGGTCTCGAGATTTCATATAGACAAAGAAGGAGAAAAATCGGGACTTGAAAAAAACTTCGACATAACGGAAAATTCGAGATAACGAGAGTTGACTGTATATACATGGAATTGGTTTCACAATATTGGTCCAACTTGTGTAGATTACTTATACTTGCATCTGTGCGACAGAGCTGTCTTGAAGTTGTTTTTAGCTTACTGAAGCGCTGTGGTGTGCTACATAACAGATGTGATCATTTTTACACTTTTAAGTTATTTTAATGTTTGTGTCTGTAAAATCTAGACCATCTTCCCAACTGGAATATGGAAGACAATTTGAGACTTAAAATTTATGAGTTGTTATTTCAGGATTTACTATACTCCTCGAGGGTTCATAAATACATGCAATGATTGTAGTTTTCTGGCTAGAATCATGGATAAATAAAGCAACTTTTCTAAAAATCTTGTGACTTGAACACTTGTAAAGTAGTAAAAATATGCATGTTTGTGTGTAACATGGTAATTTATAATTGTATTTCCTGATGGAGGCATAGTATAATGCCAAAACGTTGAGAATACAAGATTAATTAATTTCAATGTGTGCTGTTGTTGATATTTTTCTTTAAGTAACATTGTCTGATATATACATGTTTCAGTGAAGAACCAGCAGCGGGTGAAGATGTTACTGTCAGTGGTAAGAGACGACTGGAGGAGGATGACGAGGAAAGTATGGATACAGAGGATGCCTCACCACTGAAAAGGTTTGTACTTGCTTTATAGATCATTATAAGTAGTAAATAACCCACCTACCTTTGGTAAATGATCACAGACTCTGCTTGAGAACAAAATAATTGTTTTACATATAATCCATTTTGTTTGCATGTTGACCAGTAGATGCCCCTTTTATAGGCTATACATATAGGGTTGGTAATTCAAAGGTCAATTCATTGATATTGAACATGAATATGTTTGGTTGCCGGAACATAGCTGTTTTACTGTGTAAAACATCTCTTATGTCTCCCATATAGTTTGGGGAACACATTGTTTTTGTGCTGGACATCTGTCTTTCTGGATGTTTGTCTTGTCACAATCTTTGTCCCCACTTGTTCTCTAACCAATGGTTAGCTTTTAATAAAACTCTACATGAATCTTTGGTACCAAGCTTGTCTAGAGTATTTTAGGTTAGATTATTATTGTTGGAGTTACGGCCCTTTGTTGGTCATTTTGTCATTGTCCGTGTATTCAGTAACCAAAGATTTGATTTCAAACTCCACATGAATAGTTGGTACCAAACATATTTTTGTCAGGAATTTCTGCCAATAATTACTACCCGAGTTATAACCCTTCAGTGGTAAAAATATCATGAATTGTTACAAATGTCAGACACTTGTTTTGGATTAAAACCTATTCTTAATGATTCTAGTTTAATACCATGATAAAGTGGCACTCTAATGCCCCAAATAATGTAACTATGTACCCCTTGTGTGTATATTTGCTTATTTCCTTACTCAAACCAGAAGCAATTAATTCTTTGTTACAGACTTAAGACTGATGAAGAAAAAGTTGAACAAAAAGACGACAAAGATAATGAAGATGAGAACAAGGAAGAAGATGACACAAATAAGGAAGGAGAAGATGTCAAAGTTAAGGGTCAAGAAGATCATGAAGTAAAGAATCAAGAATGTGAGAAAGTTAAGAATGAAGAAGCTGATGAAGTTAAGAATGAAGAAGCTGATGAAGTTAAGAATGAAGACGACGACAAAGTTAAGAGTTTAGAAGATGACAAAGGCATCAGTGAAGTAGGTGACAAAGGTACAATTGAAGAAGATGACAAAGGCACCAAGAATGAAGGTGACCAGGAAGAACCAATGGAATTAGCTGTAGATGAAAAATCTGTTCCAGATGAAGCTGTTCCTGAAACGACTACAGAAAGTGATGACAAGAAGGAATTAGATAAGGAAAGCAATGAAGTGAAAGATGTTGAAATGGAAGAGGAAGATGAGAAAACTGACAAAGTTAAACAAGAAAGTAGTGAAACTGTAAATGAAGAGGTTAATTTGGAGTTGTCTGAAAAGAAAGAAACTGATACACATGTTGATAATACTGAAACAAGTTCTGATAAAGACATGAAAGATGCTGATAATGAAAAATTTAAAACCATCAGTGGTGACTCTGAAAAAGTGCTGAATGGTGTAAATGGTGACACCGACGATAAACCTCTAAACTTCGGTCATAAGTCAAACGGTGAAGTGAAATCAGAGGATGGTTCTGTACATTCAGAGGATAGTGAAAAGGAGAATTGTAACACTGAAGCTCCAATGGATTTAAGTGCACCTATGGATTTAAGTAGAAAGTCATCTACACCTGTGCAGGATGTGATAACATTGTCAGATGAAGAGGAACTGATGAATGCTCGATGTAATGGTGATCGCGAGGGCAACATGAGTGATCTCAAATTGAAACGTAGGATGATTAAACGTCTGCAGGCAGAACTCCGCAATGAAGAAGCAAAGCTTGTTTTGTTGAAAAAGTTACGGTTTAGTCAAATGTCACATCAAATGTCAGACAGTCCAACTGTAAGTACCACAAGTAATCAAAGGAAGACCCCTCAGGTTCAACATTCCTCTCAACCCCCACCACTGGTTCGTGGAAATCAGCCTCAACCACATGCTAAATCTGCACATGGTCAGCCGCCTCAGCTTCAGAGGGCAAATGGGAATGTAGCGAATGTTAAATCACAAGGTCCACCTCCACTTGTGATGGCTCCTAGAGTTGACCAGCGCCAACTTATACAGAACCAGATGAAATTGCTGCAACAACAACAGCAGCAGCAGTTAAGCTCCAATAAACAACAGAACAGCATTGCTGGTTTCCGTGGTACCCAGGCTCAGGCTGATGCACTTAGACAAATGCAAGCCCAGCAACGTACTGTGGTAGAAGAGTCACCTGCTCAACGCCAGGCTGCTGCTAAACTGGCACTGAGAAAACAACTTGAGAAAACTCTGTTGCAAATACCCCCACCTAAACCTCCTCCGCCTGAGATGAACTTCATTCCAAGTCTTGCCAGTCCGGACTTCATTTATCTTCTTGGCCTTGAAGAGGCTGTCAACTTCATTATTGACACAAATTTGATATCTAAAGGACGTAAGAATCTAGATGAGAAAATGGTGTGTAATCCATTTACATGTGTTCAGTGCGGTACAGATTTCACGCCGGTCTGGAAGCGCGAGAAGCCCGGCTCTAAGAATGTTATATGTGAGCAGTGTGTGACGACCAATCAGAAGAAAGCACTAAAACAAGAACATACTAACCGTCTCAAGAGTGCATTTGTTAAAGCTCTACAGCAAGAACAAGAAATAGAGAGAATGCAGTCACAGGAGATCAAGTCTGCAGCAGCAGCCCCTCCACCACCTCCTCCTCCTAAAGAGAAGTCTGAATCAAGAAGTGAACGTGAATCGCGGGAGAATTCGGCTCGTAATGCTGCTGCGCAAGCTTACAAAGAATCGATGGCGGAGACACTTAGACAACACCAGTTAGTACAGGCCCATCAAGCAGCTGCATTACGAATGGGACAACCTCTAGGATTGCAGGCATTCAATCCTAGGGGACCTTACCCCTATCAGTTGCCTTTTGGAACGCGAGCTTCAGATTTGCAACGACAATACTTACTTGACATGATACCGAAAGGCGGTCTACCTTGGAACTCTTAGATCTATTCTGTGACACGTATAGTGCTTTTGGTAGTTAATTTATCAATTCTTGTCAAAATTCTGTGAATAGTGAAGAACATACATGAATTAACACAAATTTGCTTTCTACATGCATGGCACAATTATCAGGAATTTTTAAAAAATTTAAAGTGTTTATTTTGCACATTATCTTAGTTTAATAGAACATTGTTTCGCTTACAATAGGAATTGGATAGACGCTGAGAATTATCATGGCTACTTACCCATTGTAACTTGCTTGGGGCAAACAAAATTAAATTCATCTCTTTCTGGTTTCTGCTCTAATGATGCTCCAGTGAGAAAATTAAAATAAGAGTTAAGACAACTAAAGTCCCCCAGCACAGTGTGATATTACAAATTTAACATAAATCAAAATTAGGTATTGTAGATTTGTAATTGTTGCTGTTCTAATCATGATTGCACAAGGGCAATAATTTGCGAGGTACTGAATGAAGGTTCTTTGTTGTGATTGATGTTTGATACACTGAATTTCTGACAGGACTACACTATTCGTTAGTATCATGTGTGCATGCATTAGGTATGACATATGGTGAAGTATTGGTCATTGATTTTGTATGTTCTTGTATTTGTGAGGTAATAAAATGTCATGATAAAAATGTATGTATCTTTATG
The DNA here is from genome assembly GCA_947247005.1 of Spisula solida. Taxonomy (NCBI): domain Eukaryota; kingdom Metazoa; phylum Mollusca; class Bivalvia; order Venerida; family Mactridae; genus Spisula; species Spisula solida. The sequence continues at coordinate 22,544,970 of OX365951.1, forward strand.
TTTTGATGAAAACTAACTACTTTATAGCCATGGAAGAAGGCTTGATTCATATTAGAGCTGTCATTGGCATATCAACGAGTCCTTCACATATATCGGAAGACAATTATAGAGGATATGTTGAAATATAGATTTGCACATGTATAGATGAGCCAGTCATCAGTCATGATTCATTTATTTAGCTGCACTGCAACACTATATATTTATGCCCCCATCTTTGATGAGAGGTACATTGCTTTACTCATGTTTGGTTGGTGGCTAAACCAAATGGTTTCTGTTTAATTACTCAATGCTTTGTCCTAGGGTCTAAAAACTTAATATAGAGGTCGGTTATCAACAGTGGATGGCCCCTATTGACTGAGGTCAGTTGGTCAAATAGACCTTGACCCATTCAGACCAATCTTGTTTATATTTGGATATTAACCTCCCTGAAAGGGAGTGTAATGGGCAAACCTCGAGCCCTGCTTTCTACAAATATTTACGAATATATAACGCCCACGTTTCGTACGTCATGTACAAGCACAGGTCACAGTTTTAGCCTAATCATTCTGAAACTTGGTCACAATGATCATCTCAACAAAATCTAGGCCAAGTTCGATATTGGGTCATCCGGGGTCAAAAACTAGGTCACAAAATCAAATCGTGTAACCACTAGTGACTTTTACCTAATCTTTATGAAACTAGGTCACAATGATTATTTCAACAAAATGTAGGTCAAGTTTGATATTGGATCATCCGGGGTCAAAAACTAGGTCACAAGGTCAAATCATAGAAAAACCTTGTGTAGTCACTAGAGGTCACAATTTTGGCTTATCTTTATGAAACTCGGTAACAATGATCATCTCAACAAAATCTAGGTCAAGTTCGATATTGGGTCATCTGAAGTCAAAACTAGGTCACTTAGTCAAATCATAGAAAAACCTTGTGTAGTCACTAGAGGTCAAAATTTTGACTTAATCTTTATGAAACTTGGTCACAATGATCATCTCAAAAAATCTAGGTCAAGTTCGATATTGGGTCATTCGGGGTCAAAAACTAGGTCACAAGGTCAAATCATAGAAAAACTTTGTATAGTCGCTAGAGATCACAATTTTGGCCTAATCTTTTTGTAACTTTGACACAATGATTATTTTAGAGCAATCTAGGCCAAGTTAGATATTGGGTCATCTGGGGCCAAAACTAGGTCACAAGATCAAATCATAGGAAATCTTTGTATAGTCACAAGAGGTCACCATTTTTAGCCTGGTAAGGATGCAGTCCAAGAAAACTGGTTAGGATGCAGTCCAAGAAAACTGGTTAGGATGCAGTCCAAGAGAACTGGTTAGGTTGCGGTCCATGAAAACTGGTTAGGTTGCGGTCCAAGAAAACTGGTTAGGTTGCGGTCCATGAAAACTGGTTAGGTTGCGGTCCAAGAAAACTGATTAGGATGCGGTCCAAGAAAACTGGTTAGGTTGCGGTCCAAGAAAACTGGTTAGGTTGCTGTCTAAGAAAACTGGTTAGGTTGCGGTCCAAGAAAACTGGTAAGGTGAAGCAGCAGCAGCTGCTGTATATAAATGAAAATTGTAGAGAAACAGGGTATAGTATGTATAAATTTTTTTTATTGTTTACCTTCAGTTGTTGGGTATATTTGTACATGCTGAATGGTTTAGATTTGATCATCCTGGGTCACCCCTCATATATTGTCTTTTTTCAGTTGTTGGGTATATCTGTACATGCTGAATGGTTTAGATTTGATCATCCTGGGTCACCCCTCATATATTGTCTTTTCAGTTGTTGGGTATATCTGTACATGCTGAATGGTGTAGATTTGATCATCCTGGGTCACCCCTCATATATTGTCTTTTTAGCTCACCTGAGCACGAAGTGCTCACTGGTGAGCTTTTAGGATAGGTGGCTGTCCGTCGTCGTCCGTCAACAATTCCTTTAAATGACTTCTTCTCCTAAACCAATTGATGGAATTTAACCAAATTTCACAGGAATGATCCTTGGGTGGTCCTCTTTCAAAGTTGTTCAAATGGTTCTGGTTAATTTATTAATTAGGTCACAGGAGCTAAAAATAGATTTTAAAAGTGAAAACTTAAAAAATCTTCTTCTCTGAAACCACAGGGCCTACAGCTTTGATATTTTGCATGAAGCTTCATCATGAGATCCTCTACAAAGATTGTTAAAATTTTGCCCCTGGGGTCAAAACTGCACCCGTCCCGGGGGTCACTTGTTTTGCAATAGAGTTATAGAGAGAAATCTTTGAAAATCTTTTCCTCTGAAACCACAAGACCTACAACTTTGATAATTTGCATGTACATGTAACATCATAATTATTGGGGTCCTCTAACAAGATTGTACAAATTTTACCCCCATGGGGTTAAAATAGCCCCCTACCCCAGTCACTATGTTATTGTAGAAAACTTTGAAAATCTTCTCTTATACCACAATGCAGACTCCCACTGACCTCACCTTTAGATAAGAAATAATGTTGGATATTTCTTTCTTGCTGACATTAATGACTTTTCAATGAGATATACTAAACCCTGACTCTGGTATCTGAATTCAAACATGTGTAGACCATCTGGTCATTTGTTCAGTCAGTAGGAGAAGTTTATTGTGTGTTCAGCTAGTTAATGGTCAGTTATGTCACCTTACAGTTATGCTAGCATATCAGGTTACATGCTTTCTACATGTCAGCTGTCTGGTACACTAAATGGTTTCAGATCAATAACTCGAGAACAGTTTGGCCTAAGATCATCAAACTTTGCTTTGAGGTTGGTTATCATCAATAGATGACCCCTATAATGTTTTTTGAGGTCATTAAATAAACAGATAAGGTCATTAACCTTAAACATAATTATCATAGAGGCATATCCTACTATTCCGGAATAATCCGAGAATCAGGATTAGCTGCACTAAAAAAAATGAACTTCTATGTAGAAAAAGTTCATTTCTCGACTTATCATCACTCGAATATTACTCAGGTGAGCGATCCAGGGCCTTCTGGGCCCTCTTGTTTCAGTTGTTGGGTATATCTGTACATGCTGATATACCAATTGGTTTAGATTTGATCATCCTGGGTCACCCCTCATATATTGTCTTTATCTTTTTTCAGTTGTTTGGTATATCTGTACATGCTGATATACCGAATGGTTTAGATTTGATCATCCTGGGTCACCCCTCATATATTGTCTATTTTCAGTTGTTATGTATATCTGTCCGTGCTGATATACCTATTGGTTTAGATTTGATCATCCTTCCGGATTTATCCGGAATTCCGGATTTGCTGTTTCAGAAAGAATGAACTTTTCTTCAAAAAATGAAAGTTATTTGATGAAAAAATACAAAGTATTGACTGAGTTATGGTCATTTAAAATTCTATATGCTAAATTTTGACCATAGAACAATCTTTGAAACAGAGGTTTGTTGTTGGGATGTATTTTAATGGCACCCAAAAACATACGTGCGTCTTATTTTCAGGATTGGGCATTAGGCCTCAGTAGAACCCCTGTATATTGTCTACTTTCAGTTGTTAGGTATATCTGTCCGTGCTGATATACCTATTGGTTCAGATTTAATTACATCATTCTGGAAGTCTGTGGTAAAGTCATATGCTGATACTGTTGTGGACATCAAGGAAGCGGATGAAATCACTTATAGCTACGAGAGGTGCCCCACTTATATTTGAACACCCTTGAATATCCGATAATTTCATGTTAACCCAATATTAATGAAATAACTCTTTTGAACCGCGTAAAATGATGTGTCAGGTAACATGTGCACTCACTGTTTGGTTTGTTTGTAATATGATTCTAACCGAAATCAGCAACTTTGTAGAGGGTGTGGCGTTTGGCTTTTTGAAGGCCGAATGCTCCTTAAGAAGCACCAAGAAGGTGTTAATAGATCATGGATATACCGTTTCTCTGAAGACTTTCAGTAATTGTCGAGCCTAGAAGGGTGCTTTACGTTCTGATGCTCTATTATGTGAAATGATACAAAATATTAAAAAATGCCAGAAAGTGACGATTCCTTCAAATATCGTACGCATTGGTGGTATGATAATTAGGATAAATCCAATAACCAAAATTGGGATTGCAATGAAGGTAGTATCCTTCGAAACTATTAATCAAGTAATTTCAAAAATGGCGAATGCCAAGCTCTGAATAACGGTCGGTGTTTACGAGCGATTTTACCAGAAAATTCCAAGGGAGACAATCGTCTTTAACCCCCGTACATGCTAAAACGGAACGGTAATTTCGATAATTGTCCCCTCTGTAGAGATAATGCTTTATCATTGAGATATTTAAGGTAACACAACAGATTGCTATTTGATAAATGCCTACGAGACTATCAAAAAGTTCCCACCCGATTGCATGACTTGTGCTGTTGTTTGTAAAAACTAATAAAATAAAACATATATTTATTCTAGAAAGGGAAAAATAAGCTCACAGTAATATGCTCATAACGTTTAAAATAGTTTTTGGACAAAATGTTTGCCACATCTCGTTCCTGACGACAATGCCTAGAGCATGTGGTTTTGGTCAAGACTCAGCTTCATACCCCACCACAATCACGCTATTCGATACCTTAAGAACACAAATTCCAAGTATATTACACCAGAATAGTGAATTTCAAAGTCTTGCAATCCTGTATTCATAAACTTTGGGATCTTAACGATAAAACAGCATTGATTACACTTGATCAATGTTTACACCATCAATTTGGGTTTTCTGTCTTAAAAAAGCTTAGTTCGATACCCCTTCAAAATTGTTGATTTTGGATTTAACTAAACTGAAAAAATAAAAAACAGTGAGTGCATATGTTAGTCGACACATTAATATACATGGCTATATAGAGACATTTCGATTATGGCGTGTCAGCATGGAAATATCGAATGTTCAACGGTGTTCAAATATAAGTGGGGCACCTCTCGTATCTTAAGAAAATAGAAATGGTGAATTGGTTTGTACGCGTAATATTATTCTCTCCCTTTTCTCTCTGAGTCCCATATGGAAGACTGCATTGTTGTTAATACATTAGCCTCGTAAAATAAAGACTTACTTACTTACTCTCTCTCCCTTCTCTTCCTCTCTTTCCCCACTGCTTCCGTCCCACTCTGTTCTACCTCTCTCTCTCTTTCTCCCTCTCCTACTCCCTCCTTCTTAAAAAATGTAAATTGTAATACTGTATGGTCAGAACTTCAAGATACTTTGCTTTATTATAGATAAAACACAGGTACATATTTATTATTTTTATTCTAACGTAGCCAATATTCCGCACTTGACAACACATCAATAGAAAGTAACCACAGCAATATTTTCTTCCTCGGAAGCTGATTTGCAGTTTGAAGTAATTCAGCCATAGATGTGTTTTATCGGTAATTTTAGCACAGCTTGGTTTCCTCTGTGTGTATATAGCTGAAACTTCTGGTTGTGTTAGAATTTATATTGTCATATTTAGACATGTTTTGATTAAATTTTGTAATGAGTGTTGATTTATAATCATCAAAAGTATGATTCAATCAGATTGTATTAAATGATGTGAAACATCTAAAGCTATTTGCAGTTGATTTAGAATATTGCAAAATGTGAAAGTCATTTGGTTGTTTTGAAACAGACTGGTTTAGGTGTGAAAATAAATCTGGTATAAACATGATGTATTGTATTCATTATATTAAAGGGGCATGCCTAGAAACTGGAGTGTTTTGGTTTGCATACAACAAAATTGCTTTTATCACTTGTAAAACCAACTATTACCAAAAAGCCAAGGAAGAATTTGACTTTAAAAAATTACTCTATAACGCGCGCTATGATATTTTGTATATCGATTTGAATAAAAAGCTGTCAGCTTTTTATTGACGACAACGATATTTAGTTATTCTTGAAATAATTTTTTTAAAAACTAGCGGGATATGTCGTAACTTTTTTTTAGGGTTTTCATTATTTGACTTAGGTATTAAAATGATACCAATTTGATTGCTATTCGAGACATTTCAGTTCCATGGCATGCCCCTTTAAATGTTTGTGTTTGTAGGTTGAGAGTGAAGGGGAGTTACTTGCCCTTTGTGCTGATGTTTATCCACGATTTGTCTACCTTTCATTATCTGGTGAGGAGGTAGAATTGGTGCCGGAAGGACGTCACATATTAGTCAAGTATGTACCATCTTTATATACTGTAAACCAAGACATTGTTTTGCGCAATTTAATTTCACAAGTTGTAGAATTTTGCAAATTAAGTCACCGCCGCGAAAGTGCTAAAAACATAAATATGGACTGTTGTGTTATGCAGCAAGTCTATCTGCAGCCTCGTTTAGTTATCTGACCAGTGTGTGTATACCTTTGTATAATCTTAGAAAACTTGCAGGAAACTTAAAAATGCGAAACTTTGTTGTCGCGAATATGCCGACTAAAAAGAAACTCAAAAGTTATTATTCCCGAAAGTAAATTGGTTAACAGTACTTGAAATATAGTAAAGTTCCACTTATAAGACCATTTTTAGCTCCATATTCATAGAATAAGGGGAGCTATTGCAGTCACCCGAGCATCGGCGTCAGTGTCGGCATAACCATTTTGTTAAAGATGGGGAGGCATATAGTGATTCACCTGTCCGTCCGTTCGTTCGTCCGTCCGTCCTGGTTAACCCAAATTGACAGTTTCTTCTAGCATTATTATGGCTTGCTACAAAGCTTCCATACTTGCATGGATGTTGTATATGAACACTCTCCACATGCCTGTATCACTTGACTTCATTTTGACCTTCACCTTGACCTAATTTTGGACTTAGACTTATTGAAGGGCCAAATTCTTGGTTAACCCAAATTGACCGTTTCTTCTAGCATTAATATGGCTTGCTACAAAGCTTTCATACTTGCATGGATGTTGTATATGAACACCCTCTACAGGCCTGTATCACCTGACCCCTTTTGACCTTCACCTTGACCTAATTTTGGACTTAGACTTAATGGAGGGCCAAATTCTTGGTTAACCCAAATTGACCGTTTCTTCAAGCATTAATATGACTTGCTACAAAGCTTTCATAGTTGCATGGTTGTTGTATTTGAACATTCTCTACACACCTATATCACCTAACCTCGTTATGACCGTCACATTGACCTAATTTTGGACTTAGACTTATTAAGCGTCTAATTCTTGGTTAAACCAAATTGACAGTTTCGTTTTACATCATGTCCATAATGGCGTTGCCTTAAAACTTGGCATACTTGTTTTCCATTATAAGCCCCTTACATTATCAAAGCCATGTAACACTATCCAACATTATTACAGAATTATGGCCCCTGATTGACTTAGCGTTTTATGGGCAAGGCTTCCATGGGGGCATAAGCGTTTATTGAACGCAGTCTTGTTTAACCTCTTATATTCTCTAAGTCCTTTGAGATGTTGCTTTCATACTTTGCATACTTGTTTGCCATCATGACCCCAACCCATATGCAGGAGTTGGTAACTCTATCAAACAGTTTGTTGAAATTATGCCCCCTGTTTATTCAACTTAGTGCAAAAGTTTAGGAACAGGATTTTTTCACCTCTAATATTTTCAAAGTGCAATGACATATTGCTTTGATACTTTGCATACTTGTTCACCATCATGACCCAAACCCCTACACAGGGGTATGTAACTCTATTAAGAATTTTGTTGAAATTATGCCCCCTGTTGGACTTGGAAATGCAAATGTTTAAGTTTAGGTACAAGTTTTTTAACCCCTTATATCTTCAAAGTGCATTGACATATTGCTTTGATACTTTGCATACTAGTTCACCATCATGACCCAAACCCATAAACGGGGGTAGGTAACTCTATCAAGCATTTTGTTGAAATAATGCCCTCTTTTTCAACTTAGCGCAAATGTTTAAGTTTAGGTACAGGTTTTTCACCTCTAATATTTTCAAAGTGCATTCACATATTGCTATGCATACTTGTTCTCCATCATGACCCCAACCCATACACAGGGGCGGGTAACTCTATCAAGCATTTTGTTGAAATTATGCTGCCCCCTTTTGGACTTGGAAATGCAAATGTTAAAGTTTAGGTACAAGTTTTTAACCCCTTATATCTTCATAGTGCATTGGAATATTGCTTTGATACTTTGCATACTTGTTCACCATCATGACCCCAACCCCTACACAGGTGCAGATAACTATTTAGCATTTTGTTAAAATTATGCCCCTTCTGGACTAAGTAATGTTTATTTGTTTACCTTCAATGACCAAGAGGACATACACATGAGTAGGTAACGGTCCTGCATAATTTGTCCAAATTATCCCCCTTTTTCGACTTAGAAGCCCCAACCTCTACACAGCAGAGGGTACTGCTGCTGTTATGAAGCATTTTGTTTTGAATATATAATGATTGTACTATCCTAGCATGGTGCTGCTAATAGTGGAGCGCGCTGTTTGTGGACAGCTTTTGTTATTATAAGTCCCATGGATGGAACTGTGGCCGAGTGGTTAGCACTCTTGACTACCAATCAAGAGGTCCCTGTTTCAGATCTCGGCCAAGGCACTGGAAATTTTAGGAACCCTTTTCAGTGTTTCCCACCCAGCCAGAAATTAACTGGTTTGAATTTGAATCCCCAGTTGGTACGGTAAGATACGAATTTGAATAAAACTTCAAAAGAATACTTAGTACCAAGCCTTGTTGAGTATACTTTAAGGAATTTGAGGTAAGATAAATATTGCCAGAGTTACGGCCCTTTGTAGTTGACATGGGTTTGTGTCTAACACCTTTCTAGTTTTGTTTAATTTTGTGTATTTTAGTTGGGAGAACAGACATCAGTATATAAATGCTATACAACAGTTACGACTCTCAGAGCTACTGAACAAGCGACGTATAAACGCTCTATGTGTGGGTCTCGTTACTATAATGCCGATACAACTATTGATGACTGTCTGATATAGAAATGAGAACTTGCGGACTTCCTAATGTCAACATTCAGTTTCTGAAGGTAATATTGTACTATTTTATTGTCCCTAACAAAGGTTGCAGGGGGCATGTAGATTTCTCCTCGTTTGGTGATCTGTCCATTCCAGAAAGTTGGTTTACTCGTAACTTGAAAAGCATTTGAGCTACAAGTCACCAACTAAGTTGTCTAATGCTGAACTTTGCTAGACAAACTTCTAAGAGATCTAATGCTTTCATATACTTTGCATTGCTAGTTGATTGTGCTGTACAATATAGGTTCGAATCCCACAATGAAACTATTGCATATAATTCATAAGAACGCAAGTCAGCATGTATAGTTATGCAACTAAGTATTTTGATATAGATTCTCATAGTATTGACAGAGTTATGGTCCTTGGCACGGTTAAATGGCAAGTGGGCGCATCTGTGTTTGTATGTGTAGTGTACCTACATATTTTGATATAGATTCTCAACAGTATTGGCAAAGCTATGTCGGTCAAAAGCTATACATAACTTATGTTTATTCTTGTAACCAAAATCCGACAAGAAATAAACTTTGACTTTGTGGTCCTTGACATGGTTAAATGGCAAGAAGGTGCATCCTTGTCTTATGGATATGTTTCCAGTTTATAAATCTTTTAAATGGCAGTTGTTGTTGTTGTTGCCCTTATGTTTGTTATAGTGAACTTACAGTTAATAGTCAAATCCATTCTGACAGGTTGTTCTTGTTGATGTCCTGTAAAATCATATATTTTCATGGATAATAAATTTCGTGGGTTTTGATTAAAACGCATTTTCGTGGGATCGAAAATTTGTGGATTACAAAGCATGGAACGGTAATCTCATGTTCTATATATGGGAGATTGATTAATTGTCGGCATTAGATTTTGTGGTCAAGTTAAGCAAAGAAATCAATGAATATTCAACACCCTCGAAAAATAATGATTTTACAGTATTTATGTGTTGTTATATAGTATAGCAATACTAAACTGGTACTTGTTAATCTTTGGATAGTATGTTTGTGTGTTTGTATTACCGTAAGAATGTTTAAACTTAGAAATAAATAAAACAATAAATCTGATGATACGACTGATAAGCACCGACGATCGAGGACCAGGGTACTGTTTTATCAAAGCATTTAAGGAAATGTTAAATATATGATCAAATTTAACTTCTTTATAATACTTATTACAACTACTAATTGTGGTAAATGGATCTGCAATATTAACAATGATTCTGTTAATGGACTCCTACAAAACGATACCATATTCAAATTTGTAGATATTATTGTTATATAAGGGATTTCAATTTGAGCGTAACTTTAATATTTTCGTAAGTGCTTTGATAAAACAGTATTGGTAGTCACGCAGCATATTAACGGAAAACATAGAATTTTCTTAAAATCTTAAAATTTTCTTAAGTGTATCAGCTACACAGGAAATTCCAGATAATCAATTTTTACATAGCTAAGAAGCATTATATAAAGAGCTACAATAATCACAAAGAAAACATGGGTTATTCTTCCTTTCTTGGGAAATATAAACAGCTCAATTTTTTAAGTTGAGTCAAAATATTTAAGTTTTCCCTTAAGATGCTTTTGCACTAAGCCATTATACTGATATACACAAGCACACTACAAAATATAGTCATTGATTTTATTGGTTATAATAGTTCTGTTCAACAATAATCAAATAGAAGTTTACATGAACATATATAATTTACATTTGTTTTGTCTCACATATATCGCTGGCTTAGCATTAGAAGGTTGTACGTACTACTTACGACCTTATAAGACTCATGCTTATTTGAAATCTGCATCTCAATGCGCTTCTTGTGTGTCTATTTTTATAAAAATCGGAAGTGGTCATGTTGACCAAACTGAAGTTTATAATGCTTGTTTTTCCAAAAGTGTTTTTGTGTTTTCTCGAAATATTGTTTTTGTACTTACAACCTTTTGATTCTAAGCCAGCTCTATGTGGTGTTTTTGTGTGTGACATCAGTCTGGATTGATTGTCACAAAGTTTGTCCATGACTGTTCTTCTTAACCATTGGTTGGATTTTAATGAAACTTCACAAGAATTGTTGGTACTGAGTCTAGTTGTGCATAATGTCAGGAATTTCATATTGTATGATTCTTTCTGGAGTTATGGACCTTTGTGGAAGACGTGCGTTTTTGCGAGATAGTGTTAATTCTTCTACATGATTAACATTTAATGTCATCTTTAAAATAACTATATATCATAATTACATTCGAGGAAACAGTCTATAATTAGCTCTCATTATCTCAAGCTTATTTGTATTGAATTTTCTGTTATGTCGAAGTCCCAATTTATATAGAAGTTTCCATCATATGTTATAGTCTGTAGTATATTGAGTAAATGGAAGTGTTCATATGTTATATATCAGGATGTTGTTATCATGTTTACCGTCCTCCATCCATCTACTGATGTAGAGTTTGTGTCCTCCATCATCCCCACAGACTGTCTGTGGGCGTCTCACATCTTGTATGATAATTCTACGGTTGGCACCATCCCTTGCTACTTGATATACTCTATCTAGGCTCCCATCACAGACAAGTAGACTTCCATGTAATGGTGCAAGTCCTATAGGACGTCCAATGTCTGTAATCCTACCTGTGATCTCACCATTCCAGTTCAACATGATAACCCTGTTAGGCCTTGTATCAGATACATATATGGATCTACTGTTGGCTTGAACATAGACTGGCCAAGTGAAAATATCCGTATGTGTAGAATCTGTCATCACTCCTGTGATTACTCTACCACTCATATCCAGTATCTCAAGTTTCCCAGGTAACTGGTATGTTACAATCAGTTTATCTTGATGACAGCATATACCCCCACATTCACCATCTGTTTGTATTGTATGTGACTTACTCAGCTTGTCTGATAATGACAAGAATGGTTTTCTAACTGATATTAACTGTATATGATGTCTACCTGGTACAGTGACAGCAACCTGTGTACTTGTTGTGGGTGTGATATTCCAGGGTCTATCTGTACCAAGTGAGAGATATGAGATGATAGCTTTACTGTTCACATCAACAAGCTTGATGGACTTGTTATTGTAGTCAGTTAGGATCAGTCTATCTGGATATAACATTGTCATACCTGTGATCCAACATCTCTCACTATCTTCTGATGACTTCACATAGATCTCACCCAGACATGTTGGAGTGATAGTATCATTAACTGAAGATGGTTCAGCGTTGCGCGGTGAGTGAGAACCTGCTGAAGGTGGTAGAGGATTGCTCTGTGAGGAAGAACCTGCACTTGTTTGATGTTTTACGGAAATTTCACCAATCATTTTCTCTGTCTGAAGTACATCATTGATTGCCTGGTTTGGAATGAACTTGTACTCATCGATACTGTCTTCTGCTGATAATGATTTGATGCTTTCTTCATAATCTTGTAGTTGTTTCTGTGCCTGTTTGACTTCTATGAAGAGTAGGTTTGCCTTATTGGATGTATTGAGTTTTTTGATACAGTCATAAGTCACCTTTGCCATCTTAGTAATGTCTTCACAAATTGTTGTTACCGCTGTTCTTCGCTCATCTTTTTCCTTTTGTATAGATTGAATCTTAGCTTTGATATCTTTCTCAAGTTGGTCCATTCTTTCGTTGATTTTTTTTCTGTAATATGTTAGTTCTTGTAAAGCCTCTTTTAGTGAGTGATTTGATTTGTTGCAGTTGGTTGATGTTTCGATTTTGATTGTTGTACATTTCTGGAGTAGTTTGTCTATTCTGTCCATGGTGTGTTTGTAGTCTTGACTGTTGACGATCTTGTCAGAAATCGTTGCTATGTCGTCAACATGGCAAATTCTGTGACCATTGACTACACATCTAATGCATAGTAGCAGATGATGGTCATGGCAATAGAGCTCGATCATTTTTGTGTTATGGTGAGGACAGGGTGTTGTAAGGTTATCTGATTTACCAGTATGTACAGGTGAATTAGAACGTACCTGTGTGGAAGGCATGGCATCTTTTCCTTGTAACTTATGGTGTCTACTAAGAGTCGCCTTCTTATGATGATTGACACATTCCTGACACAAATGTTCCTTGCAATCTATGCAGTAACCTTGTGCAGGACGAGTTGTCTCATCTCTGTGACAAGGTATACAAACTAAAGTATATACCTCTTCAGAACCTTGTGAAAACAAAGCCAGTTTGTTATCCCCGGTTGCCATATTTCTGTAATAGAGAGAAATATTAATAAGTTAATTGTGTAAAATTAATGTGACCCTTTATTCATGCCTTTACAATTCATGTAAATCATCGTGTGGGAAAATATTATTTATGTCAATCATCCCCAAAGTGTACGTACCATTGATGTGCCAATTGATTGAATTTGTTTGCTCATGGTCGATGTTTATAAGATGAAATTTGAATTTTAACCAAAAAAACCATGGGTCGCTCACCTGTCTCAGTATAGTATACGAAATAGAATTATCATAATTATGAAATTGTTTTCCAAAACATTCAGACGTCCTAGAGGCAATCACTAGGAATGAACTTTGGTACAAAATGTGGCCTACATACTAGTACCAAAATAGCCAATTTCTGATTCATTCATGGGCTATTATATAATTGAGCCTGTTTAAGGTCGCATTGTGATACCAGTGCCACGTCTCACCCAATCAGGGGCTGTAACCCTGGAACTATTGAGTAAGTCCAAGACATGAACCAAAAACATAAGGCCAGCACAAATTATGAGGAAATTTGGTTAAAATAGAATTCCATGTATATATAAATCATTCAGACAAGGTAATTGTTGCCAGACGATCGTATAAAGAGCTCACATTGTCTCTTTCAAATGTGACAGTTGAACTTAAAATTAGACAACAGTGTTAGTAGTTGTTTGACCTTGCTGGTTGATTGAAGGTCACATAAAAAATATGATTGACCTTGCTGGTTGACTGAAGGTCACATAAATATGTGATTGTTTGACCTTACTGGTTGACTGAAGGTCACATAAAAAAATATGATTGACCTTGCTGGTTGACTGAAGGTCACATAAAAATGTGATTGTTTGACCTTACTGGTTGACTGAAGGTCACATAAAAAATATGATTGACCTTGCTGGTTGACTGAAGGTCACATAAAAATGTGATTGTTTGACCTTACTGGTTGACTGAAGGTCACATAAAAAATATGATTGACCTTGCTGGTTGACTGAAGGTCACATAAAAATGTGATTGTTTGACATCACTGGTTGACTTAAGGTCACATAAAAAAATATGATTGACCTTGCTGGTTGACTGAAGGTCAGATAAAAATGTGATTGTTTGACATTGCTGGTTGACTGACGGTCACATTAAAATGTGATGTTTGACCTTGCTGGTTGACTGAAGGTCGCATAAAAATGTGATTGTTTGACCTTGCTGGTTGACTGACAGTCACATAGAAAAATGTGATTGTTTGACCTTGCTGGTGGATTGAGGGTCACAGAAAATGTGGTTGTTTGACCTTGCTGGTTGATTGAAGGTCATGTAGAAAAATGTGGTTGTTTGACCTTGCTGGTTGATTGAAGGTCTCATAGAAAAATGTGATTGTTTGACCTTGCTGGTTAATTGAAGGTCACATAGAAAAATTTGGTTGTTTGACCTTACTGGTTGATTGAAGGTCACATAGAAAAATGTGATTGTTTGACCTTGCTGGTGGATTGAGGTTCACAGAAAATGTGGTTGTTTGACCTTGCTGGTTGATTGAAGGTCATGTAGAAAAATGTGGTTGTTTGACCTTGCTGGTTGATTGAAGGTCTCATAGAAAAATGTGATTGTTTGACCTTGCTGGTTAATTGAAGGTCACATAGAAAAATTTGGTTGTTTGACCTTACTGGTTGATTGAAGGTCACGTAGAAAAATGTGGTTGTTTCGCCTTACTGGTTTATCGATCGTCACTTTGAAAAATGTGGTTGTTTGACCTTGCTGGTTGATTGAATGTCACATCGAAAAATGTGGTTGTTGACCTTGCTGGTTCATAGAAAAATCTAAGTGAGTTTCTGGCTCATACAGTACAACCTCTGTAGAACATCACCATCTAACCCGCTGCAAATATTTACACTTATTTAGGTTGTTTTTCCACATAATAAATATAAGCTTAGGGAAATTTTTAATGTGTTGTTATAGAGTGTATTTTCTTTATCAATCTTTATCCATATACAAGGCTAGTATTTATGATCACTAGTGAGCTTTATAGATGTACAACGACCTTCGAAATATGACCTTTGGGCGAGTTCATTTGCTAAGGTTGAAACGATATTTACCGTTATTTTTCCAATATAGTATCAATATATCTTATAAATTCACGTGATCTTTCAAGTTGACAGCGTGGCCTAGTGGTTAAGATGATCTATATTCTGAACTAGTCTGTACTCAGAACATTCTTTTTATATGGGCTGTGGGTTCGAGTCCGCTGCTAAACTCTTTTTATCACCTAACCCGCGGTCCAGCAGTGCCGTAAAGCCGTGCCGTAAATATCGTTCGGCACTCCCAGACCGTGCAATAAATATTTAAATTAGTCTGACGCGACGTAAGCCAATCCATGCCTTGATCGGCCCATGACGTCAGGATAATAACAACGTCGCCATGACGTCGCGCTCTTTGTACCGCTTAATTATGTCTGAAACCTATGCAGCGTACATCATCATTTTGAATGATAACGAGCGTTCTCTAAGGTTATGTGATAAATAGAATCCTACATTCGTGCTCATTACATACGAGTTTTATTAAACTCGTCGACAAAAACAATATGACACTCGGCAAAGCCTCGTGTCATATCATTTTGTCCACTCGTTTAATAAAATTCGTATGTAATGAGCACTCATGCAAGATCCTCTATTTCAATAATTTTATTCAAAGGGATTTTATCGGGTCGAATCCCTTTGATTTTATTATCATAATAAGTGTTTTTTCATATATTTTATTACTTAATGAATAATAAAATTATGTTTAACGTTAAATACAAAGTTGCTTTGTTTCGTTTATTTTACGATTTAAGCCTGCCCTGAATATTGTATTTATTGCTCAGATGACAATCGGGTTGAATTACAAAATACTTTCATCATTGGTTTCGCTGGAATTAGAATTGGAATAACCACTCTAAGAATATTCGGTAGAAACTTCAACATTAATAAGCGTTTACTCAGGTAATACAGGGAGCACAGTTCGGGTGACCTTTTGACCGATATCTCTGTTCAACAGTCTTGACGTGGGAGTGTTTTCAAGGATTAAAATACAGAAAAAATGTGCAAAGGAAATATATATATTTTAGAAATATATATAAAATAGACATGCACACAAATGTTTTATTTAGCAAATTTAAAAAAATATTCAAAATGGGTGGGATTCGAACCCAGACAAAATATCTATTTAGTTTCATAAGTAGTAGCTTAGCCTACTGCGCCATGGAGGACGATGTAAGCTACAATTTCAAATAACATATTTCTTTTCCGAATACACCCCTTTTACCTGGATTATTTCATTATTAAAAGTACAGTTACGCCCGAACGATTGTGGTTTATCTATACCTATCAGTATGAAGTACACAATTTATAACACGTGTGACACATTATATTAAAACGTTCATATACTTCAGTCAATTGATAAAACCAGATATCCATCATGTGCGGGTTCTTGCATGGTGACTGGGGGAGGCATTCTACCCGGAAGTTTGGCAAATGTGTGGTTAACTTATATATAATGAGACCAAAATGTTGGGCCTAAGAGTCTCATTTGAGAAACTAGCTTGTTGGACCCCCTGAGCAAAATAGTTGGTTACACCCCCTGGAAAAGATTTGCTGGGCACGCACATGACAATTTTCAATATCGTGTGGAAGTAATGAGGATAATGTCACTGTGCTG
Source organism: Spisula solida (assembly GCA_947247005.1). Lineage (NCBI taxonomy): Eukaryota > Metazoa > Mollusca > Bivalvia > Venerida > Mactridae > Spisula > Spisula solida. The sequence continues at coordinate 22,561,752 of OX365951.1, forward strand.
TGCTGTGCACTATGTCATAATTAATACTTCCTATAATAAACAACACTCGTAGCTGATAACACTGGTCTTGTGTATGCATTTCCTGATCTGTCACAGCTCATCTGTTTGAGCGTTAGTAATAAGACTAGCCTTTTGCACATATGGGTAACTTTAATGTACGAGTACCATTAAATTGTAATGCATGATTGGTACGAAATAAACCGTTATACTAGTAATATATTTATATACATAATATATATACCGGTTCCTGTTTGGACACCCCTCAATATAGTCAGAGGTTTAAATTATTAAATTAGGTTTGAAGTATCAGAAATCAAATTCAACCAAATATTGAATAAATGGACTTACCTGTTAGATAACGTGTTGTTGACGTCACTATATTTAGCGATGGTATCCAGAACTATTCTGTTACTTGTATAACTGATCAAATCACCACACAAAGCCAATCATATAATTTCTTGTTTAAATCAATGTGTTCCCAATGCGTCCATCCGCCCAATGCAGTATGTAGTTGTAAATATAAAACCCCCAACTGCCTGTGCGTATCATGTGATAACAATTATCTTATTGACCATGTGACTTAAATTGTGCAGGTAAATATGAAATGATCAAAATTTATGTCATCAAAAAGAGGTTATCTTGTGTAACATAATTATGACGAAACTATGAAGGTAATTTAGAAATGATTAGTGGTTTTAGTTAACATGTTTACTATATTACTTTAACCTTAATCTGTATAAAAACCTTACTGATCAACCTGTATCACATGTCTAACTCAACGTACATGTCTATATGTATATTGACAAAGTTATTGCCCTTGATATGGATAAAATTGGCACACCAGACTGACATCAAACTTAAAACAGAACATTTAAACTCCGTTCTTGTAAAGTTGCACACCTGAAGAATCTCTTTAAGATTCATATTATTAGGGTTATACAGGATTCCTACGGTCAGGGAAAAACATATTGGTAGAGTTATTGCCCTTTAAATAGATAAAAGCGCACCAATGTCAAATTTATTTGAACTATAGGCCGACATCATACATATCAGTGTTTATCTGTGTACTTTATACATATCTGTGTACTTTATACTTAACAAGAACATTATACTACATTGTAAAGTTGCATATTGACACTAAGAGATATGTTTCAGATTCATTCAGTAGTAGTAGGGTAGTACTTTTATTAGGGTAATGGTTAAATTCTATAGGCATTTTGTAGTGTATACCAAATTTGTATTATGTCCACATTATGTATCCTTAAACGCAACCGAAATGCAACAGAATAGGAATTTCAATTTTATTCCCAAATTTGAAAATTCATCATAATTGTGGTTTTTGAAATTCAAAAACAACTACATTTGTATCTTTAAATTTGAAAGTTAACCAAATTCAAACCAATTGAAAATTAATAGACACAATTCATGATGGAAAATTACCAGTAAGTCTTTAAGACCTTCCAAAAATTAAGTTTAAATTGTTGCGTTTAAGTTTATATTTCAAGCTCTAATTAGTTTGTATCAACTTGCATGTCTCTCATGTGTTTATATACTTACTCCTTACAGGCACATACAATGTACTGGGGGAACTGATGGAGACAGATAAACACATACAGTAAGCCTTTCTGGAACAGTTTGGAAAGTTTCAGCCAGGAAGATTTGTGCAGATTTATCAAGTTTGCGTGTAACCAGGAACGTATTCCACAGAAATGTCCGTGTAAAGATGGTGGCTCTGATACGGCTCATGTACCACCCTATCCTATGAAGATTGCTCTACCTGATGGTCAAGGTAGGAATTTAACAGTGTGGTCATTGTAAACCTTATTTATCTGTGAATTTTATACTTGTATATATCTGTGTACTTTATACTTCCACATTTGTTTGTATATATCTGTGTACTTTATACTTGTATATATCTGTGTACTTTATACTTGTGTTTATCTGTGTATTTAATACTTGTATATATCTGTGTACTTTATACTTGTATATATCTGTGTACTTAATATTTTGTATATATCTGTGTACGTATATATCTGTGTACTTTATACTTGTATATATCTGTGTACTTTATACATATCTGTTTACTTTATACTTGTGTTTATCTGTGTACTTTATACATATCTGTGTACTTTATACTTGTATATATCTGTGTACTTTATACTTGTATATATATGTGTACTTTATACTTGTATATATCTGTGTACTTTATACTTGTGTTTATCTGTGTATTTAATACTTGTATATATCTGTGTACTTATACTTGTATATATCTGTGTACTTTCAGGTGGGGCTGATGAACGATTTATTTGTGTAGAAACTTGTATGTTTATGATAAAACTACCAAAGTATTCAAGCCAAGAGATTATGACACAGAAACTGATGTATGCTGTATATTGTCAGAAGGATCCACTTAGTGGCTAGCTTTGTGATTGGATTGAATACATGTACTCTATAATAATTATAATTTTTTTGTCGTTAAAGCATTTTGTGTATTGTGATGAATTAACAATTTCGTGGTGTGTGGTAAATTTGTGGATTGAAACCCATTAAAAAGAAAATCAATTGCCAAGCCTTTTGGTCGTCTATTAATCGTGGAGATTAATTTTTGTGGTTAAAATATTTTGTGCATTGTGATAACTTGACAATTTTGTGGTGTGTTGTAAATTTTGCCAAGCTGTTCTGTGGTGTACTAATCTACACATAAAACATGAATATTTTCTGATATTACGTCATAATTTTATGTGAATAATAACGCTTTAAGTTCATTAGATGGAAAATCAATTACCAAGCCATTTTGTGGTCTATTAATCGTGATGATTACATTTCGTGCATTGTGATGAAATGACAATTTCGTGGCGTGTTGTAAATTTTGCCAAGCTGTTTTATGGTGTACTATTCACCACATAAAACACGAATATTTACTGATATTATGTCATAATTTTATGTGAATAATACTTTATAAAGATCCAATAAAGGCAGGTTTGACTGAATATTGTTTGTCATATACAGTGTAATCTGAGAAAACCGAACACCATCCGGACCACCTGATTTGTTCGGATTTCACAAAAGTTTGGTATTGTAAAACTACTCTCATTTTTTTATCTTAAATGTATAGTAATTGGACTTGATCAGTCTCTAATATAAAAAAAACCTTACTAAAACATGCAAAAAAATGAGTAAATAGCAGGCCCTCGTAATTATTACATTAACTGTATCGACAAGATTTAAATGGACAATTAACACCTTACGAAGGGGCCTACAACTTTTCAGCTCACAGTCTTTCACACATCCCCTTGGGTCATTCAACAAATTGATTGTTTGGTAATTTGTTTGTTCGGTATTTAAGTCATGATTAGTGTGAATTTATCCTAGTTGGGGACAAAGTAGCCATCGATATTCAGATTTCACAAGTTTCCGTTTTTATGCCCCCGAATCAATTGATCGGGAGGCATATAGTGATTCACCTGTCCGTTCGTCCGTCCTGGTTAACCCAAATTGACCGTTTCTTCTAGCATTAATATGGCTTGCTACAAAGCTTTCATACTTGCATGGATGTTGTATATGAACACTCTCCACGCGCCTGTATCACCTGACCCCATTTTGACCTTCACCTTGACCTAATTTTGGACTTAGACTTATTTATGGACAAGGCTTCCACAGGGGGCATAAGCGTTTATTGAACGCAGTCTTGTTTTCAATAGCTTTACATTGACTTAAAGAAGAGAAATTTTGGGACCAAAATATTTGGTCGGTTTGGACAATATTCTGGCTTTCTCACATGTCTGTTTTCTCACATTACACTGTAGTTAGTAGTTACTGTAGAAATTCTCGACTAGATAGGAAACTTATATGTTCTGTAATTGCCATCACCTTTTACATGTTGTACTTTTTTGTTGTCCATGTGTTTTTACTACAAATGTATTTTCACATGTGTTTGTTGTGTATATATTTCCTAGGCAACTGTATACAATATTACACACAATATTAAGTATTGTCACTCTGTATGACTGAATTGTTATTGTATCACTTACCTTGTTAAGACAAAACTAACGTAACTTTACTATTCTAGGAGATATCTCTGGCTTAGAAGATGTTCTTAAGTACATATCAAACGCTATTTTGAGAAAACAATAAACAATTTACTGTCTGAAAACTACTATTTACTCATGGAAAAACAAGCTTTTTCAACTTCTGTTTCATCAACATGATCTGTTCCGATTTTCATGAAAATAGGCTCATAAGAAGTGGCTTGTCACCGAGATTTCTGCTTTAAAAAAATCTAAGACAGTGATATGCTCTGCTAATAACATGTTGATATACTCTGCTAAGACATCGGTCGTTCAGAGTTTGTCACCTTCATTTATACCCCCCGGACAACGAGTTGTAAGGGTGGGTATACTGGATTCAGCTTGTCTGTCTGTCTTTCCGTAGATGCATTCTTGTGGATGTAACTCCTCCTACAGTTTTTTCAGCATTTGCTTCAAACTTATAAGATGAACAACCTCAAGATGTAGATGTGCATAAAGGGAAGAATTTGTGCTGCAACGATTTTTGACAGTATTATGGCCCTTTGTTCCTTTATGCACTATACAATATATAGTGAACAGCTCTTGTGGACGCAACTTCTCCTACAGTTTTTGCAGCATTTGCTTCAAACTTTAACAGCTGAACAACCTCAACATGTAGATATGCATAAAGGAAATAATTTGCACTGCGACGACATTTGACAGAATTATGGCTCTTTGTACTTTTATGCACTATACAATATATAGTGAACAGTTCTTGTGGACGCAACTTCTCCTTCAATTTTTGCAGCATTTGCTTCAAACTTTAACAGATGAACAACCCCAACATGTAGATGTGCATAAAGGAAAGAATTCGCGTTGCGACGATTTTTGACAGAATTATAGCCCTTTATACTTTTATGAACTATACAATATATAGTCAACAGTTCTCGTGGACGCAACTTCTCCTACAGTTTTCGCAGCATTTCCTTTAAACTTTTAACAGATGAACAACCCCAACATGTAGATGTGCATTAAGGTAAGAATTCGCGCTGCGACGATTTTGACAGAATTATAGCCCTTTATACATGGTGGGCGTGTTTTAATCTTCAATAATTTATCCCCTTTGTTGTGATTTTTCTGTTGCCATGGTGAATAATTTGTTGTTTTTATTTCAAGTTTATGCTATCCAAGCATTAGATATTGTGTATATATATAATATTGTTGGTACTTAGTGTAGAGGTTAACCTATACACTGTATTTATTGAAATACCTTAATAAATTCACGACTTCAGTTATATTGTGATCGTTAGATTTTGTGATAAGCTTGTAAAATATACTCTTTATCAAATTGGTATAAAATTGTTTGTCATTCTTTCTTGAGAAATGTCACTATCTGAAGGCTTAACGCCCTCTCAGGTAATCATGTGGCAGAGAATAACACTGTGGTACTGTATGCTTGATTCACAGGACTGAGAGCAGATTATGATGAAACATATACCCAGGTTTGTCTCATGATATGAAAAAGTTCGCCTATTTGCAGATGATATGGCAAAGTTTGCCTATTTGCTGATGATACGGCTATCTTATCTTTCCTTATCTAATGCATCTCACTCCAGCTTACTACAACATGGCCTAGACCATCTTCAGCTATTGGGAGACTAAATGGGACATGAAATTTAATCCATCAAAATGTCAGATAACACAAATACGTGTATCTCGATCTGAGTGTTATTCCATTTTCATTCTTGGTGGTCCATAATGTCTCTCGTTACTATGGAATGCTTTTTGAATGCTATTGTGATCACCCTTTTGTCTGTCGTCCACCGTGCGCCATCAACAATTGGACTGTTAACACTCTAGATGTCATAATTTTCACTTAATCTTTTTTAAACTTGGTCATAATGTTTGTCTCTATGAAATCTAGGTCAAGTTCCTAATTGGGTCATGTGGGGTCAAAAACTAGGTAACATCATAGAAAAACCTTGTTAACACCCTAGAGGTCACAATTTTGATATAATCCTAATGAAATTTGGTCACAATGTGTTCCTCTATGAATTCCAAGTCAAGTTCGCCTTAACTGCTAGTCATCAGGTGAGTGCTTTAAGGCCAATGGCCCTCTTGTTTTCAAAATATATCAAGCATGTGTATAGGTTTGAATTGCATTCTATAGCCTATATATTCCAAGATGGTGCTGATTACTGATTTGTATATACCGGTACATTGTACATTGCCTGGACCAGCCTAATTACTCCTTTATGCATAAAAAAGTTTCATGTTCATGATTCAATTTGATATATTTTCTACAACTATAACGAGCTGGGGTAACAAATGGTAAATTTTGTTGATGAGGTGACAACTATATTATGTTGTACACTCGGCAAAACTTATAAGTACACACTTGTTTATTTGCCCATAGCTCGGTCAATGCGTGCATGATCGTGCTGAAAATTTCAACATATGTATATTGGATATGTCGAGTTACAATACAATCAATGTTTTTAACATCTGATTTAAATTGTCACAAACAGAATAAACTATTGATGACAACAGCAGAATCTAAAAAAAACACAATAATGCCGTGTGTTCATCGGGCGATTGTCAGGTTGCTAATGCACATATTGCCCCGCTGCGCTGATACAGTACAGTTTCAAGTCTATGTTTCTATCACAGACACAGTAATAAAGAAAACAATGATAGGAACAAGCACAATTTAGGTTTAAAAATATCAACTTCTGATAAAAAATGCAATTTGGAACGTGGTTAACTCCCCTTGACCATAACAATAAAAAATATTTTTAAAAGTAAAAAAACACCATGTTGTTGTTTGAAAAATCGAATTATTTTGTGTTTTTTTTTAATTTGACAATAAATCTAAAATTCAAATTTACCTTACATCAAAATATTTTGCAAATACGCATCAATTTCACGGCCAATTTACCGTTTTTGACCTTTCATGGTCCAATGAACCGCTGTATTTAATTTGGAAGAAAAAACTTTTTTTATCCAGTCCTTTGATAGTCAATACCATGTACACAAAATTTCATGCAAAAATAATAAAAAATAAAAAAGTTATAACGATAAAACAACGTGTGTACTTAATAGTTTTGCCGAGTGTATTATATAAATTTGTGGCATTGATATTGTCAACCCAAGGGCAGAATGATATTTTAACTTATTATATCTCACTTTTATCTACAATGCTGAAGTCCAATTACACAAAGCAGCAGATAGTTTGACACTGCTTGTCATTGTATGCTATTCATGAGTTGATCTTGCACACTCATAGAGAAGAGATGCTGCAACAATTGTGCAACAAAATAGGGGTAAGACACACACAGATTTTCCGCCACCTTCTTCTCCTGTGACAAGAAAGCAAAGACTAAATTTGCGCAAATAACATCATTAACATCAAGTGGCACACACACTCGAAGACTTTTGCTCATTAGTGAGATACTTTCGAGAGAGTGAGCTTTTGTGATCACTCTTCGTCTGCATACGTCGTCCTTCGTCGGTCCATGAACAATTTGCTTGTGTAGACACTAGAGGTACAATTTTGGCTAATCTTTATGAAACTTTGTCACAATCGTTATCTTAACAAAATCTAGGTCAAGTTCGATATTGGATAATTTGGAGTCAAAAACTAGGTCACTAGGTCAAATCATAGAAAAATATTGTGTCGTCACTAGGTCACAATTTTGATCTAATTTTTATGAAACTTGGTCACAATGATCATCTCAACAAAACCTAGGTTAAGTTTGATATTGGGTCATCTGGGGCCAAAAACTAGGTCACAAGGTAAAATCAATAAAAACCTTGAGTGGTCACTAGAGGTCACAATTTTTATCTAATCTTTATGCAACTTGGTCACAATGATCATCTCAACAAAACCTAGGTCAAGTGATATTGGGTCATATGGGGTCAAATAGGTTACAAGGTCAAATCATTTAAAAACCTTGTGAAGTCACTAGAGGTCACAATCTTGACCTAATCTATGATGAGGGGGTATGTTGCTTTGCACATGTAGGTCGGTCGGTTTGTAGACCAATTGGTTTCCGTTCAATAACTCGAGAACGCTTTGCCCTAGGATCTTCAATCTTTACATGGAAGTAGATGACCCCTATTGATTTTGATGTCAGTAGGTCAAACGTCATTGTGACCTTAACCATTTCTGACTATTGGGCTGCCATTGGGCATACATGTACATGTTTTACAAACATCTCTTGTTTAAACTTGGTCACAATGATCATCTCTACAAAAGCTAGGTCATCTTGGATTAAGAACTAAGTCAAATCACAGGGCTTGCATACACGACTACGACAGGTGAGCCACCTAGGGCATTTTGGGCACTCTCATTTCAAGAGTGATGGGGTAGGGTATTTTAGCCTGTTTGCTGTTAGAGCAGTCGTCACTGGCCTGATTTGAAACTATACTGAATGCCTAGCAAAATTCAGAATAAAGGTTTAGTCCATTAACCCAGGTATGTCACTTGTATACAAACATTGCAATATCATAACATTGTATTTTTTTATGTGTTTAAATAATTTTATTTGGAAAAGAGGCAGTGAAAACCTATACCTAATCTACTAAGCCACTTGCTTATACATAAAATATCTATTAAAATAAGACATTCATAAGAGAAATTGCAATGTTTTATATACACAATGTTATGTAAACAGGTGACTGACCTGATTAAATAAGTTACAGCACAAATAACCAATATTAACACGACTACGTTGCTCCTTACAAGTGATTGTTTGATATAGACAAGAGCACCGCCTTGCGGGTGCAGACGCTCATCTGATCATTGTCACTGTATAAAAGGCCCATTACCCTTGCATAAAGTAGGGCAGTGTTATGAGTCTTGCTTAAAAAAGGTAGGTATTGATGGTCAAAAAATGGGGCAATAACTCTTGCAAAATGCTGATCAGAGTTATGTTTCTTGCTTGACATGGTCAGGTGTTGATGGTGAACAAGTGTTAAAAGTTTCAAAGCAATAGCCCACATAGTGTATGAGAAAAGTGGACCTGAACACAAAACTTAACAAAGGAATTTACTAAGTCCAAAATGGGGCAATAACTCACACAAAATGCTGATCAGAGTTATGTTTCTTGCTTGACATGGTCAGGTGTTGATGGTGAACAAGTGTTGAAAGTTTCAAAGCAATAGCCCACATAGTGTATGAGAAAAGTGGACCTGAACACAAAACTTAACAAAGGAATTTACTAAGTCCAAAATGGGGCAATAACTCACACAAAATGCTGATCAGAGTTATGTTTCTTGCTTGACATGGTCAGGTGTTGATGGTGAACAAGTTTTGAAAGTTTCAAAGCAATAGCCCACATAGTGTATGAGAAAAGTTTACCTTAACACCAAACTTAACCAAGGAATTTACTAAATCCAAAAAGGGGCAATAACTCACACAAAATGCTGATCAGAGTTATGGTTCAAGCTTGACATGGTCAGGTGTTGATGGTGAACAAATGTTGAAAGTTTCAAAGCAATAGCCCACAAAGTGAATGAGAAAAGTGGACCTAAACACAAAACTTAACCAAGGAATTTTCTAAGTCCAAAAAGGGGCAATAACTCAGACCAAATGCTGACCAGAGTTATGGTTCTTGCTTGACATGGTCATGTATTGATGGTGAACAAGTGTTGAAAGTTTCAAAGCAATAGCTTAGACAGTTTATGAAAAAAGTTTACCTAAACACAAAACTTATTACTTGTTACTAGGTCATTCAGCGTAGGCATTCCGCCGCCTTTTAGTTGCTGTATCTTTTCTACTGGGTCATTCAGCTAGTTATAATCTATTATACTTTTCGACAGCTTGGACTTGGGCGGATCTGCGCTTGTTTAGTTGGGCATTGTGCTTTGTGTGTTTTTAATGTTTTCTGTGCTCGGCTGGTTAAGTTGAGTGCTGCCTTCCCTGTCTGACTTAATATACTCTTTTAACCATGCAATGCCGACGCCAATCAAGTGATGACAATAACTCATCTTTTTTTCAAAAATCAGATGAGCTAAAAACAACACTATGTACCCAAATAAATTCTCTTGGTGAACCTGAATTAGAATCGTCTGGCATGTTGGTCCACAGGAATTTGAAATTCTATCAATAAACTAAAGCAGCAGATCCTTAAAAATACAAGTATATGAACAAGAGCAATTTATATTTGAGCGCAATGATCTTTATGTTTTGCTTGTCTGGATGGATGACACAAAGTTCGTTCTCCTTAACCATTACTAGGATTTCAATGAAACTTCATTTGAATACTTGGCATTGCATATTGCCAGGGATTTATACTGGAGTATTAGATTAAAGCCCTGCTAGTTCTTAAATATAAATAGAATTACAAATTTCTTTTACATCTTTTTCTGACCAACACACCTGCAATTCAAATTACAAATTTCTGTGGGACAAACTCTGAAATTAAAATCTTGCCCAAAAAACGGTAGATATAAACAACTATCTGATGGATTTTCTGTGATTTATTTCTTTATATACAATGGTCGAGTTAAACTTTTGGTTGAGAACCCTTATACTTCTCAATCTGATTTTCCGACACAGCAACCTGAATTTCTTGTTTGGAGACAGTTTCTAAGTCAATATCTTCAGTTAAATCACTAAGTTTCATATCTCTCACAAAAATAGCTGGTTCCCTATTTCTGACAACATCCTCAGTTATTTTAACTTGTGTTATATCTGACCCAGGTACTTCATACATTGCTGTGAGTAGATGGCGCTCCTGGAAAATATAGCAATGTCAATAGAATATTGTAAAATCATTTAATTTGAATGGAACACAATTTGTGGTTTAGGTGAATAAGACCGATATGGTGGAGACATAATTTCAAGGATCTTGGATTTCATGAAAAATGGCAAGGTCAAGATTTACACAAATTATCATAAATCATTAAATAATCAAACCAATATATAATAATTGTCTTATTACATGTTGATATATGCTAGTAAACTTCCCAAAAAACCAGTCTTTACTCCTATACCTGACTTAACTCGAAAGCAAGTATGGCAGCCACTGTAAATGTTTATTATAAGAATTATATTTCAAAGTTGAATCCTACATAATACTTTCACTGATAATTTCACACTTAAGCCATCATCAACAGTGTGCAGTGGCAGAATTTGTCTTTGGAGCAACATTTACTGTAATTATGTCTGAATTATAAACTTACGAGTTCTGCACGAAGACCTCGTGCACCCATTTTCTTTCTCATCGTAACTTCTGCTATGGCACGTAGTGCTTCCGATGTTATATCTAACTGACACTGAAATATTTAATGGAACATAGATGTTTTTTTCATAAATAAATTCTAATAAATATAAAAAAATCACAATTATTAAAAATCGTATATGAACACTCGCCCGATGGGTTGGATTTGAACCCAAGACCCCAATGGCAATAGCGCCTAGCACCGACTGCACATAATGTAAACAACAAATTACAAATGTCAGGTTCCAATGCGTCTGAGTAATGTGCGAGATTTCATCAATTTGCCTGTGAGCATACATGCATAGAGTCTAAGTGAGCGAGACTCACCCATGGTGCAGAAGATCAGGTATCACCGTATGTATGTATTATTGTTTCTATAAATTTTCGACCAAATATTTCCTTGAATTCTATGTATTGTCCGACTAAAGTTTCAGCATTATTGGTCATATTACAAAGATTTCATAGCATATTTCCGTGTATTTTATGATCACCCCTCATACTAACAATATAATGGTATAAAATGTTACTTACGTCATCTAAAGAAAAACTATGCTTGTATTGTTTAACCAAAGCATTCTTTGGTTCTGTTAGAATTTGTACTAAAAGTTCTTCATCTAAAGAATGGAATGGACACACTTTTGGCAATCTGCCAACAAATTCTGGTATAAGTCCATATTTAATGAGATCACTATCTTCTACATTAGCTAACAGTTCATCATGACGTTTGATATCACGTTCTATATCACCATGTGATTCAAACGGTGATGTAAAAACCTCCTCCTTTTCTGTAGAGTTTACCGGAGCTCCAAATCCCAAATGCTGCAAATAATAATTTATTAAATTTTACAAAAGTTTAATGATTACAGTATTACCCCAAAGTAAGGGGCCGGCTATTTGACTTATGAGACTACAACTCAACTGCCATGCAAAGTACAATTATTTTACTAGCAGAAGGCAGACAAACTGGGCATGTCATGATATTTTGAACCTTTGACCTCCCTTTTCTGTGAGGAATACAACCATTCTCCCATGTGGGGGCTGTTTTTTTACATTATAGATAATATGGCAACTAGAATAGATAAAAGGCCAATGGCACTGTATCCAGCTAGAAATTGATTTCTTCATACAGTTCTGCTTACCTTTACATTTTTTCTATGTGTAACTAACTTCTCTATACCACTGAATGCACCAGCTACTATAAAAAGAATGTTTGTCGTATCCACGGCAACAGTGTCCCCACGCATTTTCTTGCTACTTTTTTCTGGAACGTTAATTAAAGTACCTTCCAGCATTTTCAACAACCCCTGTTGTACACCTTCCCCACCTACATCTTTCAGTGACATAGTACTGTGAGCCTTGGCAATCTTGTCCACCTCGTCCAAAAATACAATACCTGAAATAGCAAAAAAAGCCTATATACAGTACAATCTTCGCAAGGGTTTGAATTTCTCTATAATTATGAGATTAACAAATCAACAAAACATCTTCATGTTTAGGTCTATCTCTTTTTTTGACTCATTTATTAACTGTAGTTTCAGAAACTAGTATAAATGTGACCGTCTGATAAACAGATATTGAATAATCTAATCAAGTTAAATTTTGCAACTGTATACTTATTTTTGGTGGGCACTGTATACGGAAGTCTATGCAAAAATCCCATTTTGCCAGCCCATCAATAATAATAACGACTTTATTTATTGTGGATTACATATTTGACAGCAATATCAATTTTCAATATGGTCCAGATATGTCTTATAACCCAGGCCACATTACAAGCACATACTGCAGTCATTTAATTTCAAAACAACAAAATGGTTTGGTTTTGGTGAAAAGGACAACATCATTGGGACATAATTTCAAGGATTTTAGATTTCAGGAAAAAATGGCAAGGACAGAATTCATACAGCAATCATTGCAAGTCATTTAATTTCAAAACAACAAAATGTTTTGGTTTTGGTGAAAAGGACAACATCATTGGGACATAATTTCAAGGATTTTAGATTTCAGGAAAAAATGGCAAGGACAGAATTCATACAGCAATCATTCAAACATCAGATATATAATAATTGTTTTATTAAATGTTGATGTATGCAAGTAAACATCCCTAAAACCTAGAATTATACCTGAGCAAGAATGGCAGCCACTGTAACTTGACATATTTATTGGTACAATTATTCCTTGTGGATTTAATTAAGTGGTTGAGGTCACCCATGAAATCCATGAATTTTCAACCCCCACAAATGTTAATGTTATACTGAATTGGTTAAAGACCATTGTTGTTATCTTACCTTGTTGGCATCTTTCAATGTTTCCATTGGCATTCTGTAGCAGTTTGCTGATCACAGATTCAATGTCATCCCCAGCATATCCAGCTGATGTCAATGTCGTACAATCACATATAGCAAATGGTACGTCTAATACATTGGCTAGAGTCTGAGCTAATAATGTCTTCCCTATGGAAATAGAATGAATGTACGGTACGACCTCTCCACAGCGGCCCTCTGTAGAGCAACAACCTCTCTACAACAACACCTTCATAAATGTCCCTAAGCTGATATTTACTATAAATGAGCAACAATCTCTAAACAATGGCGAATATTTGCAGCTACCAAAGGGTGTTGCTCTACAGAGGTGCAGTGTATACATCATATACCATACAATTAATATTTAACTGGAGCATTGTACAACCTCTCTAGAGCGGCACCTATTGGGAAACACAAAGTTGGGTTGTTGAAGAGAGGTTGTTGCTCTGTAAAGGTAAAATGTATAGCATATGGTAACTTCTGGAAAAAATGATCTTGCTGCTTAAGAAATGTTGTTACTCTAATACTTTTAAGGGCTGCTCTTGGGAGGTTGCATTTCATTTTCCTTTGTTATAAAATGTATTATATCTATAATTTACTCTTCAAATATATGTACATGTGTTATATACCCATATTCCTAGACATGTGTATAGGCTGGTGTTACGGGCAATAAACTTCGAAAACAATAGAAAATGGAGAAACAAATCAATAAATAGATACTTTTAAACCAAATTCTGTATTTAATTTACACAAACAGTAAATATGTTAATTTGAGGAGGAGCTATAATTTGGGACTATACAGTATATACCTTACCTGAACCAGTAGGTCCCAACATGAGTATATTACTTTTCCCTATAACCACCTTCTGATTATCTTTGTCTGTATCAAGTGACAAATCTTTCATCTCTGGTGGAACACTTAGTGCTCCACTCGGACCTAGAGCACTGGGTTTACTTGTAGCGTGCCGTTGTAGAATATCTGTCATATTTTCTGTAATGCCAATAAACAAAAATTACTGAAATATTTTTCTAGCCTAAAAACTAAAAGCACTATTAGCTTTTACCAATTTATTTTAGGTTAATTGTTTTTCCAAATTATATTAATCACTCTCGACACCTACGGTGAGATGCCAGTTTCCAGTTTACGCTGACCATCTGGCAAGGGAATTACTGGTACCATTTTTACTTTTGGTATGATGTGGCCTGGGATCGAACCGTGGACCTCCCGTCCTCAAAGTGGACACTCTACCACTGGGCTATCGAGGAAGCACTTTTCAAATGGAAAACAGTCAGTATTTATCCGAGACAATCAGAGATGTTAACTAGTTTTTAACACCAATGACCAAGTTGCACATGTAGCAAATTTTAGAGTGTAAGTTGACCACAATAGCTCCACTTATGGTACTTTGTTCTCTGGTGAGCTGACAAAATATGACAGAATTTCAGAAAATATTTTTTTTAAGGAAAGACTGGTCTCAATAGTAAATATTAACCCCCTAATATGAATGGTACTTGGATGCAATTTCAACTAGTTCAATCTTCTTTACACAGATTTAATTATTGATGATAGATTTTTATATTAAAATCTGCATGAGACAGAAACAACAAGGGAATGTAGTATTTATATACATGTTGGTATAAATGTAGTACATACCTCTAGGATGGTTACCGGAGAGTCCTGGAAAAAAAATATAGCTCATTGAGTACATTGTATATACCAGTACGAAAATCTTAAAGTTACTCTAAAATTTAAATTCTTTATAATTCTTTAACAACTGCAAAATGGTGACAGATATGGTATGTAGGAGTTCGTTAACTGAATCAATATTAGTATTGCAACTCCATTTAGCACATTTTATAATTGTAAACAAATTATAAAGAATTTCAATTTGATCGTAATTTTACGTTTTCTGTAAGTGCTTTGATAAAACAGTACCCTGGGTCCAATTTCTGTCACATGAAAATTGGAATTCTGTTGAGTCTCCAAGGAATCACACAACTATTTAACTTCCTGTTGATTCATATTTGTACTCAGCAAAGATCCAATTATTTTGTGTGACTCCATAGATATCCGAGAGGAATCCACATGCGGATGACTTGACATGATTTAAGCCATTGTCAGGCTCCTAGCACGTAGGTCTAGACACGGCTGTAGCCATTGTCAGGCTCCACACACGGAGGACTGGACACGAACCCAGATGTCAGGCTCCACACACGGAGGACTGGACACGAACCCAGAGTGTCAAGGTGACAGTCTACATACTGTGGTTATCATTTTCTATCATTTTGCAAAGTTCTAACTATCTGCTATAGATAGAAGTAATGGACATGTGTCATTACCATACATCCATGTTTTCCCTCATCATTATCAGGCCTGGTATTTATAAAGCATCTTAGTAAATACCGGTACATTAAATTTTTTGACTTAACAATGAGCACATTTTCCACAAATTAAAGAATAACTCGTTTCCTTAGTGATTATAGTAACTCTCTACATAATGCATTAAATTATTACCATATTCTGCCAAGAGATGCCTATCAATCCAGACTAATCCTAATCAAAGATAGGATGCTTCCTTGATTAGTTTTCAAGTCTCTGACGGGCAAATTGGGAAAGAAATAATATTTGTTGTAATTTCGCCATTATTTGCAGACTTTTCTGCAGACCTTCTCCTACTGTTTAACACAGCCGAGTGCAACACTTAATATGAATATAGAAATGACAAATTTAAACAAGGGAAAATAGGAAGTTACCTTTTGGGTAGTACAATGTACGAGGTATATTCTTTTCTTGAGCTGCCATCTCTGTCCCATTCTGTTGTGAGGCAACATTGTGTCTGATTCTCTTGTAATGATAATACACAGACGTTGACAAGATCGTCTTGGCTAAATTCTGTCCAACAACATACTTATCCAGGAATTCTTTCAGCTGCAAAGAGAAGAAAATTATGAATAAAGAGTTTTCAACGATAGATGTTGATAGTTCACATTAACCTTTTACTCCAAAGAAATGTCAATTCAAGCACATACAGTAAAATTATAAATATTTGTGGGGAACGTTATTTTGTGGGTGACTTCAACCACAAAATTAAATCCCCAATGAATAATTATACCAAGAAATATGTCACGTTTACATTGGCTGCCATAATTGCTTTTAAGAGATTGGGTTTTTGGGAAGTTTACTTGCACATACATCAACATGTTTATCTGTTTGATTTTTGAATGATTTGTGTGAATTTTAACCTTAACATTTTTCAGGGAATCAGAAATCCTAGAAATTATGTCCTCAATAAATGACATTTTTCACCAAACCACGAAATTTTGTCCTATGAAATTACATGATTTCACAGTATATTTTAAGCCTTATTGAGAAAACATCATACTTCTTTAGGTGTTTTCAGCTTCTCTTCTTTAGGTACAGCTACATCTTTCATAGATTCAGGAACCAGCATGTAGAAATGTAGACACTCCAAACACTTTATATATCTAGGATGACCTAAAATACATCAATTTTGAAACAAACTGAATCTTAAATCTTTCTATTGTTCGAATCGATGCATTTCTTTATTACTCATTGAACTGTCAAATACAAAGTTCATGTAAGGCACTTTGATAAAAACAACTGTTAATACCAAAAAATAAAATAAGACTTATATGGCATTGAGAGTACACATTTGTTTACAGCTGATTCATTAGAACATTAAGCTAAGTAAGAATTTCGAAGTTTTCTCATACTTTATGTTGTGAACTTTAGTCCAAATCCAATTGACATTTTGACAACTGGCATTGGAATACCAGTATATAAAATTTGCACAATATTAAACAAACTTTGTCAGCATATCAGTGTATGACAATTAAAGACAATTAACAGTCCCTATACCAACCTGCAAACTTTTCAACATCTGTGAATGGGGAATTACACGAAGGGCACAACATGGGTGGTATCTCACTACCAGCACTTTGTCTCCTACCCCCGCCATTTCCTCGACTCTTCTTACTACTACCATTGGTTCGGGATGTAGTATGAAATAATGACACATGTACAGGGACTAAAGCTTTCAAAAGATATTTGGACCCATCACACAATCTGTTTTGTTCTTCACGATTTCCTAAAAAATAATATAAATACCAGGTTAATATAAACAACAGAGAGGATAAATAAGGCTATATTATATATAACAAGTAATTAAGAATTGCAAGCAATACAGAAGTCCCCTACCGGTTTGAGGCCATTTTAAATGTTTCTGTTGCCATAGCAACCACCATTTTTGTCAGAATCAAAATATATTTAGACGTGCATAATCCCCATATTGCCCCCTATCCACATATCAAGGTTCATAAACCTAGCTTGGAAACTGGAGTTATGGCAGGATCCAGATTTGGGCATATTTTTACTCTTTCTGTTGCCATGGCAACCACAATTTTTGTCAGAATCAAAATATTTTTACACGTGCATAATCCCCTTATTGCCCCCTATCCACATACCAAGCTTCATAAACCTAGCTAGGAAACTGTTTGAGTTATGTCAGGATCCAGATTGTTTGACGGACGGACGGCAAACCTATAGTCCCCTCCGGTCAAAAGCCGGTAGGGGACTAACAAGAGCAGTACAACTTGGTGCAAGACAGATCCCATACTTGAGTCACTGGGAGTCCCATATAATATATGGGTCACAGGGTGACACCCCCACAATAACATTAGCCATTTTAAATTTTTTGGAGAATATGATAGAGTACCATCAATGAAGTTCTTTTACTTGCTGGTGCATTTTACGTAGGACTAAGGACAATTAATTCTATCGTTAATCGGAAAATATTTAAGTAAATTTGTGAAGAGGGAATCGGAACTAGCAACCACTAGTTTGCCAATCTTGCTCACTGGACCATGGAAAACATAAGTCAGCATATTAAGAACACATACACAAAAATCTCTTGCAGTTCGGTTAACCCGTTGGCGATGTGGCTAGAGTGTCTGCTTGTCACTTAGGAGGTCTGGGTTCAATCCTTGGTCCCTCCTTGAGATTTTTATCCCTTACTTTACATCAACACACTAGCAGCAGACTGAGCAGAGATGTATGAACTTTATGTGCTTACTTCACAATCAAAGTAACTGCCAGGACACCAGATTTTGTTTATTTGCTTTCAGGTGTGACTCATAGGCACGTGGTCATTCGGTATATTCCCTGCCAGATTGGCCAATGACTTCAGACTTTGAGGGAAGAGACAGTTACTGTAAGTGTGATACAATGTAAGGAATAAGAGATGCGATACCCTAGCTTGAGCTCTTTCCCAATAGAGTGAATAGACTCCTTGGCTCTTTAACCTGCCCTGTGTACAGCATCGATAAGCGATACATGTGAGTCTACCTCTGGGTTACCAGTACTGAAAAGCTTTCCAAAATGACAAAGTGCCCCAGCATGGGTCACCGTGAAGAAATGTTTTCATGTAGCAAGTTTAACTTTAATTTAAAAGTAAGCAGTTGATTTGAGGGTTTTTCATATAAAGTAAAAGAAGAAAAATTATTAGAAGTAACCGGGAAAAAAATCCCTAATTGCCAGTTGTTTAGCTGCCAATTGGCTCATTTCTACACCTCTGCCCGGTCGAAAATCAACTGTAGTGATTTTGGGTCAATACTTTAGCGGCCCTAGTGTGCGTCATACCGGAACGCGTCTTGGTCAACACTGATTGGCTACTATTACTGGCGTGAGATATCAAGTACGAAAACAGGTCCGGTAGATGCTTGCTGACCGTCCTCAGAGGAGGCAATTTGTGTCCCCAACAGAATGGCTGTACCATCTCAGAGCCGTAGGTTAGAGCTAATTAGTCCCTTCTGCTGAAGCTACCCGCAAGGATCCTTCAATTACTTTACAACTAAGGAACTCTCAGTCTGAAGTCACCAATGTTGCCATTCATAAATGACCAGTGTGATCAAGCAATCAACTGAAATTATCAAATACTAACTCAATAGCGTATGAAAACTTCCACCAATTCTGTATCTTGGTATGGCACGAATTGCACGGGCCATCAGCATCTGATGTTTCAGTCAGCTTCAAGTTCAAGGTTCAGTTACGTAAAAAATCACTTTGACAAGTGTTTAAACATGTAAAACAAGTCAATTCAAACAACATACAAGACGACGACACTTCAAACACTCGAGTAACTGACAGAAATATGAGAAAATAAACAGTTCCCTGCCAGAACACAGTTCAGCCAACGAGGTCAAGGTCGCCTGTGTTACGGGAGCAAAAAAAATATTATTGATAACAATTTATCATTTTACAAATAATAAACTGTACTTAAGAAAACAACGCATTGCATTTAATGAAAAATGTTTCAAAACATGAATAGCATAATATTTCATTGAAGCTTCAGTAAGAAATTTGAATACCACGAAATTAGTATAAGTATATAATGACAGATCCCTGTATTATTGGATGGTGATAATTCCCAATAATTATAATTTGTACCGTACCGTTCCGTACATTGACATGACGTGTGATATATATAGAGACCCCATTAATTATTAAAAATAATTAAGGCCTAGATATTTTAGAATTACAAATATGAGTTAAGGCCATGTTTAAATTAAAGTTGATGCGGTGCAAAAACCAAAACAAGCAATAGAATGCAAAATGTTATACAGTGCAACCTGTGTTTACCACCACTTCCACAAAGACCACTACAGCAAAACTCATATACAAAGACCACAAAGCTGGTCTGACTTCAGGCCAGTTTAACTATATTTAACATGTTAAGAGACACCCTGCCAACTTAGACCACTGTATAGACAGACCTGTATGACTGTATATCAAAGTTTCTAGGTTGTCTTGAGGATAATTTTGATTTCAAGTGTTCCCAAACCAATTGGTAATGGTACTTACCACAAGACTTATAACCATAATGAGCATGTCATGCTTAGGTTAGCTAAAATGGAACTAACCATGTATTTCTATTCAAAGCCATATATTCTGCACCATTAAAATATATCTATGGTTAACTGCATGTAATAGATGATCTGGCCCCGATCTCCCGAAACATCCCAAATAGAATCTCGGCTCAAATTGAGATTTAGCTCAAACCAGAGTCTGAGTTTGAGACAAATCTGAAGTTCTAGATCTTGACATTTTTTGGGTTGATTTCCATGCGAGACACAAATCAAAATTGGTGAAATAAAGTTATAACTGTTGTTTCTTTCTTGTTACACCAATTTTGATTCCTGTCTCGCATGGAAATCAATCCAAAGATATGTGGCTATATTTGAGTTTTAGCTCAGACTGAAATGCTTAGGGAGATCAAGGCCAGGTATCAAGGTCCAAACTTTCTTACTATCCAGGAAATTTCGATTATCATATATAACAAGAATACTTAAGGGCAGGACTGAGAAAAATAGCTGTTGGACCCTCTGAACAAAATAGTGGATCAGATCTGCCACCTACGTACAAGAAAAATTCCTGGATCTGCGCTTGGTTTCATCAGACAATACAAATGTACTCATAATATAACAAGATATGTTTGTCAACACGTATGCCCCAATAGTCACTGATGGTAAAGGTAACAGTGCCCTTGACCTTTGACCTCAAAATCAATAGCGGTGACCAACCACCATGTAAAGTTTGAGGATGCTAGGGTTAAGCATTCTTGTAGAGTTACTGAAGGAAACCATTTTGATTACCAACGGACCGACCAACCGACAGACTAATATGCGCAAAGCAATATACTCTCCCATGGAGAAGTCATAGAAGACAAGTAACAGTTTTCATTTATTCTGTTTTTATTTTATTTGTAAATAGGTAACTCATGTAACAACATTATCATAACAAATGGTCAGAAACCAATACTTATATGATATAAATATGATACAGAAGTTCATGATTATGTTTAAATATCATAAAACAAAATTATCTATGTACAGCCAATACGATCACAAAACAATCTCATCATTTGTCATTCAATCCTTGTTTTCAAGAAGTATGTTTCATACAAAACAATCTCATCATTTGTCATTCAATCCTTGTTTTCAAGAAGTATGTTTCATACAATTAGAAATGGGTTAAAAACTATAGATAGATTATCATACAGGCATCTGTATATTATTAATATATGATATTTTTGTGCAATATAGGTCCCAGTTTTTGCATGAATCCGACTATATCAATAATATTATAAAGTTGCATGGAAAGTTCTTAACTTTTAGTGTTGACAGGTTTTTACTTGCATTCTTAGCCAATATTACGCCACATACTACATGTATGTCCACACTGCATACATGTATGATTGTATCATTACAAATTAGCTTCAAATTTTATAAGATATTAACATTCTGTAAAAGAATTACTGATACCAGTGAGAAATTAGTGTATAAGCACTTTAAGCCACTATCTTAGATAGAAGTAACAAAATAATAAATAAGTCAACAAAATGCATTACAACAAAACAGGCCATGTTCACCATCATCCACGTAAAATGTGTATACAATGTAAACTATAGGACATGGCCAGTATTAACTTTTGACCAAATTCCGAACCATCCCTCAAACTGCTGGGAATGTGTCAATGTAGTTAGTCTTGTTGTTTCACCAGAGGAAAAGACTTTGTGCTCAAAAAGGATAAGAAAGCAAATACTGTAAGCAAATGAAGACACGAAAGATTTTCTTTCAAATTTAAAACCCGAAAGCAAGAAAATCTGAGATATGAATTACTTACATCCTACAAATACAATAATCAAACCATTATCTATTGATTTACAAAAACAAAACAACGCATGAAATAACAAAACATAACAGCAATAAACCAGCCGAACAAATACAATGTAGAAGTATACATTTGTACATCACATTTCTGATAGCTTGATACACAATTGTCGTAAAAGAACATACAACCAAATTAGTCACACCTGAATTTTTACTGGTCACAATAAATCAAGATTCTTGTGCATGACAATATCTGACTCCAATTATACACCAATTTCATAAAGGTTTTGCTGTCTTTTCAAAAAAATTATGTTGATTCAGGGGGCCCTACAGAGGCATAATGCCCAATCCTGTTTTGGGGTGCCATTAGCACACATGTCTACACTAAACTCTGTTTCAAATTGCTGACTTAAAAGAATAAGGTTGTGTTTTCTCAAAATGGTATTTTTGCACATACAAATGTACAACCTTATTCTTCTATTAAAGGCAGTGCAATATAATTCTATTGTTAAAATTCTACTATGATATTTCTAACGACCATAACTTTGTCAATATTTTGAATTTTTTCATCAAATACCGGTAAATTTTATTTTCAGCAGAAAAGTTCATTCTTTCGAGTGCAGCAAATCTGAATTTCAGATTATACCGCGATCATAGAACCCTTGGTTAAATAATCTTTTGTTTGTATTTTTTTAAAAAAATACTTTAAAATAGCATACAATTTTGGCTTGTCTTGGTTATCATGTAGAGCTATAAAGTATCAATCTACAATAACTGGAGTCAGTATTACCTTGGACTCCAAATTTGATCGATTTTGAGAAGCTAACATTAGTTTTCACTCATCTGGGTTCCCGAAAATAGCCCAGGTAATTGTATCCAGGTATTAGGCCAACACATGTTGTTTAGTCAAAGACCAACGTTTAACTAACACAGCAAACCACACATGTATTAGGTTAGACTTATATAAAGTACCAGATTACATCACATTTTACATACACATCAACTGTAACAACAATATTCACAGTTTTTCATTTTATCATCATATTCAACTCACATGTAACAACCATGGATGGGCTGGAATTTTTCCCTGGTTAAAATGCAGCCATACAGTATTACCAGGGACACCTATTTCGGCTGTTTTCGAGGAGCATGCTAACATTAGTTTTCACTAGTCAGGGTTCCCGACATAACCAAGTGAAATCTATACCGGGTTTCGACAAACACACATAGTCAAGGTATTAGCCAAATGAACTTGATTTAAGAAGACTGTCACTCATGGCCAAGGGATAACTGCCTTTTGTGAACTTTTAGGGTAAAACCCATATCATTACCAGTAATTAAATTATGCAGATCCATTACAATACATCAACCATAGACATTGTTCAAAAGTACATGTACAAATACACACACCAAAGAAAAGAATACATAAACACAAATACATGTAGAAGGTGTCTACTACAAATTTCAAGTGCTATAAAAATTCTGAATGATTTTGTGAAGGAAATAAAAAAGAAATTTTGGAACAAAAATAAACTATTATATTAGGGGACTGGTATCTGTAAACAGCCCCGAAAACAACATAATTGTAAATGCCCTATCATATCATCAAGCACAATAATGGTATGTCAGTTTGAGCCAAAATTTGCGAATATTTTTGGCCAAAAATTTAAAACAGATTCGAAAGATAAGACTCATACAAAAAGAGCATTTTTATCCAACATGGATTTAATGTAAATGACCTCAGAAACTCTGTTTACTCATCCCGTCAATTGTTGGTATACAAACACTACGAAATATCCTTGAAGTAAACAATCGTACGTATCACATGATATATTACACAGATATATTTCACACGCCAGATGTAGACTGTCTCAAATCTTCTGCTTCCTCTTCGTGAACATAAACAGCTGGTCCATTCTTCTTTACAGCATCTTCATTAATTATCACAGTCCTTATATCGGAACCTGGCTGTTCATACATAGGCATCAGCAGTACCTTCTCCTGTAAGAAATGTTTGATTATTCAGGTTTAATGCCGTTTCTCAACATTGAACAATTTTTCAGTCATTTACTGTGGCCATTACACCAAACCAGTTTTTTTCTGGCTTGTATCCTAATCAGTACTAACTGAACATCCCACAAGGATCCAGCAACTTTACATGGTGGAAAATCAACAGTGCACATGTATTCAAATCTTCATGGAAAGGTACATGTATGACCTGCCACTAGAATCAGCCGGGATCACCATGTTACAAAGTCAGTGCACTAACCACTGGACCACAAACATGGCTCCTACAATAATACAACATATAACTTCTCTAAGGCCAACTTTATATAGGGTAACGAGGGTGAAACTTTTGTACCAATAAAACTGGTACAAAGATGATCAACAATGCAATGTGTTTTTTAGTCATATTTTATGTCACATGAAGACTATCCAGTAGCATAATCCTGACACCGGTCGAGCCAGCAGTTACCTGGAAAAATCTCAATATGCTGAGCTGCCTGAACATCAAGCAACGGAGAAATACCAGCAACATTTTAATGCCTTTGGTAAGTCAGAGCCTAGATATGAACCCACAACCTTCTGTTCCTGAAGCAGACGCAACATCCCAGGCATTGCACAGATCAACTGAACAACCAACAAACAGACACTCCTATATACCTCCCACAAAATTTTATTTGTGGGGACGTAACAACATATAAAAAATCTAGTACTTACAACTTCAGATCTAAGTCCCCGCGCTCCAGTGTGTTTTTCCATCGCAATGTGAGCAACTGCTTTCAAGGCATCTTCTGTAAACTCTAATTGACACTGAAGAAAATAGTGTATAACAATCATGTAAAGTAACTATCAATGCTATCAAACTTCAGGGTAGGTGTTTTTGTTAAATTTATATTTATAACCCATATTGAATAAATTGTGGATTTCCGACCAGCAACCAGGAAAAAACGTATTACTCATAGATTGATGCCCAATGACCACCAATTTATCTTCCATGAGACTATTTTCAATTATACTTAATAATAACCATTTAAAGAGAGACTACAACTTTTTGCTGTTTCCATAAGTGGTCTTTAGATACAGGTTTGACTGTATAACAGCATCAATATCAAACTGGTAAAATATCAGCTACTGGTACATACTGAACAAAACAAGTAATTTGGTTTAGTTTCTAACTGATGTTAGTTACACATATTTTAAAATAAGTCACAAAATTGTGAAAGTAAACAAAAGTCATATCATACACTCACATCATCTAGTGAGAAGCATTCCTGGAATTGTTTAATCAATGCATCCTTAGGTTCCGTCAATATTCGAACTAACATTTCCTCGGACAGTGAATGTAACGGGACAATAATTGGCATTCTACCAACAAATTCTGGTATCAAACCAAAATCTATCAAATCTCCGGCCTCAACACCCTCTAAAAGTCTATCTCTCTCTTCATTCACTTCCTTAGCTGACAGTTGATCACTCATCACTGTAGGTGGTGCGGCATCCTCCTCAGCTGATGTTGAAGAGGTCTTCTCCTCAACTTGAGGTGCCCCAAAACCCAGATACTACAAGAGGTAATAACACATTTTTGTACTACAGTAAAACCACTTCAATTACTTTGAATCAAGCAGATAATTGTACAGTCAACTCTCGTTATCTCGAATTTCACGAGACCGTGGATATTACTTCGACATAACGAAAATTCGAGATAGAATTTTCTGCATCAAAGTTGCAAGTTTTCCAGTTTCTGTCATTTTACGCCGCCATATTGTTACGGTCGTAAGAACGCCATATTCGTGAGAATTGCTTGTTGTGATATTTATGTACATGTATTCCTCCTCGAGAAAATGCATTTTATTTTAATTATTATTTTTACAAACAATTGTCTGAGATGACATGTTTATTGATGTTAGTACGTAACACAAAGTTTTATGACATGTTTGCGCAAATTGTTGCGAACAAATATTTGTTCAACAATGGAAGGCGCGAAAATTACAGGTAAATTGAAGATTTCAGACTGGCGAAGTGTGAAAAACATTCGACGCAAGTCGAATACGATAAGACTTCGACCCAACTTCGAGATGAACAATAGATTTAAAGTGCAAATTGGTTAATCGGGACCAAAAAATAATTCGACATAACGAAAAAGATAGGTCTCGAGATTTCATATAGACAAAGAAGGAGAAAAACTTGAAAAAAACTTCGACATAACGGAAAATTCGATATAAGCGAGTTCGAGATAACGAGTGTTGACTGTAATTTTATACAAGACTGTGTTCAATCAACGGTTATGCCCCATGAAAGCCTTGTCAATAATAACTAACTTAGTCAATCAGGGCCCACAAATCTGTTGAAATGTTGGATAGCACTACATGGCCTTGACAATTCAAGTTTTGTTATGATGTAACAACAAGTATGCTAAATTTAAAAGTAATATCTTGATGGATTTTGAAAATATTTGAGTTTCAAATGGGACAAGCAAATGAACAGGACAATCACTACATGCCTACTGCATCAGTAGATGCTGGTGCATTAAAAGAATAACAGTTACTTTCAGAGCAAAAATAGTCCGCTTTTAAGACAGATTTGCTATAAAGAATTTTCTCACCCTGTAACACATGGTTAACATGTTTGATACCAAGATAATAATTCATCGGGACAGGGAAAGCAGCACTCAAATACAAATATCAACTACCAATGCACTTAACTACAAATACATGGATAAAAGTCAGAAATTTTGAAAATCCTGAAAAAGTGAAAAATTGTCAATTCACATAGGAAAATAAAGAAAATATCCCACTTTTGGACACAAAAATTGTGAAGTTCAGGACGAATTGTGACAACTTTTACCCATGCAAATCTAAAAGAAATTACCTTCACATCTTTTCTTCGTTTAACCACTTTATCCAAACCATTAAATGCACCAGCAGCTATAAATAGAATGTTTGTCGTATCTATGGCAACTGTTTCCCCACGCATTCTTTTACTACTTTTCTCAGCCACATTGACTACAGTCCCCTCCAGCATCTTTAACATAGCCTGTTGTACTCCCTCGCCACTTACATCTTTCAGCTGATGCTTATTCTGTTTACGGGATATTTTATCTACTTCATCAAGAAAAACGATACCTGAAATAAGAAAAACCTATTTGAAACCAAAATCTATCAAATCTCCGGCCTCAACATTCTCTAAAAGTCTCCAGCCTCAACATTCACTATAAGTCTCCAGCCTCAACATTCACTATAAGTCTATCTCTCTCTTCATTTACTTCCTTAGCTGTCAGTTGATTCCTCATCATTGTTGGTGGTGCAAAATCAGACTCGACTGTTGTTTAAGTGGTCCTCCAAGAGATTAAACATTTTTCCCTCTTACTCATCTATGACATTTTAATATTTATTGATTTCTATTTTTGACCATCCAAGGGCCATAACACTGGCAATAATAATCCAACCAAATATTCCTGACAATACGCACAACTAAGCTTGGTACCATGTATTCATAGGAAGTTTTTTTTAATCCAACCAATGGTTAATGGGAAATCAGTGCTGCAGATAACCCATCCAATTTTCATGCTAGCTAAACAAAGATTTAAGTAAAACAAAACTGAGGTTTGTTTCATTATAATGTCATTTGCAAGCATTGGAATCATAGCTTTGAGTCAGTAGCCAAATTGAAGTATCACATGAAATACTATTAAACAGGGGTGGTATTCACAAAGCATCTTAAGGGAAAATTTAGAATTTTCTTAAAATCTTAAAATTTCCTTAAGTGTATGTGCTAAACAGGAAAATCAAGATTACCAATTTTTACAATGTTTAGAAGCATTATGAAGAATTCTGTAAAGAGCTACAAATATCACATAGAAAAAATTAATAATTCTTTTGTTTTTAGGGAAATAAGTTGCTGCTCAATTGTAACTCAAAATATTTAAGTTTTCCCTTAAGATACTTTGAATACCATCCCAGAACAAACCTTGTTGGCATTTTTCAACATTTCCATTAGCTTGTTGTAGCAGTTTACACACCACAGATTCAATGTCTTCCCCGACATATCCAGCTGATGTTAACGTTGTACAATCACACATGGCAAATGGTACGTCTAATACATTGGCAAGAGTCTGAGCAAGTAATGTCTTCCCTAATAATCAAACCAGAAAAAACAAACAAAGGTAATACATGTAGTTGTTTTAAGCATGTCGTAAGTGTGATTGTTAAGCACTTTTGAAGATGTACTTGCATGATAAAGTGCTAAATAAATTTGGTATAATAATAATGACAGAATTATGTCATGGACTTAAGACAACAAAATGTATTTAGAAAAGGCTTGTACTGTGGCTAGGTCAAATGTGAGCCACACACTTATAACTTGATTAAAATGTGGCCTGCCATATAACTTAATGTTTTATGTTTGTTTAACATTGACTTTGAACAATACATTTAATGATTTTAGACAATACATTTTATTTTATGGCAAATATTGTGCGCTAGCATGTGCTTAGCATAATATGAGTCATAATAGTGCTAGTAAATTATCTATCTGACATTTATTTGACCAGTATGATTGTAATACTGTAAATCCGGTATTATTCGCGGTAGTTTAATTTTCGCGATTCGTACTCATCACGAAATCATCATTCCGCGTAAATATACTTCCATAACATAAGACATATCTGGGAAATTTCAAAAGTGAATATAAAAAACATAAACAAGACATTTTGGGTCATAAATATTATTTTGGTATGCATGTAGTATATTTATATAACGTACATGTATCCGTATAAGGGACTTAAGAGACAATTATCTTCACAAGCATGAAACTGTTAAAACGTTTGTTTAGAAAACAATACAGATTGATAAACATGTTACATATGACGCCCTATTAACTAACTGTGAAAACACGATTAACTGATATGAGTACAATGTGTGAAATGCATTTAACAAACTACAGTATTCAACTTATGACAGATCTAGTAATTAGAAATAATTTGTGATTGGTTAAATTTATTACATGCTTAATGTTTTTATTTACTAGAATTTGTTAACTTTTTGTGGATTTGCTCGCGAATTTAATATTTGGGTTCCTCGATCGCGAATTCATCAATTTGCAAAATAAGTTCAAAACCGAAAATCGCGAAATAAAGCTCACGCGAATATAATAATATGATTTACAGTAACATGTATGTAGTCCGGTTTAGAAGCTCATTAGAGCATGTGTAACAATGATTGTAACAATGATTGTTAACCGACTCTGTAATATAACATTTACTTGACTTGACAATACATTGGCAAGATACTGAAGTCAACATTTGCCTCACACAGGCTGGTACTTATAGTCACCAGATTAGCATGAGAACAGTGTCGACCAAATGGGCAGACAAACGTATTACGAATTGTACTAGCCAATCATGTTCATAAAGGTTTCAGTCTTATAAAAATTTGGTCAAACATTTGAAATTTAGAGTGACAATTTAGTTGGCAATAATAAAATTGTTGATGACCAATGAATAACAATGGGAACATAATTTGATTGATATTAAAGACAATACAGCAGAGTGTCTGTTTAGAGTACTGGAGGTCCCAGGTTCGATCAGGCAACATCATACCAAAGACAAATTAAAAATGGTACCATTTATTCCTTTGCAAGACGGCCAGCTCAAAAAACGCTTGATGGCTTTTCGCTAATAACTTTGAGGTGATAGATACCATCAGAAATGAGGTGTCGAGAGAATTTATCTAATTCGAAAAAACTTGTTTCAAAATTAATCAAATATAAATTAAACTAAACTAACACAATACAGCACATTAAAACATCCTACCTGATCCAGTCGGTCCCAGCATAAGTATATTACTTTTCTCCAATATGACAGAAGTTTCAGAATCATTGTCTGTATTATTTACAGCTTTCATCCTCGGAATATCGGATCCTGATCCTGCCCCTAATGCATTGTTACTTGCCATGGGCATGTGCAAGATCTCGGCTATGGCCTCTGTAAAAAATTACATCAGGTCAAACTTCAGTAGGATCTATTTGGCAATACTGGTATCGGTAAGTAAAAAACGTCATCGAGAATGAAACAAACTTGAGAGCTGATATAAAACTTCTTTAAGACCATGCTGTCCTCCTCAAAAAATTAAGATCACCTC
Source organism: Spisula solida (assembly GCA_947247005.1). Classification (NCBI taxonomy): domain Eukaryota; kingdom Metazoa; phylum Mollusca; class Bivalvia; order Venerida; family Mactridae; genus Spisula; species Spisula solida. The sequence continues at coordinate 22,592,117 of OX365951.1, forward strand.
TACAAATTCAGTGCTCCATGCTTCCCAAATGGCAGAAAGGGCTCCATTCCAATATTTAGAAACAAGCCTTATAGTGCAAACCATATTACACCTACAGAACTATATCTTACCCCTAGAACAATATATTGATTTTAGAACTATCCTATGCCTCTAGAACTTTACTTCACATCTAGAGCTGTACCTCACCTCTACAACTTTACTTCACCACCTCTAGAACTTTACCTCACACCTAAAACTATACCTTCCATCTGAAATTATACCTCAACTCTGTCTCAACTCTGGAACTATACTCACTTCTGGAACTATACCTCACATATGGAACTATACCTCACATATGGAACTAAACCTCACATATGGAACTATACCTCGTTTCCGAAACTATACCTCACATTTAGAACTATACCTCACATTTAGAACTATACCTCACCTCTAGAACTATACCTCACATCTTGAACTATACCTCACATTTAGAACCATACCTCACATTTAGAACAATACCTCACATTTAGAACCATACCTCACCTCTCAAACTTTACCTCACATTTAGAACTATACCTCACATCTAGAACTATACCTCACATCTCAAACTATACCTCACATTTAGAACTATACCTCACCTCTCAAACTATACCTCACATTTAGAACCATACCTCACCTCTCAAACTATACCTCACATCTCAAACTATACCTCACATTTAGAACTATACCTCACATCTCAAACTTTACCTCACATTTAGAACTATACCTCACATCTAGAACTATACCTCACATCTCAAACTATACCTCACATTTAGAACTATACCTCACATCTCAAACTATACCTCACATTTAGAACTATACCTCACCTCTCAAACTATACCTCACATCTAGAACTATACCTCACATCTAGAACTATACCTCACATCTCAAACTATACCTCACATTTAGAACTATACCTCACCTCTGGAACTATACCTCACATCTCGAACTATACCTCACATTTAGAACTATACCTCACATCTAGAACTATACCTCACATCTAGAACTATACCTCACATCTCAAACTATACCTCACATTTAGAACTATACCTCACATCTGGAACTATACCTCACATCTCGAACTATACCTCACATTTAGAACTATACCTTAACCTTCACTTCATCCAATTTCAGCTCTAGAACTATAATTTGCTTCTTGAACTAACCTTACCCCAGAACTATACTTCACCCCTAGAATTATACCTTACCTCTAGAACTATAACCTCTTTGAGGTTCAGGGATGGTCTCAGCTTGTTTTTTCTTCAAATTATGGTTAACCTTTCTATAATGGTAGAAGACAGCAACAGAAAGGATCTTCTTGGCAAGGTCCTGTCCTACAACATGACTGTCCAAAAATTTCTTAATCTGAAGTAAGAACATCAAGCTTGAATCTTATTACGTATGTACAGAATTCGTATAAAAACCATATAAATGTATAGTTCTGTTTAAAGAGTAAGTCAAATATGGATGTGAACAAGTTCTTTAATTCTGGTACATGCACTCTGTTTTTTTTTCAGGTTTAAAGCTGTTTCTCAACAATTTTTCAGTTATATGCAGCAGCCAATTCACCTTACCAGTTTTCCTGGACTGTATCCATACCCTTCGACAAGGAACCAGCAACTTCTCCACATGTGGAGGTAATATATTGATGTCAAATTTTCATGGAAGGGTATTTCCTGTCGCATATCAGGAATCAAACCAATACTCTGAGTAAAGACTGGCAGTGAAATACAGTGTTGACTGTACTAACCAAGTGGTCTCAGGAGTCAGAACATTCATTGTTCTTCATATAGAGTAAACAGTCCTAGCACATATACATTTTACATACTTACGTTTAATTAAATAGAACATTCATTGTTCATTAGATAGAGTGAACATGGCTTGCACATACAGTTTACATACTTTTAATGAAATACTTAAATTTCGGGAAAACCCCAAAAGCTGCGAGTCCTTGATATCAAACATCTATTGACCAGAAGCAAAGATCGAAAATAAGAGCTTTGCCGAAAATTACAAAATTAACTTCAACTTACCTCTTTAGGTGTTGGAATCTTCTTTTCTTTGGGTTTTTCAGCTTTGGTGTCTTTAAGATTTATAGCACCATCGGACACAATGATGAAATGGTGACAATTACTACATTTGATAAACCTAGGTTGCCCTACAATAAAATATTTTAGGTTTTCAGGATTGTTTAGTCAATCATATCAAATACTGTAAAAGAACATACTTTTGCTGAGTCAAAACTTTGCGTATATCGAGTATGTTGATGACTTTAATATTTTCAAAATTAAAATTTATTGTGTCTGGACTATTTATCCTACTTGAATTGTACTAATGGTTATTACAGGCATGGTAATTAACGATCTTTCTCAAACCTGAAAATCCTGGTTTCAAAGCCTGAAATTCCACTTTTCAATATAGACAAAAAAGGAAATTTCAGCATTCAAAAACCTGAAATCAGACACAAGCCTGAAAAATACTAGGCCAGTTATTATGGTAAATATTTATGTGAGGATTCTTTTTTGCAAAATGCAGAGCCTTAGATATAGCAATAATGCCGGTATATAGTGTTGTGAGTTTGTTATAGAGGTTGCTGCTCACGATAAGGCCACTCTAGTTGCATGATGTAAAAGGACATTTTCGCAGTAATTTTTTATTTCATAAAATACAACATGCACACAAATGATCCATTCAATGCTGATTTTCAAATCTTACCTTCGAAAGTCTCTATGTGGGTAAAGGGAGCATTACATTTGGGGCATGTAAGTACCACACTATCCCCGCCTTTATCTCCACCCCCTGAACTCCCTGTAACACCACCATCGCCTCCTTTACCTGTAAGGGTATTACATTCAAGGATAATAATCAACAAAACAACACCGTCTTAGATTTAAAAGATAAAAAAGAACAACCTTTTTTCTGTGGATGACACAATTAGCTAACCAATTATCATGGTCCACAACACAGATTCGAATAAGTTCAATAACACTTTAACAAAATTTACCCAAAATACAATAATCTACTGGCAAATTTTACTTATTTCTTTTATTGTTACATTAACAAAATTAAGTTTAGTTTTTTTAACTGCTCATGACTGCATGGCCGGGTACATTTCACTGGCTTAGAATAAGAAGGTCATATATTATTAAAGTACAAAAAAGCTATTTTGAGAAAACAAAAAACTGTCTGAAAGCTTATTTACTAATGGAAAAACAAGCTTTTTCAACTTCAGTTTGGTCAACGTGACCTGTTCAGATTTTCATGAAAATATGCTCATAAGAAGCACATTGGGATGCATATTTCAAATTTGTATGAGTCTAATAATGTCGTAAGTAGCACTTGTGACCTTCTCATTCTAAGCCAGCTATTTACGGATCTGACATTACAAGAAACATTGTATAGATTCTCACCTGAGGAAAGATTGCCGGGTCCATCAGAATCATCAGGTGGTCCCTTTCCTATAGATGTACACACTTGTACTGCTCTATGGAAATATCTCTTACCAGCGTGATGTTGACATAAATATAGACGTCCTACACCTGAATAACATAACATTAAATATATATACTGGTCATGCCTCAATAAATCTACTCATCCGCTTGTCCTGCTAATTTTTTTCCTTCTTTATTTATATAGCAGGACTACCGGTAGTAAGATTTTGGAGTTTTCTTCTTTGTCTATATTGCAGGACGAGTGCTTTTAAAAATATTTGTTGAGGCCTGCTGGTATAGTACACCCTACAGATCAGACTAGTCTATGGTTCTTACAAATTCTTTCTCCAAAATTCAAGGACTTTTCATTGACTTCTCAATGTAATATAAAATTATGTATTTTCTAGGTATTTTTCCGAAAAATTTCCCAGGTTACTGTTATATATAGTTTGATTGTGACTCTCTTTATGCTAGATGAAACATGAAATGTCATACATAAGAATGCACAAGAATGTACCACGATGGTTTGGCGGAAAACTATTGTAACTCGCTATGTTTTATGAAGAAGTTACAATAGTTTTCCGCCAACCCATCGAAATTTATTATTTTAATTTATTGTTACTGTCCAATGACATACAACGATACATTTACATACTGTTTATTTGCAAAAAACAAGTGTTTCTGTATTGTTTATGCAGATAATGGGTTACATCGTGAAAAAATGTTGCAGTATCAAATGAATGAATATTTTACCTGTTTGCAAGGGTAATCTCCTTACAGAAGAGAACAATCTGACAGGTATAACTCTGGCAGCATTAGACATGGTTACCTTTACAACCTGAAATAGTTTTTCACAATCTAATTAAAATTTATCACGATGTTGTATTCATCAATGCATGATGTTCATACTCAGTTTATACATCAATGTATGCTTAGAAGATCAATATACTTGAAAAATAATGTCTTATAATATGTATACGATACTACGATGCTGTTATTTGATCTTGTTTGAATTATTTTTTTAATATTACACTTATAATTATGTGCTAGATATTCCAATAACTTTGTGCTCTAGTCAATGAAAGCACTATTGTTTTTATTATTTTATTTTGTTTTATTATTTTCTGATCAGTATTATTTACATGTTTGTTTATATGTTTTCTCTTTTACTTTGAAATTGTTTTAAACTTTGGATTGCCTTTTATGTAAATATCAAAATTGTATACCCGAGAGGGTCCAGAATTTGGAAAATAAACTATATTCTATTCTATTTTACTCAGTTCTAACACTATAGTTTGACTAGCTCAATCATTTTTTACTTAAGAAACAAGGAGCAGCTAAGTACAAGTCAGCAAATATCTGTCCTCTAATTTAGTAATTTGTTTGTTTGTCTAACTGCATGGTGACAGGTCATTTGTTTTTTTCCCTGCCACAATTGCCAATAACCTATGACTTCAAGGGAAGAGGAAGTTATGTTACATGTATACAAGCAATCTGGGTGTGATTCCCTAGTTCTTTGAATAGTTCTTTAATGGTATACAGCACCAATACATGTGAGACTACCACTGGAGTAGTATTTCTATTTGATTGGCCCAGTTGGGAATCGAGTCAGGGACCTATGTATTGGTAGTTGAGAGCATTATCCACTCGGTCACCATGTCACCCATTTGTGTCATTCAATGCCGAGGTAGACATCCTGAGGAAGCAGAGAAATGTCCCAACTGATAAGTCTTAGCCTTCTCTGGGATAACAGTTGATGCTCAAACATTATTGAAATCCACTAGGCTCCAATGAAACCAAGAAATTAATTGTGGAAAGTTATGTGGTGTCTTAAACGTGTGACAACGCCATTATATAGCATAAAACCTGTTTTCCTAAATTCCCAGATAAATGGTCAGGGGGAACCCCAAAGATTCCAGACAGGGAGGCCTATGGTATGCCTCGCGGAATATACTTTTATTGCGGAAGCATCCCTGGTCATTCCATGAGGCTCTGGGTGCTTCGGAGCTGCCTCCCCGAGATACTTCTGAGCTACGGGGATGTCTCCCCAGGATACCCCCAACATGAAATCAGAAGTACATCAAAGTTCAAAACATGCATTGAAATTTCTCGATGTGCTCATGATGTCACTTTATGTCTTAAGACTTCCCCAAGACATGGGTGATCTTCCCTCAGACATCAGAGAACCTCCTACTTTTCATCGGCAGTACATCCTCGAGGCAGTTGGTTCAGTCTGCGTAATTAGGACCAACGTATAGATTCCACAAATTGTCTCATGACTTCCCGAAGCTTCCCGTAGACCACGAGGACCCTATACTTGATGCCTCTGGAAGCTCATCAATTTCTTAGTTATTTTCTATTGGGACCTAAACTTTAATATATTATTTATGGAAAAAAGATTGCCGAGGTCGTAAAACAGTGTTGCCAATGTAAGCAAGAAAGAATTTTCATACATTCTTAATCTTATCTTTTGGTCATAACAATTGCGAATAATGCAACAGTTTGCTCTGTGCGTTATACATATAATGATATATACCGAGATCCGTTTTTACCCCATGAAGTCAATCAGAACACCTCACCCAATTTGATCGAATTTCCAGAAAACGGGTTTTATTATATAATGTTGATACGGTGAATATACTATAATCATGTGATTGCGAAGTGAGTATAACAAATAGCAATGGTTATTCTTACGGGTCTTACAGGAGAGCTGAGAGGCTATTCTTACCGGCCCGTAAGAATAGCCACTGCCATAACAAATAGGCCTCAGTCAAACCTGTCTGTAAGGACCACCCATGGCCCTGGCTGCGGGGTATTCGGCTGCGGCATGGGAACAGAAAAAAATGGTCTACAATAACAGTTGACTTCTCATATTAAACAGCGAAATATCATTGAAAATTGTCTGTCAGAAGGGAGACTAGTCCAATTTCTTTGACGATGATCATTCCATTTCATAAAAGGTCGACACTTCAGTGTAACTAAAAGACCATTTAGTTAATATGGTATCCAGACTCTTGCAGTCTTGGTGGCCCTTACACAGGTTCGACAATAACAACTTTCTGATCAATTCTTTAAATGATGTACAAATAATTGTCAATGAAAATAATTCTGGCATTTTGCATAAGAATCTTTATTCTACCACGGTATAATTCCATGATTATTACAGTGCGACTTTTAAGTTTATGCAACATGGTCGTGCAGTGTAGAAATGTAAAAATATTTCCCTTCAAGAATACATTTGCGAGCATGAATGTCTATTGTTGCAAAACAGAATGTTAAATAAGGAATAAAATAACATATCGCCGCAAAATATTGAGAAATATACCCAAAATACTGGCCCGATGTAGCAGTTTTCTTTCACAACAAATTTGGCCTAGTTGCATGAATGTCAAGGTCATTTGTGTAGGGACTAGTTGTGTAATCAGTAAAATGAGAATTTGGTCAATTTCTTTTTGATTTGTTACTTTGCCTTGTGGTTGACTATTTAACTCTTGATGATTTAAGCATAAATTGTAAATAATGTATTGTGATGATTGATATAAATTTGCAAAACATCCAAATACAATATACTGATGCTCCCTAGCAGAACCAAAAATTAATGCAATTACCTCCCCTTACCGACTGAGTCGTCTGCATATAGCCCGCCTAGCTACAAAGCAACTTAATAGACATATTACTGTTATAGAAATAGATAAAACTATAAATGTCTGAAACAACAAAGCTTGTTCTGTGGATGATAATGTGCTAAATGAGTACATAAAATATTCCCAAGATGTCATGTTAGAATTGCACTGTACCAGTCAACATAAACTGCACAGGGAATTGACACACAATAATTTTGTTTTATTTGATTTGATATGAGTTTATAAGGTCCTAGCTCAGCGCATACCTTTCGTGGTAAACTGTTTCATCTTATTCTTGAATCTTGGGAAGTTCTAGATGTATGGTGCACTATTGTAGTTAGTGTTATTCTACCTATTTCCATAGATTGGCAACTTGACTAGGAACTGAAATAGCATGCATGTGCTAACTTGTAACAGCTAATACTCAGTAACTACTGGTCAGGCAGACCTTAATTATCCAATTTTGGAAAGTATAAATATTCCTCTAGATTAAAGCTGCAGTAAAAATATTAACACATTTATTTTGAATTATCCTGAGAGATTTTTCATATTCATAAAATTTACATAAAATTGGGAGGGGGGGGGGAGAAAATAGTTCAATAATTGTTGCTTCAATCTTCGTTTTTGTAAGTTACAAACCAAATAAATGAATATGAATAAGGGCAGCCATTAAGCATGATATATTTTATTAAGCTTTCAGAAAACCAAAGCTTGAGCTTGTACATAGGACGAAAACTGTTAAAGTTTTATTTGTTACAAACTGACCAGTTTTAAGAAATATAAGTCACACGGGTGATATTTGGAAGGTTATAGACAATTGCTTATCTCTGGTATTTAAAGTCTCTGCTATTGAAAAGAAACAAAGATCTAAAAACATGTATTTTTAAATTTTGCAAGAAAAGGGGTGATGTTAATAGTCCTGATGCTTTTAGGGGAATTACAATCTTAAGTTGGTTGGGCAAGTTATTCAAGTACAAGTGTTCTTAACAATAGGATAAATCAATTCCGTGAAGGTGTCGGAATTCTTGTTGAAGAGCAAGCAAGGTTTCGAAGTAATAACAGCACTGTTGATGATGTACATGTATTTTCGTTGAAGATGCTCATTGATTTCTATTTGTCTGTTTTGCTCTTTTTAAGGACTTTTGATTCAATTAATAGAATGGCTCTATGGAGAAAACTACTTCAAAATAATATCAGTTTTCAGTCTCAGTTTCAGTTTATTATATAATTGCCAAGTCCTGTAAACTACAGGAAACATAAGCATAACACATTTACAATAGCAATTTAACTGTCACAGTGAGACTGGGTAAACGACATAAAACAGCGTTTTGGAATATTTGAAGGCACAAAAAATGAAATAATTCTTATAATCAAAGAGAAAATTTATGTTAAGTTTGAAATATTCAAGTTCTTCATTACACAAGAGCATTTTGAAATGATAAAAATTGAAATGTTATCTTTTTATTACACTAACCATGTGTGGCTAATCAGTTAAAAAACGAAAGCGAACGTAGATTAGCATCATATCGATAGCAATATTTTACGTGTTATTCACAACATGTATAGTACAGCTAAATACTGTGTCAAGGTCGGTAATAAATTGTCAGGGTCATTTGTGAGCATGCTTGGGGTTCGACAAGGCGACCATTTGTCGTCAGTACTATTTTCCATTTTCCTGACTGATTTAGTGTGTTTTATGTTTACTAAGTGAAAGTAAGTGTGCAGCACTTGATTCACTCACACAGGACATTCACCAGTATTTCGACACGGATGATATTGAGGTTTTCTTAAAGCTTTATCTCCTGCTTTATGCTGACGACATAGTGATCTTTTCTGAATCTGCAGAAGGATTGCTGAAGGCGCTTGATTCTATGAAGGAATAGTTTGATATGTGGCATTTACAGGTCAACACGACTAAAACTAAAGTTGTTGTCATCTCCAAAGGCAAAATCGGAATCAAACTGGTGTTTCTCTATATTGTTGTTGATGATTTCAGCTATTTAGATGTGAAGTTCAATTATAATGGAACGTTTGTCAATACTAAAAAGCGTCTAGTAGATCAGGCCAGGAAAGCTATGTTCTCCCTACTTAAAAAGGCTAGAAAGTTGCGTCTCCCTCTTGGCATTCAGTTACACCTCTTTGATAGTATGATTCGCTTGTATGGCTCGGAAGTTTGGGGTTGTGAGGATAACAGTATCATATCACAAATTCATGTTAAGTTTTATAAAGGATCATATGGGTGTTGCTATATAAATGTTGTACATGTACTGTATATTTATTGTTAGATTCTTCTTTACAAAACTATATATAAAACGTTGTTCTCATGTATTTTCCGCTACATTTATTATGTAACATCTTTGTTCTCCACCGCGTTTATCATGTATGATGACGTTGCGTCATCATTTTTGTTTGTTGGGTTAACGCATGCTTTTTCGGGCTATAACATCTGCAGAGTCCCGAGGGACGGTTGGTGCCCAAGCCCGCCAGAGCGATGACACCAACGCTCCCGAGGGACTCTGTAGATGTTATAACGCGATAAACACATGCGTAAACGCTGTTATAGCATACAAAACACGAATTCATGCGTTTGTATTTCCAAATAATGATATTTTGGCGGGAGGTTTTGTGCCGACGTAGCGAAAACAAACGTAACGTCATACCAGTTATTGTTATGCACGTCGACTTCCGGGATCAGCAAATACCACTACTACCAATGCTATGATTTGCAGTTAAAAGGATGACATCCAATAGTTATCAGCTTACATATCCGAAATCAATTAATATACAGAATACAGAAGTTATATAGAGGATCTTGCATGAGTGCTCATTACATACGAGTTTTATATAGAGGATCTTGCATGAGTGCTCATTACATACGAGTTTTATATAGAGGATCTTGCACGAGTGCTCATTACATACGAGTTTTATTAAACGAGTGGACAAAATGATATGACACGAGGCTTTGCCGAGTGTCATATTGTTTTTGTCGACGAGTTTAATAAAACTCGTATGTAATGAGCACGAATGTAAGATTCTATTTATCACATAACCTTAGAAAACGCTCATTATTGTTCAAAAGGATGATGTACGCTGCATAAGTTTCAGCCAAAATTCAGCGGTACAATTAGCGCGACGTCATGGCGACGTTGATATTATCCTGACGTCATTGACGGATCAATGCATGGATTGGCTAACGTCACGTCAAGCTCATTTACATATTTATTGCACAGTCTGGGAGTGCCGAGCGATATTTACGGCACGGCTTTACGGCACTTTACGGCATCATTATGTGATAATTCTGTATTCTGTACGAGAGGTGTTCAACTTGTATTTGAACAAAATTGAACATCAAGTATTTTCATAAATTTCACATCGAAATCGAATTGTATCTATTCAACAGTGTATAATAATGTATCAAGAGGTATAAACAACCATTGTATAATGTATATGTAATATCCTTAGAACCGAATCAACTATTGTATCGAGGGTGTTGATTTTGCATTTTTAAGGCCTAAAACCTCAAAGTGCTGATGCTAACAATTCCCTAATCTAATCGATGGTTCACTATTCTCCAGATTTAAATTCTATTGATACTTCATCAGGAGACTTCGGTATCCACTGTTAGGGTATAATATACCTCCCAGTCTTATTCATAAGGTAGTTAATGACATATTTTGTAGGGTGACAGGAAATTCAGTATTGGGGAAACACCCTGTCTTTGGCACGTTAGCAGGAAAATGACGTGTCACATTTTTGTCGAAAAAAAACTTTTAAACCTTTTGCCTAAATAAAATATGCGTTCACTTTTGTCTCCTTTTCAATCATTTTGAGTTCCGCTTTTCCAAAATATCAAAGACAAGACCATGTCATGAAAGCGGCCGCGAACACACCAAGCTTAACTTACTCCAACTTATGTCTATCACCATGACGGTTCCTAAAATAGCATACTCTGTCTATGTAATAATTTTCTCTAAGATAAAACATTTAACTCCCCAGGAACGACACATTTTTTCCTATCACTGTTTCGTAGTCGCATATACAGTCTCCAAGACCTTTGTCTGCGCTCTTTGTTTTGCTTGGCATTGAGCTAATGAGCACAGCATTTTTCTGAAATTCTGCATCTAACATTTTCGAAATAATTCGATTGAAAGTAGCTACTGATACTAACAACTTCGCTGCCATCCAATTTTGGGTACTGAATTTGTCCTAGATATCACATAACCAATAGACATGGCGATTGCAGGTTTCTGCCATTTTTGGTGATTTTTAATATTTGGTGCCATTTCGCCAAAGCAAGCAGGTGAACGTATATTAACCTTCATATGACAAATATAACTAATTGTCTTCACTAACGTGTGTAATTCATAATATACCAACACTTTTTTATGCTTCTATCGGGACAATTGTTCTTAAAAAGCCAAAAAGTCAATTCCCTCTACAAGATGGTTTATTTTGGTTAGAAAAATAATGCAAATATGAAACAAAGTTAGTGTATTTTCTACTTAGCATATTTTTTTACATGGCTCAATGGAAATAAATCGATTTTATTGTGTTAGTATGGCAAAATCTGATGTTCAGTGTTTGGACAAATATAAGTTGAACACCTCTCATATATTCCGAAGGTTAATTGTTTGAATGGTTATACGCATTATACACTGCTGTTTTCTCCAATCATTTCATTTATGTTGCTATTTAATTTATACATGTCATTCTTGTTCTCTGTGTATAGATCGACTATTCAGGTCAGTCATTTGTTTATACATGTATAACATTGCGTACATAAACATTGCAATTTCTCTTATCAATGTCTTATATTAATAGTTATTATGTGTATTGATGTGTTGATGTGGCTTATTGCTTAAGGTTTTCAGTGTCTGTTTCTTCAATAAGAATGTTTAAAACAATGAAACAAATTTGTTATGATTTTGCAATGTTTGTTTACCAGTAACACTACTATAGGTATATGTTTAACTTTGGTAATTCAATAACAGACTCGTCTTCTGAAAAGAGGAATTATGCTTTCATGTTGGGTATCTATTACAACTGTAAAAACCAATGTGTTTATATAGTATACCTCTCATCGGATTAGTCCATAGTTTACAGTAAAACAATATGCATAACCTAGATATTTACTTATAGGCACTCCGGAAGGATTTCTACCCATTTAACGGAAGAAGTGACAGACCTTCAGGAATAAGACTGTACATACACCAAGATTCAGGGCTGAGTATGATACCAGTCTGATTTAATATTATCTCTCTAGATAATTTAAAAAGCCATTACATGTACAAATAAAATAGAAGGATTTTGACACAAATAAAAAAATATATTTACTATATAGTTTTTAAGGTATCGACTAAGTACGAGTTAAGACCCAAAGTTGCAGGACGCCATACATATCTTCATTATCTTGGGTCTTGTCGATAGCTTAGCCCGTCCCTATTTATTTTGCAAAGTACGATTATTTTGATTGGTTGAATTTTCATCATCGTAACCAATCATATTCAAGGACACAGTTGGTAGATTTGACAGGTGCTTGTATTTTGTCAACAGACCACGACAATTTTATGTGACAAAGAATTTAACGGAATATCAGGTAAATATAAACTAACCTACTTTAGAAAGATAATGAATCGATAAATAACAACCTATACTTTAATGTTCTGTACTGAATAACTTCCTCAACGAGAGTGTGTGAACATTTAATGTTGTTGAGATTTTGCTAACTGATGAGTCAATTCTAGATCTCAGATCTGTCAACAACACTCACTACTGAAATTATTTCAAAATATATATATGAATATCTCACCCCCCCCCCCCTCCCCCCAGTATACTAGTCCGAAGCTTTGTCGGCGCCTGTCATGCACCTGTCAATATTTTGAGCCCCATGGGGGGGGGGGGGGCGGTTGGCAGACCAAGGAGAATAATACATTTTTTGGGTGTAATTCCCCCCACCCCCATCAACTTGATCAAGAAAAGTATGGTTAAAATCAATCGATGCTGCAGATTTGGACAAATTTGGTTACAATCTGTTAAAACTATGTACATTCTGATTCATGTCTCGGCTGTTAGGGAGCAGTGGCAGGCTCTCATGCAGCTTGTTGCTCTCTTGTTACTGAGGGGAAGAATTAATGTCGTAGGTTGTCAATGTGACAGTAGGGCATGATAAAGCAGTTTGGGTTGCCCTGAGTAGTAGTTGTTTTATCGAGTTGATGTCGATATTGCTGTTGACAATGTTGTACATCATCGTGACTTTGGCCTGTCTAGGTCTGTCTTCTAAGGTCCCCCATCCCAGATCCTTGATAATCGAATGGCCTGGAGATGGGCAACCATCTTTAAATGGTTGTCTGCTTTTTGTGGCGTCTAAACTCCCCAATACTGGGAGCTAAATTCCGGCCAAAGTCTATTATCGATATCGACATTACAGGATAAAACCAGTTTTCTGGATTCGAAATTTAACAGTCATGGAAGCCCGGTCATTAGACAGCATATGATATAGCGGGAGTGCATAAATTATTCTATTTTAACGTTTAAGCATGAAAAAATGCATAAAAAATTATTGTGCATTATCATTAAACATATTTGTTATTAAGATGTAGTAAAAAAATTTCCTAAAAATGCTTTATTATTTGAAATATTGCATTTTGTTCCACATTTCTGCTTCTGAAGCTCGGCAATAATAGCAAGAAAATATACAGATTAATATTTTTGAAATGAGAATGTTAGCAAGGTCGTAAAATAGTGTTTTTGTTGTGTTCAAGTAAGACTTTCACATATTCATATCTTTTGGCAAAAATAATCGCGAGTATTGTACATGTACCTAGTTGCTCTATACGCTATATGCTGCAGCCCACCTCAGATATATTTTGAACATGATCTCGCATATTGTCGCTCAATTAATTCCGGAATACAGGTTTTATCCTGTAATGTCGATATGGTGAATTTCCTGACACCTTGAATAATTTGGCATGTCAAATTCCCGTCTGTCGGAAATTGTCTTCTAGCTAAAGTCCTGTGTATGATCACCACCTTCCCCCTAGCCTCCTGGGGCAATTTTGATAGGTATATCCTGAGTCAGTCTCCACAGTCACGTTACTGATAGTACAACAAATAAATGAATAAAAATTACCACACATTCACGTCACAGAGGTATCATATTCAGATACATTGCTGATAGATAAAATAAGAAGTTATGCATATACATTTTTTGTAGTTTGATAAAATTATCGCCATTTTTCATTGCCAAATTGAAACAGTAATCGCCACTTTGATAAAATTATCGCTAATGGTGATTGACAGTGTGAGCCCTGATATTTAAAATAAGGAATGCAATGAAAGTGTATCCCACAAACTATTCTTTTACAAATATTTCTTTCTACCATTTTGACAGCTAAATGATATGATGAAGACAGTTAAAGGGGTTAATAACAACTGTGACCTTTTGAATAAAAATATCAAGTTGCATGGACAGTACTCATTCTTGGCTTGAGCGTTGAGTATGCTTGTTAAAATTCATCGAAGAATAATATACTTACAGCTGTTTTAACTTTGAGTTGACATATTTTTTCTTGCGTCTAAGCTAAACATTACGCCACACACTGATAAGGGGCTTGATAAAATGTGAACATTTTCTAAACAATGTCTTCTAAAGGAGACATTCGACACAAACCCACAACCCCTTATAATATATTGCTAGTCAGTAGCTCAGAGCTACTACTAACTAAGCCAGCCAGGTGCTTGTCGTCTTTATTTTGGAAGAGTATTGTCAATTAATAAGGGTTGCGGATAAACCTAAAGGCAAGTAAAACCATGTCATGCTTATGTGCTGCCAGTCTGCTAGCATTTGAACCTGGAGTCTCTGTGGTGGAATAAGCAGCATCTTGAGGCTTTGAAAAACCTTACAAGGTTGTCCTATATATCCCCCAACATCAAGCAGAAAAATCACTCCACTTGCATGATTAACAACAAGTAAGGATTTTGTATGTGTTCAGCACTTGCTAGTATGGCTCTGTACGATCACATGGCGACTGCACGCTGTCCGACGTCGTACATTGTATGCATGTTAAACTCTCTTACCACGTGTAAGATGCACAGAACTGCTTATACAACAAGGCGTAGTGTGTTGGCCCTCTCTGCTCTCGCCACTCTTTCCCAGTGTTTTCTGGAAAAAACATGATGGCTTCCCAAAAAAATAAAAAGGAACAAAAAAACCTCTCTTGGTTGTAACTGGGTCTGTAGTGTAATAGGCTGTGTCTCATGAATCAAAGGCAGCACACAGTCTTTCATTATTTAAATATAGACTTGAACTGACAAATATTCCGTTTTCAACTACATGTACTGGTAAATACTATATAATTTAATTAATTCTGGTTGTCTGTAATGTCTTTACAGTATGAGTCATGACATAGCCAGACACCTCACTAGGTCAGTCAGGGTCTAGGTTGCATAATAGCTTGTTAAAGTTAACTAATTGGTCAAACATGTGATGTACATATTTTACAGGGTTTGTTACAATGTGTGATTTCATTGGTCGATACATACATGTATGTGTGTACGATCTTTGAGATATTCATTCATTCACTAGTAATTAAAACTGTCAATGAGGAGTGTGTTGTTTAAATGCCCAAGGCTATTTTGTGTCTGTTTACCTACTAAATGTACTGGTAAGCTCAGTTGTTAATAATTAAATGAAATCTATTGAAACTTCGCTGAAAAGGTATATAATGTAAAATGAATAAATCACATATATATAGGTATTCTACTTTTCTCATGTATTATTTTATCTGATACTTTCCCTTATTTAGTGTTTGTTATATATACCTTTTTGACCAATAAGCAGGCCTGGTGTTTGATGTCTTTTTCTTGAAGAATATTCTATTTATCACAAAAATGATTCTTCACCAAAAAGTAGTTTTAAGCTGCGCATACATGTGCAAGTAGACCATGCCCCTTCAGGTAAGCAAAGAAAAACATTTTATAAACTCTTTACCTCAATACACGTGAATAGTGATACTGATTTTGATACTATAATGGCTGTTTAACTCTATATCATTCATAAAATGGTGAGGAAGCTTCCATAAAAATTGTGAAGATCGAAGCTTCCATAAAAATGTCAGTATCTCTGTAACTTGTTTTAAATTCCTTACTGATGAGAAACAATTTTTGCAAAGTATTGAATTTTTCATGCGCACTTACTGAAATTAATTGGATGACATTATTGCCTTTTTGGGGTATTTTTTGCACATCTGAACAAGACATACATTCAATTAATTACAATAGCTTTAGCAGGGGACTGTGGTATTTATTATTTGTACCTCATGTAAATTTCAGGGAAAACGTAATTCTTGCAACTTATCTATCTTGCAACACTACACTGTACAAAACTTTACTATAAACCAACACATATGCATTGCAAAAAGACATCTTCCTGACAATTATACTGAGCGTCACTAAAAAGTTACCACTTATATATTCCTCTGTATTTTGTAAACAATATAGTGACCTATCGGTACAAAAGTTTTATAGTGTGTGTATTTGAATATTGTTAAATAAGATAGCTGTGACTACACAGTAAGGTCAAACCATAGTCCTGTTCAGCTTTAAACACAGTGCAGCGTGAATTTTAAAATATAAGAGTCAATAGGGTGGTAACTTTTCATTGACGCTGAGTATATGTTGTAGAACATCCATAATCACTTCAGGATCGTTAGTCTTACCGTCGTCAATCGGAATGGGTAGCTGTTGGTGTTGCATAAAAAAGTAGCCAACTTTTGTGTATATCTTTAACGGTGATTGCCAAGAAAGCACATTTTATAAAGCGTTTACGATTGTAGTTGAGTGTATAGTGAGTGTATACTCATGTTAGCAATAAAGGGACTTGGTCACCATGCACATCTTCTTATATTATTACATAAACAGGTGTTTTATTGCACTTAACTTTGTATCCAGGATGAAAAAATTTCTAGTGTGTGATATCATCAAAATGGGATGTTTGTAACCTGAGATAGATATTTAGAGATACATGATATTATATTCATTGTATGATAGTCATAAGTCTCATAAATTGACATAAAAACAAATTAAAACAGAAATAGGAAGTGTAAATTATACTTTGTATCGATAGGTGTGATTTGGTGCAATTTTCAATGTCTTAATTTGATAGGATGTTAGATATCATTTTCAGGAAGTATGTACGTGATTATGAATATGTTATTCTAGTATCATACAGTGTATATAACTTTATTATTGTTATATTACCCACAAACCTACAATGACAGGACTTTTTTCCGCTGAATTGTGAAGAGGCCCAAGCCCTTTTGTTTTGTGAAAATTTAGCGCGAAAATTGTGAAAAAGTAGGCGCGGAAACTTTTCAAATTGTGAAAAACTTAACGCGATAAATCATCAAATTATGATACAAATTTTTTTAGATGTTAGTTTATTTGTTGTCAACTTTTCCCAAACATGCATCTATGATATAATGCTTTATATCAAGTCCTGTACAGGAATATATGACTGTTATCTTGGTGCTTTGTAAAGTTGATTTTACAAAAACCATGACGCAAATTCTAATTGTGAATTAAGGGGCCTTTTAGGTTTGTGAAAGGGGCCTATAGTAAATTGTGAAGGGGACTAATATAGGCCCCTCGTATATAGTGAAAAAAAGCCCTGAATGATTAAAAAGTGTTTTTCAAAAAAAAATAAAAAATATTTCAGAGGGTCACAGGCCTGGGTGGACCGTTGGGGAAATATTGAACTTGCCAAACATATGGATAGTCAGTTGTTCAACTGGTTCTATACTCAGTACTGACTTGATTTTCAACTTCATTACGCCTCCGACCTTCCCAACAATTTGTCATTTAGTAAAGATTTTCAACTTTATTACACCCCCCCTTCCCAACTATTTGTTATTTAGTAAAGATTTTCAGCTTCATTACACTCCCCTTCCCAACAATTTGTCATTTATTAAAGATTTTCAGCTTCATAACACCCCCCCCCCCCCCTCCCAACAATTTGTCATTTAGTAAAGATTTTCAGCTTCATTACATCCGCCCCTTCCCAACAATTTGTCATTTAGTAAAGATTTTCAGCTTCAATACACCCCCCTTCCCAACAATTTGTCATTTAGTAAAGATTTTCAGCTTCAATACACCCCCCTTCCCAACAATTTGTCATTTAGTAAAGATTTTCAGCTTCATTGTCACAACAAATTATTGTCATTTAGTCATAATTTTTAACTTCATTTTCATGTTTATTATATTGCTCAAGTCATGTTATTTTGGTTCGGCTTCTAAGGTTTGACCAACTCAATGTAATTGGGAAAACTATTTTTCAAGGGCAGTCTTATTATTGAGGTTTCCCTGAATTTGGTTATTAACATTTAAAGGTTACAATAATATATATAATCTCATTCATTTATTTTGATTTGAAACATTACAGCATTTCTGTATACTCTCTTAACTTTCACTTTGATGATGGTTAATGGGTTCACATTATGTAAATTTTCACTTGAAACATTGGAGATTTTATCTTTATGAGTAGAGGTACATCCTCATTGAATTAACTGTGATTGATATTTTATCAAGGTTTACACCACATTTCAACAATTTTCAGTCATATGTATTTTGCCCGATTACACCAATTTTTTCTCAGGGTTTTTTCGACCAGCTATTTTTTATCCCCCCACCATCTTTGATGTGAGAGTATATTGCTTTGCACATGAGGTATAATTGCGAAAATGTTTAAGTGACATTCAGTAAATTGTTCAAGAGAGAGAAAAACCTTTATTTTGTTAAAACACAATAAATGATAATGATTTGCCCTTAATATAATAAAAATAACATATGCTTCACATTCTCAGTTGAAAATTTCACTTAGACCGTTTTCGCAATTACCCCTTGACATGTTGGTTGGTTCGTAGACCAAATGGTTTCCGTTCAGTAACTCAAGAACGCTTTACCCTAGGATCTTTAAACTTTACATAAATTACAAATTCATAAAACAATATTAGATGACCCTTATTGATTTTGAGGTCAGAAGGTCTATGTTTCCAAATCCCCTCGGTCCCCCTTGGCCTTCTAGTTGACTTATCTTATTTCTGAGAATGGTTTTAATTTCTGTTTACCACCCAGTAAACAGTGTCTATTGTCTATTATACAGGGGTGTCAATTATCCTGATATATCGGGAATTCCGGATTTATCATTTCTGAAAAAGCAATGTCTTCTGACCAAAATAAACCTTATTTGATGAAAATATCTCAAGAAATGGCAAAGTTATAGTAAATTTAATCTACTCTGAAGGATTTTCTTTCATACAAGCCGAGTTAATTATTGAAACAGCTTCATTGAAGGCCTCTTATTTGGCAAAAATGGTCGGCCGCATACAAATTTCCTGATTTTGGTTTTAGCCCTGTTGACACCCCTTCTATATAATATCTTACCTGAGTATTATTTCATGTTTTTATAAAAAAGATGATTGAATGCTTTTTATGCCCCCGTATCGATAGATCGGGAGGCATATAGTGATTCACCTGTCCGTCCGTCCGTTCGTCCGTCCGTCCTGGTTAACCCAAATTGACCGTTTCTTCTAGCATCATTATGGCTTGCTGCAAAGCTTCCAAACTTGCATGGATGTTGTATATGAACACACTCCACACACCTGTATCATCTGACCCCTTTTTGACCTTCACCTTGACCTTATTTTGGACTTAGACTTATTTATGGACAAGGCTTCCACAGGGGGCATAAGCGTTTATTGAACGCAGTCTTTTTTTGTTATCAAATTGCTGCTTATAGTGTCTATGAAGATGCTATCATTCACCTAGGTCTGGCTCAATTCCCATACTGCATATACATGCATAATAACTTAAAACCTTATTCGTTTCTCAAGTTTTCCATAAAAAATAAAGTTTTATACTAAAACCTTATTCGTTTCTCAAGTTTTCCATAAAAAAATAAAGTTTTATACTATGAACAAGAACAATTACGATAGATAGCGTAATTTAAAACGTAATTTTGTTACTAATTTTTCAAACAAACACTTTAAACACCCAGATTTTCTAATGCTTTAATTATATATTGTGCCCCACAGGCCCAGCATCTTTACACTAATAAATATATACTTCAGTCTTATAAACTTACCTACAAAAATTTGTTGTTTGGTTGACCTAGTTGAATGTTTACATTTTCGTGTGTTTATATAAATTCGCTTTAAGTATTTCGTTAGCCGTTATATATCCTAGTATAGTTTTATTGCTTCAGTTAATGGTGTGGTGTAGAATATAAACATTTAATGTGTGTCAACATTTGTATAAAATTATACTTCCCTACAAATGTAGAGGCAATAGTTAAATTTTAATTTCAGTGGGGGGGGGGGGACCACTACATGTAGCTTCTGAATCTGAAGGGTCATTTTGATACTTTTGACTAAAGTTTACCACTTTATAGGCAAAATACCCATGATTTTAGACAAAATGAACCTTCAAACCAAAATCTATGGCCTTTTCAAAATTTCAAGGGTCAAAACCCCTACTCCCAAATCAAATGGAACCCCAGGGGCGCCTGTTAGTTTTATGAGTACCTCAGACTTACAGCAAATGTGTAACTAATGAAGACGACATGCAGAATCTGCAGGTTTCAGCCATGCAGACTCAATGTGTCAGTTAAATGTCAAAGATCTGAGCCTATACACTTTAATAGGTCGAATTATGTAAAACTTAAAGAAAATTGGCTGTTGTTCAGTGTTCATAACTTGACGTTGTATAGTACATGTAATAGATCTATGGAAATGTTTTTTAGGGGGGTTGATTGATTCATCTTCTCTAAATCATTTATTAGTTTCTATCAATTACTGTATTCATGACTGACATATGTATTGCTGTTGCATAAGCGCACAAACTTATGTAAACTCATCTTTTCTTTGAAAACAGGTGATTAATCATTATACCTTTGGAAGTAAAATCACTGAATGGAAAATGTCGCCTTTTAATTTAAATTTGCTATACTATACATATCAAGCTGCATTTACTTGATACACTTTTTAGTGCAGTTTAGACTGTTTACATCTATATTATGTATTGCTATGAGTATACCTTAAAACTTCGGTGGAGGTACAGTAAAATTTTGTCTACGGATGCCTTATATAATACGGGTAAGTTGAGTTTTTCAACCTGTTGAAGGTATTTTGACATTGAATATTCATGGGAACACTGGATGGCATAAACACTGGTAAATTTGTGTTGTTTTTGTGAGTTGTGTTAAATTTATAACGGTTTATTTCGTTCAAATTATGTTTCGGACAATACAATTTATGTACTGGTTGGTCAAAGTTAACTTATTAATTGTGCCCAGTTATTAATTAACATTATGGTTTTTCATTATGATAAAGTCAACGTGATTGAGTGCATGCAAAAGTTCAATGTTGATATCTGATCTTATTGTGAAATTTACTTATTTGTTTAATAAATTAATTAGTGAGTCATTACTAACTACAAGCCTTGTGTTTGCCTTATATAAGTGGTCGTAACATATCAGTTATTGTTGATTTATTGGAGATAATAATATCGTAAATGATCGCTTGGTCGTTCATAATGTTTTTATGCCCCCGTATCGATAGATCGGGAGGCATATAGTGATTCACCTGTCCGTTTGTCAGTCCATTCGTCCGTCCGTCCTGGTTAACCCAAATTGACCGTTCGCGACCGGGACTCGCTATTGGTCACCAAATTTTATTGATATTTATCTTATAATGGTATAGGTGACGTTGACCGAACACTATTTGTGGTCATAAACATGAGTATTAGTATATCAATATAAACTCATTGATACAAAATTCAATACAGTCATTAAATTTGTTTGTAATGAAGTGTAGGAAGGTGAGTGTGTAAATATTGGTGTTTATAGTTTGATATTGTGTTATTACTCTTGTCTGTTTTATGGATATTATTTAAAACAAGATTAAAATGTTGAGTCATGTTGATATATGGTACAGTGTTCAATCATTTACAGCAAACATCACGGATAAACCAAATCACTGTACGACTTATTGGGATACTATACAATTCAATTTGTATGACTTATTGTGATTGAAACAATTGGTTCCAATCACTGTACGACTTATTGCAAGACTATAAAATTCAATGTGTTCTTCTCATTGCGTTATCTGGAAGTTGACTTGTTAAAGAATATACACTGTGGCAAATATACCTGTTATTTAAATCAATTTGACTCTTTAATCAGAGGACTTGGTGTCAAGTTTGTTTGGAAATTTCTGGGGTCAATTCAAGGACTGTGTGGTACTAGTTTTGAAGGATAATCTTTACCAGTCTTGAGTTTTGAAGGATAATCTTTACCAGTCTTGTCATGGGGCTCACAATGATTTAATTCGACAATTAACATATTATTTGTTTATTACTTAGGTGGAAGTTTTCTGACATCAATCACGCCTGAATTTCCAAAAAGTCTGTTTTTCTTTACTTTCCATAACAAAATTGTAATTTGGCAGGATTTCAGGTTTTTCCGAATTTATAACTTTCACTCAAGTATTAGTATTAAATAACAGGCGTTAATTTACAGGATGTCTTCCTCGTTTATAAGTATTGTCATCTTTCAATGGATAATATTATCAAAAATTATCTTATTTTTATACCGGTTGGGAAGATAGTGTCATGTTGATTATAAGTTCCGTATACTGATAATGTGTTATGTAACAGGCAGATGCTACTGTGGCCGGTGTCCACTTCCTGATTAAGGTGCTGCTTTATCAAAGCACTTACAGAAGTGTTAACTTACGATCAAATTTAAATTCTTTATAATTTGTTTACAATAACAAAGTGTGGTAAATGGAGCTGTTTACTAATAATGATCTGTTCAATTAAATGAACTCCTACAAACCATATACGTCACCAAATTGCTGTTAAAGAATTTAAATTTGAGCGTAACTTTTAGATTTACGTAAGTGCTTTGATAAAACAGTACCCTAGGTCTTAATATGAACATTCATTCACTCTCTTTTGTCATCTTTGTCTCTGTCCAGTCAGAATGGATTAACTTAATAAGCAAGAAGTTTGGATATTATATAAATATCAGATGCCTGCCTGCGTGACATTGATATTGTCAACCCGAGGGCGAAGCCGAGGGTGACATTCTGTTTCGAGGGTTGACAATATCAATGTCACGCAGGCAGGCATCTGATATTTATTTTATTATGCCGAACAATATTAAAAGTCTAGCAAAATGTTCACAGCCATGATTGTGATAGTTATAAACAGTGGACATGACTGTGCTTTCATATATTGTTATGTTTATTCCACATTCTATTTTTAAAAAATCTTGTTTATTGCAGCAGTCAATTAATCAAAATTGACGCAGTTACTTGCCCTTGCATGACATTCAAAATGTCAGGTCGATCACATGACCTGACAGTCAGTTTTCGGTCGATCACGTGTCTTTTAGGTTGGACAGTCAAAATATCTACCTCTGTGGGTAATGGAACTTTAGCATTGTAATATAAAGTGAGGTATAATAATTTACATTAAGCATTGTGTGTTTATGTTTGGTTTGATGATTAATATTGTCATAATAATATAGGTACTGAGACAGCTGTTTGTTTTTTCATGATAAGTGCTACTTCTCAATAATTTTCCAGTTAAGTTAACAAATTCCTGGACTGTATCCTAACCAGTTATAACTTACCTTCTACAAGGAACTGACACATTGTTGTGGATGAAAATTAACACTGTTATCAAGTTTTCATGGAATATCATTAATGCATTATATATCCTGCCACAACTGGGAATTGTTGAAATTGTCTGGATTAAATTCCGTACTCTGCTGATTTAATTGTTGAACCTGGATCTCTGGATTAAAAGCTGTACTATGCTGATTTAATTGTTGAACCTGGATCTCTGGATTAAAAGCCGTACTCTGCTGATTTAATTGTTGAACCTAGATCTCTGGATTAAAAGCCGTACTCTGCTGATTTTCATGTAGGTAATAGAATAATATAGATGAATATATATATATGAGCCAGTCTCCAGGAAAACCTGCTATTTTGACAAATATATTGACTTTAAGATTTTCCATAGTATTACAGGATAATGTTAAATAAGCAAATTGCAAAATAAATTATGTTAATATCATGATATTTAAGGAAGTTACAGCTGTTTTTGTAGAGTCCCTATTCGGAGCTTTTTGTGTGACGTCGCAAACGTCATTCAAACGTTATTCGACGTAACTGAAATAAGTATTTCATTATTACACCATTTGATCAATTCTTGACATAAACTGTTCAAAATAGTACCAAATTCTATAATTATGTTTCACTTTCAAAATATATATCAAAATCGAAATTGTTTGCATTCACAGAAAGGCTACTTCTGTTTTAAACAACTAAATCCTAGTTTTTCTTAATCGGAGTACTTTTCTGAAATTGGTCACCATAGCAACGAAGTATGTGTTTTCGACATAATTCATAGGAAAATTTAAAGCTAAAGTATAGTACTATATGGGTCAATTACTTAAAATAGAATCAATAGATATGTAATTTTCCTTATTTTAGAGCTTTATTAAAATCTTGTTACATATAGTAATTACATAATGTCATTATAGCAGGTTTTCCTGGAGACTGGCTCATATATATTTTAGGAAAAAACTAAGATAATATATTCTGTGTTTACTTCCGTTAACAACTGAATGCCCTATCAGTTGTAAGTAGCAGTGTTCAATAGTATTACACAACACTTTAAGTTGGTGGTATACATTAGTATTATTGTAAAAGATACAATTTTTCATGGATAATAGACCACTTAAATTGTTGATTTTGATCAACTTTACAGTTAAACATCCAGATATAAGATCTCAGCTTTCATTTTATAAATGGGATGTCGACCCTTTAATGTAACTGCTGGATGAAACCTTACTTGAGTACAGGGGTGTAAATTTTCCTTATTTATCCGGAATTCCAGATTTATCATTCCTGAAAGAGCAATAGTTCTGACCAAAATAAAAGTTTTTTGTTGAAAATATCTCAGGAAATGGCGAAGTTATGGTAAATTTAATCTGCCCTGAAGGAATGTCTCTAAATGCAAAGTAAGTTAATTAATTTGGCCCTGTTGGCATACCTACATGTGCATGGACCTTGGCTGTTTCAAAATGAAAGGTGAAACATAAAGGATTTACATAAGAAATATAATGTGACATTATTTTATAGCCATGGTTGCAAATAATGTGACCTCCATTTATAATTGCAAGCAATGAATCATTTGATGAAATGAATAGCATGTACAATGCAAGTTAACTTTGCCACCTCTCCAGAGTGGCCCTTCATTATTAGAGCAACAACCTCTCTTAAGCAACATAATACTTTTGTTCCGGAAGTAATCATTTACTATACATATTACCTCTCCAGGGGTGGTATTCACAAAGCATCTTAGGGGAAATTTTTTTTTTTTTAAATTTCCTGAAGAGTGTCACCTTAGCAGGAAAATCAAGATTATCTATTTTTTCATAGTTTAGAAGCATTATGTAAAGAGCTACAATAATCATAAAGAAAACGTGGGTTATTCTTTGCTTCTTGGGAAATATGTGAAGCTCAATTTCTTAACTGAAGTTAAAATATATAAATTTTCCCTTAGGAGGCTTTGTGAATACCAGCCCTGAGAAACAACCTCTGTATAGCAACCAAAGTTTGTGTTTCCCAATACTGGTGTATATCTAGAGAGGTTGTACTGGACTTCATTTAATGTGCTTAACATTTGAACTGGACTATGTTAATTGTGTACTGGTATTCATAATGAATATTTACTATTTTTGGTACAGGTTCATTATATATTCAGTCAACAGTATGAAACTGTCAGAATTATGTCAGTATATAGTTCACTATCTATAATGTTATTGTATTATGGTAGAGTGATAGTGCTGTCCAAACCTATTACTGTTTGACAGGGTCTGACCTATAGGACATGATGAGGTCTGGTATACAGGGGTATATGTATAATCCAGTTAGGATCTGGTGACAGTGACGTAGCTGTTTATGTGTACACAGAAGATTATAACCATTGCCTGAACAGGTAGTGCAAATATAGTTTGTTAGTTTAGCATTGAAATTATGGCTGTCTGTTTAAGTCTTTATAATTGGTTTTACACCACTTTAATAGTGGACCGACCACTGTGTCACTGTATTCTTTCCCTGACTGGACTATACATGGGTACAGTTTTATCAAACCCCTTGCAGAAATCTTAAACTGACATTTAAAATTTAAATTTCTTATAAATTAAATGCTTTCACAACTAGAAGAACAGAAGAACTTCAATCGTATGGTTACTATACTGTGTAGTTTATGAAGAATTATAAGGAATTTTGTATGTTTGTGGATGTACAAAAGTGAACATTTAGCAATAGCAGCATTAAAATTAGCTTTGTGAACTACAATCATGTACTTAAAATTCAGAAATATGTGATTTTTTTACCATGTGAAAATATCAGCCTTTAGGTTTGTGTTGGTATTTTAACACCTCGTACAAACGTCATCATGATACTCTCCGCTTTAATATGCAAACATACAACTGGGATTATAAATAAATACTATATATCGGCTGTTAAATTATGCTAATAGAAGGTCAAGCGTCGGGTCAAATTCTCCATACTATACAGACTGGTTGTCATATTTCTGTAGGTTGATGACAAGTATAAGTGACGGGCTGCAATGATGGACAGCTCATAGTGTCGGACAACTCATACTGTATTCTACATGCGGTATTGATTATTTCATTATCACATGTATACTTATAGGTTCACTATAAATTGTGATAACAGAATACTTGTAACATATATATAGAAATACTACCAGTATATATCATGTATAAATTCTTCCAATGTTGATGGATACTTCATGTACCTTGGGAATATCGTGTTATTCTGCTCTATTCTATTCCGGACTTAATGGAAATTTGGTGTTTTTTAGGAATTTTGGACTAGTGTGGTATGTAAAAAATGAGGTTTTGTTGTCAATGTATCTAGGTTAGCAATATGTTGTTGTTTGTGTATTTACCATACACCCACTATACTAGTACATGTTGATTAAGTTCTAATTGATTAATGATGGTGCCTGTGTACGGTAAAATCACATATTATCGTGTGACATTGAAAAAAATTACACTGCCTGTGCCTATAAAGTTGGGAAAATAAAGTGGAACAAATCGCAAAATTGGGAATTATTAAAAAGATTGCTTTGAGTATTAATTGTCCTTATTTTGCCATTTATACTGATTATACTTAATTGATATAATTTTATTATTATAGCGAAGACTTTAACCAGTTTCAAGATCTATCGTTTTGGCTTGAACCAGCTATACAAATAAGTTGCTTTTATACCTGTTAGAACCAAAGGGGGAATGTATGAATTAATTTTGGAAAAAACAAGTTTATTTTGCTAGGGGAAGGTGCCTGTATTCGACCCTAAAATGGCCATAATAAATCACTGCATTGATGTTTGCTATATTCATCAGGGTTGTCAAAATACGTCTTTAAATGAGGTGACTGTAGGTCAGAATGTCTGTCTCTACCTTTACTGCGTCAATACTTAGATAATGCACTTCATTTAATAGAGGTACTCGACTTTAGTCTCTGAACTTAAGGTTGACTCCAATGCAATTTTATCTAGAATTTGTAAACATTCGTGCAGGTTTGTTAGATAAAACACAGATTTGAAAGTTAAAACATGGACAAAGATTTGTATCATCTTATAAGCGGAATATATTAACATAAGAACAGTGTTTGAAACTTAGTCTGTGTGTATGGTCCTGGGGCTGTGTAAAAATGGAACCTGAAACAGACTTGTTTCTTATTTTCAGGATTGGGCATAATGTATGCCCCTGTAAAACCCCAGGGCTGGTATTCACAAAGCATCTTAAGGGAAAACTTAAATATTTTGACTTAATTAAGTTAAAAAATTGAACTGCACATATTTCCCAAGAAACGAAGAATAATCCATATTTTCTTTGTGATTATTGTAGCTCTTTACTTCATGCTTTTTAAACAATGTGCAATGTAACAAATATTATTGTTTATCTGGATTTTCTTGTTTAGCTGATACACTTAAGAAAATTTTAAGAAAATTCTAAGTTTTTCCTTATATGATGCTTGTATATACCAGTCCTGAAGTGTACATGTATCACAACTACACAAATATAAACCAGTATAGTAATTTATTCAATGGAGTCCCGGTAGGCAATGATTATATGTGGCAACATCTGGTACTGATGACACATTACAGAAAAATTGAATTAGATTCTCATTCAATAGTTAATTATCTAATGCACTCCCAGGACTGACTGTCATACTGAATACTGATACTTTTTGTGATGATAGAAATTGGCTGCCAGACTCTTTCTTCTGTTCAGAAATTCTAATATTTGAAATTTCCTGTTGGTAACTTGTTGTTATTTTGGTGAATAGCAATGTTTGATTGAAGTAACTCAATGTTGTTATTTGGTGAATAGCAATGTTTGATTAAGAAATAATGAATATGTACCTGTGTTTTATCGCAGAATTAAGCGGAGTCACGAGTTTGGATGCATAGTATTAACACCACAAGTGAGTAGCATGAGTGATGTAATCTCAGTCATTCCGAAATTTGCTGATCTGACGCACATGTCCGGAAGATTTTGATACGGTCCGCTTTTTTTCAACCCGGAACAGGTCTGACTGACCGGCCTTTATCCACAACTGTCAAAACAAAAATTGCGTCGTTGAACTACGAAGATGATGCATGAGCATGTAAAAAGATAAATTTAACTGCGGCCGTCTGCACCGAGTATAAAGAAACAGGAAAACGCATACTTTCCATGAAAAATGGATGATACAGTAAAACCTCGGTAATACGAGCAGCGATTATACGAGCAACCGGCCTAATTCGAGCAAATTTCAAAGTCCCGACGAATTTGCTCTATATTGTACATTAATTAATCCCACTAACTCGAGTAAAGTTATTGCGAGCATCTGGTCTAATTCGAGCGCAGGTGTCAGTCCAATCAACAATTTTCAACGATAATTAATTACCTTATCTCGAGGCAATCATCCGAGCGAAATTTCACACCTCCGAAAAACTGTCAGATTTAATGTTGTTGTGGTCCGTAATTTTCACACTTCGTGATAATCACATTTTATGACAATAGCGTAACCCCCAACACTTAAATCGGTTGTTTGTCTACGATATTAAAGGTATCAAATGTTGAATAATACAAATTAATTACGAGGTGTTAATAATCAGAAATAAATGACGAGAACATAAAGATCCATATTTTTATTGATGAATTTGAAACGTCAACATTTATTATAGTGAAAGTAATGTACACGCCACGTGTAACTCTTACGATTCACCGAAATAAACGTTTACGTTTACCAACTCAGAGAAAACAAACACAAACAGATGATGTTAATATCATTTTATGGTCGTATATCAACTCAATTAAAACATTGATGTTTTATTTATGAGTTTATAGACTTGAAACGTCAATATTTATTTTAGTGAAAGTAATTTTCACGCCGCGTGTAACTCTTACGATTCACCGAAATAAATGTTAACCTTTTCCAAGTCGGAGAAACAACACAAAACAATGAACATTTTATCATTTAATGGTCGAAATTTCACTCAACTAGAACATTGTACATGAAAACACCAACAAAGGTAACATTCGACAAATGCCTGCACAATTCAAAATGCGTGTAGACTTGATAAACAATGACGATATTCGTAGTCACAACAACAATACACGCTTCAAACATGTACGTTGTAAAACACAGTTACACTTAGTCAAATCAACAATTCATCATAGATTCTGATAATTCGAGCAACTGGCTTAACTCGAGCACTGGGCTTGTCCCGATGGGTCCTCGAAATAACGAGGTTTTACTGTATATCATAGCTGGTTAGTTTCATTGGCAAAAATTGCGTGTCTGAGTTCCAAAAAAACTTTTTTATCATTTTTTTTGTCCGCCAGTTTTGCTTTGTCTGACCGAATGTCTGACCATTTTTGCCAACTTTCAGAATGTCTGTAATCTAGGCATCCAAACGTATTTAAGTATAAATTTATATTAAAACGACATGATAATAATTAGCCTGACAACATTTATTTATCACTCTTTGTTTGTACAAATTTCATTAGTTTGTTAGCAGTAGGTATATTTATAAAAAGTAACTAACTTTCCGAGTGTTTATTGTCGTTAAATCTACCCACTCAGTTAATGTATTGTTTCCGTTGACTCAGCAAAAATGAGTGCCTTATATTGTTGCCTAATTTAGTAATTGTAGTCAGAAAGTCTGGAGTAATTACTAGATCATTGGGCCCATTTTGGTTCATCACAAAGGACAACAAATCGTTGGTAAGATACAAAACTAACGTAATTACATCTAAACTGAAACGTGTGTTACAGATGTTTTACAACCAAACCTTGATACGTTTGTTTGACTATTGTTTTATTGTCCGAATGTTTGACGTAGATCTTTTCGATCATTGACCACACGTTATTGGTAGTATCGATCAATACATAATCAATTAGATACATTATCAATAATTGTTAATGTCTTTTCTTTTGTCATTATTATGTGATTTCTTTTGTCATTATAATGTGATAAAATATGAAATAATGTTGTTATATACCAGCCAAGATCATGGTAGAGGAAACATGTATGTCACAGAAAGTGTAATATTACATATTTAATAAATCTATGTTAGAACATGAGTGGTATTATATGTACTATTGTCCCACATTTAGCCAAAGTAACAATTCATACACACTGTCAAAACACAGAGCTAACGAAACTCTCTTTGGACAGGCCTCCAAACAACACAGATGAGAACCTGTCTTCAAATGTTCTACTCAAGCACAATCTTTCAAATGTTCTTAACAAGGAGAAGCCTTAAAATTTTCTAAGCAAGCCCAAACCTTCAAATGTTCTAAACAAGCCCAAACCTTCAAATGTTCTAAACAAGGGCAAGCCTTCAAATGTTCTTAACAAGGAGAAGCCTTAAAATTTTCTAAGCAAGCCCAAACCTTCAAATGTTCTAAACAAGCCCAAACCTTCAAATGTTCTAAACAAGGGCAAGCCTTCAAATGTTCTTAACAAGGACAAGCCTTCATATGTTCTTAACAAGGACAAGCCTTCAAATGTTCTTAACAAGGACAGGCCTTCAAATGTTCTAAATAAGTCTTTAAATGGCATAAGCAAGGGCAAGCCTTCAAATGTCATAAATAAGGACTTGCCTTCAAATATCATAAACAAGGACTTGACTTCAAATGTTCTAAATAAGCACAAGCCTTTATATGTTCTAAACAAGGATATGCCTTCAAATGTTCTAAATA
This sequence comes from Spisula solida, assembly GCA_947247005.1. Taxonomy (NCBI): domain Eukaryota; kingdom Metazoa; phylum Mollusca; class Bivalvia; order Venerida; family Mactridae; genus Spisula; species Spisula solida. The sequence continues at coordinate 22,623,548 of OX365951.1, forward strand.
AGCCTTCAAATGCCAAAAACTTTTCTTCAAAGTCATAACCAATGGTTAGCCTTCAAATGTCATAACCCAGGACAGACTGCAAATGTCATGACCAATAACTAACATTAAAATGTAATACTACAGTGATATAAGGACTAGTCTTAGAAGGTCAGAAACAAGGACATCTTTAATTCAAATGTTATTAACAACTAGTCTCCATGTTATCAAGCTCCAGTCTTCAAATTACACAAACAAGCGCAAGTGTCCAAATGTCACAGAATACTGGTCTTAAAAAACAATGCGTACATCTAGGCATTCTAGAACCAGCATCCCGGTATAAATACTGTATAATCAAATCAGTTATTATCCCAGACTGTCTTAGAAATAGATTATAAGAGACATCCTGGGAATGGCTCAATTCTGTGACAATCTACTTACGGGGCTTACTTAACCAATTCATGGATCAAAATTTCACCCATCAGTGAATCATGGCATTGACAGTAGAGTTGCCAATTCCCAATGTATGGAATAGAATGTTCACTCACCAGAATGTCTGTGATCTGATGGGGATGATTAAACCATCTAATTACATTTATTGGACAACATGAGAAGATGAGCACTTCCATACTAGTACTTCATCTGTGAATCATGGTGTGAATAGTGTAAAATCATTATTTTTCGAGGGAGTTGAATTTTCGTTGATTTTGTTGTTGTTGTTGAAATCTTATCCCCATGATTGATAATCAACTTCTCAAATTCAGACTTGGGTTTACCCTGTCATGTTCTGTAATCAACAAATTTATGACCCCACGAAAAATACATTTAATATATCAAAATCCACGAAATTTAAATCCCACGAAAATATGAGCTTTTACTGTAATATAATACAATATAAGGTCTCCATTGTCACTGGATATCAGTAGTATGTGTGTATGTGCAGACCATCCGGGATTGTTCATTGATATAAAGTTAATTTGGAATAAAGTTTATATTGTTCATTCAAATTAAATTAAGGCAGTTTTTTTCTATGTCGATTTTTATCAAATTGTCTAGTATTGTACATTTGTATGTTAGCTTGGGTTGTTGAAGTTTTTGTTGTGATTATTTTTATTTAATGGATTGAAGGGAAACTATTGTGTGAAATTATTAACCTGGACCTCATCAATCTATTTGATGGATAGAAGGAAAACTATTGTGTGAAATTATTAACTTGGACCACATGAATCTAGTTGTTGGATACAAGGGAAACAATTTGCTGTACGAAAGTATTTACCTGCACTCATAAATATTTCATTCTTACATGTATCCGTCTTGATTTCAGGTTTGTTATTTTAACAAGTATATTCCAATTTTTATGACCTGTTGCAGGTCATATAATTGACCCTTAGTAATGAGCACAGCCTACCGTATGTCACATATACGGGTATTTGCCAGTACTCAAACTGTTAAATTGTAATTGTACAAAACATGATTTGTTCAAAATTTACTTTAATACATTTAACAACTATATCCATTTAATCTTATTAGCCCATCAAATGAATATTTAATGTTAAAGTACCTGCGACAGGTTGGAAAAACCCAACTTATAAAACATTCTTACGGTATACAACAAATAGTGCACATGTTTTATAAGTTAAACATAAAAACATCTATGAGCATCTATATTTGTATGCACACAATGCCTTAGGTTTGCTTGTTAACCTATGTCTGCTTGAAACAGACAGCAACTAAGACAGGACTGGTGTTTCTAATAATTCAAATTAGGATTGGGATTCAATTACTGTAATTATATTGGTTATTGATGACAGGTGGTTTCTTTTTTAGCTGAGTTCTTACACAGGTTTGGATGTTTCCCTTTTTTTCGGGTCAGGTAATATGTAGTTTTGTATGGTATAGAGATAATGACATGATCCTAAACCTTTATGTCAATAGTGGTGTCAAATTCCCCGGACTATAAAAAAGTAATATGGTAAACACAAACAGGATTTCATGGTAAATATTACATAAATACTCGTTAATATTCATGATGTGTTTTCTGATGTGTTGACTTTTAAAACCAGGATATAAACATTTATAAGACATGAAGGCTGGGATGTAAAATTATGTCTGTGTTTTGTTGGTTTGTTTATTGATAAATACATTTATTATGTAAGTCATTTGTTTTCAAACTGTCACATGCATTTTCATTAGATGGGTCGATGATGCTAGGGTAACAAAGCTCGTAGATATTCGTACAAATTTTTCAACCCTTACGAGTTCACAATTTTTGAAATCCTTACGGTTTTTTAATGTTCGTAGCCTCTCTTCACAGCTCGTACAAACTACGAACGATCTATAGAGATGCACTGAAACGATATCCGTACGATGCTCGTGTCCGTACGATGCTCGTACGAGTTAAGAAAATCCGTACGATGCCCGTAAGAGTCATCGGTCATGCGAGTTTGGCAAAATCAACTCGTACGGAGCTTGTAAGGAGCTCGTAGGGCAAATGTGACCTTAGCATTAGATAAGCATAGTAATTTATAATGGTAAATTTTGTAAGAAACATTAACAATTATAATTTATGTAACATATGTTAGCTCAAATTTTATTGTATGCTTAGAGTTACCTGTGTACTAGTATGTGGAATAGGCTGGTCTCCTTATTACTAATTATACTGTGATTAAAAATTGAGATTTGAATTAAGAAATATTTTAAATGGATATGTACCTGTGTTTTATCTATAATAAAGCACAGTCACAATTTTGGATGCATAGTTATTAAATCACGAGTGCCTAGCTCGAGTGATTTAATGTACGCATTGGAACGAGTAACTGTCGTTGACTGGGTGTCCTGGGGAAACATAATTTATTAGGTTGGCCTAATGGCCTATGGTTGAATGAAACTGTATACATTGTGGTGAATAATGTTTTGATTAATTTACATTGTCTACGCTGGGTGCATGTGACAAGTTATATAGTAAATAAAACACCAGTCACATAGTCACATGCTACATACCGTACACCATATATGTGTCTGTTTGTGTGAGTTTATGTTGACAAATGGCTCAATTATGATTTAGTCTCTGCTGTATGGGTTCAACTGTGTATATGCAAATGTTCAGGATTTAAACAGTCATGATGGATGTTGATTTAATTGTTGTTTCATCTTGTGTTTGAGTGGTTTTTTCGTAATTTAAATATTATATCATTTAAATGGTAAGGACTTGTTTATGTGTACATGGATTTACATATGACTTTATCAGTCTGTTTATAGACAGTTTAGTTATAGCACAGAGAATTTGACATGATCCTGACCTTTATGCATGAATATATTACAAGGTTCTTGCGTTGCATATATCAATTTCTGCGAGCAAATCGTGCAATATCGGTTCTTTAGGTTTGTGTTGGTATAACGCCCCGAGCGTCTTCGTGATACTCTCCGCTTATGAAAACCTACAACCGGGGTTATAAATATAGACAATATATGAGCTGTTATTATGCTAATTGAATGTCGAGAGTCGTGTCAAATTCTCTGGAATATAGCAAGTATTCGGTACTTGACTGTCAAACTATATCACTGGATAAAATGGTGAATAATATAATTATACCCAGACAAAACGAAATTTTGATAAAAAATGTGAAACAAAAATTAAAATCTGGATCCATAGAAGTGTAATTACTTTTTGAGACCTGTGGTCTTAATACAGTATTTGGGTAGTCTTTTAATATTAAGGTAGTCTTTTAATATTTAGGTAGTCTTTTAATATTAAGGTAGTCTTTTAATATTAAGGGAATCTATAAGTGAGGTCTTACCGGGTACAATTTGTATTATTACAAACTTTATTTTCTATTTTCAGGTTCCAGACATTACTTATAACCTACAACAATGATAGGGTGATGAATACAGCGATATTTGTGTAGTAGTCTGGGATATATGTGTGACATTATGACTTCACATTGAAGTGTTATTCGGGTATTATTTGGTGTGTTAGGCCTACATACTGGTATACTAGTACATTCTGGCTACTGCTGACTTTCATAGATCTGATTACATCATGTCTGATCCAGATGAGATCACCATTGTTGGTATGTAGAATTTTTTAGCTCACCAGCCTTGCGTTCAAGGAAACAATACGTGACGTACATATCGCACCTGGTACGCACCTGTTATTCATTGAACAGTATGTTTAAAAAAACATGTTTGTCACGTACATGTATGCCAAGTTTGGCTAACCATATCCGGAGGTGGTGTGCGTGTATTTTTGTAATTAAACAAAATAGCGGACAGAGGCAAACATAATAATGTGAATAGTAAAACCCGTGCATCTGTACATATTTCGAACTGAGAACTGAAAAAAAACGGTATTTATTGTTTGCCACTAACGAAGCATACAACGAAGGATTATAGCGATAAAAACCCGTGATTTTTAAACATGTTTGCAGGTAGCTTTCCTTGAACGTAGGGCTGGCCTAATCTTTAAGAAACCTGGCCATTATGTGTGTCTTTGTAAAATCTAGGTCAAGTTCCCAACTGGGTCATCTGGGGTAAAAAAGTAGGCTATGCGGCTTTGTCAAGAAAATTCTACCAGGGGTCAAATATTTAGGTCATATCATATAACAAATTACTGATTCTGCCTGAACTGCAAGTCTTCAGGCGAGTTCTATAAGGCCAATGGCTCTCTTGTTTTGAGTACTCATTTATTTGAAATATTTAATACATGTAGTATTCATTCATAGTTTATGATTTACAATATATTTATGTTAGTACAATGTGGTTTTCAATATTGATCTTATTTAATTGGAGAATAAGGATAGCCAATCATATCGGCTGTTACTAACCAAGAGTTTAATATGGTGTGATCTGATTGGTTGTCCTTATTCTTAAGTCAAGTAAGATCAATATTGAATACCACCCCAGGCTGAGCCACAAATCCAATTCAATCTAAATTAGCCGGAAGCCTAATTGACATCGGCTGGTCATAGGGCAGCAACAGGGTAAATTTAAGTCTCCTTTGAAATATGCATTGCTACTCATCAGCCGGCGTCTGCATGCTGCCTATATATATACATCAGGTACACATGGACATCATTCAGCTTCTGGGTGATTTGTGACCCAGATAAAGTACAGAGACCTGATCCTCAACCTTCAATTTGTATAATTTAACAGTTGATATATTGTCTATGTTTATAACCCCGGTGGTATGTTTCCATAAGCGGGAAGCATCACGAAGACACTCTAGGTGTGACACAAACAGATATTGCACGATTTGCTTGCAGAAAATACTATTCAATGAAATTGCCATTCAATTTATTCATGCATAAATGTCAGGATCAGGTCGAATTCTCTGTGCTAATTATCACACAACAAGCGACCATACTTTTGCTGTCCTGTGATGCAGATTTGTCTGTGTATCAAACAACATTACTTTAATGTGATTTACTAATACTATTATCTATTGTTACAGTTCACAGTGCAAAGGGATTGCAAGGAAAGAAACCAGGTATGTCATTATTAGATCATTTTCTAGGTCCGGTACTTGTCAGGGAAAGGTCTTGTTATTGTCAGGGAATGGTCCGGTACTTGTCAGGGAATGGTCCAGTACTTGTCAGGGAATGGTCCGGTACTTGTTAGGAATGGTCCGGTACTTGTCGGGGGAATTGTCCGGTATTTGTCAGGGAATGGTCCGGTACTTATCAGGGAATAGTCTGGTAATTGCCAGGGAATGGTCCGGCTCTTACCAGGGAATAGTCTGGTAATTGCCAGGGAATGGTCCGGCTCTTGTCAGGGAATAGTATGGTAATTGTCAGGGAATGGTCCGGTACTTGTCAGGGAATGGTCCGGTACTTGTCAGGGAATGGTCTGGTAATTGTCAGGAAATGGTCCTGCTCTTGTCAGGGAATAGTCTGGTACTTGTCAGGGAATGGTCTGGTACTTGTCAAGGAATGGTCCGGTACTTGTCAGGGAATGGTCTGGTACTTGTCAGGGAATAGTCTGGTACTTGTCAGGGAATGGTCCGGCTCTTGCCAGGGAATAGTCTGGTGATTGCCAGGGAATGGTCCGGCTCTTGCCAGGGAATAGTATGGTAATTGCCAGGGAATGGTCCGGCTCTTGTCAGGGAATAGTATGGTAATTGTCAGGGAATGGTCCGGTACTTGTCAGGGAATGGTCCGGTACTTGTCAGGGAATGGTCTGGTAATTGTCAGGAAATGGTCCTGCTCTTGTCAGGGAATAGTCTGGTACTTGTCAGGGAATGGTCCGGTACTTGTCAAGGAATGGTCCGGTACTTGTCAGGGAATGGTCCGGTAATTGTCAGAGAATGGTCCAGTACTTGTCAGGGAATGGTCTGGTACTTGTTAGGGAATGGCCCGGTACTTGTCAGGGAATGGTCTGGTAATTGTCAGGGAATGGTCCGGTACTTGTCAGGGAATGGTCCGGTACTTGCAAGGGAATGGTCCGGTACTTGTCAGTGAATGGTCCGGTACTTGTCAGGGAATAGTCCGGTACTTGTCAGAGAATGGTCCGGTACTTGCCAGGGAATAGTCCAGTACTTGTCAAGTCTGGTACTTGTCAGGGAATGTTAAAATTGGACAAGAAATACCAGGAAATATTTCATTAAATATTGTCAAGATTTTAGAACTCTGGGCCTAATCACTTTGTTCATTATGGTTCAAATCCTTTAGAATACTTGTACCATCCCTGTTACTTTGGGAGTTTATTTTTCCAGTCAGATATATAGTTTCTGATAAGACATTGAATTTCGAATGCTACAACTAAGCAATTCACACATAGGGTATATTTATATATAATTATAGTGTAAAAAAGCGTAACCAATTAATTATTGAATATATTGCAGTCAATTAAAATTCCTAATTGTATTATATGAATTTACTGCCTTGGGGAAAATGCACTGACTTCAATGTATACTATTTTGTTTTAACTAAATCATGTGATTTTATGAAAGGTATTTGCACGAGGTTTTTATATGATAATTAGAATGATGTATGCATTGTCAGTACCATGCCTGAGGGTGTATACATACTAACATACCACTTACGTCATACTCATCTGCATTTGTTGGTGTTTTCTCATTATACTATGATGATATATGAAATGTTGAAAATTGTGTCTGATGTTTTCACACAGCTAAGTTAAAGAATATATTTCATGAACATTTTGAGATGAGATCTTCTCCAGGTCTTTAAAAGTGTAAAGATTTAAATGGTTCAAGTATGAGTTATACAATCTTCAATTCTTGAGTCACTATTCGGGCATCCTGAAAGTTGGCAAAAATGGTCTGACATTCGGTCCGGTAAGGTCTTACAAACTGCCGGACCAAAAGCAAAACTGCCGGACCAAAAAAAGAGAATACGATTAACCAGTTCTGATTTTTTGAAATCGTTCCGATTCTATACAAATCGACTGGGTTAAGTCTCCATATGACCATATAAATTTGTGTGAAACAAAACATACAAATTTTGTTTTATTTTTAGGTCGTCACAAGTTTTCGGTAATCTTCGGTTTAGGAGGTACAAAATTTAGAACAGCAATTGTCAAGGATCCTAATGGAAATCCCGACTGGAATGAGGAAACTATTGTGTAAGTGCAGCTAGCTATATGTATATTATAAGTGCAGAAATTTTAATGAGATCCTCGATCTTCCACTAACTTAATTAAACACCTAATGTCATGTTTATTTTTATAACTCCGGTTTCATGATTTCATATGTCTTGTTTGTATTCATAACTCCGGTTTCATGATTTCAAAAGCCAGGGATTGTATTCAATATTGATCTTATTAAATTTGAGGATAAGGATAGCCAATAATATTGTCTTTTAATGACCCAAGAGTTTAATATGGGGTGATCTGATTGGTTGTCCTTAAGTTGTCAAGTAAGACCAATATTGAATACCACCCCTGGAGTATCACAAAGACCCTCAAGGTGTAATACAAACACAAATTGGAAAATTTGCTTGCGGAAATTTATATATTCAACTTATATATTCAACGCTAGAACCTTGTAATATATTCATGCTTAAAGCTTATGATCAGGTCAATACCAAACTGTACAGAAGGAAATCATTTGTTTACAATGTTCTTTAATCATATAGCCAAGAATATTGTGTATTTTTCAGGCATGTTTCCGATGTGTTAGATCAAGTTTATATAGCCCAGAATATTGTGTATTTTTCAGGCATGTTTCCAATGTGTTTGATCAAGTTTATATAGCCCAGAATATTGTGTATTTTTCAGGCATGTTTCCAATGTGTTAGATCAAGTTTATATAGCCCAGCATATTGTACATTTTTCAGGCATGTTTCCAATGTGTTAGATCAAGTTTATATAGCCTAGAATATTTTGTATTTTTCAGGCATGTTTCCAATGTGTTAGATCAAGTTTATATAGCCCAGAATATTTTGTATTTTTCAGGCATGTTTCCAATGTGTTAGATCAAGTTTATATAGCCCAGAATATTGTGTATATTTCAGGCATGTTTCCAATGTGTTTGATCAAGTTTATATAGCCCAGAATATTGTGTATTTTTCAGGCATGTTTCCAATGTGTTAGATCAAGTTTATATAGCCCAGAATTTTGTGTATATTTCAGGCATGTTTCCAATGTGTTAGATCAAGTTTATATAGCCCAGAATATTGTGTATATTTCAGGCATGTTTCCAATGTGTTAGATCAGGTGTTCTTCATTGTGACAGAGAAGGATGATATAATGGGACAGATAACTATACCAGTCACATCATTGAAAGCATTAAAGGGCCAGGCTAAACGTATGCCACTTCAACCTCATAAAAAGTGTCCTCAACCACAGGGTGAACTTGTTTATCAATGCTATGTTTCTAAATATAGAGCTCCAGGGGATCATTTACCTATTATTAAAGGGGTCAGTCAGACCCCTGATAATGTGCAGCCTCGTTCAGCATTTCAAAGACTTCGAAAAAGAATGGCATCACCGGTTGTTCAACGAAAAGCTCGAAAAGAGGATAAAAAAGAACCTAAGTCAGGCTTATCAAGTTTTAACAAGAAATTTTCGCGTTCCATTCAAGATTTATTTTCATTCAGCAAATTCAGTCCTGGTGATTCGGTGAACATCGACGATAATGTGTCTATAAATAGTAACAATACGCAAAAGGCGAAAAGTAAAAAACGCTTCAGTTTAAGTTTTCTCAGTGTTAGTAATGATCTTGATAAAGTCGGCGATGATCCTGTTATAACTGCCTGTTCTCCAAACTCAGGACCAATGGACAGTCCAACCAGACTTACTATCGAAGGTCATAACCTTGGAATTGGAAAATCTGATATTCTCTCCCTCAAAGTGGCAGGCTGTGATTGCACGGACACGTTAGAATTTGAATCCTCTTACAGAATATACTGTACAACACATTTCTGGAAGGTGTGTAAGGGAGCTGTTGTCATAGATACTATATCCGGTGGTATCGGAACATTAAAGGATGGCTTCTGTTTCTACGAGGAGTTAGATGCTAATGAGAATAGTAACACTAATCCATTTGAAGGAGAAGATGATCATTCCATTGAGACCGCGGATAATGCCAACGGCAAAATAGACTTCCAACTTGGTGGCAGGGAAATCAAGGTTAGTTTGGTGCCGCTGCTTCAATTGAATATTTATGTCTTTAGTGAGAAATAATGGTTTTGTGTGGAACATCCATCTATCTGGATGTCACAAAACTTTGTCCACGCTAGTTAAAATTCTCCTTAAACTATTGGTTGGATTTTAATGAAACTTCATGTGACTACATAGTACCAAGCCTAGTTGTTTAAGGTCAGATTATTTTTGCTACAGTTATTGCACTTTTTGAAAACATACTTTTTTGTGTAAACTTCTGACCAAAAACAGCAACAGTAAATGTACTCTTATTTTAACTAAAAGGGAGGTAATTTGGAACATGTCAAACTTTGACTCTATATATGAATATTTAGAGATTGTATTAATATTTCAGTCTGGCTCTAATACATTGCCAAGAATCCGGGATTCATCAGTTATAATGACGCCTAATGGAAACCCTTTAAGCTCATCTACACCTACAGCACCGGGTAGATTTAAGAAAAAACATCAAAGACACGCAAGTGAATCTGCAGCAGCAAGTAAACAACCTCCAGTAGAACGTAAGTTGATAGTATAGTGAAAATACTGCACAATCATGGATATTTTGTGATTATTTATTATTATGCCCCCTATCTTTAATGAGGGGGCATATTGCTTTGCACATGTCTGTCAGTCGGGAGGTCAGTAGACCAAATGGTTTCCGTTCAATAACTCAAGAATGCTTTGCCCTCGGATCTTCAACCTTTACATGGAGGTTGGTTATCAACAGTAGATGACCCATATTGATTTTGAGGTATGTAGGTCAATGGTTAAGGTCACTGTGACCTTTACCATTTCTGACTAATGGGCATACTTGTTTTACAAACATCTTTTGTTATTTATTATTTTGTGGACTTTGTAGATGAGTTACATCACAAAATTGAATCCCCTTGATTAATACATGACTCTAAACTGTACTACTCAAAATTTTCCTTGTGAATAGTTTGCAAGTTGAATAAGATAGACTGATGGAATTTTCAGACGAATAATGTTGCATCTGCAATATTGTAATATTGTAAATAAATAAAGATTGCTTCAAAATTTGATGTCTATGTGCTGATAAGCCCAACCTCACAAAAATGTTTGCACTGCATTCAAGCCTCTGTGATAAAGAATGGCATTTAAATTTTGGCATTTTGAGTCATACGCAATATGAGAATAGAAAAGGGGCAAACATTTCCATGTTATTCCTGCCACGTTGGTCCCTGCCAATGTCAGTTTCCTGGAAGACATGAATCTTATCAAAATTTAGCAGCAGATTGGATGATATTTCAATATTTGCACGTTTTCTTAATTGCTTTTGTTCAGATGACTATGATGAATAGGCCTATGAATATTAATTTCTGACCCTTATCAAATTGTTTTTCCTTCCAATACATTTTTGGCATATTTTGAGATTCAATAAATTTACAAAACCACAAAATTGTCATTTACAAAAAAAATCACATAATTTTACCCCCACAAATATGAATGATTTCACAATTACATGTATTACAGAATGTTTTATTTGAGTCCCGGTAATTTTCGCCAACTTGACCTAAACATGATTGGATGATTTTGATTACTAATATGCAATGATGTTTAGAACAAACATGTAGCTTTTATGTCGTTTAATATTTTGTAATCCTTAAAACTCTAGGAATGAAGTATTTAAGACGTAAGTCATGATTATGTATACAGGCAATAATATTCTTGGGTTTAAGGTGCTGTCAGATACATACACATTTCTAAGGAAACCAAAATTTATATCAAACACATTATGATGTATTATAAATTTATATATGTATATAAATAAGTATATAACATACTAGAATTTGAACCATATCCAAGGTATATCTTGGGTATAGACAATTTGTGAAAGGTACAGACAACTGCATGCAGATAATCCAATTACTGTAAGCTCAACTTTTCAAAGAAAAAAATTCGAGCTATTGTCGTGCCGGGATCGTCTACGTGTGCTGTGCGTCTGCTTTGGTTAAGTTTATTGTCAGAGTCATTTTCTCAATGACTATTAAAGGTATCCACTTGAAACTCAACATACCGGTAGTTATTCACCATAACAGGGGAAGTCCATACTGACAAGGCTGGTAATCATGTGACAAATATTTATGGAGTTATCTGCCCTTGTTACTCTTAGAATTTTCACTCATTGATGACCAAGGTTACTATCAAGTACAAGAAAGTTGAGCGTCCAGCACTCGTAGGTGGTGCTCTTGTAATACCTGTACCAGTATTATTTATGTAGCAGTATTTAGTATATTCGATATTTTCTTCGTGTATTAACATACTTTATCACATGTTTGACGTCGCGGTAGCGTAATAAAGCCATTATTTATTTTTGATAATACATTCGTGTAATAAAGCTTTGACGCGACGTCATTCAAAGTATAGGCGACGTCGTCAAAGTTGCGCGTTTATTATTGCAAAAATAAGTAGCTATTTTATGTTTCGGCCAGAAAAAGCCTAACATGTGATAAAAAGAACATTACATTTGTGACTTTCCACATTGAATTTATTAAACTCGTTGAATAAAATCGACAAAATGCTCGGCAGAGCCTCGCGTTTAACTCGTTTAATAAATTCAATATGAAAAGACACTCATGTAATATCAGTTACTATGTCTCTGTATGATATTTCACTATAATCACCTATAAATTCTTCATTCTTCATTCTTCCCTTGTACTTCATTTTTCCTTGGTACTTCATCAGGGTACTGTTTAATCAAAGCACTCACGGAAATTTTGAACTGGTGCTCGAATTTGAATTCTTTATTGTTCTTCAACTGCTACAAATTGTGGTAAAGGATTGTTCCATGTTAAATTATTATTCAGTTAACAAACTCCTGCAAAATGTATCGGTCCCCAATATGCAGGTTTTAAAGAATACTTAAGCATTAAAATTTAAATTTGATTGCAAGAATTTCATAAGTGAACTGATAAAACAGTTCCCACATGTACATAGGTCAGGGCTTTCACTTGTCTCCTAAAGTGAAGAGTGAAAATGACCCTCAATTTTCAAGAGTCATCAATATATTATAAGCACATTTCTATTTTAAGTACAAGTGTAGTAAATTTGAATCTTCATCAAAATGCATTTTTAAGAGTCTAATGAAAGCCCTGTTGGTGTTTCCTTACTTTGCTTATAGGTATATCTAAACTTGGCTTATATTGAAAGTGTTAACATGGCATCATCACAAGCATATATCTGTTTAAATAATGCACATTGATTTGGTTTATACACTGTGAGTGTATTTAGTAGCAAATTGATCTTTAATAGGCAAGACAGATGCTTGTTTAATACTAATGTCACAAATTACCTGGAAGATGTCAGGGTTACTATGTGTGTAACGCTATGAACATATTCTATTTATAGACTGTGTATTCTATTTATAGATGATGTATTCTATTTATAGACTTTGTATTCTATTTATAGATGTATCCAAGGAAGAACTTCAAGATAAGATTGTAAGATTGGAGGAGGATAATGCTGGTACGTATAATACATTTTATCATGTGACTTTCCTTGTATCCGGCATTAGTATAACAAGAATGGATATTCTTTCATTACCCCTGCCAATGAAATTTGTAGGGGTATTGAAATGGCTTTGTCGGTTAGTCCTTCAGTCTGTATGTCTTCAGCCACTTTTCTGTAACAAGCAATTAGAATTTCATGAAACTTGAAATATATATGAACATTAAGTTTTTTGCTGATCTATAAATAAATCTGGTTGCCATTGCAACTGATTGGAAAAACTTAAAGAAACGTAATAAATAATCAATCACTGGCCAGATTTCAAAATAATTTCATTTGAATAGTTGTTGGGTGACCCTCTTACAAAATTGACATTGTATTCAATCTCAATATTAGATTAACTTGATTAGAAGACCAGTTTTTCAAAGATTTAAATAGTGGTCTTATTGTTGGAAGGTTTTTGCTATTATACTGGGTGCATACTGATATGGTTGATTATGTTATTGTGTTTCAGCATTGAAGAAGGACAATGTTGAGATGAAGTCTTACATAGATAAGTTGGTGGCTAAATGTATGATACATTGCCCGGAAGCCTTAGCTCAGGAGGATGGAGAAAAAGCAAAACTGTTTGTACTATGATAGACACTATACTGACATATATAGAATGTTGAAAATCAGTTCTGGTTGCTTGGAGACCATACTCACATAGAATGTTAAAAATCAGTTCTGGTTGCTTGGAGACCATACTGGCATAGAATGTTGAAAATCAGCTCTGGTTGCTAGGAGACCATACTCGCAGAATGTTGAAACTCAGCTCTGGTTGCTAGGAGACCATACTCGCAGAATGTTGAAAATCAGCTCTGGTTGCTAGGAGACCATACTCGCAGAATGTTGAAAATCAGCTCTGGTTGCTAGGAGACCATACTCGCAAAATGTTGAAAATCAGCTCTGGTTGCTAGGAGACCATACTGGCATAGAATGTTGAAAATCAGCTCACTCTGGTTGCTAGGAGACCATACTGACATGGAATATTGAAAATAAGTTCTGGTTGCTAGGAGACCATAGTGATTTAGGATGTTAAAAAAAATGATGATCTTTAGTTCATTGAAATATGGTTTCATAAAGTCTATAGTAATGTTCAAGTAACCTGACTGAGACTTAAGTTTTGGCCTCTAATCACAAACTATTTCAGTGAATTGGAACTCATGTTGTTTGTAGTAAAAAAGTTCTGGGCATTGTTTAAGGTGTGGTTTTCCTAGAATTAACCATGCTTCTTGTCCTTTGTATGAATAAGAAAATGACGTACATGTATTTTAAAAGTCACCAGCTGCAAAGGGCTGTGTACTATGACGGTTTTACTATATCCAATTGTAAACCTGACGTATACATAAGTAATTATGTATTTTATACTTACTTATGAAATGTTTCAACTCTTCTATTATATATTTTAATGAAGACAATTATTCAGTAGATTGAAATGTGTTGCAACAGGTCAGAATTTGTTTGTACAAGTGCCATTCAAAAAATATGTAGACATCAAAATTTGGTCAATTACTGTAAAATCACATATTTTCATGGGTATTAAATTTTGTGGATTTTGATGAAAAATGCATTTTCGTGGGGTCGTATATTCGTGGATTACAGATCATGAACGGGTTCTTCAGACTTAAAGAAGTCGATTAATCGTGCGGATCAGATTTCCTGGTCAAGTTCAACAAGGAAATCAACGAAAATTCAACTCCCTCCAAAAAAAAAGAACTGTGGTCTCTATAGATACAATCCATACTACCAGTTCCTTGCTTAGCCATCAGTTTGATGTCGATGAAATATTCAGGATTTTAACAAATAAAGGTGTTGCTACAGTATACTAATGATTTGTTTATTTATCTTGCAAAATACACTGGTAAATTGATTTGTCTACATATTTCTTGAACGGCCCTTATATTAAGTTTAAATGCAATGTGCTATGTTTTTGTTTAGTTTTGTAACATACTAGGAACTATGTATTGTATATAAGTTTCAGCATGAATGTCCTACAGGGACTATTTGTGTCCTAATTACCTGAAATGGCAGCCCAGAAATTGGAGCCTTAAAACTGATATCCAGGTTTTCTAGGAGTAAATGCTGGTTATTACTGGGTAGGTTTGTGAATGGGGTTGGTACATGAGCGGGCGTCATTATTTAAATTTTGTATTTTAGATATGGTTATAAGAAACTTAACAGGAAAGTTCATTAACATGATTTTGGGAAGTTGCGTGCATTGGTTTTTGTTTTTTTAGGGAACCCAATTTCAACAGACTTCATTATTTCAACTTAAAGGAAAACCTGGTTTTTGATAGTATTTCCATATTTAATGTATTTCTTCCAGAAGACAAATAGGGCAGGATGTCATTTACATACAACCAGTTAAACGTCTGATTATGGCCTATGAATGTAAGGCTAATTTGCAATTTTAGACATATATTTGAATTGGACTGTTCGTTATTTGTAAACCACATTAAAATGCGACTCATCAGACTTGAGTGAGCATAGTTGGCGGCTCAGTTTAATGTGGTCAGATCATACAGGTTTCAGCAGCATATTGTCTGAAGGCAGCAGATTGTACATATTCAAACATTGATATCGCACATCATCTGTACTGTATGTCTGCTATCTCACATTGTCTGTACTGTATGTCTGCTATCTCACATCATCTGTACTGTATGTCTGCTATCTCACATTGTCTGTACTGTATGTCTGCTTCATTTGATTATGTTAAATGCTCTACATGCATGGGAAAATAGTTTTTCTTAAACTTCCAAAAATGGGATGTTTTCTTAATTTCATGAATTTAAGTTGATTGTTGATGACCAGAAAGTGTTTTCGTCTGATAGTTGTTTGATGTTTGAGATATGTTGAAGGATTACACTAGACTGGAATACTGGAACTTATCATGAAAATATTATGTAAGATGTTTTCATGTTGATTATGTAATTGAGGTCCTTACTGTTTGCATTAATACATATTGATAGACATTATTTCTTTATTTTATTTCTTTGCATTTGTGTTAAGATTTAGCTGTTTCAACTCTTTTTGCATTTATGACATTGATGGTGAATGTTGGTGTAATTATTATTGATGTAACATGATGTTCAGAGCTCTGGTTGCCATGGAAACTGTTTGCAATATATACATTATTATATATTTTCATAATTTTCGAATCTGAAGAACATTATAATCTCATGTATATTATTTTTGGCATTTTTGATAAAAGATATTCATAAATTTCTTGTTAGATACATGTACATATACAATAATATTTGGCTATTTTTGGAATTTTCATACCCCCACCAAATAATGGGGAGGAGGCATAATGTTTTCATTTTCGAACTATGCTGGATAGTGTGAAAGGGCTTGCCACACTACGCACACATGTAGTATGAACATTATATATATAACTTAGATGAAGATCTGTTCAGGGAAACTTATTTGTTGTAATGCGTGTTATGTAAGAACACTGTTTGAAAGTTAACATTCCGATCAATTTACATGTACTAATGAAATGAATACGTATTAAAGTCATTTACATTTATATACGAAAATAAGGTAATTTGTTATTGAGACTATGCACAGTATGTTATAATATTGCAAATAATGTGCCAACTTCTTGTTATTGATAGAACAATTGTTTAAATGTCTGTGTTAGTAATAATTAAGTAGTTTTAAAATAACTACTATTTAGTAATGTAGTATTTAGCATTTATAACAGTTACTTCCGCTTCTGCTTATGTTATATCCCCCAAACAATTTGACTTCTTTTTGATGAAATTCCAATTGTTTAAAGTTGAATTCGGAATAACAGTGTAAGGTTATGACAAGGTTAGAGGCTTCTTTCAGAAATGTGTCCGCTCGGACAACTTTACATTTATTGCCCAGTCACAAGTTGGCTGATCATGTGTAATTATATTTATCTTTTGGAAACCTGTGGGTAATGCATGTTATTTTGACATATAAGCATGTTAGAACAATGTTAAGTCTCTAACGACTATCAAGTTTTTGTGTTAGGGAGGAGGGAATGGAAACATCACAAGGGGATAAAAAGGGCTGTAGGTCCCTCACCTGCCATTTTGTGGGCAACCTATTATTGGCACCAAAGAGCCTCTGATCCATTCCCTCCTCCCAATAGAAAAATGTTTAAACATTTCCTGTAAACCTGAATATTAACATACTGTAGCTTTTATGAATACTTGCTACAATTTTCTGTGATACTATACTGAGTTTATGAATCTGTAAATAGCTGATGTTTTATGTTGTGTGTTTATTGTTGATTTACTGTATAATGAGAAAACAGGGGGATAATTTTTACTGCAAAACATGACTGTCCAGTTTGTCTAGGTCATTTGTGGGTGACTATATTCCAGACAACATTTCTATTTAATGTTTACCAGGGTCTTTGTGTTTAGGTTTTCTAAAACATATCTTATACAAGTCTTTTTACTTAATGTATGCAGTTAATAAATTGTTCCGTTTTGGAGCATTGTTATGATTAAATTGTAGTAGGGTCTGCAAGAATAAGCTTACAATGCTCAGTTTTCTTTTTGTGAGAAAGATAAGTTTACATTTTTGTTGGTGCAAATCTATGACAAACAGACAAAGGGCCCTTTTGGCCCTAAAAGGGCCCTTTTGTAATATTTCCATTCCCTTCTTTCAACAGCAAAATTTTCTAAAAAAATCCCATAATTACTTCTCGATATTTTTATGAACGATGTCATCATATCAGTCTCTTTGAAGTCATATCATTGGCCTTAAGGTTGTGAGTTTATATATAACATAGATATTTCATTTTACTTTATTCTTGCATGTACATTGTATAATGTCCAAACGTTGTTGTTGATTGAAACTGTTTTGTTCTCACCACTCTATCCATACCATATATGATATTTCTACCAAAGCGACAATCAAAATGCAGTACCTGACTTACCAATGGGTACAGTGAGGCAATTATCAATCGATTTCTAGGTTATCATTAAAATGTTTCTTTAAACAGAGAAGTGGGGGGATTTTATTTTTTCAATATCAAGTTCTGGTTTAGATGGATTTACTTCCTTTTCATAGTTTAACAATTTGTGACTTTTGTTGCTTGTTTTCACCAAATGTTGGATTAGGTTTAAGTTAACACTAATTTTCGATAGATTGTGAAACAAGTTCTTACAACTTAAATTAATGAGCCTTGACACCTCATTCCTGATGGTATCCATTGCCATAAGGGTACGCGAGACTTGACTAGATCTATCATAGATAATCAATTTTTGTTTAAAACAAATAAAAAATCTCGGGCTTCTTAAAAAATGCGGTTATATCTGAAACTCACATTATTCTTCCATATTTTGCACACAGAGAACATTATCATTCCATTGTTGATGCTTTTATGTTTATACATGCTTCCAGTCCTAGTGTATATAACTTGTAGAGTATATTTATATATAGTTATTCCAGACTATTATCATGTAAAGTTATGTAGTCGTCCATATACAGGGTATATGTATTCATGTATATTGTAATCTAAATCATGTAATGATTAAATCTCAATTATCTCGTGCACTGTATTTCACCGTTCGCTGGTAGAGATATACAGGGTGTTAAAAAAGTTTGTTTTCAATGTTTGAGTTTCAATATTTCATTTTTCTGACCACAAAAGACTGTAAATTTTTCAGGCTGAAATCCAGAAGGTTCTACCATTGTTCTTATCTCTTTGGCATCAAATGAAGCTATAAGAGTAAGAAATTAACATTGTCTACTGTGTACATAGCTCAAATAAAACTTTATATGAATTTAAATTTTGAGAATGAACTTTTTTAACACCCTGTACATGTATATGCTTCGTTACTCGGGGCTGATATAGTGTAGAGCTGTTAACGTGATCCTGACCTTTATGTATGAATATATTACAAGGTTCTTTCATTGAATATATCAATGTCTGTAAGCAAAGATCGTGCAATATCGATCCTTTAAATTTGTGTTTGTATTACACTTCCAATGTCTTTGTGATACTTCCATCTTACAAAAAACATACAACCGCCATAAATTACGGTTATAAATAATGACAAGATACCAGCTGTTAAATTATGCTAATAGGTCTGGGATCAGGTTAATATCTCCATACTATAGATAAGAAATGATAGGTAAACTGCTTGTGCTGCAGTCCAGATGTTCCTGGATTGTGGCCTGTAAAAAGTCGATTACACATTGTTTCTGTTGTTTTTCTGAATCTCTTGTACTACTTTCAAATACTGTAATGTCACATATTTTCGTGGGTATTAAATTTCATGGATTTTGATAAATATCTATTTTCGAGGGGTCTTAAATTCATGGATTACAAAACATGGAAGGTAAAACCATGTTTTGTATTTGGGAGTTCGATTAATCGTGGGCAAAAATATTGTGGTCAAGTTAAACAACCAAATCAACGAAAATTCAACTCCCTAGAAAATAATTATTTTACAGTAAGCTATATTAGTACAGTATCATTTTATATTTTTACAGAGAGGAATCAGACATGCTTGCTTTACATTCTTAGCTGAATAAGAGTTAATAAGTTTGTTTTTGCTTACTCCATGTATTTTGATTAGCTCATAAAGTGACATGGTGAGCTTTTGTGATCGCTCTTTATCCGTCGGTACTTTAACGATTGCTTGTGAACACACTATCACAATTTTGGTCTAATCTTTATGAAACTTGGTCACTATTATCATCTTTATAAAATCTAGGACAAGTTCGATATTGGGTCAAAAACTGGGTCACAAGGTCATATATTTATATAAAAACTTTGTGAACTCACTAGATGTCGCAATTTTGGCATAATCTTTATGAAACATGGTCACAATGATCATACCGATTTGATATGGGGTCAAACGCTAGGTTGGTTAGGATATGGGTATTTTGGGTTTAATATACTCGGGCGAGCATTATAGGGCCATCTTGGCCCTCTCTTTTTGTTACTATAGTATACTTGTGGCATATAAAGTTTTATTTTTGTAATATCATCAATCATTAAACATGTAGTTATTGTAGTTTTATGTAGATGTGTATGATCCGACCCTTACTTCTGGTGTTTTTCTCTAACATGTTTATCCCGCCCTTTTTTCTGGTTTCTTTCTAACGTGTTATGTAAGGTCTATTTAACGTGAAGCGTGTTTTGTTTGTTGTTGTGAGTGCTTTTTTGTTGTTGTTACTTTATTTACATAATCAGCTGTAATATATACATGATCTGAACTGATACATTGTCCAGGCATTATACATGTATTTATGGATCTTATAAATATATTTGCCATATAAATAAACCATGTTTGTTTTCTTTTTAATTTGTGAGTGTATTTGTGTGTACAATTGTGTGCATGGTTGCCTGGTTTGGTAGTGTATGGTTGGCAGAGTGTAAGACCTTGACTGGAAACGGTGTAATTAAGCGTCATTATCAGGGGTCATATTATTCCGGATTAATCCGGAATTCCGGATTGGCTGCTATGGAAAGAATGAACTTTTCTGCAGAAAATGACTGAGTTATAGTCATTTGAAAATTTTTAGCTAAATTTTGACAATAGAACTATGTTTGAAACTGAGTTTTGGTGTAGATATGTGTGGTAATGGCATTCGAAACAGACTTGTGTCTTATATTCAGGATTGGGCATTATGCCTCAGTAGAACCCCTGCATTATAAATCATGTACTATGGCAACTATACACTATCACTATCAAGTATATTATGCTTCCACAAACAACTAGAATAGCTTTTAACCACAAAAACCCAATTCTGCCAAAAAAGCCCACAACTCGGGCAATATTGATCAAGCTTAATTAAGTTCCTGACAATTTGAACAACTAGGCTAGGTAACAACTATTCATGAAATGGCGGAAGGACCTATAGAGTTCACCTTGTCCATGTGTGCGTGTGCTCTAAAATTGGAAATCGTGTCCAGTCTGTAACTAAGTCATTTCTTATTGGATATTATGATAATTTTGTACAAATGTTCACCACATTATAATGATTAAGACAATGTGGCATGTGCATGACCCAGGTCCCTAGCTCATAGGTCATACTTGAGATCAAAAGTTAAAAGGCACAAATAGTTATACAAATCGTGTCTGCTTTGTATTTCAAACTTTATTTCTTCTTGGATTTTAAAATTACTTGGTAACATTCACACCTGGTAACATTCACACCCTGGGGTCCCTAGCTCTAAGGTCACACTAAGAGACCCTGCTCTTGTCTTCTGGTCAATGTCGCATTTAAGCAATTACAAACTTGATTTTAAGTTATTACATTTGCACATAATTAGGTGTCTGATGACAGCACTTAGCGGAGCATCCGTGTCCTGTGGACACATCTGACACATTTCTAGTTTGAAGCAAGTCATCCTTACACAGTGCAAATGAGTGTAAATAATTAGGTAAGGGGCTCCAGCTGACAAATCCACATAAAGGTGATGTATACACCTATAATACTAGTTTGTAAGAAGGCTAAGGGTAAGTACAAGAAATTGGCAATACACATGAAACCTTTGTCATCACCACCTAATACGTGAAACTGTAAACCAATTTACTTTCGTGAATACTAACTTTTGCGTTTTGCTGATCGTCGGCATATTTGTCGTGTTTTTAAGTTTCCCGCAATGTCCATATTGATGTTTTAAGCACTTTTATGGCAACTTAGTTTTGAGAAATTCTACCACTCGTGAAATGCATGAAATTAAATTGCGCAAAATAATTTCTTGGTTTATAGTAGTGTTCAGGGTAATATTATTGGAACAAATCAACATAAAATCAATTGCATTTCATTATTTATTTTGTCAACATTTTTTCTCTTCATTTTCTTAACAAGAATGACCCTATCACCAGCTAGACGTATTTGATATATAAACTATATAGACAGAATATTAACAACAATCATTTACAAACAACATACAGAACATACACTCATGAAAAATTTCGAGGGTTGCCTGCAAGACTGTGGTGCATCCTCCTTTAATACCGAATAAGCGGTTACGACAGTTTAGTGGGCAACCCTCGAAATGTACCAAACATTTAGTTATACAATATTGCATGCTTTCCAATGGAAAAGAGATGTTTGTAAAACATGTATGCCCCCATGGCAGCCCAATAGTCATAAATGGTGAAGGACGTGGTGACCTTTGACCTACTGACCTCAAAATCTATAGGGGTCATCTACTGTTGATGACAAATCTCCATGTAAAGTTTTAAGATACTAGGTCAAAGCTTTCTTGAGTTATTGAACAGAAACCATTTTATATGACCTATTGACATTCGGACAGACCGACTGACAGATCTGATATGTGCAAAGCAATATACCCCCTCATCAAAGATGGGAAGTATAATAAAGAGATTCATTAGTGACACATAAATCAGTGATTGACTTTATTTCAAATGTGATAATAATTATGATAAAATGATACTTTCAATATACTTGATATTTCACTATTTCTGATGTCAAATAGATGCACAGTCAGTCAGGGGTTCTACAAGGGCATTAGGCCCAATCCTTCAGAAAAGTTCAATCTTTCTGGGGCAGCAAATCTAGATTTCCCGATAATTATGGCATTGTAAAACCCATGGGAATATTACACTTCATGACAACACTATGCAACAGAGTTCACTTTTAAAAGCATTTTTATGTACTGATTTAAGAAATAATTATTTCATGTACCTGTGTTTTATCGAAGAGTTTGGATGCGTGGTAATTAAATCAGTTTGGATGCGTAGTAATTAAATCAAGTGATTTAATGTACACATCCGAACAAGTGCTTTATGATAGGTAAAACACTAACAGGTACATGTTCATTATTTTGATTCTAACATAGCAAATATTCCGCAATTGATAACATATAAATACAAATATCTGCTGCATTATTTTTTTCCTCAGAATGTTATAGGTTATTTGGCCGTAGCTGTGCTTTATCGGCAAATCATGGACATCTCAGTTTCCTCTATGTTTATATAGGTGAAACCACTGGTTGTGTTAGAATGCAATATAGTGGTAGTCACAAACAGGCCTATACCGAATAATGTAACTGTCACATTGACATATGAACACAATTAGGCCCATGAGATGTAAGTGTACTAGTATTGTACTTATAGTTGAACAAATTGTTAAACAATAGAGATAATGCAAGTTCAGTAAAAAAGTAAACTAAATAACCCTGGCAAAAAAGTAGAAAGTGACCACATCCCAAGAGACAATATAAGAAACAATTTGGGGTAGTATCTTAGTAGAAAACTTGATATTTTCTTATAATTTACACCTAAACCTTATATAATCGCTATCAATTTATACTTGAACTATGGATTTATATGTGAACTGTCGATTTATACTTGAACTATAGATTTAAACTTAAACTATGGATTTATACTTAAACTATGGATATATACTTAAACTATATATACTATAAACTATATTTATATTATTTCTAATAATTCTAAGTACTTATTTGCCTCACGAGTGTGGGTTCATATACGATTATGGATTTATAGTTCAACTATTGATGTATACTTATACTAAGGATTTATATTTCAACTATAGATATATTCGTTAACAGTTACTATGGACTTATGCTTTAGCTATGGATTTCATACTAAGATAAATTATCATAAATATAACTGCACAATAGTTGAGAATCAAGTCATGTAAAAATAAAAGTATGATAATAAAGAAAATAAAATACCAAAAAGATAACAGATAACAAGAAAAGCTAATAACAAATATACAATAAACTGAAGATCATATTATTCGCAAAAAATATAAAGAGGAATGATTCATGGACTGCTAATGCAAAAGCAAAGCAATAAAAACTCAATACATGTATATTAGATGGAATGATTATTTGCAATGTTTCTGTTGCCATGGCAAAGAGTTATGACTTGAACAACAACACTCGACTTATCGAAGACAACACACTTTTCCCGGTGTTAATTTATACGAATATTATTATGTCATTTTTTCTCAACTGTGACAAAATAATAAAGCTTACCAAAAGTAATTTCAAGTGTATAATCTATCACAGACGCTCAACAAAATTAGATTCATACTAAAACATAGTTACCAAGTTTAGTCAGTTGGAATTCACTCTCTATTTTGATTTTTATAAATGGTTGGAAGTAATAAAGTATCATTTTAACCATACCTTTATTCATTTCTACAAGTATCCCTTGAAGAATGATCACCACAAAACACCAATAATCAGCAATTTTAGTCGTAATTGAAACATACAGACTGAACTTTTTGTTGAGTATAATTATTTGTAAATGGCAAGTAACATACTAATACAAAAACATCATTTCTAACATTTCAAAAACACGAAATGAATATTTAGGAATACACACTAACAAAATAGATAGTGAATGCAAGAAATCACAGACAATTCGGCCCGTATTCTCAAAACGTCTAAGATATATTTTTGTCTAAGAAAAAACTAAGTTTCTAAGTTGAATGAATTATTTTCTAAGATTTGTTCGAAAAAAATCTTAATTTATCCAAGATGGATTTCTGTCTACATATTTCGCTATGAAAACAATTAAAATTTTCTACAATAACAATTGAGATTTGTTTTATTACTATTCTATTATTTTTTTTAATTTGTTTAGAAAATATCCAAGAAGATGTAAAGCTAGGATAGTACTGTAAAATAAGAAGTTTTTGCACTAGATTAATTTTCGCCATATTCGCTAATTTATTTCCTGAAAATTTATACTCATGAACTGAAACAACTTTACATGTAAGAAATACACAGGATATAGTTCTTTCTAACATTAGAAAATTGCAAACATTTAAACTCACAAACTCATTACGAGTACATTTGTAACACATTTTTCAAAATTTAAACATAGCAAAAATTTCTGGTTTTACAGTAATCTAAAATCTTGACAACAATGTAAAGGAGTTTATAGGGAAATCAATTGCACACTAACTAATATAGCAAAGTTGATATTTATGACATTCCTTACTTATAAACTAAATACACACATCAAAGTTTGGTAGTATATATATTGCACGGAATAAATAAACTTTAGTCTACAGTATCAAAAAAAACACTAGAAAACAAATAAATGGATTTGCGTATTAAATTGAACAAAGAAAAATTATAAAGGATACAAAATTAATGAAGAAAATTCATAAAAAAAATAAAATAAAATTGATACTTAGAAACATGTGAATGTTCTTTACAACAGAAACATGCAATATAGAGATACACCAACTGGTAGAATAAATAAATACATTATATAACAATATGTTGATTTCAACAGAGGAATAATGCACCAGTCAAAACCACGACCCCCAAGCCTGGAATAGCATGAATTTTACCTTTGCTTTTTCAAACCCCGGGTAAAATCCCTGCCCCCCAGGGCCATACCGATGGTAAAATCCCCACAAATTGCCCCGCCCTATACCTCATGGCTATATTTCCCCGCGCGAAACAAGTCTCACACTAACAGAGCAATATGGGGACAACGGAAAGGTAAAAACACTGGACCTTTACTCCGTCCTTCAACGGGGCTGGGCATGGTTTCAATTGACTGGTGCATAAATGGAATGTACAGTATCTGGCCAAGAATATAAACAAATCATAAACTAGACTAAAGTCTACTACATTTTTTTTGTATCTAGTAACACAAATATGCTCCTATTTCTAATCTACTGAATCACAATTGCCTAAATAGAGTATCAAGAAACCAACCACCTGGATAAACCTGGCAATGTGATCTCAATTTTGAAAACAGCAAGCTGCATTCAATTAAAAGTTAAAATTTAGTATAAACTGATTCCAAAAAATAACGTCCCCAATCAATACAATGCCATTTGATAATATTAAGGAAATAGTGTGTGAAATCCTTAAGCCATTTTATATTGACAATTTACTTAAAATCATTCAAAACCTAAATATCAATTTAACATACTGGGATGTTGTATATATTATCCCCTGCAATAATACCATTTTAATTCTCAATTATACTTTCAGATCTGTTAAACCGAAATATATTACAGTGTTTTTTATTATGCAAAACATGTGCTACAAGAAGTGTTCAAAAAGTTTCGGGATGAGTGCCGTTATATTTCATTTCTTGATACTTTTCATAAAATTTCTATCCATAACTTTCAGGCTATAGCACGAAGCATATAGCATCCCAGTCAGACTCTGTTTCAACAAGACGCAAAATGTAATGCAGCCAAATTAAAAATCCTGAAAATCATATGCGGCCGACCATTTTTGCAAAGTTTCCATATTTAACAAGTTTTTATTGAATAAAATCCTTCAAAGCAAATTAAAATGACCATAACTTTGCCATTTGTTTATGTATTTTCATCAAATAACTTTTATTAGTATCAGAAATCATAGCTCTTTCTGGATGGGTAAATCCGGAATTCCTGATTAATCAGGAATCATAGCTCTTTCAGGATGGACAAATACAGAATTCCTGATTAATCAGGAATATTGAAACCCCTGATAATGGAAACACGTTGTTCTGAATACTTCATTGAGCCACTGAAATGACCTACCAGGGCTCGCGCTGTCGCGGGCCAATCGGGCCAATGGCCCGAAGAAATCAAAATTGGCCCGAAAAAAATCAAATTGGCCCGAACCATCGAAAAGTACGACTTTACAAATATTGGAAAATCCAGTTACTAAAAATAGCACGCTCGAGATTTTTTCTGGTTTTACGATCAACTGCTACGGGCGACGCTAAATGAACGAAAACTGGTAGACACAGTCCACGTGTCATAAAATTAGGTCAATAAACAGCTTGTTAAACAAACAAACTATACATGACTGACTGTGTTTATGACAGTTTGTGAGATAATTAGCGGATGATTGTCTAATCATAGGCGGCCTGATTGACTGATGAAAGAAATTGTCGATTGACCGTCACGGGTCACGAATATGAAATGCGATAAACGCATGATCCTAGCCATAAATCAGGTAATTATTGATCGTATTTTTCAACATTGAATTATTCAGTCTTAATCATTATATTACCATTTTAAAAGTTTTTTTACGCCAGTTTATCCAGGGAATCGTATTTATTTGTGAAGAAATTGACGTGAAAAAAAGAGCGGATCACGTGACTTCATTTTCGTGCATTTTCTAAGCTAAAATATCGTTAGTTTTGGTGTTTTACCCGATAAATTAACCCATTAACATTGTGTGTGAATAGCCTATGACGTTTTAAAACATAATTTGACTTAAATTCCTCGAAAATCTCGACGGTCAACTTTTTAAGAAAATTTGTCAATTCTGAAGTGACCGCATTTTCGGATATTCGTATTTTCGGACAATGCAGTTTTTAAGTAGGGTTGTATAGCTCACACACACTTACATCTTTATATTTTCTGTTAAATTTTGTATTGGTCTTATTTTATTTTTAGATTCAACAGTGTATTGTGATAAATGGTGGATCAGCTGTGATGTCAAGTCTTCTAGATGTCAGGATGCCAACAAAATCTGCCACAGGCTTCTAAACAAGTTTCCCACTTAAACCTACCAATTTGCAATTGTTCATGATCACACTTTATGTGGACTTGTGTTGGAACTTAGCAAGTTTGTTGGTCAGCAGCAGAAGCTGCATCAAAGACAGAACTTTGCTGACTGGCTACAGCATATCGCACTATGGATTTAGACTTTAGTCACAAGTTAAAAAATATCTTCACAAAATTTATATAACTTGTGTGTCAAGTCCCCTCGCAAAAACAATGTGTCATCATCAAGATAGAACTTGTACCCATATAGTTTATACTAATTTAATTATTTTTGGTAGGCTGTGAATCATTTAGGATGCATGTTTTAATGCCACTTTTGAAATGTCACTTTGTGTTGTGCTATAGAGAATAAACGTGAAAAAGTTCTAAAATGCTATTTTGTTTCTGTCATTCATTATACATATAACTTTTATAAGTTTCTTAGACATGGAGATACAGGAAAAAATAATAACTTAAACAGAAGTCTACATTCATTGAATCATTCAAATGAACAACAAAAAAATTTCACATAGAAAACAAACATACATGAATATACATCTTTGTCAAATAATAAAGTTTTATACTATTAAAATAGTTAAAATTCAGGGTTTCTCAAGACTGAATATAAGGTGAAATGATATATCTCATAGTGGATTTTACTGTTCTCAAACAGCAAAATAGCAGGAGCTTCCGGGGGCCTCTGGCCCCCTGGTCCCCCAGCCAAGGCTTTGCCCTGGACCCACCGGGGGCCCTCGCGGCCCCCAGCCGCTATTACGGTTCAAAAATTGGCCCAACAGAATTTTGAGCCAGAGCTAGCCCTGCCTACATGGTTAATGTGATGTCCGGAAATAACATTGTAAACATCAAACAGTTCCTTCAAAAATGTCAACATAGTAAAATAGGTAATTTCGACTGTAAATGTTATGCAAACTTGTAATACTACAGACAGTTTCAATATCTATGTCATTATGCTCCATATTATGCAAACTTGTAACAGTTTCAATATTTATGTCATTGTGCGCCATATTATGCAAACTTGTAGCATAGTTTCAATATTTATGTCACTGTGCCACTCATGCTTACCTGACGTTGCCATAGCAATAAAATCAATTATCGTTATGGAAGAATATAAGTATTCGGATAATAATTGAAGAGATAAAACCGGTAGGTACAATTGTAGAAAATTTCATTGAAAAGTATCATGAAATAAAAATATCATGACACTTGTCCCAAAACTTTCCCAACAACCCTCGTACAAATCCCAATAAAAATGAATGAACACAAAATACATGAACAATGTCAGTTTGAAACACTCTTACAACTTTCACGATAACAAACAACACATGTGCTCATTTGACTTCATGAAAAAATCACATAATCAACAAGCAGACTTATGTCACAGGTAAATGCATCATTGATGAAGAATTGTTTTTCCAAAAAAATGCAGAGCTTAGCCTTTATTTGTCAGTCAGCTTTCCGCTGAAATATGGCAAGCATATGAGTGCCTCCACCCGTATTTGAACCTGGGTTGCCAAATAAGACAGCAAGCGCCCAAACGGAGGCAGAAATTGATATATAGTATAACTATATCAATTACAATGTAGGTTCATAAATTTTACAAAATAAATATTTTTATTTTTTTAAATTCTTTTCAATGATACAGTTACCTGTGACTTACATGTGATAGTACAGTAAAGTTCCACTAATAAGACTACTTTGATTAGTTTGAAATCATGCCAATTTTTGCCAGTTTAAGGTCCCAAAGTATTAAATTTAGAACAAAAAAGGTCCGCTAATAAGACAGATTCGCTATTAAGACCACCTTTTTGACTGGTCTTATTAGCGGAACTTCACTGTAGTACAACTAATGAAACTAGGCAAATCTGCCAACAGAGAGGAACAATAGTGGATTTCATCAACTTAACATACATGGCAATTTTAGAGTCAATTCTTGACATAAACAAGTACATGTGTTTATACATACATTTATATGAGTGAATCTTGTATAACGTATGACTTAAATAACTAGAGCTGTCGCCATTCGGCAGACCAATATACCCCGCCTGCAAAGGGCCATAATTATGCCGAAATTCATCGCAGCACAAATTCCTTTCTTCATGCACATCTATATGTTGAGGTTGTTCATCTGTGAAAGTTTGAGCGAAATCCTGCCAAAACTGTAGGAGTTGCATCCATTTGCACAAGAATGCGTCTATGGACAGACAGACGGACAGACAGGCTGAATCCAGTATACCCACCTTACAACTCGTCGTGTGCGGGGGTATAATAATTTGGTCATTATCTTACCTATATTAAGGCAAAAGTTTGTAAAATACTAATGCACAAAGAACTTACTAGTTGAACAATCAAAACATCATATTGAAATCTTACCACATGTATAAACACACATATCTGTACACATATCTGTACAACAAATGAATGCTCATTAAAAACAATGAAAGTTGAACAAATTCTGCACATTTTGACCCCCCCCCCCCCCCTCAAAAGCATGCATAAAATTTGGCATAACAAGCTTGGTCTAGGTCACTGAACAGCACATTTCTGTGGTATCCAAGTAGCTGACGGACAGCATGCACATCTTTCATGAAGTGGGCGGGGCGGAATAAGGTCCAGGTCATCATCATCAGGTTCAAGGTCAAGGTCATATCCATCCTTGATTAATTGCTCGGTAATCTCACGCTGAGCTTCCTTTGAAAGACTTGGCACAGCAAACTCATCATCATCACTTAAATAAACAGATATAAAACTTTATACATGTACAGACAACACGCAAATCACTCTCGAGATTAGATAACTCACAAATCACGCTCAAGATCAGACAACACACAAACCACTCTCAAGATCAGACAACACACAAATCACTCTCGAGATGAGACAACACACAAATCACTCTCAAGATCAGACAACACACAAATCACTCTCGAGATCAGACAACACACAAATCACTCTCAAGATCAGACAACACACAAATCACTCTCAAGATCAGACAACACACAAATCACTCTCGAGATCAGACAACACACAAATCACTCTCAAGATCAGACAACACACAAATCACTCTCGAAATCAGACAACACACAAATCACTCTCAAGATCAGACAACACACAAATTACAACACTTGAGATAAAACAACAAACAAATCACTCTCGAAATCAGACACTTGAACAGACTTACACAGAAAAGTCTTGTCTTATTTATATGTTGGAGGTCATTTGTTTAAGGCTTTTAAATGGATTCATCAGATAATGCAATCATGTCCTATTAGTATATACATTGACTGAATATAGATGAGTATAATATATATAATATAGAGAGTACTTGATTAACAAATGATATTTGTTCAAAATAATTTTTGAATATAATAACAACAATCTTGTATTCTGCAAACATAGATTTTGTGTTTTGTATAACACAAGCAAGTGACTTACGGCTAAAAAACCAATTGCTTCGCTATTTAAAATAGACAGGGAAATTACTTCACTACCGACCCTTGACTACCTAACTCATCATAATCTGTAATAGCTTAAACCAGACGAATGCAATCATTTTACTTGTTTTTTTAGTCATTAGTCGAACCCCTTTACCTGTACCTTACCTATTATCCGATACTATTGCTACAAGAGGCGTCTCATCATGTGATACGGGTACACTATAATGTTTACTTGGAATGTTCAATCTGAAACAAAGATGTATTATATGTTATGCCAGTTAACATAGTAACTTTGTTCAGGGGTGTCAACAGAGCCAAAATAAAAATCCTGAAAATCATATGCTACCAATATTTTTGCCAAGCAAGAGGCCTTCAACCTTATTGTTTCCATATTAAACTGCGTAAAATCCTTCAGAGCAGATTAAATTGACCATAACTTTGTCATTTCTTGAGATATTTTCATCAAATAACTTATATTTTGGTCAGAAGCCATTGCTCTTTCAGAAAAGACAATTCCGGAATTCCGGATAAATCAGGAAAATTGACACCTCTGTTTATTATAGTATAGAGATATTAACCTGATCCTGACCTTTATGCATGAATATGTTACAATGTTTGTGCATTGAGTATATATCAATTTCAGTGAGCAAATAGTGTAATATCCGTCCTTTAGATTTGTGTTTGTAAAACACCTAGAGCGTCTTTATAATACTTCCCGTTTACGAAAACATACAACCACGGTTAATTACGGTTAAAGATATAGACAAGATATCAGCTGTTAAATTATACTAATAGAAGGTCACATTTTATTGACAATTCAAAGGCCATAATCCAAGAAGGCCTTGTGTGTTTAATTGAGTTGGTCTTCATGTGAGATTTTACAGTAAGACTGTAACAAATGCCAAGCATAGCTTTTATTTACCAGTCAGCTTTCTGCTGAAATATGGCAGGCATATGAGTGGCTCCACCTGTATTTGAACCCGGGTCGCTCAATTAGACGGTAAGTGCACGAACCATTGAGCTAGGGAGGCAGACAGTTGTCATAACAAACGGTACTTCGTGTATTCAGTAACTAACCTTGCTCTAGGAATGAGGAATGAACGTTTTTTAGGCTGAGAATCAATGATATCCTTCTTCTTGTTCTTTTCTCGCTGTTTTTCTGAGAAAGAAATACTGTAAAATTATATTAATATTCACGTAGGATTCATTTTCATTTATTTTATTATTGAAAATTATCGTGTTGTTTTAACATGTTGTTTCCTGTATACGATATATGATACAGTGTCATTATTATTTTAGAAAAGTTAGAAAGAAAGGCAATTGTTCAAAATCAAAACCAGATTATCAAAGTTTGAAAATAAAATTCACCCGCCCACTCTTTGTCTCCCTCTCTCTCTCCCTTTTGCAAAAACATTTCTAAATTTGGATGACAGAATCTATAAATCATCAAATTAAATGACCTAATTAAACCAAAAATGCTATCCTAGTTCCTACCAATCTTTTTCTGTAAGTCTGACGTTCTTCTAATACTTTTAGCACTAGTACCAGTATTCAAAGACAAAGGTTCTTCCTCTGTCACTTCATTTTCGTCCACCTAGAAACAAGATACAAGTTAATAATTTTTCAATATCATACTTCTAGATCACTGAAATGAACTTGCATTATAACTAATTTAAGCGATGATCTTCACTTTACATCACATGCTGACAAACTATCGTATGCTTACAGGGCCACAGGTGCCAGACACAAAATCAAATTTGGCTACCCCGGTATATAGCCTATAGATATAGGCCTATTATGTTCTATAGACATAATAGACCTATATTGCCAAATTTGATTTTGTGTCCTCAATCTATACATAAACGTTTAGGAATAATTATTAAAACAAAACTTCTGAATGCGTCATTTTTCTTGCTTTGACCGCTTGTCAGCATGTGAACCTCATGTAGTGATAAGGGGAAGTAATCCATACTTAATTGTAAGGCCAAAGATCAGTTTTTAGATCTTTCGTACTGCTGAAATAGAGTTTTAACCAGATTATTATTTACCTCTGTGACATGCGTCACTCGATGGAGTCGACAATGGAAGAAACTTCCTAGGAATTGGCTTTAATTTAAAAGCCAGTATTAGGTGATTAAAAGTACCTATCGGTTGAGGTAAGGATGCATTCTGTATTGTCATTATACCCTTTAACTGTCAAGACTATATGATTTAGCTGTCAAGTTGCTATAGAGAAAATATTTGTATGAGAATTATAAGAGTTCGAACAGTTTTGATTACGAAAGCACTCCAACATACGAGATTTTACTTGCCTGCGACATGAATGATGAGTTAGGTGCCGATTTGTTGTCACTATCAATTCCACTATCATCTATACTGTCCATTCTCTACCACATTAACAAATTCATGCCGCTCACAGACGTTTAAAAGAAATAAATATGCATTTATTTACGTCCAATCTAAAGCGGAAGTTCAGGGACGGGTGTCGTATAAAATCCAACCAGTTCCGTCATCACAGCAGTTACTTCCCTTTGCTATTGGAAACTAATCGCATCGGCTGCATGTTTAATTAACCTCGTGGAAAATTCCCTGCGTGGTCTAAAATTAAATTTCGACAACTTTTCTGGAACTTTTAGTCTCGGCAAGTCCAAGCTACAGACTAGTGATACCCGGGGTCATGGGCTTGAGTCAGTCAGGTGCATTTTTTCCTTCGAAGATACTTTACTTCGAACTTACATAATATAATCCATGTTGAAATCCGCATTACTGGTATGGTGTGACAAAGTCTTTTATTTTTATCCTCGCCACCGGAAATCCATAAGGGTGAGGCCCCCAGGAGAGATTAGTCACTTAATTTAGTTTTGGGGGATAGTGCATGATACAGAAGATGCCCCAGTTCCAGAAGCATTCCTGGTTCTTTTATGTGCCTGATGTAAAGCATCCTACATGGGACCTTAATTTTTAAAGTCTCGCCTGAAAGACTGCATTAGTTATTTTAGTTATGTTAGGTGGGAAACACTGAAAAGCATTTCTTTTTTTAATCCGGTGGTAGGCGGGATCGAACCCACAACCTTCGGATTAGTAGTCAGTAGCTCTTACCACTAGACCACCCCAAAGTAACAAAGTGTTACATCAACAGTAGTTATTTGTGCAACATGTATTTGGTCTAACTGCTAGGTGAGTGTGCCATACAGTATGGGTTCAAACCCACTATAGGCACAAAGTATTCTTCATGCTGTTTCATCGTTAATCAAAT
Organism: Spisula solida; assembly: GCA_947247005.1. NCBI lineage: Eukaryota > Metazoa > Mollusca > Bivalvia > Venerida > Mactridae > Spisula > Spisula solida. The sequence continues at coordinate 22,657,802 of OX365951.1, forward strand.
CATGTAGAATGAGATTAAGTGTAAACTCCTCGACCGTGTGATGTGGATAATCACTTGACTTGTAATAATGTGTAATCTGACAAGTAAAAGTAGGGGAGTGGAACACACGAACAAGATGGGTCAAGTTAATATCTTTTATTGAGTATAACCAACGTTTTGAATATTTCGAATGAAGTGTAATGTAGGCCTACATCAAGGAAACTTCACCATTATTACTTTATTAGCATACCGGTAATGTAACAGCTGATATCCTGACTATATCTATAATCCCAGGTGTATGTCAACAGTCTTCATAAGCAGAAATGCACTTTAGGTCAGACCTGCTCTAGGCATATTACAAACACAAGTCTACAGGACCAACTTTGCACAATTAACGCACAGAAATTTATATAATCTCACAAGAACTTTGTAATATATTCATGCATAAAGGTTAGGATCAAGTTAATATCTCTGCACTAGAACTAGCTCATCAACTGATAAAGTATAGATAATTTGACATGATCCTGACCTTTATGCATGAATATATTACAAGGTTCTTGCGTTGAATATATAAATTTCCGCGAGCAAATCGTGCAATATCGGTTCTTTAGGTTTGTGTTGGTATTACACCTCGAGCGTATTCGTGAGACTCTCCGCTTATGAAAACATATAAAAGCTCTGCGAGTCGCATGTGTCGCCTGACGACTTGCACATTTGTCATGGAAAACTATCCACTATTGGGCTACATATCGAATCACAAGAGTTCTCCAGTCATCTGAACTAAAAACGACAAAGTGATGCTCTGGACAAAATAATTTCACAGCAAGAAACATAAATACCTATCTTGGAGTCATTAATACTTATGGTGACAAAGTTATGCCACGGACAAGAAATGCTTATAAAATCAATCAAAGGGACAAAAATCAAAAATGGCACAAGGTAGAGTTACGATTCTTGTGTACTGCACTTGGACTTTTGGTAAGAAACATGCATACCAAATTTCAAGTCATTCAACCTCTTGGTGACAAAGTTATCCGCCGGACAAGAAATGCTCAAATTAAATCAATCTAAGGGAAATAATTCAAAAACGATTTGAACTTAAGGTGACAAAGTTATGCTCCGGTCAGGAAATGCTCTAATAAAATCAATCAAAGGGAAATAATTCAAAAACTATGACAGGTAGAGTTATGGTTCTTGCGCACTGCACTTCGGCTTATTGCAAGAAACATGCATACCAAATCTCGAGTCATTTGAACTTAAGGTGACAAAAATATGCTCTGGACAAGAAATGCTCTAATAAAATCAAAGGGAAATAATTCAAAAACTATGACAGGTAGAGTTATGGTTCTTGCGCACTGCACTTCGGCTTATTGTAAGAAACATGCATACCAAATCTTGAGTCATTTGAACTTAAGGTGACAAAGTTATGCTCCGGACAAGAAATGCTCTATTAAAATCAATCAAAGGGAAAAAATTCAAAAACTATGACAGGTAGAGTTATGGTTCTTGCGCACTGCACTTCGGCTTATTGTAAGAAACATGCATACCAAATCCTGAGTCATTTGAACTTAAGGTCACAAAGTTATGCTCCGGACAAGCAATTTGTGACGCCGCAGCCGCCAAAGTAACACCTATATGTCGCCTTTTCAGGCGACACAAAAACCAGGGTAATAAATGTAGACAATATATCAGCTGTTAAATTATGCTAATTGAAGGACAAGAGTCGTTTCAAATTCTCTGGACTATAACTTCTGCACATATGGTGGGACATGACTGTAGCCAATGTCGTGGAACCCAAAGCACTTGGGGGTCAGTCGAGGGTGCTCTTAACTCTTCGCTAACTGGGTAGGCTCACAATGAAGTCACATTACCAAGGAAACATGACAAAGAAAAGTGAAAAAAGTAAAGAACACAAATAAATACTTCAAACATCGTTTATTATCATTATTATATCAAATAATATATAAAATCAAATGTGATAGGATTTGTCAATACCATGGTGTAGGCTCTGTCTAGCGTATGGTGTTTTAGTTTAACTGCCTAAATGAACTTGAGATTTAGTGAGAACAATAAATATTGTAAAACAAGTTTAGCCCAAGAATAGTCAGTTAACTAATATATACTGTAAATCATTAATATTCATGGGGGATTTAATTTCGTGGATTTTGTGAATGACCTTAACCACGAAAATTAAATCCCCAATGAATGAATGTACCAACAAATATGTCAAGTTTACAGTGGCTGCCATACTTGCCAGAGATGTTTACTTGCATAATTTTTATATCAACATGTAATAAAACAGTTTGATTTTTTAATGATTTCTGATAATTTGTTAACATATGCCATTATTCATGAAATCCGAAATCCTTCAAATTACGTCCACGTCTTTTTCACCCAAACCACAAAATTTTGTCCCATTGAAATTAAATGATTTTACAGTATACAACTGGTACAATTACAAAGTAAAAATATCACAGAATGACCCATTAACATCTCAAAATGCTTGGTTATAAAAAAGTCAAGAGATTATAACAAACTGATTTTATGGATAAAACATTCAATAAGATAGCATGAAAGGTGTAGTAGTTCCTGGGTACTGTTTTAGCAGAAGTCCTTCACTTTAAATTTAAAGTCATCATCTGAAAACCAAAAATGGACTGACCCAGGTCTAAGTACAAACACACATAACTGGCTTTCCATAGCTGCTGGTCTAAGTACAAACACACATAACTGGCTTTCCATAGCTGCTGGTCTAAGTACAAACACACATAACTGGCTTTCCGTAGCTGCTGGTCTAAGTACAAACACACAGAACTGGCTTTCCATAGTTGCTGCACTAAGTACTAACACACAGAACTGGCTTTCCATAGCTGCTGGTCTAAGTACTAACACACAGAACTGGCTTTCCATAGCTGCTGGACTAAGTACTAACACACAGAACTGGCTTTCCATAGTTGCCGGACTAAGTACTAACACACAAAACTGGCTTTCCATAGCTGCTGGACTAAGTACTAACACACAGAACTGGTATTCCATAGCTGCTGGTCCAAGTTCAAACACACAGAACTGTGGCTTTCCATAGCTACGGGACGCAAGTACTAACACACAGAACTGGCTTTCCATAGTTGCTGGTCTAAGTACTAACACACAGAACAGGCTTTAACTAGCTGCTGGACTAAGTACTAATACACAGAACTGGCTTTCCATAGCTGCTGGTCTAAGTACTAACACACATAACTGGCTTCCCATAGCTGCTAGACTAGGTACTATCACACAGAACTGGCTTTCCATAGCCGCTGGTCAAAGTACTAACACACAGAACTGGCTTTCTATAGCCGCTGGTCAAAGTACTAACACACAGAACTGGCTTTCCATAGCTGTTGGTCTAAGTGTGCTTACCATACACATATTGTTCATTGTACCCATGCTTAACTAGTACAGTCAACTCTCGTTATCGCGAACTCGCTTATATCGAATTTTCCGTTATGTCGCAGTTTTTTTCAAGTCCCGATTTTTCTCCTTCTTTGTCTATATGAAATCTCGAGACCTATCTCGAAGTTATGGCTCGAATTCGGCTCGAATTTTTCGTTATGTCGAATTATATTTTGGTCCCGATTAACTAATTCGCACTTTAAATCTATTGTTCATCTCGAAGTCAGGTCGAAGTCTGATCGTATTTGACTAGCGTCGAATGTTTTCACACCTCGCCAGTCTGAAATCTTCGATTTACCTGTAATTTTCGCACCTTCCATTATTGAACAAACAATTTGCGCAAACGTGTCATAAAGATTCGAGTTACGTCCAAACATCAATAAACATGTCATTTCGTTTGTAAAAATAATAATTAAAGAACGCAAGATGTTAAAACTTGTCAAAATGAGTGTGTGCTTTAAACAACAACGTACACAAACGAAAATGAATAATATGCATTTTCTCGAGGAGGAATACATGTACATGAATATTAAAACAAGCAATTCTCACGAATATGTCGTTCTTACGGCCGTAACAATATGGCGGCGTAAAATGACAGAAACTAGAAAACTTGCAACTTTGATGCCGAAAATTCTATCTCGAATTTTCGTTATGTCGAAGTAATTTCCATGGTCCCGTGAAATTCGAGATAACGAGAGTTGACTGTATATACGAAAAATGTTGTGGACTGCACAATACTGTTCAAGTGTATATTACAGCAGGTTAAACAGTTAACAAATTCTGAATTTCAGACGTAATATTAGTGATATTTTGAACATTCCTCAGTAGAGTTCTATGTTCATTGTTGGCAAAAAGGAATGCTAGATGAAATATTTTTTAAAACAATATACCTATTACGGGCAAATTATAATCCACATTAGATGTGCCCAGTATCCAACATTTGGACAAATATTTGTCCTATCTTGACTGAAATATCCCCACTTTGGACAAGTATTTGTCCTATCTTGGCTGTAATATCCACCATTTGGACCGATATTTGTCCTATCTTGGCTGAAGTATCCACCATTTGGACCGATATTTGTCCTATCTTGGCTGAAGTATCCACCATTTGGACCGATATTTGTCCTATCTTGGCTGAAGTATCCACCATTTGGACCGATATTTGTCCTATCTTGGCTGAAATATCCACCATTTGGACAAGTATTTGTCCTATCTTGGCTGAAGTATCCATCATTTGGACCGATATTTGTCCTATCTTGGCTGAAGTATCCACCATTTGGACCGATATTTGTCCTATCTTGGCTGAAGTATCCACCATTTGGACTGATATTTGTCCTATCTTGGCTGTAATATCCACCATTTGGACCTATATTTGTCCTATCTTGGCTGAAGTATCCACCATTTGGACCGATATTTGTCCTATCTTGGCTGAAGTATCCACCATTTGGACCGATATTTGTCCTATCTTGGCTGAAATATCCACCATTTGGACAAGTATTTGTCCTATCTTGGCTGTAATATCCACCATTTGGACCGATATTTGACCTATCTTGGCTAAAATATTCACCATTTGGACAAGAATTTGTCCTATCTTGGCTGTAATATCAAGCCAGTATGATCACAGGAATATCACTTTGTTCCAAGATGGGGTCATCACACTTTGTTCCAAGATGGGGTCATCACACTTTGTTCCAAGATCGGTTATCACACTTTGTTCCAAGATCTGTTATCACACTTTGATGATTGGAAACAGTTTATGCTGACTAAAGTCAAAATCAGCAGCAACCTGAAATGAATGAATAGCACATATATATATTTTACAAAAGGTTTTTTTACAAGTTTATGACGCCTAGCAACTAACAATACTTGTTTATGGTGTAAAACGAACAATACACTGTACAAGTATCATGTGTGAATTCTGAGGGGACCAGAGTCTGGAGCCTCCTGAAATTGGGGCAAAAATGTAGTTATCATGTTTTTCACATTTTTGACAGGTTTTAGAGTCTGACCAGGACAACCCACTAAGAGAAATAACACGTTGGACTCCTTGAGCATAATAGCTGCAAGAACACATTCCTGAGAAAAACTAATTGGTCGGACGTCCTGAGAACATTTCTAGGTCCATGTATGAGTACTATTTATCTTTATCTATATTTATCCATGTAATTTTGCCACAGATGGATCCAGATAGTCACATATAAATACAATGCAGAAATCAAAACAATTAACATGTAGATGAACATACTTAGTAATGTATTTTTATGAAGCCACAAACAAAGACCATACATGTACGTTTGCCTACACACGGTCAATATATAGGGGGGATAGGAACAAAAAACTGAAGTGAGCATGGAGTAAGTATAACAAGGAGAAATTGACCTGATCCTGACCTTTATGCATGAATATATTACAAGGTTCTTGCATTGAATATATAAATTTCCACGAGCAAATAGTGAAATATCGGTCCTTTACATTTGTGTTGGTATTACACCTTGAGCGTCTTTGTGAATCTTATGAAAACATAACCGGGATTATAAATATAGACAATATATCAGCTGTTAAATTATGCAATAGATGGTCAAGAGTCGTGTCCAATTCTCCGTACTATACAGACATTTCACACACATATCTTACCTCTGAATCCAGTTTATGGCCACCACTCAGTAACTTCATCATTACAAAATTGGTTTTAGCAATTTTGATCACTTTTTGAATCTGAAACAGTTAACCAAAATATTAAGTAACTTGACTTACTTATATATATACATGTGATTCACATTATGACAAACTGGCTTTAGTCAAGTTTTTTCGAAAGTTCCAATTTTCCCATTTTCTGTTCATATGAAAAACAACCAGTACAACCTCTTGACGATTCGGTTTGGGTTGAATTTTGATAGGACAAAATGAAATTATTTTCCATGATTCCAAGAAATTTGCGATTACAATAATCTACAAGTATGAACAATCCATTTGGCCTAAAATAGAATATTTTTTGTTTCCCTCCTAGACTGAAAAATTGCCCTGGTATGAATGCTTTTTTCAGTAGATGTAGGTCATCACACATTCCACAATTATTGGGTTGAATTTCAAGTTGAAAGCTTCGATAGTGTTTGAAAAAAATTCAGTTTATGTGCAAAATTGGCCACTATTTCTATGTTGTAAGTTGTAATAAGGGCAGATAACTCCATAAATATTAGGTCACAGGGTTACCAGCCTTGTCAGTATGGACTCCCCAAGTGATGGTGAACAACTATGTTGAGTATCAAGTAGATCCCTTTGATAGTCTTTGACAAAATAACTCTGACAATAAACTTAACCAATGCACACGCACATGATCCTGTCACGACAACAAAAATATATAATTTATTATTATTGATTTCGGTTGTCACTCGGTAAAATAAGGTTTGATCTTAAACCAAAATCAACACATATCTTCTCTGTGTTTAGCTCTTTATTGAGGTCTGTCACTTGTATACAAACATTGCAATATCATAACATACCATAGTATTTTTATTGTTTGAAACAGTTTAATTGCAGAAAAAGGCAGTGAAAATCAATACCTTATTCCCTAGGGTACATACAAATACATAACATGTCTACAATGTTTATGTACACAATGTTATGTAAACAAGTGACTGACCTGAATAATCAATTTATACTTACTTCTTCTGATGGATTAGGAATTGATTCGTACAATGTTTTGGCTTTCAGAAAATATTTACAGCTAGTGGTGAACAATTCTGTAGCGGATGGCATTGGAGTGTATCTGGCTAGATTGGTCACATCCTGCAAATATATACCAAACTAGAAGAGGTTTGACACAAAACGACGTTTGTCTCCCATAAAGGCCAATAACTTGGGCAAAAATCATCTGACCTAGTCGTCCTGACAATATGCACAACTAGGCTTGGTACCAAGCATTATGTGAAGTTTCATTGAAATTTGACCAATGGTTAAACTTAAAAAGAACAAGCGTAGAAAAACTTTGTGACATCCATCCAGGACAAATTTGTGGTAAAGGGATCTGCAACATTAACACTGATTGGGTTAATGAACTCCTAAAAACATATCTGCCACCAGTTTGTAGTTGTAAAATCATTATAAGGAATTAAAATTTGAGCGCGCATTTCAGAAAGCCGTAATTGCTTTGATAAAACAGTACCCCGGGACGCAGTATTCCAAAAGTCGTAATACACAAAAATGGCGGCCAAATATATGTTTTCTACGGTTTTCCTAGTATTTTTTATTTTTACTGGTTTTGCTTCAATTTTTTTTATTTGAATCTTCTCTAATTTTTTCCCTGCTTCCAATACACCACGACTTACACTCGGGGAACTATGGTTCATTGTCTATAAAAAGAACATAATGATTTTGACAAAGGTCAACAAAAGGTCAAAAGTAAAAACAGTGTAAGATCGTACCTTAAATTGTGAGTAGGTTACCATGGGTGGTGACAGTACACAGGCGAATGGAGCAAATCTATGTGTGTATCTTACTTCCTCTCTATCATACTCAAAGTTGGGATGTTTTAACTTCTTAGCTAACTGTAAGCCAATCACGGCCTACAATAACAAAAGATGTTGGTAAAACATGTATGCCTCCATTACAGCTAAATATTCATTAATGTAAAAGGTCTCAGCAACCTTGACCTTTGACTACTTGATAAAGGTCATCTACTGTTGCTGGCCATCCTCCATGTAAAGTTTGAAGATCCTAGGGCAAAGTGTTCTTGAGTAATTAAACGAAACCATTTGGTCTACCGACCGACATGTGCAAAGCAATATACCCCCTCATCAAAGATGGCGGCATAAAAATGTATCAACCACTACAGTAAGATTATAGTGTAATGAGAGACATAAGTGGCATATAAATTATCTCCTTTGTAAGATAAAGCCCGAGGTAGACCCATTAGCACATTGGTCCTAACTAGTTGAGATCCTCAGACTTTATCCTTGTTTCTCACAGAAATATCCCTGATTTTGGATATGAAATTTCTCACTTCTGTATTACCTAATATGTTAAGGCTGTCAAAATTTATACACCATGGTGTGTAAACAACATGTAGCCAAACTTGTTATTTAATCTGATAATTAATGTTGCAAATATTTCAGCCTAATTACTACCATGCACAACAAACAAAACAGGGATAAAGGCAGAGTAATCCGCATGATAGGACACTAGATATGAACTTTTAGAGAGTAGTAAGGGGAGATAAGTAACTAATATCCCCTATTGTATTGACCTGTCAATAAATATAAAACTACACGGTATCTACACATTAAAGATAAGTGGTTGAGCGAGTTCAGCTGACTTATGAAGGTAAACTTGAATAACTAGAGTTGCAGCAAAACGAGTCGAGTTTCTACTCTCGGGTGTACTCTAGTGTACTAGAGTTCAACCCCACTGCAAGGCTGGGTTGTTGTAGTTCCAATAGGGACACCTCGGACAATTTCTTACGAATCAATGTTTGTTTACACTGTAGTTTTAACTCTTTTTGTTTCGCTGGAGAGCTCCAAGAGTAAGTTTATTTTTAGATTCTTACGTCACTAGAGAACTAGAGTTAACTCTAGTAGTACAGCTGAACTCGCTCGTTGAGGATTACCAATCAATAGTGTGCAGCAACAGTGTAATTTTCAGGGGTGTCAACAGAGCCAAATTAAAAATCCTGAAAATCATATGTGGCTGACAATTTTTGCCAAACAAGAAGACTTCATGTCGCTTCAACCACAATATTTCCATACTTAACTCAGTTTGAACTGATTCAAATCCTTCAGACTGAGTGCAGATTAAATTGACCATAACTTTGCCATTTCTTGAGATATTTTCCTCAAAAATCTTTGATTTTGGTCAGAAATCATAGCTCTTTCAGGATAGATAAGTCTTGAATTCCGGACTTATCAGGAATATTGACACCCCTGAATTTTGACACGTCATCAACATCAGTCAGTATTACACTAGTATGGCTACCAACTAGATGATGTATATTTTATCCATCAATTACCATAACTTTATTTTTCAATTTGACTAACGAGTTGTCAAACTTTGTGGCAGACATCCACATATCCAGACAGATCAACGTTACTGCGTCCATTTTGTTATGAGTGACGTTGATTGAACGCACAAGTTGATGATGTTATTAACGTTAAATGTCCTTAAATTGTTCCATCGAAAGGAAATTGTCCTATATAAAAAAAATTTATCAAGCCAAGTTTCGTTCAATTATATTGACTGGATTAAGAGAAATTGAATGACCCTCGTAGTCTTACCTTGTAATAACCACCAAACATGTTCTGTTGTGCCTCTACTATATTAGACTCACGCTGTAAAGCTTTAGATCTCTTCTTTTTCTTTCCTTTCTTGTTCCCTCTACCTTTACTGTTGACTGTTTCTGTGAAGGTACAGGTTAGGATACATATTCACAATTATAATTATTGTCTTACATGCACACATAGCTGAGCTATTTGCCAAGAGAATGTATCAAACTAGAGGGTCCAGAGAGCCCTGAATCGCTCACCGGAGTTATTTTCTCAAGTTACTTTGAGAGATTATAAAAGTAGTTTCCTAAAATTCCATAAAAATTAAAAGACAAGAGATCATAAAACTGTAAAATCATTTAAATTCAATGGGTCAAAATTTTGTGGTTTTGGTGAGAGACCATTTCATGGGGACGTAATTTCAAGGATCTTGGATTTCATGAAAAATGGCGAGGTAAAAATCACACAAATTATCAGAAATCGTTTAAAAATGAAACATATAATAATTATTTTATTACATGTAAATATATGCAAATAAACTTCCCAAAAACATTTTTTTGTACCCAACTGAACTTGAAAGCAAGTATGGCAGCAACTGTAAACTTGCTATATTTTCTGATATAATTATTCATTAGGGGATTTAATTTTGTGGTCAAGGTCCTCATGAAATTAAATCCCCCACATTTATTAATGGTTATACAGTACTGCAGTTTTGAACGATATGACAGCAACATGTACATACCAATATAGAATTCATTGTCTGTTGCGTAGGAATCTGCACGTCGAATAGTAGATAACAGCCAGGCATACAGTAACTCATATAGATACCTGTAAAAGTCACATCATTCAGTAACTCATATAGATACCTGTAAAAGTCACATCATTCAGTAACTGATATAGATACCTGTAAAAGTCATATCACAAAGTTTAACAGTTTCTATACATTGTCAATTTTAAGTATTACAATAACTAAGTGCACATGTAATAATGGAGAATAACTTATTTTCATGGGCATTAAATTTAGTAGATTTTGGTAAAATACAGTTGCATGGGCTACTATTTGTGGATTACAAAACATGGAAGAGGGAACCCTAGTTTCGAGAGGTCGATTAAGTGAAGGGATAAGCTTTTGTGGTCAATATCAACAAAAATTTAGGTCCATCTGTTATGCTGGCGTATATCACATACAGTCAACTCTCGATATCTCGAATTTCACGGGACAGTGGAAATTTCTTCGACATAACGAAAATTCGAGGTAGTAGCAAGTTTTCTAGCTTCTGTCAGTAGGATCTGAATTCGACCTCACCTCGAGATGAACAACAGATTTAAAGTGCGAATTAGTTAATCGGGACCAAAAAATAACTCGAAATAACGAAAAATTCGAGCCGAAACTTCAAGGTAGGTCTCGAAATTTCATATAGACAATGAAGGAGAAAAATTGGGACTTAAAAATACTTCGACATAACGGAAAATTTGATATAAGCGAGTTCAAGATAACGAAAGTTGACTGTATAACTAATACTGGGAGTTTCTTTCTAACATCAGGCTTGGAGATGTAATTGGGCATGAAGTCGGTGAATATGTTTCTTACAACAACAAACAACAAGTCATGTATTTGTTTATTCTGTTTAAATGACATTTCTCAACAATTTTTCAGTTATATGGCGGCCGATTCACCGAAACACTTTAATTTCCTGTACGGTAACCTAACCAGCACCAACTTTTCCTTCCAAAAAGAGAAAGCAACTTCTCTCATGTGGAAGAAAATCAACGTTGACATTAATTTTTTTGTGGAAGGGTATGACAAGGGAAAACAAAAAGTTAACATCAGCAACTTTTTTCATAAACATAATATGTAACAGTGTTAACTCAGGGTTCCATTTGACTTGTGAGTAGGGGTTTTGACCCTTGAAATTTCCAAATAGACGCACATTTTGACCCTCAAGATTTTGGATTGAAGGGTCATTTTCTTTGAAAATCATGGGTATTTTGCCTATAAAATTTAGACAAAAGTATCAGAATGACCCTTCACATTCAGAAGCTAGTGGAACCCCTGAAACTTACCAATAGATATAATGATACTCGTATGGTGCGTATAACTCCAGTTCAAATCCCGACAATGTGTAGCCGATCATAACTTGTAGAGTATAGTATAAGACCCAGGTACCAAAACTAGAACCACATTGCTTGTTTGGATCCACTTTCATCTGTACTTGATGCAAATATCCATCCACCTTGTCAGCCTACAGATGGTATAAATCATAACTAGAAGGGTTTTTGACTCCCACAAAGGGTCATAACTCCAGCAAAAATAATCAGACCTTAAATTCCTAACAATACTGATAACTCCATTTGCTGTACTTTCAGCAGGGATTATGCATGTGTGTTACATTAATTTGAAAAGTAAAAATATAATTTGTCCAAAACGGCATTAAAGTCCAAAATTTCCACAATAATGAGGAATCCCCAACCATAGCCACAGACGTCAAGACTTGCGTGTGTAACATCCATTCAAGCTGGGCCACGCCCCCTATTCATCACAAAAATAAAATATTTTACAGTATCTTTACTATCTTTCATATAAGGAGTATCTCATTAAAACCAGACCCTTATTACGCTTCACTACTTTACACTGATATAGTTTACACTCCGTATAGGAGTCATGTCGATGTGAACTTTACGTCATCCAATCAAACCGCTTCTTTTACAAATCTGAAAGTGCTGTGAATCACTGCTGAGGCTATGTGACGTCATTGTGTGCTAGAGAGGTCATTTGAACATGACCTCTTACAGAGTGTAGTCAGATCTCTAACAGCGTAGGGGAATGTAGCAAATATTAGGATCTGATTTTAATGAGGTTGATATTAGGCCTACCTCATCCTGCAAGCTTGCCATCTCATCTAGCAAATGTGCCCACTTATCTCTCTGTCTGGCCCTGTTATGTCCACTAATCTTTAATACCGTACATATTGGTCGCACAGCTCGCGTCATCAATGCATCTACATACTGCTTCACCTCGGAATTGTTATAAATAGGGCATCTGAGAATAAGATCAAGAATAATTGCAAGTTAACAATTAGACTACACACAGCCAATCAAAAAGCCCGATGCAATCAGACCTAAGGTTTCAAATAAAAAACGTCACATTTCAAACCAAAACCAAATACAAGTAAAGTTTTAGCACATGTACACATGTTTAGATAAATGAGACAAGACTGATACGTACATCAATGAGATCAAATCAGACAAATGTTTGGTATAGTCCGAAGAATTTGACACGACTCTCGACCTTCTATAAACATAATTTAACAGCTGATATATTGTCTGAATGTCTGTATTTGTAACCTCGGTTGTATGTTTTCATAAGCGGGAAGCATCACAAAGACACTCGAGGTGTAATACCAACACAAATCTAAAGGGCCGATTTGCATGCGGAAATTTATGTATTCAAGGCAAGAATTTTGTATAATCATATATTCATGCATAAAGGTCAGGATCAAGTAAAATTCTCCGTGCTATACATTAATTCATACAGTTAAATAATTGAACCTACTTGGGTGATAGAGCAGGGGGTAGAACAAATGCTCTCACAGAATCTTTCAAGAAGTCTGTAAGTGTATGCTGACCAAACACTCTTCTACTTGGAGGTAAGAAAGAAAGCTGAAGTAAATAAACAGTTGTCTGCTATAGTGCACCAAGGATAACGTGAACTTTGGTATGGTCCACAAAGGTCGATTACAATTATGTGCACCAATTATCAGTGATGTTTTGAGTACAATACTGACCTTATCTGTTTATTAATGTGATTTGTAAAACCAATTTTGCCACAGTTTACCAAACCGATTCATGTTTGTAAATATCACATTATCCTGGGCGGACTATAAACAATTGAAAAAAGATTGCACATAAGTTTTTCATCTACATTTTTTTGTATTTCAGAACAACTCCAAATAAGTATCCACTATTCTATGCTTATATCTTAATAACATTATTTAGCTTCAGAACCTCATGTTTGACTGCCTAAATCTATGAGGTTGCGTAGTTGGAAAAAAAAATCCTAAAAAATGTTCCTAAAACATTTTCCTAATCAGTTTTGCTCATTTAACATAAGACAGACATGAATATTGATTTCTTGACCCTTAATTAAAATTTGAGTAGTATAATATTATGTCGCATTCTTATACGCTAACTGCTAGAACTAATAGTCTCATCACTAAAACCGACTCACCTGTAGAATAGATCTGGTGAGAACACATGGAGACAATTTACTGAATTCCCTCATCACATCCTGTTAACATAAATACAATAAACATTGATTGGATCAAACATAAGCATCATTTTAGACTCACGAGGCCTGTTTCATAGTCTCATATACAAGTTGTCAACTGATATTATACCATTAACTTATAATATATCAAACAAGTTCTTATAATTTTATCAAGGGAGCCTATGGCCTCTGGTGACCTTAGTAACATTTCCTGAACAAGTTTATTTTTAAGTTTGTATTAACTGAAAAGTGTTAGGTTCTTTTTATCATATGACACCAGTAACACGAAAATCCACATATTTTCCCTGAAAAACAGACTCCGTTATATAAACAACGCCAAAGTAACGTAATTTGCGGCATATAATGACATATTTTGTGCTATGTTAAAATTATGGATGTCAACTAGTACCCGAGTACTCGTTCAAAGGTCTGATTATCGAATGGTAAAGTCAGTATTTAAGTAATCGGAAAAAAAAATGTTAATCCTGTCTAGTTCAGAACGTGTCCAAGTGTTATCTGGTCAACTAAAATTACAATTAATAATCTGCATCAATCCTTAATCTCCCCCACTAGATTGCTAATTGCAACGTAATCAAAACACAGACCTGTCAATCATCGTCTGTTAAATTGTTTATGACACATAGTTTGGGGTTCCTTCGTTGACATCAATCTGAGTAATTATCATCGATTTTTAATAAGAAGTTAATGTTTATTTGGTGTGACAATTGATTCAGAAATTATTAAAATATTACGGTGAATTTTAATCGTCCTCACGCGTATATAAATGAACGATAAATCGAACAGTGAATTGGTCACGCTGTGTAAGTATTATGTCACACCGGTTAATAAGAGTATTCCCCCTTAGTTGTTTATTTGTTATTATTAGATTTTCTAGCTTTATTGTTTAAAAGTTTTATTGATTTACACTCTATATATTTTTTCTTTTTGTTAGTTTTTTATTGTTATTGTTTCAACATTCTTCTGATCAACAACTGAACAGAACAAAACAGAACAGGCAAAAACGATGTTCTATTTGAAGTTGAACACGCATGTTTGCAGTACAACATTTTTATTTCCCAAATATCATGCACATTTATAGTTTTCCGAGTACTCAACGGAAGAATGACTAAGTACTAGAGTACCAATTTAGCACTCGTTGCCATCTCTAGTTAAAATTCAACTTGTGATAATTCCAGTGATTATTAGTGCTTTCAGAAAAGTTCATTATTTCCAGTGTTGCAATCCATATGTCCAGGGGCCGGGATTACAACAAATACTTACACTCAGCACTCAAATATTGAAAATGTAATATAATGAGCTATTATTTGTCCTAGGTTAAAAATTTAGATGAGGAAAGTGTATTAGATAGTTAATGAGTGTTAAAAATAACATTTGAAATATTTTCATTGCCATTTTGTACTATTTATAAGGTGTAAATGTAACTATTGAATCTGAGTGCCACACTCAGCACTCAAGACTTACGAATTGCAATTATAGCTTACAAATACACTAAATTAAACAAGGAAGTAAGCCAAAAACAATATTTAGTACCAATTTAACATTATTACAACGTCCAGATTATTCAGTAATTGCAGGACCCCTGATACTTACAAAAACCTCCTGTACATTACTGACATCTAGAACTTGTGTTGTGATATCAAGTCTAAGCAGCAATGTCTCAATATATTCCACTGACAATTCTCGGCTCATAATCATCGTGTAACGTGGAAATGTGGGTGGTAACAATCTCTGATTTATCAAAGGTTCAAACCCCATAATGGTTGGATAGTCTGAAATAAACAAAATAGTTAATACACAATGTGGACCATTATTATATCATGGTACTATAAATCCCCATACACCATAATGTGTGCATGTATATCATATTCTAACATAGCATGTGAGATTTGCTTTTTTGCATATATTGAGCTTACCATTTTTTATCACCGCGATAAAACAAAGCTGATTAATGACTTCACGTTTGACGTCATATACTATGACAAATGACCTAACGGTGACGTCAACCTGTCTTGTTGTGCTCTAAATGACAGAGCATTGGCTATGTTAGAATCGAAATAATAAATAGGAAGCTGTGCTTCGTTGTGTTATTAAATATAGGCACTCGTTTGAATGCGTACATTAAATCACTCGTGCGTACGCACTCTTGATTTAATTACTACACATCCAAACACGCGCCTATATTTTATTACAACAAAGCATAGCTACGTATTCATTATTTCTTAAACACAACATACATGATCTAGGAAACACAAGCACTTAATTCAATGTAGCTTAAAACTGTGAATTCCTAAAATTTGCTCCAGCTCAAATCTCACACTTTTCGTTTAATTAATAGCATGTCTTCACCGAGTGTTTATGCCTGGGAATATTGTTGCATTAACATCAAGTTTTAAGGGTAAAATTCAGTGACAGGTGACTTGCCAGGGGTTCCATTTGACTTGGGAGTAGGGATTTTCACTCTTGAAATTTCCAAAAAGCCACATTTTGACCTTCAAGATTTAGGTTTGAAGGGTCATTTTCTCTTAAAATCATTGGTATTTTGTCTATAAGCTGGTAAAATTTAGTCAAAAGCTAGTGGAAACCCTGCTTGTCCCTCGAATTTCATCTTTATCTCAGACCACTGGGTCTTAAGTTGTCTGTTTACACTCTTTTATAGCTCAGAGAATTTGACGTGATCCTGACCTTTATGCATGAATATATTACAAGGTTCTTGCGTTAAATATATAGATATCCGCAAATCGTGCAATATCACTCCTTAAGATTTGTGTTGGTATTATACCTCAATCGTCTTCGTCATACTTCCCGGTTATGAAAACATACAACCGGGATTATAAATATAGACACTATATCAGCTGTTAAATTATGCTTATTAAAGTTGGAGAATCGTGTCAAATTCTCTGGACTATAACAAAATCAATATCACTATTAATATTACACTCAATTATCATAGATGTAACATTCAATCCAGAACTATCTGCATGATTATTTATTCTGAACATCTTCCTGTCAAAGAACAGAGTATGTCATTGATAAGATGTACAAAAGTGTATTAACCTGTTTTTGTAACTTCTCTTTCTTCTGCCTGCAGTCCTAATGGTATAGACAATTTGATTGGTTGAATAAAATCCAACATTTGACCAATCAACTTCTTTGCTTGTGGCACACCCTCACACTAAAACAATAATACACAACCATATCATTTATAATGATAAGAAAAACAGACAATTTTCAATGTATAGCAAACTGGTTCAATTTGATTTGTTAGTTTCAATTTTATATAATTTCTCTTAATATACAAAGTGTGTTTCCATGGCAATCAGTTGATCTAACTCAACCTCCTGGATGACTAACCACTTCTATTCTTATTCCTAAACAAGAGCTGTCCATAAGACAGAATGCACAACTATTCGCAACCATTCGTCACATTTATCAAAAGTAAAGACAGGCTATAAATTATAAAACTTAGTTTCAATGCACTATCATTGTAAGTATATGAGATATGGTCTGAACCTAACTTGCACGCAAAACGTTAACCAAGAAAAGTAGAAGTAAGGAAGAGGCATAACACTACTTATTAAAATCAAAATGGAGTTATTGCACTTGACCAGTGCAGTTGACTTATGACGATGATTGAGTCTTGGAAGTTTCAATAATATAGCATGAATACTAAGTAAGATATAACCAAATATAGTAGCCTGCACCAAAATTCTTAACTAAGAGTATGATACCGACGAATGGGTGAGTACAATAGCTCTCCATATTCTGCGAAAAACTACTGGGAACACCTTAATGAGGAGATCAGAGGTAGGTAGAAGAGAAATCGTTCCGGCATCATCTGAAGTATATTCACACATTTATAGCACAAAGAATTTGACCCGTTCAGACCTTTATGCATGAATATTTTACATGGTTCTTGCGTTGAATATATAAATTCCCGCTAGCAAATCGTGTGATATTGGTCCTTTAGATTTGTGTTGGTATTACAACTTGCGCGTCTTCGTGATACATACAACCGGGATAATAATTATGGGCAATATATTAGCTGTTAAATTATGCTAATAGAAGGTTGAAGGTCGTGTCAAATTGTCTGTACTATACCACACATTTACCTTATCTTTGCTGAAAGCAAGCAGCATGGAGAGCAACAACTTGTAAAATTTCACTCTAACAGTCACAGCAACCAGAAGTTCATACTGTAATAGAATCAAATTAAACTGTAAAAGTAGGCTGAACTGAATATTAACTGAATATTGAAGAACAAATCAGATTAAGGCTGTAATCAATAATTTTGAAATATATCACCCAAGCAATCCCTTCCCTTAACCCATTCAAGCATACCTTCCTCTTTCCAAGCATGCCCTCCCCTATCATTGCCAGTCCTCCCCCCATAACTTTCATGCCAACTTATTTTTTTATTTCCTTTAAAACAATTGATAGATTGTTAAAATGGTTTAAAATGATCTAGTGAAGACAAATCAGTCGAAATCAAATCCAGAAACAATACTCTAATTATTTCCCCTTATAAAAGAAAATGTGATGATAATCTAGTCAGTTATTTACAATAGCTTCCTTTTACTGTAAACGTTCCGACTTGTTTTGCTTACATTTAAATTTTCTTAAAATTACTACAGTACTGAAAATCATTGAAAGCTATCACCTTCTATAAGATATGAAAACATTTCATTACTGTAAACCAACTCAAGTTAGCGTATACAATTTTTTTTTCCCCCCGCTTGCCGGCATATTTGAGGCTACAGATGTTTGCGTTTTAAGTCTGCCAAAACCAAGAAATTTTCATGTTTTTCAAGTTTGAAACATCTTAACAGACATTCAATTTCGCGACTTCATACCACTCACGAATGCTGCAAACTTAAATCACACAAAATAATTAGTTGGTTTACAGTTACTATAAATATTTTTTAATAATTAGTTCAGGACTTGGTCATGCACTAAGTTGTGATATAACCAATCCATTAACTATAAGCAGGGTTCCCAAAAATTGTCTAAGACAAAATTCCCTGACTTTTCCCTGATTTTTCCCCGACCACAGAGCAGTTTTCCCTAACTTTTTAGAGCAATCGAGCGACGTAGCATCTTTTTGTTAGAGCAACATATGGCAATACATTTTGTACAATAGAGAAAAGGAGGTTACATTAGCTTTATATAGAACAAAAAAGTTTAAGGTAGCAGTTTTTAAGGCTGTTGATTGACGTAAAGTTATTACAGCTTAGAGTTATTGCGAGCGAGCATAGTGATTTTTTTCACAGTCTTAGGTATTTTCTTCATAGAAAATTACACTTATCGACAGCTTCAATGATAAATTCCCTGACTTTTCCCTGATTTTTACTCAATTTCCAGATTTCCCTGACTAATTCCAAAATTCCCTGACTTTTCCATGACTTTGAAAACTTTTGTTTTTCCCTGAATTTTCCCTGACTGTGGGAACCCTGACAAGAAATACTGAACTGTTTTACACGAAGGAATAAAAATTGTATAAAAACCTCTTTTGTATGATCTTCTCCTCCCTCAGTCTGTATGAGACCTTTGACATGCTGAATGATAGAATAATATTATATGGTTAGACAACTACAAGCTTCAATCTGACTCTGATCAACCAAAACATCTTAATCACACCTAAATCTCATCTCAAATGTGTCTTTTAGATAATTTCCATAGGAAGCTGGACTCAAAATTGGCATCATGAAACAGAAATATTATTCCTAGTTTATTACAGAAATAATTAAAGGGCTCGAACGTCACATTCATCTCAAATTCTGATTTGAGCAAAATCTCAATCAACCATGTAAAGAACAAATAAGTATAATGGATACAATAATGAATTCAATAGATTTCTAATGTTTTAGGCCACACCTCTGCCCACATTATGGAATTGTTGTGTGTGCGGACAGACTGACAGATGGAGACCATTCCTAAAATCCCTGAGAAGATTAAAATGTTAACTTTACCCTGACAGATCGGTTTAAATCGTCTTCAACTTCTTTCAGCATTCCAACAGCACGTAAATCTGTGACATCAGAAGCCATACGAAATCCGTAAGTCAATGGTTGAAAGTCCTCCTAAATTATAAGAAACAGAAATACTTCAAAAATACATTTAAAATAATACATTTAAAATGTATTTTAAACTTAATCAGTTGGTATTCATCCAGGCCCTGATTTCCCGAAGCATCTCAATCTGAGCTAAATCTCATCTCAAAAACTGATATGTGTCTTTATATCCATGGTATGCTGGATTTCATTGATATCACACAACAGAAACATTATTCTCAGTTTATATCTCAAATTAGACTCTCACTTGAGCAAAATCTCAATTTGAGGTGAGATTTCTACTTGACATGCTTTAGGAGATTGGTTAAAGTTCACATGAAAGGTCAAGATAACTATAGAGTTGAATCATGTTGTAATAACAGGCTGTCTTAACTTTGACTTAACTTTGAAGAACAAGATTTTGAGGAGGTAAGTTCATTTTTTGTGGGAAAATTGCATTATTTTAAAGATGTATTTCCTGGGGAATGGCCCATTCTATTTAAGGAAAATAAGGGAAAATCCCTGTTAATACTTTAACATAAAGTAACTATGATTCCTCATTCACGTTTTGACATGTGTGTGATGTGACAACCTTTAGGGACGATCGCGGCACGTTTTAGTGGGATATGTAGACAAATTTCACAGGCATAATAGAATTGGTTCAAACTTTGTATTGGACAGTGTATCATATTAGAAAACATAAATAAATCCGAACATTATCATACGTCACCATGTTTGTTTAGGAATTATCTGCCCTTGAATCGGCAGATTTGGAGAAAAGCACTTGTTTCAAGGGCAAATAACTCAAACAAATTTGGTAGCCTGTGATTATTTTTGTCTTTATCATAATAATGAGATCATATACAAAGTTTGCACAGATACATTTATTGGGAATGTTTTTTCACTATCTCTAATTTGAGAAATTGCAGCACATGCCCTTAAATGTATGATATTTTACCTCCTCAAATACCCCAGCACGGTTGACACGATCTCTGATTAAGTCCACGATCTTCAACAAACAGATGGAGAAGGCTTTGAGGCATCGATCCTCTATTAAGTTAGGATCATGTAGATATAGATTGGTAAACACTGTCTGTGCAAGAGAATGTCCTTCTAACCAGGTCACCTGAAATGTATGAAAAATAAACAGTTTTTGACACAAAAAAGAATGTCTCTCACAAAGTGCCTTAAATCTGACAAAAAGAATGCATTTACATAGAGCGAGCTTGAATGACTTATATCATGGAATTCTCGCAATAAGTATATGACATAAAAAAAAGGCGGAATTGGTGGGTTTTAAAGGCCTTAAGAAAAGTTTAAATTTTTCATATGGATGCAACATTTTACTCAAATGTTCAGAAACTGCTCATAAAAGTCTTGTCTTTCATTTACATAATTTTGCCATTAAGCTCAGTTTTCCCGGAGAACGGCTAATAATTTTTTAATGCCCAGCATAGCCTTTATTTGCCAGTTAGCTTTTTGCTGAAATATCAGTGCCTCCACCTGTATTTGAACCAGGGTCGCTGGATTAGATAACAAGCACTCTAACCACTGAGCTACGGAGGTCCACATATATGTATATCAGAGTTGCACCTACCATACAGGCCAAGGAAGCATCCATGATACCAATAACCTCTTCATGCTTCAGATCCTTCACTTTCACTGTTCCTTGCTGTACAAATGATAATAATATTCCATTAGAATAGCACATGATGCTAAACTAGAAGGATTTTCGACCAAAAAATGTATTTATTTTGATGCACATAATCTCCTTATTGACAGCTACTCACATGCTAAGTTACATAAACCTAGCTATGAAGCTGTTATTGAGCAGATTTCAAAAACCGAAATGAGATCAATTTTTTACAGTTGAATTCAGCACACTGAATAACGAACAATATCAATTTCTCAATGTTTTGACTAAAAATATTTTGCCGATCAAAATAAAAATAGTCATACGGCATGAAAAGAGATGGGATGGACGAGGATGATAGTGTAGAAATCAAGTTATTATGCAGGGTTTCCATTTGACTCAAGCATAGGGGGTTTGACCCTTGAAATTTCCAAAAAGCCACATTTGGACCCTCAAGATTTTTGTTTCGAGGGTCATTTTTTCTTGAAATTATGGGTATTTTGTCTATAAAATGGTAAAATTTAGTCAAAAGTATCACAATGACCCTTCAGATTCAGAAGCTAGTGGAACCCCCGATTATGACCTAATGGTCAAGAAACAGGACACTAACCTCAACTGATTGCTGTAGATTTCTTACATCTCTCTTGATCTGGTTACACATCATACCTGCATCCATTTTAACATCCATCATTTCTATGGCAGACATTGCCTCAAATAATCCAAACCTGTAAATATACATTACATCAATTTATAAATATTTTCGAGGGTATTAAATTTTGTGGATTTTTATAAAAATGCATTTTCATGGGGTCGTAAATTGTGCATTACATAGAGGATCTTGCATGAGTGCTCATTACAAAAGAGTTTTATTAAACAAGTGGATAAAATGATATGACACGAGGCTTTGCCGAGTGTCATATTGTTTTTGTCGACGAGTTTAATAAAACTCGTATGTAATGAGCACGAATGTAAGATTCTATTTATCACATAACCTTAAAAATGAACATTATTGTTCAAAAGGATGATGTACGCTGCATATGTTTCAGCCAAAATTCAGCGGTGCAATGAGCGCGACGTCATGGCGACGTTAATATTATCTTGACGTCATTGACGGATCAATGCATTGATTGGCTAACGTCACGTCAAGCTAATTTAAATATTTATTGCACAGTCTGGACCGCAGGTTATGTGATAAAAAACATGTAAGGGTAAACTCATGTTCTGTATTTGAGAGATTGATTAATAGTGGGCATAAGATTTTGTAGCTGAGTGCCACAACGAAATCAATGATAATTCAACCCCCTCGAAACTAATGATTTTACAGTGTACTGTACTGTAAAGTTATTGATACTAATGACAGCTGATTTTGTGGATGAACTCGATCGTGAAATTAAATCTCCTAGAATAATTGACCTCAAGAATACATTTATAACAAGACACTTTTCTTTTAATTATTTAAATCCACCAAATTAAGAAACAACCAAATTACCATAATTTTACATTAGTCTGCGAAATTTAATATGGGTCAGAAATATGATTCTACTGGTCAACAGTATTTCAGTCATATGGAGACTGAGAGGACCCAGTCACATTATCTTGATACCAGACGAACAAGCAATCATCTGGAACTAACTATGCTTAGTGTCAAGCAAGGGTGCTATATATACCAATGCCATCTTTAACAACTTGGGTATGTTGCTACCTAGGATTGAACCAAAGACCTCTCCTACTAGGCGAATTACAATTAATTCTGTTTTTAAACTTCTTTTCCTGTTATAATTGGACAACTTTTAATTAATGGGAATAATCAAAAGACAAAGCAAAACACTAACTTTATCAAATGCTCGTAATCATAAAATTCACTTTTTTGTAATAATTAAATTAAGACATGCCTGTAATTAAACAATTCGAAGGTAATAACTAATGCTAATAAAAAAATGACGAGGAAAACCTGTTATAAATTAGGACTGTGATAAAAGGATTGCATACGTTGTATCATGGAGTAATTCTCCTAACTCTAAAGTACCACAAGCATCAACAAATTCCCCTGTAACAGATTTCCAGTTGTACAGTGGTCCTTCATGTTCCTTTCTTAGACTCATACTGAAATCAATACATAAAATATTCCAAATCAGTTTGAGCAAAACAATTTATCTGGGTTTTTTTATGACTGCCGATTCACCTAGTAACCATTTTTCCTGGACTGTATAAGGCCTAGCCAGTGAGTACTTGCCCTTCCCAAGGAATCAGCAACTTATCACAGCATGTTAAGCAAAATACACTCAGAGCTTCAGATAAGTTGCGTATTGGTGTAATTACCCAATTAATTTTCTTAAAAACCCAATAGATTTTAAGAGGAGAGAGTAAGAAAAAGCAAAGACCATCTGAACTACCCAAATAGAAAATGATGTTATAGTGAAAAATAGTACATAAAATATTATTTACCCTATGAGTTTTATTAAATACCCAATTAAAATTTGTCAAAACCCGAACAAAATTGAAACTCGGGGGTAAAATACCCAATGGACTAAAACCTTATCTGTAGCTCTGTACACCTTGATTTTAATGTTCAAATTTATGTTCCGATCTTATTCTTGGCGGAAAGTTGCGACAGGCATTTGAGCTAGTTTGTCTAGACGTTGTTGGATACTGCCGATCATATAAAACTTAACTCAGGTCTTCACGGTAATCAACATTATAGGGATAAAACCTGTTTTCCAGGATTACGGAATTAATTGAGCGACAATATGCGAAAAGTATTTTTTAGGATATTTTTTACTAAATCTTAATAACAAAGATATTTAATGATAATACCTGGATCTTTTAGCCATCTTCTCAGCCTATAGCTATCTTAGCTCCTCGAATAATGTACAATAATTTTTATGCATATTCATGTTTAAACGTTGAAAAATAATAAATTATAGACTCCGTTAAATTCTGGAAAACATGTTTTATCCTGTTGATATATCAAGAATCCATTACGTCTAGATAGCTGTAGCCCGTTGCCTAACTAAAGCGCTACATAGCCGCGTTCCATGGGAGATAATCCTCTATATTTTATTGAACGGGAGGTAACTGAAAATGAAGGCGCTTGGTAGTGCTTTGCTTAGGAAACGGGACACCTCGTCGGCTGGTTCTAATAGTGATCAAAGTGCCAAAATCATGTTTTGGAGAAAATGAGGTTTGAACATTTGACTTTGTCAAATATTTTTATGTCAAGCGATTTTAAAATTTTAAAAACGTAGATATAGTACTCTGGCTTTATTCTTCCCATTGCATTCATTATTTTGCTTTAAAATTGACGTAGTTCTAAACGTCTGTTTTGAAAAAGTGTTTTATTCCGAATTTGGACATTGAGCAACTTTTGATTTATTAGTTGCACACCTGGAGTTTGGACAAAATATTACCGAAATAACGCAGTTTCATTGGTTGATCTGGACATTGGATCATATAAGAACGACTGGTAGAGGACAATGAGCAACATAACATTAAACTTTTCAGTTAATCACGTGACAAAATAAAGGACGGCAATGGTCAACTTTATATTTTTTAGTTTAAGTTGCTCTTAGAGTTACCGATCTCCGGGACATTAAGCAACATGCACGCTATGTAGTGGTTCAAATCATAGGCAGCCTGCACGTACCCTACTACTTCACAAGTCATATCAACCTTCTCATTGTTTACCTATATAAGAAAGGTTACTTTCAATATTTCCGATTATAAAAGTGCCTGTCACATTTGTAGCCGTGTAGGTTTATTATTCATTGAAATAGTATATTACGGGTATCAACGTGTAGCTACTATATTTTACTTTCAGGATATATCAACACTTTAGTCCTTAGATACACACCCGTTTACACACCGAACGTCAGAATCAAGAATACAATTCCTTAATTAGGTCGCTAACTAAGACGTTCAGCAAAACCCAGATTTTCACGCTTGTAAACGTGAATTTTGCCTTGAAACAGAATGTATGCTTCACAAACGGGCCTAGCTAGTCATCCTTTCAGTTAGTGTAACTAAATAATTTACCTCACATGCCAATTAAACATCGCAATATTTCACTAGATCGATAATTAAAAAAAAATGTACGAACTTCGCCACCGTCAATTTCCAATTTTATTTAGTATTCCGATAACCTTTCGACCTCAACAGATTTCGAAGCGATCGTTTAATTGGCTAGAGTGTGTGTCACGTCATTCATAGTTGTTCAATCGTGTAAGCTCGGCCATTTCCGTTTGTGTCCGGTGTATATACTGAACTTCTTAATTGATGACCAAAAAAAATTCGCGATTTGACTTATATTGTGTTAAGGGTGTGTATTTAAGGACTAAACTGTTTATATATCTGGAAAGTAAAATATCTTGGCTACACGATGATACCTGTAAGATAGCATTTGAGTGAATAAATAAAAGAATACGACAAGTTATGTGACAGGCACTCCATTCTTCGTGATTCACCTTGTCATTACATAGTAAACAGTGGTAAAATCCGATTTGGCCGGGGGAGTATTTGGGTACGTGCTGACTGCCTATGGTTAAAATACTGGACTTTGAGCAACTCATTACTGACAAAAAGCACATTGCACTTGAAATTATGACGTATTTTTTTCACAGGACATTGAGCAATGTCAAATTAGACAGAAAGTGCAAAAATCTCATTTTTTTTAAAAATGGACATTGCCTTTTTGAGACTATTACTGTATTAGAGCGAGCCGACGACCTGTGCAATGTCCACAATGTCAAAACACTGTACTGAGATCAATGATCGAAGCATTAAATGTGGAACCATTGCAACATTACAGTAAATTAACAATTTAACCTATCAATAAAAAATGGTTTACTTCGTCATATCTGAAAAACGAAACAAAGTATCAGCCTCTTAAATAAGATCGCGAAAACATATGACATTTATATTTAACAATTTATCTAAGCGACATTTACCAATATGCCTTTAAAGCAAACATGCTTGTACATTAGTTAATGTGTGTTTACTATAAAAGATCATCTGTAAACGCTAACAAAGCATTAAAACTTACTTTTCCTCGGGTGACAAGTCGTCTTCCTCCATTTCTATAGGAATAATGGCGAATTATCTTTATGAATATCGTAGTCGTCTAAAATTAATGCAGAATTACTTCCCCTTTATATAAAGCCGCCATTTGTAATTCTTTAGATTACTTCGTCTGCTATTTTGTGGTAAGTTTGAATCTCGTCAAACAGCTAGACTGCAATCAAATCAGTCCTGTTTATTTTTTCGGGCCACTTAAAAAATCTATGTTCAAGCTAGTCCAAGGTATTTGACGATGATCATTCCATTTCATGAAAGGTCCACACGTCAGTGTAAATAAAAGACCATTTAGCTAGTCATGGTATCCAGAACTATGTTCAAGCTAGTAATATTTTTTGAGGGTTGCTTTCAGCAGTTCATCTGTTCAGCCACACTTTGACATTTTAACTTTCCATGGTCAATGGCCGATTGGGTTACCTATGGAAACCTGTGTTTGAGTCTCACCAGACTATTTCTCTCCTGGTGGGTGTGCAACCAACGTCGATCTGCAGCGCCCTGGAATATCCAGGAATATCGAACAAGTACAGGCAGCCCTCACAGCTACAGTGCCATGCCAAAAGTGAATGTCAAAACATTGTTTCAGAAATGATGCTTGGTTTTGAAAATTAAAAAATTGTACGTAGTGTGTCATTTACCAATATAGATTATTATTTGCCTTAATAATGACATCATACCTGACGCAAAGAAGCGCCTGTGGTGTGCTTATGCTTTGACATAAACAAACATGGTAGGAAGGTAAAATTAACGTAGCTCTGATAGAAAAGAAGCCTCGATCTGTATGACTGTACAGCTCAGGAACAAAACAGAGAAGATTAAATTAACCATAACTTTGCCGTTTCTTGAGATATTTTCATCAAATAACTTTTTATGCTCAGAAGTCAATTCTCTATCAGAAATGATAAATTCCGGATAGATCAGGAAAATTGACACCCCTGACAACATGAACAGCAACATGGTATAAATGCATAGCATCTACTGAGAAAGAATGCTCCAGTAAAATTTAGTGAAAAGAGCCATGATCGCTGACTTTTGAGTTAAAGAGAAGAGAAAGCGTATTTTATCGGACATAGCAACCAGACTAGAGACTCAGTTTTTCTAGACATAGCGCTCAGAAAAAATCATTCAGTAAAAAAAATTAATGTTTTCACAGACACGTTTTACGCAAACACATCACAGAAAGGACATTTGGACATTCACATATGGCACGGTGCTGTACCAATTCACACCTTGGAGCATGTGGGTTATATTCTTGCTCAGTGGAATAAAGCTGTGGCGCAGAAGGGAATCGAACCCGGGACATTTTGATCCCAAAGCGCGTGCCTACCTCTAGGCCATCGCTCCCAACTTAGGAAAAAAATGAAGTGTCGAGTCCTGTTTTCAGGAATTTTGTCATTGTTTTATCCATCTTCTTTTCCTTAACTGCCTACACTACCACCCCAGTCATAGCGATTAAGTCCTCTTAAGGTCATCCATGGAGCTTCTTATCTAGGGTGGTCTAACTGGCCATATACGTTTTCTTATTAGTTCATACAGGTGGCACTGCTCGAGTATGTACTCTGTTGTCTGGTCTATCACACAACATGAGCACTTTGGGGTTTCAGATGGCTTAATTTTTTCGTAGAATGGGAATTGAGCAATGTCTATGAAATCATCTTTTTGTTATTATTTAAATTGACACCTTTTCTTCTGAAAATGGTGCTGACATTTTTTAACTTGGTTGTGCGAGTGTGCATGTGCCAATGGAACTGTTAAGAAGCAAGGGTATACAAAATATTATTCTAAATTTTATTTCAGACAATGTCAGAAAGTATGAACTCTTCAACAGAAAACTACAGCCAACAAGAAGTCTTGAACGAGGTGGAAAAACTGAACAGTCAGTTTGAGGAGATGAAAGAAACATTGGTTTGTCTTAATGGTATACACTGTCACCTTTACAAATTTGAATTTTTTGCCTTTATTAGATTCTTAGGAGCTTTCAAAGAGGCACACATTTTTGCGATCAAGTTTCATCAAAATTTGAAGTTCACAATGTAAACAGTCAAAATGTTGAGGATGGACAATTTAGCTCCGGTGAGATAAAACACATTGAAAGACATTCATCATCTTTTTTTGTGACTGCATCTTTCTGTAATTTCAAAATATTTTACCTTTCTTTGCAGTTCGAGCCCACAAGCTAGAGGCAGACATTGCCCAAATGTTTGATCCATCCTTAGCAGCGAGTCTTCATAAATTGGAACAGAACTGTGAGTCATGCACTGCACAAATAAATGACAGTATGTAGAACATACATGACTTCAAAGTAGATAACTACATGAAGGTTTGAAGATGACAAAATTTCCATTGATACACCAAAGCATTCCAAGCCACTAAGTGTGTGATAGTGACATCAGATTGGACTAAGGAAGAGAGTATGGTAGAACTTGATACAGGCCTCATTTTCTGATTAATTATTTGAGCAGTTTAATAAAAATAAAGTCTTCCAGTTTCAGAGATTTATCTACACTTTCGAGTTCTTTCCTATGTCTATGCAATGACACGCTGGCTGATTTTGTCCTTGGTTTGCAAGGCAGGCGCCATCTTGAGCAATGGACCACTTTAGTACCAAATTACTTCCTAGCAGAGTGCTATCAAGTGATAGTAAGCACTTTCCTTCGGCAACAGATCCCTGGATCTTAAAAGTTTCAAACATTCAGTCGGACAAAGATTTATAGAGTCAAATCAAATAATTGCCAGATCTAAACAGAGCCACTATAAGACATAATATGAATATTGCAAGACATTTATACACGCAGATTTCAGTGGGAAATTCAGTAGCCTGAATCAGAAATTGGCAAACTGTCCCTCAGACTGACATTAATTCAGATTATTAAACAAAGACAAAACACAACACTTTTGAAATATTTTATTGTATAAAGTTGGGTATACTAAATCGCTGAAACAAAATATTGGTCAGTTGACTAGAAACTTTGATTAAACTTGCTGGTGAAAAATAATTAATTTCTGAATTTCAGAAAAGATTATAAAAATGTAAAAATAATGTACTTAAGACAAATCAAGACATGTGTAATTATGAACTGTGACTGTAAGACACAACAGCATACAGAACACCCATCTATTCATTTCTTATAAATTACATTATTTAACAATACTTAGAAACACCTTGTATGTTCCAGACAGAAGGGGTCAGGGGTCCGGAACCCATCTGGAATTTTGGCAAAAATGTGGCTATTTTATATATTTACACTGGTTTGTTTGAGCTAAGAGTCTGATTAGGTCAACTCCCAGTTGGTTGGACCCCCCTCTGAGAAATAGTTCTGGATCTGCATATGAACACAATCCTGTTTTCAAGAAGGAGAATACCCAGTATAATGAACAATTATGCTAAACGTAACGTACGTGTACATGTAAGTATACACATCAGTAACAATGCCATTTAGTTCCTTGTACAGATATAACAAATGGAGTCCGGGCTTAACTGGAAGCTCACAAATTTACTATAGTAATAGAAATGAAAACAGTAATAAAACAAAAATATGTTTATCCAAATTCTGCAGCTTAACTTTCCACTTAAACTATTTAAATTTAACCTCTAACAATAAAATACAATAAATTGATGTTTTTAAATTTCCAGAAGTATACAAAATACTACTGTTTCTACGTATATGTCTATGTTTACACTGACTATGCAGACATGTATACACAATGTTTTTAATTATGTTTATCAATAATATAATTTTCTAATATGTTAACAATCATCATCTACAAAATGAGTCTAAACACAATACATTAACACACAACAGCATGGTATCATGTTGCTACACAAAACAGAATGCAGTCAGAAAATACAACATATCTATAATAAAAAATTAATTTACAGTAGAAGTCATGATCAGGGTAAACCTGCTAAACTAGGAGCCTGACAGCCGTTGCCTACCTAAAGCGCTTTAAAGAGCGTTCTATTGAGCGCTTTGCTAGGAATCGGTTTGCAAATTATGACTGTCCCACGATTGGTCACGATTTGGACCAATTTTAGATCATAGTAGAAGTGGGCGCCAGTGTGAACACATATTAACATAATGTATTCTGGTACATGGGCATATATTACACATTTCCATAACAACAATATTGTTATCAATTACATTGCACTTGATGCAAACTTCATGGAAGACAAAAAATGAATACAAACTAGCCAATGGCAAGAACACAATTTGGTAAATTAGATTTTGAGACTTTTCACAGAAGTGATATTAATTATATTTAATTAATCTGTAACTAAGGAAACATCATTAACTTAGATACTAGGAAGATTAGCATCAAACAAGTAATTAAGAATTGCATGCAATACAGAAGTCCCCTACCGGTTTGAAGCCATTTTCAATGTTTCGGTTGCCATTTTGTCAGAATCAAAATATCTTTAGACGTTATGGCAGGATCCAGATTTGGGCATATTTTCACTCTTTCTGTCGCCATAGCAACCACAATATTTGTCAGAATCAAAATATCTTTAGACGTGCCTAATCCCCTTATTGCCCCCTATCCACATACCAAGTTTCATAAACCTAGCTTGGAAACTGTTTGAGTTATGTCAGGATCCAGATTTTTTGACGGACGGACTGACTGACTGACGGACAGACGGACGGAGGGCAAACCTATTGTCCCCTCCGGTCAAAAACCGGTAGGGGACTAATAAACAAGTGTTTTTTACACAAAAACGCATGTCTTCCATATGGGGCAAAACTAGGCTCGGAACCAAGTATTCATATGGAGTTTCCTTTCAATCCTACCAATGGTTAAGGAGAACAAGCACGGAAATTGTTTTTGTAATCCTTACACTCAGATGTCCAGCACAAAATCAAAAAGCATTCCACACTATTATATATCAGGAAGACATAAATATTGTTGATATCAAACCACCTTTTCAGTGAAAACTAGATTACATAATCTATAACCACAACAACTGTACAGTCCAGTTTGGATATTGTGACAGTGACATTGCAGTTTATGTGTACGCAAAAGATAATAGCCATTTTCTAAACAGGTAGAGCGAATATAGTTATGTCAGTTTAGCATTAAAATTTAAATATATTTGTTTGTACAGTATAAGCCCTTATAATTGTTTTTTTACCATTATAGTGGACTCAACCGCTGCGTCACTGGATTTTTACCCTGACTGGACTATAGTCTGTAGGTAAATTGTATATTTCTTACACAAACAACTGTAGGTAAATTGTATAACACTTACACAAACAAGTACACACATTGTACTACATTTATAATATTAACAAATCTAATTACAGTTTATGACCACAATGTATTATGTAGAGTACAGATGTTTGACAATTGCATGCATACAATAACTAGGGTCAGACAGTGTGCACTATCATTCAAAATCTAAGATCCTTTACAAATGACCGACGACAACTACATATATGGTCCCACATCTGAAATGGTTAGTAAACATATAAGACACACTTTCTAATGCCTACCGAAATGTCGATTAACTTGCTACAATAATATATTAGACAATTTTTTTCGGAATCAAAATACGAGAACAAAATGTCATTGTAGATAAACTTCCATCTAGTCCGGGGCTGATGATTTTCCATTCCATTTCAATGTTTCATTATATCAAAGATTAACATACAATATAAAGATATCAAAGATATCCATCAATATGCAACATACCCTTAAATATCATTCCAACACATAAATGCATAATACGGACTATCATTCCAGTTACTGGCATTTAAACATTGCCTATATCTGACAACAAAATTCACATTAACAAAACAAATTAACAAAGTTACGAAGTAACACTATTCCACTACAAAAATAAATATTTAAACAAGAACAGCAAAAAACATGTTTGTAGATTTTAACATCACAAATTCAACAATTTTACAAACAGGACGAGACGAAATAAATGTTGCTAATAAAATAGTACTGTACAGTATATAAAAATTATTGTATAAAACAAACATATTATTTGTATTTGAAATAAAATGCCAAGACAAAATGCGGAAGAAGTAAACATTGACAATTCAAAGTAAAACCATATGA
The DNA here is from genome assembly GCA_947247005.1 of Spisula solida. Classification (NCBI taxonomy): domain Eukaryota; kingdom Metazoa; phylum Mollusca; class Bivalvia; order Venerida; family Mactridae; genus Spisula; species Spisula solida. The sequence goes on from OX365951.1 coordinate 22,690,565, forward strand.
GCAAATAACTACTTTATGCTGGTATGTTCATATACTATGCAGTAAAACAAGGTAGCAAAAAACATGTACATATGCAATGCCTCAGATTATTCACATAAAAAACATATTGTGTCTTTTTATATTATCACAACAAAATAATGGACCTGTATCTTGAAAGCCATGCGTAATTTATTAATGAAAGTAAAATTAACAAAATAATGGCACAAACATAAAAAAATATCGTCCACGATTGCTCAGCCCACTTGTCTCATACGATCCTTCAGTAACCTTGAACTAATCGCATGGTTATAATACGATATATACAAGCTTTAAAATACACAAGCAAGGAAAACGTCATTAAAAGTGACTGTATATGTTGCTATAAACTACACATGTTTTGTACTACTAAACCAATTGAGTGGGATGGGAAAGTGAGAGAAAAACTGAACACCAATTTTTACATACATATATATATTGCACCTAACTAACACAATAAATGAAGCCAAATGTTGTTGAAATTGCTGTTTTCATGAATGGAAATGTAAAGGCACTTAGATACTGTTCCCTGACCAAGGATAACAGCCCTGAGCATGATGATTTAGTTCTTTGTACAAGTCAATGAAAAATTGTGTTTCCTTCCCAGAAGATAGGCAGGAAAATGACTGCGTGTATCTGGAGTGGTATTCAGGAAGTGTCTTAGTAGAAAACTTAAGAATTTCTTTAAGATTTTTTTGTTAAAATTTTCTAAAGTGAAACAGCTACACAAGAAAACCAGGATTGTTGTTCCTTCAAATAGTTCAGTATAAGTATAATCACTAAGAAAACATGGATTATTCTTCAATAAATACAGTGCCCACCAAAAATAAGTATACAGTAAATAATTTTTGCAAAATTAAACTTGGTTAAATTATTCAATATCTGTTTATCAGACGGTCATAATTGTACTAGTTTCGGGAACTACAGTTACTAATTGAGTCAAAATAGAAATAAAAATGAAGATGTTCGGAACTAAAAGAACCATGTGATCAAAAAGGCTGAATTTTCCATCTTTTTGCGACAAAGTTACCATTCAAGAGGGACAAAGAAACTTTAGATTTTGCACCTAGGGTACCAATTAATGTATGGCCTTTCCATTTAATAAACAAACATATTCATTTTCTTCAAATAAATGGTTGCTTCACTGTTCTGCAATAGTATTATTACAGGCAAGTAAGTGGGCAAATAACATCTGTATACTTATTTTTGGTGGGCACTGTATGTGCAGTAAAAATTTTCAATTTAAGTAAAAAATATAATTTTGTCTAGTTGTTAACAAGATGGATGTAACTAAAGTACATGTGATTGAAATTAAAATTCCTGAAGAAGAGCATGAGCTGAAAAATTTGAATGAAGAGTCGTCATTATTAATAATATTAAGTAAAGATAGTTCAGTTTCCCACACGTTGCTTTGTAAAAAACCAGCCTTGATTGTTTATTTCCCTGCTGCAGACTGAGACACGTTCCAGCAAAACTCAATATTGAAGACATTGTTAATATTTTAAATTATGGTCAGTATAATACTATAAACAAGTCTTGATCCAGCATTGAAATCAAAGCTGTGAGTCTATTCTCACAAAAAAGTAAGTGCAAAAACTTTTAACCAGTGCCTTGATGTGTAAATAAACAAGTCTGTATATACAAGGTGTTCACAAAATTTGTTCTCAAATTAAAATTCACACTTATTTCAATTCCTTATTCTAATAGCTTTCTTTATTTAATGCCAGACAGAGAGTACAACAATGGTAGAACCCTCTGTACTTTAACCTGAAAATTTTACATCTTTCTGACTTCAGAAAAATACACTATTGAAACTTAAACATTGAGAACAGACTTTTTAACACCCTGTACTCTTAATACCCTTTGATAAAAAATACATGAACTATAAAACAATGTTGAGACACACAACCTATGATACAAACCATATTTTATATAAACTGGAAACCGTAACAATAATAATTATTAAGAATAGTATAAAAGACAATTAAAATATTCCTTAAATATACAAACCTGTAAATGATTAAAAATGATTACTGTAAAATACTAGAAGAGTTTTTGACACAAAATTGTATGCCATATGTGGGAGACATAGTAGAGACCATTCTAATAATTGTATATGAGCCAATATCAAATTTGAGCAGATGTTCTGTCTTTTTAAATTTTGATTTGTTTTCAGCTCTTTAATACAGAAATTTAGCACTAATAATTGATAATGACCTTAAAATCTAGTAATTCGCACAAAAAACCAGACATATATTGCATATTTAGCTCTTTACAGCATCTGATGTACCCAATTTGTCCTTGCTGTTACGTGTCTTTTGTCCCTAAAACATCATGAAAAGCCCTTTTTGAATACTTTACAACATAAGTATTATTCTTTTTAAGCATGTAAGCTTAATATCAGCATCCAATGTTTCCAAATTTGAATACAATAGTCTGTTTACAACATTAACATGTGTTTGTTGAGGCTTTGAACTTTGTCTCTCACATAGATGTCCTTGCTGTTACAGTGTAATAATTCAACATGTACAACCTTAAACACTTATGATAAAATGCGGGAAAATAGTCGACAATGATTAAGTATTTACATCTAAATGAAGGATAAAATCGTTAAAGAGCAGTTGTAATTTTTATGAACAAAATGTGAAGTTTCATCAATGCAAGTAAAATAGTATTTTCAATTTGTGTCCTTAATGTTACACACATTACGCAATTACCCAATACTGTTATTATTAAATAGATATTACCTAACGATGTCAAATATTGGTATATTTATAATTTTGATTGAAAACAGATGAATGGTTGTAGGATTTTATGATATTTATAGAAGAGAAACCAAATACGTCCTTGCAGTAACAGTCCTTAAAATAACGCTCAATAATGTAATCAGCATGAAGTAAAAGTGTTTCTGCAAAAGCATATTGGTTCTGTATGAGTTTTCTAAACGATTACCTGTTAAATAGTACTCGTTTGATTATCCCGTCATAAAACCTTTGCATATACTTCAATATTAAATTGTAGATTTTATGTGCAAATCTGACGACATGTTTAACAGTGTTTGTTCATTTTTGTTATTGCAAGGACATAACTTGTTACATGTACATAAATGACTGACCATATATCTTAAAGTGATATAACACATATTTTAAAATCACAAACAATTAAAAACCTATATTGGAAGTTAAGAACTACTAAGATACAGTATGAAGTTTTGTATAATATTTTTTAAAAGATAGTTCTAATTTTACACAGTTTTATTTTCGTTACAGCAAGGACACCACCATGTCTTCTGTAAGCAATTTATATACAAGCAAACACCTTTTAAGGGTTAGAAACGATCTTATGCTCATTCAGATATATCAGCAAATAATATTATTGGTGTTTGTGATAAAAATTATGACATTGTATTTTTTACAAATTGACCCATTAAAAACTGCCCAAATTTGATATTAGCTCATGTACATCTCAAAAATGCATAGGGGAATATGAACTATATTATATTGATAGTAAAACACTATCCTAAACTATAGTAACTAAACCTTCACCAAAATGCATCAGTTTGTACAAAATGCTCAACGTGTTTCTTATAAATACAATTCATTAAGAATTGCAAGCAATACAAAAGTCCCCTACCGGTTTGTGGCCATTTTCAATGTTACTGTTGCCATAGCAACCACAATTTTTGTCAGAATTAAAATATATTTAGACAAGCATAATCCCCTTATTGCCCCCTATCCATATATCAAGTTTCATTAACATAGCTTGGAAACTGTTGAGTCTTTTTGTCACCACAGCAACCACAATTTTTGTCAGAATCAAATTATTTTTAGATGTGCATAATTCCATTATTGCCCCCTATCCACATACTAAGTTTCATAAGCCTAGCTTACAGTTATATCAGGATCCAGATTGTTTGACGGACGGACTGACGGAGGGCAAACCTATAGTCTCCTCCGGTCAAAAACCGGTAGGGGACTAAAAATAATAAAGTACTTTTGCAACAGCCCCCTAATTTTATACACTGATACAACACTATTACACATATTCATGTATCTGCATATATATATAAATATGTATAAAACATTATGGTACTTTTACTAACTTTGCAGTGGTTCTGTAAAATCACTGAATAAGGTACTGAAAAATCACATATTTTCATGGGCATTAAATTTCATGGATTTTGGTAATGCACCAACAACTAATGGTCAAGTAGCTGAGTAGCGCACATTTAAATATAATAGAAAACAAATCATTAACAAACAGGGGCGTAGCCAGGCTGGTATTGATATTACACACATGAGCCTTGAAGTTGATGGTTATGGTTGGGGGTTCTCATGATTGTGAAAATTTGAGACTTTAATGCCATTTTGGTCATATTGATATTTTTTGAATTAATGTTACACAAGTGCATACATCAATATTGCTGGCTACACCCCAGACAGAGTATTGAAATATAATATCAATAAAGTTCACCTCACAATCACTTAACCTTCATTATAATAATCTCTTGACTTAAAATACATGAACTAAACTAAATATGGTGTTTTCTATTATCTTTTACATAGAAAACCTTTTGTATAATCTTTTTTTACCATAATTTATGATGCACACTTGACTGAAAGTTTATTTTATGTCTACATACATTAATATGTTAATAATGTTTGTATACTGCATGTATTATTTGTTCATAGGCAATAAAAGTATATTACCTTGTCTTGCTCTAAAATCTATTCTATTCATTGAAGGAAATGCTTCACACAGAGGAAAAAAACATTTTTCATGACCTTTGCACTTTGTAAAGAAAAATATTGCTCTATAATTTGTATCAATCGCTAAGCAGAACAATTTAAATGGATTGCAAAACAGAAACAAGTCAAATGAAATGTGCTATGAAGACTACTATGTAGACATTCAAAATATGTCATTAAATATTCATAAAAAATAATGTTGAAGTAACATTGAATATACATGTATATAGCAAACAATAAGTATAATAAACCAGATCTATAAGTCATAAAACTAATCAAAGTTTGTTCAACATTAATGACATGAACAGCTAACATGGTATCATACACTTTTGTGTCATACATCATAAATTATTTCATCACATTTTAGTTACAGGGATACAACAGTATACAACTACATATATTGTATCCCTGCACATTTAGAAAGAAAGGAATTCACATAAGTTTTCATCAACTTATTTTCCAATCCTGTAGTTAGCATTTTTTTGTAAAATTTTACAATCATGTAAATTAAATATGTTGTGTCATTCTATTAGTGTAAGATAATTTTATAAAATTTAGCTTAATAGAATACTGTATAAACTAAATTAACTCAAGTCAGGGTTATCAAATTAATTTTAATATAGGGGTGGATGAAAGACACTTCTACATACCACCATCGATTGTATTTGCTACATGCATACTGCCACCCCCCCCCCCCCCCCCAATCCCAATGTTATTACACAACACACTCCTGACTATTAAAGATATTCCTGGTACCCTGCTGAATTCACATTTTTCTGGTACCCTGCTGAATTCACATTTTTCTGGTACCCTTGCTGAATTCCAATCTAACTGGTACCCTGCTGAATTCACCTGTTTCTGGTATCCAGCTGAATTCACATTTTTCTGGTACCCAGCTGAATTCACATTTTTCTGGTTCCCTGTTGAATTCTAATCTAACTGGTATCCTGCTGAATTCACCTGCTTCTGGTACCCAGCTGAATTCACATGTTCTGGTACCCTGCTGAATTCCCATCATCTACCTGGTACCCTGCTGAATTCACATTTTTCAGGTACCCAGCTGAATTTACATTTTTCTGGTACCCAAGAGTTGAAGCTTAGAGAAAGTCACACTCTATACAATTTACAAATCTTTCCCTGACAAACATACAAAACTGATCCACTATATTATTCTTGAAACGAAGGACGGCACACCACATTCAATTACCCAGTATAGTTTACTTTGTATGACCACACAACCAAATACACACACAGAGAACACAAGGTTACACATATAAATATCATCATTATAAAATTACAAAACCGATTCCCGAGAGGCAACCACTTCGAGGTTAGCATTCAGAGTTTCTTCTTCCCCTGAATGTCTCACTTCCTTCTCCATCACAGCTGGAGTGAATGTCAGATCTCGACCTAACCAACATCTTGGTAAAAACAGAGTCCACACGTAGATAGCTACACATACCCAGCTAGATCCCATCTTAAACCACATGGCTGCCCAGTTCAAACCAAATCTGTTAATATCTGATTCTGCTGGTCTGTGAAAGGAAAGCAGTCATGGTAACATGGGAACAGAATGTCAAAGTACTACAGATACCTCAATATATAAAGAGATGTTTGTAAAACATGTATGCCCCCATGGCAGCCCAATAGTCAGAAATGGCAAGGTCACAGTGACCTTGACCTACAAGCAACCTTAACTTCCCCTACTGGTTTGAAGCCATGACCCATTAAAAAGATTTTTGACATACTATATATAAATTAGAAACTATTTCCGTCTCTATAGCAAGCACAATTTTTGTCTGGCCGATATTCAACCCAGCATAATAACTGTATTGGCTCCTCATGTACTGGCAACTTTTAAAACAAGTAAACTAAGAATGGTGTTTGACATGATTATTCCAGAAGTGTAAGCAGGGGTTCTTCTGAGACATAATGCCAATCTTGAAAATTTGACACAAGTCGGTTTTTGGTGCCATAAGCGCACACCACTACACCAAAAACTCGGTTTCAAACAGTGTTCTATTGTCAAAATTAAGCACTTGAAATTTTAAATGACCATAACTTAGCCAATATTCGGTATTTTTTCTTCAAATAATTTTTAGTTACGTCTTTTTAGTGTGGCGAATCCGGATCATTCCGGAAAAGTAGGACCCCGGTGTAAGTGATGCTCCTACTGTATACTTTAAAATATACATACCTATACCAATTGGTGAGCTGCATCATTACATACAGTATGGCTAGACAACAAACAAAATGGAAGAAAGCGTAACTATAGATCACACCATCAGATTCATTGTATACAACTCTCTGTCCTCCAAATTCTGACGGGTTGTGTCCTGAAAAAAATGAGATATGTCTGTACCTATTTCACTTTACACTTTTTTCCTTATTTGTATACTTACAAAATAAATCAAACATGGTAGTCTGTATTTTACACTTTGCACAATCAATGAAACTAAAACAGGGATCCTACTAAGGCATAATGACCAATCCTGAAAATGAGTCAGAAGTCTGTTTCGAGTATCATTTAGCACATATCCCTGCAGCAAAACTGTGTTTCAAGCATTGTTCTGTTTTTTAAAATTCAGCTTATGGAACTTCAAACGACCATAACTTTGTCAATTCTTTGAATTTTTTTATCAAACAATTTTTATTTTCTGCAGTAAAGTCCATCCGGACTTCCGGGATTTCCGGATTTCCGGAATTGTAGGACCCATGTAAAATCATTTATACAGAAAGTACTACCCATCTATTCCGGCTCTGCAGCTCCTCAAATATTTGTTCCTGATTTTACATTATCAATCAAGTTTGTCATAATAATGTTGCAATCCAATACATAATTATGTATTGGTTATTGAAATATAGCCGTGACTGTATAATGCGCCCAGGATAATGAGAAAGGAGGAAAATTTTGGTATAGTCCACAAAGTTGAATTAATCGGCTATGCACGATTTATAATAGATTTTTTTTAGTACAATACTGACCTTATCTGTTTACTTAAGTAGTTTGTAAAACCAATTTTGCGATAGTTGACCAAACCAGTTCATGTTTGTAAATATCACGTTATACTGAGCACACTATAGTTTGCATGCAAATCTTAATCAACATGCAACTCTGACAAAAAGGTGACTGCAATACAGCTCTACATGCTATTCTATGAGTATTCAAACTAACTAATGACTATACAATCATTTAAACAATACAATAACTAGACTTAACACAATACAATTTTGGCGATGTCTAAAAATCAAACTATTTGTAACCAATTACATGTAGAATGCAATAAACGAGAGACAATATTTATCTTACTTTGTCTAACTTTGCAACAGCAACAGCAATCATATGTGTTCTCCATCTGAAAAACAAATAAAATATTTCAACATAATTTCTGTTGTTCATATTTGCTTATTTAAGAAATTACTAATATGTACCTGTGTTTAATCATAGAATAAAGCACAGTCACAAGTTCGGATGCAGAGTAATGAAATCACACGTGCGTAGCACATGTGATTTAATGTAGGCGTCCAAACATGTGACTGTGCATTATTATAGATATAGGTGGTCCTACTGAGGCATAATGCCAAATCCTGAAAATGAGTCACAAGTATGTTTCAGGTGCCATTAGCGAACACACTGACTCCAAAACTCAGTTCAAACTTAGTTAAATTTTAAAATTCAGTTTACGACAATTCAAATGACCACAACTTTGGCAATACTGTGAAACGGTGCATCAAATAACTTTAATTTTCGGCAGAAATGTTCATTCTTTCTAGTTCAGCAAATCTGGATTTCCAGAATAATTATTGTAGAATCCCTGTAGTCATATTCAAATGTCAGAAATAAGAAGAAAATGCTTACAGTTTGTGGAGATCTTCTTAATCCTATTTTATGTGAATCACCAGAAGTACTCATACTGAAATTATATAAAATAGATGCAAACATTACAACAAGAGGGCCAAAATGGCCAAAAGTCACTCACTTGTCATAGTAGTTCATGCAGGCCCCTATAGTGACAGTTTTTTCTTGTTTTTTTCAAAATAGCGTTTCTGTACTTACGGCCTTATCATTCTAAGCCAGCCATAAACTTCAGGGGTGTCAACAGAGCCAAATTAAAAATCCTGAACATCATATGCGGCTGACCATTTTTGACAAACTAGAGGCTGTCAACCATATATAACTCAGTTTTTCAAACTTTTTATTGAAGAAAATCCTTCAGAGCAGATATAATTGACCATAACTTTGGCATTTCTTGAGATATTTTCATCAAATAACTTTTATTTTGAAGCATAGCTCTTCATGGATAGACAAATCCGGAATTCCGGATAAATCCAGAAAATTGACACCCCTGATACTTTGGTTAAGTTATTTTTATAAAGTAAGTATAAGTAATGAATATACATACATGGCATACACAGCCATAAAGAACATGATGACCAGTCCAGCATAGGCTGCAATCATCTCTCGTTCAGGGTCAAAGTTCATAGGTCGACACAATAAGGTATTGTTACCCCTGACGTTAATCATGGTTTCACCAGGTCCACTCACCAAACCAATCTGAAAGTGGTACAGGGTAGCAACTTTAATCATCTCTAAAAATATTAACACAAATTCTTACATTTAAACAATTCTGTGGGTGGCATGGTGACCGAGTCGTTAGCATCTAATCCAGAGACCCCTGGTTTGAATCTCGGCCAGGGCACTGGAAATGTCAGAAATGCTTTTCAGTGTTTCTCGCCCAACTAGACATGAGCTGGTTGGAAACCCATAGGCAGTCTCGTGTGTATCAGAGCAGTACATCTGGCACCTTACAGAACCAAGTAGTCTATTCAGAAAGAGCTAGGGTAGCGCACCTAGATTCCTTGTATCACACAAACTTCTGTCTCTTACCTCGAAGCCGGAGGTCATTGGCCAATTAGACAGGGATAAAACAGAATGGCCACACACCACAACTGGCTCACACAAATGCCAAAAAAACTAATTGAAACTTATCATGTAACACTTGTTTTGATTGGCTTAAAATATTCTCATAGTCTTGATAGACACTTCAAGGTTTGCAATACTTGCTGTAATAATAGCAACCGATCTATTGCCTAGAATGTCTACAAACTCCCACTTAAAAAATGCTGATCTTTTAACCTGCTGATAGATTATATCATATCATATCGAAATATACCAAACAGTAAGGAAAATCATCTTTACATATGGCATCAGGAGCTGAGTGTATTGTTACAACCAAGGGTTCAACTGAGGCATAATGCCCAATCTTGAAAATAACATGCTAGTCTGTTTTTGTGCCATCCCTACAGAAAAACTTGGTTTCAAACATTGTTCTATTGTCAAATTCAGCATATGTAATTTCAAATTGCCATAACTCAGCCAATACTTGGTATTTTTCATCAAATGGCTTTTATTTTCTTCAAAAAAAAAAATTCTTTCTGATGCAGCAATCCGGATTTCCGAATTATTCAGGAATAGTAAGAGTCTCTAGGACCCTTGATTGTAACAACCCTAATACTCACCCTAGGATCTTCCATTCTGCTCTTCCCAATCTTGTCTGGATCAGCCTGTAGTTTTAATGCAACCTCTTGTTTAACTGTCTCGATAAATGATACTGAAATACAACAACAAATCAATGTCATTCTCTCGAGTGCTAACTTATATACAGGGTGTTAAAAAAGTTTGTTCTCAAAATTTATATTTATACTAAATTAATCAGAGCTATGTACGCAAAGTACTATTTCAATTTTTTACACAGATAGCTTCATTTACATGTAATGCTCCAAAGATTAGAACAATGGTAAAACCCTCAGTAATTTGACCAGGGGCTGATTACAATGACCAGTAATTGATTACATTACTGTAATTTTCAAATTTACGTATTACAATTAATTTGGATTACTCATGATTTATCACAGTAATTGATTACATTTGATTACTTTCAATAAATAATCGCAAAACATAATTGTAAGAAATTCTTAATGCTTAATAATAAGTAAATTTTAGGTATATTTATTTGTATGGTCCATACACTTACTTTCTTCAGGTGGTTGGCTGGTCAAGGCTGACCATGTGAGATACATCACATAGAATGTTATAACAGCTGACTGTAACAAGCCTGCATTTCTATTACCTAGAAAATATAACAAATAACAGAATCATGATCACAAGAAATTTACAGAATGATGTTTCTTCAATTCAAAAATCATGACGGATCCTTTATTTATGCCTATTTGGTTTACATATCATTGAATTTCCCAGCAGTTGACATTACACCGGTTGTCAATCAATTACCTTACAATCCAATTTAAGTTTTTTGCAATTTGCTTTAAAGCCTTCGCCAAACATTACGGTAGAGCAATCTCTTCTCTGGCTTTACGTCAATTGTTGCAGTATTCATACAACTACCAATAATGTAACAGTTTCAAGGAACCACTCAATAACTGAGCGATGGTCCAATGTGATGGATTGGAAAATTGTTTTTTTGTGTTAACCAACGAAAAGTTATAAGTCATGTCCTTCTTGCAAATAGGTTGAGAAAAGAAGCAAGCAGAACGCTTCGCTAAAAATACAGGACGAATGCTCTACAGACTGAGCTAGCCAGCTGCCTACACAAGTTTCTCCCCTATTAGTAATCAAATCCTACACACACTACTGTATTGTGGCAATGGATAAATTACTATCTTAACTTAAACTAGTTATAAACTCTCTGAAGACTACTTACAATTTTGTGTAGCAGGGAGTAACGTAAAGAAGGACAAGACAGCACAAAGTCCAGCATTAACGAGTATAAAGATCTTATTGGTGGTACAACCCTCTAGACTCGTGTAGTTGAAGTACAACATGATGGCACCACTGATGCTTACAGCATAAAACACAGTCGCACAGAACAGTGTACCTACAATACAATAACAATACAATATATCAGGGGTTCTACTGAGGCATAATGACCACAACTGAAAACTTAACATAAGTCTGTTTGGAGTGCCATTACCACACACCCTTACACCAAAACTCTGTTGCAAACATTGTAATATTGCCAAAATTCAGCATATGAAATTTCAAATGACCATAACCATATTTGGAATTTTATCTTCAAATAACTTTTATTTTCTGCAGAAAAGTTCCTTCTTTTTAGTGCAGCTATCCAGATTGCGGATTATTCCGGAAAAGTAGGATCCCTGACATATATTCTTATCAAACGGGACATTATCATTTTTTTGAACTAATGAGACATACCTTAATAGCTTGCTATCTACAGGCACAAACTGCTCAGAAATAACAACTAGCAAGTTTACTTGACATTTAAAGCACGTTGCACTTAATATATCCTTATCTGGATTTGATGCATTTAGTTGCCATAGAGATTGGTCAGTAGAACTGGATTCAATACATTTGTATGTTTTAACCACTGACAACTTTCCTGGACTACCAGAAGGTATTGAACCTGCATTCTGTAGCAAGCACTCATGACAATAATCAGTGGTGGTAGATATGTAAAATCACATATTTTTGCAGGTATTAAGTTTTGTGGATTTTTATGAAAATACATTTTCGTGGTGTCTTAGGTTTGTGGTTTACAAAACATGGAAGGGCAAACCTATGCTCTGTCTTGGGAATGTTGATTAAGTTTGGGATTAGATTTCAGGGTCAAGTTCAACAACGAAACCAACAAAATTCAACTCCCTCGAAAAATTAATGATTTTACAATAATACTTTGAATAGCATAATCTTATGTCGAATATCCCTTGTTACAAACATACTACCACTAGATTTGTAGTCAATCACTGACTGAGATAACTATGCAGGTAAAATACATGTAAAACTGAGACACACTAAGACCAGCTTACCAACATATCCGCATGTACTTCTTCTACCTGTTTCTGGATCAAACTTCACCCTACAAACAAATTACAACTTTTTATTGAAATACTATACTGAAATAAGAAAGCCTAGAAATGGCATAATAGTAACTGCAACGTTAAACACAGCAAATCTATATATCTACTTATAACATGTTCAGGGTTCCTGTTGAATACTGCGGCACAATGTCCAATCCTGAAAATGAGTCGCCAATCAGTTTCTGTTTGAGTGCCATGAGCATCTCTTCACCAAACTTAGTTCAAACATTGCTCTACTCTTAAAATTCAGGCAATGCAATTTTAAATGTCAGTTGTTTTTCATCAAACATCTTTTATTTTCAGCAGAAAAGTCCATTGTTTCTAGTGCAACATTGGAAACAGTTGCCTGGATGTGCCTCTGTGTGCTAGGTGTCTGATGATACAACACACATTTGATATTTACAATATAGTGATTAGACCAAACGTCTCTACAAAGTACAGTCACAAAATAGAGGAAAAGTTAATATCAGGGGTGTCAACAGAGCCAAATTAAAATCCTGAAAATCATATGAGGCTGGCCATTTGTGCCAAACATATGGCCTTCAACCACATTGTTGCCATATTTAACTCAGTTTTATTGAATCGAATTCTTCAGAGCAGATTAAATTAATCGTAACTTTGCCATTTCTTGAGATATTTGAATCAAATAACTTTTATTTTGATCAGAAATCATAGCAGAAATCTTTCAGGATGGATAAATCGGGTTTTCCGGAATAATCAGGAATATGGACACCCCTGTAATATACAAGTACCTACCAACTAGCATTCCATGCATGTGTGAAGTCAACTAGTAGAATAAGCTGCAGTAAAATAAACAATGATCCACCAACCATGCCAATGTACATCCAATCTATAGAAAAAACAAGTCATTAAGAATTGCAAGCACTACAGAAGCCCCCTACCGGTTTTAAGCCATTTTAAATGTTTCTGTTGCCATAGCAACCACAATTTTGGTCAGAATCAAAATATTTTGGGAGTGCATTATCCCCTCATTGCCCCCTATCCACATACCAAGTTTCATGAACCTAGCTTGGAAACTGTTTGAGTTATGTCAGGATCCAGATTTTTTGACGGACGGAGTGCAAACCTATAGTCCCCTCCGGTCAAAAAACGGTACAGGACTAACAACATATTTATATCAATGTATAACTAAAAGGGTTTTTGATACAAAAACGTACGTTTCCCACAAAGGACAATAACTTTTGCAATATTCATCCAAAATCCACATGATTTTGACCAAAAAATAAATACCGTCATAGTTTACACATCATCCAATATGCCTACTATAGCACAGAGAATTTGACCTGATCCTGACCTTTATGCATGAATACATTGAAAAGTCTTGCATTGAATATATAAATTTTCACAACAAATCGTGCAATATCAGTCCTTTAGATTTTCATTAGTATTAGTAACTATAACACATTGAGCGTCTTCGTGATACTACCCGCTTCTGAAAACAAACAACCAGGTTTATAAATATAGACAATATATCAGCAGCTGTTAAATTTATAAAAAAATGCTAATTGAAGGCCGAGGATCATATCCTAAATACATGTATAGTAATATTTAAGTCAGTCAAACAAACTCAATAATAATCAGAAATTACTTACAAATTGAGAAATCCATGGGAATAAAGAATGATCCAGCACTAAATCCAAGTAGAAGTACAATTTTGAACAACCAATATCTGAAATAAACAAGTAATCTTAAAGTAGAAACATGTACGTCCAGTGCTTATATATATGCAGGGGTGTCAACGGAGCCAAATTAACAATCCTGAAAATCATATGCGGCTGACTATTTTTGCCAAACAAGAAGCCTTCATGTCACTTCAACCACATTGTTTCTATATTTAACTCAGTTTGAATTGAATAAAATCCTTTAGAGCATATTATATTGACCATAACTTTGCCATTTCTTGAGATATTTTCATCAAATAACTTTTATTTTGGCCAGAAATCATACATAGTTCTTTCAGGATCGATAAATCCGGAATTCAGGATTTACAAGGAATATTGACACCCCTGATAAAAAAATTATATTATATATGTATAGTGCGCTAGATTTGTAATCAGCATTCCAGGTTCGATTCCAAGTCGCAGCAGGTGATACTTTTCAATGAAAATTTGACGGCAATGTTGATTTTCATCCACATGTGGAGAGGTAACACTAGCTCCTTGTAGATGGGTAAGTTATTACTAGTTAAGTAGTTTAGAAAACAGTCCCGAAAAAACTGGTTAAGTGAATCGGCCAAAGTACATAACTGAACAACTGTTGAGAAACGGTTTTTAACATGAATAAACAAACATTGAAAAGAGCAGTAATCTATTGTCAGGAAGACCTTATTGACAGAGGGGTTTAGGAGAAATTATTTTAGAGATGCTGGTTTAGGGAGCTACACGTGCAAAGTCGGTATTCAGTGATTTTTTTCCTTCTTTATTAGGGTCCGGAAACGGACCCTTTCCCAATTGCAAATAGGCTATAATTTTCCCAAATTTGAATGGAGAAATTCCCAATAAACAATTTAAATTATTTTTTTCAAAATCGGACATAAAATGATCAAGTTATGAACATTTTTGACAAGAGGTCAAGCATAAAAGTTTAAAGAAACCAGTAAACACTCACATGTCATTCACATGTAATCTCTTTTTCTGTTTTATTTGGCCTTTCTGCTTCATGGAAATTCCCAATTTCAAGTTGTCACGACGCAAAAATTCCCAATCTGAATGGACCCGGACCCTTTCCCAAAGAGGCAAAAAAAATCACTGGTATTAAAGGTAAATTTGTCATTTTCTTACAATTCCCTACTACAGTAGAAACTCTATAGAGCAACATCCTATGGGAGCTACTAATATTGGCCATTGTTATAGAGGTTATTGCTCTACAGAGGGCCGACTGGAGAGCTTGTACTGTAGAAGCAGAAATTCAAATCAATGTTTCTTACTGACAAATATCAAAATTATGTGAATGCTATTGTAGAAAAAAATAAGTAACATTGCTTGGTTATACACTCACCCATTCTGTATATGCCCTCGCCAATGGTTGCTATTAGGAACACATGCTGTGATCAACATTAACAGGAAGTTAAAGGCAACCAGTCCTAGACACAGTCTATACACTGCCTTATAACCAGTCAACATAGAACAATTCTCACCCACTCCAAGTTGGATACATGTCTCATTAAATCCAGGTACCTGTATTGAAGTAAACATGGTATCATTCTGTGAACATTTTTACACACATCGTATATTGCATACGATTTGGACCATTCTGGACAATTTTAGTCCAAGGTCTTTGACGATATTTATTCCATTTCCAGGTCAACACATCAGTGTAAAAAAAGACCAATTAGTTATGGTATCCAGAACTAGGACAATTTCAGCTTTAATTATAGTCGTTTCAGCTAATTCTGTGCATCTGCTAATTTGGTGCGTCTTATTTTACAGATTTGTACACAATCCATGGGGTCATTATCCTTCTTTTATACTTTTAACTAAACTTTACCAATTAATAGGCATGATTTTAAGAGACAATGAATGAGTCAAATGGAATCCCTGAATTGGCCATCGGGTGCATATTAATCAATTTGCAACTGATGCAAAACAAGGCCATTTCCTACTTCAATTTAAAAATCTTAAACAAATGTTCTAGTACTCACATTTTCAGTAAGGTGGCGTTCTAACTGTGGGGACAACATAAGACAACATGTCAACAATCCGAGGACGAGAAATATCGTGTACATAACTCTGGATCCCGTTGATTCGTTTATAGGACGACATACTCGACAACACAGACCACACGATGCGGGTCCACAACAACAACCAAACTGTAACATAAACAGTAACAATACAACAATAGGTTAACTGTAGAAAAATAGCAATGCTTTTATTTGGAGGAGGCCTTAGACTATAGGAGCAGGGTCACCAGGTCCAGTCGTTCACTACAGGTAGACGGCTCATGACACACGATGATGGCAATTTACCGATTGAAACACTGACCAAGGTAAGAAAATGGATTGTCAATATTTCCATTTAACCTCTACGAATGGAGATATAGCGGAGAATGATCTCTGAGAATTCCGTTTTCTTATTATTATCTCAGATTGTATATATTCCTCATAGTTTCCAAGTCTTTAAAGCCAATGACTAATTACAGGGGTGTCAACAGAGCCAAATTAAAAATCCTGAAAATCATATGCGGCTGACCATTTTTGACAAACTAGAGGCTGTCAACCATATATAAGTCAGTTTTTCAAACTTTTTATTGAAGAAAAGCCTTCAGAGCATATGTAATTGACCATAACTTTGCCATTTCTTGAGATATTTTCATCAAATAACTTTTATTTTGGTCAGACAGCATATCTCTTCAAGGATAGACAAATCCGGAATTCCGGATAAATCCGGAAAATTAACACCCCTGTAATTGGTACACCAATTAGGGTTAATTTAAACGATTTGAAAGCTTTGGGCTTTAATACATGTACATACATACATCTTATTTAATGTAAAATTCCAAGTAAAAACAAGTGCATACACTTGCAAATTGCATACACCTTAAAATACAATGTTATACCTATTCAACACCATTTGACAAAATGAAATTATCAACAAAAAATCATGAAAACAATAACTTGTATCTTCATTAACAAGTCATGATATTTGAAGTTAGAATGTGGAGAATAATAAATTCTTTGTGAAGAGGATAAAATCAGATGGGAGTGTAGGCAAAAAGTTTCACAAGATAATTTATGAAATGTTAGGGAGAAACATTGCTATCATAATGGCCGGATCATGAAAGGAGAGTTGAGTGCAAACAAATTAACCCGGATCCTGGAACCTTCTATAACAGGGGTGTCAACAAAGCCAAATTAAAAATCAGGAAAATTGTCATTTCTTGAGATATTTTCCTCAAATAACTTTTATTTTGGTCAGAATCCATTGCTCTTTCAGGGGTGTTAAATCCGGAGTTCTGGATAAATAAATAAGAGGGCCCAAAGGGCCCTATGTCGCTCACCTGTCGAACTTGACCTAGATTTTATTGAGATGGTCATTGTGACCAAGTTTTATACAGATTAGGCCAATATTGTGACCTCTAGTGACTACACAAGGTTTTTCTATTATTTGACCTTGCAACCTAGTTTTTTACCCCGGATCACCCAATATCAAACTTGATCTAGATTTTGTTGAGATGATCATTGTGACCGAGTTTCATAAAGATTAGACCAAAATTGTGACCTCTAGTGACTATGCAAGGTTTTTATATGATTTGACAATGTGACCTAGTTTTTGACCCAAGATGACCCAATATCGAACTTGACCTAGATTTTGTTGTTATGATCATTGTAAACAAGTTTCGTAACGATCAGGTCAAAACTGTGACCTCTAGTGACTACGCAAGGTTTTTCTATGATTTGACCATGTGACCTAGTTTTTGACCCCAGATGACCCAATATCGAACTTGACCTACAATTGGTTGTGTCGATAATTGTGACCAAGTTTCGTAAAGATTATGCTAAAACTGTGACCTCTAGTGACTACACAAGGTTTTTCTATGATTTGACCTTGTGACCTAGTTTTTGACCCCGGATGACCCAATATCAAACTTGACCTAGATTTTGTTGAGATGATCATTGTGACCAAGTTTCATAAAGATTAGGCCAAAATTGTGACCTCTAGTGACTACACAAGGTTTTTCTATGATTTGACCTTGTGACCTAGTTTTTGACCCCAGATGACCCAATATCGAACTTGACCTACATTTTGTTGTGTCGATAATTGTGACCAAGTTTCGTAAAGATTATGCTAAAACTGTGACCTCTAGTGACTACACAAGGTTTTTCTAAGATTTGACCTTGTGACCTAGTTTTTGACCCCGGATGACCCAATATCAAACTTGACCTAGATTTTGTTGAGATGATCATTGTGACCAAGTTTCATAAATATCAAGTCAAAATTGTGACCTCTAGTGACTACACAAGGTTTTTCTATAATTTGACCTAGTGACCTAGTTTTTGACCCAAGATGACCCAATATCGAACTTGGCCTAGATTTTGTTAGGATGATCATTGTGACCAAGTTTCATAATTATTAGGCTAAAATTGTGACCTCTAGTGTCTACACAAGCCAATTGTTGACGGACGGACGACGGACGGACGAAGAGTGATCACAAAAGCTCACTCTGTCACTTTGTGACAGGTGAGCTAAAAAAATGACACCCCTGTATAAGCATAATTTAACAGAACTTTGATTTCATGTTTTGACCATTGTTTTAATAAGTGGAGAGTATATATATTGCTGGCTTAGAATGAGATGGTCATAATTAGTGCTACTTACAACCTTATAGGTCTCATACATATTTGAAATCTGCATTACAGGCACTTCTCATGAGCCTATTTTCATGAAAATCAGAACAGGTCATGTTGACCAAACAGAAGTTGAAAAAGCTTTCCATAAGTAAAGAGTAGTTTTCAGACAGATTTTGTCTTGTTTTCTCGAAATAGCGTTTTGTACTTACAACCTTCTCATTCTAAGCCAGCGTTATCAGTGATTTTTTCCTTCTTTATTTGCTACCAGTAAACGGTACCTTCCCAATTGAAAAAGGCTATAATTTTCCCAAATTTGAAGAAAGAAATTCCAAATGAACATTTAAACAAGAGGGCCCAAAGGGCCCTAGGTCGCTCACCTGTCCAACTTGACCTAGATTTTGTTGAGATGATCATTGTCACCAAGTTTTATACAGATTAGGTCAATATTGTGACCTCTAGTGACTACACAAGGTTTTTATATGATTTGACCTAACAACCTAGTTTTTGACCCTAGATAAACTAATATCGAACTTGACCTAGATTTTGTTGAGATGATCATTGTGATCAAGTTACATAACGATTAAGTCAAAATTGTGACCTCTAGTGACTACACAAAGTTTTTCTATGATTTGACCTTGTGACCTAGTTTTTGGCCCCAGATAACCCAATATCGAACTTGACCTAGATTATGTTGAGATGATCATTGTGACCAAGTTTCATAAAGATTAGGCTAAAATTGTGACCTCTAGTGACTACACAAAGTTTTTCTATTATTTGACCTTGTGACCTAGTTTTTGACCCCAGATGACCCATTATCGTTCTTGACCTAGATTTTGTTGAGATGATCATTGTGATCAAGTTACATAAAGATAAAGTCAAAATTGTGACCTCTAGTGACTACACAAGGTTTTTCTATGATTTGACCTTGTGACCTAGTTTTTGACCCCAGATAACCCAATATCGAACTTGACCTAGATTTTGTTGAGATGATCATTGTGACCAAGTTTCATAAAGATTAGGCTAAAATTGTGACCTCTAGTGACTACACAAGGTTTTTCTATGATTTGTCCTTGTGACCTAGTTTTTGACCCCGGATGACCCAATATTGAACTTGACCTAGATTTTGTT
Source organism: Spisula solida (assembly GCA_947247005.1). Classification (NCBI taxonomy): domain Eukaryota; kingdom Metazoa; phylum Mollusca; class Bivalvia; order Venerida; family Mactridae; genus Spisula; species Spisula solida. Next base: position 22,710,662 of record OX365951.1, read on the forward strand.
GAGATGATCATAGTGACCAAGTTTCATAAAGATTAAGTCAAAATTGTGACCTCTAGTGACTACACAAGGTTTTTCTATGATTTGACCTAGTGACCTAGTTTTTGACCCCAGATTACCCAATATCGAACTTGGCCTAGATTTTGTTGAGATGATCATTGTGACCAAGTTTCATAAAGATTAGGCCAAAATTGTGACCTCTAGTGTCTACACAAGCCAATTGTTGACGGACGGACGGACGACGGACGACTGACGACGGACAACGGACGAAGAGTGATCACAAAAGCTCACTCTGTCACTTTGTGACAGGTGAGCTAAAAACAAGACTGCGTTCAATAAACGCTTATGCCCCCTGTGGAAGCCTTGTCCATAAATAAGTCTAAGTCCAAAATTAGGTCAAGGTCAAAATGGGGTCAGGTGATACAGGTGTGTGGAGAGTGTTCATATACAACATCCATGCAAGTTTGGAAGCTTTGTAGCAAGCCATAAAGATGCTAGAAGAAACGGTCAATTTGGGTTAACCAGGACGGACGGACGGACGGACGAACGGACGAACGGACAGGTGAATCACTATATGCCTCCCGATCTATCGATACGGGGGCATAAAAAATAATTGGACATAAAATGACAAAGTTATGACCATTTTTGACGAGAGGTCAAGGATAAAAGTTTACAGAAACCAGTGAACAGTCATATGTAATCTCTTTTTCTCTTTTATTTGGCTTTTCTGCTTCATGAAAATTCCCAATTTCAAGTTGTCACAATGTGAAAATTACCAATCTGAACGGACCCAGACCCTTTCCCAAAGAAGCCAAACAATCACTGGATATAAAAGATATGTACAAGGCGTACTGTAAACACTAATCTAAATCTTTGACATGGCAGAACTTTCTTAAAAGTTTTTATTTTTTGCACTATAGATGTTCTTGTATAAAATTTCATTGATAGATTTACCAGTAAGATATTCACACATAAAGGTCCTGGAGCAAGTTTATTTGTTCACACTATAGATGTTCTTGTATAGAATTTCATTGATAGATTTACCAGACAAAGGTATGTATGTTTATTAGAACACACTGCTAGGAGAAAGAACAATGGCCACATACAGATATTTTTATTAGGCCAACAATAGAAAATGTTGATTTCTTAAGCTCTATTTAGACTACGCAAATTGTTGCACAATTGTAATTGTTTTCGTTCTGTATACACTCAGTTTAAAGACTAGCTCAATTGTTGCCCAACAATTGCATGTAGTTCTGTATACACACAGCAAATTGGTATACATGTTATCTATAGCCTCTTGAAGTATTAAATCATTTTTGTTATAATATACATAATTGTATTATGTAAACCCAGTATACAGTACCACCTCTCGAGAGCAACCCTTCTTTGAGCAACAACCTCTATTTAGAAACATGATCATTTTATTTCTGAGGTTTACCAAACAGTTCACATCTCCAAAACAACACTCTCGGCACATAAACCAATGGGTGTTTAGAATAAGGTTTCCCCAAGCCAGATTCATAAATTAAATTGTGCTACATTTTTTTACAAATGTCCTTTTAAAAATAACCTGAGATAGCTAAATCTTTGATACTTGTTCATCTTTTTTATATTGATCAATTAAAGTTTCAATAAAGTCATCTGTCCAGGAGTGGTATTCAATATTGATCTTACTTGACTTAAGGATAAGGACGACCAATCCGATCACACCATATCAAACTCTTGGTCAGTAACAGGCGGTATGATTGGCTATCCTTATCCTCCAATTAAACAAGATCAATATTGAATACCACCCCAGATACCAATCAGTTAATTTATGGAGAAATTGTTGCCGGGGGGGGGGGGGGGGGGGGGAATAGAACAAGTTCTATTTGGTCAAATTGTTGTGAAACACTTGTGCAGCTGTTGTAGGAGTAAATACATTATGCAAATTGTTGACGGCAACAATTACAAGCAACAATTTAATGTAGTGTAAACACCCTTTTACATGTAGGATATAACTACTGAAGGATAATGCCCAATCCTGAAAACGAGTCACAAGTCTATAACGGGTGCAATTACATGTAGCATACATCCCTACACCTCAACGCAAACATTGTTTTAATGTTAAAATTCAGATTATGGAACTTTAAATGACCATAACTTTGTAAATTCTTTGATTGTTTTCATCAAATAACTTTTTGTTGTGCACAAAAGGGTATTATTTCTAATCATAATGCAGCAAGTCTCAGGATTTCCGGATTTTTTCCGAATTGTTGTACCCCTGTATGATTCAAGGCTGAACAAAATTAATATACCTGAGAAACCTGATTTAGTATCTCCATGAAACACTTAGATTCAGTAAGTACAAACTATAAGGTTCATTGACAAACATGTACCGATATGTCTCCAACAAGGGTCATAACTCTGATAAAAACATCCGAGTGACAGAGACCATTTTAATTCCTTTGCAAAAACACAAAAATTAGAATATGTTGGTGAGATCAAAATTTTGCAAATTTGTTATTATTTAGAAGTAAGCAAGGTTAGATGCTAGTAATTTTTAAAATCCAGTAAGAAGTACTTTCTTTTGATAAAATGCCATTTTTTTAAGTTCACAATACAATTGTGACTTTACTGATTTCGCTAATATTCTAGTAGCGAAAAACTGATCTCTTGCAAAAATTTCTGATTCTACTGTTAACTGCATTTTTATGATGCTATTAATATCTGAATTAGTCTATGACTTGTTGAAGAAAATAACAGGTGGTATTTTTGAACAGGTGTGAAATCTCAGTAACTGGAACAGCAAATACATGTATCGTATAGCACAGATAATTTGACCCGATCCTGACCTTTATGCATGAATAGATAACAAGGTTCTTGCGTTGTATATAAAAATTTCCGCGAGCAAATCGTGCAATATTGGTCTAAAATTTTTAGATTTGTGTTGGTATTACACCTCGAGCGTATTCGTGATACTTTCCGCTTATGAAAACATAAAACGGGGTTATAAATATAGATAATATATCAGCTGTTAAATTATGCTAATTGAAGGTCGAGAGTCATGTCAAATTCTCTGGACTATACCACATTCCAAGATTCATCACACAATACTATAAAATATGAAATTTTCAAGGGGAATTAATTTTTCGCTATATTCATGAAATCAATAAAATTGCGAAAAAGTACTATTTTAAGAACAACAGATTCCCCTAAACTGCCAGACCATGGATAATGTCTGAAATTATGATTCCTAGGAAGGGGGAGGGAGGCATGTCAATATTATTAATAGCCCCCCCCCCCACACTTAATTTTCCTCTATCATTACGGAAATATTTATCTGGATAATAATACTCGTATGCTACAAAAAGAAAATATTAAGTCAGACAGGGAAGGCAGCACTTAACTTAACCAGCCGAGCGCTGAAAACATAAAAAAACATACAAGGCACAATGCCCAAGCCTGCAACAGAGTAAAGGCATATTCTGGGCACTTGAAACATATGATTGTTTACATGTGCCCACACAGAAATGGTATTTTAGATAGGTATGTATATAATATGCCAGTATTTTTATGAGTCAATCATGTTTTATCTTGATGTATAATTTTCCTCCTCGCCCTCATCATGAAAGGCAGAATTAGTGTATGAATAATCTATATAACCATGAGGAAAAAACAAACGCTCTATATAACCATGAAAGAAGACAAAGTTGAATCAGGATGTTTATATGGTATATGTTTTTATCTAATAATCTATCCATACGCTGTGGAATGGGGGAATCATATATTCCATATTATAGGGTTATACACAGATCAATGATTTACACAGCAAGGAAAGTATTTAAATAAATTATACCTGCCTAAGACAGCAACTTACTTAGATAACAATAACTTCAGAGAACATTTTCATCACAAAAAAAATAAATACAAAAAATGACTAGGGTTGCTAATTATAGTAAAGAACAATCCATAATGTGTTAAGGGTTGAAAAAAACAACAAACCTTTGTTTACTCAGGGGTAAAATAAACCAGACTGGTTGACAAAACCCAAATCTGTGGCTCAGGTTGTAGTTTTTCATGACAAAATGACTACGGTAGATCTGCCTACATTGCACAAGTGAACTAGATCTGTCGTTAGTGCTCTATGTAATCCAGATCTGTCCACAGTGCTCTATGTGATCTAGATCTGACCACATTGCTCTATGTGATCTAGATCTGACCACATTGCTCTATGTGATCTAGATCTGACCACATTGCTCTATGTGATCTAGATCTGACCACATTGCTCTATGTGATCTAGATCTGTCCACAGTGCTCTATGTGATCTAGATCTGTCCACAGTGCTCTATGTGATCTAGATCTGACCACATTGCTCTATGTAATCCAGATCTGTCCACAGTGCTCTATGAGATCTAGATCTGTCCACAGTGCTCTATGTGATCTAGATCTGACCACATTGCTTTATGTAATCCAGACCTGTCCACAGTGCTTGAAGTGATTTAGACCTGTCAACGGTGCTTTATGTGATCTAGACCTGTCAACGGTGCTTGGTGTGATCTAGACCTGTCAAAGGTGCTTTGTGTGATCTAGACCTGTCCTCAGTGCTCCATGTGATCTAGACCTGTCCACAGTGCTTGAAGTGATTTAGACCTGTCAACGGTGCTTAATGTGATCTTGACCTGTCAACGGTGCTTTATGTGATCTAGACCTGTCAACGGTGCTTGGTGTGATCTAGACCTGTCAAAGGTGCTTTGTGTGATCTAGACCTGTCCATAGTGCTTTATGTGATCTAGACCTGTCCATAGTGCTTTATGTGATCTAGACCTGTCCACAGTGCTTTATGTGATCTAGACCTGTCCTCAGTGCTTTATGTGATCTAGACCTGTCCATAGTGCTTTATGTGATCTAGACCTGTCCATAGTGCTTTATGTGATCTAGACCTGTCAACGGTGCTTCTTGAGATCTAAACCTGTCCATAGTGCTTTATGTGATCTAGACCTGTTCACAGTGCTTTATGTGATCTAGACCTGTCCTCAGTGCTCCATGTGATCTAGACCTGTCCATAGTGCTTTATGTGATCTAGACCTGTCCACAGTGCTTTATGTGATCTAGACCTGTCCACAGTGCTTTATGTGATCTAGACCTGTCCTCAGTGCTCCATGTGATCTAGACCTGTCCATAGTGCTTTATGTGATCTAGACCTGTCCATAGTGCTTTATGTGATCTAGACCTGTCCATAGTGCTTTATGTGATCTAGACCTGTCAACGGTGCTTCTTGAGATCTAAACCTGTCCATAGTGCTTTATGTGATCTAGACATACATGTAAACACAGAATATAACAGAATTGAGTTAGAGTGCAACATTGTGTGAGGTGTTGCGATGGACTCGAAATTGACCACATGGGGCTCGGACATAACACATAGAGCAACAGACTACAATAATGATAAATCGTGACTATTTTTGCCAAAAAACAATAATTTTTTAAACGTCTCACTTGAACACAATGACAACATTATTTTACAACCCTGTCAACATTTTTTTTTTCATTGCTTAAATATTTATCTTGAAAATGTGAATATTTTCTCGCCAACGGCGTCAAGCCATCGGAGGAGACAGTCAGGAAAACAATACAAAATTTAAAAATATAAAGCATTTTTAGGATATCTTTTTTGCTAAAGATGAAATACAACGAAGTTAAATGATAATGTGCAATATTTTTTATACATTAATAATTTTTTCATGTTTTCACTCCTGGCCCCACTAGGCAGTCTATTGGCCAATTTCCCCCTGACCGTTATCTTCCAGAATTGTCCAAACTTTCCAAATTATTCAGAGGGGGGATCGGCCATTGCAGGGACGTATTTGGTGGGGGGGGGCTTTGAGGCTGAAGACCCCCAGCTGGGTGGTTATATACCATTTTGAATGAATAAATTGGGAGCTAACCAGATGTCTTAATTGTTATAGATTATCATTTTGATAGTGACCTGCATATTGGACATTCTATAATTATGACATCCTGTGTATAGATTATAATTTATAGCCACAAGGCTTGCCTAATCAATCACTAAATGCTGAGGACCTACTGCTGTTGAAGATGAGATTACACAATGATGTTAAAATAAACTTTTACTTGAAGGATTGATGGTTAAATTATAATATAAATGTAACATGTGCATGCATAATCATAAAACGTAAAAATTAATGAGAGAAAATAAATATTATTTCTTGTTGGTGTGATTATGTTTGATTAAATAGAAAGTAATGTTCAGCTAGATTATTGAAATATTTTTAAATATGTGTCCATTTCATTGAAGCTTGTTTGGTAAATTAATGTATAAACCGATTTCGATAACATGGATTTCTTGGTTGAGCGCATTCAAAGCGTTTAGGGGAGCATGTTTTGTTATCGGATTAGAGCAAAATTGCACCAATTTACTGAATAAAATCATTATAGCAACGTGTTATATTCAATAGCCTCTATGGCTAAGTGGATATGTGCGTCAGTGACATAATTATGTTTGTCCTTTGAAATCGTTGCTTTTGAGTTCAAGCCCAGCAGAAGTCGTCTTTTTTACTTTGCATAATTTATCATATTATTTTATTTTTTATTCAATATAATATGATATAAATCAATATTCAATATATAAACGTGTTCGTCTGGTACGATGTTTAAACATTTTGCCTGTATGTATTTGACATTCTTTGTGGAAGTTTCGATTTCCTGAGTTAACTTTCTTTTTACCATGAATTTAAGTTCATAACTTTTATCTGCCTGATTCCATAAAACAAAACAAAATAACAATTATAAGCAATGAATTATCTATATGCATTAAAAAAAATAGAGACAGTGTGTGGGTTGAACCTAAAACGTTATTCCATTGGTATTTGAAACTATCTGCTCTGCCAACTGCGCTATGATTGCAATTGAAAATTGTGTGCTTTTTGAAGCCTTATAAAGAGTTTGTATGCATGTTATCAAAGCTGAATCACCTGTATTATGTTTATGTTATAGCCTTATTATATAAACAAACGGTCAGATTATCGAAATCGGTCTATACACTGTATAGGTACAATTTTAAGTATAGTAATTGCCGGAAAATGATCAACATCATTTTGTTTAAAAAAATAATGTGTGTATAAATTTGGATTTCATTGCATGTTTTTTGCGTTCGACTGAGACAGTAAATAATACATGTGTAGTGTGTGGCCTGGTAATAATTCGGTTTTATCCCTGCCTACAAGTACAATGTAAGTGGCAATGATCTTAGGCTTCAAGGGAAGAGATATAAAGTTTGTTTGGCACGAGGAATACGGGCTCTTTCCAAAAAGACTCCTTGATTCTTAATGTTCTCAGTGTATACGTGTAGCAGTGACAGTCACTGATACATGTATCGATAAGATTACCGCTGGGTCCCCTACCAGTTTGTCAGTAACTGGCCAGGAAACACTGAAAAGCATTGCAGAAAGTTCCAGTGCCCACAGGCTTGATTTGAACCTGAGACCTCCAGATTGGTAGTCGAGAGCGCTAACCACTCGACCACCTGTAAAAAGCTAGATCTACTAAGTGATAGACTTCATTTTTAGTTAGATCTGTATTTACAGTTAAAAGTACCAGAAATTGCATCAATTTAATTCAACATTGAAAAATCTTCGACTGGAGGAGACAAATCCTCCCGATCCCACCCCCAATTGGACCTCCTCTGGATACGTCCTTGCACTGATACATAGAAATCTTATATTTTATTCTACAGTGCACACTTACCGCTTCCGTATAAACTAGATACCAAATTACAATCAATTAACTTTTAAGTCCTACTTTCAACTTTATACTGCCGACGATCAATTACTGATCATTACTGGCAGGCGCTGGCGGAGACGATGAAATTAGTTTAAATATTGTTATGTGCAAGGTTATCAGTATAGTTAAAAAGAACAGTATGTACGATTAAAAACAAGAGATATGAGCTAGATTATTGATTGTGCTCGTCTAGCCTACTGACAAATGTCTGTAATGTGGGGCTAGACTAAACATGTTGTGGTTCATACATATTGGTAATGAATTGATTAGCTGGTCGGACCCAACCAAAGGTACAAGGCACAAAATTTATCAATTTGGCTTACCAGTATAATAACAATTAACATAGACAGATCGACTGCTGTCTCCAAGTGGCTGCTGATGGCCAAGCTATGGATACTGTACATGACGAGTTGGTTTGGCCTATTCTGTATTCACCATATCGACATTACTGGTTAAAACCCGTTTTCCGGGATTACGGAATTTATTGAGAGGCAATGTGCGAGATATTCCGAATCTACGTCAGGGTGGTTAAAGCATATAGCATATAGAGCAACCAGATACATTAATCGTGATTATTTTAGCCAAATGATAAGAATTTGTAAAAAGTCTTACTTGAACACAATGATAACACTATTCGATGATCTTGCTGACAATATTTTTGCCTAAATAATATGTTTAACTTGAAAAATGCGTATGCTACGGAAGCGACAGTGAACTGATGATCCTACAGAAATGTACGAGGTGCTCCGAATGGCTACCCCCCTGACCGTGAAATTTCGAATCCGGAGAAACGGGTTTTTTCCTGTAATGTAGATATCGAGAATTTAGCCAAATTTGGTTTTGTGTTGCACCTGAGGACCCAACCCCTCAGAAAAATAACTGGAGCCGCCCATTCTCGATATCGACATTACTCAATAAAACCCGTTTTTCCGGAACCGAAATTCACGGTCAGGGGGTTAGCGAGTAATAAGCGGTATAGCGGGAGAGTATATATTTTTTCTTTTTTCAACGTTTAAACATGAAAAACATATAAAACAATTATTACACATTATCATTAAACATCATTGTTTTTAAACTTTAGCAAGAATTATCCTAAAAAATGCTTTATATTTGAAATATTGCATTTTATTCTACACTGCCGCTTCCCTAGCTCGATACCGATGCCGAGAAAATATACGCATTTTTCAAGTTAAACATATTATTTTGGCAAAAATATTGTCAGCGAGGTCGTAAAATAGTGTTGTCATTGTTTACTAGTAAGACTTTTTACAAATTCTTATCATTTGGCTTAAATAATCGCAATTATTGTACCTGGTTGCTCTATACGCTATAGGCATTTCCCCCCCTGACGTACATTCGGGATATCTCGCACATTGTCGCTCAATAAATTCCGTTATCCCGGAAAACGGATTTTAACCGGGAATGTTGATATGGTGAATGTTTAGTTGTATCTGATTTTTTTATATTTTAGTCATCCACCTAAGATCTTTCCATCCACTCATTCATTTATAAATGTAAATACATGTAAATCATTTAAAATTGAAAAACAATAAAATGTATGAAATAAGAAAGCATACCTGTGCCGAGCAGCAACCACCCATGTTTTAAAGTGATAAATTTAAATCACTTTTATGTTGTGGAAATTCTTTTCACCCCCTCCGATTAAAAAGTGTTGGAATCCGGTTGGTCACGCTCGTTGCGTGTCTAACTCCACTCTGAGCCGGAAACCAAGATTTCAGAATGAGGGAAGGCTAAACGTCAGTACGCCCGTACCGATCAGTATATTTTCGGTTAGCGTCGCGATATAAACATGTTCAAGCAGGAAGTCAATTAGGCACAGGAACTCCAATGACAACAATTGCTATTAAAACTTTGTTACGGCATGCCGAGTGTTTGGTACAGTGGATTTTAAAACCAAATTATCCATCAAAGTTACTTTATTTTGTGTAATGGTCGGTACAATCTAAATGACTGCCAATTAAACATGTCTAATATAATGTTTTCCATCATAGGCCTACTGAACAAATTAATATTTTGGTTCTAGTGATAGGCATATGCTGAAAATTTATAAGAAACACGGATATACACATGCATTCTTTGTAAGAAATAAGGTATTCACCATATCAATATTACTGGTTAAAACCTGTTTTCCGTGATTAGAGAATTAATTGAGCAGCAACGTGCTCGATATGTTGCTGCTCAATATTCCGAATATACGCCAACCAGGTACAATAATCGCGATTATTTTAGCCAAATGATAAGAATTTGTATAAAGTCTTACTTGAACACAATGATAACACTATTTGACAACCTCGCTGACAATATTTTTGCCTAAAAAACATACCATACTTAAGTTACAATTTTACATTGGTTATTCCAACGTATATTGGACCGACATTGGTCCGATGTCGGAAATCTGTCACCTATATTCCGTCATGTAGCTCGGACATTGGTCCGATATGGCAAAGTTTGTTTATATATATTGTAACAGACGTCAGCCTGATATTGTCATGTTTGCTTGGCAATTTAAGACATAATAATTGTACAAGTAAAATTTGTTGAACTAGTTATATAGTCTATATCGGATCGACATTGGTCCGATGTCGGAAACCCGCCACCGATATTCTGTCATGCAGCCGACATCGGTCCAATATGGCAATGTTTGCTGGGTTAGTCATTCATCACTCTGCAAGCTGCATACAAGTTGCTACCAGCAAACTCGTAGAGGATTTGGGAACTTAGTACAATGTTTTACCGTTTAAACTCCAGATCAATCTACAAGCTCATAGAGATTGAGCATTCTGTTGGTTGGTCTGCAGACCAAATTGGTTCTGTTCTATAACTCTGGAACGCTTGACCCTTAGATCCTCAAACTTTACCTAATTTGAGGTCAGTAAGTCAAAGGATAAGATCATTGTGAGCTTAACATTAACAAATAGACCAAAATGGTTTCTGATCAAAATCTCCAAATAGGTGTTTATACCTTCAAAGATTTTGTGGTCAGTAGGTGAAGATTGCCATGACCTTTAATACTTTTAAACTATTAATTTGGTTGCCATGCGCACATATGTGTTTACGAACATCTCTTGGTTGGTGTAACTTTTAAATTACATTTCTTTACTAGGTTTTCTATGGTGTGTGATTATGGGCACTGGGCAGTCGTTGCCAACTATTGATGAGATTGATGAGAAGTGTTTGTCAGAGATAAGCAGTGGTTACCATAGCGACACTTTATCTGAACTTCCTGTACCAAGAAATATGGCTAAACCAGCTTTAAGAACTCGACCGTCCGTCATTATCGGCGCGGTTACAAGACAACAGCAGGAACGAGAAAATGAACTTGAAAAGGAGATATTGCTTAAATCACCAGGACTGAAAAAGGTGTTTAATGGATTTCAGGAATGCCAAGATTTTATTGTAGATTCCAGTAAAAGACAAGAAAAATATTACATATCATTCGATAAACTTCTACAGGGCAAAATAGTGGCAACGTTTTCAAAATTTGAGTCAGATGAGGAAAGAATGGTCATGGCAAATAAACTTGCTGCTATGAAGTAAGTAATATAACAAACGTTTTCAAAATTTGAGTCAGATGAGGAACGAATGGTCATGGCAAATAAACTTGCTGCTATGAAGTAAGTAATCTAACTGAGCACCCTGATGAAGGCTTTGTAAGTCTTTGATAAAATTAATATTTAATATCCCTAACCTGGTTTGTTTGTGTGGTAACATTTGCATTTCGCTGTCTAAGTTGATGAGCACTATAAAGAAAGAATTTCTTTGACTACATTTCATGTCTGTTGAATGTTATTTCATAATTGTTCTCATCTGCGCTGCTACAATGTTTATGTTCTCACTTGTGTAGCTATAAATATAGACAATATATCAGCTGTTTAATTATGGTAATATGAGGTTGAGGATCAAGTTAATATCTCTGCGTTATATATACATGCAATTAGTATCTTCTTGCTGCGGAATAACATTATTTGCCCTCAATAATGTGTATAGCTCATCCATCTTATAGCCTTTAAATTATGCTAATATAAGGTTGAGAGTCGTGTCGAATTCTCCGTTCTATACACAAAACAACGCTATGAAACACTTAACGTACCTGTGACCTGGATTCAATGATTATATGATTGTAGTTTTGTCAAACCATTGGTTGACTACTATAGCTGTGTCCAATACAATGATTATATGATTGTAGTTTTGTCAAACCATTGGTTGACTACTATAGCTGTGTCCAATACAATGATTATATGATTGTAGTTTTGTCAAACCATTGGTTGACTACTATAGCTGTGTCCAATACAATGATTATATGATTGTAGTTTTGTCAAACCATTGGTTGACTACTATAGCTGTATCCAATACAATGATTATATGATTGTAGTTTTGTTAAACCATTGGTTGACTACTACAACTACCTGTATGAAGAACTCGATATAGACGGTATTACTAACGTGTTCTTTGAAGAGGCGCAACAAGTCAGGGAAGAGGGGAATGAGAGTGAGTTTGGTATGCCTCTTATATTGACAATACGGGAAATCATGTGGAACTATTCTGATGGTAGCCATTCATTCTCAGAGAAATTGTCGGAAACTAATATCTTTGAGAAACTGGTATTTGATCTGAAGATGATTCTCGAGGAAGGATTGGAAGATTTGAAGGTACTTGTTTCACAATCAGTGATTTTTATTGATAAAACTTCAACAACTACCTCAGTGCCTATCATCCTCATACATGAGTGGTTAGTCAAGTTCCCAGACTACTGTGGTATCACAGGTGAAGAATACTCTGGTGAACAAGAAAATTTAGCATGACAAGTCACAAAATTGGGAATTATTAAAAAGATTAGTTTGAGTATTAATTATTCATATTTTGCCTTGTCTACTGATTATACTTAACTGACATGTAGCAAAGACTTTAACCAGTTTAAATCTAATTTGGCAAAACTGGCCGGGGGGAAAAAGGACCGCTACACCGGGTTTAAATCCAGGTGTCGGCAAACATATGCCTGTCATGTTTTAGCAGAAAGCTGACTGACAAATAAAGGTTCTGTTCAGCATTTTAAAGTGTAATAATATGGCTACAGACTAATATCTTTCATACTCATTTCAGACATGTCAAGATTTGTTTGCATTTTACTCATCAGTTGGTATATTACATAACTGTGCCAGGAATCCAGATATAGATATGAACAAATTCCGCGCGGTGGATGCTTCAACAGCCTTGTATCCATTCCTCAAGTCAGAAGTTGTTTGTAAGTACATGTACTAGATTAAGTATAAATCGGCAATTCCGTGTCCCTTTTCAGAATTTCTCAGTTTTTTTTATGCCCGGTATCTGCTGATGCAAGAGGCATATCAATGGCTTAGAATGAAAAGGTCGTAAGTGCTACTTACAACCTTATAAGAATCTTGCATATTTGATTTGAAATCTGCATCTCAAGGCGCCTCTTATGAGCTTTTTTCATAAAAAGCGGAACTGGTCATGTTGACCAAACCGAAGTTTAAAAAAGTTGTTTTTCCATAAGTAAAGAGTAGTTTTCAGACAGTCTTTTCTTGTTTTCACAATGTATCGAGGTTGTACTGTATTTTCATTGTGTAAAACAGAGGAATGTGTAAAGTTTAATTATGCATGATTCTCATGTTTCAATAAAACAATGAGTACCAGGGGCGTAGCCAGGTTTGATTTGATGTTACGCACACAAGCCTTGAAGTTGGTGGTTGTGTAGTTGGGGGTCCTCATGATTGTGGAAATTTTGGACTTTAATGCCATTTTGACCATATTTATATTTTTACTTTCAAATTAATGTTATGCACGTGCGTACGTCTCACGTTCTGTATTGCTGGCTACGCCCCTGAGTACTCATGTGAAGAATTAGAACAGCATATAAATCTTAGACTACATGATTGTTTAAATTTATCAGATGTCAAGATGGTTACCATGTTGGCTATAGGGAATATTGTGACAGAGGAAGAAATCTCCAAACTTGATGCAGACGTTCACATCATTGATTTCTTACATGAAGCCGTTCATAACGCTCTCAAGTCCGATGATAGAAAGGAACACGGCTTTCATTTATCCGAGTTGGTCGATGGTTTGGCCACCATGGCTCAAAGTGAGGACACAAAGAAAGAAATTATGATGAAGAAAGATATCCTGGCCACCATCTCTAAAATTATTGATGGGAAGAATACTGCTGAAATGCTTGCTTGCGTAAAACTTATATGGGAACTTGCCTTTTTACCGGACAATAAAGAAAAAATAAAGGTAAGGTAATCCGTATATGTTCTTCAATTATATCAAAATTATCATTGACAGTGTATTATATATCTTATTCCATGTTTGTGACATCATAAAATGGTGTTATTACATGTTTGCGACATTGTATAATGATGTTCAATATCGGGTCATCCTGGGTCAAAAACTAGGTTATTATGTCAAATCATAGACACAACTTGGCTTAAACTTCAATATAGGTTTACTGTAGAATCTGGTAAGTAAGCGCATATTTGAATATAAGCGCATACCAAATATAAGCGCATACGGCCTTACCGTCAAACCATACTGGATTATAAGCGCATACTATATTCTTACCATCATATAGTCTCAAAAGTAGGCGTATATTCGAAAAAATTGAGCAGACAACCAATGCATTTGATAGATGTAATTAACGGCTTTATGTATACATGTACAATGATAATTGTCTAGCTTGTATATTAGGTGACAAGTTGAATAGCCGATGGGTGTTAATTGGTTTTGATTTCTATTGTATGATAAAACGTTACTCGTTTACGACAATCACGCTTTTTGAATAGAAAACAATAAAACTGCGTATATTACAAAGATTGTTTGCGTGTTTTAGTTAAATTTGCCATCCGTGTGTAAGTTAAATAAATATTGTGAAAATCTGTGAAAAAGTATGGATACTTCATCGCTTAAACGTAAATCGTATTCTAGCGAAAAGGAAATAGAAATTGTAGATTTCTATAAAAGATGTGGTAAGCAATACCGCTCATGCAAGGAATATGACCTTATAGACTTTGAGCATTATAATATAAATGTGTACATCATTATAAGTTATGTATTGCATTGTGCGTTGACCGATATATATAAACAATTATAATAATTTGCATACATTAATACTATACATACTTATCGTATGCAATTAGATATAATAATTCACATTTACTTTCGTTTTGTCTCTGTAAGTTGTACAAAATAAATATGTAATTTATCAAAAGTAGGCGCATACGGCTTCTCTATAAGCGCATATCCAATATAAGCGCATGTTACCAGGCCTAAATATAAGCGCCTATCGAATATAAGCGCATAAAAGTGTCACTAAAATTTAGGGGTGGGCCGATACATCGAAATATCGATGCATTGCGATTCCGAGTGTCCCGATAGTATGGATCGATATAGTAAAAGTCTCGATCCAATAACTATCGCCGATAGTTTGCCCAACTATCGATAGTTACGATAGTTGAACTAAAGTTTATTATTAAATTAAAACAACTTCTGTTCTCGTTAAAAATCTAATTTTAGATAATCACACGCATCAAAACTGCCAAAAAGAACCAATATCGCAATCGTTCTTCCATTGAACATTCTAAAACCTTTAATTTTATTAATCTATTTCTGTTAAATTCATTTTAAATCATTTCCACAAATTGTAGATTAGTATGTTGTACAACAAAGTAATATCTAACACAGTGCAAATTTGCATTTACAAGTTAATCTCTGGTTTTCAAATCTTGGCGATAACTATCGCAATAGTATCGCAATAGTTTCCAGCAATACAATAGTATCGCAATAGTTTCCAGCAATACAATAGTATCGCAATAGTACTTTCAGCAATATCAATAGTATTGCGATAGTAAAAAATGGACTCAATAGTCACCCCTGGTACTAAAATTTGTATAAGCGTATGCGCTTACTTACCAGATTCTACAGTATGTGATGTAAATTACAAGGATGCTTGTTACGATATGAAAACCTTGTACATGCCGTAGAGGCTGCATTTACTTGACTACCATTAAGAAGCCTGCATGAACTACTATGACAGGTGAGCGACCTAGGGCCCTCAAGGGCCTTCTTGTTAATGAGATTATATATGTCACACACTTTAACATACAATGAATCCATATACAGAGTGATGAAAAGTTGATGGCTACCTTGAAGAGATTGAGAAATGTATCAGATTATGACTTGAAGAAAGCTGTGGATGGTGTATGGTTTACACTGGTAGATAAAGATGTACGCAACAGACCACAAGAGAAAGGTATCTCGTTTTTATATAATGCCACTGTAAACTTGACATATTTATTGGTATAATTATTCGTTTGGGATTTAATTTCTTGGTTGAGGTCATCCACGAAATTTACGAAATTATACACCCCACGAATAATAATGATTTTGCAGTATGTTAAGCTGTTTCTCGGTCAAAAACAAAAACTTAAGGCAATCAACCTAACTAGTTTCCCTGGAATTAATGATGTGTACAAATTGGTCACTAATGTTACTGTAGACAGTGAGTTGAGTGCATTTCCTCTTTCTGTAAAAATCACTTAAAATGATTCTTAAACATTTTAGGACTTTTTGGTAAATTCTCCTGATTTATCTGGATTTCTGGATTTATCATTCCTGGAAGAGCAATAGTTTCTGACCAAAATAAAAGTTATTTGATAAAAATATCTCAAGAATTGACAAAGTTATGGTAAATTTAATCTGCTCTGAAGGATTTTCTTCAATACAAACTGAGTTAATTAAGGAATATTGTCATCGAAGACCTCTTGTTTGAGAAAAAAATGGTTGGCCGCATATGATTTTCCTGATTTTAAGTTTGGTCCTGTTGACACCCCTGAACCTGAAATTAGGACTTGCAGCAAGTTAGTAGCATTTTTTCTCATTGTGTAAAAATCATTTATGCAGCTGGAGTGTTATACCATTTACAGTTTTCCTTAAACCTTTTAGGACCTTTTTGACTCCTTAAATTAGGACTTGTAGTGGTTTGATTTCATTTTCTCGTTCAGTTTTCCCACCATCCTATAAGCTTTTATTGAATGAATTGAATGAAGTCTTGTTTCTGCTGTTTTCTATGGAAGTCAGAATTTTAGTTAGTTTATACTAGTTTATTTTAGGTTGTGTAGTAAGTTTTTCCAACTTATGTTAATCACTCTTGACACCTCATTCCTGATGTTATCCATTGCCTTAAGGGTATGAGAGGAGAGAAGCCAGTTTCCAGTTGATGCTGAGCATCTAGCAAGGGAATTACTGGTACCATTTTTATTTCGTCATTGGTATGACCGGGCCTGGGATCGTTAAAGTATGTTAGTTTATGCTTCAGTAACTGTTATTTAGTAGTATGTTGTACATGCACGCTTAGTATTAGTTTTCTACATTTTCAGCTAAAAAGTCATCTGAGAAGAAATCTGCAGGAAAGAGAAGACAACACATCATGATCAGTTACTGCTGGAGTGATAAGGAGATCGTTTTGAAGGTCAGAATTTAGTTTAAATTACTGTAAAAGCACTTAATTTCATTAGTAATAAATTTCATGGAAATTGATGAAAATGCATTTTCATGGGGTCTCAAGTTTTGGGAGTACAAAACATGGAAGGGTAAACCTATGTCCTGTATTTGGGATGTCAATTAATCGTGGGGATTGGATTTCGTGGTAGAGTTCAACAACGAAATCAATGAAAATTCAACTCCCTCGAGAAATAATGATTTTACAGTATAGGACAAAGTCTTTTTGGTGTTTACCAAGGGTGGATTTAAGAGGGAGGGCTGGGGGGGGGGGGGGGCAGAGGATGGTGTATGCCCCTATCTTGAATTTCCGTAGCATACATAATTTATCTTTTGTTAAATTTTCCTATTAGGGGGATCAATATGTACGCCCACACTAACACCAAATCCTGTCTCTGTGTACTGTTCAAAGACACAACATTTTTATATAAATAACACATAGCTTCGAGGGTGACAGTAAAAATGTCAGCCTGAGGAAAGTACTGTTATCCAAGGCCGATGTATATTGATCCGCTTGATCGTAATAGTAAGAATACTACCTGTTTGTCTATGGGAAATTAACATTACGAAAAAAGTGAGGGGTAATAATATCAGATAACCCATAGTGTGGGAGTACAGTTAACCTGTGCCGAAAAAAATTCACGTACCATAATTGTTTTCTTTGAGTTAAACTTGGTCACGATGTTGTCTATAAAATCTATGCCAAGTTTGCAACTAGGTCATTAGGTATATACATTAGGTCATAACAAAAAAAACATATCAGCACTCTAGAGGTCACTTAGGTCTCATTTTTACTTAATCTTTATGAAACCTGGCCTCAATGTGTGTCACTGTAAAATCTAGGTCAACTTTGTAAGTGGGTACCTGGGGGTAAAAGAACTACCGGTAGGTCAACATATGTACTTTAATTATCACAGAAAACTTTGCTAACACTCTAGAGGTCATATATTTTACCTAATCTTTATGAAACCTGGTCACAATGTGTGGAATCAGCGAAATCTAGGTCAAGTTTGCAACTATGACATCTAGGGTAAAAATGTAGGTATACAGGCTATAATTTATCATACAAAAGGTCGAGGTGATTTTTTAGACATCGTCTTTATGAAACCTGTTAAAAAATTACCAATTTTACCTAAATTGCACAATGCCATCCTCAGGCGAGTGCTTTAGGGCCAGTGTTATTTCTCTGTTACCAATGGTTGGATTTCAACAAAACTTTGCGTGACCGATAAGCACCAAGACTAGTTGTGCATTTTGTTGGCACATATTGGTCAGATCACTTTTAATGGAGTTATGGCCATTTGTTTTTTTACACTAACAAATTTTGCATTACTTATTATTACAAGTCTAGTTGTGCATACTGTCGGAGCACATTGGAGGCACTTGTGCCAAACAGTAATTGAGTGTATTAATCACATTCAGTGATATTTCTTGTTTCTTTTTGCAGATCTATGAAAAACTGAGCAATGAGGGATATCAAATCTGGATTGATGTCAACAATATGGGTCAGTATGGTAATCTGTTAGATGGAATGGCTCTAGCTATAGAGGATGCTTATACAGTGCTCATATGCTTCTCTGAGAAGTACAAGAACAGTCAGAACTGTCGGACAGGTAAATGTTGGTGTTATGTGCTTGTCATTAAGTTCTCTAGCTATAATTGAGGATGCTTATACAGTGCTGATATGTTTATCTGAGAAGTACAAGAATAGTCAGAACTGTCGTACAGGTATATGTTGGTGTTCTGTGCTTGTCATTTTGCTCTTTCATCATATTTTAGACAAACATTCTTCTGATATGCCTTAAAACCTTGAAGCTTGTCAGAAACCAGAAAAAGCACAGAAATGTCACATACATCACTAGAAAGAGCATTAAAATTTGCATAGCCTGCACTATATAAAAGTGAAAATAACGAAGGGGTACTTACCAAGAATCGAACCTAGGTAACCTAGAGGTAGTCTTATGTGTATCACTGCTGTATACTGGGAACATTAAAGAACCATAGAGTCTACTCTCAAAGAATGAAGGTATCACACCTTGGCCAGTTTCCTTGTATCCCAAAACTTTCTATTCCCTGAAGGTCCGAGGTCATTGTCTAATTTGGCAGGGGGGGGGAAGCACTTACAGCTGTCTTAGTCAAACAAAAACAAACAAACATATGGCTAAAAACATTTAACATGGCTTCCTTGAATATCTGTGCTTATCCATTGTCCAATCAGAGTTGTTATTTTAACTAGTCAAAACATTCTTACGGTACGAGAGGTGCCCCACTTATATTTGAACACCGTTGAATATCCGATATTATATCAAATCATATTGCAAACAGACCAAAAAGTGAGTACATATGTCACCTGACACATTATTTTACGCGGTTTGAAAGAGTTATTTCATTTATATCGGGTTAGCATGAAAATATTGGATATTCAACAGTGTTCAAATATAAGTGGGGCACCTCTCGTAAAATAACGAAAACACACGAGGATTAATTAGTTCCAGGTAAAATGTTTTTAGCTATACTAATATAAAATTCTGTATTATTTCTTGTTATAGAGGCAGATTATGTGTACCAACTACAGAAGAAGATAGTACCACTAAAGATGCAACGAGGATATAAACCTGATGGTTGGTTAGGTATCTTACTCGGAGCAAAACTCTACATCGAGTTTTCACCTCATTATGACTTTCAGTCACAGATGACCAAGTTGAGGGAAAATATTGTAAGTACATATAAGCCAGGGTTGTATTCAATATTGAAATCTTGTTATAAAATATTCCTAATAACAGGAGAATAATGTAAAGAAGTTTTATCACATAAATACCTTGATTTTCCATGTGAGAAGAAATGACGGAACAGTGTACTCCAACACATGTGATAACAAATGTGTGACGTCACCCGCTTTGCGGCGCAAAAACGTAACGTCGTCGGCTTTAATTTGTTATTTCTGAAGTTGAATTGACTCGGTAACTAGGGTAATGTGATAAAAAGAATCCACCACTCGTTGTCTTTGGAATCAAATTGTCGTAAACTTGTGACGAAAACAAATAAGTAATTAATACACTGTGTTTTTTAGACTCTTTAAGAATGTTGATCTCCAAAGACAACTCATGACTGATCCTATATTTATATCTCCTGAAGAAGACCTCTTTTGTTCGAAATATTGAGTAATTTAGAGTGATTTATCAACAAACATTCAATATTGATCTAAATGGAGAATAAGGAGAGCCAATCATATCGCCTGTTACTGACTAAGAGTTTAGTATGGTGTGATCTGATTGGTTGTCCTTATCCTGAAGTCAATTAATATTGATCATATTTAAATGGAGAATAAGGATAGTCAATAATATCGCCTGTAACTGACCAAGGGTTTAATATGGTGTAATCTGATTGGTTGTCCTTATCCTGAAGTCTATTAATATTGATCTTATTTAAATGGAGAATAAGGATAGCCAATCATATCGCCTGCTACTGACCTAGAGTTTAATATGGTGTGATCTGATTGGTTGTTCTTATCCTTAAGTCAAGTAAGATCAATATTGAATACCACCCAAGGATTCTTTTTCAGTTCCTTATACAGCACAACTTCTCTTGATCAACATCCTTTGCGAAACACTAATTTTGGTTGTTGTGTAGAGGTTGATGCTCCGGAGAGGTAAAATGTAAAGTAAATGGTTAGTTCTGGAACAAAATGCTTAAATTACTCATGAGTGGTTGTTGTTAAATAGAAGACCGATCTGGAGAGGTTGCACAGTACAGTAGCAAGTGTAGGGCTCATTATAAAGCATCTTCCACAGAAAAATAATCTTAAAAATCAAGCAGTTTTCCCCAACAATGGAGACTACCTAACTACAAAGTATAAACACATTACCAAATACCAATAATATTATGTCGTTCCCCATAGGTGAAACCAATCATTTTAGACCATACCACATAATGATACCATGGGCGTAGGAGAAGGGGGGGGCCAGGGGGGGCCAGGCCCCCCCAATGTTAGGACAAGGGGGGCCAACATATCGTTTGGCCCCCCCAATAATTCAGACAATTTTCATAATTTTCCATCTAAAATAGTCTTGTAATAGGTAATTCTTGGTTAAAAAGTATAAAATGAAAATTTTCGTGCTCGCTACGCTCGCAAAATGATTTTAATCTATCAAATATGTTATCATGTAGCTGTTGAAAGAGCTACACAAACTATAGAAAGACATTGTAAGATAAACATTGCCCCCAGCTCCTATATTGCTTTGAACTTTGTCATTTCTATGTTAAATTATCCCTTACAGTCTTACTAAACCCCTTAATTCTCAGAATGCGGGCACCTGTGCAATAATTATTAAAAATATTTTCAAAATAAGGACATCATTTTGCTGGATCTTGCAACAAACATGTCTTGTAAAATACCAAATATTTATCTCAGAACACACAGAATGCACCAGATTGGTCCATTGTTATAAAAAAATTCCCGGGGGAGCATGCCCCCGGACCCCCCTACTTGCAATACGAGTTTATGATAATGTTAATCTTTTACCCACTATTTTGACAAGCAAAACAACTTAGTAGATATATCTTACCTTAGTTATGATATACACAAACATTTACCATAAGCTATTAACACTTAATGCAACGACCTAAATATATGTATATTTAGGTCTTTGCTAAATGTGACCCCCCCTATCTCAAAAGAAAATTCGCCCCCCCCTCCCAAATGTTTGGCCCCCCCAATGTTGAAGACGCTCCTACGCCCATGGATACAGGTTTATAGTGTCAAATTGATGGTGGTACTTATTTCGAATTGAGTACTGTAAAAACAGTTAATTTCAATGGGATAAAATTTTGTGGTTTTGGAGAAAAAGGCCATTTTGTGGGGACATAATTTTAAGGATTTCGGATTTCATGAAAAATGGCAAGGTAAAAAATTCACACAAATTGTCATAAATCATTCAAAATAAAAAAGATATGATATAATAATTGTTTTATTACATGTTGATATATGCAAGTAAACTTCCCAAAAAGCCAATCTTATAATTGTCTGAACTTGAAAGCAAGTATGGCTGCCACTGTAAACTAGACATAATTATTGGTATAATCATTTATTGGGAATTTAATTTCGTGGTTAAGGTCAACCACGAAATCCATGAAATGAAATTCCCATGAATATTAATTATTTTACAATATCTCATTCTATAATGTACTAGATCACTTTATAAGGTAAAGAACCACCCAAATGCCTATGTGGACCAAATGGTGATACACTCAAGTAGTCCTTAAAAAACTTTGGCTTGCCTGTTAATGGGGATATTTCTTGACAAGTGTGCACTGTAGTGATTAAATTGAGTTTAAATGCATTGAAAATATGCATGTTATGTAGTGAAACTGGTAAATCTGGATTATTTTGGTGTTCTTACATTGATACCAAAGTGAAAGTAGAATAGGGTAAAACCCGGATTGAATCAGTCCGGACATGTGTAAAAAAAGGTAGACCATGTTTGATGGACAAAAATTTTCTTAGAAGATACATGATCCCCCTTTTTTATTGTATTATTTTGAAGCTCAAAGAAACTTCTTAAAAATGTTATATGTCTTCCTGCTGGCCATAGACTACAAGATGTAAAAATTTGGGGCCTACTATTGTAACTTTACATTGAACTAAAGAGCAAATTATTTGGTGGTTTCTAACCTATAACATATATTTATTATTTATAGTTTGAGTGGAAACAAAATTTTACCCATGTTTCTATTTGTGTATTTGCTAATCCTTCTATTGTAAGATACCTGATGACCGGGTGGTCTCCCCTGATCCAGGGCCAGTAGTCTCCCCTGAAAAAACTGATAGTACAACATCTTCATCTACACAAAGTTCGTACAAGAAAGTTGTAGATTGGACAAAGAAAGATATCGATGATTGGATAAAACAAAGCAATCTAGAGTGAGTACTGCAGTTTTAAACTATGTCACCCACATATACTGGCAAACATAACAACTCCTATGATTATAAGTCCCCTGCCGGTTTTTTAACCAGAGGGGACTATAGGTTTGCCCTCTGTCTGTCCGTCAGTCCATCGGTCAAACAATCTGGATCCTGAGATAACTGAAACAGTTTCCAAGCTATATTTATGAAACTTGGTATGTGGATAGGGGGCAATGAGGGGATTA
This sequence comes from Spisula solida, assembly GCA_947247005.1. NCBI lineage: Eukaryota > Metazoa > Mollusca > Bivalvia > Venerida > Mactridae > Spisula > Spisula solida. The sequence goes on from OX365951.1 coordinate 22,734,127, forward strand.
TTCACGTCCAAAAATATTTTGATTCCAACAAAAATTGTGGTTGCTATGGCAACAGAAACATTGAAAACGGCTTCAAACTGGTAAGGGACTCCTGTATTGCTTGCAATTCTTAATGACTTCTAAATAAGGATAAAATGGTGGTCAAGCAGATAACACTCTTGACTAAGGATCAAGAAGTCCCTGGTTTGATTCCTGGCCAGGGTACATGGTCATTCTGAAACACTTTTCTAACAAACTAAGATGAACTGGCAGGTAACTCAGAAGCAGCCTGAATCAGTGCTGTACACTGGGTGCATTAAAAAACCAAGGCTTTTATTCAGAAAGAGCTAGAGTAGCGTATCTGGATTCCTTGTATCTTTCAACCATACTGACAACTTTCTAAGTCAAACAAAAACAAATAAACTAACTAAAGTTATTGTTAAATACCTGACATGATGTTTAAGACAATTATACATGTTATATGACAGTAAATTGTTTCCAGCTATATATTGCAACATTCACTTAAAATAATGTTTGAGGTAGAAGAGTGATCCCCCCTGATGCTCAATATTTTTTGTTAGTAAATTGAACATGTTCACCTTTGTACATAAGTAAACAGATGCTCATTTGTTGAATAATTTAGCCATTCTTTGACTCCAAGTCTGTTTAAGCTTAAACTAGTTGTGCTATAACCTAGATTGATGTACCAGCACAGCAGTGTTTTATTTATCTGACCATGTGGACTGCAAGTATCTGGTTAAAGGTGCCAGGAAGCTGTGAATCGGTGCTACACTGGGCACATTAAATAACCAGACTGTCTATTTTAAATAAGAGCTAGACGCACTTCTTCAGTGCCGGACATGCCTGTATCTAATGTCTCTCTCTCACTTCAGGGGCTTTCTCGCTGTCTGTCCCTCTGGTCAGATCATGCTGTATTTGCACTAGAAGAGGATGCATCTGCGCCATTGTGGCTGCAACACTATATGTAAAGCGCCAATGAACGTGTATTAGCATAAAAAGGGCGCTATATAAATCTGGTATATTTATTTATTTTTAAATTATTGTTTCATTTATAGGGCCAGTTCTTTCAAGGTTTTAAAGAGAGCTACAGGAGAGCATCTTGCCTTCTTGTACAGGGTAATGATGAAGGTGAGTGTGCCTTAAACTATCTATGATTATGCTCTCTATCTTTTCATGAGGGGGTATATTGCTTTGCATCTGTTGATCAGCAGTTCATTTATCGATTGGTCTGTCCGTTGGTGGACTGAACAGTTTTTGTTCATTAAATAAAAAATGCTTGGACCTGGGTTCCTCAAATATCAGTCATAGAAGTTTGTCAACAACAGTAAACGTCTCAGATTTATTTTGAGGTCAGCAGGTCAAAGGTCATTGTGACCTTCACCAGTATTATTTTGCTGCCGTGGGACGTACCTGTTTTACATATATCTCTTACAGAAAGTCTTTCTTATTTTACAGTCCAATCAATGTAACCATTCACCTGAATTGAAGTGTTACCTGAATTATGTTTATTTATCCCCCCCCCATCTTTGATGAGGAGGTATATTGCTCTGCACATGTTGGTCTGTTGGTAGGTAGGTCTCTCATTAGACTAATTGGTTTCCGTTAAAGAACTCAAGAACGCTTTGCCCTTGGATCTTCAAACTTTACATGGAGGTTGGTCATCAATAGTAAATGCCCCCTATTGATTTTTAGGTCAGTAGGTCAAAGGTCACTTGACCTTTACCATTTCTGCAGTGTAAAAGTAAGCCTTTTCATTAGATGAAGTGTAAAAGATCAGCCTTATCAATAGATGCAGTGTAAAAGTCAGTCTTATCATTATATGCAGTGTAAAAGTCAGCTTGTAGCTCTCTGTTACATTTGCAATGTGGATTTTGAGGAAAAATTAATTTACCAAGCCTATTTCAGTATCTCTATACTGGTATATCTAAGCCAAGCTAGATGCTGAGTCACCCTTTTGGGCATCTTGTGTAGATTACTCGGATGAGCGATCTAGGTCCATCTTAGGCATCTTGTTACCATATTTGATTAATTTCAGTCTCCAGATACATACTACCGATGGCTTGAATCCAAGTTGGAGTTGAAGACATTAGATGATTTGATGAAGTTTGATAAGGCTTTACGTTCACTTGGACCTCTAGTTTCACTTTAACCCTCTACGTTACTCGGACCGCTAGTTTCACTTTAACCCTCTACGTTCACTCGGACCGCTAGTTTCACTTTAACCCTCTACGTTACTCGGACCGCTAGTTTCACTTTAACCCTCTACGTTACTCGGACCGCTAGTTTCACTTTAACCCTCTACGTTCACTCGGACCGCTAGTTTCACTTTAACCCTCTACGTTACTCGGACCGCTAGTTTCACTTTAACCCTCTACGTTACTCGGACCGCTAGTTTCACTTTAACCCTCTACGTTCACTCGGACCGCTAGTTTCACTTTAACCCTCTACGTTACTCGGACCGCTAGTTTCACTTTAACCCTCTACGTTACTCGGACCGCTAGTTTCACTTTAACCCTCTACGTTACTCGGACTGCTAGTTTCACTTTAACCCTCTACGTTACTCGGACCGCTAGTTTCACTTTAACCCTCTACGTTCACTTGGACCTCTAGTTTCACTTTAACCCTCTACGTTCACTCGGACCGCTAGTTTCACTTTAACCCGGCTCACTATGGTGATATGTTTTGGTGCTTCAACCCCAGTCTGCTGTGTGAGGATGGTTCCAGGACTGGTTGGCCCAGTGTCAGGATTATGTGATTGTGCATTCAGGGATCTAACTAGTAGGCCACTCAATAATTTATTTATTCTGGGCTTGGAATTACAATCATGAATACTTACACTCAGCACTTTATACTCCAATATTGAAAATGTAATATAATGAACCATTACTTGTCATAGATTGCAAATCTAGTTATGGATATGTATAAACTTGTTACGAGTGTTGAAAATAGCTTACAAATACACTGAATTACACTAGGAAGTAAGTCAAAAATAATATTAAGTACCAGTTAAACAGTACAACTCTTTGCTCTCACAAATACTATGAACCTCGCAAGAGGGAATTTCAATATTTGAGTGCTAAGTGTAAGTATTTGTTGTAATTCCTGGCCCTGGTCTTATACTATTGTTATTTATACTATTGTTAATGTTATGATATTGTTGATGTGTATTGTGCCAACATAAAATGACTTTGTGTTAATAATCCTTAGTGCCATATTAATATTATCCAATAATGAATAGTTACAATAGGTTTACTTCTAGAATCCAATGCAAATCAAAATTGGGGGCATATAGATCTCCTAATTAGATCTCTAATTGACATCATAACAGCCATTAAATGATATTATTTTTGGTGTTGTTTGTATTCTGTAAACCAACAAATTATTTCGTGTGATTTAAGTTCGCGAGTGGTATGAATCTATGAAGTTAAGTTAACTACAAGACGTTCCAAACTTGAAAAGTTTCCTTTTTTTAATGGAATGTTCACATGGCTGTATTAAGTATAACATATACAAGGGGCATTCTGAATGTTCTGATAACTGAGCGATAACTTTACATTGGTATGTCAGATTTTTTTAAAGTGAACATTTTCTGTATTACAGAATGAAATAATAATTCCTTTCGAGTACATGTATGATTTTTTCAATTTTACATTTATTGGTTACCGTAGATGATCGCATATTATAATAATAAAATTTCCAGAACTTGTTTCATATAAGTTGATACCAATTGACAAATTATGATAGACTCTCTATGTACAAATGTAAATTGCAAATTTTAAAGTATGCTTTCATGCAAAAACTATCACTACACAAGATTTAAGGAATTTTTTCAAGTATGCATGAATAATGAAAATTTTGATTATGATGGACACAATGTGCTATAATTATGTGGATTATGTGCTATCCAGAATTTTTTCCATGTTGCACATTGCTTATTCAGTACCCCCTGTATTAACTACATTTATTGTGATATTTTATGCTTGGTGTTTTAGCCAAAGTTTTATATGTATTTTGTGTTTTCAAATCAGTAGTATGAAATCAGTGTTTGATTCTCAAATTTTAGGATGCTAATTATGTCATGAATGTAATTATGGAAAAAAACATACATGCATTGCCTTTAAAGGGGCTGCCTCACAGATCAGGCTAAAAAAGTATTTATGTAATAGAAAGCCACCAGCGGTTGCTTTATGAAAGATTCATGACAAATAAGCAATTTAAACCACTCTTGATATTGCGCACTCGGCATTTTTTACTTTTTAAAATAACGCCGACTTTCCTTTCAAAATGCTTTGTGAATTATGTAATTCACAAATAATCAAACAGTAACTTCAACAAACTACAGTGTAAACATCAGTGGTTTATTTGGTTCGTTTTGCAATTTGTTTTCTTCAAATACAAACAAATTTCAGGCAATTTAAGTGATAGTAGTGTTAATTCTATAGGGTATTAAATGTAAAAATGCGAAATAACTACAAAATACCTATGTTTTGCAAGTTGTTTTTAATGTCAGTGTGGTTGTTTATGGCATATACATGTACAGGCAACTATACCAGAATTACGCGAATATTTGACAATTTTATTTTATATTTGCAATAAACCTATATGTGAGGCAGTACCTTTAAATCATATTTTATTCATAAATACACATTTCTATGCAAACAGTGATTTATAAATTGATGGCTTTGCAAAAGTGCCAATTTCATTATTACAGTATTTTTTATAAAATCACAACTATATATTTTGTATTTGTTGAAATTGAGATGCTTTATGCATTCCCATGACAACTGTGATATTTGTTTTGTTTAAATATGTTGAGCTCTGTGGTACTTGTTAAATAAATACGAAAATATGTTTTATACCTTTTTTGTATTAATTTGCTCATTTGTGATAATCACCAAATCATAGTACTACAGGGTAATTGTTCCCCCTAATATATAAACTTTTGTGCTCATAGAACTGCTGTTGTCTATACGTCTGTCCATCTGTGTCCTTCCATCTGTGCCTGTCCATCTGTGTCCGTCCATCTGTGTCTGTCCATCTGTGTCTGTCCATCTGTGTCCATCCATCTGTGTCTGTCCATCTGTGTCTGTACATCTGTGTCTGTCCATCTGTATCTGTCCATCTGTGTCCGTCCATCTGTGTCTGTCCATCTGTATCTGTACATCTGTGTCTGTCCATCTGTGTCAGTCCATCTGTGTCTGTCCATCAAAGAGTCTGTCCATCTGTGTCTGCCCATCTGTGTCTGTACCTCTGTGTCTGTCCATGTGTGCCGGCCATCTGTGTCTGTCCATCCGTGTCCCTCCATCCGTGTCCCTCCATCTGTGTCTGCTCATCAGAGTCTGTCCGTCTGTGTCTGTCCATCCGTGTCCCTCCATCTGTATCTGCTCATCAGAGTCTGTCCATCTGTGTCTGCCCATCAGAGAGTCTGTCTATCTGTGTCTGCCCATCTGTGACTGTCCATTTGTGTCTGCCCATCTGTGTTTGTCCATCTGTGTACATCCATCTGCATCTGCCCATCAGAGTTTGTCCATCTGTGTTTGTCCATCCATTTGTGTTTGTCCAAATGTGTCTGTCCATCTGTGTTTGTCCATCTGTGTCCATCCATCTGCGTCCGTCCATATGTGTCCGCCCATCAGTTTGTCCATCTGTGTTTGTCAATCCATCTGTGTCTGTCCATCTGTTTCTGCTCATCAGAGTCTGTCCATCTGTGTCTGCCCATCAGAGAGTCTGTCTATCTGTGTCTGCCCATCTGTGTCTGTCCATTTGTGTCTGCCCATCTGTGTTTGTCCATCTGTGTACATCCATCTGCGTCTGCCCATCAGAGTTTGTCCATCTGTGTTTGTCCATCCATTTGTGTTTGTCCAAATGTGTCTGTCCATCTGTGTTTGTCCATCTGTGTCCATCCATCTGCGTCCGTCCATATGTGTCCGCCCATCAGTTTGTCCATCTGTGTTTGTCAATCCATCTGTGTCTGTCCATCTGTTTCTGTCCATCAGAGTTTGTCCTTCCATATGTGTCCGTCCGTCAGTGTTTGTCCATCTGTGTTTGTCCATCTGTGTCCATTCATATGTGTCTGTTTGTTCCAGAAGTAACCATTTACAGTAACTATACATTTTACTTTGCCAGAGCAACAACCTCTGTAGAACAACCATTCCGTGTTTCCCAAAGGTGGTGCTCTAGAGAGGTTGTACATGTATTCATACACTTGTTAACGCAACACAAAGACGTAATCAACTATTATGATTAGTCTTTGAGTGTCAATATTTTGTTTATTTTTACTACCGGTACATGTATCTTGTTTGTTTATCCCTTTAGTGCCATACCCTTTGGAAAAAAAAGAAAAATATGTTTGTACTTTAGATTTTGGTTATATATTTATATTTAATGTTGTAAATGAAATTAATTAATTTTGTAGACCTTTGAGTAGGAAATATACAGCTGAATAATCAATATGTCTTTGTTATGAAATTTTAGTTGAAGTTGATCATCAAAATCTGAAGTTATTTATAGAATACTTCAGTCTGCAGCCTCAAATCGGTCTGTTCTATCTGCAGGCTTCAAGGTGACGTCTGATTGGTTTGGTCTGACACTAGAGGTCATATTTTGACCAAATATGTATAAAACTTTGTCACATTGAACATCTTAACAAAATCTAATTGGGGCATCTGGGGTAAAATCAAGGTCAAATGAAACCATTGAAAAACGAAAACAATGTGTAGCCACTTGAGGTCACAATGTTGGTGTAAGCTTTATAGATATCTAGGTCAAGTATGAATAAGGGTCATCTGGGGTCAAAAACTTGTTGACTAGGTCAACTCATGTGTATGCTATAAGCACTTTATTTTCACTGGATCTTCAAGAAAGTTGGTCAAAGTTTTTGTTTAGATGGAATCTAGGTTAAGTTTTAATATAGGTCATCTGATGTAAAAAACAAGGTCACTGATTAAGACAATATGAAAACCTTGTACATGCTATAGAGGCTGCATTGTCTTGAATCTTAGTCAGAAATTGTAAATGGTTGCTCAGGTCACCATAGGGGTCAGCATGTACTGCTGACAGGTGAGCAACCTAGGGTCCAATGTTTGGTTCACAACTATTGTAATGTCCGATATATGCTGGAGTCTGACAAATAGTTGGACAGACAGCACAGTGAAAATACTTCCATTCACCGCCCACTTCCTCACATGTACCGACCACTTCCAGACATGCACCGCCCACCTCCAGACATGTACCGCCCACTTCCACACATGTACCGCCCACCTCCAGACATGTACCGCCCACTTCCAGACATGCACCACCCACCTCCAGACATGCACTGCCCACCTCCAGACATGTACCGCCCACTTCCTCACATGTACCGCCCACCTCCAGGCATGTACCGCCCACTTCCAGACATGCACCGCCCACCTCCAGACATGCACCGCCCACCTCCAGACATGCACTGCCGACCTCCAGACATGTACCGCCCACTTCCACACATGTACCGCCCACCTCCAGACATGTACCGCCCACTTCCACACATACACTGCCCTCTTCCACACATGCACCACCCACTTACACACATGTACCACCAACTTCCACACATGCACCGCCCACTTCCACACATGTACCGCCCACCTCCAGACATGTTCCGCCCACTTCCAGACATGCACCGCCCACCTCCAGACATGCACTGCCCACCTCCAGACATGTACCGCCCACTTCCACACATGTACCGCCCACCTCCAGACATGTACCGCCCACCTCCAGACATGCACTGCCCACCTCCAGACATGTACCGCCCACTTCCACACATGTACCGCCCACCTCCAGACATGTACCGCCCACCTCCAGACATGCACTGCCCACCTCCAGACATGCACCGCCCACTTCCACACATGTACCGCCCACCTCCAGACATGCACTGCCCACCTCCAGACATGTACCGCCCACTTCCACACATGTACCGCCCACCTCCAGACATGCACTGCCCACCTCCAGACATGTACCGCCCACTTCCAGACATGTACCGCCCACTTACACACATGTACCACCAACTTCCACACATGCACCGCCCACTTCCACACATGTACCGCCCACCTCCAGACATGCACCGCCCACCTCCAGACATGCACCACCCACTTACACACATGCACCACCAACTTCCAGACATGTACCGCCCACTTCCACACATACACTGCCCTCTTCCACACATGCACCACCCACTTACACACATGTACCACCAACTTCCACACATGCACCGCCTACTTCCACACATGTACCGCCCACCTCCAGACATGTACCGCCCACTTCCAGACATGCACCGCCCACCTCCAGACATGCACCACCCACTTACACACATGCACCACCAACTTCCACACATGTACCGCTCACTTCCACACATGCACCGCCCACTTCCACACATGCACCGCCCACTTCCACACATGCACCACCAACTTCCACACATGCACCGCCCACTCCCACACATGTACCGCCCACTCCCACACATGCACCGCCCACTTCCACACATGCACCGCCCACTTCCACACATGTATCGCTCACTCCCACACATGTACCACCCACTTCCACACATGCACCGCCCACTCCCACACATGCACCGCCCACTTCCACACATGCACCGCCCACTCCCACACATGCACCGCCCACTTCCACCGCCCACTTCCACACATGTACCGCCCACTCCCACACATGTACTGCCCACTTCCACACATGTACCGCTCACTCCCACACATGCACCGCCCACTTCCACCGCCCACTTCCAGCCTTAGCTTGGCCAATAATATAGAGCATGGACACTCATTACACAATAAATAACTACAAGAATGGCATGTTTGCTTCATATTTTATTTTCAAGATATGACTGTCAATATTGACTATGTGAGATATGTAAGATAATAAGAGACATGAAAAATACTGAAAAATCATTTAATTTTAATGGGACAAAATTAAGTGGTTTTGGTGAAAAAGACCATTTCATGGATTTCAAATAGCAAAGTCAAAATTCAAACAAATGATCAGAAATCATTCAAAAATCAAATAGACATAAATTTTTTTTATTACATGTTAATAAATGTGCAAGTTAACTTCCCAAAAAACCTAGTCTAATACCTAACTGCACTAAAGTATGGCAGCCACTGCAAACTTGACATATTTATTGGTATATTATAATTATTCATTGGGATTTAATTTCATGGTTGAGGTCATCCACAAGAATAAATACCCCAAGAATAATAATGCTTTTACAGTATGAGATATGTTAGATATTAAGAGACATGAGATTATCCTTAATATGTTGTCGAGTGTTCACCGATCTTTGTCCTGATTATAAGTGTTTCTATATATGGATCATTTTTACATGACTTTTGTATGTCACTTTTCCACATTCAAAGATGTTGCATACACTTCTGAAGATTATAACTAATATGTCAGAAATATTTATAAACAATACCATAAGAAAATATTTTAAGATAATCTATTTATAAAAGATGAAATATAACAAGAGCCGTCACAAACGGGTGATGCTACCCAAACAGGTGTATTTTAAGATAATCTATTTATAAATTAAAGATGAAATATAACAAGAGCCGTCACAAACGGGTGATGCAACCCTAACAGGTGTTAATCTCAAATGGATGTCACACTTTTCGAGTTATGCTCCGGTCAAGCATTCATTTACATAGAAAGGGAGATAATTAAACAACTCAGCAAGGTAGAGTTATAGTTCTTAGACACTGCACGTGACCTGAATGGTCTGTATCATTATGAGAAGTTTTAATCAAAGGCTATCAATAGTTTAAGTTATGCTCTGGACATAAGTGTGACAGACAGACGGACAAAGCGGCGACAATATGCTTCCCTTTGGAGGAGCATAAAAATATCACAATGGCTTTATAGAAACTGGAATGATGCATTTTTGAAACTACTGTAAATAGATTTATATACATCTAAAAACAAGTCGACAAAAACACAAAGGTACCCTTTGACAAGTGAGTATAATAATGGTCTAATATAATATATAGAAATAATTATTAATATGTACAATAACAATAAATTACTAATCTATATCAGCAGTATTTTCATATACAGGGTGTTAAAAAAGTTTGTTCTCAAAATTTAAATTCACACTAAATTTCATCTGAGCTTTGTATGCAGAGTGCATTTTTTATTTCTCACACTAGTTACTGCATTTAATGCTCGAAATATTAGAACAATGTTAGAACTCTCTGAAATTTAACCTGAAAAGTTGACATTCTCCTGACGTCAGAAATATAAACTATTGAAATTCAAACAGTGAGAACTTTTTTAACAACCTGTATATACCAGATCATTTCAATAACCTTGATAATAATAATAATTATCATAGAGGTCAAATGCCATTTAAAGGCCTTGAAATAGAGGCCAAAGTTTTGTTTTGATGACCTTGAAATTAAGGTCAATGTCCTGTTTCAATGACCTTGACACGAAGGTCAAAGTTCAATATCAGCAGTATACATGTATGTAACTATAGTTTTACTAAATACATGGTGAAGAAGAATAGAAGATCAAGATATAAACTACGAGTGCACCAAAAGAGTTATCCATACTACAAGAGTGAAATGATACATAATTATACAGGGTGTTAAAAAAGTTTGTTCTCAAAATTTAAATTTGTACTGAATTTTATCTGAACTATGTAGGCAGTGTACAATTTTAATTTCTTACACTAATAGCTTCATTTAATGCTCAAAAGATTAGAACAATGGAAAAACCTCCTGGAATTTGACCTGAAAAGTTTACATTCATTTGACGTCAGAAAAATAAACTATTGAAACTTAAACATTGAGAAGAAACTTTTTTAACACCCTGTACACATATAAATCTAAGAAACAAAAAATGCATAGCCTTTATTTGCCAGTCAGCTTTATACTGAAATATGGCAGGCATATATTTGTGCCCCCACCCGGATTTGAACCCGGGTTGCCAGATTAGATGGCAAGCACGCTAACCATTGAGCTATGGAGGCCATACAGAATTGCAAATAAAACAACAAGGAATGACTTAAAGAGTGATGAAGTAACAGGAAAACACTGTCTAAAATTTATCATCATAAAGAATATTGATCCCTTTAAATAAATGTATGTTTACATTTAGTTAGGCTATAAACTCTATAAAATTTTTCCCCTCAGACTAAAATGTACACCGCCAAATCTGGAGGTCTCCAGCAGTAGGAAGTTCTGGCACTAGAAGTTCTTTTGACAAAAATTTATGTCTCCCACAAAAGTGCTGTTACTCTGGCAATTATCATCAAAACTAAAATTCCTGACAATATGCACCACTACCAAACATTCGTGTGAAGTTTCATTGAAATCCTTCCAGTGTTTAAGGAGAGCAAGCGTGGAGAAACTTTGAGATACCCACCCATCCAGACATCCAACAACAAATCAATGTTTCCACCACTATATAGAGAGACATAGTAATTGTATGAAAACATTTGCCATTGTTTTGTACAGCTGTTTGAGTGTGAAACATATAAATGAAGAAAGAGTTAAACTCCCATAGCTGAAATAGGTCCAAAAACATTAAACAAAATCTCTTTAACTATGTGTTCAGGCCCCGATCTCCCGAAATATCTCAATCTGAGCTCAAACTCCATTCAAATTTTGTCACCTTTCATTTGATAAGTTTTCATGCAAATTTGTTCTCTAAATTGGTGAAACAAAACAGAAACATTATTCCTATGAGTTTATTAGTAAAACTTGAGAGCTCAAGCTTCATATTGATCTCCAATTCAGACTCCGATTTGAGCAAAATCTCAGTTTGAGATGATATTGAAACTTGAGATGCTTTGGGAGATCAGGGCCTGGTGTAAAGGACAAACTCAATGACTGTCTTAATTTGGAATCAACAATCAATGGTGAAAGAATGAACATTTATTAACTGTTTAGAAAACCACTTTAATAAAGTTTCCACCATAATTATGTTTTCCATTTAACTGGTTCTTTGTTAAAATTCCACTTGGTGACTTAACTGTGCTTTCTATTTTAAAGTCTACAGAGACGTTATCATCATAGCAAAATATAATAGTAACACTAATTCCTCAGTTCTGATGTTCCACATTAGCACAAAGGGGAGTAACTCCAGCAGCATTCCTCAGTCCTAATGTTCCATATTAGCTCAAAGGGGAGTAACTCCAGCAGCATTCCTCAGTTCTGATGTTCCATATTAGCACAAAGGGGAGTAACTCCAGCAGCATTCCTCAGTTCTGATGTTCCATATTAGCACAAAGGGGGGTAACTCCAGCAGCATTCCTCAGATCTAATGTTCAATAATTAGCATAAAGGGGAGTAACTCCAGCAGCATTCCTCAGTCCTAATGTTCCATATTAGCACAAAGGGGAGTAACTCCAGCAGCATTCCTCAGTTCTAATGTTCAATAATTAGCACAAAGGGGAGTAACTCCAGCAGCATTCCTCAGTTCTAATGTTCCATATTAGCACAAAGGGGAGTAACTCCAGCAGCATTCCTCAGTTCTAATGTTCCATATTAGCACAAAGGGGAGTAACTCCAGCAGCATTCCTCAGTTCTAATGTTCAATAATTAGCACAAAGGGGAGTAACTCCAGCAGCATTCCTCAGTTCTAATGTTCCATATTAGCACAAAGGGGAGTAACTCCAGCAGCATTCCTCAGTGTTCTAATGTTCAATAATTAGCACAAAGGGGAGTAACTCCAGCAGCACTCCTCAGTTCTAATGTTCCATATTAACACAAAGGGGAGTAACTCCAGCAGCATTCCTCAGTTCTAATGTTCCATATTAGCTCAAAGGGAAGTAACTCCAGCAGCATTCCCCAGTTCTAATGGTCCATATTAGCTCAAAGGGAAGTAACTCCAGCAGCATTCCCCAGTTCTAATGGTCCATATTAGCACAAAGGGGAGTAACTCCAGCAGCTCCTGCCTGACCCTCCGTGGTGGACTGTTTGCTGTTAACTAAATTCTTCAAGCGATCAAGATGGACCAATGCCCTGTTGATGAAACATAAAATGATAATTGAATATAAAATACAATCTTGTTTAAATCAGACCCTAACATTTGCTCCATTCCTTTATGCTGTTAGAGATCTGACTACATGTACACTCAGTAAGAGGTCATGTGCAAATGACCTCTCTGGCGCACAGCGACGTCAGGTAGCCTCAGCAGATTCACTGCTTTTTCAGATTTGTGAAAGAAGCAATTTGATTGGATGACGTAAAGTTCACATTGACATGACCCCATACAGTGTCGTGAGATCCTATATCAGTGTAAAGTAGTGAAGGGTAATAAGGGTCTGATTTTAATGAGATTGATATAAAATATAAGCTGTACATAAAAGGCATGGTTCTGATTAAGCTGTGTATTGAAGCTTCCAGCTGGTTAGGATCTAAATAGTTGTTCATGGGAGGAGATAGTTGTGCAATACCTTAGACTAGCCAATCTCACAGTAGAGCATACACTGGAATCAACACGGGAACAGGGTGGCACATTAGTTAAGTGGATAACTACAGATCTAGAGGTCCCTGGCTTGATTCTCGGCCCGGGCTCTTTGACATTTCTTTAACGCTTTTCAGTGTTTCTGACCGAAGGAGAGATGAATTGGTTGGTAATCCAGAGGTAGTCTCACATGTATCTAGACTGTACACTGGGCATGTTGAAGAACCAAAGAGTCTATTCGAAAAGATCTAGGGTATTGCACAACTATCTCCTCCAGTTTTCCAGATTATTCAAGAATAGCAGGACTCCGGCTATAGTCATGAGTTTCACATGTGGAGAAGTACTGTGATTAGATGCAGATGGAATAGCAAACGAGTTTTGGCTGATAAATCCAGGAAAACATCAGATTTTTATCTTTACAACCACAGAACATGAGTAACAAAAGCTGTCAAATCATTAATATCAAGGTATTTCGGCCATGTCGTAGATGATCAGGCATCAAGTGGTATAGTAAAGAGATTTCAACCTGATACTTGACTAATAAGCATAATTTAAGAGTTGATATTTTGTCTACATTAAATTTTATAACCCTGGGGAGTACCACAAAGACGCTTGAGGTGTAATACAATTACAAATCTAAAAGACCAACATTGCAGTCTTTGCTCGCGGAAATTGATACAATTGTATATTCAACGCAAGAACCTTGTAACATATTCATACATAAAGGCAAGGATCATGTTAATATCTTCATACTATATATTAACAACAGTTACATTGCAAAAAGTAATACTAACTTTTCTAGATTCTGTCCGCCAGGTTCACCATGGAAGTCATAGCCATGTAATGAAGGTATTTCACCAGATTTTTTATCCTGTTTACCGTCCTGTCTATCCACCGGTACTTGTATACCTAGATTGGCCGCCTCAGCTCTCAACTTGTGGACCTGTTACAATACATCATAATATATCACTGGTATCGTTGGGTTTTTCTGACCTGTCGCAGGTCATCTGTCTGACCAGTCTATTTCATATACGGCTTACTTGAAGCTGTCGCAGGTCATCTGACCGTTAGTAATGATAAAAGCCTATTTCATAAACGGCTAACTTGAAGCTGCGGCAGGTCATCTGACCGTTAGTAATGATATCAGCCTATTTCATATACAGCTAACTTGAAGCTGTCGCAGGTCATCTGACCGTTAGTAATGATATCAGCCTATTTCATATACGGCTAACTTGAAGCTGTCGCAGGTAATCTGACCGTTAGTAATGATAAAAGCCTATTTCATATACGGCTAACTTAAAGCTGGGGCAGGTCATCTGACTGTTAGTAATGATATCAGCCTATTTCATATACGGCTAACTTAAAGCTGGGGCAGGTCATCTGACCGTTAGTAATGATAAAAGCCTATTTCATATACGGCTAACTTAAAGCTGGGGCAGGTCATCTGACTGTTAGTAATGATATCAGCCTATTTCATATACGGCTAACTTGAAGCTGTCGCAGGTAATCTGACCGTTAGTAATGATAAAAGCCTATTTCATATACGGCTAACTTAAAGCTGGGGCAGGTCATCTGACCGTTAGTAATGATATCAGCCTGTTACACATACATGGACGTTCACATGGAAGTAACTTTAAGCTGTACACATGTTATATTTTTGCAACTGACCACCTCCGTACGCAAACTATAAAATTTTAATTAAAAAACATGATTTGCAAGACATTTACCATTATCAATTAAGCGACTATGATACCCATTTTACTTCATCATCCAATAAATATTCAATGTCAAAAACATGCAACAGGTTAGGTGATAGAGAATAGATTGTTATGTCAATAATATAGGTGTTTTTATTATAATTATAGACGTCATATGTCTGTGTACCTGTGTGGAGAATATATAAAGTAACAAACCCGTTCAGACAGCTTGGTCCTTGATATAAAAAGTTACAAACCCGTTCAGACAGCTTGGTCCTTGATCCTTCATCTTCACTGTCTGTATGGACTGCTTCTTGTTGTAACTTAAATATCATATTCTTCAAACATTCCAAACTACCAGGCTGTGATCCACCCGAGTAATTCTAAATATACACAAATATATATATACTATTATATGTTTGTTTGCAAACTTTTACACCATTTAACATTATGACTTATATTAGACACAGCAAGAAGTTTGTAAAACATGTATGCCCCCATGGCAGCCCAATAGTCAAAAATGGTAAAGATCACAAAGAGCTTAACCTTTGACATACTGACATTTTATAGGCAAGATACCCATGATTTTTTAAGAGAAAATGACCATTCAAACCAAAATCTTGAGGGTCAAAATGTAGCTTTTTGGAGATTTCAAGGGTCAATACCTTTACTCTCCAGTCAAATGGAACCCCTGGGACCAGTATGATTTTTATGACTTTGGTTTAATTTTGTTGCAGTCTGGGGATCAAACCGGAGACTTGTCACACTCAAAGCGGATGCTCTACCCCTGGGCTATGGAGGAAGACTAATTGATAAGTTACAATAGCTATGATGATTATACAAAACCAACCTGTTCATCATCATGTATCTTTGTTCTTTTGTCAACATTTACAGGAGCTTTGCTGAAATATAACACAATTTTAACAATTATAACAATCACAACAACTAAAAGGGTTTTTGACAGAATATCGAATGTCTCCCACGAAGGACCATAACTCCAGCAAAAGTCATCCGACCAAATATTCCTGATAAGAATTATTAAGATTACCACTAGTCTTGGTACTAACTACTCTTAGAAATCTGACCAGTGGTAAGTAAGAACAAGAGAGGACAAACTTTGATACATCTATCCAGACAGACAAACAGACACCCAGCACAAAATCAATTTGTCAACCCTACTGTATGTGGGAGACATAATCATTGTTTATTTTAGACCCACTTGCACAAGAAACACTGCGTGAAATGTATTATGCTTATACATGTAGTTTATACTACTTTATTTCAAGTTGATTGCAAAACATATCCTGTTGCTTTAACTAGCTTATGTTTATCACTCTTGACACCTCATAAGTGGACCATATTGAAAATTGGTCTAGAACCAAATATGTCATTCACAATAAATGAAGTTGTTATTATTATTATATAATTATTATTATTATTCATGAGGTTATTCATAAGCACAAGGGTATAGGAGATGAATTTACACGCGAAATGCAAAATCTTAAGCTTTTGCTAAACATAGGACTATAAAAATGTGTTTGACAAGATAAAACAATTTTGTGGGTTTTGATGAAGACAAAATTAAGCAGGAAAAATCTCTGATTTGGAGATAATCGATCAAAAATGCTTAAACATAATCCTCGACAAATCTCCCCTAGATTATCTATAATCACATACTAGTCCATTTATAAACTTTGAAAAAAATATCAAAGCGAGTCCTCAATAAACTTTACGAAGACAAGCTCAATATTATCTCAACATTCCCTTGGGCCTTATATATAATCACGTTTGTAATCCTAATACACGGCTTCTCAGTTCTGTTAGAGAATCGTACTGTTTTCGTATGGCTTTGACGGAACAGAAAACCGATGTAATGCTTGGTCGGATGTCATGCATCCTGAGTTCCGTCCGATGGAACTAAATAGCGATGCATCAGAATTACTACCATGCCTAGTACTTTTTTTAAAAATAATCAGGGTACCCATAAATATTCTGACACAAAATTTCCTGACTTTTCCCTGATTTTCCCCTGACCACAGAGGTTTTCCCTGACTTTTCCCTCATTTTTCCCTGACCACAGAGGTTTTCCCTGACTTTTCCCTCATTTTCCCCTGACCACAGATTTTCCCTGACTTTTCAAAGCAATCAGTAGTCTGTAAATTTAGAATCAGAACCACCAAAATTGAAAGGTTTTTCCGTATACTCTATACAGATTTGTCTGAATCAATAATAATTACTTGTCCCGGAGTAGTTAATACAAAATCTTTGGTCAATATTGCAAGAAGTTCAGCTTTCATTATGGTTAATCACTTGGGGAGGGGCTCATTTCTGATTTATTCAGCCATGAGTGTATAAGAGTATGATCTAACATTAGTGCAAAAAAGAAGTCTTACATTCATCAAAAATATAAATTAAATATCTTCACTGGTAAAGAAATGCAATGGGACATTTATCAACATACATGTCAGATCTCCAGCATCATGTGTGAGTGATTTGAGATTCAACTCACCCATGATCGGAGGCATTGAAATTGATCAAATCTCACACATTTCTTGGACTAATGGTACCTGACATTTTTTGTTTACTTTATGAAAATGATCACAAAACTAATTTCACAAATATTAGTTTTAATAGCTTCATGAAGCATGTATGGTATTGTCATAAGTAAAATAAGTGAAAACTGCTTATAAACTTCAATGATTTATTCAGCAAAGAAAATCTCTCTAATTTAATGAAATTTCCTGCATTTCCATCAACAATCTCATGCAAAGGGGTGTGGCATGTATGTAACTACATTATTATATATTAAACACTTACTATGAGGCTGTTTTTTCCCAAGGTCTGTCGCCATCTAGTATAATATCAGTGTCCGGTGATCTAGGTCGTCTAGACTTGCCAGGGCTACCAGCTCCTGTAACAGTGCTACCTTGATCACCTGGTGTAAATAAAATGTACTATTTTATCCATCATGATCAACAATTGGGAGTGAGCTGTCGCCTATTTCAAGGAAATTTAAACGGCTACTAGTATTCTATGATGTCTGCAAGGGCTATAAAAATATCTGAAGAGATTAAAAACCTTTTGAGATGTGTGAAGTCATCATTAGTTTGGAAAATATCGTGGCAGAACCACAGGCACATTATCTGAGAGTACCCTATGTGGGTCAAATTATCTGAGAGTACCCTATGTTGGTCAAATTATCTGAGAGTACCCTATGTGGGTCGAATTATCTGAGAGTACCCTATGTTGGTCGAATTATCTGAGAGTACCCTATGTTGGTCGAATTATCTGAGAGTACCCTATGTTGGTCAAATTATCTGAGAGTACCCTATGTTGGTCGAATTATATGAGAGTACCCTATGTTGGTCAAATTATCTGAGAGTACCCTATGTTGGTCGAATTATCTGAGAGTACCCTATGTTGGTCGAATTATCTGAGAGTACCCTATGTGGGTCAAATTATCTGAGAGTACCCTATGTTGGTCGAATTATCTGAGTGAATCCTATGTATTGAGAAGGTAGTACAGCGGCCATGTTTAGCCACAACAGTTAATATGATGTTACGAAAGCTGGTTCCGAGGTTTTCTACAGTTGTCAAAGCAAACAAGGATACCAGTTCCTGTGACGTCATATCCGTTGCAAGCTTATCATGGCTGTTTTACAACCTTCTCTATACAAAGGGTACACTCAGAAAAAATTGAAACCATGTACCTAAGGGCAGAACTTACACTCGTTCCTAGCTCAAAGTCGTGAAAATTTATTGATATTTCTGAATCTTCAAATTTACTAGCAATATCCAGTGTTCGGTATACAGCAGTTAAGAGAAAATGGTCGAAAATGAAGAAACTAGTCAAATATTGAGGATAATTATGGTCTCCATGGAAAAAATGTTTTGAACATGAGAGAAAATGATCGAACATAGAGAACATGGAGTAAATGATGATACCTGGTGTTATAGGAGATGCTCCTGTAATGTCACTACGTCCTGGAGGTGCTATACCAGCAAGCAGTGCATCTGTATCTAAACTAGAACATCTCGGCACATTGTCTCCACCATTATATAAAGTGCTGTCCTTGGCTGGAGAACTTAAATTAATATCGTCCTTCATGCGGTCATGGTAACGCTGCAATGTGGCTGTTGTCTTTGATTTCAAGAGGTCAAGTTTCTCTGAGAGGCTTGGTGAGCCTGATCTTTGTTTAGGTTGAGTATTTGCAGATTTTAATGAATCGCCGAGTAAGTCCTTGTACGTGAGTCCTGGAGGCGGTAGAGTATCATTAGCATCACTGTTGTAAGAATTATTCTGAGTATTATTGATAATAGGGAGTGGACGGAGTAAATCATGGAATTCTAACTTTTTAGCGGGCTTTGAAGGTGATACAACACTTGTTATATCGGAATTGTCAATATCATTTACCCAACTTGGAGGAGGTTTAGATACAGTGAAATCACGTTTCTTCCAGTCAGAATCGGACACATCGGATGTATTCATCGTATCTATCCAGCTGGGAGCTTTAGGGGCCGGCACATTGAAGTCAGTGTAATAGTCTGGGATAGGCTTGTCTCTGAGCCCAGATTCAAACATTTTTCTTTCACGTTTAAGAATTGACGGTGAGACAGATCTACTACGTTCTCGGAGACTTTTCCCGGGTGACCTTGACAACCGTGAGGTATTCGGTGAGTCACCAAGTAGGATAGATACATCATCATCATATTTGCCTGCCTCCTGTTTGGAAACGTTGAGTATGTCCATGTTGTCATCTTCAAATTTTACACGCTGAGTAACACGATCTACAATAAACACAATACAATAAATATATTAGAAGGGTTTTGGACAAAAAAATGTACATCTCCAACAAAGGGTCATAACTCTGGTAAAATTCATCCCATCTAAAATTCTGATAATATGCACAGCTGGACTAGGTACCAAATAATCATATTAAGTTTTATGGAAATCCAAAGTACGGTTAAGGAGAACAAGACCAGACAAGTTTTGTGACATCCATCCAGATGTCAATCAATCCAGACAGACATATAGAATAAAATCAGTATGTCTCCTACACTAAATGTGGGAGGTATAATACTGTAAGTTTGTTATATACTAGAGCTGTCACCATTCGGCATACTAATATACCCCCTGCTGGCAAAGGGCCATAATTCTGCCAAAATTCATTGCAGCGCCAATTCCTTTCTTCATGCACATCTATATGTTGAGGTTGTTCATCTGTGAAAGTTTGAGCGAAATCCTGCCAAAACTGTAGGAGAAGTTGCGTCCACAAGAATGCGTCTACGGACAGACTGACTGACTGACAGACGGACAAGCTGAATCCAGTATACCCCCCTTACAACTTGTTGTGCGGGGGTATAATTATTAAACCTCACATGATGAATTTACTTAGCCTTTTTTGAAGTCAGATGGTAACAATTTGTAATGTAATGCTAATATCACATATTTGACATGTTTGACATAACGAAACGTCCCTCATGCGCAAAGCAAGTCAACACGTTTTAGTCATTCTGTTCTGTATCAGTTTCTTCCCTTGTTTCTTAAAAATGACTTTTCTGCAAATGATTTCATTTTTGATACCTGTCTTGTGATTGGTACATCGGGAACAGACAAATCCTTGACACATTTTAATGAATAATTGCATCAGATCTTATTTCTCTATCAAAAACACAACTGCTGGCAATATACTTGTATGAATAGCTTTCAGGTAGCTTAATAAAAGAATGCAATTTAGAAATAATGAATTTTATCGTAAAATAAATTGTTAAGTATGGTTATGAGCTCAGATGCATAGCATTTGCATTGCACTATATTTTCTCTGAACGTAGTTAATCATTTGGCTTAGCTGTGTTTAAACATTAATTCATGCACACTTTAGTTCCCTTTATGTGTTTCATATAAGTAAAGCTGCCGGTTGCGTTAGAATTGCGTTAGAATTGTGTATAAAACACAAATGAATAAAAATATTTTAGGCCAAAATCAACTAATTATGTGGTTCTAGTAACACGCTATAAAAAGGGTAAGTAGGCAGGAAAAACATTTTATTTAAAAGAAAAATATTTTATGGTTTTTGTGCACTGAAAAATTAACGATTTTCAGTGAATTCCAGCACAATGCCAATATTGTATTTATGGTAGGGAAAAAAAGGACGGGGTCAGTCAGGTAACTAAAACCACACTATTAATTTGTTTTGGCCAAGACCTATTACCATTAGGCTGTGCAGTAAAACTTTGTTGAGGTTGTTCAGTTGTAAGGCCCATCATGTCATGAGCAATCTGTAAACTACTTAAAGTCTTTGATCGTCTAGCTCTGGGACGTTTATATCCGTACACATGCTTGCTCTTCCAAGTAGGAACCTTGCCATCACCACCAGCCAAATCTGAATATCCTGTGCTAGGGTCTATGGAGACTAACACATCCGTTGCTAGGCTACCAACTTCACTAGGAACGTTAGATTTACTTGGAAAATCATCAGTGTTGATCTGTCTTATCAAGTCTTGTGATTTGTTCAGTGCATCTTCAACTGATAAAAGAATTCAAATCAGTATTAACAAACACATACCGTAAAATCATTATTTTTTGAGGGCGTCAAAATTTTGTTGATTTCGTTGTCGCATTCGACCACGAAATCTAATCCCAACGATTAATTGTTTAATTGTTTAATATTTATCATTATAATTAACAAGTTATGTGCAACAAATAGAACCAGGTTGATTTCAATATTTTGAAACCGGTTAATCGTTGTTATGAAATCAACCAAACACTATGTAAAATAATTTATTTTCGCGTTGTCAAATTTCCTAAATTTACTGTTCTGGGGTGGTATTCAATATTGATCTTACTTGACTTAAGAATAAGGACAACCAATCAGATCACACCATATTAAACTCTTGGTCAGTAACAGCCCGGGATATGATTGACTATCCTTATTCTACAATTAAATAAGATCAATATTGAGAACCACCCCTGAGAAGTAGTTTGCGAAGTTATATATGTATGTGACTTTTAAACTTCTGTAAGCGCTATTTTCAGCATTCTTATAATTGCGGTTGTTTAAGTTCACGAGCATAAACTTTCCCAAACTTTGCGATCATTAATCCTTCCAGAAAATATATTATATGAACAGTATACAGGGGGCTCAATAATGTTTTCAATATTTCCAATTACCAATATGGAGATGTTGCACCTACTTGACGAGTCTAAGACAATATCAGGATATGTTAGGTACATTGATTCATAGTCCGGAGAATTCGACACGACTCTCGACCTTCTATTAGCATAATTTTACATATGATATATTGTCTATATTTATAATCTTGGTTGTATGTTTTCATAAGTGGAAAGTAAATAATCACATAGAGGCTCGAGATGTAGTACAAACACATATCTTAAGAACTGATATTGCACGATTTGTTCGCGGAAATTGATATATTCAACGCAAGAACCTTGTAATATATTCATGCATAAAGGTCAAGATAATGTCAAATTCTCTGAGTTACATGTATTATACTAGGTGACTATGAAGAACATGGTTAATCAATCCATATAGTTGGTTTCACTGTAAACCTCATTCACATAACAAATGAAACAAGTAATTAAGAATTGCAAGCAATACAGAAGTCCCCTACCAGTTTGAAGCCATTTTCAATGTTTCTGTTGCCATAGCAACCTCAATTTTTGTCAGAATCAAAATATCTTTAGACGTGCATAATCCCCTTATTGGCCCTTATCCACATACATTGTATCAAGTTTGATAAACCTGGCTTGGAAACTGTTTTGAGTTATGGCAGGATCCAGATTTGGGCATACTTTCACTCTTTCTGTCGCCATAGCAACCACAATATTTGTCAAAATCAAAATATTTTTAAACGTACATTATCCCCTTATTGTCCCCTATCCACATACCAAGTTTCATAAACCTAGCTTGGAAACTGTTTGAGTTATGATAGGATCCAGATTTTTTGACGGACTGACTGACTGACTGACTGACTGACTGACTGACTGACTGACTGACTGACTGACTGACTGACTGACTGACTGACTGACTGACGGACTGACTGACGGACAGACGGACGGAGGGCAAACCAGTATAGTCCCCTCCGGTCAAAAACCGGTAGGGGACTAATTACAGGGATACAAAGAGCAACAAATAAATGACATTCATTAAAATGTACATAATCCAATGCTTGTATTTTAAAACCTTTGTATAGACATTTCACTGGCTTAGAATGAGAAGGTCAAAAGTGCTACTTACCCATTCATATTTAAAATTTGCATCACAAGGCACTTCTTACGAGCCTATTGTCATGAAAATGGGAACCGGTCATGTTGACCAAGCTGAAGTTGAAAAAGCTTGTTTTTCCATAAGTAAAGAGTATAGTTCTCAGACAATTTTTTCTTGTTTTCTCAAAATAGCATTTTTGTATAGTGTACTTACACCCTTCTCATTCTAAGCCAGTAATTTGTGTTATGCCAACAAGGAAAAATAACATGCAACAAGACTAAGGTAAAACATGATAAAATATGAATCATGTAAGATATTATACAGAACAGCAACTTTCAACATGTGAACATTAACAGAGTTTGACTCTAACTTTCCAACCAGACTTAGTCTAGTGTAAACCTCTAATTAAGCTATCGTGTTTCTAAGAAAATTTAATACACTAAAAAAACAAGATAGTCATTGGCCCTAATGCGCTCAATTGAGAACATGCAGTTCATAAGCACAACTGGTATGTTTTATGCTATGACCAAGTTTCTGATTTTAGATGACCCAGTTGCATACTTGGCCTATATTTCTTAGAGACAAACATTGTAACCAGGTTTCATGATGATTAAGTGCAAACTGTGACCACAGTCTAAATGTTGATGAGGCACTACAGACATTGTGTGATCACAATATCTCACCTTAAGCAGGTTAATATTTTTTATTATGATATCTTGAAAATCACTTAGAATGCCAAGATTATTTGACTTTCAATGCAAGGAATTCATGCAGTGATATAAGTGGAGTAGGACCGTTATTAACCATAGAGAATTATCAATGTATTAACCTATAATTATCAATGTTTTAAACTATAATTATCAATGTATTAAACTGTAATTATCATTATCAATGTATAAACCAATAATTATCTATGTATTAACCTATGTGCCAAAGTGAACCTAGATGACAACGTATAATACAAGTGTCTGAAATTAGTGACTACAGCCGTGGTTCAGTGGTTAGTGTGCTAGGTTTGTAACCTGGCGAGTGGGTTTGATTCCCAGTCACAGCAGGTCATACCCTTTCCTTAGCATGTGGAAATGTTGTTGTTTCCTCATGGAAGGGTAAGTTGGTACTATTTTGGATAAGTGCAGTGAAACTGGTTAGGTGAATCTGACTTCCAAGTGTGGTCTTAACCAAAAGGTAATCTTACTGTTGAGGTAGTTTTTAAGACAAGGTTTATTTTACTGTGTAATCGTCAGTAACTGTAAGTGTCTGCATTACAGAAAACTGTATAAGTGTCTGCATTACAGAAAACTGTATTATAAGTGTCTGCATTACAGAAAACTGTATAAGTGTCTGCATTACAGAAACTGTATAAGTGTCAGCATTACAGAAAACTGTATAAGTGTCAGCATTACAGAAAACTGTAGTGTCTGCATTACCGAAAACTGTATAAGTGTCTGCATTACAGAAAACTGTATAAGTGTCAGCATTACAGAAAACTGTATAAGTGTCAGCATTACAGAAAACTGTATAAGTGTCAGCATTACAGAAAACTGTAGTGTCTGCATTACAGAAAACTGTATAAGTGTCTGCATTACAGAAAACTGTAGTGTCTGCATTACAGGAAGCTGTAGTGTCTGTAGAGTTTTTTTTTGTATGAAATGCATTAAGATTATTAAGATTTTTTTGTGAATTTAGCGTGCCCACACAAGCATTTCCAAACAATCTAAAGGAAAGTTCAAACTTCAATTTTAAAATTGATTAATGCCTTAATATATAAACATTAATAAATTAATTGATTTACAAATCAATATACAAAGGCCTTATCAGTGCAAAGCATTCTAATTAATCAAAATCTATCATTGAAATCTGGACATTGTGACCTTTGACTGTGTTTCTGTATTTTTTGTGCATGTTCCTTAAATATTTGTGCCTTTCATGCTCGGCCGTTTCAGTTGCCTGCTGCCTTTAACAGGGCTCTCCATAAATTTTAATGTAGCCAGTAATTCGCGGCAAAGTAGTCAATGGAACTTATAAGATGCGTAAAATGCAGTTTGTTTCTTTACTCATGATGTCATTAATCATTAATTTCTTATTATTTTAAACATTGAACTTGTTCAAACTGATTTAGTTTGATAAAAGTAGCCGGTGGTAAGTCCCTGAGTAGTCAGTAAAACCGGTGACCGCTGGGGCTTGTGGAAAGCTCTGGGTACTGTTTTATCAAAGCAATTACGGAAATAATAAAGTTATGCTCAAATTTAAATTCTTAATAAATGTTTTACAACTATTGAGTGTGGTAAATGGAGCTGCAATACAAGTATTGATTCAATTAAGGGCCTCCTACAAACCATGTCCGTCCCGAATTTGCAGTCGGTAAAGAATTGTAAAGAATTAAAATTTGAACGTAAGTTTACGAATTCCTTAAGTGCTTTGATAAAACAGTACCCTGGTCTTTAATTCCTGTCTGACTTTTTATTGTCTTTAAGCATAGAATTTCAAGTTAACAATATTATTGAGGCCTGTGATTGCTCCAAAAGTAAAGAGGCTGAAATACTTTACACCACCACCATTGCATAAATATCATTTCTAAGTAAGTCAGACTACAATCTGAACCATTTAGTTTCAAAGATCTTTAGACAAAAAGGAGGAAATCAGCCTGAAGGAGGAAGAATCACAGGCCAGCAATGTCTGTACATCATGGTACATTGGGTGGTGCATATAACAAGTTAGATACTGGACAAATCTGGTTAGAATCAACATGCAGGAGTATAAGATTAATTCCTTATACATACCTCTTTGTCTCTGTTTGCGGTAATAATTTTTCTTAGCTAAAGAGTTAGGATAACAAAGGTTACTTCAAGAACACACATTATTGGAATACCTACATTAAGTAGTATCTATCACAAAAGACTAAAACATCAATCCACAAACGAATAATAGAGATGATAAACTCCAGGGTTATATCCCCTGAAACATAGGGGCTACCGTAATATCAGGTATATATCTTCCATTACAAAAATTCCTTAAAATCATGCATGTTTAATTTCCCCCAAAAATAAAACTTATTTCTATTTCAAATAAGTTCTCGATACTACCAAAATACCATGTTTTTTTTTTCATTATATTTCCAAAATTATGGGTCATGGTGCCCAATCCCGAAAGTTGAAAAAAACACCTGGATTCTAACCACTTTGTGATTAATATTACCACGCATGTTAATTAAATGTATATGACACTCTATATTAACGTATGTGAAAGGTGTAAATATGCTGCCGCTTACACATATCGATAGGCCGATTAACAATGTTACCGCGTTAAGCGTAAAACGCACTAGTCAAATTCTACCCTGCTTTATGTAAGACCTCATAATTTTCGTATCTATTATCCGATTTTAAATATTTAAAGTTTGTAATGAAGCAGAGATATATGCCTGTCTATTCATACAACATTCATCACGATATTCTAGTTATTAAATCCACGGCGACGAGTAAGAATCCGTTTCGCGTAAAAGTAAGTTTAAAATACCTCTTTTTTTACCAAATAAAAATTCAATCAACGGTCGAAAATCATCAAACATGAATTTAATTTTCGATCGATTTTGTTCATTAAAGCTTGTTTTAAAAGCTTATACTGTAAGGTTTTATAAAATGTAAAAACTTATTTTTAAAGCATTTGCGAGATGTCGACCGCCAACGAAATAAAACAGAACGGACGTATTCATAATAATGTTTGATGTAAACTACGCCGACCATTGATCATCTTTTGTGGCGATTTTTTCAAAGGCTAGCATCATGGTTCGTAATTTAATGCAACCAATACCTCTCAAAATGCATTTAATAGCAGGTTATATTGTAAATAATCGCCATTTTATAATTAACATTCGGCAATAAGTTCACAAGTTCAATACAGCTACCAAAAAAATAGTCCCGCATCGTGACAAAAATCACTATTTTTGACTCCATTCTGTAAAGACAGAACCAATAGAAACCAGAAAAAAGTACAACCAGTACCTCAAAACGTATTTAATCTCACGCTTTAAACAAGTTTCAATCAAAAATATGTTTTCAATTAGCGCATGGAAGGTGTGCAGGTGCCCGTTTCACACGCGTTTCGACGTGATTCCGCCATTTTGAAAATTTATTTGCAATAATTAGTACATAAATGCACGAAGTTTAATCAAATCGTTGGCGGTGGACAACTCACAAATGCTTTATAAATAAGTTTTACATTTTATAAAACCTTAAAGTATTAGCTTTTAAAACAAGTTTTAATGAACAAAATCGATCGAAAATTAAATTCATATTTGATGATTTTCGACCGTTGGTTGTATTTTTATTTGGTAAAAAAAGAGGTATTTTAAACTTACTTTTACGCGGAACGGATTCTTACTCGTCGCCGTGGATTTAATAATTAGGGTATTGTGATGAATGTTGTATTAAAAGACAGACATATATCTCTGCTTCATTACAAGCTTTAAATATTTAAAATCGGATAACAGATACGAAAATTATGAGGTCTTACATAAAGCAGGGTAGAATTTGACTAGTGCGTTTTACGCTTAACGCGGTAACATTGTTTATCGGCCGATCGATATGTGTAAGCAGCAGCATATTTACGTTAATATAGAGTGTCATATACATTTAATTAACATGCGTGATATTACATGTATTCTTGGAAAATGAATCGGAATACGTCAAATTTGTCCACCTGTCGCAGGTTTTTGAGGCAAAATCTTTGGAATTGAATATTCTTTAGATAGGTCGATGCGATAAAACGGGTATCATAATCATTAAATTTATAACGGTAATTTCTTACGAAATATGTTTTGTACAATAAAATTTAATAATTAGTTTAGAGTCACCCTTTGTGAAATAGCCTATTCTCATAATCAGGCCTGCTCATAATGACATTACATAATAAATTATGTTCTTACAGTCAAGACAGGTCAGAAAAATTTGACTATATCTGAAATAGGTTTAACCTAGAACGGTCCACCTTATACTCATAACTCCATTCAGTAAACAACAAACAGCCAACATGATTGAGCTCACAGTAGTATTAGAAAATATTTAGTTTTGCTTAAAAGTTCACATCATCCGAAGACATATCTGGCTTAGACTGAGAATGTCATAAGTTCTACATATGACCTTATAAGACTCATGCATATTTGCAATCTGCGTCACAAGGCGCTTCTTATGAGCCTATTTTCATGAAAATCGGAACTGGTCATATTGACCAAACCGAAGTTTAAAACGCTTGTTTATCCATAAGTAAAGAGTAATTTTCAGACAATTGTTTCATGTTTTCCCAAAATATCTATTTTAGTACTTATGACCTACTCATTCTAAGCCAGCGATATAGATATATATATATGTTAACATGGCTCTCACCTTCAGCTTTCAAGGTCACCGATTTCTTCATATTCAATAATGATTCATTTATACTGTCTTTCTGGTCAGCCAATCGGATTTCAGTATCAGTTGCTCGGACCCCAGTCTCTATAGACCTCTCCGCTGTCATATATAGAGCTGACTTTGGGTTGAGCAAGTCATTGGCTGATCTCTTGTAGGCTGTAGTATTTGTAAACACACCAAAGCCATCATACTGACTTAAATACGCTTCCAGGGCATCGGTCGCTGACAAAAATTCCCGATCACCAATCAGAATAGAGGAGGTATTACATTTTATCTTATACTGAGAGGACGGAGCTCCCACTGTGCCGCCAATACGAGTTGACGCCATCTTGTTCTTGTAATGTCGATCTTATTCAGCGGGAACCATCTTTAACTACAACGAGAAATTAATTTACATTGTGAAAACGTTTTTTTAAACATTTTAAAGTCTGAATAAAACATATATTAACTTCAACATTTGTTTTAAAAACAGAATACGTCTTGATAAATGCCAATATATTTTAGTTACATGGGTTTAAATAACATACATCAGCAACATTACTTACTTCAATTTATAATTTTCTTTAATAGTTTATCACATGTTACATGGGTAAAAGTTTGAAATTCTGAAAAAAACCTGAAATCCTCAAAAATAGACAATTTATGTAAGGAAAATTAGGCTTTTTGACACACTCAAAAACCTGAACTTCAGGCTGTGCCTGAAAACTATCACCCATGTAGTTTATATCAATCATACCATAAAGCTGAAATTAATCCATAAATTACACAAAACTCCAAACATAGTCAATAAAACAATACCGCAGTCAAAGTTGTAAACACATCTTACTTAAATGTAGTAACAACAATTTTAATGTCAACATAAATAAATCAAAGATTAGGGCGCATTTTTATCATAATTTATTTCAGTACTACAAAGATAAGACATAAACTAGAGGATAACGGTCCCGCCTGTCCACAGTCTGTAATCTCACAGAACTAAATCGATGGTTTCTATGAGCGTAAATGTTCAAACGAAATAATCCTAAACTAAACAGAAGAAAATCCTTAAAAATCTGAAAATGTTTGATATTGCTATGTTTATGTTTCTAAATACTGTGCAAACTGAAACACGAATAAACATGTACATAAAATGTTTTGTTTACTGCAAAACTATTCCAACTGCTTGGTCACTCTAATTAAGTGAAAACGATTTTGTGCCAGTTCTAAATCTGAATTTACGAAGATAGAACTAAATTGTTCCTATAATACTACAAAACATAGATTAACATAAAATGATTGAAGTACCTGAACACTTATGAACATCAGCAACATACACTCTGTAGTCATAAATTGTTCCATCAGTTTTAAGGATACCCATAAAGTAAGGATTAACCAATGAAAGGGGTTAATTTATTCATGCAAACATTATGAGTTTGAAAAAACCAGCAAACTTTTAACTTAAAAACACTCAAATTTATTGTTGTAGTAATTTGTACTAATATTAGAAAACGTTTAACTTAAAAACACTCAAATTTATTGTTGTAGTAATTTGTACTAATATTAGAAAATAATAAATGATAACACCTTTGAATTTTACATACTATCTTTATAGGTCCCGTTTTAGCGCTCAAATAAAATGAAAGTAGATGACAATACATTATTTCTTCTTTCAGGTTTGCAAAAACTGGTAGTTTAAAAATTTGTAAAAATTGGCCTTAAAAAATGGTGGCCTCCGTAGCTCAATGGTTAGAGTGCTTGTCGTCTAGTGCTTGCCATATTTCAGCATAAAGCTGACTGGCAAATAAAGGCTATGCTCGGCATTTAAAAAAAAAAAAAAAAGATGGCCCTGAGAAAATGGTGTAAAAAAGAATGGTCATAAACAACTCCATGTGAACATACTGTGGTAACCAGGGGACAGCATATGACTGAGATTATGTTAATACCCCAGCTTGTTTAATCAAACAATGAATCTCATAAACTCTAAATCACAAACCTAACAATCACATTCTAAATGTTGATCATGGAAATTGATTCCTGTTAACATTAAGGATATCATTATAGCATTGTTTGTTCTAATTGGGACCAGGATCAAAAAGTCAATCAGCAAGCACTCACTGACATCATACCATAATGCACAGCAAACACATGGTAACGTACCCCACCTGTGATAAGGGTGTGACAGTTTCTGCACCTTACATTGTGGTTATACAATTGCAAGGATCCTGTGGTTCAAGTTTGTCATGCTCAGTGAAGTATTAAACCAAGTCTGGATATGATGCTTGCTAATCTATGAGTTTTATGTTCTTGGCTACCTGCTTCATAATGCTTCACATGTCAATTCATTTATGGACCAAATATAATTTAATGCAATTAAGTATACTGTAGTAGTGGCTTTAAGCCTTTTAACATGAATATTTCAAAGAAAGAAATGTATCGCGCTTATGTAGCATAACAGACCCCTGAAACATTTATGCACATATTAAGTCCCTCAGTGTAACTGTACCAGGTTCATATACAAATAGAGCAGCACTTCGACATCCAAATATGACTAATATTGGACAGGTGGCTACTACGGGGACTTGAATTCAGATATCAATAACCTCACAGTAATATGTAATATTTGAGTAAGTAAGGTGTAATATTTGATCCCATTACTAGAAATCTATCAATCTATACAAGAGACACCTATATCGCTGATAACATAGACATAGGGGGATATGATCAAAAATCTCTAACGCATGGGACATATAATAACTTTTCTTCAGTCTTAGGGAATATTGTTATTATTGAATGTGAAAAATCTATTATACATATGGACAAATTGTAAGTAAATTGTTCACCCTGTCAAAGTTCACAATATCATTGTAGCAATACCATTCTGACTCTGATGACAAACACTAAAGACACCAAATCCAAAAATAAATTTGTCAACTTCGGAAAACAAAAAGAGCTGGCTCTAGGTATTTGAATTTTCACTGATTTCTAGAAACCTTAATTATGCCAATCTCTTTATAATGCTTCTAAGAGACGAGAGGAGTTTTTGAAATCATCATTTGTATAGTAAATGTTGTGTTTATACATGCTGTTGATCACATGCTATTGCTATAAAAATGTATATATATCTATTGTCAATACCACACTAACCACTACATTTGGTATATATGTATGTTATATATGTTGTGTATGGGCCGGTGGCCTAATCATATTTCTAAATAAACTGTAAACTAAGGGAAAAATATAAGCTTTCCACGAAATATAGGATCTTTAGTGGCCGTTTTTTCTAGCCGCCTGTGAAACCTTGGCTTGGAACTGTAGTCAATCCACTCGCGTACAGACCACTCAGGTGCTGGGGAAAAAGGCCCATCCTATGTTACATTGAAACATCAACTTAAAAATAATTCTAAAATTCTAACTTTTCTGACATACATTTAACTTATTATTTTGGAGTATGTGTTAATCATGATGAAGGAAAATTTAATTTTCAAGTAAAAATTAAAGGTTCATTATAAAACAACCATATCAGGCTCTTTATACAGAATTGAATTAAGGCTCTGGCATGGTAACTTTAAGACAAAACAGAAATATCCACTAATTTTTATCTATGAGATTTATGGTAGCGGCCAAACTATATGTACACATTATTTATGATTTATTCAGCAAACACACTTGACATACAATATGCTCACGGTAATAAATTATTAAATATACAAATGTATGATGAATAGTGAATAAACCTGAGCAGTACTGGCATTATGTAGCAATATTCACCCGGTACTTAACCCAATATGAGTATCATAAATATACAAATATCAAAAACATGCGTGGATCTAGAATTTTTCTCAGAGGGGGTCAAACAGCAATTTTTTCTCCGGAAGGGGTCTTATCTTAGCTAGTTTTCTGACAGGGGGTTCCAACAAACCATATTTCCTAGAGGGTCGTCCTGATCAGACTCTTAGCGCTGACAATCAAGAGTAAATGTATTTGGAAAACCACATTTTTGTCAATCTTCCAGAGGGACCCAGTCCATCCCTCTGGAGCCCAGCATGGAAAAATGATAGAGAATATGCAAGATTTCTGTTGACATTTTATGATATATGGAAGATTAAATCACAAAATTTATATATATATCATAAATACTTAAATTGTAAGTTTCATAAATAAGGGCAGTACCAGAGAGATTTCTAGATTACATTGTATCATCCCAGAGCTTTTTGAGGCCTGACAGACTGGAAGATTGTATTATTGTAAATAATTATGCTTAATAGCCTCGTAAAATAAAGACTTTACTTACGGTACTTACCAATTATAGGTAGGAATAAAAATGTGTTGCTATTTTGGTAACATGGGGAACTGAAACTGTAAATCAACTTCATTTTTGGGGGAAAACAAGATTATTTTTCAAAGATTTTTATCCTGGGTCAAGTCTCTGATATTTTAGAGGTGAACTTCATTTTTGGGGGAAACAGCATGTTTTTTAACAAAATATTTTTATGTTGGTGTCAAGAGGCCTTATATTATAATAATCGTTCCTACTACCGGTATATGAGGAAAACACATGCATCAGTGATCAGTTACATAATTTATACATGTGATTTCTTTACAAAGATCAATTGATAGTTAGACACTTAGTAAAAATGTTTCAATAACCTATAATAGAAAAGTATAACAGTCACGCAAAGTCAAAATGGAAACTAGAAACAGAAACAGAAACGTACCTAGTTTTGGAAATTTTAAAAATTATTTTTCTTACGTATCTTCACAAGAGTTAACAATTCTTCACACTTAGAATCAAATCCCTCCAATTATTAACATTTACAAAAAATAGTGTTTGTAGACGTTTCTTTATCAATAACCCCCACTTTGGCAAGCAGATAAAGTGTGTGTGTCTACTTCACCTTTGCCAAACAACCAAACTCTCGCACACAATTAAATGTATTTTCATTCCACTTAATAACAATTGCCAAGATTTTAAGGCCTTAACAGACTGTCAAGCACTTTTCAAATGGTGTAATTAATGGCATACAAATTTTTCAATAAATTTACAGTGTCTGCGATAGAACGCTGATTGCACAAACTAACAGTCTGAATACCAAATGTTTCGTCATATTATTTACGTTTTTCGACTTATAACTGGTTGTGAGTCCTTCACATGAACTTAAATGATAAAATGATCACCTCAATTGGTTACAAACATCTATTTTGAAAAATTCAAATGTGGAACTTAAATCAGATCAGCTTAGCACAGACTAACTGCACACATTGCTTTCTGTACACAGGGAGATGTGGCTAAACATTGTAGTCACGGCTGGTATTCACAAGTTTTTAAAATTTGTCAACATTGGAAAACGAAAGTATTTTATTTACACCAGTCTAAGCGAAATCAATATTAAGCGCTTTCCCTCAATATGTAGGATCACTATCAGCATCTTGGCTGTTTTTCCCAGCACCCAGTGAAACCTCGGAAAAGAAGATGGCTTGAAACTGTAGTCCACTCCAAAGGATTCACAGGGTGCTGGAAAAACGGCGGCT
Source organism: Spisula solida (assembly GCA_947247005.1). Lineage (NCBI taxonomy): Eukaryota > Metazoa > Mollusca > Bivalvia > Venerida > Mactridae > Spisula > Spisula solida. The sequence goes on from OX365951.1 coordinate 22,768,405, forward strand.
GAAAGAGTTCCCTATATTTCATGGAAAGCATAGATTTTATCAATTACACTGGCATATATGTGGGTGGTCCGCAAAAGTCGCGAACATTGATTTTTATTGTATTGTCGTCCAATGTATTCACAATTTGCATACATTGTCTTTTTAAGAGATATGTTATCATTGTAATTGCTCAATTTGATGTTGATATCTTAAAGTATTAAGCATCTGCATGGTTTTATTGCACCTGCAGTAGGTCCAGTCGGCGCACACTCGACGACGTCAACCACGTCGTTTCTTTTGTTTCAGCACCTTGGCTTCATTGACTGATGCAATTTTGGATAAATTCGACGCATTTTCGTAAATCAAACATGACAGTTAAAGTTCAGAGAGATACCCCGACACGTATATTAATTTTCCGGAAAGGTTTTATGTACCATGTTTAGCCTTCACATTTTACCGCCTGACGCCAGTTTTAGTGGATGACATTTTTGGCTCGGTTAACTAGGGCCGAGTTTTACTTAAAATATTTGGGCTTGGCAGTCTTCATTTTATCCCCAAAATCCCTTTAAAAGATTAACACCATGCAGGTGTATTCCTACATACATTCCCTCGATTATATGTATGTTTGACTTCTGGTTTTGATTATGCGGGTGTCAGACCATAGTACGGCAGTTATTCTTTGCGCCGCACATTTCTGTGACGTCGCCATTTTTGAATGACGCGAAAACCGGAGAGGTGCGAATTAATTTATAGTTTTGCTATTAATGACATTATCGTCCTTAAATTTCGCAGGCAAACGTGCGAAACTATGGTGTCGACATCGGCATCTTTTTTAATGCACAAATAAGAAAAAATATTAAGTTATAAGCTCTTGAATAAAAGCCGATACGTTTTTACAAAATATAAAAGGGCATGCGCCGACTCTTAGTAACCCAACCGGCATTAGTTAATCAAGTATAATTACCAAAATTAAGAAGGAAATGCATTTTCAATACCACTCACATGTAAAGAAATAACTAATGAATAACATGTGAAAGGATTTCTGGAAACTTATGCGTAGTGTTGAAATGGGAGACAAAGTTCGCGACTTTTGTGGACAACCCTCGTATGTATATGTTTCATAGAAATTGATGAAGAAATAAAATACTTATGGCTATTTTTGTTTTCCAATATTGACAAATATTGTCTTAAATTTGGTGCCTTTTGTGACATCATTGTCATGTGATATTGCTAATTTCGTCTTAGATTTGATGTCTTTAGTGATGTCAGAGTCACATGGTACTGTACACTAATGTAACAGGTAATTGAATTATTAGCTGTATCTATATATGCATACTAATACTTAGCAGTTATTGTTCCCAGTGGGATGAAGTGACAATGGTATTTAAAAGATTATGTTTAATAATGACGAGGGTTGGTTTGTTATAATCTAAACTTGTAGGTACAGTAGAACTTCGATGCCTCGAACTACCTTTGGACCGGGAAAATAGTTCGAGGCATCTAGGGTGTTCGAGGCATCTATGGTATTCAAATATAAGTTTGAACTGATGTCGGCATGGAAATCTGTGTGTGTATTGCATAATTACTTCACTTGCATAATGCATGTGTATCATTTTTTAACATTATTCATTATAATGATAAAACATAATATATTAAACAAAATTGACCTGAAATCTGATTTATCCTCGGCAAGCTCTTCAAATGTTTACAAGTCTTACTACGGTAACTTGTTATACAGCGCATTTATATAAAGCAGCGAGTCACGAATTATTATCATGTTCAATGTCAAGTTCGACTACCAATAAATAAATGATACTGAAACAAACACCTTGACGTATAAGAACTTTAAAAAATGATTATTTTATTGTGATATCATATGTTGCTTCTGAATTTTATTAACAAAAATTAATTAAATTATAATTCCATGGTTGGCCTTCGTTAGCTATTAAATGGATCTGTAAGTGTTTAAGTTTCTCAAAAACTCGTTATACAATGCAAACAATTAGGTATACATCTATACAGGTAATTATCACAACTTGTTAATACACCAGGTCCTGTCGCCGACTACCCGCGGTCAAACAATGGAGTTCAACACTTAATGAAAGGTGCGAAAACTTGCATTGTTCGACCCATCTATAGGTAAATCATAGCGAGGGACCATTCAATCAGTTCGAGTGTTCGACCTAGCTATTGTTCGAGTGATCTATTGCTTCACTATATGAATAAAGAAGAGAATTGCCGGGACCGAAGAACCAGTTCAAGGTATCTAGGGTGTTCGAGGCAAGTACTGTTCGAGGCATCGAAGTCACGGGCGGTAATCACGTGACTTCGTCTTGTATGTTAAACGAACAATGGCGGACATTCAGCCTCGGTAAGTACCTATTTTTCTTGAAGTTATATGTCTTACAGCCACGATATCAAAACCTCGCATAGCCTATCATATGCGCAATGCTTTTTTTCGAACGTTAGAACTTATTTTGGCCTCATTATGTGAATAGATTTCGAGGACACTCATTGAATTTGATCAAGAGTTTCGGCGCAAGGCCGGTATGTTGCACGCATCGTATAAATTGTTGTTGAATTATCGACAAATAAGGCTCTCTGCTACGAAAAAGGTATACAATTATATCAAATGTTTGATTATATCGTGAACGAAACATGTATGGATTTCTACGGGTTAAAATTCGGCAGTATATTTCAATTTTACGAAAGTAGTATGTAAAACGAACATTTTTGTACTGGTATGTCGCACGCACAAATCTCGGTAGGCTTCAGTAAGTTCAGAGTTAGCTCTTTTAAACATCTTACCATCCCATATATATATTTTATATGTCAAAATATTTACAGACCGATAAAGTTGAAGTCCAATTATTGCGTTACGTGATATAGAATTGCAAGAAAAGCACCTCAAATGTGTGTCATTGACTACCCAGTTATGAACTAAGTTTCTTTATTAAGTAATACATTTCTCAAATTTATTAACTCGACTGTTTAATAGTATCAAGTTTGCACCATAGTTTATCTAAGGTCTTCTCAGTAGCAACTGCGGTAAAAAGGAAATACACTGCAGTTAGTGTATACTTTACCCAAACATATGATACAAGAAATACAACATAACATTCGTAAATACACTGTATTTCAAAAATGAAAATTCTATTACATCATTTGATGACAACGTTGATCGAAAATGGAGACATTCACATGTCCATGCTTGTTGTTTGATAGTATGCAGTTCACGAGCTCATCATTTAAATATTTGTAATATAGTTAAGAGAAACGTTACATTGATGTCAATTTATAATATAAGCTAGCTCGTATCCATACCTTTTACCAGAAATACGCAACACAGCAATCGTGTACTACATGTACATCATACCGACAAATAAAAATATCAATATTTTAGTTTCACACAGATTGTTCCATTTATTTCAGATAATGACGAAGGCAAAGTCACGCCTCACCTTACAGAGGCCGAAAAACATATTTCGGAAAATTAAATCCTCGTCTGTTGTCCTGCAACGAAACCCACCAGTCAAAAGACCCTTGAAGAATACCCCTCTGAAGTCACCGTATAAGTCCCCTCTCTACAAGCCATCGCCAGTAAAGAAAAAGAGGAAGGTAGGGTCATCTCGATGCCTGTTTCGGGATGTCCTTGAGAACAACACGAAGAGTAGTTTCCTAACACCATTGTCGAATTTGAACAATTCAATTGAAGAAGATCGTGATCTGAGACAACAACGCGTGCATAGAAACAGTGAGGACATTCCAGTGATAACGGAATCCCCGGAATTTATTGCTACACGATTGACATTATCCGGAGAAAGTAGTGAACGTTTGTCTTGGGAAAATGGTGTCCACACGAATGAATCGACAGACAGATGCAAGGAAAAGACAGAAGTGTTTAACGAAATTAAAGCACTTTTGCCTGAGGTGATGGCTATATTGGCAAGCAATGGAGATCTTGACGAGGCAATGCTATCGTTTTTTCGACAAGTCAAAGATGACAAGTTCCCATTAAGTAATATAGCTTTCCAATTGTGGCTGGAAGTAGTCAGGTGGTTTGAGAACAAAACGACAACAAGCATGAGATACTCTGATATGACTAAACTGTTTTGGAAGCTTGGATGGAGGATGTTTGGAGAGCGCTTTCTTCATTTCATGGGAGGATTTAAAAGTCATGGAAATATTATTCAGCAGCAAGATGTACTCGGATTGTTTCAACCGCAATTGTCTGAAGTGAATTTTGTTGTGCCAAGTGTTAATATTCTTAGACACTTTGATGCCTCAAACGTCGCTGGAGAAAGACGACCGGGTATTTACCATGACATAATGGGTGTTTTGAGTTCATTTCTTGAGCATCAATCATCATGTTTAACATTTGATGGTAAGAAATTAAAAATGGGACTTACTGAGAGTTCCGGTGATGTTGATCTCCTCGGACATGAGACAGGGAACACCCTTGCAGAGAAAAAAGAGAACCTAGCAAAACATATTCAAGAATTGACTGAATTTCAGGGAAGAATGCATGACGTCGAACTAGATGTTTCGTCAATGCAAGATCTACAAGAAGGGTTAAGGCTTGAAATTAAATCACTATTAACAGAAACATTGAAACGTATATCTGCCGATATATTTTCTATCCGAGAAATACGCAAAAAGAAGGAATACTGCAAATGTAAGCTGATCGAAAGAGGTGGGGATAGCAACTGGAGAAAAGGTCGGTACGTGTATGCGATTAGCGCTATAATTGCTTTTCTGCACGATATTGATGAATACCTTAAAAAGGCGTATGACATTATTGAAGTGATAGGGAACAAAATAGCTGCTTTTAACAATAGTTTATATACAATGGAGAGAACATTGAATGCCTTAAATCACCATGCCTATGTTAGCATTGAGCATCAAAAAGAGGAAACACCGTGCCAACTTCCGAATTCAAGACACATTATACAACGATCCCGAGAATGGTTTGAGCTTCGAAGTACGGCGAAAGTGACTGGGAGTACTTTCTATACAGCTCTTGGTGGTGAAGGACTGAAACGTCAGCAGGATCATTTTGAGAAAATTATATGTGGTGTTCCCGAGAAGGAACCGAAACCGGAACAGAAAAAGGCTATGGAGCATGGTGTTTCAAATGAGATGAACGCGGTAGCGACTGTAGTTGGGAAAGTTTTACCCGTATTTGAACCTGACGTGAAATTCTACGAGGAAGGTTGTTCTACGGTCGCAACTGAAACAAACGATACATTTATGGTTGTGTCTCCTGATGGAAGTCTGCGTGAAAATACTTGCTTTGAAACTACTAGAGTTGCTATAGAGATCAAATGTCCGTACTACAATATACACACACGATTCCCTCCTAGGTACTTATTACAATGTCTTTCAGAAATAGAGGTATTGGATGTACCATATCTTCTTTATATCAGCTGGACAGTTGAAGAAACTACTGTATTCAGAGTATATAGGGATCGAGAACTCTTCCAGGAAGCAATACAATTAGCTTACGAAATGTATGGAAAAGCTAATGTGAAGAAACCCACAAAATATAGTATCGAACAAAAGACTATCAAGATGAAAATAGAAGAAAGAAGTAAAGAAGTGCAAATGATTGGTAGATTCAAATCATTGCTTCATTCCGAAAACCAACGGGTAAATGACAATAACTCATCATTGACGACAGCAGAATGCTTAACATCATTGAATGATACTCTTGATGATATCAAACGATTAACAGAAGCCCATTACGAGATAAACCGAGAAAGAGCATCTGAGGCAGTTGTCTTCTTAGTGAGTGATCTTGATAGAAGCTGGGATAAGGAACGTGTAAAATGGGCGCCTGTAGCGTGGTTTCCGAAGGGGTACAGTTTAATCACGTCTACTATGCGAATGATTGCCGAGGAAGTCCATACTCGTTCGCACGACAGCGGAATTCATATCCCATGCTCATCATTCGACGGCCAATGGCACGGTATCGTTGTCCGTTCGAATATTGGTGAGCCATTGACAATACTACAATTGCAAAAAGATGTGTGGAATTCAGTTGTCCGTATGTCCAAAAGTGAAATAGTTTCAGAGATTAAGAAACTAAACAGAAGTCCTACATGGGAAACAATGACAGATGTTGAAAACAGTAAAAGGACAAGCGACTTACCTGAACAACATGTGATAGTGGCATCCTATGGGAAAGTGTTTCCACAATACCGGAAAAAAGAAATGCCATTACAAACTGATGCTAATAAAGACAACTCTACTGATGTCAACATAGAACAGCAGCAAACTTTGGCAGACTCCATTCCTCCGCAAGTGGTAGATACAAGTGATACATCTGTAGACGTGTTAAGAATGACTGCCGTAGACGAACATGAAGAATTGGAGGCGTTTCTGTCAAACGTTAATGAAAACGACTGGGCGGATGAGCTACTTGATGACCAACATGATGTAATAGACGAATCACATGAAGCTATTCCAGGTAACCACAGTGAAAGCAACCCCATGCGTACTCAACAGTCTGGCCATCCAACGGAAATGTGCACTCAGACGCAAAGACAGAAAAATACAACAACGATATCGTACTTAATGAGCAAGATTTGTCTTGCATCTTGTCGATGTTTAAGACTACAAAGGACAGTAACAAGAAACACAAGTGGGACAATGTAGCAACATCAGAACTGTCTGACAAATTTCAGTCACCCGATGCTCTGAAGACATTGTTAGACATTGAACTGAGAATAATAGTTAGGTACTTGAAAAAGACAAAAGGTATATCACTGAAAGAGTCAGTCTCAAAACAAGCCAAGATATTAGAACTTTGTAAAATAATCGGACTTGATATTCCACCGTCCGATACAGGCAAGAATCGACGTTCAGTTAAACGTCGAATCGATACATTGTCCGATCTCGCAGCCAGAACTATTTCAAAAACACACTCGAAGTACGAGCTCAGTGTTTGGTACTCAGAATATATATGGCCAGAACGATACCATCTGTGGAATAGTGAAATTGGTGATATCACAATAAATGGAAAGTCTCAACAATGGTTTTACAAGCCGGAGTATAGTGGTTCGAGAAATCAGTATGAAGTTCGCTGCATAGACGCTACTCATCTTTTAACTCGATCAAGACAAAAGAGTTGTAGAGGCGGACTTGACGGATTTTCCAATGAGCCTTGGCGAACAGTGGCAATCACCAGGAAAACTTTGCTGACAAAAATCATGGTTGATGAGGTGACAGACCCTATGTCCGTTCAGATGGCGAAAACCCATTTTTCAGAACAAGTTGAATGTATGATGCGTACGCTGAATTATGAGGAGTGTGCTCGACTGTGTAGAGACATTAGAAATTGGTGGAATTCCGAAGATAAACCAGGAATCCCGGCTAACGAACGACTAAGATTACGAGAGAGTCTCCGAAAACGTTTACTGAGTTGTGCAAACTTTTCGAGGTTTCCACCCGCTACAGTTTCGATGAATGGTTGGCCCTTGCAGTTGTGGGAAGCGTTGTTGGCAAACATAGACGCAAAAGCCTTTTTGTACGGACTGAGTCACAGAGGAACCTATAACGTACGCTCCTTCAGTAGTATGATGGGAGAAACATTTTTCTCAGAATTGGTACTGCATGATAAAGGAGGAAAAGGTGCTGTGACATCAGAAGAATTCGGAAGATTCATTGGTAACACGATCGAAAAGGTTCAAGCTCGGCTCGATCCTAAGAGGTAAGATGAAATGTCAACATTGTTAATGATTTATTTTTTGTCAAATGTGAAACAAGTTCTTTCAACTTAAACATTTTACTCATCATCATCACTATAGTACTAGTATCCATTGTCATAAGGATAGGAGAGACCTAAGGCTGCTGTTCTGTTCATGCTGAGCATAGTTCAAGACGGAAACTGCGACCTATCGCACTTGAAGCGTACGCTCTACAATTCAAATTCCAGGAGTGTTTTATCAATATAACCATTGGGTGTCAAATCTGTAATGACAATTTAAAATGGTGCCAAAATGTTTAATTGTACATGTACGTATGCGTGGGTATGTCGTACAAACCTTTGTTGTATCTCCATATATTTCTTCTAACACTGAGATACATACTAATAGTTTATACTGTGTAGCCTGGTCTAGGTCAAATATTATGTGAGGGATTACAAAATCTAAGGTCATTGACTGACGGGCCGCTGCTAAATTGCATACATTATGCGATATATTTTCTTCACCTTTTTCAGGACATTTGCATACCGCACGAGTAGGACACGGGTGTACGATTTGGTAGAGGACTGTGAGACGTTGTCTGACAACGATCCGTCGTTTTGCAGAGTATGTACGGAAGGGTATGCAATATTACCAAGGAACATAACACCCATGTAAGTCTGTTCATAATATGTTAGAATATAATCTACAGTATGAGCCCATAAAACGCCGATCTGTACTGGTTGGTCGTTGCAATTAATCATTTTTAAAGAAATGCTCTTATCAAGAGTGATGTAATGTGTTACCGCCACATACCATCGACCAATTAAAACACTGCTGCTGGGTACGTCCGAACTATTACGTATTACATTACATTCATTAAAATAAAACCTTAGATAATATCCAAATACTTCAGTTTATTGGCCCAGCAGTTATACAGACTAATACTCCATATTGATTCAACCAAGTATCCTATAATCTAACCTATCATTTGACCATTCATTGACCAAGTTTATGTGTTGTATTTTCAGTGATCACTCCTTTGATATGGCCGAGAGAAAGCGGCTTAAGGGTAGAACCAAGCAAGAGACAGTCTCCACGTCAAGGACTGCTGTTCAGCGGGGTGCCCTTGGCGTTCGATGGGAGCGGGCACGAAGAAATGAATCGAAAATGCTGCCCACGGATAAAATGGGTATTTGAGGAATATTAAGTGTTCATTTTCCATGATATGAATATACCATACAAATGTTGCAACGTCTTAATTATTTATTGTAACATATGATTTACAGTGCTTCATTTTGGTTTTTTAAACATCCAGTCATTTCCCACTGAATTTCAAAAATGAATCAGAAGTCCCACTGTGTGAAATAAACTATTTCCAAAATGCAATGAGCTCAAGGCCAATTATAATAAGTCAGGAACTCAGGAACTCCGGGTTCGCACCAGAATGAAACACTGGATATGAATAAGAAAAAGTGTTAAGAGACACAACTTTTAATTATAAAAATTATTATCATTATCACAGACATCGGATAAAATCACAAGCGTAAATCAAGTATAAATCACAGAATAATGGAACAAAATCACTCATCAACAAAAGATAACACTGTACATGAAGGACATATTGTCCTAAGGTATGACATTGATACTACAGTAAAAACATATTGACAGTCCGTAACACCCCTGTAATGACACTGTTCACTACTGTTGCATAAGATAATAAATACGTGTGTCATATTTCTTTGCAAGGACATGAAAGGTAAACCAAATCATTGAAAACATATTGAAATTCACAACAAGGGTCATCGTAACATCATGTTGTCATTCTACATGTATTGCACATTTGACCAGTAATATTACGAACGAATGATGGGTATCAATGAACAACCTTTGGTGACACACAATAATGGAAAATCTTAAGGACGAACAGACAAAATAATTAGCAGAGCGATGGACTGACAGACGATTTAATTTTAATATGAAACCGCTCTGGTGCATATAAACAGGATAGATCAAGTCATGCTTAAACATGATTAAATATTGCAAACGACTTCTTCGTCAATAATCTAAACAAATAAATAATAATAAGAAATAATACATAAAATATACTGGATATGTAGCACATGCGTAAGGAAAATTCCACATAAAATATCAGAGATGAAATGGTACTGACTAAGATATTCATGTACATATTCATGTAATGAGTGTAAATACTACCGTAATAATTATCCTGAGATTATTATCCCGACGAGATCATTGAACATAATAACATAACAATAAATTAACAATAATAAATGTTGGGGCGGTTTTCGACCTTGCGCTGACATTTTGTTCAATATGCCTGGAAATAAATAATTCCTTTCTGGCACAAGATATGATGATAAAAGCACTGCATATATCACCGAACTTGCTTTCCGAATACTCGGCGTTGTTACTCGGAAGTGTATGCACTATCTAATGCAATTACTAAATTGTAGTAGTTGTAGTGGTCAAATACAGCATGTTCATATGATGACCGTGACTTTAATATACTATATTGCAATATAACATGTTACATTGAGATACATACAACGGTAAGTATATCTAACATTAATGTATGATGTTATTTTACCGCGCCTACTTTCTACTTAATTCAACATGGCAGCATCGAAGTTAATCCTTCTGACTTTTCTTTTCCGACGTAAAACATTTTGAAGTAATTTTACAGTTATCTTATTTACAAAGCTCTTGAAAATTGACATAAAATGCTGATGAAATCAATGCAAACATTTCTACAACTACCATCAATAATCATTAGTAAAAATTAAATCCCCAAAAGAAACCACCATTTTATTTGACTGTATTCAATTTCCGGACATACTTAACGTTATGCAATAGGAACTCATATATGCACAAAACCGCTCCAGCATCCTAAACATATTAACACAAAAATGAAAATATTGAGCAAATTATGACAGGGTGTAGGTGATTGTGACTAGAGAACATGTATAATCAACTTTGAATTACTGAGATAAATGATCATTGCATGCAAAAGACACCAGTACTAACAATATAGAAACAATGTAACGAATACAGGTTGATCCAAATCGCATGAAACAAAGTTATTGGCCGCTATTTTAGTTTCCTACCAGGGCATGTTTTAGATCACCATGTACATGCATGTCTGTATTATCACATGCTAAGTACGATTAAACATCTTTGCACCTCCTTTGGTGTTGTGCAAGATTAGGCTGATGGGAAAATGATTTGCCACACCTACATACATGGTTCTTCTCTCCCCTATGCATTGCCATGTGGTCTCTAAACTGTGCCATCCGTTTTACTTCAAGACCACATACCTCGCACTTGTTTGTTGCCGCTTCATGCGTTTTCATGTGGGTCCTAACATCGGCCTCCACAGCAAACTTACGTCCACAGCGATTACAAGAAAATTCCATTGCTAGCCCATGTTTGGAACACCTGAAAGGACAAAAACGTGAATCAAGTACTTTGTAAGCTATTTCTTAGTTAGTATCGTACTTAGAATATAGCCCATATTTTGAGGCAATCACAACGCAGATATGCACAGGTTAAATTATACTACTCAAATTTTGGTAAAGAAATCAAAATTTCATGTACGTCTTACGTTAACTGAACAAACCCGATAAAGAAAACTTTTGCAAATATCAAAATACCCTATGTTTTGTTGACTCTAATTCAATTAAATTTTGAATTGTATACATGTATTAAGAATATTAAGAATACGCTCACTACGTTATGTATGCGTTGATACCTATTCTATCGACCAAACAGAATGGTTACATTCTAAGTTATATTGAAAATATAAAGTAAGTAATTTACCTAAAATATAATTACATAAAATTAATGAAATGAAATCGTCGCATAAATCTATGCAAATGGTATCAAGCAGAAAGCCCCAATTTCTCGACCGGTAGGACGGACGAGTGTCAACAAGTTTTCTAGAGGACTGCAGTTGGAATGATAAAATACCGGTATTACTTTTGTTGCTCATAAGTCTCTCTAAGAATATGAGTATTAGTTATCAAGTCAGTTCGTGTTTTGGCCCATGTAATTGACAAATGACATGTGGGGCGTTCGTGTCCTGTAGACATATTTCATAGTCATGCCATCATTTTACAATAGAACAATACTTCACAATGAAATATATACCTATGCCTCGTTACATTGGCCTTGCTGAAGTACAGCTTGCCACAGCATCTGTATGGTGCCTTCCCTGTATGGCCTCTTTCGTGACTTGACAACCCTGATCTGCTTTTGTAGCTTTTCCCGCAATGCGTACAAATAAACGACTGTTCCATTCTGAAAGAAAAGTTAATTCAGATGATTTAATGCTTATGATTTAGCCATGTCATCCCTTAATGGAAACTATATTATCAATGTAGTTTGTTAAAACACAAAGAGTGCCTCGTGTTTACTGGTAATCGCTAGTCCACAGTGAAACCAGGATTTCACTGTTCCTTATGACCTACCTGAGATTATGAAGAAGATATACTAAATAGGCCGATGTAGCTTTTCTTTTATAAAAACCTTCACAAAAGAGCTTGGATGACATCATGCGTAGTAATTAATCGGACCGATCCATATTACTGGAATAAACTACATCTAAATCGAAAGTAACTATAATAGACATATACTAGACCTGCTGAATATTAATTAAAGTCCGTCGAAATACCCGAAAGTAGAATTTAAACACAACTTTTTGCAGGTTGTATGTAGTAAAGATATAGCTCCGCCCGGTCGAAGCTATTTCCTGGTCTAGTTAAATGGCAATTGGATTCATGCGGTGGACGGAAACGTTCGTTTCTGAAAAGTTGGGAGTGCCTAACTAGTTTTGTGATATAATTTCTAATCCTTCTTTTAATAGTTACAAATATTAAATTGGCATCGATCCTACCCCTAACAAATGAGTTTATATATAATATTGAAACCAGAAAGACTAAACAACAATTATTACAATAATCTAGGTATGAAAATGCAAAATATTTACGTTTAAACAGGTATGCGTTATTTCCAGTCCACGAGTGGCGTAAGCGGTGCAAGGTAAAACTTGTGTTCATGTTAAAATTACAATATCTTACACAGGGATAGGGTATTCACACTAATCTGAATTTTTCATTGAATTGTAGCATCTAAACCAGTAAGTTTAATTGCAATTCGCATTAAAAATGTTATAACATGTATTTTATGCGTCCATCATTACCTATCTGCGCCTGAGGAATCAACTTACCGATCAAGTACATGTAAATGCCTTTTCAACTTAAATCTAGAATATAACTCGACTGTAACGATATGGTATTTAAATCCAAACATTGCCCAACTACTCGCATTAAGGTCGCCCTTGTATACTTCTGTTTGATTTAAAGTTGCGCTATAACTCGTTTGTGTCTTAAAAAGTACTTGTTTGTCTGGTTAAATAATAAGTAGCGTAAGACGTAAGAGTGTATTGGCTATTAGATCAATTATTGAATGTATGTCCGTTTTTAAATTGACAGAATCGAAATTGAAAGTGTATCGAGTCCTTAGTTGCAAACGTAGCATAATTATGCGGTTTTTAAAAAACAACAATACACATCTATATACAACCAATATACTTCTCCTTGAAAACTATTTTGACATATGAAACATATATATGGGATGGTAAGATGTTTAAAAGAGCTAACTCTGAACTTACTGAAGCCTACCGAGATTTGTGCGTGCGACATACCAGTACAAAAATGTTCGTTTTACATACTGCTTTCGTAAAATTGAAATATACTGCCGAATTTTAACCCGTAGAAATCCATACATGTTTCGTTCACGATATAATCAAACATTTGATATAATTGTATACCTTTTTCGTAGCAGAGAGCCTTATTTGTCGATAATTCAACAACAATTTATACGATGCGTGCAACATACCGGCCTTGCGCCGAAACTCTTGATCAAATTCAATGAGTGTTCTCGAAATCTATTCACATAATGAGGCCAAAATAAGTTCTAACGTTCGAAAAAAAGCATTGCGCATATGATAGGCTATGCGAGGTTTTGATATCGTGGCTGTAAGACATATAACTTCAAGAAAAATAGGTACTTACCGAGGCTGAATGTCCGCCATTGTTTGTTTAACATACAAGACGAAGTCACGTGATTACCGCCCGTGGAAGTTCTACTGTATATATTTGATTCTCATCAACCTGAGCACTAATTGTTTTGGCCGAATATATGTACGTGCGGCAACAGTTCTTGTTCGACACATACATATGCAAGTTGACCAGTGTAGCCTTACTTCTGTCACAGCGACAAAAAAATGTGTATGAAAAACACAAGTAATCATTTTTTGTTCATTAATAACGACACGGATATACACAGAACGGATAAGCAGGTCTAAAAATAGCCTAATTATGACCTGACTACCCATAATGCATTGCGCGCTTCGGTAAGCACGATAATTGTGAACATGGCTTATCCAAAAGAAATCTTTTTTTCGTGTCAAAACCACAAAACTAAGTGGTTTGATCATTTTCAACAAATAGAGGACACCCCAATAATCACAAAAAATATTGATTTATAAGAAAAACAGTCGCAAATAAGTTTCCTTAGGGATTTAAAAAAGTAAATATCGGAAACAATCCAAAACCCGTCGATTGAAAATTTATCGATCAGGATAGGTCACAGAAAATGTGGTCTATGTCACAATTGACAGATGAATCGTCCAGACTATCTATTTAAAAACGTTCCAAACACACAACGGAACAAATAAACACCCATCTTTGCCTATTTAGACGAAGAGTTGCTTTAAATGAAAACAAATATCTCATTGACAAATCAGGCTGAATTGGTGAAATAATCCAAGATGGCGGCGGCTAGCGGGAAAAATAGCGCCAACTTGAGAATCTCGTCAAGTCTCGCTAAGTCTCGTACAAGTAAGCCGATTGCGATATTTCATTCCAATATGGCGGCCTATATAGGAAAATAGTGGGAGTTGAATGAGTTGCCATTCCGTCTAATGTATTTCCGTGATAACGACCAACCCCAAAAAATCCATTTTGGTAAGTATCACACCTTAGTAAGCTTATTACCATGGGCTTTTCTTTTTAGTGATGTTTTTGTCAACAGACTCTTCACATTTATTAAAGTCAGTGAATAGCACCTATGATGAACAAACTTCATGTTTCAACTATTAAGGGTGTAACAATATAGGTTGGAAGGTTTGTCAAATTTGTTTGGTCACGTTCGGTTCATGATATGACGCATAGCCCGGATTGGTACTGCCTCTACCCCTTCTCCAGTTAAAATTAGGTAAAGTTAAGGATCATTTGCTTGACATGATTAATCTATCGAGCAAGTGGACGTGGCCAATGTTCTTGTTAAATTATGAGTGCAACAGCACTGAAGCAATGATTCATTTGCAGAGCTACAGATAAGTTGTGTATTGGGGTAATTACCCAATTCATCTTTGGAGAGGAGGGAGTAAGAATAAGCAAGGACAATCTGAAAAACAAAAATACAAAATGATGTTATAGTCAAAAATAGTACATTAAAGATCATAAAAGAGTTTCATTAAATACCAAATTTGTCAAAACCCAAACGAAATTGAAACTATGGGGTAAAATGAACTAACACTGTATCTGTTGTTCTGCATTTTTTATCATTGAGCATGAAACTCGCGGCAACTACGACAGCCATTTATTCATGCGAAATGTCTTAAGTCTGCAAATGACTATGTGAAACTAAAGATGACCGTTGATGGCTAAAATGGGGCTCTTGTTGGCATTCATGAGAAGTCTTTTTCCTACCTTCATTAGCCCTTTAATTAGTGAAAAATACGGGTATATGTAATATGAGGAACTGATTATGTTAAGGTAAAATTCATTTTTCTTGGAGAAGATTAAAGGAAAAAGGCCTGTGATGTTTATAACAGTAAAGATGCTTATAACACTGTCTTCATGTAAAACTATATGCATCGCGATACCTATTGTATAGACTATAGTCTATTGTATTCTCTGTATTGTGATTTATATATACCCTGTTTGGATGTATTCTCGCTTACTAAGAAAATAAAGTCTGACATATAATGACAAATAAAATAATTGCCTTGATGTTTTTTCTTTTCTTCACCCAATTTGGTCATAAAGTGATTCATTTATATGGACAAAATATTGGTCAGAACAACACAATTTTATTTTTGGCCATGTTTAAAACATGGACTGGCAGGCGTCCTCCATCCGGACACTTTTGGCATATTTTTCACGATAACTAGAGAAATGTGTAAATCAAGTCATTGAAATTTCACCTGAACGAAGCTAGGTTCGTCTCTGAACTGAAGAGCTAATTTGTTTACTTCTAAAAATAGCTCAAGTGCATTTTTGAGGGCCGTTTTAGGGGTCACTTCATCAGCTCATTTTTAAGTCCAACAGGGCCATCAATACGGACACCTTGTAGTCGCGATTTTCATTTTGAAAATAGCGTTAAATATCGAAATAAATTTATAATGCATCAAGGGAGAGCACCAATGAATGGTTTGTACAAAATTTGTAGGACTTATCTCCGTGAATATTAGAAAAATATCGATCGAAACTTAGCGTAAAATTTTAAACGTCCACTTTCCATAGCAGACATTTTGATACAAAATGGCGTTGTGCGATGTTTTGAAACTCTGCACCTATTTACTAAAGCTATATTTTCCTGGTTTAACTGTCAACAAAACATCGCATCGGCTTACCTCATATTTAGCATAAGGACCATAGTTTACATTTCGGGGCTGTGCAGAAGTATTGCGCATGCGCAGTTATGCGATTTTCGACTTCCCCCATAATGTAAACAAGCCTCGCGAGTGCAGACGAAAATAAATGCGACATTTCTTGCAAAATATTTTACTTCAGTCGTTGCTACTGCGTAGTGTTGACGAAAATCAAGCGCCTAATTGATTGACAACATATGATCAAAATTAATGGCCGCGATAAAGCGTTTTTGAGTCTGTCCGGATTGGTGGTCGTCTGGATTTGGTGGTCGCCAGCCAGTATCATAACCTTGACATTGGAAATAACTTGATTGTATTCTCACGGCAAAAATCTTTTACACACACTACAACTTGAAAACAACTTGGGGTCTTTTAATATCTAATGCAATTTATAAAACATTTAATGCACTACAATTTGGAGCAAGTTTGATTACATTATTAATTTGAGAATTGTAGTGTACTAAAATCGGGTATTTCTGAGCGTTACGCAAGGTGCTTTAGATTTGCCCAATCAAAAGCGCTGTTACAAAACGAATGTTCCATGCGCCATTTTGTTTACATCCATATCGGTAAAATGTCATTCAAAGCTCTGCTGAATCTATGTAGGTCACTTATGTTTACAATAGGTGGCGCTGTTCTGACAGTGAGATCTTCGTAAAAAAATCAAATTACCGCGAGAATACCAGCAAATGGTATAAGTATCTTATCGCAAATTAACATATATTGTTGTTATATGATTTTTTTTTCAAAATTAAGCATTTTGCACCTAACTGAGAAAATTGCAAATTATTGTATGTTTGATATAAGCCCCCCTCCCCCTGTCAGGTTTTGCAAGCTGCGACATGATTTTAAACTTGAATTTGAAGTTTCCAACCATTTACATCCACTAATTATACTATGAAAATTGGAAAATGAACATACTTTACAAGTGTCAAATAAATCCTTTGCTTCATCAAGTCAAAAAGCTCGTAGAAACCCCAATTTCTTCACTTTTGAATGCGTTTCTAAAGTCAACAACTCTGTGTGAGAATTCTACGTCCACACCGGTTTGCAAGCGTCTGCTAATACGGATTGTTAGGTAAGGGAAGCAACTACTACAAATATTTAAATTAAGCCCAACACAGTTATTTCCCTTATATAATAACAAAAATGTATCCTAATAACAGCCCTTGCTCTAATAAATCGGAAATTTTAGAATGTTGCGATATATTGGAAAAATGAAATAAAAAATATAGGTCACCAGTTTACATTTCATTTGTAGTATTGCATGAAACATTTTTCTCATTTAACCACCAAGATTAAATATTGTGGTGAAAAAATAATCAATTTGCGCCAAAAACCAGGACCCTGACGTAACTTAACAGTTTCCAAGCTAGGTTTTTGAAACATGGTATATGGATAGGATTATGCACGCCTACAAAAGTTTGATTCTGTCAAAACTGTGTTTGCTATGGAGACAGAGATAGTTAAAATATGTCAAATATCTGGATCCTGCCATAACTCACACAGTTTCAAGGCAATGTTTATGAAACTTGGTACGTGGGTAGGTGCCAATAAGGAGATTGTGTTTTTTATTGTGAAAAAATGTGGTTGCCATGGATACGGAAATAGTGAAAATACTTCAAAATCGGGGATACTGTCATAACTCAAAACAGTTTCCAAGCTAGGGCTATGCAACTTGGTACATGTATATGGAAAGGAGTCTATATAGCGAGACTGTGTACACTGAAATGTCTTTTACTCCAACAAAAATTGTGATTGCTATGGATACAGGAATAGTTGAATTATTTCCTTTTCACTGGATCTTTGTTTAACCTAAAAATGATCAATGCTAGGGTGACGATTTATGGTATGCGAATAGAGATCAATGTTGGGATGACACATAACAACCAATGCTTCACTTTGACAAAAGTTGAAATTGCCATGGTAACAGAAATATTAAAAATAATTTAGGGTCATGCATGACTTCAAATCGGTACGGGAATTCTGTATCGCTTGCAATTGTTAGAGACTTGTTCAAATGAGATTCTTGTTTGATATATAATATATATGAGCGAGTCTCCAGGAAAACCTGCTATTTTGAAAAAAAAAGATTTTGATATTTTTTAATATTTAAAAGAGTAATCCTAATGAAGTAAAATGCAAAAGAAATTTTGTTAGTATCTTGAATTTTAAGGAAGTTACAGCTATTTTGTTGAGGCCCTATTCAGACACTTTTTGCGTGGCGTCACAAACGTCATTCAAGCGTTATTCGACGTCGTTGTAACAAGTACTTTATAGATACTGCATTCGATCAATACTTTACATAAACCGGTATCAAATTTTAGAATGATTTTAAGTTTTAAAATATACATCTAAATTGTAAATGTTCACATTTAGAGAAAAGCTACTACAGTTTTAATCAAATAACTCCTCTCGTTTTTCTCAATCAGAGTACTTTTCTGATATTGGTCACCATAGCAACGAAGTAAATGATTTCGACATAATGCATAAGACATTTTAAAGCCAAGATATAGTAATATATGGATACATGGCTTAAAATTGAATCTATAGATATATGTCATTTTTTCTTATTTGAAAGCTTTTCAAAAGCTTGTTACATGCAGTAATTACATAATGTCAATATAGCAGGTTTTCCTGGAGTCTGGCTCATATACATGTACTTTTAAGAATAAATACGGCAAATAGATCTATACCGAATTACGGAGAGTAGAAATAAATTAAAGCACAGGGGCTGTGAAGCAACCTGAATGCCATGCCTGTCACGGTCTGAACCTGTTCACAGTATGAGTGACAGAGTGTGTAGGCAGTCGGCTAGCTCAGTCGGTAGATCATGCGCCCTGTAAGCGAAGGGTCCTAGATTCGAGGCTCGGTCTGGTTGCCCATTTTTCTCACCCTGTGACATTTGGCGTCCAATGGGACTACGCATGTGCTTCCGTCTAATTCATGTCTCCAGACTGAGAATTCGAGGACGAATTCTAATAGAGCAGGGGAGTTATGGAGTATGTTACAAGACCAGTATTTGACACTGTCGTAAGCCCGGGTAGCTCAGTTGGTAGAGCACCGACTTGCAAGCGGGAGGTCGCGGGTTGGAGCCCCGTCGAATCCTGGGTATATGATTTTTATGAACCCTTGATATACAGTATTTATTATTATTATTATATACCATATTTATACAGCACTTTTTATGTATTTACACGTTCAAAAGAGCTGTACATACAATCACGAGTAAGACACGGATAAAAAAATATAAAATGGATATAAGTAGTCCATGTGACAGACCGAATTTCATTACCAAAAAGGTGAACAGATCCAACAATGATTTTCGGTTAGCTTGATATCTCAGCAGTCTGAAAACGGTTGATGGACTTGCGGGTCACTTTGCTAAATGACCTTTTGGTGGCCATCTTTAAAGATGGCCGCCATTATTTTAAGCAATCATAAGCTTTGGGAAAACTTGAATTATTCCTCACTCAATAGGGCTATAGGCTTGCAATGTGTCTTAAAATGTTCGTATTGCAACCTAACATATGTTGACATATACATAATAATAATATTATAAAGGAATTAGTTCAAATTTATTGATATTCTAAGAAAACTTTGATATTTTTCACTTTTTGTCATTATTTTTTCTCTTGCAATTCTAATTGGGATTTGTATTTAGCCAGTTTTTGTTTGCTACATTCAGAGAAAAATTCTAGGCATCCATAATATACATTACATTGATAGATTTTAACTTCGAAGTCCAAAATTGGTCAGGAATATATCACAACTAATGCTTAAATTGATATTTTAGGGCATAAGAATACACCGTTTCCAACAATCTCAGGAAAAAAGATTTTTTTTTATTCCATGGCTACTTTGTTGATACGATGCGTATATAATGCCTAGGTGTCCTGTACCGTGTCACAAGGGTGTTACAGTAGTGTGGTACCTGACCCCTAGCTGGATGGTTTGGCGGCTCGGATCCGGTCAGTTGTATGAGTTCATATGACATTATTTTCAAAATGATGGTTATTGACAGGAAAACTTGAATAACTATTTAGCGAAACGGAAAATAAACATGACTCCAAATGATTGGAAAATAATTTGATATGAGTTTATACATTTATATTTTTGTTTATAAAGTTCCGAATATTACATTAAAAGTACATTATTATACGTTCTTAATAGAATTTGTAAAACTATACACACACTTTTAAAGCCTCCACAACCCTACCACAACCAAGGTTGTAATTGGTGACACGATGGTGGCTGAGGAGTTAGTGCTCTTGACTTCCAATACGGAGGTCCCTGGTTCGAAATTTCATTGACCAGTGTTCAGTATTTCCCACCAAACTACAGATGAACTGGTTGTTAACCGTGTGATATTCTCACGAGTAACGATGCTATACGCTGGGCACGATGAAGAACCAAAAATGAATCTGTTCGGAAATAGCTAGGGTATCCCACCCAGATTCCTTGTATCACACCACAGTCACTTCTACTTGCTGTCTCTTCAGCAAAGCACATGACCCCATATGGAATATTAAGAAGTTGTCATTGACTGAAAGGTTTAAATAATTACAACTACAAATACCACTACAAGGTGTCAACCACGGGGATATTTATCCTGCGAGTTATAAATGTTTCCAGCATCACCGACTATCTCTGCCATGCATGCAGGCACCACCTTTAGATGTGTGCATCCACAATTACACATGGGTATACTTTTCTTGTTGGGTTGGGTCATACGATATTGCTCCGTGATGTACATCCCAAAGATGAGCACACTTAGTCCTGAACTCATGGATTACTAGTATGTGTCGGCTACAGTCAATCCTGTTTTGTACATATTACGGATGGACAGCGCCATTCCTGACCATGTGGGTTATTAATGCATACTGGTACGACAGATGGGTACAGTAATTTGTAACCATACGAGATACATATTACAGATAGGTTCATTCGTTCCTGACCGTATTGGGTACATACTACACACGTTCTTGACCACATATGATACTTAGTACACGTACTAACCATATGAGTACTAAAACATGCTACATGAAGGAACAACCATTCCTGACCATATTAAGTACATTCTACTGATAGGTACAATTGTTCCTGACCATATGGAGTCCGTAGTAGATGGGTACAGCCATTCCTATCCATGTGTGGTACAGACTACATATGGGTACATTAATTCCTGGCCATATGGAGTCCACAGTACAGATGGGGACAGTCATTCCCTACCATGTGTGGTACAGCCTACACAAGGGTACATAGATTCCTGGTCATGTGGGGCACATATTATTTATAGGTATATCTATTCCTTATATGGAATCCGTAGTACAGATGGGTATTGGGTATACAACTATTCCTGACCATAACTATGTCATACATATTACATATGAGTACAGCCATTACTGACAATACTTGATACATACAGATACATACATACAGCCTTTCTTAACTATGCAGTTGGGCACGGGCATTCCTGACCATATGGTGCACATTCTGCTAATGGTAATCATTCCTGGTCATATTGGTTACATAGCATGTTACTAATAAAGATAGGAACTTCCATTTATAATGCCTATATGAGGTACATTCTACTGATGGACACATTCCTACCTGATCTTGTTGGGGGTACTATGGTCACAGTCATTTCTGATTTAATACTAGTAGGTGAATATGCATGGTCATTCCTTACCATATTGGGCTTGTTATTTTATCGGTATAGTCATTCCTGGTCCTTAAAGTACACCATATTTCTAAGTAAACCATCCTTATCCCATGGGGAATATTCCACCGATTAAATCCATCCATTTTCTTAATACATGTATATAGAAGAACCTTCCTTCGGAAATGCTTCTGTCCATTCCAGTTCCAATAAGGTATATGCTACTGCCTGTACATCATTTTCTCTCTCTATGGGAGTAAAGTCCACCACATAGTACATCCACTTTGGTTCCTATGGGGTACATTCTGCAGTCAAGTTCAGCTATTACATGTACTGATAAGGGATAACGACCAATGACAGGAACAACACTTCCTCTCCTAATGGCTATCCCCCACATCACTTTGTCTGTGTTTGTGTCATGGGCTATCCATATTCAACAGGCGAAGCTATACCTACAAGATCCTATGATGCGTCTTACTTCACGGTTTGCTGCTATTCCTGTCTCAATGAGGTACATGTAGATAAGTAATTCCCCGCCAGATCGGTTCCTTACAACCATTGGGTGCAACTACCACTGGTAACAGTTACCGAATAACATTAGGCATAGCAACTGGTAGTCCTACTGCTTTCCTACAATCAAGGGGTACGACTAACGCCGGTCATCTTTGGCATGGATATCTACAAAAACAGTGTACATCTACTTCTAGCCATGCAATCAAGGGGTATGACTCTTAATATAAACACTGGCCATGAATGTAGGAACAAATGACTTGCATCTTAGATACTAAAATTATATTGTATGTAAAAAGCACCCAGTTAAAGTCAATTTTCAGACATTCGACCATTCGACCGACTGTACATTTACTCATTGAGTCTCACGTCAGTTGTTACACTCGCTCGGCGGTGTTGGCTGCTGGCAGGCTTTTGACCCCCTCAGGTATCCATCGAAGGTCGATTATTCTTGCTCAGAGAAATTAAGCAGTGGTCCAGGTGAGGATTGAACCGGGGACCTCTCGATCCTGAAGCATGCACCCTACATCTAGGCTCCCCACAGAAATCGTGTTAATTCACGCAGTAGTTTTTAATCTTTTAAGTTAAACATGAATTCAGTGATGGTAATCATATAGACCAAGAAGGATGATGATGCAAGATACAGAACCCTTCGCTGGAGATAATAATATATTTCATTAAGCCTTCTCTAAGACGTCACCAAAACGTACTTTTCAGAAGACAACATATAACTTAGGAACCTAAAATTTGGCATACATTCGTGTTGAATAAGAATGCAATCACTATTTAGGAAAGAAAGAATCAAAGATTAAGTTATACTGAAACACTCGGCCCATGGTGTGTATGAGCCGGACCCTCGCCTGCAAGACTTCTAGCTGGGTTCCGGTATCATACCTACATCCTATTAGGCAAATGATTCGATTTTCAGATACCTACACATGTATAGATATGTGCATATGAACAAGCAAAGCAACTTTGAAATAATAAACCAAAATTAATGGTTGTTCCTGAGATTATTGGAAAAGATATAGTCATGCGTCTTAAAAATATCCATTTAATTAGATATCAGTTGTCATATATTCCTGGCCAATTTTTGACTTCAATGTAATGTATATTATGGATGCCTAGAATTACCCTCTAAATATAACAAACAAAAAATGGCTGAATACAAATCCCAATCGGAGTTGCAAGAGAAAAAATAATGAAAAAAGTGAAAAATATCAAAGTTTTCTTAGAATACCATAAATTATGAAGTAATCACTTTATTATGATATTATGATTCATATATCAGCAGATGTGGGGTGGAAATACGAACATTTTAAGACATATTGCAAGCCGATAGCCCTATTGAGTGAGGAATAATTCAAGTTTTCCCAAAGCTTATGATTGCTTAAAATAATGGCGGCCATCTTTAAAGATGGCCGCCAAAAGGTCATTTGGCAAAGTGACCCGCAAGTCCATCAACCGTTTTCAGACTGCTGAGATATCAAGCTAACCGAAAATCATTGTTGGATCTGTTCACCTCTTTGGTAATGAACCTTCAATTTTCAAGGCCTGGGACATGGACTAAAGCATGTAAATCAAAATGTATTTATATCGAAAAACATCACATTTTATAGGGTGGTTAATTAGAAATTCATGAAAATGTATCATAGTAGAAGTATAACATACCAGCCATTTGATATGAACGAACAATGTAGATGGAAGAGGAGATTGTTTCAATATGATCGTCAGACTATAGTACGTCACTTTGTTTACAATTTTCAAATGATTTATGTCTGCTTTTGACTAACACAAGTATCTAAAAATACATTGTTTTGAATCTTTGATTAACATATCCCCAGAACGTAATGAGTTTTTTTTCGTGCGATTTGGGTCCAACGTGTGAATACACAAATGGGGGCTTCCAGAAACAGCATATGGGCGACCTGGCCATATACACACAAGTTTCATTTGGATCATAATATGGGCATACCCCACATGGGCTTGTCTACATATCGCTGGCTTAGAATGAGAAGGTCGTAAGTACACCGATATTTTGAGAAAACAAGAAAAACCTGTCTGAAAACTACTCTTTACTTATGGAAAAACAAGCCTTTTCAACTTCAGTTTGGTCAACATGACCATTTCCAGTTTCCCGAAAATAGGCTCATAAGAACGCCTTGTAACGCAGATTTCAAATATGTATGAGTCTTACAAGGCTGTACAAAACACTACTTTTGGTAAAAACGGCTTTAAAGTGGAAATCCCAAAGTGTTATATCTCACTACGCGCATCAGTATATAGGCCCTACTGTAAAGAATCTGTATGATACGTATTTTATAATTTGTATTTTTTTAGATTTTTTAAAGAATATTTAGAGTTATATTCGTAACTTGTTCATGTCATAACTTAAATCGACAGCTGGTCGGCCTTGTTATTAATATTACTTTTTTTTAGAAATCCCGTATTCCGGATACTAGAATTTATTCATTTCGCTGCTAACCGGAAGTAGAATTGTAAACAGTATGGCGGCGAAGAGGTTGTTTTAAAAAGATTGCTGTGAAATAATCGATTATATTTCATTTGTTTGTGTGTTGCATGCTCACAATCTTTCACAACTAATGTATGATGTTTTTGCCTTTTTATTTAATGCACATTTGGTACTTTTTGTTTTCTTTTGTATGAGTTATCAGGCCATTGATAAGATCGCCAAAATTTTACCAGTCTGGACCTGTTTACCATTTTCCGTTATACGAGTTTAGGTTTAAATTAAAGTGTTAGAAACCCTTTGGCAGTTTAGTTAGCCCTTAAAAGTTGTTTTGTACTTTATTGCGTAGTTGTCACTTGTTGTAGTTAAGTATGTTTATTCAGACTAAATTTCATCAGATTTTTAGACAAAAGCTTCATTTAAGATTCTAATTGGGAACCATTTGTGGTGTGACTTGAACCCACTACCCCGGGTCCCCCTATTTCTAGCCAGAAGCCAGACCAACTGAGTGAATTGTGCAACTGTCACGAGTCAAGTCTCTGTAGTCTCTACACTGTTTTCCCTTTATTTGCTTGGATAATAACCTTTGCTTTGTCACTTAGTCCAAGGTCTTTGACGATGATCATTCCCTTTCATCGTCAAAGCCATTTGTTCTTTGAAACCTAACAGCTAGACAACTTAGTTTGAGTCACGTTGAACAAAATAATCATTGACACCTTAGTATCAATTGGACCATATTCTATCAGTATACCCCAAAAAACAAAATGTTTCGCAAGAAATACTATCAATTCCGTCGATTGTTTCAAACCTCTACAATTTTTTCGTGTACGATCACCATTTATTTGAATGGGATAATAACAAAAGGGTTCCAAATCGAACCAGGTGATAAATATTTTCATTTTTCAAGATTGTCATCTGTGTAAACAGCTCTCGCACGCACCTGCGATAATTTAATTATTCAAAATGGCCGCAGAAGCTGATCAAACGCGAAGTAAATAAACTTTAAGCAATGTATGATTATCAGTTGGTGTCACATTGACTGTTTTATAACAATACATTTGAAAAATATTACATTTACACATAAATTTTTAACAATGAACTTGCATTTTTGGCATTAAGCTTAAACAGTTGATTATTGAAGAGGATAATTCCATAACTGAAAGGTAGACACGTCCCTGTAAATAAACGACCATTTAGTTATTGTATCCAGAACTATTGTCACTGAGCCTAGTCCAAGGTCTTTGACAATGAACATTCCTATTTATTTATAACTTCTCTGAAACTCAACAGGTGGAAGACTCAGTTTGAGGCGTGTTTGTTTTATGACAAAACCCATTTCCAAAAAAATAATTTTTTACACCCTAAAATGGAATCATATTCTATCAGTGTTTCATTAAAAAAAATGTTTGCAAGAAATACCTGCAATGCAATGTTGATTGTTCAAAATCACTACATTTGGTTGTTGTTCTCGATGGTCGCCATTTGTTTGAATGGTATTATAATAGAAGTATTCTCTTTGTTGAACCTTCACACATAACTTGTAAGCATGCATTCGCAGCTTTGGGTTGCTTGCTATTTTTGCAATTTATATATATGTGGAAAATTATACATGTATGCCAACCTAGTTTTTCTACCTAACCTGATTGCTGTGACTTTTAGTTAATATTAATATTTTGCAAGAATGCACATTTATTTGAATTTTCTTGTAGCTCACCTGTCACAAGTGACGGTGTGAGATTTTATGATCACTCTTCATCTGTCGTCAACAATTTGCATGTGTAGACACTATAGTATAGATCACAATTTTGGACTAATCTTTATGAAACTTGGTGTCAATGATCATTTCAACAAAATCTATGTCAAGTTCGATATTAGTTCATCCAGGATCAAAAACTAGATTACAAGGTCAAATCATAGAAAAACCTTGTGTAGTCACTAGAGGTTACAGTTGTATTGAATCTTTATGAAACTTGGTCTCAATGATTCTCTCAAAAATATCTAGGTCAAGTTTTAATATGGGTCCTCCGGTGTCAAAAACTAGGTTTTAATACTAGGGTAAGTTATGGAAAAGCCTTTTTTGTGCTATAGCGGCTGTATTTTTCACTGGATCTTCATATATGTTGATCAGAATGTTTGTCTAAATGGAATTTAGGTCATGTTTCAATACCGGACATCTGATATAAATAACAAGATTACTGGTTAAGATAATCTTAGCCAGATATTGTAAATGATTCCTTAGGTCATCGTAAAGGCCTGCAAGCACTACTAGGAGAGGTGAGCGACCTAGGGCCCTTTGGGACCTCAAGTCTTGTAATGTGTTACCTTGTATGAATTGAGTTGCCAATCTTGTTTCTGAATATTATGTTTCTTACATTTCCTGGTCCAAATTTTCATGTTTTTAAAAAATTGACAAATAGTTTAAATGTTTACCAGTCTGCTTTGATTGATAAATACATGCTATAATGTGTATGTAGCTAATTTTATTTTGGTATTTATTTATAAAAATTGTATGTTCTTACAGTCGTAGGATAATTTATGTGTAGTAACACATTTTATATTTGTATGCAGATATAACCTGGGGTCGTTTCAAAGAATGGCTTCTGATGATGAATCCCGCCAGCCAGAGATGACATGCACAGAAACAGATGTGTCTCAGCAAAGTGAAGAAATCCTAAGATTTCAGGAGGGATCTCTCCATTTCACATATGGCCAGGTATGCAACCAGGGTTTATCCTCACTGTTGGTGTCCCCTTCGTAATTAATCCAATTTTATCTATAGATAATACAACAACTAGTCTAATGTACCACTTTCTGATTTAATTTAAATTATAATAATTATAAAATTCTGTGTAGCAACTATAAAATTAGAGAAATGGTTATATCTACTTAATCATATTCAGGGTTGCCAGCGACCTGAAAAAGTCAGGGAAACTGACTTTTTTTCAAGGTCAGTGAATTGTCAGGGAATTCTTGGTAAAGTCAGTGAAAATGCAATTTTAGAAAAGTCAGTGAAAAGTGAAAAATGAAATTCTGGGTCGATGTTAAGTAAAATAATCAGTGGCTGTGGCAGTCTTTAATCTTTTCTTGCTCGCTACGCTCGCACAACTCAACTCTGTGAAAATTTATTATTAACTAGCTGATGAAGGAAAGCTTTGCACTTTTAATATAAATATGTAATTCTTTTGGCTTGCTAGGCCAGAGCAGTTACTTTGATCAGTATAAGACCTATCAAGTAGCTGGTGAACAAGAATTTCCTTAATTACAGAGGATGCTTCGATCAGTTTTCATGAAATCCTATGTCACATGCTGTTTTATGAAACAAAGTTATACGTATTGAATAATACTGAAAAGTGAAGCTTCTGTGGGCTAGTATTATAGCTATTACAAAGTTTTAAATAATAAGTTTGTAGCTGATTTCTTTGTAAAAATGGCAATAACCTACTGGTGATGTTTTGGCCAATAACTGATATTGCTTAAATGAGTGAATATCATAAAGGAGTGCATGTCGAGGAGGCCAGTGAAAAGTATGATTTAGTCAGGAAAAAGTCAGTGAAAAGTCAGGGAATTTTTGTAGTCGTAGTTGCTGGCAACCCTGATATTATTATCTACCCATTCTAAATCTACTTGGGTCGGGAAGGGGAAACAAAGAATATTTTAAGTTTGGGCGTATTAAAGTTGTGAAATTCTCAGGTTCCCAGAACATCTAAAGAAAGAGATTGTATTCAGACAATTTATTGATTTCAGGGAGTGAAAGGTGACATGTCCTACTCACCGGATGTATCCCGTGATTGGAAAATGTCTGCATTGTCACCCGGTCTGGATGACTCTGGAAGAATGCGCATAGATAATAATCAAATGAAAATACAAGTAAAACAGTTGACAGTGGATCTTCAAACTGAGCAAGGTATTTTATGCTATTGCTTATATATTTGCAAAACTAAGTATGAAATCATATTATCAGACAGACAGTCCCTTTTAGCTTGACTATATCGAAGAATAAGGAGAGCTATAATTGTACTCACCCATTTTTTGGCATCACACTTCGGTTAATGATTTGCATGCAATTCATGAATTATTTTCTAAAAATTCCCTTCAGTTCAAAATTATGAATGTTTATTATAATCAGATTTTTTAGTGAAATGTTGTTTTTCTTAAACAATCAGGTGGTCAGATTTTGTTGATGTTCAAAAAACTAGTTATTAATAAATATTTCAGCTGTAAATTGAATATTATCCAAAATGGAAGCGGATACCATTGTAAGGCAACTGTCACAGATATCTGTTCACTTGCAGGTCCTTTCTCAGGGACAGAAGGCATATCAGCGCTTTAAAGCCAGAGTTGGCTTTCCTCAACGCCTTAAATCATAGCATGGTGTCTTTAAATCACTATGGGTGTTTTTATTTTGGCCCTTGTTGCGTTATTTGAGAGATTAGGGCTTGTATTATATAAATATGCTTAAATCAACCTTAAAAGCAGTTTTGTCTACTAAAACATTTTAACTATTTTTGTGGACCTCCTTAAGCATAAATCATAGTATTGCCCCAGCGCCTTAAACAATCTGAGGAAGGGCCTGACTTGTTCATTCTTCATAGAATAACAGAATATAATACATGGATGTAACTGTTAGTTAGTAACATCAGCAGTACTTGTATCACAAATATGTACATTTTCTACTTTGAGTGAATTGGCTAAGATTTTGAAAATGGCCCTTTAATGCTACATGATTATAAATAATTGTATATAATTGTATATTCCATTTTCTATGAACTGATTATTATAGATACTGTGTCTACCTTGAGAAAAAGATTGAATTCCGTTGAACGAGACAGACTTGAAGCTGCTACCAAGGCAAACAAAGAGGTATTTATTTTGTAATGAGTTTGTAACAAACGGTAGTTTTAAAAATATAAAATTGAATGATAGGCTAGGAATTCATTTGTAATATTATAATTATTTTGTAAATGTAAATTATGCTCCCTCATCAAAAAGATGTATGATATAGAGGATATTTGTTAATTTTGGTGTAAGAGCAAATTTTATTTCACCGAGTGATCACAAAAAAATCAATATTGACAAGAGTGGCGTAGCCACGAGTAAAAATTTTATTTTCTGTGATCACAAGTGAAATAAAATTGATCTTACACAAAAAATCAACAAATTTTCTGTTTATTATATGCCTCAATTTCTCTTTAAAATGTGCCGTAATTGGCTTAATTTGGCAAAATCATGTGGAAATTGGAATGTCATGCCGTGAGAATCATGACGTCATGATGACGTAATGCATATTTTAAAGCCTGGCGCCGTTACATTTTTTTTCTGCATGATGCTGGAACCAGCTTCTAAAACAGTGAAAATAACAAAATGGTATATTTTCACTGAAAAATAATAAATTCAATTACTGACCTGAGATTTTTGTTTCGTTGTTAAAGGATTTTGATCTTTTGTTTTCTTTAACAGACATCTGAATTAGAAAGTCAAATAGCCAAACTTCGAGCCAACGTTGAAAAGTGTGAGGCATCTAAAGCTAACATGGAGTTTGAACTTACTCGAGCTAAGAGAGACCTAGCACAGCAGAAACATACTGCCGCTGGTTTGGAATCAACACTTGAGAACACAAATAAGGAACTAAAACGTAAGACTAAAGTTAGAATATTTCAAACGATTGTTCGAAGTATATTTAACACCCAACTGTAACCTTGAATTGATATTGAATTAATTGTCTTTCTGAGATATCCACTATTGGGGCAAAATTTAAATTTACTGCCTGTATGATTTTGTGCCTATTCCCCGTTATCATATACTGTAAATCACTTTATTTTGCAAATTTCGGTTACAGGCTTATTTTTCGATTTTATAAATTTGCTATCAAAGGTTTCATGATGGGTTTTCCTGTAATGAAGAAAATTTTGCATAACGTCACACTCTACGTTCAGTCATATAATTTGTGACGTCATACAATAAACAAATTGTAAATTTCATTGATAAAAATCCCTCATTATAAGCGTAGATAGAATTAACGGCCAAAAGTTGTGATAATATACCGTTTATTTAATCAATAAACAGTTCTATACGTTTACATGGAGTAAAATGCAGACTGTGTAAGAATATATTTTTATGCATTTCACAGCATTTTAATTTGATTTATTCTTTTTATGTTTGGCAGAAAAAGTATCCGAACATGGTGAGGAAATGAAACGGCTAGAAGATGCTTTACAGCAAGCACGAGATTCTCTAGAAGATAGAGAGAGACAACTGAATCGTGAGATAGAACAAAAGGTAAACAAATGATAACAAAATCATTGTTGACATCAATTAATTTGACATTTGACCATTTTGGTTTCCATGGTAATCTACAGGATCTCAGCTGTCCACCCTCGCTAAAATTCAGACTTCAAACATCCTTCTACACTGTTAAACCAAAAAAAACGCTCTGGACCAATTTTTCACACTAAAATGTCCAGATGCTAGACTTTTTTAATAAAATGACTTTGTGAAAGCATCTCTTGTTTGAGCCCAACACCAGGCACACTTTCTCCCCTTAATTTACCTTGACAATCATGTAGTATTGCACATTTTCTTGAAATTTCAGGATTATGAAATGTCTAAAACATCTACTGAACATGTCTTGTAATTTCAGGATTATGAAATGTCTAAAACATCTACTGAACATGTCTTGTAATTTCAGGATTATGAAATGTCTAAAACATCTCCTAAACATGTCTTGTAATTTCAGGATTATGAAATGTCTAAAACATCTACTGAACATGTCTTGTAATTTCAGGATTATGAAATGTCTAAAACATCTCCTAAACATGTCTTGTAATTTCAGGATTATGAAATGTCTAAAACATCTACTGAACATGGTGAGTTAAGAGAAGAGAAGGAGAGATTGGATAGTCTCATTCAACAACATGAACAGTAAGTTATAGTTCCTGTCAGAGTCAAACATTGCTTCTATTGTTATACCCCCACACAACGAGTTGTAAGGGGGGTATACTGGATTCAGCATGTCCGTCTGTCTGTCCGTAGACGCATTCTTGTGGACGCAACTCCTCCTACAGTTTAGGCAGGATTTTGCTTAAACTTTTACAGATAAACAACCTCAACATATAGATGTGCATGAAGAAAGGAATTTGCGTTGCGATGAATTTTGGCAGAATTATGGCCCTTTGCCGGCGGGGGTATATTTGTGTGATGAATGGCGACAGCTCTAGTTTGATCTACTTTGAAGGAGTCTTTTATGTTATAATAGCATGGGTAAAAATTGTCTGGATTGTTCAGGAACCTCAGGATTTTTAGTGTCCACAATATTTTCTATATTTTTCCTATGTAAATTGGCAAGTTTTTCAAGATTTTCTAAATTTCTGACTTTTACTCATGTAATAGTACATAGTTAAAATACACTATGTTTCAGAATTTTTGTAAACAATTAAACAAAGAAAAATTTAGCTTTAACAATTATGTGCAGGGTTTCAAAACTACATACTTTTGTATCAAAATGCCTGCTATGGAAAGATTAATTGAATACATATACAAAACTACATGTGTTACTGTAAACCAATTTACTTTCGCAAATACTAACTTTCGCGTTTTGCTGATCGTGGGCATATTCCCAACTACAAATTTTTGCATTTTTAAGTTTCCTGCAGTGTCCATATTTATGTTTTTAGCACTTTCGCGGCGACTTAATTTCACGAAATTCTACCATTCGCAAACTTTGAGAAACTAAATCACGCGAAATAATTTCTCAGTTTACAGTATAACTTATGCAAATTATTTTATATGAATACTAGTGCAAATACGGGATTTGATTATGTCTGAAATCACTCATTGTTTGTTTTATATTTCCAGCACAATATCGGATCTGAATGAGAAATTACAAGACTTTGAAAGTAAGTGATACAGATTCTGAGATATTCCAAGTTTGTTTGTTAGTCAGGCGTCCTACAGTTTGGGTTTCAATCGAGGAATCCAGATATGCTGCAATAGAAAGAAAGCAGGGGTTCCGGAATTATCTATCATGAAAGAGCTATGATTTCTGACAAAAAGTTATTTGATGAAAATATCTCAAGAAACAACAAAGATATGGCCAATTTAATCTGCCCTGAAGGTTTTTAACTGATTTTTAGCATTGAAACAATGTGGTTGATTTTTAATTCGTCTCTGTTGACACCCCTGAGAAAGTTTATTGCTGATAATAAAAGTTATTTAATGAAGTAAGACCAAATATTGAGTTATGCTCATTTGTAAGTTTTGGTGTAAGAATGCATTCTAATGGCACCAGGAACAGATGTTCATAAGCTGTATCTTAACAACAGACCAATGTTTGAACTGAGTTTTGGTGTAGGGGTGTGTGCAAATGGCACCCCTACACCATTGGTGACTCATTCTCAGGATTAGCATTGTGTCTCGGTAGAACCCCTGGATGTTGCTGAATGCATGATTATTGTCTTGAGAAAACTAACTCTTTCTTATAGTCCAGAGAATTTGACACGACTCTTGAACTTCTATTTGCATATTTTAACAGCTGATATATTGTCTATACATATAATCCCGGTTGTATGTTTTTCGTAAGCGGGGACTATCACGAAGACGCTCAAGGTGTAATACCAACACAAATCTAAAGGACCGATATTGCATGATTTGCTTGCGGAAATTTATATATTCAACGCAAGAAGCTTGTAATATATGCATGCATAAAGGTCAGGATCATGTCAAATTTTCTGTGCTATACTATGGTGTAAAATTGTTTTCAGGTGAGAAGAAACACCAGGGGGATAATTTGAGAAGAACTGTCACAGAACTAGATTATTGTAAAGAAAGAGAAGATCGAGTGAAGAAGGAACTTGATGTAAGATACAGTAAAGTTCCGCTAAGAAAACCACTTTGATTATTTTGAAATAATGCAGATTTTTGCAAGTTTAAGGTCCCAAAGTATTTAATTTAGAACAAAAAAGGTCCGCTAATAAGACTGATTCGCTATTAAGACCACCTTTTTGACTGGTCTTATTAGCGAAACTTCACTGTATAGTGAAAATATTACAGCGTGAAGATGTTGTTGTTACCTTGGTATGCAGGGGTTCCATTTGACTCAAAAGTAGGGGTTTTGACCCATGAATTTTAAAAAACCCCGTAATTTTCACACTCAAAATTAAAAAAATTTGGTTTGGAGGGTAATTTTCTCTTAAATCATGGTTATTTTGCCTATAAAATGGTAACATTTAGTCAAAAGTATCTAAATGACCCTTCAGATTCAGAAGCTAGTGGAACCCCTAGTATGCAATTCCTAATTAACACATAAATATCATTCTTTTCTATGTCAGAACATACAGATTAAATTGGTAAATTTTACTTTGTTTTGACTGAAGTAAAGTGATTGGTTGGAAGGTCAAAGTCAAGGTCGTCATTGTCTTGAATATAAGTAACTTTTTAGTTACAGCTTGTTTACCTAACTATTCTTTCTATTATTTCAGTCCGCCATGCAACGTTTACGTACCATCGAGGAAAGTATCGAGTCAGAGAGAGCTGCACATTTAGAAACAAAATTTAATTCTGAGATTGTTCAGGTATGTGTATTATTAATATTTGTAACAATTGAGTATAGACTGAGATTCTTTTATCTTGGATATTTGAAGAATAACGAGACCCGCACTCCTCTCACATGTGTATGCATGTCAGCCCAAACCTGTGTTAAGGTTTCTAAGACAATATCTCAGTAGCTAGGTGCATGTATTAAATTGAAACTTTACCCCAATCTTGTAAATATAGTGCATTTTGACAGGTTCCATTGAATGATACAGCTTGACATCTTACAGGGAGCTCATCTAATGAAATTGTTTGTCAGTCTAATAGAATTTTCATACTTAGGCATTTTATACCAACTGAACCGTGAAATGTAAATCAAAATCAATGAGTTTGAGGATATGGAACACTGAAGGGGGTTTGAGTTCTCTTCCCTTATTATGCCACCCATCGAAGTTGTGGGGGTAAAATAATATTGTATTGCACATTATGGCTGCTGACCGGTTTCTGATATAAATCGAATACCAGTATTTTGGGATCGATCGATTAATCGTATCGAACGTGTCCGTATCGGTAAAAAAATCGATCAGCAAATATACACACATAAATTAATAAAATACCCATTTTCAGTCAAGTGTTTTCGTCGTCTATATGTTTCGTCTCAAAATGGACAGGTCGTCGTTAGCTTAAGTTCGAGTGAATCTAGTGTTTAAACAAGAATCTGCTATGTTAACTACTCGTGCAATTTAAAACATGTAAAAAGATTGTTTATCACATCTCAGGCCTGACTTGATTGTATTAAATACATGTTGTTCGTCTGTAAACTGTACATATTTAATGTATTTAAGTGTTTTATTGCCAAAAGAATATATCATATTGATTATTCTAACTGATATGCAGCCCTATTGCACATGTCGTGCTCTGTGTGTTGTCTGTTGGGTGGTTGACCAAATGGTTTCTGAACAATAACCTAAGATCCTTGAACTTTCTCCAACGATTGATCATTATCATTAGATGACCATACTGTTTGTGAGGTAAGTAGGCCAAATGTAAATGTTGTTGATGGCTAAACATAAATGTCTGTTTGGCTGACATAGGGGCATACATGTTTTACAAACATCTTGTGTTATTTTACAGCTTAGAGTGCGAGATATTGAAGGAGCTCTGGAAGTAGAGAAATCTGCCAATAATGAAGCAAATAAAGCCATAGATAGATTGTCTAGACAAATAAAGTAAGTTTATGAAATATTAGAATACAATACTGTAAATACTTGAATGTCCATAACTCGGGTAAAATCAACTTATTAATAATACTTAACACATTCCAAAAACTCAACCAGATTTTGGCCGTTGACGAAAATAACTTCAAAACATACAACTTGTAATGTATTGTGTTGATGTCAAAATATGGGACAAAATGAATGAGAAAATTTTTGAAAATTTTGGAACTATTACCTGACTTATGGGTGAGTGCATACGGTATAATGTTATTGGTGAAATATGTTGGTATTATTATTATACCCCCTGATACAAAGTAGATGGGAGGTATATTGTAGATATAAATGTGTTTGTCTATTGAATGGTAAGCATGTAAACAGCTCTATGTTCATTAATTTTGTCCTAAGTAATAGATATTGTTAACATTTGTATGTATATTTCAGGGAGCTTGAAACGTCATACGAAGACGAAAGAAAGAGCAACAAACACTTGTCTGAAAAACTTAGCAAGTAAGCGTTCTTATAATACATTTATGTATAAAAATAAAAAATGACATAATGAGTAATTAAAACTCCATAATTAAATTAAAACACAATGCATTTCACCTTAAAGGCTCTTCAGGGGTATAACAAACCGTGTCATTCCCCTGCCATTTTATGAATATCTGAAATTTAATACCCACGAAAATGATTTTACTGTATATATTTATTAGTATGACATCCTTTGTTGTTCCACTAGACTTGAGAAGGAGTACAGCTCAGTTAGAAAACAACTTACTAATGAAGTCGAGAATAAGAAGTCTACCATAGGAAGTCTCAGTAAGGAACTTGAAGTTCACCAGAAGAATTTCCTAGAACTAAAAGAAGAATTGTCAAAGGTATGACTTATCCCAAGCCCTTAGGACTTCTCTCAGGTCCTTATGACTTTTCCCATAAAATTGTCAGACATTGGGGTTAAAGAAGGCCGATTAGTTATAAACTGAGACTCTGTCTGACCAAACTAACCATAAGTACATAGAGGATCTATTCCCCAACCAGTAACATAAAAACGACACTGATGTCATTTATTGTTTGAAGCGATGTCCTTTATGAGATAATAATTTGTTAGTTATATTACAAAATTTGTCCTTGTTTTACCTATCCTGATACAAGTAAAGTCATGTAATGAAAAAAAGTAAGAGACAATTGGACCGATTCCAGGTAAACATTTGTTAGTTTGTGAGAGGATTGTTTTCAGATATGTCCTTTGAACAGTCTGAAATGTTGGTAGAGCTCATTAATAGAAAGGATATTGATGTATCAACGAAATATTTCAGCAGATCGATTATCAATTCAATTTTAGACATATCAAATCAATACATTGGTGTATAAATGAAACCACTGAAGATCCGCATTTTTTATGCACAAAACACTTCCAATGGTTAATTGGAAGTTGACCAACTAACAAAATGTATCAAGTCTTAACTTAAACTGAAGCCGCTATTTTCAAAAGTTGAATCTTTACCTAATATATACAGTGCAGAATGGTTAAATAAGTGGAACTCGGTGGGCTTGTTTACTTACTGGTTCATTTATCTGCAAATTGATATATTGATCTTTGGTTAATATTTGTTTTCAGCTAAATCGGAATTATTGATATGCCTCAGATTGATTCAATGACTGCTCTACCTGTACTGACAAAAATAACTTAAAGCTTTGTGATGAAATTATCTCAAGAAATGGCAAAGTTATAGTAAATTTAATCTGCTCTAAAGGATTGTCTTTAATACAAACTGAGTTAAATATGGAAACAATGTCATTGAAGGCCTCTTGTTTGGCAAAAATGGCCAGCCGTATACGATTTTCCTGATTTTTAATTTGGCCGTGTTGACACCCCTGATGATGTTTTCACTTGTATTATAGGCAAGGAAACGACAGATATACCTGGAGGAAACATATGGTGGAAGTATGAGAGAACTCGAGCTATTGTTACAGAATTTCCAGATATCAGAGGACAACAGTAAACCAAAAAAGTCTCATTCTAGTAAGTATACCATACTATAGACCAATCTTTTGTAATTTCTGGTCCATGTAAAAATAGAGTTTGTGGACAAAAAATGTTTTTACATGAGGAAATAGCAACTGTTTAGAAAATTTGAATCTAGTAAAAATATAGATTTTTTTCAAACGCCGAAAAATATTTTAGGATCAGGGTGTACAGGGTAGGACTGGGGCGATTACTCAGTTAATCGGATACAATTTGATTGCAAGGTGGAACTGGCTTCAATTTTGCGAAACCGCTAATCGTTCTAAAACGATACACATCCTACATTGTCAATAAATTGTATGTTACTGCATGCATACAGTATATCTTTAACAACAATATGCCTGAATGTGTTGATCAACACATAAACAAGCAAACTAGCTGCTTGTGTTTGGGTATTAACATGTGATACAAATAAATCCAAATCATATTCAACATTATGAAATTATAAATCTTCTATTGAAGGATAACACATGAGTGCAGCACTGCAGCTGCTGAAAGTACCTTGATATGGTCATCATGAAAGGAAACACAATTTTCGATATGGCCGCCAATTAACTAGTTTGATTAGATTTCTTACAAATGATTAACCGGATTCAAAATATTAAAATTGTCCCAGTCCTAGTACAGGGTACCAGAAAGCAAACAATTATATATTTTATGCCTTACATGTATACCTTGTTCATAGTGTTCCAATGTTATGCCCCTTAAAGCTTTTCAGTTTGTTTCTAACTTTCTGACTGCTTTACTTTATTTTATATTTTGTGGAATAAGCATTATTCAGAAATACTTACTGTAGCGTTTCAATGTAAATTTGTATTTAACAGAAAACAAGGAGAGTAAATCAACAAAGGCTCCCTCACCATCTGTAGTACTAGAGAATCTACGTGTAACACTCTCGGACTACAGGAAACGTCTAGATAATACTTCAGAGGAGGTTAGCAAGCTTATATACATTCAACTTATTTGCTTTGATAGTCCAGGCATCGCGAAAACGGTCAGTCCATTGGTCCTGACCGATAAAATCACTTTGGTCCTACTGAATGATGGTTTTCAGGACCAACGACCATTTTGAGTGTGGATAGCAATAATCCCACATGGTAGTTTCAGAGTATTGTTGAGAATGTAACACAAATGTATTTTCGTTACTCCTCGCGTAGATGTATCATGAAATTTCCTCTAAAATCGCCAAAATATGTAAAAATGTTTAGGGGGATGAAGGTTGCTAAAAACTAAATATATTTTGATGTCGATAAAACCCAGAATTTTGTACCTTTCTCTATTTTACTTTAAAAACAGTTAACAAAGATGAAGAAATCAAGCTCTGTGTTGAATAAAGAGATTGATCAGTGTAAGGAAATGATTTGGGCAAAAGATAAAGCACTGGAAGATGCACAGAAGAGTTACACACGAACAGCGAAGGAGCTAAATCGTGTGAGATCAGAGTACGGTGAACTGGAAACATTACTGACTCGACTGAAGGTTGATATGCAGAGTACTGCCACTAATCAGAGCAAAGATAGAACAAGGATACAGGAACTTTCAGAAGAGGTGAGTAAAGCAATACTGTAAATCAATTTTTTTCACGAGAGTTTTATTTTTGCTTATATTCTGATTCGCGAGGATATTGACACGCGAAATCATTTTCTCACAAAAAATTCGCAATAAAAAGTCGGGGATTGGATATTGTCAATGACACAAATTCAAAATTGTTGCAAACAAAAAATCTTCAAAGTTTCGGAAAAATCGCAAAATACAAGTTATGTGAAAATGAAGTGATTTACAGTAGTTTATAACAATTTGGTCGGCCATAACCTTACCAACCCCAAAAAGGTAGTCGCTTATCAACAAAAATATTGAGGTTTTCAATGAGAGTTTTACTGTTTAGCAGAATATTATTCTAAAATAATACTCAATACATGTTTTTAAACTTTTACTGTTCAAAGGTTGTAAAGTTACACAGGTCTAAATTTAGTGCAACAAGTTAAAAATTTAATGTCATAAACTCATAATTGTTTTAAGTTCATTGCCAAGTACAAATTTATCTAAGTATGTTAAATTCAAGTTATTTTGTATTATTTACCCAATTTTATGATCCATGTTGTACTGAAACTGTGATTTTATTTTTATAGATTATGAAATTAGTGAAAAAACATAAAACGGATGAGGAGGTATGTTGTATTTATGTTGTGAAAATTTTACCTAAGATTTAACTAAAGTTTGTAAACTGGGAATTACAAATATTTTCATTGAATTACCAATACAATAATTAAATGGTTTGAGTGTCAATAACTGTAAATATACCTTACCTTAGTGTTTGTTATGCCCTCTGACATGCACGGCAACAACAAAGGACCTGTACCCAGAGTCTGGTTTTCATGATCTTCTCACAACTTCCCCAGGATTGTTCCATATATTCTTCAATTCTGCCACAACTTGATACTGAAACAACAATAAAGTTGATGTACAATATTGACTTGTTTATTCAGGAAAAATTGGAATACAGTGAAGTTCCACTAATAAGACCAGTCAGAAAGGTGGTCTTAATAGCGAATCGGTCTTATAAGCGGACCTTTTTTGTTCTAAATTTAATACTTTGGGACCTTAAACTGGCAAATATCTGCATGATTTCAAAATAACCAAAGTGGTCTTATTAGCTTATTTATGTTAAATTTGTATTTATGATCTACCACATCTACTTGTTGTTTTTTTCAGGAAAAGTTAGCATTTTTGCATGGCCTGTATCAGCGCTTACTGTCTGGGAAGATTGTGGTAGCATCAAAAGAGAAAACATTCAACCAGTTCTCGTGGCATGATCTTACCAACATGGTGTATGATCAGGTGGCAACATTAATCAACAACATGCAGAATGCTGAAGAAAAGGTAAAACTTTGTCTGTGTAAATCTGGGGTTGTATTCAATAAGACAATATGGATCCTACTTGACTTAGGATAAGGACAACCAATCAGATCAGACCGTATTAAACTCTTGGTCTGTAACAGGCAATATGATTGGCTATCCTAGTTTTACCACAGGAACCTGATATTGTCATATATGGCCCAAAACACTATACAAGACCCTGTTTCTGATTTAATTTAGTACTTCAAGAGAACTATTTTCTCTGTATGTGCTCGACAGTAGCGGGGTCTTGGGTATTGTTTTGGGCCATATATAAAAATATCCGATTCCTGTGGATTTGGTGACTGTTTTAAAAATTCTTCTAGTTTTTTAGGGAATTCTGAGTTTAACTTAAGGGCTTTCACTATCTTCCAACAGTGTAGAGTCAAAAATACTCCTGACTTTCAGTTTTCATGAGTCATCAAAAAAAGCACAAATTATAATAAATTTCTCTCTTCTGCTTAAATTTTCAAGAGTCAAAACTGGCACTTTCTTCAAATTCTAGAGCCTAACTGCTGTTTTAAGAGTCAAATGATGGCCCTGAACTGAGCAGAATAGTTATTGGCATACCTGTCTGTGGTGTCTGACAAGCAGAATATGATCGGTTATACATGTATATCAAATATGCGTATTAATAATAAAAGTGTTTGTAAACTAACTTAATTTTCATACTTTACTAAAGTTAATTTTCAAGATAAAATGTGGCAAAAACCATCAATATTTATATAATTACCCCCTCCCATCTAGGATGAGGGGGTGTATTGCTTTGTACATGTTGACCAGTTGGTTGGATATACCTTGTATTATACAGTTAAAACTGTTCGCATTTCATTATCAGAGCTTTAGAAATGATTTGTATGTAAGTATTTCTTGCCCTTAAAGTGTGTTGACAATATTGCTAGGGTCCATCTAGAGGGGTTTGGAAATATTTGGCATATATCACTTCCTTCTGTGCAAGGGGACCTGGATACTGTTTTATCAAAGCCCTTACGGAAATGGTCTAATTATCTAAATTTTAATTCTCTATAATTTGTTTTCAATTACATGTATAAAGTGTGGTAAATGGGGGTACATTATTAATAACATTTTAGTTATTGAACTCCTACAGGGGTGTCAATTTTCCTGATTTATCCTGAAAGAGCAATGGCTTCAGACCAAAATAAAAGTTATTTGAGGAAAATATCCCAAGAAATGGCAAAGTTATGATTATTCCAATCTGCTCTGAAGGAATTTCTTTAGTACAAATTGAGTTAATTATGGAAACAATGTCATTGAAGGC
Organism: Spisula solida; assembly: GCA_947247005.1. Taxonomy (NCBI): domain Eukaryota; kingdom Metazoa; phylum Mollusca; class Bivalvia; order Venerida; family Mactridae; genus Spisula; species Spisula solida. The sequence goes on from OX365951.1 coordinate 22,810,390, forward strand.
CTCTTGTTTGGCAAAAATGGTAGGCCGCATACAAATTTCCTTTTATTTTCGCCCTGTTGCCACCCCTGCTCCTACAAACCCTATCTGTCACCTATATGCAGTTGTATAAGAATTATATAGAATTTAAATTGAGTCTAACTTTAATATTTTCGCTAGTGCTTTGGTAAAACTGTACCCTGTTTTATAATTCAATGTAACTTACTGGTGAACTTTTGTCTACTTTATCATAACTACATTTGCACCATTCTGATTATGAAGCCTGTGTTCTGAGTTTACTAACACCTTTATTACCGAAAAATTATCTTTATTATTTCTCTACGTCATGTCTGTGTGAACTTGAGCAGTATTAAATTGCCTGACCACCCTTCTCCATGTAATGAATGCTTAGCCTAGTGTGGGATGTATGGCTAGGAGTTATATTAATCACAATGGCTATATATGTGTACCTTAATCTATTTGTGACGTCTAGGATGTATATTTTACACAAAGAGATCTTGAACTTGATTTAAAGGTAATTTGTAACTATGATTAAAATGGTAAGAGGGGTTTGTCTTTGGTGCCAGTGCACACGCACTTAAAGTTAATTATACACTGCCCACCAAAAATAAGTATACAGTAAATAATTGTTGCAAAATTAGACTTGGTTAAATTATTCAATATCTGATTATGAGACGGTCATAATTATACTAGTTTCTGAAACTACATTGACTAAATGAGTCAAAGTAGAGATAGAAAAAAAATTGAAAATGTTTGGAACTAAAATTACCATGTGATCAAAAAGGCTGAATTTTCCATCTTTTTGTGACAAAGTTACCATTCAAGAGGGACATAAAAACTTTAGATTTTGCACCTTGGGTACCAATTAATGTATGTCCTTTCCATTTGATAAACAAAAATATTCAGTTTCTTCAAATATAGTGTTGCTTTACTGTCCTGCAAATAGTATCATTACAGGCAAGTAAGTGGGCAAATAACATCTGTATACTTATTTTTGGTGGGCAGTGTATTATATTCCTTTCAACCAGTGTTCCGTTTTGGTATGCTGAGAAAAGATACATTAATAAAGAATTCATGAGCACTGGGGATGTTTAGGTTATCTGAGGGTAGTATGAGCACTGGTGATGTTTTGATTATCTGAGGGTATATGAACACTGGGGATGTTTAGATTATCTGAGGGTATATGAGAACTGGGGATGTTTAGATTATCTGAGGGTATATGAGCACTGGGGATGTTTAGATTATCTGAGGGTATATGAGCACTGGGGATGTTTAGATTATCTGAGGGTATATGAGCACTGGGGATGTTTAGATTATCTGAGGGTATATGAGTACTGGGGATGTTTTGATTATCTGAGGGTATATGAGCACTGGGGATGTTTTGATTATCTGAGGGTTTATGAGCACTGGTGATGTTTAGATTATCTGAGAGTATAATTTTATGAGCACTGGTGATGTTTTGATTATCTGAGGGTTTATGAGCCCGGGGATATTTCTATCATCTGAGAGTTTATGAGCACTTGGAATGTTTTGATTATTAGAGAGTTTATGAGCACTGGGGATGTTTCGACGCACATGAAGTATATTGCATTATGTACCATGAGATATTGCTTTATTCGTGTAAAACAAGGTACCATATAGCTGGTTAATTCGGTGGGTGGAATTTTCTGCCATTTTCAGGTCATAAATGTAATTTCTGTTAGATGAATATTGTCTGAGTTATGGCCCTTTGTGGGAGACATACATTTTAGTTGCAAAAACCCTTCTAGTATCCATTTTAACTTCACAGCAGATTGACATGTATGTTTTATGCTGCACATAGTACAGGCTTTTATATATTATTTGCTAGATAATCTTCCTATTATTTGGGGGGGGGAATGTGAGGGGGAGGCTGATTTAATTTTTTAAAACCTTATTCCTGTGAGGATGATAACTTCAGAATGAGTTCATAATTTCTAGTTACTTTTAGTGATCACATTGCTATAAGAATTGTTTTCGAGACTCTTAATTAGTTTTAGTGTTAAACTGATTTATTTGTTGTGTGATGGATAAAATTTTGAATTTTTTAGAAACTTCGGTTAAATTTTTAGGATCCTTAATGATTTGTCTACGGAGATCAACATTTCTTAAGCAAGTCTAGAAAACACAAGTTATTAAGCCAGCCTTTGGCAAGCTTAATAATTCACATTAGGGATGTGGACAGTAGTGGTAGAGTGTCCACTTCAAGTGTGGGGGTCCTTGCTTTGATCCCAGGCCCCATCATGCGAATAAAAATGGTACCAATATTTCCCTTGTTATATGCTCGGCATAAAACAAACTCTGGCTTCTCTTCTCTCATACCCTCGTTGCGATGGATAACATTAGGAATGAGGTGTCGAGAGTGATTAATATAAGTTGGAAACGTATTTCACTGTCAACCTTAAATAAATTAGTATAAACTAAGATCATCATCAGTTGGTATAGTGTGCAGGAGTTGTCAATTTTCCTAATTTATCCAGAATTCTGGATTTATCAATCCTGAAAGAGCAATGGCTTCTCACCAAAATAAAAAAGTTGTTTGATCAAAATATCTTTAGAAGTGGCAAAGTTATGGTAAATTTAATCTGCTCTGAAGGTTTTTCTTTGATAAAAAGAGTTAATTATGGAAACAATGTCATTGAAGACCTCTTGTTTGGCAAAAATGGTCGGCTGCATACGATTTTTCTGATTTTTAATTTGGCCCTGTTGACACCACTGAGTGTGTACAATGTGTATTTACAGATATCACATATGGAGGAAGCTTTGAGAACGAAGGAAGAAGGTTTGAAGGATGAACATATGACTCATGAAGATCAACTTAACAAACTCTCCTCACTGACGAAGGAACGAGAAATATCGTGGCAGAAACAGAAACAAGAAATGGAAGAACATTATCAACAACTTCTCAATGAGATGCAGTCTAGGATTAAAGTGAGTAAACATTTTAATAATAATAATAATAATAATGATAATAATAATAATTTAACTTGGAAGTAGGGGTTTTGATCCCCTAGAAATTTCCAAAAAGATTTTGGTTCTAAGAATAATTTTCTCTTAAAATCATGGGCATTTTGCCTATTTAATTGTAAAATTCAGTTAAGAGTATCAAAATGACCCTTCAGATTCAGTAGCTTGTGGAACCCCTGTAATAATTATTATAATAATAACTTTATCTTACGATGAATCACCATTGCTGAAAGGTAAACTATGCCCATCTAAAGAAGTTCAACCAAATAACCCTTTTTGTGATCACATTGGCTTAAACATCTGTGATTCGAACACTGGTGATAAAATAGTATCTGAAAATATCCATGTATGTCACATTATTAGGTGAATAAGAAGTATAGTTATCTTACTTAATAAGTCTTATGCATGCTATACTGTAAAATCACATAATTAGTTTAATTGGTATTAAATTTTGAGGATTTTTGTAAAAATGCAATTTTGTGGGGTTGTAAATTTGTGGATCAAGCAATCGTGGTGATTAAATTTCATGGAAGAATCCAAACACAAAATAAAAAATTTAACCCACGCGTAAAATATTGACTTTACATTATATATTGTTTTACAGAAAAGTCAGAGTGTGGCGGATCAAGCGTGGGAGAAGATTCGCGTTACTGGAAGTGTACAACAAGGTCTGGAATCAGAGTGTGCTGAACTACAGGGCCGACATGCTGATCTGAAGAAACAAAACTCTGCCCTCCTCGCTTCTTGCTCTCTTCTGATTGGTGCTTTCTATCCACTGTGCTCTAGATCAAATTTCTTGGCGATGCAGCGTAGGATCCTCGAAGATCAGTTGAATAACTGGGATGTATGTAGGGAAAGGGTAGAGCTGTTAGTTCATACCCTGACATCAGAAATGAATAAAACCAGCGGAAAACAAAAGGAAAGTCTTTCACAGAAACGAACACCGACCCTAGTATTCAGACAAGGTGCCATAGCTATAATGGCTGCTAACCGACTGAGACGGTTAGGTCGTTCGTGTGTACGTACGTTTGTTACTCATGATTCGTCGACCGGTCAGAACAACATTCTAGTGTGTACAGGAAATGCTGAACGTCCGGTTCGTGATACAGGTGAGACAGACTGTGATAAATAATGTTTTAAATCTTCCGTTGTAAATGTATTATATTCAACGTTCATGGACAATTGTCAAGCCAAGCTTTCATCATTATATGATTCCATTTAATACGAGTCTGGCTTTTTTCTGTGAACAAGTGATGTCGAAGAAGTTTGATCAATCTCATTAAAATAAAATCCTTTTAACACTTTACTTCTGTATGATTATATAGGCTAACAAAGTAAAGAGATTGCGCAAATGTTAGGATCTGATTTTAATAAGATTGAAGTTGGGTTTATTACAATTGTTGGTCTAATCATCAAAAAGTAATTGCCTCCACCAATGTTTGAATTTTTTTAGTCCCTTATCAACTGTTGCTGTCTACATCTAGGGTGGTATTCAATATTGATCTTATTGAATTGGAGAATAAGGATAGTCAATCATAGCACCTGTTAATGACCAAGAGTTCAATATGGTGTGATCTGATTGGTTGTCTTTATCCTTAAGTCAAGTAAAATCAATATTGAATACAACCCCAGATAATATTTACCTTGGTGTTATTTTGTCTCTGGTTACGGCCCTGCAGATGTGATTATTGAGTGTGAATGTATTTCTAGATGAGGACAGTTTTGAGGATTGCTATCGAGATAAACAAGGAGCAGGGGAAGCCAGTCTACTATCATGGCTGACGAGCACGGAGTTACAACATACACTGTCATCAAGTACCAGTGAGCTCATGGAGACTATCTGTCAACTCAGAGGCAAAGATAAAAGTATGTCTTGTCTTAGTTTACACTGTGTATAGTAATATACTTGAATGAAGTACTCTGCTTTAAGTGTAACACAGACTTACACAGTATCTGAAAATGGGGTTCTATATCCATCAAGACACTGCTTTTGTGTGTTTTTATGTCTCCCACATAGATTGGCTGGGACTAAAGTTTTGTAAGTGCTAGTTCTCCTTAACAATTGGTTGGATTTCAATGAAACTTTGCATGAATATTTGGTACCATGCCTATATGTGCATATTGTCAGGAATTTTAGGTCAAATAAATTTTACCAGAGTTATGGACGTTTGTGGGAGACATGGTATTTTTAAGATTTTGTTTCATTGATATTGCATTGTTAACTTAGAGTAGACCTTCTTATCTCATGCTCATGTAATGTTTTTTAGGGATAATAATGTTTTATATGATATATACTGTATATTGGCTTATGATCTTATTTGATCTTAATGAAAATCATTGACATAAGTCTTATTATGATAAATGATTGATTAGTCCACTAAAGTGTTGAGGCTGTTTTTAGTATTTATTATAGAACAATGTGCATGTTTTTCAGTTGGTAATGTAGAGACTCGAGCAGTGGTGGATGCTGTGATTGGTTTTTATCATTGAACAATAAACATGTTTTTCAGTTGGTAATGTAGAGACTCGAGCAGTGGTGAATGCTGTGATTGGTTTTTATCATTGAACAATAAATATGTTTTTCAGTTGGTAATGTAGAGACTCGAGCAGTTGTGAACGCTGCCAGGAATTCATTTACTCGTCTATTTGATCGTCTTGGTCGATATTATGAAGGTGTATCAATACGTCCAGAAGTGGGGTTCAGAGAGAGGAATTCACTGGTACGTTTACTAGGACGAGGTTTAGCCCGAGTACTGAGATCAAAATCCGGTGAAGAACCTTCCAGCAATTCACCTCAGGTATGTACTAGTTGTATTAAACAGGGGTCCTACAATTTTGCAATAATTTGGAAATCAGATTCGCTGCACAGGTTGATCTTTTCTGCAGAAAATAAAAGTTATTTGATGAAAGAATTGAAAGAATTGACCAAGTTGTGGTCATTTGAAGTTTCATATGCTACATTTTAACAATTTTTTTGAAAGGTGTAGGGATGTGTGTTAATGGCAACCGAAACATACAAGCAACTCATTTTCTGGATTTAACATTTTGTCTCAGTAGGACCCCTGATTGAAATAGAGATCATACCAGATGATATCTTTAGATTTATAACCCTGGTTGTATGATTTCATAAGTAGGAAATGTCTGGAAGACGCGTAAGTTGAAATACCAACACAAATCTAAAATACTTATTTTTCACAACTTGATTTCGGAAAGTTATATATTCAACGCAAGAACCTTTTAATATATTCATGCATAAAGGTCATGATCAGGCCAAATTGTCTGTGCTAAAACATTATGATGTATGTTGTACAGGAATTGATGATATCTCTACAAACACACATCCTAGATTTCACACAGAGACTACATAGTGTAGAGGTTGAGAGGAGAACATTGTTACAGGAAGTGAGTCACCTACAGGAAGAGATTGAGAGACTAGGACCAGAGAAAGAGGAACTGGTATCGGAGGGCAACGATATAGCAGTTACACAACAGGTAGGTGGGGTAGATTGGTTAGATCTATGCAGGGGTTCCATTTGACCCGGCAGTAGGGGTTTTGTCCCTTGAAATTTTCAAAAAAAAACATTTTGACCCCCAACATTTTAGTTGAAGGGTGAATCTTTCTTTAAATCATGCACATTTTGTCTATAAAATGGTCAAAAATATTGAAATGACCCTTGAAGTTTAAAACCTAGTGGAACCCCTGTCTATGTTTATCTGAAAGACATTCAACAGAAACATTCTATCATGAAAGGCACGAAAAGATTAGTTTCCAAATAGCTAGCTCTGAGTTAAAGTGACCCAGTCAAAATAAAGAATGATAAGATTTGATGACTTTTGATTGATTATTTACGGTAAGTTTGAAAATTATTATTGCCTATGGTGCTGGGGCTTAAAATCACGTCCAGTCAAGTTTATATGGTTTCTAAGCATTGGTCAGCAGACAAGGGGTAATTGATTAAAATAATCCTAATCAAATATTATTTTTTATTAATCAACCTTAAACAATTATCATAGATATTTTTGATAAAAGATAAAAAAATGTTAACTGTCCATTGTAGATGATTCAAATATAGATCAATTGAAATATTGTTCAAACATGGAGCTAGGTATGATAAATACAAAACAAAAAGTGTACACTATATACAGACCTGTGATTCTTCCTCCTTTAGACTGATTTCCTCCTTTTTGTCCCAAAATAATTTTTTGTAAGTGTGACGGGATGCATAGGGTATTTCAGGGAATTAGGGGTGTTTGGAGTCCATGGTTAGACAAGTATTATATTATTATATGTACAAAAAGAATTAAATAAATATTATATTCATATTATATTCTTATGAAGGTGTAAGCCGAAAATGTCAATTATATAAAAATACATAACACATATTGTTATCAAATTATTTTCACCTTTACAGGGTAACAAGTATGTACCGATGGAGAAGTTTGAAAGTGTCTGTGTAGAACTGAATAACGCATTGAGACGGGAAGAACAAGCCCAGAATCTGTTACAAGAACAAGGGAGACAACTGGAAGAACTCTCATCTAGAATGGATATCTTCTCGTCAGAAGGAATGGAGAAAGAACAAACATTATCTGAAGCTATTCAGGTTAGTCACATTTCTGTGTTTGACTAAACACAGGAGTCATACATTACCGTAATGTACTGTAATTAGTCCCCTACCGGTTTTTGACCAGAGGGGACTATAGGTTTGCCCTCCATCCGTCCATCCGTCCGTCAGTCCTTCCGTCAAAAAATCTGGATCCTGACATAACTGAAACAGTTTCCAAGCTAGGTTGATGAAACTTGGTATGTGGATAGGGGGATTATGCACGTCTAGAAATATTTTTATTCTGACAAAAATTGTGGTTGCTATGGCAACAGAAACATTGAAAATGGCTTCAAACCGGTAGGTGATTTCTGTATTGCTTGCAATTCTTACTGACTTGTTCACTTAATTTTTGCGTAACTTTTGTTTCACGATTTTTTTGTTTGTGAGAATTTTATTTGCATCATTGAATAGTCCAGAGAATTTGACACAACTATCGAATTTCTATTAGCATATTAATCAAACAGCTGATATATTGTCTATATTTATAATCCCGGTTGTATGTTTTCATAAGTGGGGAGTATCACGAAGACGCTCGAGGTGTAATACCAACACAAATCTAAAGACCGATGTTGCACGATTTGCTCGCGGAAATTTATATATTCAACGCAAGAACCTTGACATATATTCATGCATAAAGGTCAGGATCATGTCAAATTCTCTGTGCTATATACATGTACATAATTAACTTGCTGTTGATATTTTCAGGGATTAGCGGAGACAAAGTTAGAATTGAGACGTAAAGAGCAGACTGTGCGTCAAGTAAACAAACAGTTGGCAACGTTAGAAGGAGAAAAGGAATCATTGCGCAATAACCTACAGGATGCTGAGAAAGCTCTCAGGACTGTTGCAAAGTAAGTTACTTTGTAAAACTGGAACAAATTAAACTGGTCCCAATCACAGGGGAAGTCAATTTTCCTGATTTATCTGGATTTATCATCCCCGAAAGAGCAATAGCTTCTGACCAAAATAAAAGTTTTGTTTTGAAAATATCTCAAGAAATTATAGGATTTTAATCTGCTCTGACCAAAATAGAGTCTGAATTTGATATAAATCTTAAGTTCAAGCTCTAGAAATATTTTACAGTCATAAATTCAGAATTATTATTATAATGTTTAAGTTTTGTGATGCAATTTTGAGTCCAGACTCCCATGGAAATTACCTTAAAGACCACTGACAATTTTTGAGATGAGAGTAAGCGCAAATGAAGATTCTTCAGGAGATCGGGAACTGGTTCTCTTATATTGGCATAATGATGCAGTTGATTTCTCATCTATAATTAATCTTTGGCAAATGTTTTCATAAGCGGACAGGATTAAAAATGTGTACAAGGATTCTATAAACACTATTCTATTCTAAATGACTGGTAAGGCATGGCTGTCTGGTAGAAATTGATATATTTTGCCAAAGAAGCTTATTATAAAAATAAAACCAGTAAACACAAATTACATTTAAACTATATTCATGGATTTACAGATGGCTTCATGTTAATGAAATGTTTTGTGTGTGTGTTTTTTTGCCAAAGAAGCTTGTAATATAGTCATGCAAAAAGCCCATCCTATGGACACATTTCTCACGTATTTATCATTGGAATAAATTATGATTTTGTTATACTTATACAGGGATAAAGACATTCTGACCACGTACATCAAGGCTGTCGAGAATGCACTCAACAGGGTGAGAGATATATTCACAGAGAATTTGACACAACTCTCGACCTTCTATTAGCATAATTTAACAGCTGATATATTGTCTATATTTATAACCCCGATCATATGTTTTATCATGAAGACGATCGAGGGGTAATACCAACACAAATCTAAAGGACCAATACTGCACGATTTGCTCGCGGAGTTTTATATATTCAACATGCAAGAACCTTGTAATATATTCATGCGTAAAGGTCAGGATCAGGTCAAATTCTCCAAGCTATATATTTAGTGTAACCTTGTGTTTGAACATTGTTGTCCTCCAATAAATAATTCTTAAATAATAGATTCAATGACCAGCTGCCAGTGAAGAGAACGCTTTGCCTAATTCTTTTTTTTCAAAATTTAGTTCTTCCATTCTTCCAATGGTTAATTGAATTCTCAATTTACATAATTTTATGTAAACATTTGGCGTATGGTATATTCATTATGGATAGGATTACCTATAAATACAATACTGTTCAAGTTTGATTTCAGTTGAGATTCACCCACGAAGTTGACTAATAAGTCCAAAGTGGGGACATTTGTTTCCTATGGACACATGTACTTTATACATTAAAATATTACATATTGTGCTGATGTACTGATACTTTGTGCTCTTTCTGAGAATACTTATGGTACTTTAATATAACATTTAGAGCAACCACCTCATAGTGGCTATCTCTTGTACAATATTTCCTATAACACAAAGTGTTACATGTAGAATGAGGTCTATCTATTGCCATAGCCGTGGTCCAGTGCGCTGGGTTTGTAACCTGGCGATCCAGGTTTGATTCTTACATGCGGCAGGTCATACTGGTACCCTTTTCATGAAAATTTGACAACAATTTTTATTTTCTCTATATGTGGAGAAATTGCTCATTCCTTGTGGATGGATACATTAGTATTGGTTAGGATACAGTCCAGGAACACTGGTTAGGTAAATTGGCCACTGTATATATAACTGGAAAATAGTTGAGAAACGGTGTTAAACTTGAATAAACAAACAGAATATTATCTGGAGGTTTGCATGTACATGTAATTTACTGTAAATCACTTTTTTTCGTGGGAGTTTTATTTTCGCTAATATTCGCAAGGATGTACACACGCAAATTCATTATTCTCGCGAAAATTTCGCAATAGAATTGGACATTGTCAATGACGCGAATTCTCGCAAACAAAAATATTGTGAAATTTTCGGGAAAATCGAAAAATAAAGTTACGCGAAAATTCAGTGATTTACAGTATATCGTTTGTTTTGTATTGACGTTTTTTAGTGAGCTTCAATATTTGATATTAAATATTTCAGACAAAGCAAGAAGTAGGTGTGAAGTGTTCAGGAGAGATGTCATTGTCTAAAATGTTACTGAATGCTGATTTTATACCTAAAGATGTGGGTAAAGCTGGACCAGAGTTGATTGCTTGTCAGGTATATGATCTTGTTATTATCACATCAGGGTACTGTTTTATCAAAGCACTTATGGAAATCTTAAAGTTTACGTTAAAATATAAATTCTTTATAATTCTTTTGCAGCTACAAATCGGGGTAAATGGAGTTGCGTTACTAATTATGATTCAGTTAAGCAACTCCTACAGACCATATCTGTCCTGAATTTACAGTTATTAAAGAATTATAAAGAAAGTTTACGATTTCTGTATGTGCTTTGATAAAACAATACCCAGGAGCCTATTGCCTGACAAAACTGCTACCAAAAGGTCGAAAGCGCTATGTTAGGAAACAGCTTGCTTCAAAAAACCGGACGAAGGGAAAAATTTATATGCTGATTTATAATTAATATATCGCGGCTGGCAGACCGTTGCACACCTAGCAGAGAAAATGCATGGGATCAGCAAGCACTGCTCACTGGAAGACAGTAAGTGTGTTGTTGCACAAATCAGGGGTGTCAATATTCCTGATTAATCAGGAATTCAGGATTTATCATTCCTGAAAGAGCAATGTCTTCAAGAGTAAAGTTATTTGATGATAATATCTCAAGAAATGGCAAAGTTATGGTCAATTACATCTGCTCTGAAGGATTTTCTTTAATACAAACTTAGTTAATTATTGAAACAATGTCATTGAAGGCCTCCCATTTGGTAAAAATGGTCAGCCGCATACGATTTTCCTGATTTTTGATTTGGCCCTGTTGACACCCCTGATAAATAGTAAAGTGCTTCAAAAAAGCGCTTGGTAGCGCCGTAGTTAGGCAATGGGCTCCATGTTCACATTTTCTTCACATACTGTTAAACTAGATATCTTTGTGAGGTTTGAATATTTGTAAAATTGTAAAACTATCCTAATTGAATTATTCTAATGGTGAACATTTTAGGAGTCTGATTCTTCCTCCTTTAGGCTGATTTCGTCCTTCGTGCCTTTAAATATAACATATCTCAATGACTGGTAAAGCATGACTTTCTTATGCAAATTGATATTTTCTGGGCAAGAAGCTTGTAATATATTTATCAGGGGTGTCAATTTTCCTGATTTATCCGGAATTCCGGATTTATCATTTCTGAAAGAGCAATGGCTTCTGAGCAAAATCAAAGTTATTTGATGAAAACATCTCATGAAATGGCAAAGTTATGGTAAATTTAATCTACTCTGAAGGATTTTATTTAATACAAACTGAGTTAATTATGGAAACAACTTCATTGAAGGCTTCTTATTTGGCAAAAATGGTCGGCCGCATACAATTTTCCTGATTTTGAATTTGGCTCTGTTGACACCCCTGATTTATGCGTAAAGTTTGAGGACTATGTTAATTTGTTCAGATGATATCACCATTTAGCTATGAATAAGACCAGTTTTTCTCCGACGTTGCTAATGTGAAATAAGATTGGCACATTTCTTATGGAAGATAGCTCTATCTTACATGAGCGTACATGTGACATAGAGCAGACTATTTTAGTTTCGGAATTTATGTGTTACTGATGATATTGAGCTAACAAGACGAACATCAATAGGCCCTTAAACATTAAAAAGATTTTCTTGACCATAACCTAACAGCATACGTCATTAATAATGATTGTTATGAATAAGAACATACCCGGAACTGCAAATGTCAAAATATGATGACGTCATGTTGAAGCCATGAAAGCGAAATTATGGTGTAAACTCCCATTTTCTCAAATTAATCAGAGAAAAATGATGAGACAGTTGATGTAGGATAAGGATAGCTCGGCCAGTCCCGTCCCTGGTTAAATAGAAGCTCATGATGGATTCTTATATTCATACACTCAACCTCTTTTCTAATTGGTCACTTTTTAAACCCGAAATACCTTTAACTGTGATAATATTATTTGATGGGAAAATGCAAAATTTATCGCTTGAATGACCACACATACTTTGGCACATGATTTTGATTTTTAATGATTTGAGTGTAAGGACTATTGCATAACACGTTTGTGTGCAACATATCGTCAAAAATTATGATCACAGTTAAACGTATTTATGGTTTGAAAAGTGACCAATTAGAAAAGTTGTTGAGTGTATAGCTTAGTAACAGAACTTTACGGTATACATAAATGTGTCAACATCCTTCTAGGCAGCATTCGTTCTCTTCAAAGTCTATGTGTAAATTATAATGTTGAACAACATATTGCAGAATTTAGTGGGAGCGTTTGTTGATTCCCAGCATTATTTGGTATCTCGTGTGAAAGGGATGGAGGAAGAAATGGAGAATGGCCGCCGACATGTCACTCTGCTGAAACAAGAACTCAGTGATGCTGTAAGAAGAGAACATGAACAGGTACTGTACAGAATCCTGTACTTCATGCGCTGAGGCCAGATTTGTTTTATATTTAGGTTTATGTAGTTTTTGTTTTTTTTAAATAAATTCTGTCTGTTGATGGGAATGCAAAAATAACGAGAGGGCCTAAACATGGGCCCTAGTTGTTCATCTGCAATTGTGTGAGCGACTTAGGGCCCCAAATGGCCTTTTTGTTATTTTTACTTTCTAGCCTTCCAAAATTTTTTAACATTTCCCATAATCCTAACAATAAAATAGCTGTGGCCTGATTACTAATAACTTAAATACCAGAAGGCCGTTTACATGAGCAAGCGCTACGTAGCACTTTCAACGGGAGGTAATCCATGCCTTCTATATTTAATTGAACGGGAGGTAACTGAATAAAGGTGCTTGGTAGCGCTTTGCCTAGGCAACGGACCCCTGTTGTAATATATCTTTGGATCGAGTTAACATTATGCCAGACCAGAGATCGCTGCCTCTTATCCAAGTTATTGTTGGTTGAAGTTGTGCCAACGGATTTCATGCAAATTCATTGGACCATAATTTTGTTGTGCACTTATTGTTTCACAATTGAACAGGATTTGTTTAACCATCATATAGGCATTATTGTTCATTCATTTTGTACACTAAAATATCTGATTTTAAGACATAATAAGGCTTTAAGTAAATAACATTATTGCATAAATTTCAAACATTTAACATTATTTAACATTGATAGTTATTTTGTTCAAGTTATATGTCTGGTACTGTTTACAGCCTGCAGGGTTCCCACGGTCAGGGAAAAGTCTGGGAAAAAACATAATTTTTTCAAGGTCAGGAAAAAGTCTGGGGATTTTGGAATTAGGAAATCTGGAAATTGAGCTAAAGTCAGGGAATTTTCATTAAAGCTGTGAATAAGTGTCATTTCCTATGAACAAATAACCTAAGACTGAAAAAAAACTCTCTCACTATGCTCGCTCAGAATAATTCTGAGTTATTATAACTTCATGTCAATCAACAGTCTTAAAACTGCTTCCTTAAATTTAGAGTTAAACTCTTTTGTTCCTCATTTTATCTATTTTATTGCCGTAATTTGCTCTAACAAAAAGATGCTGGGTTGCCCGATGCTCAAAAAAGTCAGGGAAAACTGCTCTGTGGTCAGGGAAAAATCCGGGAAAAGTCAGGGAATTTGGTTTTAGAAAATTAGTGGGAACCCTAACAGTTTGTTTTCAAAATTTAATTCATTCTAACATTTATCTGTGTGCAATTTTAATTTATTACTCTTAATAGCTTCAATTAATGCCAGAAATAAAGCTACAATGGTAGAACCATCTGGAATTCTTCCTGAACATTTTACATTCTTCTTTCATTAGAATAATAAACTATGGAAACTTAAACATTGAGAATGAACTTTTTAGTCCCCTACCGTTTTTTTACTGGAGGGGACTATAGGTTTGCCCTCCGTCCGTCTGTCCATCTGTCAAAAAACCTGGATCCTGACATATCTCAAACAGTTTCCAAGCTAGGTTTATGAAACTTGGTATGTGGATAGGGGACAATGCATGTCTAAAAATATTTTGATTCCGACAAAAATTTTAGTTGCTATAGCAACAGAAACATTGAAAATGGCTTCAAACCGGTAGGGGACTTCTGTATTGCTTGCAATTCTTAATTACTTGTTTAACACCGTGTATTGTTGTATAGTTTGAGTTTGCTCCACCGACAAAAGACAGATATCACAATGGTGACAGAGTACACACTGAGGGACAATCAGAACTAGACTTTACACAGGGAGAATTTAGACCTATGAGGTATGTACTTGCCCCGATCTCCCGAAGCATCTCAAGTAGAAATCTCAACTCAAATTGAGATTTTGCTAAAATCTGAGTCAGGATTAAAGATAAATCTGAAGTTCCAGCTCTTGAAACTTTCTGTAATAAACTCAGAATAACATTTCTGTTTAGTGATGCTAATTTTGAGTCCAACCTATCATGGAAATTACTTCAAAGATCAGTGACAATATTTGAGATGAGATTTAGCTTAAATTAAGATCCTTTGGGAGATCGGTGCCAGGATGACCATCATTTCACAAATCTACATTAGACAAGTGATTATATGACATGTATCCATTTATACATCACTCAAATACCTATACCTCATGAAGATTCCAGGACTTGATATATCAAAGACGAAATAAAAATGGTATCAGTATTTCCCTTGCTAGACGCTCGGCATAAAAGGGAAACTGGCTTCTCTCCTCTCATACCCTTGTGGCGATGGATAACATCATGAATGAGGTGTCGAGAATGATTAATAAAAATTTGAAAAAACTTGTTTAACAATCAACCTTAAATGAAAAAATGAGTATAAACTAAATTACTCCAGTTGACGATTATTTGGTAAGGTATTTTATAGCATAAAAGTGTCATATAGAAGTGTAGCAGGTTAACAACATAAAAATTACCCTTATTGGCCCCTTTACCATTGACTCCCTTGTATTAATGCAAATTTTATGGGGTTTTTTTACAGAGAAGATTCTGAGATTTCTTTTAACTCAACAAAAAATAGATCTAGACTGTCCTCACCAAAGAAGGGAGATAGGTAAATATCTTATTTATAAACATTCAACGTAAAACATTCAGTGTATGGTTTTGTATAATTATGACATCTTTCCCCTACTTTTGCCTCAAATGCTAAGCTATGGTTTTGTATATGACATATTTTCCCTACTTGTTCCTCAAATGCTAAGCTATGGTTTTGTATATGACATATTTTCCCTACTTTTGCCTCAAATGCTAAGCTATGGTTTTGTATATGACATATTTTCCCTACTTGTTCCTCAAATGCTAAGCTATGGTTCTGTATATGACATATTTTCCCTACTTTTGCCTCAAATGCTAAGCTATGGTTCTGTATATGACATATTTTCCCTACTTTTGCCTCAAATGCTAAGCTATGGTTTTGTATATGACATATTTTCCCTACTTTTGCCTCAAATGCTAAGCTATGGTTTTGTATATGACATCTTTTCCCTACTTGTTCCTCAAATGCTAAGCTATGGTTCTGTATATGACATCTTTTCCCTACTTGTTCCTCAAATGCTAAGCTATGGTTTTGTATATGACATATTTTCCCTACTTGTTCCTCAAATGCTAAGCTATGGTTTTGTATATGACATATTTTCCCTACTTTTGCCTCAAATGCTAAGCTATGGTTCTGTATATGACATATTTTCCCTACTTTTGCCTCAAATGCTAAGCTATGGTTTTGTATATGACATATTTTCCCTACTTGTTCCTCAAATGCTAAGCTATGGTTCTGTATATGACATCTTTTCCCTACTTTTTCCTCAAATGCTAAGCTATGGTTCTGTATATGACATCTTTTCCCTACTTGTTCCTCAAATGCTAAGCTATGGTTTTGTATATGACATCTTTTCCCTACTTGTTCCTCAAATGCTAAGCTATGGTTTTGTATATGACATCTTTTCCCTACTTGTTCCTCAAATGCTAAGCTATGGTTCTGTATATGACATCTTTTCCCTACTTGTTCCTCAAATGCTAAGCTATGGTTCTGTATATGACATATTTTCCCTACTTGTTCCTCAAATGCTAAGCTATGGTTCTGTATATGACATATTTTCCCTACTTTTTCCTCATATGCTAAGCTATGGTTTTGTATATGACATCTTTTCCCTACTTGTTCCTCAAATGCTAAGCTATGGTTTTGTATATGACATCTTTTCCCTACTTGTTCCTCAAATGCTAAGCTATGGTTCTGTATATGACATATTTTCCCTACTTGTTCCTCAAATGCTAAGCTATGGTTCTGTATATGACATCTTTTCCCTACTTGTTCCTCAAATGCTAAGCTATGGTTCTGTATATGACATATTTTCCCTACTTGTTCCTCAAATGCTAAGCTATGGTTCTGTATATGACATCTTTTCCCTACTTGTTCCTCAAATGCTAAGCTATGGTTCTGTATATGACATCTTTTCCCTACTTTTTCCTCAAATGCTAAGCTATGGTTTTGTATATGACATCTTTTCCCTACTTGTTCCTCAAATGCTAAGCTATGGTTCTGTATATGACATATTTTCCCTACTTGTTCCTCAAATGCTAAGCTATGGTTCTGTATATGACATCTTTTCCCTACTTGTTCCTCAAATGCTAAGCTATGGTTTTGTATATGACATCTTTTCCCTACTTGTTCCTCAAATGCTAAGCTATGGTTTTGTATATGACATCTTTTCCCTACTTGTTCCTCAAATGCTAAGCTATGGTTTTGTATATGACATCTTTTCCCTACTTCTCAAATGCTTAGCTACAGTTACGCCACAGACTTGATTATCATTATTTAAAAAATGATAAACATGTATCTGTGTTTTTCATTCATAGAATACAGCATGGTCACAAGTTTGTAAGCATAGTAATTTAGTATAATCATCTGAACAAGTGACTGTGCTTTATTATAGATATAACACAGGTACATATTTTATTTATTATTCCGATTCTATCATAGCCAATGTTCTGTATTTGACAAACAGCATGACACAGGCTGGCTTAATCATATTTCATGAATGTGCTCAGAACAATATTATTAAGCAAGCCTTAAGAAAATTTCCAGAACTTGTTTAGAATAAGTTTATATTAATTAACAACTTATGATAGATCCTTTATGTATATTATTAAAAGCTTTAATTGTTAGACACCTTACTGTAAACCTAGAAATTATTTCGTGCGATTTGGTTTTGCGGAGTTCATGAATGGCAGAATATCACGAATTAAGTCGCTGCGAAAGTGCTAAAAACATTAATGGACACTGCAGGAAGCTTAAAAACGCTAAAATTTGTAGTCGCGAATATGCCCTTGATCAGCACAACGCGAAAGTTAGTATTCGCGAAAGTGAATTGGTTTACAGTATCTATTGCATTTATCACAATTATTTGCTGACCTAGATGGTGTATAATGTAAGCTTAGTACTAGTTTCTTGTATTGTACCCTGTAAAATCATTATTTATCGAGGGATTTGAAATTTCGTTCATTTTGTTGTTAAACTCGACCACAAAATCTAATGCCCATGATTTATCGAACCCAAAACTATATAACATGGTTTTACCCTTCCATTTTTTGTAATCCTCGAATTTACGACTTCGCGAAAATGGAATTTTATCAAAATCTAGGAAATTCAATACCCACAAAAATATATGATTTTACTGTAATCAGTCATATTTGTGAAAGTTCATGGCGATGGTTTGGCAGAAAACTATTGTAACTCACTATGTTTTATATAGGAGTTAAAATATTTTTCCGCCAACCCATCGATATTGGGTATTGGTAATATAAGGCAAATTCTTCAAATTAATAAATCCCTCGATTTTTGGGGAAAACCCTTTATGTTTTCATACACCCTCAAATGGTTTTACCTATAATGCCCCAATAAGAGACAAGTGATAGTATGACAATGCTCATCATCTCCATGGTACTGTTTTATCAAAGCACTTACGAAAATCTTAAAGTTACTCTCAAACTTAGATTCTATATAAATCTTTTACAACTGCAAATTGGTGACGGATATGGTTTGTAGGAGTTCATTAACTGAATCATTATTAGTATTGCAACTCCATGTACCACACTTTATAATTGTTAACAAATTATAAAGAATTTAAATGTGATCGTAAATTTACGGTTTCCGTACGTGATTTGATAAAACAGTACCCATGTCTGTTATTTGAATCACCTTTATCTGGTAAAACTTCAATATTTGTCTATATGAAGATCAGGCCCCGATCTCCCGAAGCATCTCAAGTAGAAATCTTAACTCAAATTGAGATTTTGATAATTTCAAAGTCTGAATTTGAGATAAATATGAATCTTGAACTCTCAAAATTTGCTGTAATAAACTCAGAATAATGTTTCTGTTTTGCTGTACCAATTTAAAATACAATTTTGCATGGAAACTACCTCAAACGATAGGTGAAAATTTGAGTTGAGATTGAGCTCAGATTAAGATGTTACGGGGTCCTACTATTCCGCAACAATATGGAAATCTGGATTTGCAGCACTAAAATACTTCAGAATATCAACGAAAAAAATTGAGTTTACTGTGTTTTATCAATTATTCACGTATTATCAATTTTCAGCTTCAATAGCGTAAACTATAGATAAGGTACTACATATATATCATAATGCATGTATTGTTTCTTAACAGTGGTTTATAGTCAATTATTATAGTTCATAAAAAGTTATATGTGTTCAATTTGTTCATAGTTCTGCATGGTAAAATCAGGGGCGTAGCTTGGTCAAAATAAATGTGAAGGATGGCCTGGTGCATGAAATGTTTTTTTTAATTTCATTGTGTAGCACATTGTATTCTGGGCAGTGTTAAGACTAATAATCAAGAACAATAATGACTTGCTCTGGTAGCAGGTTGAAGAAACAATATCTCAAAATTAATAGTCATTAAAATAAAAAAAACATTTGTTGTCTAGACTATACAAAAAAAGGTAACTCTATTGACCCCCAACCCCCATTGCTTTTTATTGCATTCTTAGCCTTTTTTTAAGTACATGGAAACAATGAAGGTGCTTTCCTACAGTGCCTAAAGCTACACTCCTGAAAGTTATGTTATAGAATTCTAATACATCTATATTAGTATATAATATTGCCTCATGTTTGAATTATTGATAAGGGTTTATCATTATTATATTTTTGGATTGCTTGTTGTAATATTGTGACACAGTTATTTCAGAACAGCTTCTCCATTGTGTAACATAGTCATATAAATATTTTGTGACCTTTCATAAAGGTGGTGGTATGCTGTTTTGCGATCTGGGTTTGATTTACGGTCACATAGGGGTGTCAATTTTCCTGATTTATCCGGAATTCCTGAAAGAACAATGGCTTCTGACCAAAAAAAAAATTATTTGATGAAAATATCTCAAGAAATTGTTGAGGGGCGGCGTTTAATTAATGTACCTGAATAAACAACAAGCATCTAACCTTGTACTTTATAGTATCGGTATGTTAAAGTAGCTTGCATGAATATGCATGAGGATGGGAAAAGTTCACTAACAATAGTTATAGATATATAGATTTCTAATACTTAACTATGTTTTACGTTATTATAGGGATTCTGTGGTTACTGTTAATGTACCAGGTATATATGTGTATCATCATCAGATATATCAAAGATCTAAAAACATGTATCTTTAGATATTTGGATAAATACGTAATGGTTTGGTGGAAAACTTAAATAAGGATGTATCGCTTGCTTAGAATGAGAAGGTCATAAGACAGATACATATTTGAAATCTGCATTCCTGAAGGCACTTCTTATGAGCCTTTTTTCATGAAAATCGGAGTGGTAAGTTGACCAAACTGACGCTGAAATAGTAAGTTTTTCCATTGCATAAATAAAGAGCAGTTTTCTGACAGTTTTTTCTTGTTTTCTCAAAATATCGACTTGTACTTATGACCTTCTCATTCTAAGCCAGCGGTTTGACTTTAAGTTACTGTTAAACTTATTCAATGTAGCGTGCGGTGTAGCACAATCGCATGTTATACATTGGCATGTACTTCAGTTCTAGAAATGCCATTTTTCAAATATAGTGTAAAAAATCAGAATTTTCCTGAAAATCAGAATGCGTTATAAATATGTTTCATATATGATGTTAGTGTATGGTATTATCAGCATAGGTCATACAATTACAGAATTTGCTGCTTTAGAAAGAATGAACTTTTCAGCAGCAAATAAGTTATTTCATGGAAATATTCTAAGAGTTTACTAAAGTTATGGTCATTTGTAATTTCATATTAATTTTATAGGTGCATTTTAGCAATAGAACAATGTTTAAAGCAGAGTTTTGGTGTAGGGATGCGTGATAATGGCACCTGAAATAGACGTGTATCTTATTTTCAGGATTGGGCATTATGACTCAGTATGACCCTGTAGTATGGATTGGTGATTGCTCTTATGATGATCATGTCTCCAGCATTTATTGGGGGGGGGGGGGGAAACATTGATTTTTTGCTGGGCATCTGTCTGGATAGATGTCACAAAGTATGTTCCTGATTGTTCTCCTTAACTGCTTGTCCGATTCACAGGGAATTGATGCATAAAATATTATGCGTCAATTCCCTGTGGTCCAATTTAAAAAAAACTTCGCATTGAATTTCATAGTAAGCACCCATCCTGATTGTGCATATTGTCAGGAATTCTAGATCGGATGATCTTTGCCAGAATTATGGCCATTTGTTGGAGACTTACGTTTTTGTTTTAAAAACCCTTCTAGTTTAAAAAAATCTCAGTTCTGTGAGTGTCATCTAAAAATGCAATAATTCCATGTTTTGTACATTTCAGATCTGGCCAGTTTGTAACACCACATAAATCTACCAGACAGAGCACACGACTAAAGGCAGCACAAAGATAGCTTTTCTGTGATATCCCCTACCCCCAATACATCCACGGTTCTACTGTGATCCACCTAACCTTACATCCACCGTCCTCATTTAACACTTCTATAATCACTTAATTTTCACGTTACTTTAATTTCGCAATTTTTCCGAAAAGAAGATTTTTTTGTTCAAGAGAATTTTTTATTCGCGTCATTGACAATGTCTTATTTCCAACTTTGTATTGTAAAATGTTCACTAGAATAATGATTTCGCATGTCAACATGCATAGAAATTAAAATGTTCAAAACCATGAAAATACCATATTATGATATTAACTTGTGACAGACAAGTGACAGACCTAAATAAACAAACTGTATGTTTTATGTTATATTGAATTATTATTGTATCGATATTTATCACTTAGAAAATTGATATAGTAATATAGATACATGTTCCTCTACTGTCAAACATGAGTTGTTGTATGCACATTGTTTATACCCGACAATCCATAAATACTCCAGTATTTTTACTCGTTCATTATGATACAAAAAATCAACTATTGTAGCCTTGATTGACCTTGAGCATTGCTTGGGAGTCACTTAAGTATATGTTCTGTTAGTTTATTGTATGCAATCATATACTAAATGGATTTAGTATACACAATGGGTATGTTCGGAACGTCTGTTCCGCACATGTGCGGGATGTTCTTCTCCGAACAACTTACAAACAAAACGGAACTGTCCTGCACAGTGTGCCGAATGTTCTACTCCAAACACCTTACGAACAAAACGGAACAGAAAGTAAAATGTTAAAGGTGACCAAAATTGTAGTTGCAGCCGTAATATTGGAGGAAGAAATATGCATGTGGATATATTAAGGTGCGACTGTTTGCCCACAATGGTCCATAATTGGAAAATAAATTTATTATATTCTATTTTATTACACAAGCCGCCATTGTTCTTGCTGTAATCACGTGACTGTTCTGGCTACACCACCTCTGTGGCGGGCACAGAAAGAACATGTTCCGAACAGTGTTTCGGTTTGTTCGTAAGTGTGTTCCACTGTCCCGAATGTGCGGAACAGCGTTACGAACGCGCCCAATATGTTTCACTCAGTGCATCACATTTTGTAACTTGATCATTTATTCATTGATTAAAACAGGGTTGAATTATGCTAGGTTAGTATATGTATAGCTAGCATCATTTCTATTTAACATGGAGTAACTTTTAGTTATAATGAAAATATACCAGTCAGGTATTTAAATGAAATTTCAAACTTTTGCCATGTCTTTTTCATCTTACCGAAATGCTTCACATAGAGGAAAAACATTGCTCCGTAATGATATTTCAAACTTTTTTTTTTTCATTTTACCGAAATAATGTTTTATGTATGTGTTAACTTTTGTAGTTTGTTGTAATCAGAAAGTGTATTATCTTTACCTGATAGACATGTACTAGTATGTTAATGTGCTACAGTGATATAACCAACCCTGTCCCCGTGTACTGTTCACATACTAACCCTCTACTCTATAATATAGACCCCTAAAGTATTTACATACTGTATACTGATAGTGTTTACAACACCTTCATACAGGTTATTGGAAAATAATTGGTTATCAACACCTATCATGTTTTGCAATTTGCATGGAACTCCACAAGATTCATCAAAACACAGTAGCATCAAAATGTGTGCCATGGATTACGAATGATGCATCAAAATGTGTCTCCCGTGGATTAAGATTGATGCATCAAAATGTGTCTCCCATGGATTATGATTGATGCATCAAAATGTGTCTCCCATGGATTACGATAGATGCATTGAAATGTGTCTCCCATGGATTACGATAGATGCATCAAAATGTGTCTCCCATGGATTACGATAGATGCATTAAAATGTGTCTCCCATGGATTACGATAGATGCATCAAAATGTGTCTCCCATGGATTACGATAGATGCATTAAAATGTGTCTCCCATGGATTACGATAGATGCATAAAAATACATCAGCAAGGAGTATGGTAAATGCATCAAAATGCATCAAAATACATATAGTGAATGTGTTTAAATGGTCTCTATAGAGTGAAGGGTTAAGAAAAATAACCAGTGTAAAATATGTATATTATTTATTTCTATGTGTTTTGTAAATTATTTTCACAAAATGGACACATACCTATGAGCATATCTGTGATCTGAATTAAGGCCAAACAAATAAATATGTGTTTCTGAAATGTTTGAGCAGTAGGACCACATAATTTATATTTTCCAGGCCTATATTCATTTTTATCTGAAATTATGATGTTTTTATTTTCTGTATATGTGCTAAAATCTCATTCCGTGATGAAAATATCTCAATAAATGGCAAAGTTATGGTTAATTTAACCTGCTATTAGTGATTTTCTTTAAAACCAACCAAGTTAAATATGGAATCTTGTTCGGCAAATATGGTTGACCGCATATGATTTTCAGGATTTGTAATTTGGCTCTATTGACACCCCTGAATATTACTTGTGTTGTACCTTCTAACCAGCACTAAAACTCTTGTGTGTTTTCAATCAAAATTGTTTCAATTTTCATAGAAAGGGGTATTAGTTTTACACTGATTCTTGCCATAGTTTTAACTCTAACAGTTTTTATTTGAATTTAACTAACCATTATTGTTTTGTAACTTAGGTATTAGGTTTGGTTTCCATTGATTTGATTTTAATACAAAATGTTTTCATATTTATGTGATAAAACATGTTAAATACATAATGCATACTTTAAATGGTATGTTGCTGGAACCTAGCTTAAGATGGAATTAATGATTTAAAGATACGAGATCTAAAGCCCATCTGGGGTGGTATTCAATATTGATTTTACTTGACTTAAGGATAAGGAAAACCAATCAGATGACACCTTATTAAACTCTTGGTCCGTTACAGGCGATATGATTGGCTATCCTTATTCTCCAATTATATTAGATCAATATTGAATACCACTCCTGAACATTTTGTTTTTGTATATATCTATTCAGATTAAATTCCTTTTATGATTTCATGAGTTAAAACATTCGTAATTGAAGCTGATGTGCTGAAAATGCACCTAAAAATTTCTCTTGATTTCACATTATTTCGTGACAAAATAAAAGTTTTTTTCAATTTATTGATGTTTTGTCATGTAATTATGCACATGCGGCATATTTTCCATTTGCATTTTCGCTATTGATCCTAATTACGGAGGTTTTAGCAAATGGGATCATGAAAAGGGATTGAATAAATAATAAACCAAGTGTTCAGATGGGCATAGTATATCTTTAATATGCAACAAACATGTACAGTCCAGTTAGGATATTGTGACAGTGATGTTGCCGTTTATGTGTACACAAAAGATTACAACCATTTTCCGAACTGGTAGAGAAGTTATAGTAATACCGTGTTAGTTTAGCATTGAAGTTATAGCTGTCTTTATAAGCCTTTATAATTGGTTTTACACCATAATAGTGGATTCGACCACAGGTGCAAGACACAAAATCAAATTTGGCTATATAGGCCTATTAGTATGTATAAGAGAGAAAAGGTACACAATGAAGAGCAAAACATCATGCTGAACTAACAAAACACTGTTGCAAGAAACGACCAGGTCACACTTATCTCTTTGTGGTCGCCTCACGGAAGCATTAATCTAACAGAAAACACTTTTTATTTCATGGAAATCGATCAAATAGCAAAATAAATACGAAAAGTTTCCCCAAAAACACCTCCCAAATGGTCTATGTAGATTCCGACGTCCACGCCCATTTGAATAATAAACGGGTACCCCTCGTCTATCGAAAGTATGTGAACGTTCTAGCCGTTTTTCGTTTATTTCGTAGGAATCGGCCAGGGTACCCGTTTATTATTCAAATGGGCGTGGACGTCGGAATCTACATAGAGCATTTGGGAGGTGTTTTTGGGGAAACTTTTCGTATTTATTTTGCTATTTGATCGATTTCCATGAAATAAAAAGTGTTTTCTGTTAGATTAATGCTTCCGTGAGGCGACCACAAAGAGATAAGTGTGACCTGGTCGTTTCTTGCAACAGTGTTTTGTTAGTTCAGCATGATGTTTTGCTCTTCATTGTGTACCTTTTCTCTCTTATACATACTAATAGGCCTATATAGCCAAATTTGATTTTGTGTCTTGCACCTGTGGATTCGACTGCCGAGTCACCCTATTCTTACCCTGACTGGACTATAATATCATGTAAGTAGTTTATTATAGCATTTAAAACTTATTGTTAAACATCACAATGGAATTTGATTTTTAGTTCAAATCTTTGTTTTTGAAACATTTTCTGTTTGATTTTAGATTTTGCCTACCAATACTATAATTTTGTCTTTCGTTTTTACAACAATAATTATTGATTTTTATGGAAACATCTTTCAGAGATTAACTTTTTTGATATCTACGTGGGTAAAAGTTGTCAGGGGTTTTCAGGGTTTTTCAGGATTTTTAGTGTCCAAAATGGCATCTATTGTTTTAGTGGGGGATGTTTACAATGACCCGCCCCTGTCTCCGGAAGCATCTCAATTTGAGCTACTCCTTATGTCAAATATTTATTGTGTTTTTGAGTCCACTGAAGGCCAGACCCAAAATTGGCATTGCAAAACAAAAACATTCTTCTGAATTATTGTTGTAAAAATTTCAAGAGCTCGAACTTCTAATTGATCTCAAATTCAGACTCTGATTTTTATTAAAATCTCAATTTGAGCTGTTATTTCTACTTGTGATGCTTCGGGAGATCGAGGCCAAGTTCTTTACTCTGAATGTCTTGAACAATTTAATTAGTTGAAGTTTGTTCTCAATTGTACCTGCGTGTGATCTGTTTTATACTGCATTTATTTAACTCTCCATTTATTGTCATATAATTTATATATTCTCTATTTTGTATGTTGGTAATAAAATTGTATTTTGTATGATATTTGCTCCTTTTTCCTTATTTCTTCCTCAATGAGACCAAGTCCTATTTATTAAACTTTGTGTGCTTCCCCTCTCACTACTTTGTACATACCAACTGCCAAAACCACCTCTACCAAAAACCAAAGGGTCATGATGGTCCTATATCGCTCACACGAGAAACATTGCTTTTGTTACATACAAAATGCAGCAAATGAGCCAAGACTGTTCCACATCGCTTAAATAAGTTCATCTGATAGATTCTATTAGTGCTTTTAAGTTTTGTCTAGATTTTATAGAGACAAACATTCTAACAACATTTCATCAAAATCGGACCATAATTGTGGCCTCTAATGCACTCGAAAGCTTTTTCTAAGATTTGACCTATAGTGACCTTGTTTTTTACCCCATTTGAACCAGTTTCGAAATGACGTAGATTTCATAGAGACAAACTTTCTGACAATGTTTCATGAAGATTGGGCAATACTTGTGTCCTCTAATGCGTTCACAAGCCTTTTATAAGATTTGACCTAGTGACCTAGTTTTGACTCCACATGAGGCAGTTTTCGAACTTGACCTTGATTTCATAGAGACCAACATTCTTACCAAGTTTCATGAAGATAGGGCCATAAGTGAGGCCTCTAGTGTGTTCACTAGAAATTGTGAACGGACGATGGACGAAGAGCAATCACAAAAGCTCATTCTGTCACTTTGTGACAGGTGAGCTAAAAATCGAACAAAAGATTTTTTGGGACAAAATTCGTGAAAGTCGTTCAATACTTCTTATGTAAAAGATGTATAAAATACTTTTCCTACCTACTTACCCTACTTGTGATACCCTTGCTCTTTATGATCAGACTCCTTGGTTCTTTAACTTTCTCCATGTACAGCACCAATACACGCGAGACTTACTCAGTGTATCCAGCCAGTCCATCTCTAGTTGGCTGGGAAGCACAGAAAAGCGTTTCAAAAATGACCAAGTACCCCGGCCGAGATTCAAACCAGGACCTTCTCGATCAGTAGTCATGAGCATTACTCACTCGACCACTCTACCACCCTGCTTCTAAGGTGTCTGTGAGAGAAATGTAAAATGAATGCCACAATAACCCAGGTGTATGCTGCTACAAGGATTGTTACAAAAACAAAAGAACCAGCATTCACAATTCTTTATTCATTGATTAATTTACATGTTTGATTCTGTTGCAACTGTTCTAAGCAATTTACAAATAATACAATTAATACTTGTACATGTATGTACATACTTTGAAAAAAGCTACACAAATGATAGACTCCATCGTATGAATACATACACAGTGACTTTAATAACGATGCATTCAAAACTACGACATTTCATTTATATAAAAACAAGTAAACAGACATTCTGGAACGATGGAGGAAATATTATCGGCGATGTGAAATTACAAATAACGTTAGTATCTCCCGTTGACCCCCGGTGTTTTTTGCAGAACGCCCTCCCCTCCACCGACGCTCCTAATTGCCTTCCGTAGTACACCCCGATGTCGTGGGACCCCGATGCATCCCGATACACCCCCTCCGACTCCCACGACTCCTCTCGATGTTACAAATTGTCTCATGACTTCCCCCGAGCTTCCTCCAGACCACGAGGAACTCGTTTCCGACGCCTCCTGAAGCTCATTAATACATACCCGGAACAAACAATGCTCAGTGGGACATGAACTATGACCATATATAGGACAACGGGGCTTTGTGACTTGTTGAATTATTTCAAATACTTAAAGCAGTGAAACTACGAATCACATCTGACAATATAATGTTATATATCACTAAATGTCCAAGTATTTCAACCACGTGACTTTTGGCTACAGTACCTGTATTATTTTTGTTTCCGAAGTGAAGCAAATTTCGTCTTGGACCTGTAGCCATAAGTCACGTGGTATTGCTACACTCTTCACCATAATTGGTGCGTCTCGAACAGTTTTAACGCCATGTCCAAGTGTTTCGTTATAATACATAAAATGAGATTTGACTTGTGTTCAAAATATTGAATATTTAAAACTTCTTGCGTCTAAGCTGTCAACAAAATATTTTATGTTCCTATATCTTCCAATAGTTTATGGTTTCTGTGTCAAAAAGTTATGGATTCTCTTAAAAATACGTCTCATTCGATTTACTTTCGCAGACTTGTTGAAACATATTGGGGTCTATTTTAAAGTACACATGCTTGTGTATTTGTATGCTCTATGTTGTAGTTAGAGCATATCACGTAAAGTTTTAATTATTAAAAAGAGCTAAAGGAGCGAAGCAAAGTCCTTTTTAGTCGTTAAAAAATACTTAAGTATCAAAATTTACTTCATGTTTTCTAACTGGCTTAGAATATAACATCCTGCATTTTTATTGGCCGCTAAAACATTACTACCAACACATGACGTCACGTCTGCTGAGAGCAAACTTATGATTAATGATTAAATCTTCATTTATCCGCCAAAAATCGGAATTTTCATTGGCTCAAACTATAGATTATATTAAAAGTTGTTTTTAGAATAAATCCTACATTTTAGGCCAATGAAAATTTGTTTTTAGAATAAATCCTACATTTTAGGAAAATGAATTTTTTTTAAGTCATTAAAAGACTTGAACAGTGTTCGTACTCGGGTATGACGAATATGTCATTTAAAGCAATGTAATCAAATTTTTCAAACAGAACGATTTTTGTAACTTTCTGAACAACCACAGTATGGTTAATATAATAATGAATGAATATTTTTCTATTTTCTACTATATACATCACATATCAACATACTTTTATAATCACATTAATATTTCACTCACAAGCGTTATTCAATCACAGTATAAACAGCTATTAGTAGACTAAACACTATGAAGCGATGCCCGCCATTGAACATGCATTGTGAACGTAGAAACATAAATTAGAAATATGATGTACTTATACTATCGACACAGCCAGTAAAAGGGTTTCTCCGAAATATCTTCTGTTGAACTATGTAATTGTGAGTACAACGTGTTTCACATGTATACACTTCAACACCCGGTGATACGGAAACACACGCACACTTAAGGTGGAATATACCCTTTTCGGTGAAGATTTCGCAAAAAACGCGTTCCACTAGGTAGCGCTATTTATAGTACATGTATTCATAGCACAGAACGTGAACTTCCTTATAAAAGCAACAAAAACAAAGACTAACACTTCATATACAATGTACATGTATAAGTACTATATAAAGGTATGTCAAATATCATCAGAATCCGAGCCAAAAACGTTTTGTAAAAAATGGGCCTATTCCATTTTAATACAGTCGACATAAACGCATATTACATATACATCAATTGGTTGAAAGATCAATACTGTCTTCTCTAAGGCTCTACGTACCCAGGGTATAGATCTAATGAAAAGCTCATATAAAGTTTACTTTGGGTTGGCAAGAGGAAACCACAGCATTAATATGGAAATAGATGACGGATCATCTAGCGCACATGGATGCATGTTAATTAACGTCAAAACTGCTACCAAATTCACGCCCGCCAGGTGTCGCTTTAACGCCGCTAAACTTATTACCGTACTTTAGACAAAAAACACGCAAAAATGGTTAAGTTGACATACTATCTGTGCATATTTCCAATCATACATAATATCATTAAAGTCTGTAGTACATTCAAACTATATAGCTAAAAAGGGTGCAATCCTCCTTAATAAGCTCCAAATTATCATCAGAGACTAACATGCCTTTTATCTACCCATTGTCATAGGCACATGGTTTCAAATTTTCTGAGTGTATGTTTAGCCGCAACGAATATGACGCTACGAAAGCTGGTACCCAGTTTCTCTACAGTTGTCAAAGCAAAAACGGATACCAGTTCCTGTGACACGTCATATCCGTTGTGGCTAAATATGGCTGCTGCACAACCTTTTTCTATACATAAGGTACACTCAGATAATTTGATATACATAGGGTACATTCGGAAAATTTTAAACCATGTGCCTATGTATATTGTAAACTACTCCAAGGACAACAATATCAATCAAACCTCGGACGAGAGTAAACACAAACACACATATGTAAAATTTACAAAACTGCAAATCAATACGATCAATATATTCAAACATGATTGTGCATCAATTTAATTAGTGAAAATGTTGTGCGGAAAACGGTAATCGTGGAGTTCATTTATTTTACTACCTTGTACCTACTTCTATTATACAGTCACAAAATTCCAACGCAAATGTGTCTTTTTTGCGTTATTAAATTAAGCGAAAGCGCTAACTTAAAATGCGCGAAACCATTTCTAGGAATACAGTACTGCTATATATATGCAGTTTACATAAATACGAGGGATGTTCCAATTGGAATGCATCTAAGACAATAAAAATGTATCCTTGATAGATTTTAATGAAAAAATCGCTCGATCCCCCTGAAATATTCACCTCCAATAGATATGCGAAGTTTCAGTCGGACAATCCATTTTAAAATGCGATTTTATCATCATTCCTAGGTACACTGTGCATTCAATGGACAAGAGCAAAACCGAGATCTTTACGTCCTTGGTATTTTTTCGGACATTTTTAGAGTCTATGAAACAGGTAAAGGTCACAAGGGACAATGTCTGACAAATAAAGAGTGTCGGGAACCGTTTCGCTTCTCTGAAAGCCGCATTCAATGGCCGCTTCGTATGAAGACACACTGCTCAGCAACAGCATGACACGCTGGTCTGCGATTGTCCAAACTTTTCTTCAATTTGTGACAGAATTTACCTTTGTTAAACTTGGCATTTATCTATTGTTCATTTTACATGACAAACTAAATGGTAGGAACTTAATTTATAAAGAAAATGGCGTACATTCTTACTGGCGCCCATGATGCGTTTTGCAATGAAAACTTTTGTTCTGCCTTTGCTGGCCCATATTGAGTTATGGCTCTGTCGCATCGATTACAAAATGAACCCACGTCTCGTTGATGACTATCACATTTGCATTTTGTATTTAGAAAATGGGTTCAGTTACATTTTGGACAGTTTACAAGGGCACGTATATTGACTTCTCAAAGAAGTAAGGGTTTCCAAATGCACTTATATTTTTCATTTTTGTAATACGCTTGATAATTGTATAAAAAACTCCTTATGATATGCCAACACATCGAGCTATTTGCCTAATTGTAAATCTTCCACCAGTACACAGAAATTATGTGATGTTTGCAACAATTTTTTATGATGTTGCAATATTTGGATGACATGAATGATGTTCATTTCCAAATAAAATTACACCCCTTTTAAATTTCTTAAAATATCTAGCAGTTAATGAATGATACATTATTTTTACCCATTTTACCATACAAGTTAAATTAAATATCATATTTGCTTCTGCATTAGGAATACCACGATTTTTTAAATAGGACAGTATTTGGTCAGAGAAAAGTGACATTTCCCCAATCATTTTAGCACTAGTGTACACGAGTAGACAGGGTAAATTGAACTATTGTTACAGTTAGGCAGACCGGTTTTTAAAATATAAGGTATCAATTTAAAGCTACAACTGTCAAATTTGCTATACATGTATACAGTTCGCTATTTTATAAAAATCATTGGTACGAGGAATATATAGCTCCACTTAAATTCCAATTTGAACAACCCTCGTATGAAATGGCGTAACCTTCGTATAAAATGGCGTCGCACAGTAGCAACAAATCACGCCATTCTAACATCCAATCAAAACTCTTAAATTAAAACATAAACACCAACAAAAACATTTCGATTTTTCGTAAAGCCAAGCGTCTGCGTCACAGAATTGATCCGCGATGCTTTCATTAAAAGTACATGTAATAAGTGAAAACATGTGAATAAACTGCATATACAAGAATATCTTAATACTTACAAATAAAAGCAGTATACAAATCTCTTCGTAAGAAAAAACAAACGAGCAGCAGCCTGGGTGATAAAGTTACAATAAATACAATGTATCTAGGTTAACTATTATATGCAAATTAGTAACTATTTATAGTAACAATGTCATCCAAAATGGCGCTTGCTTGTTGACATAAAGAAACCCATATATTAAATTTACAATTCAACGCGTACTGACATAATACATATCGCTGGCTTAGAATTAGAAGGTCGTAAGTACAAAATCAATAATTTAAGAAAACAAGGAAAAACTGCCTGACTACTCATTACTTTTTAAACTCAGTTTGGTCAACATGACCACTTCCGATTTTTATGAAAATAAGCTCATAAGAAGCTCCTTGAGATGCAGATTTCAAATATGCTAGAGTCTTAAAAGGACGACCTTCTTATTCTAAGCCAGCGATATTAACAATAGAACATAAACTTATTTACAGTTATATGTTAATTTAGGTATGTCACCTGTTTACAAACAATGTAATATCATATCATAGTATGTTGTTGTTTTGGACATTTAATTAGGATGAATAGGCAGTGAAAACCAATACCTTATCCACAACACGACATACTTATAGACTATAACCAAAGGTTGAAAAATCCATCACTTCTACACTAGGAACTAATTCCTTGCATAGAAGTGAAGGTTTTTTAACCGTGTCGAATCCCTTTGACTGTAAATTATGATATAATTAAGAGAAACTGTAATGTTTATGTTCACAATGTTTGTAAACAGATGGCTGACCTTAATAAACTTATTTACATTTTATGACGAGGTATGATACAATTTAAATATGTGGATGATAAGATTGTGACGTGCATGTTACGGCATTTATCACGTACCGTTCATGCATTTTGAATACTGATAAAAATGGAAATTGACAATATTTAATCTATTCAAGCATATAAACCAAAGCATTCCGAATAATGATTTCGATATTTTTCTATGAAATATAATGAACTATACAACACATGTGATACTAGAAACCAGTCTCATAGTTTGAAATTGTACATGTACTTGAAAAACACTTTTCATGTTTTTTCCTTGACAACAGTAACCAAGGAAACGTTCGAACAAATTGTAACTTTTAATCTTTAATATAAATTATATAAAAACACTCGTAAACATGTACTCTGGAATGACTTCTAACATTTAGATTAACCTACACACATATAGCTGTTCCAAATCATGACAAAAGTAACGATCGCAAAAATGTCACTGTCACGAAGCTTGACGTAAATAAGAATAATGACGTCATCGAATGTGCACCAATCACACCGCTACGTGAATCGTAGGTGTCGCCCGCACCAACATATCCTGAAACACGAGATTCGAAGATTTACAATATTTTCTAGATTCATAAACAAGTATTAACGTGTTTCATTTATTGCACGTGGTATGCTATTTACACATCATAAAAGTCTGAAATACGGGTTTATTGAAACCTTATTCTTGGCAAAAATATAGAAAAGCCCTACACGTACTTTTACACTGGTCGTAAATTTGGTGAACTGAATTCAAAATGATCCAGATGAACCAAACTACGCATGCGCGAACTAAAGCGTGTATTCATGCGTGTAAACACGCATGCACTTTGTCTGATTACGTCAGTGTTTTAGTAGTCTGGTTACCCAACTAGATAATATTTTGTCAATCAACAATCATAACTTTATTTTCAATTTTAGCTATATTTTATTTTGGGCTTGATTACCTATGTTTGAGGGTGCAAAGGGTAATAATTTCATGAAAAAACAGTAGGCTGATGAGTTGTCTCCTTTAATTAACATAGGGTCTGTGTAGACAGACTAGTGTTTTAGGTAAGACTGACAGACGACCAAATTATCCATTGTTCAATCACTATTCTTGATACAGCAATTGACAACCGTCATGAATCAAAGATGGAGGAATGAAAGTCAATGTAAGATTATAGTTCATGTGTATAATTATACATACAACCACATGTTGATAAAGAATAAAAAAATATTGTTTTGGGGTAACATTTGATACATCTAAAAAAACATGTACATGTACTATCAATTTCTGAAAAAATATTTTTTCTTTATCAATGATAGAGGACATCCAGTGGTCAACTCTAAGACATTAATATGACAGTCAAGCTGTACGCAAAAGGCATGTGAGCAAATCAAAGGAAGAATCGAACCTCTCTAGCATTAGAAACGATATTTGATCAAATGACTGGGTTTTCAATTTTTCATAACTAGTACGAATGAATACAGTTTGATGTCTCACCGGATATAAGCCCGTTCCCATTATAAGGGTTTGAATTCTCAGAGTTTATATCACCACTCTGATGTGGGTATCCATAGTAATTTTGTTTACCAGTTTGTGATGGGGGTTTGCGTGAAGGCATATCCGGAAAGTCGACTGGAAGTTGAGGCCGTGGAGTTGGTGGCGGCGTTGGTTCGTATAATTCTGAAAAAAAGGATAAAGATGAATTCATGTTCGTAAGCTGTGGGTCTAAACGTTGTTAATTATAGTTCAGTTTTATATTTAAATATTTTGTTTTTATTTTATGAACCTTTTGGACACACCTTGTACATACTTGACTAGTACAATGCGGTGTGATTTACAAGTCGACATCAATGTCTATGTTGAAAGCAAACACTCAATAATACATATGAGTCTAAGAGGAGAGGAACCAGCGTGCATGTAAATGCCTTGATTACTATTCAACCGCGTGTTTTACAATACGTATTTAAATTAATTCAAAAATATTTTTACATCAAATAGTTAAATCAAATGATCGATGCAACATCGCGATAATATGTAAAGTTATAAAATCAGTTTTTGTTTGTTATTTTCTCTCCGTTGCCATAGAAATACATTTGCATTTCACATTATTTATAAAAAATGTAGATGAATAATTATGACTGTTCACGATATTTCATCACCAGCGTCTCATCCGCAAACTCTTTCACACAAACATCACACCGTCTGTCATATGTCAAACCTCTCATACCAATTGACAATTCCAAGAAGATGACTGGAATTGCTAATATAAGACATAAACTTCATTTTGCGGGCAATAATAATGTGAAGTCTCGCGGAATCTCGGAGCCGTTGTTAGAAGGTCGAGAAAATTTACATGCTTTTTATTCATGGTTCATATCTGACTTCGTATTAATTCAGACAACGCATGCATAACAATAAGGGCAGTTCACGGAGAAATATAGGAAATAGTCCGTGCTAGAATGTCCCCGTCGCTATGGTGCGAGCATAACTTTACATCAAGAGATGTGACAAGGTTATAAAACTCATCTCATAAGATTCCCAACTCCAATCGCCGTCCACGAGGGTAATTAATATTTTCAGAGTCTTAGTGCAATCCTTCCGCGCTTTTGGATACACATTTACATATTATCGTTCTTAGATGCCCATATACGAGCTATTGATGGAATTTCTACTGATTTCTGTGGAAGAAATATTTTAGCCGGAAGACAGGGTTGATAAGGAGTGTGAGTTGGTGCTGTAGACATATAATTAGAACATGATACTCGCTAACAGTCACATTAAACATGTTATTAGTATAAAATATATATGTTGGTATCACAACGTAATGTTTGTGTATGAGACATATAGAACAAATATTGAATGTTTGTGAGGACTTTGGTTTCTTATATAACTGATGTACAACCGTAAACATAGTTGAGTGGACAGCATCTCCCTCTCTATAACATCTTCCTCTCTTCAGCATCTCCCTATATACAGCATCTCCCTCTCTACAACATCCCCCTTCTCTTCAACATCTCCCTCTCTATAACATCTCCCTCTCTTCAACATCTCCCTCTCTACAGCATCTCCCTCTCTATAACATCTCCCTCTCTTCAGCATCTCCCTATATACAGCATCTCCCTCTCTACAACATCCCCCTTTTCTTCAGCATCTCCCTCTCTATAACATCTCCCTCTCTTCAGCATATCCCTATATACAGCATCTCCCTCTCTACAACACCCCCCCATTCTCTTCAACATCTCCCTCTCTACAACATCTTCCTCTCTACATCATCTCACTCACTACATCATCTCCCTCTCTATGACATCTCCCTCTCTATGACATCTCCCTCTCTACAACATCTCCCTCTCTACATCATCTTCCTCTCTACATCACCTTCCTCTCTATGACATCTCCCTCTCTACAACATCTCCCTCAATACAACATCTCCCTCTCTACAACATCTCCCTCTCTACAACATCTCACTCTCTATGACATCTCCCTCACTACAACATCTCCCTCTCTACCATCTCCTTCTCTACTACATCTCCCTCTCTACAACATCTCCCTCTCTACAACATCTCACTCTCTATGACATCTCCCTCACTACAACATCTCCCTCTCTACCATCTCCTTCTCTACTACATCTCCCTCTCTACAACATCTCCCTCTCTACAACATCTCCCTCTCTACAACATCTCCCTCTCTACAATATCTTTCTCTCTATGACATCCTCTCTCTACAACATCTTCCTCTCTATGACATCCCCTCTCTACGACATCTCCCTTTCTACAACATCTCCCTCTTTCAAATATCCCTCTCTACAACATCTCAAACATCTTCGTTACCCCCCTCTCATTACAAACCCTTCTCTGTCTCCTCTACTTCCTTTCCATCATAACAGCATTTCCCTTACAACATATTTTTCTTTACAACACCCCCTCATGAATACTCCCTCTCTTTCCCAAATTCTTCCTGTCTATAACTACCCCCCTCTCTACAACATATCCCTCTCTACAACATATCCCTCTCTACAACAAATTTTTTTCTACAACATCTCCCTCATAACACCCTTCTCTCTCACTCACCATCTTCTCTACAAAATCTCCCTTTTACAACATCTCCCCCTCTACGACATCTCACTTCCCTTTTTACAATATCCCTCTCTTTAATAAATCTCCCTCCATAACATCTCCCTTATAGCACACCCCCTCTCTATAACATCTCCATTATAGCACACCCCCCTCTCTATAACATCTCCCTTATAGCACACCCCCTCTCTATAACATCTCCATTATAGCACACCCCCTCTCTATAACATCTCCCTTATAGCACACCCCCTCTCTATAACATCTCCCTCATAGCACCCCTCTCTATAACATCTCCCTCATAGCACACCCCCTCTCTATAACATCTCCATTATAGCACACCCCCTCTCTATAACATCTCCATTATAGCACACCCCCTCTCTATAACATCTCCATTATAGCACACCCCCTCTCTATAACATCTCCATTATAGCACACCCCCTCTCTATAACATCTCCATTATAGCACACCCCCTCTCTATAACATCTCCCTTATAGCACACCCCCTCTCTATAACATCTCCCTTATAGCACACCCCCTCTCTATAACATCTCCCTCATAGCAAACCCCTTCTCTATAACATCTCTCTTATAGCACACCCCCACTCTATAACATCTCCCTTATAGCACACCCTCTCTATAACATCTCCCTTATAGCACACCCTCTCTATAACATCTCCCTCATAGCACCACCTCGCTATAACATCTCCCTTATAGTACACCCCTCTCTATAACATCTCCCTCATAGCACCCCTCTCTATAACATCTCCCTCATAGCACCCCTCTCTATAACATCTCCCTCATAGCACCCCTTTCTATAACATCTCCCTCATAGCACCCTCTCTCTATAACATCTCCCTCATAGCACACCCACTCTCTATAACATCTCCCTCATAGCACCCCCCTCTCTGTAACATTTCCCTCATAGCACCCCCTCTCTATAACATCTCCCTCATAGCACCCCCTTTCTATAACATCTCCCTCATAGCACCCTCTCTCTATAACATCTCCCTCATAGCACACCCACTCTCTATAACATCTCCCTCATAGCACCCCCTCTCTGTAACATTTCCCTCATAGCACCCCCTCTCTATAACATCTCCCTCTTAGCACCCCCTCTCTATAACATCTCTCTCATAGCACCCCCTCTCTATAACACATCCCTAATAGCACACCCCCTCTCTATAACATCTCCCTTATAGCACACCCCCTCTCTATAACATCTCCCTTATAGCACACCCCCTCTCTATAACATCTCCCTCATAGAACCCCTCTCTATAACATCTCCCTCATAGCACCCCTCTCTAAAACATCTATCTCATAGCACCCCCTCTCTATAACATCTCTCTCATAGCACCCATCCCTCTCTCTCTACCTCTAATTTTCAATCACACGAGGAAGAGTGACAATGAACATCTACGTCGTTCTCCAACCAACGTGCGTATATAAATAAGTGCAGAAACAATAAATTCGTTTTCGAAAGTCTACAGAATACAATCTCTTATTTCTCAGTACCTTACTTCAGGCGCTAACTACCATTCGATGTTGCTTAAATTACACCCATGAGAGAAATATTCACTGAATTTACGTCTCCGTTAAAATCGTATCATTGCGTATTTAGATTAACACAACGTAAGTAAAATAACACCTTGTCATTGCGTACATTTCGTCAATGTTGTTTTAAACTTCTGTTTTATCTTGTAATTCGCGAGAGGAAGACTCGAAACTAAATGGATCCACAAAACTAAACTTAAATTATATATGAACCACTTAATAGTGTCTTGTAGTGGTCCATAACTCGCCATATTTGACAGTTGCCATGTGTCCAGGGAAATATAGAAGTAATAAAAGTCTATAATGTTGTTATTTATTACACAAATATGCGTTATAAGCAGGGAATGAGATAGTCGTTATGTAGACACAGGCGACAGAAAACGGGATGTTATCATTTTTTTAGACTTTTAAGTGTTTTAGGGAGTTTCTAAGCAACCAAAACCCATTATCGAACAACTAACGATATGTATTTTATGGCGCTAGTAAGACACGCTTTTCAATAAATTGAATTTTAAGTTAGAAATTGTTCCCGCCTCATTTAAATGTCTAAGTGCTTACCAAATCAAATGTTGTTATTTTTTACACAAACTATACGGGGTAGCTAAGCATCGTATCTTAGAACCAGACGATAAAGTGAATACAAAGTTTGTTTGCGCCATGAGTATGAATAAAATATCTATGATACGACATTTAAATGACAGTGAAGATACAAGTTCGTAACGTAGTATGCAAACGGTGAGTCAATATGAACCAGTGATATTAAAAGCCATTTCCTTGCAAATAACAGCACATATAACGTAATTTTAAGTTTGGATCTCAACATTTTTCCGTCATATATGGCAGCAGATACCAGTTTTCCTGGTCTAGTGTATCCTAACCAGTACTAACTTACCATTCCAGAAGGAGCAAACAATTTCTTCACATGTGGAGGAAAATAGACTTTGTTGTCCAATGGTGCTGTTTACCTATTATATCAGGATCTTTTAATACAATATTTCAAATGTCAGTATTTACTTTTTTGTATTGTCTGCCATTTTATTGATGCTTTTGAATGTTTGTATATATTTATGCTTGTTTTGTTAGATGACCCCATGGGAAATAAGCCCTAGGCTTAATGGGTATATCATCGGAAAATAAAGTTATTATTATTATTATATTATTATTATTATAAAAGGTATGATATGGTGTAATTCGAGAAAAACCACTGCGTCGAAAAACGTAAGCAAAGAACTTACCAAAAAATAATATAGAATTGGTGTCCGCTCCTAGATTGTTAGAAGCTTCACATGTATATGTCCCAAAGTCAAACGGTTCCACATTAATAATTCGTAAATATATAGAATACGTATAGGCATTTTCCATGAATATTTCCGAACGGTATCTCCATGAATGTTCTACTCCTACACCGACCGGTTTACCGTCCTTCGTCCACTGACCGACACCATGTGGAAACGCTGATACAAAACATTCCAACATGACCTCTTTACCCACCATTTGGCTTATTCTTCGAGGCATAAGGAACGTCACTTCTGGTGGAACTGTAAATAATTAAAACATCAATTCTGAGAAAAATAGTTACGACCAAATCCACCCCATTAAAACTTTGTTACAACAAAAAAGTGATGCGTCTGTAAGATATGGATGACGACGGCTGTATGAATTTCAACATTCCCCCGTGGTCATTCCCGTGCGTTCTAATCCTGCCTTGGGTTGGTTCAAACTTTCAACTTCGTCATAGGAGCAGATACTGGTCATTAACTGTAGACGCAGTAATCAAACTTGAAATTTATACCAGTTGTGATAGATTGTTTCGCAATATAGTCATTACACTAGATCCGAGACAGATCCGCCTTATTGTGTGTCGGAGGTGTTTGTCGAAGGCTTTCAAGTTAATTAATTGTACCATGTGATTATAATGTACATGTACCAACTTAGCTTCAACTACAATTAATTTAAAAGTAACTGAATGAAAATTACCCTTCGTTCAACGAAGTTTATGAGACGATACGTTAAATTATCACGATATTTTTCGCTTTATTCCTTCGCTGAACAAACAATTTGAATGTGTAAAACCCCGTTTTTCCGTTATCAGTTCGAAATATGTACGGGTACGGGTTCACTATTCACATTCTTTTAGTTTACTCTGTCCGCCATTTTGTTACGATCTACCAATTTAGACACACCACCTCGGTTTATGGTTAGCAAAACTTCGCTCACGTGACACACATATCGTTCAACGAATAAAAGGTACGAAACCGGTACGAACGTGACGAAATATATCCTTCTTTGAACACAGGGCAGCATTGATTGTAACGTTAGAATAAATAAATGATAACCTACATGCTACATTGACATTCATGGCTCGTCTTACAGGTTGTGCTATGTTATTGTTGGCCTCACATTCGTACAGCCCGCCACAGAACCGGCTTATATTGTGTATGATTAACATCTCTCCTGTTGTACCGACGTCTGAAAAAGAACGAAGACCTATTACGGAAGCATTACAGAGCCTCTACACACGTTAACACGTGCCAAGTTATTCATGTAAAAACTTAGCAGTGTAGATGAATACCACGTGACCTTTACATTACTAAAGGCTACAAATAAAGACAAACTTTGTTTCGTTTCGAAAACAAAACAAAGCCGTAAGTATTTTATTACTTGGGGGATTCCCCCAAGTATTGTTACATACCAACTTCAGAAATCACTACGATTTTACCAATGTAATTTCTCCACGACCAATTCATCCGAGCAAAAAACGAGTTCCAGCTAATCTAAACCAAAATCATAATTTTCAATCATTTTAAGAACATTTGTCCCTAGCAATTGAATTATTTTTTATTTCTTTGTATTGCGAGAAATTTTGGAATGTTTCTTCTGTGAGTTAATGTTTTTGTGCGAATAAATTCCTACGCGCTGTAAAATGACTAATGGTTTTGAGGGTTGATAAAAATGTCGCTGTTACAGTACCTGGTTAAGCAGACGAAATTTACACTGTTTCGTTTCATAACGCTCATATTACAGTTTAGCAACAAACTCCTGCTTTAATGTATTTATTTTCACTATTTACAATATTTTACATTGATAAATAGTATTGATCGACGTTTCACCCATTAAATTTACCTCAGATCTTCGGCTTAATATTTTGCGTCTATCTTAAGAACAACCCTTTTCCAAGCGGTGTTGTTTACACATTTCGCGCCGAGATTCGAGACCATAGTGTTTCGTCCCCTTTATGAATCGTTCGCGCTATTCGCACCCTATTCGGTTCGTTTGTAGCTAGAGTTATGGAATTTTGACTAAGTGCAGTTAAGGTTGTTATTATTATTTTTTTACGACAACAGGGTGTCCAAAAAAGGGGACCTACCTAAATCCTTGATAACTGTTTTTAATATTTAATGAATTTGACTGTTGTTTTGTGAGAGTGTATAAAAGTAATTTCTAATTTTAAAATAGGTACTTGTTAATAGGTTGTGCTTTAAAACAGGAAGTGACATCATAATTTCGCACACGGTGTCATTTCCTGTTTTTTTGCTGACTGGTCTTGAAAATGTCATCATTAGATAAGACATTGTCGCCTTGGGTGTTCATATTAAGAAAACAAAGTTTTAAAGCCACAGAGGTGAAGAAAATAATGTAAAAATCGAAGAACTTTGCGATGAAATAGTGAAAGAGGGGAGAAAGTGGCAAGTTTATTAAATAAAAGGGAAGCAGACAACCTTCAAAATATTCATTAACAATCGTTTAAGAAGCAAAATATAAAGATTCATTTATTATTATTGTGAACAATCAACAAGAAAGCTTAGTAAGAAGCAAAAGTTAATACTATGAACTTATATCCAAATCAAAAGTTCCTAGATGTATATCAGAGTCATTTAGTGTTAGCATTTATAAGAAAGAAGAAACCACTTATTACAACAAATCAACAGCAAAATCTTGATATATTCGCAAGAAAGTACTGACATTTGATCTCATACCTTAGGGCAATTGGCCTAAATTTATCTTGGAGATGGGCCCTATAGTGTATCTGTTTGCCATACATGATGAACATGTGTATGCAGATTCATTATCCTTGACTATGGGACCCCTGAAATGTCACTTGGGATCGGCATGTAAATCTGCCTATGAACACGCTGAAATTCCCTGTTCACTGTATTATAATATACTGAAATACGTAATTGAAAACAAGGGAGATAACTCTGGGTATTCGGACTAAATAATCACAATTATGATGTTGTTATTTTGAACGGTATTC
The DNA here is from genome assembly GCA_947247005.1 of Spisula solida. NCBI lineage: Eukaryota > Metazoa > Mollusca > Bivalvia > Venerida > Mactridae > Spisula > Spisula solida. The sequence continues at coordinate 22,853,223 of OX365951.1, forward strand.
ATCCCTTAATGTTTTGTCATATTGACATTGTGTTATTAATAAAAGAGAAAAAGTTACGAATGTTTAGCCTAGTTCCCCGTTTTTTGGGGACACCCTGCATTCATCCCCTATCCCATTACTTATATTATTTTTGTTTACTACCGTCAAACATTATTTATGCATATTCATGAAATTACCAGTTACTGTTATTCTTAGTCTTTTTAATACTTTTTCTCAGCTAAAACTACGTACTTCAATCCCCTTTATAGTTAAAACTAGTTCATTGAGTTTTTAATGGTCGGATTGCCTAAATGGGTTCATTAGATGTCAGCTGTCATCGATATTTCTGAAAAGTTTTCACAATATTTACACTTATTAATCCAATACCATTTAAGGTATTTCTTAATAGATTACCAAGATTTGCGTTATCCCCCAAGTAATAGTACTTCAGTACTTTGACTTCTATACCGATTCCCATGAAACATAAAGGCATGTGCTATTGCTACACTGTTGGAGTGGAGTCATTCATATGGGATAGCGTAACGGACAAACGGGCATAACAAAACTGTTACCGGATATCCGGCGGTATCCGGTGGTACCCGGTGATATCCGGTGGTATCCGGTGGTATCCGGTCATGAAATCGTTCACAGTGATTGCTGCTCGAGGCTCTGACTGTTGAAGTAACAAACAATTAATTAGTGGAGATGTGCAGTGAAATGAAACTATATTCTAACGAATAAAACCGTTCTGGTTACGGTTAAATCCCGGAAAGAACGGACAGGAAATAAATACGAGCGTAAACGAACGGATACGACCAGATTACGTATTCAAGTATTTTGTATGTTTAAAACATATCCAAACCATTTCAACAGTTTGGACTAGTTTGGACGAAAATACTTTATAAGGAACGGACAATAAACGCGAACGGATTGTGTTTGTTTTGCTGTCCGCTGGTTGTCCGTTAACGCCATCCGATAAGGTGTGACTACATCCTTAGGTCTCTACGCATGTTAACACGTGCCAATTTCTTAAAACAGAAATATTAAAAAAATAAAACTTTTACTTAACGAGGCACCACAGTTGGGTATATACTGTCTTCCATGTGAGCCTCATACTGTTTAATCTGGACCTGGTTTCGAGTTCTGGATTATTTTGAAACATTTTATGAATCTAACTTTACTTGGGAACAAAGGGGTCCGTATTGCGTTACCTGGTCTCCCAAACACATACATATAATATATCCATAACTAGAAATGTATCCATAGGACACAAATACCCCCAACTGCTATTTGAAAATATCAAAGGCCATATCTCAGCTACACATATTGACTAATTTTCCAGCAGAAAATGACAGCTGTAGCTCAAATAATTATAGAGTCATGCAACTAAAGCAATTTGTCATCATTCCAAGTCCACAAATCTGCTAATACCCGAATCTAAATAAAAATACATGCAGAAAGTATATCAGGAATTTTATTATAATTACAATATAAAGGAAGTAGATCAATCTCTTAGTTTCCACACTAGCAACAAATGAAAGGAGTAGAATTATTGTATGAATAATGCAAAGCGACCAAATAAAAAAAACGAGCCAATATCGTCTATATGTTACACCGGTCACCGTGAATGGCGTCCTGGGTCATTTATAGAAGTGATAAAAGGGTAATATTTCACGACGAAGAGTGAGCTTCGTATAATTACGTCTCAGTTTGCTAAAAGAGCCGATAAAACAAGGTACATGTTTGTTGTATTTGTAGGACTCAAACCATCGCCACAATGTATCAGTATCCACTGCGATATAACACATTTTTAGCAAAACAAGTCAATGATATCACAAACTATCGTATAACCTCTCCTAACACATAGGCCAAAAATGCAAGCCTATCACTGTCCGATCGTTTGGAGCTACCTATCGGCCGGTGTCTGCACGATGCCTAGACATCGGGTCCATGTATCGAATACGAATACACCGGCAACGTCCGGCGTCTGGCGTATCCTAAACTGTACTAACTAACCCTTCCTATACGAAACCAGCAACTTTACCACCTGTTTGAGGTAACTCGACAATAATGTCAAAGTTTCGTGGAAGGGTACGACCCACCTGGACCCGGTTCGAACCCAGATCGCCGTGTTACAAATCCAGCGCACTACCCACTGGAACACGGCCGTGACTCTGTCTCAATTCTTAAAGCATGTATGGTTTCTTTTACATGTCGATGTTAACCGTGGTGATTGGGTCTCTCATCTGTCACACCCCATATCTCCCCCTTTCACTCCCGTATCCCTCTTCCTAGTGACGTTTGTTAACACGGAACAAGGGACATGTCATCTGTCACACCCCATATCTCCCCCTTTCACTCCCGTATCCCTCTTCCTAGTGACGTTTGTTAACAAGGAACAAGGGTCATGTCATCTGTCACATCCCATATCTCCCCTCTTTCACTTCCGTGTGTCCCTCTTCCTAGTGACGTTTGTTTACACGGAACAAGGGACATGTCATCTGTCACACCCCATATCTCCCCTCTTTCACTTCCGTGTCCCTCTTCCTAGTGACGTTTGTTTACACGGAACAAGGGACATGTCATCTGTCACCCCAATATCTCCCCTCTTTCACTCCCGTATCCCTCTTCCTAGTGACGTTTGTTAACACGGAACAAGGGACATGTCATCTGTCACATCCCATATCTCCCCTCTTTCACTTCCATGTCCCTCTTCCTAGTGACGTTTGTTTACACGGAACAAGGGACATGTCATCTGTCACACCCCATATCTCCCCTCTTTCACTTCCGTGTCCCTCTTCCTAGTGACGTTTGTTTACACGGAACAAGGGACATGTCATCTGTCACCCCCATATCTCCCCTCTTTCACTCCCGTATCCCTCTTCCAAATGACGTTTGTTAACCCGGAACAAGGGACATGTCATCTGTCATACCCTATATCTCCCCTCTTTCACTCCCGTATCCCTCTTCCTAGTGACGTTTGTTAACACGGAACAAGGGCACTTATCGACGCGAACACAAAATAAATTACCAAGAAAGTTTTCAATTTCCAATTTTAATTCAATTTCGTTATTTAACGAGTCAGTATCTAGCCAATCATAAAGTAAATTGCTATGCCGGCAACAGACATGGAAATCTGAGCTTCTTATAAATATTTAAACAGTTTCAGTAACAGATTATTATTTGACAGTATATGTAAGTCTTTCAGTCCCGTGTCGTAGACGACTTCCAGGATTGATGGACTGTCATTATATGTGTCCTGTCAACGTTTTGTGTAAACAAATGAGTTAGTCACACAACGAAGCCGTGTTACCAAATCCATACGTAGTGGATTATTCCTTTGAAAATTTAATTTACGCTTCCAGGAAAAAATGAAAAAATAAAGAAAAGAAAGAATTCATGAACATAACACCCCCACCGCGTATAAACCGAATCACTGTACTCATTATTGTGATACTATACAATTCAACCTGTACTCATTATTGTGATTGAAACATCCGATGATTTTTAATCACTGTACTCATTATTGCAATTCTATACAATTGAACGTGTACTCATTATTGCGATAACCGGAAGTTGACTCGTTTATACACTGTGACCCCGGTTGTGTGTTTTTTTTGCATAAAAAATGACAATCTTCCAAAAGATCGGGAGGTCAACAATGTACAACTCAACAAGATAGTGAGTTATGCAAAGACAAATAAATATATATTTTTATGTCCTTATGACGTCTCACAGTATCAATTTAAAAAGGGTTTCATGTCGTAGTTTCTATGGTGAAAGAATATGAGAAAGCAGGGGTAACCTGGCCCTAATCTTCTGAAAGATTTAAATCAGAGCTAAATCTCATCTTAAATATTGCCATGTGACTTTTAGATAATTTCCATGGGAGACTGAACTCAAAATTCGAAACAAAAACAGAAAACATTGTTCTTAGTTCATTGAAGTAAAGTAAAAAGCTCGAACTTTAAATTTATCTCCAATTCGGACTCTGATTTGAGATAAAACTTAATTTGAGATGATATTTCTACTTGAGATGCTTCGGGTGATCGGGGCCTGATCTATAAAAAGGTATAGATTTAAATACTTTATCAAAACTGGAATTCATAATTAATCAAACACGCTTTGTCCGATATGGAACGACTTGATTCATTAGTGGATTGATAAATATGTTAAATATCTCTTCTTATAATTACAAAATTGATATTTGTTACTTTTCATAATTACGCACATGTACTCGTATACAAAATACAAAGCCATCTTTCTAGTAAGGCCAAACCATGCCCATTTGCGTCGAGGCAAGGGATATATTTGGGTAGAAGTAGACCATTTTCATCGACATTTTCTAAGGGGGGACAACTCTTTAGAGAGTTGTAAATTGTTTACTGCTTGGGAAGAGTTAAAAATATGGCATCGTGAATCTTGTATAAATACAGTTTGACCTCGACTTTCTTGTCGTTTTAACACACAACTGAAAGTTGAACTAACGGCTTTTTTAACAGCTGAAATTTCTCATTCTGGTGTGTGTTTGGCTTTGTGCCGTGTGATTGTCGTCTGAGTTATTTCTGTTTTCTGTGCTCGGCTGTTTCAGTTAAGTACTGTCTTCCCTGTCTTATTTTGCATTTTTTTAAACCCTGTAAACAGATAATTTTACAACACGGGGTTCCGTCAATAACGTATTTCTAACATTTTGTCATGCAAACTGTCTTCGACAACAATAGTAAAACAGTTGCTGAAACTAACACCACAGTTACATGAGATATCTCATCAATGCGAAGATTGCTTAGAAGTTGTTGAACATTTTATGTATTTTGGCGCCAACCGGGTCCGTATTTGGTATTTAACTTATCCATATACCACGCGCATGCGCAGTCATAGAAATCTTATTCATTTCTTTGAGAAATACGTTATATATGTTATCGAATGTGTCATATTATATGACAGTCCGTTGATTCATGTCTTGATATTGCCATTACACAGGGAGAGTGATCGTCTGCATATTAACACTCGTGACTCAGTAATTAATAATTCATATGACATTTGTACCTCTCTTTTAGAGAGCTCCGCAATTTGGAGGAAAAAAGAAGACATCTCTTTTTAGGAGATTTAAGTTCAATTATAGAATCATAATGCGATGTTTGATTATGCTTTAATGTAATATCGACGTTTTGGTCATAAAACGGGAATATCATTCTGACTCCTGACAAAGCGCGCAATTAATCAAGCAGGCCGGAATCTTTCTGACAATAAATCAAGTGTGACAGGCCGTCCCGAACTTTTATCATCTTTTCTTGAGTCTATAATTGAGCGACAGAATTCACGAAATTGAAACTGTTTTCTACACGATATACGCGGGAATAGAAGGGGATTATAGAGGATGCGAACGTCCTTTTTACGATTCCAATTTACAGTCGTCCGTAATAAATAGCATTGGCGACACTTAACTGGATAGTATAAAGCCGACGGAACAATGGAAAGACGTTTGAAGAATACCATATGAATAACACTTTTGATTTATTTGATAAAATGTAGTTGCTGAGAAAGTTTTGTGAACATGGAACGTATGCCTAAGAAATGATCAAAACATGTCTGGTAGTCTTTTGTGATTTTGATGAATACGTTTCAAAGTGTCTCACTCAATTCATACACACTTACATGTTCGAGCATGTTTTCCGTCCATGTCTCATCAAGTTATATTCATAATCATAAATTCGATGGATTAGAATGAGAAGGTCGACTTACGACCTGATAAGCCTTAGAAGATTCATAGAAATTTGAAAGCTTCATCAAAAGGCGATTCTTATGAGCTTATCTTCGTGATTAAAATCGGAACAGGTCATGTTGACCAAACTGAAGTGTAAAAACTAAAAAGCATGTTTTTCCATAAGTAAAGACTAGTTTTCAGACATTCTTTTCTTTTTTTCTCTCAAAATATCGGTTTTGTACTTACGACCGTCTCATTCTAAGCCAGCGATATCTAATCCTATATTTTCAGTAAATTTATTGCTCAAACCATTTATAGTTCATAATATGGTTTTTTTCTTCTGAGTCTGTGTGTTTTTATGGAGGGTAGATAGGTTTTGCAAAAAGGAGTTGACGCTTAAAAATGAATTTTGGAATGGCCTTATGTAACTAATCATAAATTGACTGTGAATTTATTGTTAACGATGGAGATGAGGTTTAGTGCAATATATTCATCAGAGTGTTTTTGTGAGTTACCCTTGAACCAGTCAAGCAAAGACTTCCACATATTACTACGCAGACATTTCTCATTTGGAACTACTTCTTCTTTGATCGCGACCTTTTCTATTTCTTTCCTATGATTAACTTATGATTAATACCAAACTCTGTGATACTCTACAAGAAGACCAAACATTTCTTCTGAATCGATTATTGGATGTTTTTGTTTTTCTGATTGTTTGCTCTGGTTGACACATGCAATCCCATGATACATTGATGCACAGTTGGGGGTCTCGATGCGCAGTTCTCTATGTAATATATCAAACAAGGTCTACTTAATAACTGTGCTACAGTCAGCTACAGCCTGGACAGGGCAATGTGTTTGCTTTCTTACAACACATCGGCTTACAGTTGAGCTCACAAAAACATCTAATCTTGCTACTCTGTCCCTTAATTCGTGCCAAGATGAATATTATATACTGTCCAGTTATGGAAAGGAATAGAGTGACGTAGTGTCAAGTCCACTATTACTGTGTTATGAAGTTTTAACCAGACATGTTCAATGCTAAACAACATACTATATTCGTAAAAAGTATTTGACATTGTCTGACTGTGATCTATCCAGACACATTGATCCCACCAACAAGGGTTATGTGGGATTCACTATAGGAGTTGCTGTAGCACCAGGCTTGCACCCCCAAAAAGAACATGTGTACATATAAACGGCAACGTCACTCTCACAATATCCTTACTGGACAGTATCTATATTCAATGCTTCTGTTTGCATGATTAGAGGAACTTACGTAACTTAAATGTGTAATTTGAGACAAGCATTTCTCTACTACACAGGGAGCTTAAACAGCTCGGTAGACTGCGCGTGGTCTGTGGTTTGGTTACAGGCTTCGTCATACCAAAATTCGGCAGACTGCGCGTGGTCTGTCGTTTGGTTACAGACTTCGTCATACCAAAACAGACGAAATGCATTTACCGTAACTACCAGAATTAACATTAATGACATTTACACATGAGTAGTAACATGCATGACCAATTTTGTTGCTGTTGTTTGGAACTTGTTAAAGAAAGCTTCGTTGCAACTCTGATTTTTGTTAGAAAGACTGAGTTGTTCTTTTGACAAGTGGAAACAAAACGAAGAAAACAACATGCGCTTATCTACACAAGCTTTTGAATATCGCGAAAATAAAACACAATTTAATGTCAATGATTCAACTGTGGAGCTTATTTTAGGTCGCCATAAAATGCATTTCTGATCGCAGATGGAAAAGTAATGTGTTTGCAGCAGAATATGCTTATGGAGAATGCAAATTATATGTAAATAGTATGTAAATAAGATGTTAATCGCAAATAAAAAAGCCATGCCGAAATAACACATTGCATTATTTGCTGTCTTGACGTATTAAACTTTTAATAACAGATGCTGCTCAAATTAACAAAGCAATAGTTGAGTGATATATGTTCACAATATCTAAATAGTTGACAAACGTTAGCTATTATTCAGAAATTAAAGTGTATGCTTAACTCACCATTTGATATAACATCTGCAGCAAAATAGACTGAAGGTTTTAGTTGAGAAATAATGAATACGCATCGGTGTTTTATCGTAGAATACAGCACGGCCACAAGTTCGGATGCGTAGCAATTAAACAACGAGTGCGTAGCGAGTGACCATGCTTTATCTGAGATAAAACACAGGCACTTATGAATTATTTCGATTCTAACTTATGCTAAGGTCACATTTGCCCTACGAGTTCCATACGAGTTCCTTACGAGTTGATTTTGTCAAACTCGCACGGCGTCCGTACGGAGCCCGTGCGGACACCGTAGACTCGTACGTACACCGTACGGATTTTCTTAACTCGTACGAGCATCGCATGGATATCGTACTAGTGTATCTCTATAGATCTTTCGTGGTCCTTACGAGCTGTGACCAGACGCTACGAACATATCAAAACCACAGGTAACTGTATCATTAATAAACAGTACCTAAAAAAAATAAATTTTTTTTGTTAAATTTATAATTCTTATACAAGGTATATTTCCCGGAGAAGTGATCGTACAGTCACTGGGTGTATTTTGTTTTTTTCATAATTTAAAGCATTTACGGCATTAATCATCTATTTAAAGCTGTGGGTGATCAAAAACATCTTTGTGAATCGAAAGCATTCGAAAACATGCTTAAATTTACCTTCGTACGATATAATTCATTGTTTAAACTTTGATTTTATTTTTCGAGGAACGGCTGTAGTGGTTTTTAGTGTGTCTGACGGGTATTTCGAACGTATTTTATAACGGTCGTTTTCATTGGCGTAGCATACATCGTTTGTACGCTGGTAACCAAGTCCTGGGAAACCCAATGAAAGCAACCAATGAAAATCGTTGTTACAAAAAGGAAATCACGCGCATCATTCGGAACGTTCGCACAAACATGGAGTCATTTTGACATTTAAATATGCAAACGATTCGTTTTTCGGCTAACACGTATACATTCACTAAAGTGAACATGTGTCAACCAAGTAAATCTGTTCCAACTTTTTCGTTCTTTAATTTTACCGCATTATTATGTTTCTACACAACGGTAAATTCGACATATGGTGGTGATTTCCTCAATATTTCCGTTTTTTTGTTTTTATTGTGTCCACCCCAGTGATCGGGTGGATTCCGTAATACGTATTTATGGCATAACTGTTTAACTACTTGACCAATTTCGATGGGATTTCGCATGAAAGTAGTTATAGTCATGTTTTTTACGAATATAATTACTTTATGAAGATATCGGAAGCCAATTCTTGTTTTTGATACCTGGTCAATTCATGGAAATACACCTTGTATAAGAATTATAAATTTAACAATTTTTTTTTATTTTTTTTAGGTACTGTTTATTAATGATACAGTTACCTGTGATCAAAACCGTTAGGATTTCAAACATTTGTGAACTCGTACGAGTTGATAATAGCCAGTATTCTGCATTCGACAATACCGGGTAGTCGTTGCACTACTTGTGTTACTAACTTAAAGTAACTTACGTTATTTGGCTCAGATGTGGTTAAACGTTAATTCAAGCACACCTTCGTTTCCTCTGTGTGTTTATTAGTGAAGCAGTGGGTTGTGTTAGAATGCAATATTTAACACACTTAAGGATGTTTATGATTCAGTGACAATACAAGCATGTTTGGTAAGAATAAAGAGAAAAAGAAAAGAAATACACTTAATTATTTGCTTTCGATGGATTATGGAGATTTTTCACAGAAAATAATGATTTTCTGTTTAGTTTAAACATATTTTATTGCCCAAACAAAGTACACAAACAATTTCATACAAATATTACTATAAATACATTTTAAATACATGGTAAAAGGGTCGAGCCACAAGTTCCAAAACTTAGTTACGGCTCTCCCCTTAGTTACGGCTCTCCCCCTAGTTTATTTTCTGTGATCACTCGGTGAAATAAAATTCGATCTTCCACCAAATCAACAAATACCCTCTTTACATTCTCGTCCATCGACGTGAAGTGTTCTTCATTGTCCAGATGGTCTTGGAATTTGCTCTTTCTTTACTTGTTTAGTTGGGCATTGTGCCTTGTATGTGTTTTATGTTTTCCGTGCTCTACTGGTTAAGTTGAGTGCAGCCTTCCCGGTCTGACTTGATATGATTTTTACAGCTGTAACTTGCATTTTCAGTTTTTTGGCAGTAACTGTCGAAACTTGGACATTCAGTGGTTTGGTTTCTTTTTCTCGTTCACTTGTGTATTGGTCGTTGTTCCGTATGATTGTGGTCTGTGTTATTTTTTGTTTTCTGTGCTCGGCTGTTTAAGTTGAGCGCTACCTTCCCTGTCTGATTTAACATGTTTATTATCGTTATGACTATCCACTGATTGTTAGGATGACTCTTCAGAGTAACGGACTAGTCGCTTTAACGGAATTTAAAACAATTGAATATTAGTCAGAATTATATTAATAAAAAAACATTTTTGTTACTTTTGAAAAACGGTCGTAATAGCGGGACGCTTGCGTTATCGTCCGGTCATGAATTGCAAATAGATTTAACCTCTATATGTAATACTACTTATAATATTACATGTGTATATGAATACCTACACATCCCCTTTCGGGGATCTTTTAGCAGTTACTCATCCTGTTTGCCACTTTAGTAAGGATGGGGGGGGGGGGGGGCAACTGCAAAAAGTTCATGTCTCCGAAGTGCACTGCTATTTGTGAGAAATACATGCCTATCTATGCATCTTAGCATTTTCATTCTATTCAAATAAACAACTTAATCTACTTTAAGTCATTGTTACGTGCTGTTTGATGCTTGATATGTACTTATAATAATGGTTAATATAGTTCATCGTCATTTGAAAACAGCTTCATGTTTGCATTCAAATAGACCCAAATCAGTTAGGAAAACTCTTCCATGTACGAGGGACGTTCAAAAATAAACAGGACTGTGGTCCTCACGGTATACATAGTACAAGTATTGAATCGGAATTCAATAGGAAAAAATCGATATCCGATTTATCGTGTAACGCTTTAATGTTCCATCATAATAGTCAATTATGAATCCATGGCAACACGCCGGCGTAGCGAATCAATAGCAATTGACGTCGACTATGTAATATGACATATCTTTAAAACTATTCTATCGTTGGTTTTCAAGCTTCGAATAGCTATTCCATGCTACATGTTGGACGTTACCTGCAAAACTCACGACTGTTGAAATCAACAGAAGTTGAAATCCACAGTGACAACGTCGAAACGCAAAAGTGACGTCACCACAACGTAAGGAGTGTATTCATCACCATTGTCACTAAAACAGCGTATTTCTTGGCCTTTTGAGAAGCACAAATTCCGTGTATAATAGTCATCATTGTGTGCGCCTGGTCAGCGTTATTGGCCCTGCTCCGACACTAGAAACGCTCGGACCGCGTACTTGTTTTGGTTCATAGTTGTATTGTATGTAGAATAAGAACTCATGATTTATATTGTTCAGCCATGCGGGTTTTATGACAATAGTCATGTTTATTTTTGAACGTCCCTCGTACATCTCAGTTCAATGCTAGCAACTACCGGATTTCGAGGGTTATTTGCAACACTGCAGCAATTGCTCCAATAATGAGCAGTTACTCATGACAGATTTGCGGGAAACCCTTAATTTATGATTCTGTGAGCACCAATTTGTTTTCATGTTTCCATTAAAGCTTATTTAAAAATAATTGTAGCGCCAACATAATTGTGACTTTGATTCACCAAACGTACTCTTAACATTAGCGTGTTTCCAGTCACATTTGATACACGAGCACAACTTACATCAGATTCCCAATTGTGCATGTTTCACAGTGTTCAAGGATGTGTCCCAGAGTAGGTGTACACAAAAACAAATATTTAAACTTTGTCAAAAATGCTTCTATATTAACAAATGCCTAAAATTAAAGGAAAGTGAAGTAATCTCTCACTCACTGTGTCAGGTGACGTCACGATAATTTACGTAATTCTTTTTTAGAATAGTACTAAAATGCTATGCTCCTGTGTGAAAATGTCAATTTGCATCTATCGCGCGAATAGAAGACCGCTGATTACAATGCATCATTCAATAAATACAATCTTCTCTTATATAATCACAAAAATAATATATAAATACATGTAATACTAAACTGCATTGTATATACGAACAGTGAGTGGATCTACCTAGAAAACTTCATGTTTTACCACAAGAGACCTATACCAATGCGCTACAGCCATTGCAAGAGTACGGAAATGAGCTCGGGTAATATCGACAACATTCGGAAATGGGCTCGGCTAAAATCGGCAACATTCGGATAAAATCGTTGAGAATAGCATACTCACGTTGTCGTGTCTGATTGGTCTCTGGTGTATTTCTGTACCACGTGATTGCAGGTTCCGGTATACCGGCGGCTACACACTGCAGTTTGACTTGTTCACCTTCCCGTACAGTGATATCGCCGCTAGATGTCTCATTGTCGATCTGTGCTGGAACTGAAAAGCAATGTTATAAATTAACGAAAGTTAACGCCCTCGAAAAATAAAGATTTTACAGTATTTGAAATAATATTCATGTTAATAAGAACATTTAGTTGTGTGGTTTCATAGCTTAGGTGTCGTACTGTGGTACACATCTAGCATCAAATCATCACAGTGTCATAGTACGTCACGCGTTGCTGCATTACTGACAATCGTGAAAGCTCGGCCATTTCTGTTTGTCTCCAGTTAATATATAATGCATAAGGACCGAGGTGATCAGAATAGCTTTACTGAGCGAAGCGGTGAGGGATATTACTATGTATGAGTTTGATAGAGCATAAGACGTGCTCCTACACGTGTATTCATTGTTCGATTGGCAGGGGAAAACTATTTTAAGTTGTTGGCAAATATTTTAACTTATATATTACCGTGCACTGTTAGTCGTATTCTTTTGATTTGTATAGGATCAGTGTTGATTTGGCACGTGTATTCGCCCGCGTCATGCGTCTGTACGTTCCTGATGTGCAGGTTCCAATCTTGGATAAATGGACGCTCAATGCTCATACGAGTATCATCAATTACCCTACGATCGTTTGAACTGAGCACAGTACGGCGTGGATTCATCCATACCAACTGAAAGTTTAAAGAAAGCAATTCCATCATTCCAGTTCATGTGACGTCATGTCGGTTGCGGCTTAACATGGCGGCTGCACAACCTTCTCTATACACAAGGTACACTCAGATAATTTGATATACATAGGATACACTCAGATATTTTGAAACCATGTGCCTATGATTTAAAACTTTTTGGTCAATTGCATTTCTCGTACAATGACAGACCTGTGATTCTTCTTCCTTCAGGCTGATTTCCTCCTTAGTTGTTTTTAAAAGCGTTGAAATTTACTTACTAAACATTCGTATCTTGTTGCTTAAAGTTACTGTACATAATAATGACGTATGTATTTACTTACTAAACATTCGTTCTTGTTGCTAACAGTTACGGTACATGATAATGATGTATGTATTTACTTACTAAACATTCGTTCTTGTTGCTAACAGTTACGGTACATGATAATGATGTATGTTTTTACTTACTAAATACTCGTTCTTGTTGCTAACAGTTACGGTACATGATAATGATGTATGTATTTACTTACTAAATACTCGTTCTTGTTGCTAACAGTTACGGTACATGGTAATGATGTATGTTTTTGATTACTAAATACTCGTTCTTGTTGCTAACAGTTACGGTACATGATAATGATTAGGGGTGACTATTGGGTCCAATTTTGACTATTGCAATACTATTGCTATTGCTGAAAGTACTATTGCGATACTATTGTATTGCTGGAAACTATTGCGATACTATTGCAATAGTTATTGCCAAGCTTTGAAAACCAGAGATTAACTTGTAAATGCAATTTTGCACTGTGTAAGACATCATTTTGTTGTACAACATACAAATCTTTTATTTGTGGAAATTATTTAAAATGAATTTGACAGAAATAGATTAATAAAATTAAGGCGATATTGGTCCATTGTGGCTGTTTTGATGCGAAAACGGAAGTTGTTTTAAATTAATAATAAACTTTATTTATGAAAAGGAAACTATCGTATCTATCGATAGTTGAGCTAACTATCGGCGATAGTTATTGGATCGAGACTTTTACTATCGATCCATACTATCGGGACACTCGGAATCGCAATGCATCGATATTTCGATGCATCGGCCCACCCCTTATAATGATGTATGTATTTACTTACTAAATACTCGTTCTTGTTGCTAACAGTTACAGTACATAATAATGACGTATGTATTTGCTTACTAACTATTTGTTCATGTTGCTAACAGTTACTGTACATGATAATGACGTCATTACTTACTAAATACTCGTTCTTGTTGCTAACAGTTACTGTACATTATAATGACGTATGTATATACTTACTTTATATCAGTTATTGTTGCTAACAGTTACTGTACATTATAATGACGTCATTACTTACTTAATATTCGTTGATGTTGCTAACAGTTACTGTACATAATAATGACGTATGTATTTACTTACTAAATATTCGTTCTTGTTGCTTACAGTTACTGTACATGATAATGACGTCATTACTTACTAAATATTCGTTCTTGTTGCTAACAGTTATTGCACAGGTTAATGACGTATGTTTTTACTTACTAAATATTCGTTCTTGTTGCTAACAGTTACTGTACATGATAATGGCGTATGTATTTACTTACTAAACATCCGTTCTTGTTGCTAACAGTTACTGTACATGGGAATGAAGAATGTATTAACTTACTAAATATTCGTTCTTGTTGCTAACAGTACAGGGTAATACAGCAGGTTGACCTTTTATTGCTGTTACATTGGATGGTGTCCCATCAAAGATTGGTGTAAGTTCATCCGCCGTCGCTAGATATAAGACTGAAATAAACAACAGTATACGTTAAGTTCATGTGTGTTGGTTATAAGTCAAAACTTCTGTCCTTAGGTGGTTTTGCTTGGTCTAAAGATTACAGGCTTGCATGTTTTGGTATTTTCTTATCATCTAAAAATTTCCTTAAAGGAACATTATTATTATTAATTTTTACATGGTTTAGAAGTATTATGTAAAGTGCTAAATAATCACAAAAGAAAACATAGGTTATTTGTCGTTTCTTGGGAAATATGTGCAGCTCATCTTTTTAAACTTAACTCAAAATATTTAAGTTTTCCCTTAAGATGCTTTGTGAATACCAGCCCTGATGTTAAGATATATTTCGGATCCCAGAAAACATGCTTTTGTATCGATCAATTTAGTTAATATTGTTGTTCGTAATATGATATAAAAAAGTAGAATGGGAACAGTCAAACGTAGGTATCGTTGAGCAGCAAAGTGCATTATTAGGGGCTTATATAATAAATAATGTGGACCCCAAAAGTAGCAGCAGGAGTTTTAAACCAAAATGTTTGGGACAGGAATATGCAAATTTATGCCGGTAGTCTGGTAATGTCCAGACTGTCCCGAACATTTTGGTAATATAACTCTTGCTGTTACTTTTTGGGGTCCACCTTAAATGTTGAAAATGTGGGTTTTGCTGCTCTTCTAATGTGGGTATACATGTTCATACATGTTACTTGGCAACAACTTTCCACTTCCCGACGTTTTACTCATTAAGTTTCTTGTCAAATGAGGCTACATAAAAAGCTATGTCATACGGCAATATTAACATAACAGACGTTTATTTTTGTATGTGTGTGTATAGTCCGTTTAATAAGGTATGTCACTTGTATACAAACATTGCAATATCATAACATTATAGTTTTATTCTTTTGAATATTTTGATTCCTTATTCACTAAGCTACATACTAATACACAAAATATAAATCAAAATATTACATTAATAGGATAATTTGGAATGTTTATTATCTCAATGTTATGTAAACAAGTGACTGACCTAAATAATCCATTTATACAGCACCTCATCAAAATACAAACAGTAGTAGAATATTATATTCTCGTACATGGTTACATAGGCCAGTTTTTAATTTTTAGTTACTCGGACATTTTTCAAAAAAAAGTCCACAGGAGGAGGGAAAAAATAAAAATAAAAACTCCCAAAATATAGCTTCCACGAGCTGGTGGTGGTAGAATAGTCAATGATGGTCCGATTCAAAGCAACCAACACTCAACAACAGTGTTAGTTTTCAAGAAAACAGCCACTTTATCTTAAGACTAGGACACTGTTGTGAAACACTAATATAATAAGACTTATTATTAACAAATTAATGAAATAATAATACAAGGCTGGTCCATTTATCATCAAAACATTATATGCAATTTTTTTTCCCAGTTTTTCCTTTTTTTTTTGAAAATGCCGAAAAATTGGACAGGAGGGTCCGAGTAACGAAAAATAAAAGAACTCTGGCCATAGCAGAATTATGTAGATGGTTACAATTATTGGAAATATTTGTTTGTACAAGTAATGGAGAGTGGACATTTATGATATTAGTACAATACTATGGTTTGACACTACTTAATTAGAGTTACTGTGTTCACTCTTGTTTAAGTCTTCTCTTTTACGATATGCTTGAAACAATATTTACATAAATTAATAACTTTAGATGTAATATTAAGCAATTCTATTAATTTACACATGCTATGATTTTGGTTCCGTTTTATGGATTTTCGTCTATAATCAGTATAACAAGGGCAGATAAAAAATGAAAACGAAACACGTCTTCAATATTTTGCAAAAAATATGTACATACTACGTTGCTGTGTGTTTAGTGGTTTCTCAATTGATTTAATTAAATGTTACTCGAAGAATGTAATTAGTAGAACTTAATTTATCTTCGTTGAACAAAGCATTTTAGACAGAAGCAGACGACGCAGACTTAAGTCACATATTTTATTTATACTGACCGACATCCTCTATTTAAATCAGTAAACAGGCATTGTAGACAGGGGAACGCGGAGTATGTTCATGTCAATATGAAACAGCGCAGCTTTTTACGTGGAATCTCAGTGAAACTTGTAGGTCGATGATGTTTTGTAGGTGTCGTTTTAATTTTAGTTTATTTTTTCTCTCAATGGTACTTTAGGACATGAGTGACAAAGAATATTCCATGATTTTTCATTTTAAATTTCGTTTAAAACCTTTCTCCATGATACTAAAGAATATTCAATATACATATAAGTTTGAAAGTTTAAATGTCCGAACTGTTATCCTACACTCGATTAATGCTCATTGTTAATTTTCTGATATTAGAGTAGAGTGAAAGGCATACATCTCACGAATCATCTCAAGTGGGAAATCTCAGCACTAATTGAGATATTACTCAAATCGGAGTCTGAGTTTCAGACAAATCTGAAGTTGGTGCTATTGAGATTTTGCTGAAATAAACTAAACATTTTTTCACATTTTCTGGTTCGAATATTGAGTCCGATTTGGTCTGGATAGTAACTCAAAGATATGTTACAATATTTGAGCTGATATTTAAGAATGTGAGACCGGGGCCTGATATAATCCAAGACCCGGGTCCAAATTTCAAGTTAATTACGTTACTGCCCAGTTATGTGCTAAAATCTGCTTTATTTATTGCGATATCTTCGATTTTCAGATCAGGTATGCACTCCCGGTACCTTTGCATATCCTCCACATGTGGAAAATTGTTGGACGAGCAAGTTAACTAGTACAGGTACGTTGATATTTGCCGGCAAGACAAATCACTGTACTCATAATTGTGATACTATACAATTCAACATGTACTCATTATTGTGATTGAAACATTCGGTGATTTTTCATCACTGTACTCATTATTGCAAAACTATACAATTGAACGTGTAGTCATTATTGCGATAACCGGAAGTTGACTCGTTTAAACACTGTGTAACTGGTTACCGTTTTTATAAAAATTATTCTAAGTGATGTAAAATTCTATAAACCAAAATACCTGTACTAACAAGTAACAAACATAAAAAGCAAGAAATATGGGTACTGTTTTATTAAAGCACTTACGGGAAATCTTAATTTTACGTTCAAATTTAAATTCTGAATAATTCTTTTGCAACTTCAAATTACGACAAATGAATGTGTAATATTAATACTGACACATTTAATGAACTCTTACAAAACCATATCTGTCCTCAGTTTGCAGTTGTCAAAAAACTACGAAGATTTAAATTTGAACGTACGTTTACTGTTTCTTTAAGTGCTTTGATAAAACAGTACCAAATGTTTAAGTAGAAACTTTAAATCACCGAAGTGTCGTCCAATTAATCAATCTTAACTATAAGGTGTGATTTGTATCGTACTTGTAAGCTTGGGAAACATGAAATAAGAAATAAGCGATAATCACCTTTCTACAACATCATACTAAAGTTTAATCCAGTTTTAGACAAAATGATTAATCAACATAATGAACTCGGTTAGGAAGTGACCAATGTGCTGTTTTCAGAAAATTGTGTTGGAAATACTGACTTCGACGTGAATTAGCGATCTTTTGTTATATTTCTGCACAAACACAAACTACGAACGGGAAGTATAAGCACGGATAATTTGACATGATCCTGACGATTACGAATGGATATATTACAAGGTTCTTGTGTTGAATATATAACTTTCGTTAATATCGGTCCTTATGATTTATGTTTGTATTTCATCTCGAGTGTCTTCGTAATACTTCCCGCTTATTAAAACATACAACGGGGTTTATGAATATAGACAAGATATCAGCCGTTAATTTATGCTAATAAAAGGTCGAGGATCACATCAAATTCTCCGTAATATATATATCCTAACTACACATTTAGATATGCTCCGCGTACTGAACAACACAATTTAATAGTCTTGTGGAATATTTTTATCACGATCTTTGATTCACATCGTTACTTGATGTTCCAAACAATGTTATTACGTGTTAAAAGTGTTCTGTAGTCACGCTCTGTGAGAAATCTCGTAATTAGCGAGATAATAAACGAGAAGTCTGCACGTAATGGAACCCATTGTTTGGAATAAATTTCTCTCTATTAAATGTAAAAAGCTAAACAATGTTTTATGCGTTGCGGGTGTTGTAAAGCAAATGATAGCAAGATTTGATTTCACCCACGCTATGTAAATGTGTATCATTTCTATGTCTCCTTCTTCGTTTACCTTTTATGTACACATAAACGACGACGTCACTCTCACAATATCCTAACTGGACTGTACATAACATTGTGAACATACACATTGCAATTTTCTTATTAATGTCTTATTTGATTAGATATTGTACGTATAGTCTGTTTATTTGCCTGTCACTAGTATACAAGATTGGGCAGGCGGGCGGACGGACGACGGACGAACAGTGATCTCAAAAGCTCACCTTGTCATTTTGTGACAGGTTAGCTAAAAAGGAGCATTCTGACAGCTAGGTTACTGGGTTATTACTTGTAGTATCCAACCAATGGTGCCGAACATTTGTACCAGACATTGACAAACAACACATATTGTGAGAAAGTAACACAGACTAAATTTTTAAATTCGACACTTTCAGACCAAATCATATTAAATAGCACAATTTGGTTCCCGATTGATCTCGAAGCGATGTGTGGTTGAAAGTATAGCGGGGTTCATGTGTGATATTCAATATTGATCTGATTTAATGGGAGAATACGGATAGTCAATCGTATCACCTGTAACCGACCAAGAGTTTAATATGGTGTGATCTGATTGGTTGTCCTTATCCTTAAGTCAAGTAAGATCAATATTGAATACCACCCGGTCGTACAATGGCTATTGTGAATAGTATAAGCTGTGTTGTAAGCCTGTGTCAACGTCACATATACTGTATATATCTTATAGAAATATAAACTTTACTAACAAGAATAAATCACGTTGTTTATGAGTTCGAGACGTTCACAGTTTACGACTGTCGATTTTCTTTGACATACATAATCATGTCACGAAGCAAAACTTGGTATTTGGAAAACAGCTGTGATAGAAAGGCTAACGATTGTCTCTAATGTGTTATACGTGTATGATATTTGTATGCATTGATTTAGCTAAACAGGTGCGGATTCAGGATTAAGTGTTTAGGGGGAGGGGGTAAATATTGAAATATCTCTTCTTCCTATGAATGTTGATTGAGCGAAGCCAAAAAAATGATAGTGTGTTTGAACAGCATGAATTAGAAGTTATTTTTCGATCGAAGCGATCACGAAAAATGGATATTTATAGCTTTTCACATAAAAAAGAGACACATTTCCCATGCTTGGGCAATATTTTGGGGAGTACGCCATCGTCCGCACCCCCTTAAATCCGTCCGTGCTAAATTACACGGATGTGTGTGTGGTATGCACTATACATCATGCTTCATATTGATATAGTTTGAAGAAAAAAGGAAGGTAGACACTTAATGGCACCAAAATATACACCCAATATGACGACTGAACATTTGAAGAAAAACTTGATGGCGTCAAAAAAACGATCGTAGAAAAGTATTAAGGTTGAACCACACCATGCAAAAATCAAGGTCCATATGGTGTCATTGTAAACTTGAATTTAGTTACAATTCATCGCCGCGTCTTATTTCTCATTGCGTTTTCCTATGACTATGACGTCGTAAAGTTACCACGGAGAACGCGTTTAACGAGGTTCCGTGGAAGGTAAAGAAGGCCATAAATAGTGCATACATGGTTTAAAACTTGACACGACAAGTAAGAAGTTGGTGCCATTCGTCTAATGTTGTAATTTTGTTTCTAGCTAATTTACAATATACATGTATACACTTGTAAATGAAGGCGAAACACCTTCTTTGAAGGAAACCATTGACTCGGACAGAGGGAAAAAACGAAGAACAGACCAAGGAGTGTACTATATAGTACATTAATGTCGCAATAATGACTAATAATCATTCTAAAAATGCCCAAGGTTTTATAAAGTCCAGTTTGTATTATTTTGAAATAAGGTATTGAAGAAGAATGACAAATCGCCAATATTTAAGAAGTTTTCAAATTGATTAAAAATTGTATTGAAGCTGAGGTAATTTTGATCAAAGTTTTGATAATATATACGATTTTAATAAGATCTTTGTGTTTATTGAGCAGAGGAAAAAGTCAAACACAAGAACGGATGAAAGCAAGAAGAGAGGAAAACTATTTTGAAGTACGGATGTGATTTGATGGGGGCTCTTTGACACTAGCATATGATTCACAGGTTCTAATTATTATTCCTTACAGAAATAAACCATTTCTCTTCACGTCTCAGAAGACATATTTGCTTTTGACTTTAATTTCTTCAATGGTACGGTTTCACATTATTTACAAAGCTATTCACAGCCAAGGAATTTGTTAATATTTATCGTTTTTCGTTCCTTTCATATGATTTCCGAACATTCATCGGGAGAAAATTTGACTATTATAAATACGCCTTGCGTGCCATCCAAAAATCATTATCAGCCTAAGGTCGACGAAATTAGCTCTCGTAGGGTGATTGCTTTTCAACTCGGAGCTACTGCTTCGTGACACAGAAATCGTTGTTAAACATTGCTATAAATTTGCTCTCGATGTCTTGTTGGTCTGTGCTCATGTGGTGTTTAATTTGTCTCTGATTTGCTCTCAGACAGCTTAAGTGTTTTAAAATAGACCACATGATTAACATACGAGAACCACTGTCACGTTGTTGTCCCCCGAACGTATACATCTAATTATCTGGTCATGTTAGCTAGACGTTTGCTTAAAGCATTCTCAGTGAGATATAATTCCACAAACCTTCCCTTATGACATGCAACAAAATAGGGATGATCTAAAAAACGTGGTTTAAGTTAAAAAGTTAAGTTAAAAATGTTAAAGTTACAATTTTCGAGGGCTGCTTTCAGCAGTTCAGTCGTTCAGCCACCCTTTGACATTTTACCTTCTCCTGGTCATTGGGCTACCTATGGAAACCTGCGTTCGAGTCTCCCTGTGACTATTTCTCTCCTAGTGAGTGTCAGCCAACATCCATTTGCGGCGCCCAGGACAATCGAACATATTCAGAACAAGCCCTTACAGGTACCAATTCACAAATTCTTAAACCTTTGTTAACTAAAGCAAAAACAAGAAACAACTGTGAATATTCTGATGATATTTCACAAACACGAAAATGATCTGTTGTATGACATTTTACACAGTGCTTACGTATTCGTTCAAAACCATACCTAATAAGCTTTTTATATAAATATGTTCTCCCTACTTTCGCTTATTCATTGTTTTTGTGTTCTTGTGCTCCTGTGGTTGGTGCTTTCTCTTTTTTGCGTGTTCCTTTTTGTGTCGTTCGTGCTTTGCTGTTTCTGCTGAGAGCTGCCTTCCCTGTCCAAATTGTTATTACATTTTTTACTTTCTCAATGCTATCTTACCCATTTTCACGATACAATTTGACACTTACTGGTAAACGGAAAGTTTCAACATTTGCTTCGTCTCTTACATAACGTTTCCAAAATAGTAAATACATTCCTGGAAAAAACATTGTCTAAATAAGATTGAAGGCGAATTCATCGGCAAGAAACCGGGTTTGGTTATAGTTTCTGAAAACATTCTCTCAATAACCCATTTTGGTGTTTTAGTAGATAGTCGAAAACAAGTTCATATATCGCTGACTTAGAATAAGTCATGCATGTTTGAAATCTGCATCTCAATGCGCTTCTTATGAGCCTATTTTCATGAAAATCGAAAGTGGTCAAATTGAAGTTGAAAAGGCTCGTGTAACGTGTACGACTACGTGAATACTAATTTGTGGGTATTTCGTCATCAAGTTATGTGTAGTTTCTACAAGTAACTGACATTCGTACTTTTATATAAGACTTATTGTGTATCAAATATTAACGGAGCTCAACCTCATATTTCATGTTGCAATAAAAAATATTCATCGAAATATTACATTTTTGCAAATATGATGTAATCTACTTGGAGATCAGACGAAACAATACTTCATAGTAACTCTCAGAGGATTGTACATTGTGTTGCTATATGATTGCTGTATGTTTGTCTCGGTGTCTAGACAATATATCATTGTCATAAATATATACCCATGACAAGTCCTCCCTGTGTCTATCGCCTACAACAGGCGGCAATCAAAAGTTGCAAACGAATTTATTTTCATTAAAACACCCGGTCCCGGAATTACAACCAATACTTACTCTCGACACTTATAGCACTCAAAAGTTGAATCACAAATGTACCTAGAAGTTGGAAGAAAGAGTGTTTTCTACAAAGGCTTACCGCTGGAGTCTGCCTACTAAATACAATAATGGAAGACCGCATTATTCAAAAACCAAAATGCCATCTGCTAGTTGATACAAATTATTAGTAACAAGCAAAGCATTTGTCGGATGTGCGCCGGATAGCAGACTTATTTATTACAGCTAAAGCGGGGCATAATAGTCCTTTTGCTGTGGAAACTGGGTCATTCAGCTAGTTACAATTTATTGTACTTTTCGATAGCTTGAACTTGGGCGAATCTGCGCTTGTTTAGTTGGGCATTGTGTCTTTATATGTTTAATGTTTCCTGTGCTCGTTTGGTTCAGTTGGGCATTGTGCTTTGTGTGTGTTAATGTTTTCTGTGCTCGGCTGGTTAAGTTGAGTGCAGCCTTCCCTGTCTTACTTAATATAATCTTTATGACACGCCAATGACATGTCCTGGATATACAAGTATGTAACATAATGTTCAAATGAAGTGCAGCCAGTGTCTCAAATGATACAATGTGTAAGGCATCGTGGCATTCCCGGCAAAAGATGAAATGTCAACCTTCTGTGCGATATTTCTAATTCTTTACCCATCGCATAATTCTTGTCAATATGGCTTCAAAATAGATGTTTTATTTACGCAGACAGTCCAAATAAAACAACTATTTCTCTCCTTTATAGAACATTGTTGATTTAACAAATGTTTGGTGTCGGTTTTGATGTATTGTCCCGCAGTTGACTGGAAAGCTACGTAAACATAAGACCGAAAATAATCAAGAATCCTCATGTCACTCCAGCCACTTGTATTGTGATTACAATTAGATATATTGCCTTGTCAATCGGATTTCCGAATGTTTGGCCTTACGGAGAATACCGAGATCTTCCGAAATGAGCGTTCAAAATGGCGACCACAAGACGGTTGTAGCTTGTATTGATTCTGGTACCATACTGAAAAATAATTTATTTTTTAAATTACCTTATTTATTTTTTTGTACTGGAAAATCAATGATCCGCGGCAGCTGTCTCGAAATTCAATAAAATGTTGTAGGGTTTTATAGCTTTTTAAAAAAGCTAGAAAGCGGCTCAGTTCGTTCTTTTTATCTGAAGAGGAGTGTTAAAAAGGCTACCAAACGCCACAGGAATAAAACATTCTGTCATAAAAATGTCAGATTTTGGCCCTCCAAACTTGCATCTACACTCGATACAAAATTATATCACTGCCTTAAATTACCAACCGTAATGCTGAAATGTGAATTTATCAAAGAAGAGTAATGTATGGAAAATAACCTCAAGTAAGTTTAAATTCGACCAAACAGGAAAAACGCGCCAAAAAGCAAAGACATGAATGTGTATGAAGTTAGCAGCCATTTTCAGATTCTAACTCTAAATAGCTGAACTGTAAAGCTAATGAGCAAACTGACAAACTAGCAGCGACTGCACGCGCACCAAAAAAGTGAAACGGTCTATTTTAGTGACCACGTTTAATAAATTGAACGCAATCAAAGTGTCTCCGTTCTTGTATCAAAAATCCAAAAGCGCCTAAGGACGTAGCACAATAATCATGAATAATGAGATCATTTAGAACGTTTTGATTATCTTTCGTTCCAAATTACCTAAGGTAATGGAATCAGTTACCTCCCCTGTTCAGACTGTCAATATCCGAGGTTATATAGGTAGAAAGTGATTTGTTAAATGTCTGACATTTTTATCTTCTGTTACTAGTACTAGTTTATAAATAACACATAGCTTCGAGGGTGACAGTACTTTCCGAGGGCTGACACTTTTACAGTCACCCTCGAAGCTATGTGTTATTTATTGTATTACCCCAAACTTATTTCAGCGTTTATCTACTGTAAACCAAGAAATTATTTTTATTATTATTTTCGGCACCTAATACTTGGCTTGGTATAGAGAACTCAAACAAAAACATGGTTATGCGGGCGGGACATGCCGCCATATTGGTTTTAGAAAGAAAATGTCACGTGACAAAAAAGTACTGTCAAAAAAGTACTATCACCCTGCTGACAGTAAAAAAATGTACAATCACGTGGTATATTGATCCGCTTGGTCGTAATAGTAAGAATACTACCTGTTTGTCTATGGGAAATTAACATTACGAAAAAAGTGAGGGGTAATAATTTCTAATACAGCGCCGCGAATGGCTTCCATGCCGTGTGCTATTCTGCTGGCTCATGTACTTAACGTAGTAATTAAACCAACACACCAAGTTGTGTACATGCCATGTACGTGTAAATTACTTCATAAATATCTAACTAGATGTTATGTGTTTTATAAATAACATCCTCACCATTGATCCAAACCTACCGATTACTCAAACCTCCTAGGTTCGTTGGTTGGTCTACATGATTAGTCGTGAGATATACCGACTATATTTTTTTCCTGTAAGTAATTTCATATCTGCTATATTGCCACCAAGAAGCGTGCCCTTGAAGCATCACTCAAAGTCTTGTTAGAAATTAACCGACAGAAAAGTGACTAGCTACTGTCTACACGAAAAAGAGATGGCATACTCACGCTAGAATATCATTTGGACTGTCCTAAACATCTGATGGGTGTAAGCAATCTGTTAGTTCACTACCAGTGAATCAGTTACACCATCATTTTAGACAGTTATTAAGTAAGTGAAATAGATTTCATTATGGACATAACGAGACGGCAACGATAATGTTAGATGTTATTCGTTATTGTATTATACATACTATAATTATGCACGTTCTCATTGGGGCAAGCATGAAAAAAATATGTTAGCAATTGTCGAGAAACATCATCTTGTATACGATAATAGTTTATGCTAAAATTCATATTGAGCTATATCTAAAATAATTATATAAGTCTTTGGTCGACGAACCAACGGATTCTCGTGGCAATCAAGAAATCGAGGTATACTAAAATAGTGATCTCCAAGTTTTTGAAGCACGATCCTTTAAATACTCGAATGTAGTATCGAATTAAAATATCGCTGGCCTAGAATTATAAGGTCGTAAGTACTATTTACGACCTTATAAGACTCATGCATATTTGAAATCTGCATCTCAATGAGCTTCTTCATGCTAATTTTCATGAAAATCGGAAGTGGTCAAAATGACCAAACCGAAATTTAAAAAGCCTGTTTTCCATAAACAACGACTAGCTTTCAGACGGTTTTTTCTTGTTTTCACAAATTATTGATTTTGTACTTACGACCTTCTAATTCTAAGCCATCGATATATTTCTCCTTTTTTAAACAAATGACAAAAAACTACGAAAGAAACACTAAATCAATTTACGCTGTATTTTGTACTCTTCAATACTAAAGTTATTTGCCATGCAGCAAAAATGCCGATTTGTGAGGAAGGTGGGGCTATGAATTTAACATAAAAATTAATTGAAATTATAACACATAATGTTCCGATACATTTGACGTTTGAAAACAGATGTAAATATCTTACTGCAATCATCATATACAAATGCTTACATGGTCTCACTTCTTCATACTTACAAAATATCTTACATTTTGCTAACAACACTTTATACACATTGAGATCCACCACTCATAGAGATATAACACATGCGAAGATACACACTAGTTATGGTCAAAATACCTTTTTGCTATATATCAATGAAATTATGGAACAGCATACCTCTTTCTGTTAGAAATTTAAATTCTTTATCAGCTTTTAAACATAAATATAAGAAATATCTGATGTCAAAAAATTAGTCAACATGTTCATTTTACTATTATAATCATTCTTTTTTAATTACTGTTGAGATGGGTGTGTCTGTCTATTATATAATGTAATAAGTGCTATTGCATATATGAATGTCTGTTTATATGTATGAATGATTTATTTGAATGTATTTGAATGTATTTCGTTATTTCAGATAGAAGACCACATTGTAAAAAAGATAATCATTTTGTATAATTTGTAAGATCTCTTTAAATAAAGCTATTATTATTATCATCATAATTATTATTATTATTATTATTATTATACGACCCCATGGACATTTTAAAATAAGTGCTATTGCATATGTGAATGTCTGTTTATATGTATGAATGATTTATTTGAATGTATTTGAATGTATTTCATTATTTCAGATAGAAGACCACATTGTAAAAAAGATAATCATTTTGTATAATTTGTAAGATCTCTTTAAATAAAGCTATTATTATTATCATCATAATTATTATTATTATTATACGACCCCATGGACATTTTAAAATGTCACCACAGACGAACAATAAATTAACTTTGAGAATGAAACTTGCTTTATTAGATAGAATTTTTTCGTTGTGATTTCCCTTGGTGTTGCAACTTCTAATTTGTGCGTTGTTTCTCGTACGGGGAGTAGGGGCTTATATGCTTTAAATACATGGTCAGCGACCGAGTCGCCAAATATGGTGATTGCCATGATAGTTATCGGGCAGCAATTCTGGTTATAAAAGGTCGACGTCGTTGACGTCACGTCGTTGACGTGTAAATAGGCTATAAATAGAACAGTTAAAAATAGAAATCTATAAATAGATTTATGAGGATATAAGTTCATAATTATAGCAACGTCAATTGACGTCCGTCTCCGTGGTGTAGTGGTTATACTCTTGGACCGACAATCCAAAGGACCTGGGCTCGATTCCCAGCGGAGGCGGTACATTTTTCGTTGTGATTTTTATAGATAAAAATACTCCTTTTTTGGCCATTTTGTTTTTTGATGTTTGACTACTAGTATGTTAACGTAAAATATGTATTTTTTTTTAAATATTGTTCATAATTTGAAAAAGGTTTATATGCCGAAACGTTTTCAAAAGAGTGAACTTTACTGTGTTTTAATCATACATTTCCCTTATGGATCTATATCGGTGATAAATACATACTCCTTATTGAGAGGTAATATTGGTGAGTTCCCCGATAAGGTCGCCGTACTGTACTTATCATTCTCGTTGTAACCATGCAGCTAATAACAATTGAACGTACATCTTTGTTAACATTATCATGAAAATCCACTAACGTTAGTTTAAGAATTGAACACAGGGTTTATGCGTTTTGATATCGTTTGCATGTTTCGGCAACTATTTATATCAATTATATTTGATAAGATCCTCCCATTTGATGGGCAGCATACTTCCGATTACTTTAACAATAAGCAACTATTTTTCTGATAATGATTGTTACTATTTTTTGGAGGGATATAAAACGTTAATCTAACCGGAAATCCCTGCCAATGTTGGCTTAGGATCTAAACACGCAGACGTCAATATCGTTTCCATGTTGAAGATTCAAAGATATTTGCATCATAATTCAGTTTATTTTGGATATTCCCGATGACTTATTCGTTTTGAAATCAAATTCACGAAGATAGATCTTCTAAATGGAGGTTTCTTTCTGTCTCCTTGCATGAAGAGCTTCTATCATGCCCATTAATTGCAATACATTTGGAACCCCCATAACACAATATGCTAAATTGAATGAAGTGCTGAAGAGTTAACGTTTCTTTCTCTTACTACAATAGCGGCAAATTGGATGTGTTCCATCAAAAGAATTCGCTATGAAAGCCGTGAATTTGTCATATTTAAACCGTAGTTTCTTGGTATCCCGTTTTGCGATCTAATTCGGAAACTTGTTCTCTTACAGTATCACGTCCGTCAAACGTCAGAACATCAGACGCGCTAGTCGACTCCCAAAGACAAGCGATTTCCCACAGAACATGATAATGTCGTCTGAATGGCATGTAGAATATGTCTGGTACCATGTGCCCAGGACAAAGTGAGTTCATTGTTAGGCATTGTGTTTGTATTTAAGATTGTGTATGCTTGTTTGATCACAAGAGAGAAACGAGAAACAAAATACGACGAACACTGTCTGGTATTTGAGCGGTGCATTATGGGATGGTATTATTATGATTGTACTATGATATTGAAACAGAGTAATTTTTCTCTTTATTTTCGATACTATGATATTGCAATCTTTATGTGGTATTACCTGTCACTATTAACTTGTCACCCATGAATATCCATACTTATCCGTTGTCCAATCAGAGTTGTTATTTTAACTCATCAAAACATTCTTACTGTACAAAAACGAAAACACACGGAGATTAATTAGCGACAGGTCATAAGTGTTGACTAATATAGCCCGTTTATTCAGGTCTGCCACTTGTGTTCAAACATTACAATATCATAACATTGTATTTTTATTGTTTTAAACATTCTAATTGGAGAACAGGGTAGTGAAAACCAATACCTTATACACTAAGCCGCATACTCATACACAAAATATCTATATAAATACATGTAGTACATTAATAAGAGAACTCGCAATGTTTATATACACAATGTTTTGAAACAGGTGACTTATTATATCGTGTATTACCTAATCTAATCCAGCTCCTTTTTGTCAAAACATACCACTGTTTCCAGTCAAACAGAAATTTTGACAAGGACTATTTGATTGTATACGATGTTGGTCCGCGTATGCATTTAGTGGTTTGTAACCTTCAACTGTTAAAAAAATAAATCTGCAAACCATCATCAGATCTGCTGATGTTTGAGAAGGTAAATATAATTATGTGCTGGGTCATTCGGCTAGTAATAATGTTTTATACTTTTCGACAGCTTGGACTTGGGCGGATCTTTGCTTGTTTAGTTGGACATTGTGCCTTGTATGTGTTTTATGTTTCCTGTGTTTTCTGTGTTCGGTTGGTTCAGTTGGGCATTGTGCTTTGTATGTTTTTAATGTTTTCTGTGCTCGGCTGGTTAAGTTGAGTACTGTCTTCCCTGTCTGATTTAGTACATCTTTTTGGTATAAATTGTTATTTTTAGGTGCGATTAGTTGTAGTATATTCATGCATAAAGGTCGAGTAACACGTTAATTAGTTCGCACTTTGTATTCATGGCAACAAACTAACCTAGCAGTCACACTGGTAAGTGCCACTTTTGAATATTTATTCGTCATTAAAACTCTCTTGAATGTCTGTAATACAAACGGACCAAATTATCTCTATGTACTTTTCTATTTGGTATACAATTTCTACATGTATTAGAATGTTACGAGTTCTATTAGAATGTTTAACAGCTTGACATCGAATGAGGAAAACATTATCACAGCGGGTCCCTTGCGTTATATCCTATGTACCCATAATCTCGTCCCGAAACTTGTCGACCCAATTATTTTCATATTACTGGGTGTTATTTACATATGTTTGCCAGACGTAATCGATAAGGTCTCAAATCAATCTAGAACCAAAAAAAGAAAAAAAACATTGTGAAAAATGTTTATGCGAAAATCGTCTTCATAACAAATAATTCATTCGCGGTATTTTGCTGTTATAATTGGGCGCATATATCAGACATTCTCACAGTGAACTGTTTCTTATGTATCACATCACGTGACAGACAGCTGACGTCACAACCTGAAGTTGTTTGCTATGAGTGAGTATGTCGTTTATTTCATACAACGACAAGTTTCACATCTCTTTGACGATAACACTAGCCTTGTTTATAAACATATATTGACACTCACATACATTTACGATTATATTTTTTAAAGAATAATAATAAATGGAGCGTAGCCCCTCATAAGTGCAATTTGAACGAGTTGTGATTTGAGTTAATAAACGGTTTGTTCTGTTCTGTTACAATTTGAATTTTGTCAGTGACGTTACTAACTAATTAATATTCTTTTTTTCTTCTATTAAGTATATTTCATTATAGTATCAGACCGTACTTACTACATTGCTTGGCAACTATACCCGACATCAGGGGTGGTGTTCAATATTGATCTTACTTGACTTATGGATAAGGAAAACCAATCAGATCACACCATATTAGAATCTTAGTCAGTAACACGCGATGTGATTGGCTATCATTATTCTCCAAATAAAAAAGATCAATATTATATACCACCCAAGAAATGGAATACGGAAAATTACTAAGGACATTCCGGGTGACGGTCTGACGGTAGATACCATCTCCATCTACATGATAGGCGTTCGTTTAAGAGGTCTCCTCAGTTTCATTGATATTCTATTGAATACCCGCACTTTGTTAAACTGATGCCGTTTCCAAATTTGTAAAAAATCAGGTCAGTAATTGTATAGTAGAGCCTGTGTAATTTCTGCGGTAGATTCCAATTTAATCCAATAATTCCGCCATCTTTATCCCCTGTCACTCAAACACCATGTAATCAAGTACGTTTGTATTGTGTCTTTGCCGCATATTAGGTCATCGAAAAATATCTACAAAGTCTAGTAAATCCATGAGACAATGTCTTATACTGAATCCCAGATAGTTTTGTTGTATTGAAGAATAATTCGGACTAGCCTAAACAAACATACTAAAGTATGCGTTTTTGGAAAATTGATTGCGTTTACAAATACTGCCAGTTACAACCGACTTTCGACATAATGATCAGCGTGATATGTACAGTCGGCTGTGTGCACAAATGTCTAGAAGTAGACGTTAACTCGTCCGTAAACTTTAACTTAAGGTTATCCATCCATCATTGGCAATATTTAGATTCCCAATGAAACTACATTTTTCATAAAGGGCATCGCATGGCAAGTCTAAATATAAATTTTTAAAAACTTTTACCACGCCGTTTTTGAGAAATTCCATTTTAACTATGGTAACCATCCTATCACCACGGAGCAGATTTCAGAAAAGTTCCCATACATCTTTATGAACACTTTAATTTGATTTCCATTCTTCTAACACTAGTCAACTACCTTAATTTTGAGTACATTCAATATTTTGGTTGAATCTTGTAGTTACATCCTCATACATCTGTGGTTAGTCAAGTTCCCAGACTACCTGTGTGATATCACTGGTGAAGAATACTCTGGTGAACGAGAATATGTGGTTACTATGAATGTTTTAGTCAAGAACAGAATATTAAAGTTTCATTCGAAGAAATATTGTTTCAAAAGGGGCATGTACACTCGGTTTTAGTTGAGTGTTGATTTTCAGGTTGTCTATGTGATGTAGGCTCGTCCATTTGATTCGATCTTGCCTGTTGGTTCTATCTATTGTTTGACTGACTGAAGCTACAGACTGTCGGAGTGGCGGATCATGTTTTAGTAGCTGTACGGCTTTTCGTGTTCTGTTGTAACTGTTGCTGGGGGTTTCCAATTAGTTTTTAGTCTTTAACCAAGCCTCTGTTAACCAAAACGTTGTCTTACTCTCACCTGTCTAAATTACATGTATTTTGTGGCTAAAAACATTATATTTGTTTAATGCCGAAATAAACATATGGTATTGTATTGTATTGATTAGTTTTTTGTATCTTTTTATATTGATTGTTTTGCGAATTCAGTCATTTTATCACAAATGTCTGAATTTAAACACCACCTAATTCGTATCATATAACTTTAAGAAATTACGTAGCTTGTAATGTTGGTGGGTTACACTTGTTTTTGGCAATCTATGTGCTATTTAAAACTGTGCTATCTTTTGAACAAAATATGAAATGATTCATAGCATGAATGATTGTATAGCATCTATGAAGCAAACCAGTAAATGATACGCTCACAGTTTGTGAGATATTTCTTCCTTAGTTTAAGTTCCATATAAAACAACGCTTTGTTTTAAATTAAACGAATAATTTGCCGATGTAAAACGATATCTGGGGGCAATTAAAACAAACCATTGTTCGCTGCTCTGATTACATCACGAAATTAATCTCATGAAACACGAGATTCTGTGACTAAGTGAACGGGTCTTACATATTCTATAGTGATCAATCTGAAAAAGTTTAGTAAAACAATTTAAAGTGTGGCAATACCACGTGACTTTTGGCTACATGTCCAAGACGAAATGTGCTTCACTTCGAAAACAAACATAGCCGCATGTATTTTATTCTACATCGATTTCTAAGAAATATACGCCACACTAAGGAGAGGCTATTTGCTTTCCATGAAATATAAGATCTTTTTCAGCAGCTTGGCCGGTTTTTCTAGCCCCCTGTGAAACCAATTTCAAGCCTATTCTCTTCCAAGGTTTCACAAAGGTTAGACAAAATTGCAAAGCTGCTGATATAGATCTTATATTGCATGAAAAGCAACTACTTCATTTCCCTTTAGCGTGGTGTATATTTCATAGAAATTGGTGAATAAATGAAATACTTACGTCCTTTTTTTCGAAATCAAGCAAATTTCGTCTTCGACCTTTAGCCAAAGGTCACGTGGTATTGCTAAACTGAATGTAGCTTTTATAGCTTTTAGCTTCAGCGTGTCGTTTAGAATGCGTTTATTTTCAATAGTCATAACTATATACTATAATACAAACATGCCATGAGCTACTGGATCGGAAAAAAAGTTTATAAAAAACTTACATTAATTTCTCTCCAAGACTGTTACTGTTTATACGAAAGGAAAAAAGCAAATAATGACGAGTTGGAAGGTATAGTTACAGCCTTAGTTGATATTGTTGCAAAACAGCCTGTAACCAGATTCACAAACCTCTATAATTACACGGTTGCATTTTTTTTCAGAGCGTAAATTTAAAATAAACATGACTTTAATAAGGTGAATTATTCTCCGTGTTTTATTCACAAAATGCTGCAGATAAATCGGATCTGCTTCGAACAATCGGAAATGAAACTCTGCATGTTTGCGTAAAAATCGGTGAAATTTCGTATCCACCATTGGAATGATCAACTACTAGTGACTGAAACCATATTTTATACTTTATCAGTATAATTACTGAAAACTTTTTTTGTTAAATTTAAATTAAAAGTCTTTATTCAGGCACGCTTTGTTACCATATTGTAAATTAGTTTAACGTTGTTTTTTGGAGCAGAGTTTAAGGGCATGTATGTGTTCTAATTTTAATAAGGTTTCATTTTACTGAAAAATGTAGAACTTCGACGGCCTGAAGTGCACTCGGAGCGGGTAAATAGTTCCGAAAATCTACATGTATACTTATTAGTAGATCTTCATTGTGCGAGGGCCGAATACTGTAAAGTCATATGTTTTTGTGAGTATTAAATTTCGTATATTTCGATGAAAACGAATTTTCGTGGGGTCGTAAGTTCGTGGATGACAAAACATGGAAGGGTTAACCTATGTTCTGTATATTAGATGTACATTAATTGTGGGGATTAGATTTCGTGGTCGGATTCAACAACGAAATCAACGAAAATGCAACTCCCTCAAAAAAAAATGATTCAACAGTAAACTGTTTCTAGAGTGTTCGAGAATCGAGACAATCTGTTCGAGGTATTCAGTGCACAGTTAATTTGGTAGATTTTTTATGAGAAACATGTGAATTAAACGAACCCGTGCAGTTTGCTATGCTGGGAAGGTTGCGGGCTCGGTCGCAGGTCGGGACGAAAGGAATAAAAAATGGTACAAATGTTTACTAGACTATGTATTCTTTTCTTAGACAGTCAGCGTAAGGACTATTCCAGTACTGGCTGGCCAAGTGTAACGACACTACGACAGTGTAGTTATTGAACTTCCAAATGAAAAACAAATTATGAAATTATGTACTCATTTTGTTTTCATGAACTGTACTGGATTTTCATTTCGTTTCCCAAATAACACATATTTACGAATCTTGTGTTAATAGGAAAATAAAAGACTTTGTATTAATGGACAATATATGCAAAGGTGAAACAAAGAAATATTTTCAATATTTACATAACAGGAAACGGTCATAACATAATTCTTACGATTAGAACGCACCGTATATAAAATATGGCGATAGTAACAGAAGTTATCCGATTATTGCGTTATTCAATAACGTCTGTTCTTGTTTTATAATTGTGAGTAAAAGCAATATTAGGCGCAAATAATACCAGCGCGATAACGATTCTGTCAAATATATGATCCTTTTGCTTAATTTTCTAATATTTTTCACTTAATCAATGTGTTATATCTCCACATATTAACATGTTTCTTTCTTCAGAGACGTCTACGTCTGGTTTGCTTATGATTTAGTACCTAAGACGTAAACGAATACTTGTTTTAGAGATACATTTATCAACAATTAATGTGAAACGAAACAAGAAAAACAATGCTAAATTATTTCCCGCAGTGTTTGTCTTTAATGTTTTGAATTGAGACTAAATAGCCCGAATAATACACAGTCTACTTATTGTTAGCGATTATTTGATTTGCTATTTCGCAAATTACGACCTCGTGTCAGCAGGTCGAATCTCGTATATTTTGTGGATTACTAATTAAGAGATCAATTCAAATCAGCAATGCGCATGCGCTGTCGTAAGAATGTATTATACATTTTGTTACAAGGTTAGCTAATTACAAACGCTGGGTGAAGTTGGCTCCACATACGACATTAAAAAATTAAATGTCGTTAAGCACGGCATATGACATTAGACGACATTAAACAATCGAATGTCGTTAAGCACTACAGACGACATTGGACGACATTAAAAAATCGAAGGTCGTCATAAATCGAAGAGGTGATTATTTCTTACTGAGTGTTACTGAACTAAATACTGCAAGCACGTTGGATATGTCTTACGTCGGTTGATGACGTCACTAACTATACCAGCTGTCAGACAGATCTGTTAAAACTGTAAATGAAGTAAATGAACTCAAAATCCTTCTTAAAATAACCACGAAGAGCAATTAAAATCGCAGAGAGTTTTTGTCTTTGGAGTACAGACCAATCGTGGGAAAATTGCTAATGGCCATCGCACAATTAAAGTTTAATGGAAATAATAGAACGGTTTTCACACATGCACGGAACACTATGTTTTTAACTTAGCTGTCGATTTGGACAAACTGTTTTCATGATATAAAGACTAATTGTAGATCATCGGCAGATCACACTACTTGGCCATATATGTTACTGCTTGTGATATAGAAGTTAATAAAGTATATGTTCTGTTCTGTTCTATGATATAGAAGCTCCTGTCATGGTTTATTTAGTAGGTCGGTAACTTGCAGAATTACCTATCCTGAGCTCTGGATCGAACCCGTGTGATTGATTACTCACATTTCAAGTAAGCATTTATTACCTTGTAGAAGTGCTGTACGATCGGACAGTGAAAGCAAATTTACAAATTAAGACGCCAAGCTTTATTGTTCGACAACCCAAGCAAAAATAAAGTTAAAAGTTAAAATAAGGTGTATACTAGTAATAGAAAGTAGACTATTATGGTGGCACATTGCAATATGTGAACGACATTGACAAAGTACAAAGTAAATACTCATTCAAAGTCAACGCTCACTTTCGAACATACATCAGTTTAGCCGACTGTATATTCCCCGCTCATTGAGTCGCAAGTCGACCTTAATACCATCTGTGCTTATTGTGAAACATCTTCTTGGAACAATCCTAAATACGCATGTTTAAACATATTTACAGCCCCAATTTTATGGAACTATTACTAGTATTTTTAATTATTGTGATGACGAATAAATTCATGCCACTCTCGTGTATGGCAAATCAAATACTTTATGCCTTGAGTGAGATTCGAACCTTTTATTGAACAACAATATCGCCTAGATCAATGCCAAGTATGAACGCATTAGGCCACTCGGTTATCGCAACAAGCACCAAAAAGATGCAACAATAACTAGTACTCAGATGCGACTACACCCCATCAGGATAACTTCATACGATGATCATGATTGTGTCGTTAAGTATCTTCCCGAGTTTGTTACGGATGCACATGTACCTTAGCCATGTAATGAATCTTTCAGGTACTAAGTTATATGCCATCGAGTTTGCATCCGCAGGGCCGGTAGGAATATTCCACAAATACATATTTATTACTTATACATTCCTGCTAGGACTCGTATCGTTGAGGGCTAAGTTAATTGAGATCGAGGACAAACAAGTATACTGAGCAAATGTTCCAACTGGACTTTTCTTAAACATATCCCTATACATGTATTTTATTTTAGCTTTGTTCTAAGATATGATTTACCATATCTGTTGGGTATAATGCATGTTTTTATGAACAAAACTTGTTTGTCAAGTTCATTAAACCATATAATGAGATAAACTTTGATTATTGCAACGTTTTTAATTGATTTCTAATAGTTCTAATACGATCAATGGAAATTAAGACAATCCAAGGCGTCTAGTTGGAACATTTGCACAGTATATATTCCTCTATGGAAGCACAGTGGCAAGTAAATGCACACCCGTACAACAATAGTAACTTACCAACATATTTTTCGGCATAACTTGGTGTAGATCTAATTAGTTACTAGTATTGATAATTCAACCAATATTTCTCATGTATGATAATCTGATAGTACTGTATACTTGGGGATTTCGAATTATTGACCAGAACATCCACTGTCATGATGGAAGAAATGTATAAGCGTGGTATAGAACACAATAACACATCATTCAAGTTTTCTGTTTTGGCATATCAGATTGCCGACTTTTCACTCAGACTTTCAAGTTATTCCCCCAGGGTATATTTGCCGACAGCAAATCCTTAATTTGCTGATTTCCTTGTGGAGATCTAGTTCTACCGTCCAATAAATAAACTACATCTATTTTGACTCCAACAATGATCCGAGATTATTTCAGTTGACAACAATCGCTTCTATAAAAACATCAAAGCATGTGATGCGGATCAATTGGCTTTTTTCACACGTTACATTACGTTTAATTCTTGTTAACAGTACAAACATGGTCATGGAAAGCTGTTTACGACAATGGAAAGCTGTTTACGACAATGGTGCCATAAAACAGACAAACAGGAAATGAAATGGTCAAGGTAGACAGGAGCTTGTCGTAAACACTAACTGTCAGTTTCGACAGACGCTTGCCAAGAGCAATAGCTACAGCTGCAACGTCAGACAGACGCTTGCCAAAGTGATTTCAGGAGTCTACACGGATCATGAATTCATTTACAAGACAAACGAAGATCATGTGCCTTCGTGGTAAATTATTCTTATATCAGACGACCATAGCGTCTCTATTTATTTATCTAACCAGCCCTGTGTTCAAGGAAAAATAATGTGTACGTTTCGTACCTGGTACGCAAACGGTACGAAACGTTTCGTACCGTTTGCCCTCCAGGTACGAAACGTATCGTACCTGGTGCGTTTTTCCTTGAACGCAGGGTAGTTCCGTGTTCCCTTCGTTTATAATACAAAATTGATTTTTTTCACGAGGTCAGTTGTGCTCCGTTGCTAATCTATGATGCTGGACAAGCCGCGTGTTCTTCAATGACCATTTTGGCTGAATACATCCAAACAACTTTATTCTTCACCCTTCGAATTTGATGTCGGTAGCTGGGAGAGGACACTGTTAATGATTATCCGCAGTCTAGAGGCCGAACGTTTATTCGATGCATCAAGCGATTTGGCTATGGAGGAACACGTGACCACGTCATGATAAATGCCTCATTGGCTAATGCGTCAGTATGCCTTACGAATTCAAAGGAACCGTTACATACACGTTGATTAGGTAAGATTAACCGGTAATAAAGTCGTTAATACTGGTCGGCCGCGGAAAACCATTTGACTTGTACTAGTATTAACTGTGAAATTTTGTGGTAAACTGGATACAAGAACATTGTACTTCATACAAAACAAATATAGTTTTACACTTTTTTCGGGCCTACCCTCCATATGTAATAGACATTTTTCTGGAAATCACCACAGATCGCTGGTTTTCCAGTACATAAAATCAGTAAAATATTTGAACACAAAATAAAATATTTTCCCTACAAACTACCTTCCTACCATATTTTTTGAACATGTCACCAGAACCACAGTATTGGTTTAATTTGGCCTTACCTACATTTGACTTCAAAACACGTGTTAAAGGTGCTGCCTCACAGATTGGGCTTAAATTTTTGTATATCGTGATTTTCCAATATAACCAAGTATTGATGTAATAGAAAGGCACTGGCGGTTGCTTTATGACAGATTTGGTGTATTTTTTTCTTGAAAAAAAACCCCACTAAGTTTCCTTCCAACGTGCTTTGTGAATTATGTAATTCACACGTGTTCGAACTGTAACATCAACAAACTACAGCGTAAACATCAGTGAGGTATTTGGTTCTTTTCTTTCGTTTTCATCAAATGCGAACAAATTTTAAGCGATTTAAGTAATAGTAGTGTTAATTCTACAGGGTATTAATAACCTATAGAATTTTTGATGTATAAATACTAAATAACTGCAAAATGCCAAAAGCTCTCGAGTTATTTTAGATGTCAGTGGGGTTATTTATGTGATATCCAGGCAACAATACCAAAATTACGCGAATATTTGACATTTTTTTTTGTTTTTGCAATACACCAATATGTGAGGCAGTCCCTTCAAAATTGTATACATGTATCAACTTGCAGACTGTAAGTATTGTTTCGATTATTACGTGTAGTATAATACATGTATTATAATTACAGCGTACTCGGAAGTGTTACGATATATATCTCTCACTCGAGACACGATGATTGCACATGGTACACCGAGAGAAAATTGTCGTTCTCTGCTTAAAATATCTTGGTGTTACGGAAAATTATATATTTATTTTCAGCATTTAGGTGCTATAGTATTAGCATATGCCTACTATAGAAAACAGCTTTTCGCAGTAAATATATTGCACTGAGAGAGAGACAATGGAAAATCTTTTGCAATAATGACATCGCTCTGCATTATTTTATATGACTGATTGACTGACAAAAGTACCACAATTGCATACATATATGAACTCCTCATACTTGGCTTCAAAATGCAATTCTTCTTAACCTTGATATTCGTTTTACAAAAAAATTATGTGTAATTAGATACTGGTAAAATTAAACACTAATGATTATTTACAAACAGGGTGTTTTAACTTTTCGGCTTTTTGACAGCTGAAACACGGACTTTCGGCTTTGAGACAGCTGAAACTCGGACTTTCGGCTTTTTGACAGCTGAAACTCGGACTTTCGGCTTACTCGGACTTTCGGCTTTTTGACAGCTGAAACTTGAGACAGCTGAAACTCGGACTTTCGGCTTTTTGACAGCTGAAACTCGTACTTTCGGCTTTGAGACAGCTGATACTCGGACTTTCGGCTATTAGACAGCTTAAACTCGGACTTTCGGCTTTTAGACAGCTGAAACTCGGACTTTCGGCTTTTTGACAGCTTTCGGCTTTTTGAGCTGAAACTCGGACTTTCGGCTTTTTGACAGCTGATACTTTTACTTTCAGCCGTTTAGTTTCATTTTCTCGTCTAGTTGTGTTGTGTGATTGTGATCTGTGTTATATACGTTTTCTGTGCTCGGCTGTTTCAGTTGACAGCTGACTTCCCTGTCCGAAAGATCATTATCCTTTTTTTCAAACGCTGCTTAAATATCTTCAGCATCATTTCATTCAGTTATTGGAAACAACAATTTGTCGAAACTGAACTAAGTTCACCTTGAACCAACCAACCATTGATACAGAAAATTAGAAGCATGCAGTCTTGATTACATGCTATTTGAGTAACGTCAGATTAAGGCATTATAAGGATAGGATTAAAACGAGAAATATGCAAGATAAAAACTTTACCGACCAAACAAACTCCACTATTGTTGGCTATGTTCAACATGTAGCCTACTTAATCAACTTATAAATCGCCTAGAAAGTATTGGGGTCGTTGAAGCAATGGATAAATCCGGTATATAGTAAGATACTGTAACTCACTTTTTTCGCGAGAGTTTTAATTTCGCTAATATTCGAGAGGATATTGACACGCGAAATCATTATTCGCGCGAAAATTTCGCAATACAGATTAGGGAATTGGACATTGTCAATGACGCTAAATAAAAAATCTCGCGAACAAAAAAATCTTGAAAATTTCGAGAAAACCGCGAAATAAATGTTACCCGGTATGCGAAAATTAAGTCATTTACAGTATTAAACCTTTATTTGGATATATATGGTGACCTGCGTTCTATGAAAGTCTCTTTTTGGGTGGTTGGGTGATATTGCCGCTTCAGTATGGCTTCAAGGTATTTAATTTAATTATACCTTGTCTCAGAGCAGTCATTTAATGTGCGGCCGTATGGTATATGGGTATATGGGTAGGCTTAGTGTTTATATTACTGAATGGTTCTCTGTGATGTGAACGTGTCAATTTAACTTTAAATTTCATGTTTGTTAATAAGTTATGTTTTGCCCCCTTAGAACAGAGAAGAGAGACCGATTTTGTTCAGTTTAAATCCTAAATATTCATGAAATAATATACCATATTTACGTCATTGAGACTTATTTTCAGCGTTCTATACTCTGATTATAGAGGCAGATATCTATATCTGTACCACAGATGTCCTAAAGTGACGACAGCAGGGGGAGACTGTGCCGAGAATCTATTGCTTCCACATAGAAAAAGACAACCACAGAATGACGATGTGAATGTACTATTTTATTGATACAAGCGGCGCTGAATTCGTTGAATAATTACCTTTCTTTACAAGGTAAAACTAAACCGAATGCGATTTATAACCAACTATCCCATAATTCTAATCAAGTTAATGAAGTGAAAGGCGCGTTTAGTGTACTTTAGGAAACGATCGTAGGAAGACTCCAGAAGTCCGAAATTAAATTTGTCAATGGGTATATCGGCTGAACGTGTAATTCATGGACACCTTTTTCCATATATCGGTTTCATATTTGGCTCTAATCGGAAATTTAATTACCCCCTTGTTGCTATGGGAACCAATTATAATTGTTAGAATATAAACACGGAGCATCCTTGCGTTCCCATAGGAAATCAGGGATATATTTAACAATGCCTTGTAAAATGACCCGTGAGAATCACTTATCTTTACGGAATATTTTTGTTCTGGGGTTTATGTGATTTCGACTACCGTAAAATCATAATTTTTCGTGGTGGGTGAGTTTTCGTTTATTTCGTGATTTAGCTCAACCATATAACTTAATACCCACGAATAATTGACCTCACATATAGTCAAGATGCCAGGGGGTGTGGGGGTAACCTATTAACTCTGGAGTATGACCTCTCACAGAATCTGTTGTATGACACGTTGTCACCCTTGAGCATTTTCCAAGATGTCCGCCAAGATGGCCGCCATACATTACCAATTCATGCACAATTTATGTTCCAGTGAGGAAGTTATGATTAAATGTAATGTTAAATGCTTGCATTCATATAATTCATTTGATGATGTGCACCAAATGGGCATACTACACATGTGCCAAACAAGGGTGTTCGAATTATCAACCCTACAAAAATGGCATTTTACAAAATCCACGAAATTTAATGCCCACGCAAATATGTGATTTTACAATATGATGTAAAAAGTCCTGAGATCACTAATGTCCAGTTCAGTTTACAAATAACTTCGGATGAATGTATTGCTGAGTGTAAGTCAATATGCAACAATATGAAGCTTATGGGGCCTTGCCCATATGGGTCGCCCGGTGGGCGAGGATAAATAAAAGCACAGAAGCCAAGCTATAACGCTGTAAAGACAAATATAAAGGCTTATCCAGGCATCTTTCATTAAATGCTATACTAAAATATAATATTCGCCTTATCTGGTCAGCCAATGGTTGTAATATTTTGTGAACACATACAATAAAACGTCACTCTCACTTTTTCCTAACTTCATAGTATAACATAGATTTGAATTCTATTAAAACACATATTTTGTATAGTTACTTACACGAAGACGTCTTGTTATAGTAATGTATTTTAACAATGCAGGCGTTATGGATACTGAAACACGTGATGGATCACGGTTTTGTATAGGCTTACTTAGTTACAATATGGCCAACTTCTGCATTTAGAACAACGAAAACACATTCTGTAGTTTCTCTGAAAATTAATTCTAGTGTCTGCATACAAATCGCATTCACTCAGGCTGGCTGAATCTGTACACCATTTTTATCGGCCTCACTCATACCGATTTCATTTAAATTTTCCGATTTAGCCAATTTATTCCATCGTTTGTTTCGCCATGCGAAAATCCGAATTCAAATTTGTTTTTCGTCGTTTGATATCAGTTTTTTTCACCCATCTTGTAATCTCATGACATTTCCCGGTATTTTCTGTCAAGTCTTAACTCCACGTTTATGCCTTTGATCGGTTATAAATTATTTCATAGAATTTGATATCCGACTTGTTTTACTGACTATTGAATACCAATCTAACTAGACCGTGAGCCAGAGGGGGTTTTGCTCCCCCCCCCCCCAGGGGGAATTTTGTGGACCATATTTTTTTGAAACCCCAAGGTGTGGCGAACATTTTGGCATAAAGTTTGCAACTGGCGGGTGGGGCTTTTCTCCGTTACCACGCTTTAAAATACGTTACCCCTAAAATATAAAAAAAATATTTTAATTTTTAAAGATAAATTGTACCATGATGCTATTAAATAATTCCAAGTTTGCATATGTTATTCAAGAGAGTAAACTAGTAGCTACAAACTGATAGAATTTCAATGCCAAAATGCAATGTTAAAGAAGATCAATATGGGAAAACATACGTTACCCTAAAAAAGCAAAAGTTTTTTGGCATAAAGTTTTTTATTTCAAATTTAGATGACCAGGCAATCAAATTATGAAGTTACCATTACAAAGTTCAACATTCAACCTAAAAAATGATGTATAGATTGCCAGTATAGGTTAAGAGATAGATGTTTGGTAGCGATTCTTAAAAT
Organism: Spisula solida; assembly: GCA_947247005.1. Classification (NCBI taxonomy): domain Eukaryota; kingdom Metazoa; phylum Mollusca; class Bivalvia; order Venerida; family Mactridae; genus Spisula; species Spisula solida. Next base: position 22,896,648 of record OX365951.1, read on the forward strand.
GTCACCCATTCTCCAAAACATGTGCGTTTTTCATTCCTTCAATAATTTCAAGTATTCAAATTGTATCATACACTTTTCAGTTACATATAATACCATTTTATATATTTATAATGGTTTATATTATATATATTAACCAGAATCTTACTTGTAAGATATGTTAAGGCAATACTACATTGCACTTTACGTTACCAAACATACAAATTAAAGTTCATGTCGTCAGTGTCTTAAAAACGTACTTAAAACAATAAAAAATAAAAAAAATAACAATTTAATCCTACTCAAAAACTATTATAGGTTTGCAGTTCAACTGTATATTTAACTAAACAACATGTAGATTATAATGTACATGTATTTAAATATCAAACAAAAATACAATTTACTAGCCTTGTATTCTTGACTTTAGATAAACTTTACCACTAAAAAAAATAATTGATTTTGAAAGCAAAATATCTTTTATCGCAGTTTGTATTTGAACTTTCAACACATGTATTTTAACAAAAGAATGTATGTTTCAATTTACGCTACCTTACTTACAAACTTTACAATATCATATATGCTGTAATTTTAACACAATGTTGACTTATCTTTGTAAAATCTCAAACGTACAAGTATTTTTGTTTGCTTTATACAATATGTATTTAACTTAATACACACACACACATTTAATAATCAAACTATGAAACTGGGACACAGATTGCCCCTCGATTTAATATCTTCATGAGAACACTATGCACACACATGACTTTTAGACATTTACTATTCACATCTATACAATCGTATGTCAGTTATTTAATCATACTACATACAAATTCAAAACCACAGTGTATATTTGAAAATAAGTTTGAAACATTCTCTAGGGTGCACCAGGAATTACTAGACCCCAAAAGTAAATTGTTCAATTCCTCTTGGTCTGTCCACCACTCCCCCACAGGAGGAAACGATTGATAGGTGCATAATTATCTTACGGCGACTACCTGAATTGTTGTGCAATACTGACCAGTGAGAGGTCAAGATCATTTAAGGTAAAATACTCTTAAAATAGTGTAGACTGTGTTACTGTTCATTGTTTGAAGCCTCTGCTTATATTTCCATATCTGTCTAGAGCCAGTATTGCATGTGTTACATACGACATGTAGTCAGGAATTGCTGCATCATATGACATTGTATGGCTTTATAAGTGGGGAAGTTACACAATATGGCCTAGGATGGCTCAAATATGTATTGGTGAGTTCCCAATATGGCATAGGATGGCTGAAATCTGTGTTGGTGGGTTCCCAATATGGCATAGGATGGCTGAAATCTGTGTTGGTGTGTTCCCAATATGGCCTAGGATGGCTGAAATCTGTGTTGGTGGGTTCCCAATATGGCAAAGGATGGCTGAAATTTGTATTGGTGGGTTCCCAATATGGCCTAGAATGGCTGAAATCTGTGTTGGTGGGTTCCCAATATGGTCTAGGAGGGCTGAAATCTATGTTGTTGGGTTCCCAATGAGGCCTGGGATGGCTTAATCTGTGATGTTGAGTACCCAAAATGGCTTTGGTGGGTACCCAATAGGGCCTGAGATGACTGTACTCTGAGGTTGTGGGTACCAAATGTAACCTGGGGTGGCTGTTCTTTCTGGTGATGGGCATCAAATACAGCTCGGGATGTCTGTACTCAGAGGTTGTGGGTACCCAACAGGGCCTGAGATTACTGTACTCAGAGGAAGTTGGTACCAAATGGGGCCTGAGCTGGTTGTTCTCAGTGGTATAGGATAGTCAATAGGACCTGTGATGGCTGTTCTCTGTATAGGTGGGTACCCAATCGGTACCTGGGATGGTTGAACTTGTGGAGGTGAGTTCATAAGCTAGCATGGGACGGCTGTACTAGGCAGTGTTAAGTACCAAATAGGGCATTGAATGGCTTTCCTCAGTGACCATGAGTATCTCTCAGGCATAGTATGGCCGTACACAGTAGTTGTGAATAGGGCATATGGCCTAAGAAGGCTGGTTGGTGGTGGAGAATTACCCAATAGAGCCAATGATGGCTATATTGCACCTGCTATGGCAGTATTCAGTTGGTCCGATAACCCCTTAGGACATAGTATAGTTGATACACAGTCAGGTGTGACCGCACTCAATGGTTATGTGGACCACTTAGTGCAAAATATAAACTGTAATTGGTGGTGATTGGGCCTTGGATGTCAGTACTATGTTGTTGTGACTCCTTTGTACCCTGTACAACTTGGTGAGACTGTAAGTCATTTGGTTATGAGCACCTATATGGGGTATGAAATCAGTAATTATTTGGGATGAGTGCCCTTTTTGGCCTTATATGACTGTAGTTTTGTACTAGAGAGTAATCATATGGCCTTGTACAGCTGTGCTCAGTAATAGTGAGTACCATATAGAAACTTACATGTATATGACTTTACTCAGCTGTTGTGAGTATCTATTATGGCATACTATGGCTATAATTAAGGGTGGTGAGTACCCAATATGTTCTTGGTTGGCTGTCCTCTTGGCTTTAAGTATCCCATAGGGCCTCAGATATAGCTGGCGCCATTAAGAATTCAATAGGAATGGTTTTATTGGGCAATTGTAAGTACTCAATTGGTTATGGAATGTATGTATAGACAGTGTTATTAGTCCCCCATAAGGCCTGGGTTGACTATTATGTGTTTTAAGAACCCCGCCTAAGGGCATGATATGGGTGTACTCGGTGTTGGTTACACCCCATTCAGGCCTAATATATGATGATGATGAGTACCCAGGCATGCCTGATAATGGTGTAATTGGTAGTGGTAAGCATAACAAAGGGTTTGGTACCCCTTATGGCCTAGTATGGCAATAAGAAGTGGTAGTGACTACCCCATACGGCATTGTATGGCTGTACTCTGTGATAGTGAGTACCGAATGTGACATTGGGTGGTTGTATTGACTACAAGTGTTATGTACCCCATATGATCTTGGGATGCCTGTACTTTGCAGTGTTGCATATCCCATGGGGAATATGTTTCGTAACTTGACCTTAAAATGAGCTTGACCTTGACTTCAAAGTGGTCAGTCTTGTTTGTCCATATGATGCACATTATCAAATGAATAATATCTAAGCAAATATTTGTGACTATATACATAAATAAATAAAAATGCATGAGAAAATAGAATTTTAAGTGTATTTGTAAATTATGGCGGCCATCTTGGACGCCATCTTGAATTTCCGGGTCCATACCACGTATTGACAATTTATGCCGGCAGTTCCATAAAGTACTTACATAGGCGAACATTTTGGTATATAACATTGCTTGTTCTACTTTAGCTGTCACCTCGCTACCCCCATTGTCACCCCACTTTATGTGTTTTACCGAAATTTTAACTGAAATGTTGTTGAAAAAAAAAACATATTTTTTAAAGGTAACGTAATTTACATGGCATTTCATTTCAATTAACTATTAGTGTAGTTGTACTATAGCTTTATACATTATTGAACTGCATACTAATTAGTATCATCATTTCTTAACTTAAAAACGTCATAAACGTTGACTGTTTTTTTTAATATTCTAGTAATTTCATGCAATGTAACGTAAATTACGTATGTTATATCACATTTTTGCCTATAATAATTTGTACAACTGATAGTTTCAATTTTAAATACATTTAACATACATAAATGTCTTATTCACATGATTTATTGAACAATTGGTATGTTTATAATATCATATAAGCAAAATTAGTGATTCCTGTAGAAAATCGCATAGTCACGTATTTGAAATCTCCGTAACTCGTTAAAGCCCCAACAGAAACTTGCAAACTTTTGTCTGTGAATGCCACCTACCATAAGGTTTAAGAAAATCATAGTGTTGAAAATTCCCCCTGGGGGGGGGGGGGGGGGAGCAGGGTCAATTGTCAGCTCAAGGTCTAAACCAATTATGGAAAGTAACTTGTAGGTGAACGGGGTCCAGTGGGTAACGCTCGTAACTACTGAGATCGAGAGTTTTCTGATTCGAATATCGACCGGACACTTGGTAATTTCTGAAACACATATCGTGACCCCTCGGACGTTACTCACGTAACATGTCTCGGAACGTCGGCTTTGATGACGGAAATACCCGAGTTGTTATGATTGAGAATTCTACGATGGGTTCCGATCGACCATCAAATATTTTAGATCCAATACACAATGCGAGACGGTAAACAAGGAACTGTGTAATGTGCTTACACAATCAAAATGCTGTTTACTGTGTCATGGAAAGTGTGGCCAAATTAAACGACTGTTCTTTTAGTTTGGTTACGACATTGTGTAACGTTAAAACAACGTTGTATAAATTATGTATATAGAATCGGAAAGTGCTCACTCACGGCGGAACTGGTAGATCTATATGGACATATGAACAAAGAAGACGGTGCAGCGTCGACGAATTTGACTCACGGTAAGCCATATTCGGCGCCATCTTTTTTTTCACCCTACAAATAGAATTTAAATGTGAGCCATGTTCGGCACAACAGAGTGACGTTAATTTCAATATAATTTTCTTGGACCAGTCTGTAAACAAATGTATTTTGTTTAAAAGGTACACCATTAGTCCTGGTAATAAATCCGTCTCTACTTTAGTATCAGGTTTGGTGTTTGCGAGCCTTACAATAGCATTATGTAAATGACGAGACATAGCTTGTTTCAGGATTACCATACGTTTTATGTTAATTGGTCTCGATAGTGCTAATACTTACGTAATAAGTGAAATTGTCTCAGTGAACAGTTTAATATATTTTTAAGTCTGATGACTTGAATACTTCGAATCCCGCTACTATTTATTTTACGTCAGCACCATGTATGCCGTGTGGCTACCGTCAAAAAGATAATAGATAGTCGGACAGGGAAGGCAGCACTCAATTTAACCAGCCGAGCACAGAAAAAAACCATAAAAACATCACGTACAACAATTGTAAGGTACAATGCCCAACACGTAACCGAACGAGAAAATGAACTGCCCAAGTCCCAGTTGTCAAAAAGCGGAATGAACTAGTTTCAGCAATCAAAAAGCTGAATATGATATCTGAATGTTTTTGTCTAAACAGTAAAACTGTTGAAATACCTAGTTTTAGCTGTCTGGATGCCGGAGTTGTTTACATTGATGTTCTATTTACGCAACTTTTTGGGGGTTTGTTGCAATGACCGAGTGGTCTAATGTTTTCGTACTTCGCTTTGTCAGGCAATAATGCCATGCATAATGGGTTCGAATCCTTCTATAGGTGAAAACTATTTGTTTGATGTTGTATTGAAAGTCCTTTCATTTCAATGACATGGGCACTATTTAGTAACATTATTCTGACACTAGGCCCTTGTGTCATTTGTAGCAAGCAAAAGAGATGCAAGTTTGCGTTTAATCATGTTAACGACTTTCGTATGTTGTGGGCTAGACTCGACCTAGGCTCGAACCAGCGACGTTTCCCTTATGTACTTAAGATATCCAGTCTCTTCCGACACAAAATAAACTAAACTAGGTGTGTCATAGAGGAAGGTAGATGTTTGACGAACAAGATTTAACGTATCCGATTGCTGCGCTCAATTGTTATTTTCATTTGCAACTCTTCCCTAGAAACTTCCATTAAGGTGTTCCCAGGCGTATTTTATGTTCGTTTTGTGTTGCACAGCAATGCAAGATATAAAATTAGCGTACTGTTAGCGTTCCGGAATGACGGTAATTACTGGGTTTTATTCACACTGTTAACATGCTTGTAATGTCTTCATGTAGTATAAATTGTAACATAAAATGAACAAGAAAACCGGTGTACTAAAGCTGAGATTTAGACTAGTATGAGTAAAGTAAGTGCAATTGCTAAAAGGTAATTATTTTCTGGAATATGTCGCCCGTAGGGTTAGTATAAATACAACGAAATAAATTAACGACTGTTTGATGTATGTAAACTCCCAATGCCTACTTTTCTCTACTAAAGAAATAATTTGATGCGACTTTTTCTCGTCACTTGTCTCTCGTTCCGTTTTAGTTTGACTGACTGAGGCGGCAGACTTTCGGGACGGGATGCCGTGTTTTCAGTTGGGCATTGTGCTATGTGCTTTAATGTTTTCTGTGCTCGGCTGGTTAAGTTGAGTGCTGCCTTCCCTGCCTGACTTAATATAATCTTTTTTAACTGAATAACAGATGTTTTATAACATGTAGTAACACAGTTAGTAAATTCGTCGCATTTATGAATAAATGTTATATAGGGTAGGTATACCGCATAATATAAGACAAGATAGCATGATAGACTTGGGCGGATCTGCGCTTGTTTAGTTGGGCATTGTGTCTTTATGTGTTTTATGTTTCCTGTGCTCGGCTGGTTAAGTTGAGTGCTGCCTTCCCTGTCTGACTTAATATAATCTTTATGATACGGACAGGGAAGGCAACATTCAATAGAAACAACAGATCACGTAAAAAACAAGAATAGAAAACGAACACACTGCCAGCTCTGCATGAAAGTGGCACCCGTTAAAATGACAAATACTGAATTTTGATGACGTCATAAACAACAGAGCAGGGAAGACAAGATTGACAGGAAACAACATTCAGATATAAATTAGAATCGGACAGATTTTGAAGCTGCCTTGTCTGAATGAAACAAGATTTAATATTTTAAGCAAGTATAAACTATGCTAACTGTAATTTAGGCTTCGTGGTAGATTGTAAAATTATTCGTCAAGTGTCGAGAAATGGCATGCAATTCTTCATTATAAGAATAATTACTATAGTGACCCCAAAAATATCTCATTTCGCATAATAACACGGGACTAAAAATTTGCAGACTTAAACTATGACTTAATATCAACCCATGAAAGTGTTTAATTACAAAATAACTTACTAAATGTGATAGTAATTAACCAATTCCAGAAATTCACACTTTCGTTCATATTTTTAACGTTTTACCCCAAAAAATCTTAACGCCCCAACGGCCAAAGTGCAGACTTTGGAAAAATACTCTACTGATCATAGGCTTTCAGAAAAATATGGTCTCCGAAATTCCCTTGCGCGGGGGGGGGGGGGGCGAGGGTTCACCCCACTGGCCCATGGACTATCAGTGATGCGTTGTTAAGTCATAAACTACAAAAATGATAATAGCAAATCGGACTGGGATGGCAGCATTCAACAGAAACAACAGAACACACAAGGCAGTCGGAACGGTCCGTACGGCATTTTTACGGGATAAAATACCCCGGATGTATCAAGCGTATGAATCCAGCAGCTTTCTTTCTTAAATCCTACGCAGAAGAAAATGGGCCGAAGAAAATAGACCGTAACTTATCAGCAGCAGAAATATCAAAAGATGTTTTATTGATTAAACAATACAATTTCGCTACGCTCCTTGGTACTGTTTTATCAAAGCACTTACGGAAATGTTCGATTTACGTTCAAAATTAAATGCTTTATAACTTTTTATCAGCTACAACCAATTGTAAAATAATGTTGAAAGTAAAATCATTATTCAGTCGACGCGCTCCTACGATCCATATCTGTCCCCAATGTATGAGTTTCAAAGAATTATTTGGAATTTAAATTTGAACGTAAGTTTAAGATTGTCGTAAATGCTTTGATAAAACAGTACCCTTGAGCATAACACGCAGCTACGCAGCGCATGGTTGATGGGCGCGTATTCCTTTGCAGCACTGTTTAAATCTGTCATGATGACGTCATGGCGAAACGTTCAAAAATGGCGACGCTCTATTTACACCCGAGAGATGATTCGTAGAGATTGTCCGAGGTGTGCCGATTGCACACAAGGCACAAAAGAAGAGCATATATTCAGTGGCTAGCTCTGACTGAAAGTGACCCTGCCAAAACGAAAGACATTGAGAACTTCTGACTTAAGGCTGTTAATTGTTCAAGTTTGAACATTATTGTTGTTGACTGGTTTGGAGCTCAAAACTAGTAATTTATGTTGAAATATGTAAAGCATGGATTAGAAGGAAAGTTATCACCAGAAGCAGCAGAACACGAAAGGCAACGAAATGCACCGAAGTGCACAGAAATGCACTGAAATGTACGAAGTATAACACACGAAAACGAAAAGCACTCCGCAAACACATTGGTTCATTACGATTACATACTAATCAGTGTTGAGCCAAAGGAACTTGCGTAATTGAAAAAAAAATCAGTAGATCTAGGCCTACCAGTAAAATATATTTTAGTACAGGCTCTCAGTATTGAATTATTTTCATGGGTGAGCATGCAGTATAAATAGTTCCTGTAATGTCGGTACATAGGGGACCTCACTTAAAGAAACTTTAAATCCAAGATTGTCCTACCACGACAAGTTTTCCATGGATCAAACTTTAAATGTTCTTCAATTGTTTTATTCGTTAATCTGACCACTTTATTAATGTGAGACAGACAAGATTGGCTTTCTCTAGAAACAATGATTATAAATCCGTCTCAGATCACTTCATGTTATTTTCAAATCAACTAAAATATTGACCGCGACGGCTGCAAAGTGTCTCGAATCTTTTTACAAGACGTAAATTGCTACTGGTGAGATTCTAGAACGCTGAAAGTTAGAGACATTTCCGGGAACAAACGAAACAGACAGTGAGCGTTGGCATTCAAAACCAGTTAAAAGATTGAACACTGGTCTGAGTTTATGAATGAAAATAAACCTTTAGCATCGATTCATTATCACACACATATCGCTAGGTCATTCGGCTGGGCCTTTCTTTCAGCTTTTTTATTGCCGTAACTAGGTCATTCAGCTGACACTATGGCATTCAGCTTTTTATTACAGTCACTGTTATTCTTTAACTTTTTAGTACTTCAGACAGCTAAAACTAGGCATTTCAATCTTTGTACTGTTGAAACTAGGTCATTCAGCTGGGGATTTAGCTGTTTTGATTGTTGAAACTAGTTTATTACGGCTTTTTGACAGCTGGAACTTGGATAGTCCATTTTCTCGTTCGGTTATTTGTTAGGCATTGTGCCTTGTAATTGTCGTATGTGATTTATTATGTTTTTCTGTGCTCAGCTGGGTAAGTTGAGTGCTGCCTCCCCTGTCAGACTTTATTTTATCTTTTTGAACTGGGTTAAAGTACCCTTCTGCAATGGTAGAAACAATTCAAACTATCATTTCAACTGATATAGTTTTATTTAAATTCCATATGAGTATGTTTTAGATTTTTTTTATTTATGATGTTTACCAAAAAACTTCTAGAATATTCATACCGTATGGCGACATATTGTCAGGAGTAAAACTAGGACACATGTTTATTAATCTAGCTTAAAGCATTTACACAGGGATTTTGAAGACGACATAGAACTGATTAATGCTGTAGTTTGACCTTTCGTTATCCAATACTAGAGTACGAGTCACGTTGGTTTAAACACCGTAAACACTGTCACTTGTAATTAAAGAGTTAACATTTGTAAATTTAAGTAAAAACACCACGTCGTAAAATCAATGGTCGTTATTCGTTATAAAATGAACATGATGTAAAACTTTTTTCAGAAGGTTTTAATCATTAATTAGCTTTTCATGGAAAGGATATAAATATAATAACCAATTGTTCTTTGGGCATTCAGAATTACATGATTTTGTATTCCGAGGGAGGATAAAAACTTCGATTTAACAAAAGTTTACACTTTCTGTATATCATTAACTTAAGTTTCTACGTTCACATTAAGTAATTAGATCTAAATAAGTAAGTTAAGTTTTTTTTTGTTTTAGGAGGCTAACGTATTCACAATAATCTTTCATATGGGACTCAAGTGAGACAGGAACACAGCTTTGTGGATATTTATAATTTGATATTAATTTTATTTAGAAGGTCTAAACAATTTTGTAAACATTTTAATAAGCACTTTTTCAGCATTGAAACTTTCTAACAATCACAGCATTAATCTTAGTCAATACGCGCTTGTTTACCATATACGGAACGCTCTCGCTACAGCGTCTATTGATTCGCCAAATGTATCAGCTCTTCGTGCGATAATTTCACTTATCTTGGACAAACAAGACCCGAGAGGAGAATTTGAAATTTAACTCGTCGCTTCTTTTATGCAAATAGATTAGTAATGCAGGGAACGCGACGTTCTATCGTCATTAAGCGTTCATGCCTCCGTATCAGAGAGCCACTGAAGATGTTCTTAATGGCTTGTGCGGGTTTCAGTCAAACCATCTGAATGGCTTGCTAATAGAAAACTTCTGGTTTTCTGAGATGTTTCATCATTTAAATGTAATACAATCTGGAACCTCCTTTACTTGAATTAGTTCTATTATTACTAAGAAACGTTAAAGGATTTTATATTCAACATTCCACGTCTTATACACATTACATAATTATGTACTATAGTATAAAACATATATCTTCCCTTGTTACGCAATGCCATCAGTTTTTTTTATTCCTTCGGTGAAGACAACAACCGGTAGCTCTCCTACAAGTTTTGTTCCATGGTATTCATGACAATTAGATATATCTCTAGTTACGGGTGGTAAAGAAATGGGTACGAAATATAAATATTCGGTATTTCTGTACAAGGCATACGGCCTGTCTTGTAATCAATATGGGTAACTTTTAATGAAGACCTAACACAAAAGTTACAAATTGGAGCGAGGTACCAGTCTAATCATTGTCTAGTTACCAAGTTACAAATTGGAGCGAGGTACCAGTCTAATAATAATCTAGTTACGAATTTACGAATTGTAGCTGGTACCAGTCTAATAATTGTCTAGTTACCAAGTTACAAATTGGAGCGTGGTACCAGTCTAATAACTATCTAGTTACCACGTTACAAATTTGAGCGTGGTACCAGTCTAATAACTATCTAGTTACCACGTTACAAATTTGAGCGTGGTACCAGTCTAATAATTGTCTTGTTCCCAAGTTACAAATTCGAGCGTGGAACCAGTCTTATAACTATCTAGTTACCAAGTTACAAATTTGAGCGTGGTACCAGTCTAATAATTATCTAGTTACCAAGTTACAAATTGAAGCGTGGTACCAGTCTAATAATTGTCTAGTTAAAAAGTTACAAATTTGAGCGTGGTACCAGTCTAATAACTATCTAGTTACCAAGTTACAAATTGTAGCGAGGTACCAGTCTAATAACTATCTAGTTACCACGTTACAAATTGTAGTGTGGTAGCAGTCTAATAATAATCTAGTTACCAAGTTACAAATTGTAGTGTGGTAGCAGTCTAATAACTATCTAGTTACCAAGATACAAATTGTAGCAAAGTACCAGTCTAATAACTATCTAGTTACCAAGTTACAAATTGTAGCGTGGTACCAGTCTAATAACTATCTAGTTACCAAGATACAAATTGTAGCAAAGTACCAGTCTAATAACTATCTAGTTACCAAGTTACAAATTGTAGCAAAGTACCAGTCTAATAATTGTCTTGTTCCCAAGTTACAAATTCGAGCGTGGAACCAGTCTTATAACTATCTAGTTACCAAGTTACAAATTTGAGCGTGGTACCAGTCTAATAATTATCTAGTTACCAAGTTACAAATTGAAGCGTGGTACCAGTCTAATAATTGTCTAGTTAAAAAGTTACAAATTTGAGCGTGGTACCAGTCTAATAACTATCTAGTTACCAAGTTACAAATTGTAGCGAGGTACCAGTCTAATAACTATCTAGTTACCACGTTACAAATTGTAGTGTGGTAGCAGTCTAATAATAATCTAGTTACCAAGTTACAAATTGTAGTGTGGTAGCAGTCTAATAACTATCTAGTTACCAAGATACAAATTGTAGCAAAGTACCAGTCTAATAACTATTTAGTTACCAAGTTACAAATTGTAGTGTGGTAGCAGTCTAATAATAATCTAGTTACCAAGTTACAAATTGTAGCGTGGTACCAGTCTAATAACTATCTAGTTACCAAGATACAAATTGTAGCAAAGTACCAGTCTAATAACTATCTAGTTACCAAGTTACAAATTGTAGCAAAGTACCAGTCTAATAACTATCTAGTTACCAAGTTACAAATTGTAGCGTAGTACCAGTCTAATAATTATCTAGTTACCAAGTTACAAATTGTAGCGTAGTACCAGTCTAATAACTATCTAGTTACCAAGTTACAAATTGTAGCGTAGTACCAGTCTAATAACTATCTAGTTACCAAGTTACAAATTGTAGCGTAGTACCAGTCTAATAACTATCTAGTTACCAAGTTACAAATTGTAGCGTAGTACCAGTCTAATAACTATCTAGTTACCAAGTTACACATTGGAGCGAGGTACCAGTCTATTAATAATCTAGTTGATACTAAATTCCTTATATACGTGTATTTAAGGTCAATTGTGAAACAAGTTTTTTCCAACTTATATTAATCACACTCGACACCTCATTCATGATGTTATCCATCGCCACGAGGGTATGAGAGAAGAGAAGCCAGTTTCCCTTTTATGCTGAGCGTCTAGCACAGGAATTACGTAGTTACCAAGTTACAAATCGGGACGAGGTACCAGCTAGTCTAATAGTGTTCATGTCTTTCAAGAAGTTCATTACAGAAGAACGCCCGCAAGCGCCACTTCCGATGTCACTTCCGGTGTCTAATTGATGTATTTGCTGTCCTTTACCAACTCCAGGAAACAACATCTTTGCATGGTAATAAGCTGTCAGTCATTGTGTCAGATTGACTGCTCCAGTACCTTGTGTAGTGTATATTTGTTGGTGATTGTGTGTCTGGTCACACTAGGCATATTTCCAATGAGCTCATTTAGTAAATTACATCATAGTTAATAAATAATGATTGGCCGAGCGTGCCGTCCATAGTCTTTATTTGCCAGTCAGCTTTCTGCTGTAATATGGCAGGCATACGAGCGCCTTCGCCCGTATTTGAACCTTGGTCGCCAGATAAGACGGCAAGCGCACTAACAATTGAGCTGCAGAGGTATGTAATGGGTTTAGATTTGTTCCTACTAATTTATCCTAAAGGCTACCAGTAACCTTTTCCTAACCTTGAAATTACTTAGTTCGAGATTGTGTCCTATTATATTTACTGATAATCTCGACAAATCAGTATGGTACAAACCCTGTGAAAGTAAAAACAAGAGGAATAGGACAAAACAAACAGTACCAGAAATGACGATATGAAAAATGACCCATGTGCGCCAAACAAACTCATTTTTTTAACAAGGCACGTTAGTTTAGGGTATTGCCTCAACCCCTTCATCTAGCTTTATTATCCTTCTGAGAGAAAAAATGGCACACATTTTAAAAGTGCACTGGAACTGACACCGCTATTGTGATATAACTAGTACTGTCTGTTTGGGCTATAAACCTACGTTCAAAACCTTCTTCAAAAGCGGGAATTAAAATGACCCCAACATACTCGTGCAGTCCCTGGTCACGTGGTATCCTTTGGTGTGGGATGCATGGTGTGTCATATCTGAATTTGGGTAATTAGGTTGTATACAACGGAAGCCTGAAAGTGCCATTCCGTCCCAATTAGTACGCTAGTAATTCCTTTAGTTGAATTTATTTTAATGCAATAGTTATTATTAGAGATGGCAACGAGTACTAAAATCGGTACTCGGGTACTCGGTCATTCTTCCGATCGAGTACTCGGGTACTCGGAAAACTATAAATATGCACGATATTTGGGAATCAGAATGTTGTACTGCAAACGTGGGTGTTTAACTTCTAATAGAACATCGTGTATGCCTGTCCGTTCTGTTCAGTTGATGATCAGATCTAGATCGGTAGAAGAAGGTTGAAACAATAAAAACTAACAAAAAGAACACCTAGTTATTATACACATGCAAGGGGAAGTAACTGTTTTGAACGACTAGCTTTTTGCATGTCGTTCTGTGAACCTTGGGTTCATATAAAATGGCTGCGGATACAGACCAATGCTGTGATCCAAGAAATCGTTAAGTACAAAATAATGAAGGTCTCATAGAATACTAGGAAGAAAATTTTAAGTGTTCACCGAACGCTACTTGGTATTATGTTAAGTGTTCACGGAATGCTTGATACAAGTACGCGTTTGTTTGTTCGTGTCAACATCAATTAACAGTCTTTGTAACAGGATCTAACAAGAAGCAGATTCGTTAACAAGTGGACTCTACAAATCCACGTCACTTTCTTTATGTTATTATTTCGTATTATTAGGAATAACTATTGAAGAATAGTTCTGAACGATTACTAAAACAAATCAATGGCACTCGTTTTTAAATGTTTTTAAATAATTTCACAAAAAAGTTCTTTCTGACGACGTAACAATGACACTCATTCTGGCTTCATACGTGAATACTGAAGCAATGTTATCAATAAATACAAGGTTTATTTCGGAAAGTGTTGAGACAGTTGATATTAACAAATCATTAAGCTTGTTCTTTAATTCGTACGCGTTTATGGTCCGCTCAAGTAGTTGAAGATACCTCAATTCAATGTGGATTGCACAAAATTTGAACATAGTAGTTTATTTAAAAAATCCAGAAGGTCGTAGACCTATGAGGACAACATATTTACATACAAAGATCATAGTGGCAAATGTACAGTTAACAATCGCACAATACAAAACATATTTACATGCATAACTGTACCCTCACACGCACACACTCACTCACACACGCACACACTCACACATATATTATTGCGAAATGAGTACATAAATGTCAATAGCGCTCTTCCATGCAAGAACAATTTTATTCCTTTAAGAGGATTGTTACATTAGAGTACCATACCGGTACATACATTTTAAGTTGGATACATTTTAGACACTATTTTTAAGTCCCAAACCAACATTTTAGTGTATTATACACAAATAAAAACTAAAATATTATGTTGAGTACCATAAATACATTTTAGGCTGATAGGCTATGTTCGATACCATTCATACACTTTAAGCTATTTTAGTGTCATACATTTACTTTTAACATTATAGCCTTAAACATTTAGATCTATTGTATTGCAATTTTTGCAAAAATTATCAATACATGTATTTCGAGAAAAAGTATTTTTTTTCAAACATTAAGACCCCTTGCTATGGAAACGGTCAGGAATAAAAATCAAATTAAAATACGAGGCCAATCTACAGAACTTACACATTTGATCAAAATCTAAGAGAATGTGCTTCCAAATTTTTTTAGTGCTTTCAGAGAATTGCTGTTAAGGGCGTGCTAAAGTTACCTGTACTTATGAGACAATATACACGGTGAGTATCTATGGAACGCCGTTGCTGCCTTCATTTGACTACTGTCGATGTATACAGTACATTCTTCAGTACGATATGTCCAACCTTCTTTACATTTGATACATTCGTCGGTATGTGCAGTAGTTACAGCATTACGTGCAGTAATGACATCTTTACGTCCAGTAAAATAAGCTTTGTGTTTATTACAATCTTCTTTATGTCTGGTACATTCGTCATTATATGCAGTAGGTACAGCATTACGTCCTGAAAGTACTGATTAATGTACTTCACACATCGTCAATAGGAAGACAGCAATGGCGTTCCATAAGTATCTACATAATACATCACCTACTAGGGAATAATGTACCAGTCAATCCCAGATAGTTCTCTATATAGCTTAATTGTCTTCCAAACAATATTGGTATACTAATATATAACAGGGCACGAAAGCCATAAGTAGCAGAGAACTCCAGAAACTAGATCAACGTAGTGTGACGTACAGGGTGACCCAAAAATATGTCACATGTATCTTTTAATAATAGAACTAGTCTTTTGGGCTACGGGTTTAATTCGCGTGCACATTTATGATACCTAAACAAGTCTGAAGGAAAAATGGGTCGAACAAAAGTGGAAAAGGTTTGCGTGAAGAGCTACAAACGACCTCAAACAAAATCGCATAAAATATCTCAATTATAAGTTTTTTGCGTGTCAAAAAGTGTAACTTTATCCCTGTTTTTTCAAATTATTGCAATTACTTCCATTGTATATGTTATTACACTGTCTTGATGCGAGTTATTAATATTCAACTACAGGTTTAGCGAAATTGATAATGATGGAGTATAATTTCAAACTTCCAAATATAGAGGAAAACGAACATGCTGTAGACGTCATATGACGTCATTATTGTGACTCACTTTTGTTATATGTATATATATCTTTTACTACAACCAATTACATGCTCGATGACATTTACATTTTCTAACTTTCCACCAATACCAAAATCGAACATACAGTAGAATGTCAATAATAGACCACCATTGGGACCCTTAAGAATGGTCTCATTATTGATTTGGTCTTAATATGAGATTGAATATTGGGAAAATCTGTGAAAATAGACCTGGAAATTGTATTCTTAATTTTAAGTCTTCTCATATTAGGGTGGTTTTTTATGAAGTTTTACCTAACAGCATGTTACGTCGGTTTCTTGCTGGAACATCTTTTTGAATCACCCTGTACATTTGTTTACAAAGTATACGACCAATCGTGAAAGCTCGGCCATTGCCGTTTGTCTCCGGTAAATATATTGTAATGGATAAAGACCGAAGTGATCAGAATGAGTATACGACATGACAAAAATATCAATGATGCGAGATTTCTTCACGTATTATCGCCGTAACGTCTTGTTTGTACAATATATCAGACAACGCCCATTATTTCATACGATAGGCTAACATTATCCGTAGTTTGCAACCATTAAGGGCACAATCTTGGCGCGATCAAGAACACTATACACCGGGTAATTGATATAATTAGCTTGTTTTATGGCAAATGTCGTTCTGTCTTTTACTGGATGCCACGAAACACGAAGGTTCGCTGTGTACAGACGATAAGCAAGCAAATACATACATTCATTTCCATGTATTGTATGTAACGATGTCGTGGTTACATACCATACTAGTTCTTACCGGAAACTAGTATTACTAAATATATCAAACCTAATGCAGTGCATTGACAATTTACAATAGAACATTTTATATGAACACATTAGACCTTCACATTGCTAGAATCCTACTTTACTTTTCTTTTGTCCGCATATTTTGACCGATTTCCTGTTTCATGATTTCCTCATATACTATTTAATATTAATGTTGTTTAGTATCCTTAAGTTATTCTTAACCAAATGCAATCGACACAACTTGTATATATGTATTTTTGGCCGGTGGTCTCTATTTACGTAAAAAAACTTGCAAATATGTAAAACTTACAGTTTTACTGTCTCAACTATAAGAATATTTTCTTTTACTGATATGAAATTGTTCAACAAATTCTAAGTACATGTGATGCGATTTTTATGTTGTACTTTAGTCCGTTGAACGGAAGACAAATATACACTTTTTCATTTTCTAAACCAACCAATGATTTTCAAAAGAACTGAAGGATTTGTTCCAAACATGCAAATTGCGACTAAACAAGCAATACACTAGTATTTGATCCAAACAAACAAAAATATTCGTTTTAAACATAGGGTGTTTCAAAACAGTGAATTATTTGAGTGGTCCTATAACTTTCCATAGTTGATCAAACGGAATGGAGTTATTAGGTTCATTACTTATCAATACGTACTTATCTGACGCACAAGTGTTCTTTCTCGTCTTCTGTCATAGCAACATGTTCAGATTGTAAGTCAGCGAAATACATAAACATCGCACCAAGAAAAAATATTCCAGAACTAGAACAAGTTTTTTTTTCTAAAAATATTTAAAAATACCTTGGTTTTTAGTGCTGCAGACATTCCATTTATTTAATTTTATTACTAACGTTATTCTTTTTTACTTGTTTTCCTTTTTAACCGATAGAGAACGAGTTTTAGTGCAGCTTACATTTATTTGAGCAAGGTCGTTCAGCTGTTGCGCTCGGCTTGTTGAGGCTGGGTCATTCAGCTAAGACAAAAAACTTGTTGAAACTAGGTCATCCGGTTGGAGTTTGCAGATTTATTATTTCTGAAACTAGGCCATTCAGCCTTTTTGACAGCTGGTACTTGGGCGGATCATTTTCTCGTTCGGTTGTGCATTGGACATTGGGCCTTGTATTTTTTATGTTTTCTGTGCTCGACTAGTTAAGTTGAGTGCTGCATTCCCTGCCCAACTTAATATCCCTTTTAAGAGTCATGTAGAAATCTGTCAGCAGTCGAGTGACTGACATTGACATAACTGATTTTTATATCATTAATGTATTGTACCTCAGACAATATACACTCGGGCTCCAACCAACCTGCTCTATGACGACTTATGGTATGACACAATGCATGCCTTCTCTATTAGATTTTACATTTTCTTTCTATACGCGTTAAAATATTTAATATGATGAACGAATCAAATTTTATAAAACTATATTCTACACGAACATGTATTTAAAACACTAAAAAGTAACCATAACATAGGTTAGCAGATGGTTATAGCGAAACATGACATCCCATTCCAAAGTTTGTGGTATGAGGGTTGTTCAAAATATTCATTAACTAGGTTCATATTTGAAATACCGAAATGCATAGAGAAACATTACGCTATGGACTTTCGGAACATATACATAAAATATGGCTTAACGATAGATTTTATAAAAAATTATAGCTAAAATAAATCGTTAAAAGTTAAAACGATATATTGCGAACACATGTCTCTGAATGACCGTCGTTTATATACTTCAGATGTTATAATAAACATCGCCAAAGTGATATTTAGCTTTCCATTTATTTAACTGGCCGTAAGGAGATAAATTATCTGTGTCGTGGGAATCCCCTTGTCGACACTATAGAGTCTTCATTCTGTCAACGTGAGTAGATTTG
This sequence comes from Spisula solida, assembly GCA_947247005.1. Taxonomy (NCBI): domain Eukaryota; kingdom Metazoa; phylum Mollusca; class Bivalvia; order Venerida; family Mactridae; genus Spisula; species Spisula solida. The sequence goes on from OX365951.1 coordinate 22,915,318, forward strand.
TAAAGCCTCAGAATGGATATTTTAAGGTTGCTAGTTAGATTTTTGTCATATATCCAGACGAAAGCCAAGAGTCTACTCGCATGTCTACTGATATTATCTATACATTATCAATTACAGACTCTAACCGACTGGAAAAAATCTCCCAAACTGTGCGAGAATCCGTCGCTAGCAGCAGACGGGGTTTATACTGTGAGAGAGATGTTGTTGTTGTGTTTAAAATGAGATATTTGTATCAGTTATAAAATATGCAGTTCGTTTATTTAGGTCTGTGACTTGTATACACACGATGTAATACCAAAACCTAGTATGTGTATTCTTTGAACATTTATATCGGATAAAAAGGCTGTGAAAACCAATACATTTCCACAAAGACACATACTCACACATTTAATTAATTAGAGAAATTGAAATGTTTTATAAACATAGGACTAAGCTAAATAAAAAAGTTATACTTCTATAATTATATTCGAAGTCTTTTAAAACCTCCGTCCACGAAAATGAAAATTGATTTTTACCAAAATTTGACACACAGACACAAGCGTAAAATTTAACCTAACATTTTTTAAATGGTCTCGAAACTATAGTTTCGTGAACTTTAACATCTTGATCTTTAAATTGATCGTGAACTCTTAAAGAATTTGGACATGAAATTATTATTCGTCAAAGGTTGGTTGATGAAGTTTTTCAAGTTAATTAAAGGATGAAAAAAAAATATCATACTATAATGTCTAAAATTTAATCTGATTACTGGTCACCTCAATTAACTCATTGAGTGACATTTGGGGACCGGTCAATTCATTTTTCAGGAATGTTTTCTTTTGTTCTCGGACGGCTTTAAATGTCTCTGTAGAAACTATATTGGCTCGCATAAATCCGTTCAATTATTTTATACAAATGATCAGGGAGTCTGAGACAGTCATATTCAGAATAAATGAACGTGGCTCGTGGTCAAAGCAATTAAAACAATGTTTTTGTTTAGGCTAATGTACAACCTTGTTATTATCGTCGGGACACCCGTCGCTAAATCGTGTCCAGCTAGCGATTTACTTAATAACACCGTCTGTCATGTAAAATGTAGCACTCCCATAATCAATCGGAAAGAGCCTCGGCTATTATATTATTAAATACGTCCGACGTACGGCGGAATTAGCCGAACTTTGTCGATCGATATCATTGACGGGTCAGTGCGTATCAATAGACCAACCAAGGATTCACAGACTAACCAATATCATACGCCAATATTAATATCAATGGTCAGTAAGGTTGGTCAACAAAGCAACAATTTGGTGCTAATTACAATAATCGATCGATGACCACAGTGAGCCGCTAGGGTCACATGCGTGCGTGTAATTGGTCTCTTAATTTAATTTACTAAGTTTTCTAAAAAATGACTAATGCTTCGCGTGCAAAGCAGATTTTGGATCAAATTCAGTGAGCAGTACAAGGCATCATTTATGGCAAAACATTCTATCTTGTCGTTTATTTAAACTTATTCCCAGCGGAGCCTATGACGGTGTCAAAAGAACCGCGGTCGGATTCCTCACTGTGACTTACAATATGCTAGAATAAAATTGTAATACATGTAATGTTAAAGGGGCATGCCCAGAAACTGGAGTGTCTTGGTTTGCATACAACAAAATTGCTTTTATCACTTGTAAAACCAACTATTACCGAAAAGTCAAGGAAGAATTTGACTTAAAAATTTACTCTATAAGGCGCGCTATGATATTTTGTATATCGATTTGAATAAAAAGCTGTCAGTCTTTTATTGACTACAACGATATTTAGTCATTCTTGAAATATTTTTTTTAAAAACTAGCGGGATATTTCGTAACTTTTTAATAGGGTTTTCATTATTTGACTTAGGTATTGAAATGATACCAATTTGATTGCTATTCGAGACACTTCAGTTCCAGGGCATGCCCCTTTAAAATGGAAAATGATCAAAACATATTACAAATATTGATTTAACGAATAAAGACTCAGCACAATACAACCAGCGAAATTAACTTATACAATATGTGGAATGTCATTCATACAATTATAAATCGATTTGCACGTGAATCAGTAGTCAAACTCAGTGGTTTGTGTTTACATAGTTTAGTGACGTGGTTCATGTTTAATGTTTCCTTCGATCTTAGACGAGACAAAGGAGAGTTCAATAACATCCGTACATGAAATTAATAATATTATACAATACACTCAGTCCTTTGAAAATCAAGACACATCCCATTTTCTATGATTGCATTTAGTCCCGCCTCTCCTTTTAACATCGATATAAATTGACGAAACTATTATACGACATACAGTCATCAATCGGTATTAACGTTCTATGTCGCAGGGTATTGATAAGTTGTCCATATTGACATAGATGATAGAACAGGACCTGACCAAACAAGCAATTGAACTCAGATTATTCTAGGGACAGTCTATGTGCTAGTCTGACAGGCGCTTACATTCGCGGAGTTCGCGGTCATTATAAATCCACGAAAGTGTATAGTCGCGAAAATGCCAAGTTCTAAAATTTATTTTGTATGTACAAACAACAGGGGTTTCATTTGACTTGGGAGTAGGGGTTTCACCCTTGAAATTTCCTAAAAGCCCCATTTTGACCCTCAAGATGTGGTTATAAGGGTCATTTTCTCTGATAAAGCATGGGTATTTTGCCTATAAAAAGGTAAAGTTCAATCAAAAGTATCAAAATGACCCTTCCGATTTAGAAACAAGTGGCACCCCAGTTAACAATGGAAAACTGATACTTCAATGGGAAGTGTTCACATTGGTTATACATTTTTGTATAGTATAACTATATATTTATTAATAAATATTTGGATTTATTCATGGTCGGTTTTCTTATTTTCCTCTTTAAAATAAAACTTTATCACTGAAGATCAGTTTAGCTGAGTCGTTTAGCCGAAAATATAATTTCTGGATATTCTCAACATTTTCTCCCGCCTGGAACAATTGCTTTATGCTAATTAAACCTATTAAAGGCACTTTCTCTCGACCCACGTGTCGTATGTCTCATGTATCGACTTACTCTGCGTGGACTTCAGTTTTCACGAGTTCACGTCAATGGCCGGATAATCTCGCGCGCGCCTTATCGACTGCTCATTGTTTAGTATGCTGTTTAGAATTGACGGGAATTATTAAACAGTAAGCTTATCAAATTTCTCGGAAATAAAACGACTGATTTTGACATGTTGGTCAATAAAACTGTACTTTTGACTCAAACACTCCTCTATAAACGTGACTAGAGCACGAATGAACTCAAGTTTGTGTTTTATTAATGCTGCAATGGAGTGTTTTTGTCATGAATGTAATGGGGCACTGGATAGACATCCTACATGTTTTTGTCAAAGTTAAATTATTTATTTCGTTCAAATTAAATACTGTGTTGTAAAAACGAAAATAATGCAATATAAAAAGAAGGCAAACTATTTTTCACTTTTCACAAAACAAACCAACAAAAAACCTTGTAAATTTATGAATATACATGTTATTTAAATTTTATTTCGTGTTTGGTGGTTTTATTTTGTTATACATCATTTTTCACAATAAGGGTTCCCATTTTTTTAACATTGATATATTATAAACTTTTACATGCACACGTTTTTGCTCCGTAAGCAAATTAAAATTGCAACTTGTACGTATATATGTACGTATACCAATGTATACAGGCAGCCATACACGTTAGTTGCTCAACCTCCCTAATACCCTCCTTTCACCAAGAACTTACCAAATGGCTCTTGGAAAAGCAAGTTTGTTCTGGTTGATACACATCTTTTCGTTCGACAGAGACATTCGTATTGCATGGCCTTTCGGTTTTTACCCAATGGCATGCCTTATTGGTAAATGATCGACCTCTAGCGGCTTCGAGGGAATAGAAAGGAACTTTGGGAGGTGAGTCACTGTCTAATTACCAAGTTACAAATTGAAGCCTGGTACCAGTCCAAATACTATCTAGTTACTAAGTTACAAATTGAACCGAGGTATCAATCTTATAATAATCTAGTTACCAAGTTATAAATTGGAGCAAGGTACCAGTCTAATAATACTCTAGTTACCAAGTTACAAATTGTAGCGAGGTACTAGTCTAATAATATTCTAGTTACCAAGTTATAAATTGGAGAGAGGTTCCAGTCTAATAATGATCTAGTTACAAAGTTACACATTGGAGCTTGGTACCAGTCTAATAAACATCTAGTTACCAAGTTACACATTGGAGCGTGGTACCAGTCTAATAACTATCTAGTTACCAAGTTACAAATTGGAGTGAGGTATCAGTCTATTAATTATCTAGTTGATACTAAATTACTAATATACATGTATGTGAAACAAGCTTTTCCAACTTATATTTATCACACTCGACACCTCATTCCTGAAGTTATCCATCGCCACGAGGGTATGAGAGAAGAGAAGCCATTTTCCCTTTTATGCTGAGCGTCTAGCACAGGAATTACCTAGTTACCAAGTTACAAATTGGGACGAGGTACCAGTCTCATAGTGTTCATGTCTTTTAAGAAGTTCATTACAGAAGAACGCCCGCAAGCGCCACTACCGATGTCACTTCCGGTGTCTAATTGATAGATTTGCTGTCCTTTACCAACTCCAGGAAACAGCATCTTTGCATGGTAATGAGCTGTCAGTCATTGTGTCAGATTGACTGCTCCAGTACCTTGTGTAGCGTATATTTGTTGGTGATTGTTTGTCTGGTCACACTGGGCATATTTTCAATGAGCTCATTTAGCTAGTATTACTTCATTGTACATAAATAACGATGGCCGAGCATACTGAGCTAGTCTTCATTTGCCAGTCAGATTTCCGCTGAACTATGGCAGGCATACGAGTACCTCTACCCATATTTGAACCTGGGTCGCCAGATAAGACGACAAGCGCACTAACCATTGAGTTACAGAGCTATGTCATGGTTATAGTTTGAACCTTCTAGTATCCTAAGGGCCATCAGTAACCTTTTCCTACCTTCAGTCCCGAGATTTTGTTCCATACTATTTACTGATAATCTCGCCTATCCGTACGGTACAAACCCTGCGAAAGTAATAGGAGGAGGCGCAGAGCTTAACAAACAACTCGTTAGTCACCGGAAATGACAATATTAAAGATGACAAATGTGCGCCAAACAAACTCATTTTTTTAACAAAGCACGTTACTTTAGGGTATCGCCTCAACCCCTTCATCTAGCTTTATTATCCTTCTGAGGGAAGATGAAATATGGCACATATTTCAAAATGCACTGGAACTGACCCCGACTGGTACTTTCTGTTTTGGCTATAAACTACGTTCAAAACCTTCTTAAAAAGGGGGATTAAAGTAACCCCAACTACTCGTGCAGTCCTTGATCTCGTGCTATCCTTTGGTGTGGGATGCATGGTGTGTCATATCTAAATTTGGGTAATTTTGTTGTAAACTACGGAAGCCTGAAAGTGCCATTCCGTCCTAATTAGTACGCTAATTACCTTTAGTTGAATTTATTTTTATTGCAATAATTATTGTACACATGCAAGGGGAAGTAACTGTTTTGAACGACTAGCTTCTTGCATGTCGTTCTGTGACTTTGGGTTCATAAAAAATGGCTGCGGTAACAGACCAATGCTGTGATCCAAGAAATCGTTAAATACAAATTATGAAGGTCTCATGGAATACTTGGTTGAATATTTTAAGTGTTCGCCGAACGCTACTTGGTATTATATGTAGTGTTCACCGAACGCTTGATACAAGTGCGTGTTTGTTTGTTCATGTCAACACCAATTAACATTAATTGTAACAGGATCTAACATAAAGCAGATTCGTTAACAAGAGGACTCTACAAATCCACGTCACTTTCTTTATGTCATTATTTTGTATTATTAGGAATAACTATTAAGAATAGTTTTGAACGATTACTTAAAGAAATCAGTAGCACTCGTTCTCAAATGTTTTGAAATGATTTCACAAATAACGATATTTCTGACGACGCAACAAAGACTCTCGTTCTGTCTTGATATTTAACACTGGAGCAATGTTATCAATAAATATAAGGGCTATTCGGAAAGTGTTGAGACATTGGATAATAACCAATCATAAAGCGTTCTTTAATTCGTACACGTTTATGGCCTGTTCAAAGTAGTTGAAGGTACCTCTATTCAAGATGGACTGTACAAAATCTGAACATAAATGGTCGCAAAATGAGGTAAAAATGTCTATAGCGCTCTTCCAGAAGAAAACATTTTGATTCTTTTGAAAGGATTGTTACTTAAGAGTACCATCACGGTACATACATTTTAATTAGAGTGCATTTTAGAGACTTTGTTGAGTACCAAAACAAACACTTTAGTGCATTATACACACAAAAAACTGAACAATTATTTTGAGTATCATACATACATCTTTTAAAAGCCGTTAGACTATTTTCAGTATCATTCATACACTTTAAACTGAGAACTAAATTGTAAGTGCCATACATTTTCTTTTCATATTATAGCCTTAAACATCAATAGTTATTGCAATTGGTGAAGAATTATCAATACTTAGAGAAAAGTTTTTTTCAGGATTGTTTCAAACATTCAGACCCGTCGCTATGGATACGGGAAGGAAGTTCAAGGAACGAAAAAAATCAATTTCAAATATAGGGTCGATCTTCAGAACTAAAACATTTTAAACAAAATATAAGAGTATGCGTGGCCAAATTATTTTGGTGCTCTCAGAGAATTAATGTTAAGGGCATGCTTAGATAACCTGTACTGATTAAACGGTAAAGACGGTGAGTATCTATGGAACGCCATTGCCGCCTTCGTATGACTACCGTCGATGTGTACAGTACATTCTTCAGTACGTTCTGTCCAACCTTATTTACATTATATACATCCGTCGGTATATGCAGTAGTTACAACATTTTGTGCAGTAGTTACATCATTTCATGCAGTACTTTCAGCATTTCGTGCAGTAGTTACAGCTATACTTACTGGACGTACTGATGGAAGTACTGCACACATCGACAATAGTCATATGAAGGCAGCAATGGCGTTCCATAAGTATCTACATAATACATCACCTACTAGGGAATAATGTACCAGTCAATCCCAGATAGTTCTCTATGTAGCTTAATTGTCTCCAAAACAATATTGGTATACTAATATATAACAGGGCAGGAAAGTACTGAGTAACGGAGAACTCCAGAAACTAGATCAACGTAGTGTGACGTACAGGGTGACCCAAAAATATGTCACATGCATCTTTTAATAATAGAACTGGTCATTTGATATACGGGTTTAATTCGTGTGCACATTTATGATACCTAAACAAGTCTGAAGGAAAAGTGGGTCGAAAAAAAGTGGAAAATGTTTGCGTGAAGAGCTACAAACGACCTCAAACATAATCGCATAAAATATCTCAATTATAAGTTTTTTGCGTGTCAAAAAGTGTAACTTTATCCCTGTTTTTTTTCAAATTATTGCAATTACTTCCATTGTATATGTTATTACACTGTCTTGATGCGAGTTATTTATATTCAACTACAGGTTTAGCGAAATTGATAATGATGGAGCATAATTTCAAACTTCCAAATATAGAGGAAAACGAACATGCTGTAGACATCATATGACGTCATTATTGTGACTCACTTCTGTTATATGTATATATATCTTTTACTACAACCAATTACATACACGATGACATTTACATTTCTTAACTTTCCATCATAACCAAAATCGAACATACAGTAAAATGGCAATATTTAGACCACCATTGGGACCGTTAAAACTGGTCTCAATATTGATTTGGTCTTAATATTGAGGTTGAATTATGGGTAAATCAGTGAAAATAGACCTGGAAATTGTATTCTTAATTTTAAGATAGTCTTCTCATATTAAAGTGATTTTTAATGATGTTTTACCTAACAGTATAGTATCTTAACATGTTACGTAGGATTCTAGCTGGGACATTTTTTGGATCACCCTGTACATTTGTTCACAAAGTATACAACCAATCGTGAAAGCTCGGCAATTGCCGGTAAATATATTGCAATGGATAAAGACCGAAGTGATCAGGATCAGTATACGACATGACAAAAATATCAATGATGCGAGATTTCTTCACGTATTATCGCCGTAACGTCTTGTTTGTACAATATATCAGACAACGCCCATTATTTCATACGATAGGCTAGCATTATCCGTAGTTTGCAACCATTAAGGGCACAATCTTGGCGCGATCATGAACACTATACACCGAATAATTGATATAATTAGCTTGTTTTATGGCAAATGTCGTTCTGTCTTTTACTGTATGCCACGAAACACGAAGGTTCGCTGTGTTAGATAGATCTTACAGCTACAGACGATTTTAAGCAAGCAAATACATACATTCATTTCCATGTATTATAGGGTATTATGTTTCGCTTACATTCCATACGAGTTCTTACAGGAAACTAGTAGCGCTAAATGTATCAAACATAATGCAGTGCATTGGCAATTTACAATAGTATATTTTATATGAACATATTAGACCTTTAGATTGCTAGATTCGTATTTTATTTTACTTTTGTCCGCATATTTTGACCGATTTCCTACTGTATGATATCCTTATATACTATTATTAATGTTGTTAAGTATCCTTGAGCTATTTTTAAAATATTACAATCGATACAACTTCTATTTTACAAGTTATTTTGTGAACATGTATACATTGTATATGTTATTTGGGCCGGTGGCATCTATTTACGTAAAACAAACTTGTAAACATGTAAACAGTTTTTAGTCTCAACTATAATTTCTTTTACTGATATGAAATTGTTCAACAAATTCTAAGTTCATATGATGCGAACTTTATGTTGTACTTTAGTCCGTTGAACGGAAGACAAATATACACTTTTTCCTAAACCAACCAATGATTTTCAAAAGAACTGAAGGATTTGTTCCAAACATGCAAATTGCGACTAAACATGCAATACACAAGTATTTGATCCAAACAAACAAACATATTCGTTTTAAACATAGGGTGTTTAAAAACAGAGAATTATTTGAGTGGTCTAATAACTTTCCATAGTTGATCAAACGGAATGGAGTTATTAGGTTCATTACTTACGTACTTGGAACAAAATTGTTTCTGACGCTTTTGTCTTTTGTCATAGCAAAGTGTTCAGATTGTAAGTTAGCGAAATACGTAAACATCGCACCAAGAGAAATTATTCCAAAACTAGAAGAAGTTTTTTTTCTAAAAAAAACGTTATTTAAAAATACCTTCAAGTTTTTTTTCTAAAAAAACGTTATTTAAAAATACCTTCAGGTTTTTAGTGCTGCAGACATTCCATTTATTTCATTTTATTACTATTCTTTTTAACCAATAGAGAACGCGATTTAGTTCAGCTTACATTCAGTTTATGTGAGCTAGGTCGTTCAGCTGTTGCGCTCGGCTTGTTGAGGCTAGGTCATTCAGCTATGACACAAAACTTGTTGAAACTAGGTCATCCGGTTGAAGTTTTCAGCTTCATTATTTCTGAAACTATGCCATTCAGCTTTTTGACAGCTGGGACTTAGGCGGATCATTTCCTCGTTCGGATGTGTATTTGGCATTGGTCCTTGTATGTTTTTTATGTTTTCTGTGCTCGACTGGTTAAGTTGAGTGCTGCTTTCCCTGCCCAAATTAATATCCTTTTTTAGAGTCATGTAGAAATATGTCAGCAGTCGAGTGACTGGAATTGACATAACTGATTTTATATCATTATTGTATTGAACCTCAGATAATCAACACTCGGACTCAAACCAACATGCCCTATGACGACTTATGGTATCTTCTTTCTTAAATAGAAGGTACATGACACAATGCATGCTTTCTCTATCCGATTTTACATTTTCTTGTTATACGAGTTAAGATAATTAATACCGAGTCAAATTTTATAAAACTTTATTCTACAAGCACATGCATTTAAAACACTACAAAGTATAACCATTAAAAGGGTTAACAGATTGTTACAGCGAAACATGACATGCCATTCCAAAGTATATGGTACGAGGGTTGTTCAATGTATTCGTTGACTAGGTTCATTTTTGAAATACCAAAATGCATAGAGACACATTAAGCTATGGACTTTCAGAACATGTACTTAAAATATGGCATTATGATAGATTATACAAAAAAATATAGCTAAAATAAATCGTTAAAAGTTAAAACGATAGATTGAGAATACATGTCTATTGAATTATCGTCGTTTATATACTTCATATGTAAAAATAAACATCGCCAAAGTGATATTTAGCTTCCCATTTATTTAACTGGTCGTAAGGAGATAAATTATCTGTGTCGTGGGAATCCCCTTGTCGACACTATAGAGTCTTCATTCTGTCAACGTGAGTAGATTTGTAAAGCCTCAGAATGGATATTTTAAGGTTGCTAGTTAGATTTTTGTCATATATCCAGACGAAAGCCAAGAGTCTACTCGCATGTCTACTGATATTATCTATACATTATCAATTACAGACTCTAACCGACTGGAAAAAATCTCCCAAACTGTGCGAGAACCCGTCACTAGCAGCAGACGGGGTTTATACTGTGAGAGAGATATTGTTGTTGTGTTTAGAATGAGATAAGTAACAGTCAAAAATACAGTTCGTTTATTTAGGTATGTGACTCGTATACATGTACAAACAATGTAATACCATAACCTAGTATTTTTTATTCTTTGAACATTTAAAATGGATAAAAAGGCTGTGAAAACCAATACATTTCCACAAAGACACATACTCACACATTTAATTAATTAGAGAAATTACAATGTTATATAAACAGATGACTAACCTAAATATAAGAGTTAAACATCTATATATTCGAAGTCTTTTAAAACCTCATTTCATGAAAATGAAAATTCATTTTTACCAAAATTTGATACACAGACACAAGCGTAAAATTTAACCTAACATTTGTTTAAGTAGTCTCGATAACTGTAATTTCGTGATCATTAATATCTCGATCTATAAATCGATCGTGAACTTTTATAGAATTTGGACATGAAATTATTATTCATCAAATGTTGATTGATGAAGTTTTTCAAGTTAATCAAGGATTATAAAATTCATACTGCAATGTACTTCTAAAATTTAATCCGATTACTGGTCACCTCAACTAACTCATTGATTGACATTTTGGGACCGGTCAGCTCATTTTTCAGGAATGTTTTCTTTTGTTCTCGGACGGCTTAAAATGTCTCTGTGGAAGCTATATTGGCTCGCATAAATCCGTTCAATTATTTTATACAAATGATCAGGGAGTCTGAGACAGTCATATCGTGGCTCGTGGTCAAAGCAATTAAAACAATGTTTTTGTTTAGGCTAATGTACAACATTGTTATTATCGTCAGGACACCCGTCGCTAAATCGTGTCCAGCTAGCGATTTACTTAATAACACCGTCTGTCATGTAAAATGTAGCACTCCCATAATCAATCGGAAAGAGTCTCAGCTATTATATTATTAAATACGTCCGACGTACGGCGGAATTAGCCGAACTTTGTCGATCGATATCATTGACGGGTCAGTGCGTATCAATAGACCAACCATGGACTCCCAGACTAACCAATATCATACGCCAACATTAATATCAATGGTCAGTAAGGTTGGTCAACAAAGCAACAATTTGGTGCTAATTACAATAATCGATCGATGACCACAGTAAGCCGCTAGGGTCACATGCGTGCGGGTAATTGGTCTCTTAATTTAATTTACTAAGTTTTCTAAAAAATGACTAATGCTTCGCGTGCAAATCAGATTTTGGATCAAATTCAGTGAGCAGTACAAGGCATCATTTATGGCAAAACATTCTATCTTATCGTTTATTTAAACTTATTCCCAGCGGAGCTATTGGCGGTGTCAAAGGAACCGCGGTCGGATTCCTCACTGTGACTTACAATATGCTAGAATAAAATTGTAATACATGTAATGTTAAAGGGGCATGCCCAGAAACTGGAGTGTCTTGGTTTGCATACAACAACATTGCTTTTATCACTTGTAAAACCAACTATTACCGAAAAGTCAAGGAAGAATTTGACTTAAAAATTTACTCTATAACGCGCTATGATATTTTGTCAGCCTTTTATTGACGACAACGGTATTTAATTATTCTTGAAATATTTTTTTTTTAAAACTAGCGGGATATCACGTAACCTTTTTTATAGGGTTTTCATTATTTGACTTAGGTATTAAAATGATACCAATTTGATTGCTTTTCGAGACACTTCAGTTCCAGGGCATGCCCTTTAAACTGGAAAATGATCAACAAAAAATATTGATTTTACGAATGAAGACCCAGCACAATTCAACCAGCGAAATTAACGTATACAGTATACGTATGTGTAATAATGGAATGTCATTCATACAATTATAAATCGATTTGCACGTGAATCAGTAGTCAGACACAGTGGTTTGTGTTTAAATAGTTTAGTGACGTGGTACATGTATAATGCTTCCTTCGATCTTAGACGAGACAAAGGAGAGTGCAATAACATCCGTACATGAAATTGATAATATTATACAATACACTCAGTCCTTTGAAAATCAAGACACACCCCATCAACTATGATTGCATTTAGTCCCACCTCTCCATTTAACATCGATATAAATTGTCGAAACTATTATACGACATACAGTCATCAATCGGTATTAACGTTCTATTTCGCAAGTTATTAATAACTTGTCCGTATTGACAAAGAACATTACCTGGCCAAACAAGCAATTGAACTCAGATTATTCTAGGGACAGTCTGATAGGCGCTTATATTACATTCGCGGAGTTCGCGGTCATTATAAATCCACGAAAGTGTATAGTCGCGAAAATGCCAAGTTCAAAATATCGTGAAATCTTGTATCGTTTCTAGTAATACATTTTTTATTTTGTATGTACAAACAACAGGGGTTTCATTTGACTTGGGAGTAGGGGTTTCACCCTTGAAATTTCCTAAAAGCCCCATTTTGACCCTCAAGATGTGGTTATAAGGGTCATTTTCTCTGAAAAGCATGGGTATTTTGCCTATAAAATGGTAAAGTTCAATCAAAAGTATCAAAATGACCCTTCCGATTTAGAAACAAGTTGCACCCCTGTTAACAATTGAAAACTGATACTTCAATGGGAAGTGTTCACATTGGTTATATAGTATAACTATATATTTATAAATAAATATTTGGATTTATCCATGGTCGGTTTTCCTATTTTCCTCTTTAAAATAACACTTTATCACTGAATATCAGTATAGCTGAGTCGTTTAGCCCAAAATATAATTTCTGTGTATTCTCAACTTTTTCTCCCGCCTGGAACAATTGCTTTATGCTAATTAAACCTATTAAAGGCAATTTTCTCGACCCACGTGTCGTATGTCTCGTGTATCGACTTACTCTGCGTGGACTTCAGTTTTCACGACTTCACGTCAATGGCCGGATAATCTCGCGCGCGCCTTATCGACTCATTGTTTAGTATGCTGTTTAGAAGTGACGGGAATTATTAAACAGTAAGCTTATCATATTTCTCGGAAATAAAACGACTGATTTTGACATGTTGGTCAATAAAACTGTACTTTTGACTCAAACACTTCTCTATAAACGTGACTAGAGCACGAATGAACTCAAGTTTGTGTTTTATTAATGCTGCAATTAATTGTTTTTGTCATGAATGTAATGGGGCACTGGATAGACATCCTGCATGTTTTTGTCAAAGTTAAATTGTTTATTTCGTTCAAATTAAATTCTGTTTTGTAAAAACGAAAATAATGTAATATAAAAAGAAGACAAACTCCAATTATTTTTCACTTTTCACAAAACAAACCAACAAAAAAAACTTGTAAATTATTGAATATACATGTTCTTTAAATTTTATTTTCGTGTCTGGTGGTTTTATTTTGATATATATCACTTTTCACAATAAGTGTTCCTTTTTTTATTAAGGATATATATGAATCTTTTACACTCACATTGTTTTTGTTTCATAGCAAATAAAATTGCATCTTGTACGTATAAATGTACGAATATCAACGCGTACAGGTAGAAAAAACACGTTAGTTGATCAACCTCCCGTATTTCCTCCTTACGTAAAGACGTTACCAAAGGCTCTCGGAAAAGCAAGCTTGGTCTGGCTGAGACAGTCTTGGTGCATGGCCATTCGGTTTTATCCCTGTCTAATTGGCATTACAAATGATTGACCTCCGGCTTCGAGGGAAGAGAAAGAAAGTTTGGGAGGTGCAAGGAATCCGGGTACTGATGGGTTAGCACTTTCAACAAGTACATTCCAGTGTGTCTCCATTGAAAACAGACGTTTCGTGTTTTTTACAGATATGTACATATATAAATAAATACATAAATAACATTATGTTTCAAACTGCCGAAAACTGGGAAACAATCCTACGTAATGAGATTATGTAGAACAACAGATACACATGGTCTATACACTGCCATTCGTCATCTCATGTCGGCACAGTCATGGTAAATGTCATCGTAGAATCTAGTCTAACATTTCACGCAGATGAAATGATATTTACAGAGTAGTGCATCAACGATTATGTTATACATTTATACTTTGTAGTACAATTCGATATCATGATGGAGTGAGACGGAAATATGAGTAAGTTTCGTAGTTTCTTATTTTTTTCAGGGATTAGGTTTCGTCCTATAGAGTGTCAAAATAATTTAAGGATTGACAGTATGTTGTGGGTGGTTCTAAAAAACTAATTTGTAACTTTAGCATTATTATATGGAGTTATAATCTTGTAGTGCAGTCTCCCAGGATAGAACTTGATTATTGTCCTATTATACTGAAAGGTAATAATCCATGAGCTGGACGCCTATCGGACATGTGTCCGCTTAGCCGACTTCACAATACTTGTATTACTGACCATTGAGTCGAAAGTAGTAAGACAGGACCCACAACACGGTGCCGCTGGCAGCCGCGTCACATTGACGTTTGATCCTTTCGGCCTGCATTGATACACATGCTGGGTGAGGTGGGTTTTGTAGACGGTAGCAAGTTTGAACGACATTTAGAGACTAATCATGAACATAAATGTTCCTTAAAACCTAGTACGTAAACCCGAACGAACGAACGGAAAACTACAAAACATGACTAACCATGCACTACCCTATTGTACATTGAAGTGTGTCTTTATTTTGAATTGAGAAGTTCGATGTTATACTATAATATAATAACTTATATCCACTTCATTGATTAATGTTTTTTTGAAATAATGTACATGTTGTTTAGGCAACAAACCATCATTACAGATGTTACGTTTGTCTAGCACACATCAATCATATCACGTGACGTCATTCATCATACCAGTCACGTGATCAAAATTGTCCAATCCTAAATTAAAACATATAAGGTAAAGTCAGAAATTTTCACGGAGGGATGAATTATTGCTATAGTCGGGAATTCGAAAAGAGCACACAAACGTTGTAATCCTTAACTTAAGGACGTTTGATAGGGTTATTGTTCTTTTTAAATGATACCAAAAAATAGGCACAATTATTTTATATATACTGAAGCAATATGTAAAATAAGAAAGGTATATCGCGGTACTATTGAAGGGGTCATGGGCCCTTTTGCAACATCACTTTTCAAGAAGTGACCAACATTTCTGATATTTCGCAATGTATTCATTTGTGCATTAAAATCGATATATTTTCTTGTTAAAATTATTTCCATGGGTTCGTATGAACAAACACATATTTTTCAAACATTCCTATACACTTTTGGTATTGATAAGAAAATTAAAAAAAAAAGATTTGTCAAAATATCCGAAAAATGACTGCTCAAAAAGAAAAAATATATACAAAATCGGCCGTCGCTCAAAAACGACCTCTATGACCAATATAATTTTTATTGCTAATTTTGTTGATAAAAGTGTACTCAATCAAAATATTAAATAAAAAAGATAGGTCACGCGACTACTTTTTGCGCTATGACGTCATTATTGTCCCCCTATATCATAAAAACCTTAGTGAAATTGCGTAAAAACGACGCAATATCTGCGCGTAAAAAATATTCTAATACCAAAAGAGTACTCACATTTGCATATTATGTACTTGAAAGTATAGTATATATAAACGAAGAAGAAATTGTCGTGTAACAAGAATTATTTTAGCCGGAGTTACGTCGTAATTGCAATGGAAATTGCGGTATAATGGCGGTAAAATGGCGCAAAAAGGCCAAATAAATACATTTTGCACATCTGTTTTTCTCATAATTTCTAGTCTTGTCATAAATTATTCTTGGCTAAGGATGTTGATTAAAGGGTATTTTATCTAAAAATTAAAATAAAACAGGTTTTCACGCTACACTTTGTGCTATTATGACTGAATTATCTCCCCTTTTTTCCAATTTGTCTGTGACGTCGCATTCCATATAGCAAGGGGCACAGATGGGCCCTGAATCGCTCACTTGAATAATCTTCACAATTTTAGTCAATATATCATTAATTCATTCCCTGTATATCAGTAAAAGGGGATCTGTGAAGTCCCAGGCAATACAAACACTTGGTACAGGTAACCCAAGTAATAATTTCTAATTTCACAAAAAATGAATGAAAATGTAACCGCTATTTCACGCAGAGTGTGATCATATTATTTCCTCAGTGAAATTATATTTTTACCCCAAAATATCCATATTTATACTAACCCTAGATAGTATCACGACAAACATTCTGCCCAATGTTACGTGTATTACAGAGCTCTGTAAAATAATTGACTTGCACTAACCAGTGCTAGAACACAGAGTGCACTAAAGAATCTAGGAACTTTACTCCCCACTGATGTATGAGGATGGAATAAGGCGTTTAAGACTATATATTGTCCCTCATTCTATTCAGTGTCCATCGCATTATTTCTTAGATCTATAGATGAGTTAACTATAAGTAAACATATAAGACAACGATAAATATCATGAGTGTAGAAGTTACTCAGTTCCATCTCTGGGGACACTAGATAAGAGTAAATTCAACGGAGTATGATTTAGTAAACAAACGAATTACACACAGTCATGAAAATGTGATACATTAAACTCCTAATGAAGATCAAATGTGCCGCATTAGGTCCGGTCGTTTCGATAGCAACATGTTCAAGACAAAATTTACTATTCATATACTAGTATAAGTGAATACAACGTTATGTTCTAATGCAGGAGTGGTGGCCTCGAGAAAATAGGGCTCGTGTTTTGTGATAGAGAGGTCCCGGGTTCGATACCCGCCTTAGCCGCTGCCCAATTTCTCTGTGCAGGAAATACTTAGAATGGTCTCAAATTGTCCAATACTATCACGAATTAATACACATATTCAGGGCTGATATTCACAAAGCATCTTAAGGAAAAACTAAATATTTGGACTTAAGTTAAAACATTGAGCTGCACAAATTTCCCAATAAATAAAGAATAACCCATGTTGTCTTTGTGATAATTGTAGCTCTGAACATAATGCTTCTAAACTATGTAAAACATTGATACTCTTGATTTTCCCGTATAGCTGATGCACTTGAGGAAATTTTAAGATTTTAAGAAAAGTCTACATTTCCCTCAAGATGATTTGTGAATACCAGGCCAGGACCAATCATTAGCAAACATTAAGATGACAAGAACGTGATCTATTCCTCTGTCACAGATTCTGTGCTAACTAATTAGGACTACACGAAAGCATTCTATGACTATAGTATGATCGAGAAAACGGGAAAAACAAGCACTTATAAAACCACCATAATTTAATTAGGAGCAGCAATAATCCACACACCACCTGTTTTTGAGTGTTTTATGTGTTAGCTTGAGAGGCGATTATTTGTTTGTTGGAGATTCCTTGCTGGTAATATTGTTCTTATTCGTTTGTTCACGCATGGTGATATCAAGGATATTCAAATATCACGCTTGTGTATCAAAATGAAATGTTTTGGATTGGTAATGTAATAAATTAATCAATTTTTAAGAATAACAAAACTCCGCCATATCGCATGCATGCAGTTAGTTTATGAATTTGCCTGATTACTCAGATTTGTTTCACGGTTAATATCAATTTGTACAATGGTTTGTTGCCTTTCAAATTAAGGCATTGTATTAAAAAGGAACTTCCTGATCATAACAACGACGTAACTTAAAATACGCGGACACTTTACGTTCAGTTTAAATTGGAGGTAGACCTAAATTTAATTTTACAATGATACTAAAGTAGCTTACAGATCTTAATAACGAGTTGCCCATTTTTGTGTAGATATATTAACAATTGCCAAGAAATCGCATTTTCATAAAAGTCGGCCTATAATACATGTACATGTATACGTCGTTTCTGTATGGCTTCGAAATGTCTCTGCTCGTACAGTCCACAGATAACTGTATCACTGTTCAAGAGTAAAAAAAGTCTTTTATAAAATTTATGTTATCTTAGAAAGGTGCATTTGTACTGAAATGGTCAGATTTTCATGGTATCAAAAAATAAGAATTGGCTTTCAATATCCTCATAAAGTAATTACATTCATAGACAACATCGTTAGAACTACCTCCATGCAAAATCCCAACTAAATCGAATAACTAGTTAAAAAGTTACATCATGAAATGTATACCACGGTGTCCAGTCAGTCAATGCGGCGCATTCAATAGAAACGACAATGCTATTTTGCACAAGAAAACAAAGGTAATTTCACGCCCTATGGGTTTATTTTCTTATTTATGGACGGATATTTAAAATAATGATATCAAATTAAAGACGAAGCTTTTTAGTTTCTGATTATTTAAATATATTTAAAATAACACCAGTATTTATTAAATGTTTATTAAAAAATAAACTGCACCTCAGTGACTGTGTGGTCAATTTCCCGTGTTATAAACCTTTCTAAGATAATATCAAATTTAAAAAAAACATTTTGTTTGTTTACTCTTTATAAATGATACAGTTACCTGTGGTACAGTCCAGTACAATTCGAAGCCATTCTGGAACGACGGCAGCGACCAGCGACACACGCAAGCGACATGCACATAACGTACCGTCCGTATCCCCAAAATGGATTATTCAAGAACGACTCTCACCACTAATCACACACGGCATGGTTTCTTAAATTAGCATATAACCATAAATGGAGGTAATTGCAAATGATAACCACAGGCAAATTGTTTCAATTTATGGTTTCAAATTATCTGAGTGTATCCTAAAAAGAAAGGTTTTGCATCGGCCATATTTAGCCGCAACTGATATGACATTATAAGAACTGGTATCTGGGTTTGCTGTGACAACTGTAGAAAAACACGGTTCAAGTTTTCGTAACGTCATATACGTTGCGGCTAAACATGCCCGCTGCGCAACCTTCACTATATATAAGTTACACTCCGTTAATTTGAAACTCAGATAATTTGAAATCATGGTGATAACTACACTGACTGCAACTTTGGAAGATGTCATGAGTACTGTTAGTATTTTACTAGTACTAAGTCTTGCTGTAATGACTTGATTCACAACCGGATGTGTGAAGTAGAGCGTATGCTTAAAACCATCCTAAAGCTACTGTAAAATTAACGTAAACTTCAATATAACAACATAATATACTGCTTTAAGTCAAACTGTGTGTGGATATTTTACTGTATTGCCAACATGTTCACTTCAAACATATTCCCTTCAGACTATATCTCTCGCTGTAATGAGACATACAAGTACGCCAATCATTCATTCACGTTTTTGAAGAGGTATGTCTAAAATAAACGGACATCTGCGCTACTAGCGCTCTCAATGCTTAATTATGTTTGATGTTAAATCTTTATGTGTCTACTAAACCTAAGATGAAATGGAACAAATTCCGTCACCAGAACATTAAAATACGCCAAACGTACAAAACATATATTTACATTGTATTGAATCTAGTTTATTTCTCAATCGAATTTTATAAGTGCCAAGATGGGTGAATATAGCAGACCCAAAAGGTTACGAATATCTGTCACAGTCAGCCTAGGGCATCTAAATAAAACATTTCTGTAAAATTAACCATGTAAATACCATTTATAAAATCAGTTATTGAAACGAACGCATTTACCCCGAATAGGCTGCAGAAAACGCACAAAACAGCACTTGCACAAAATGCTTTAATGCCAACATATAGAATATTCATGTTTTTCCTAACGTAATCGCGATTCCACGATAATGCCACTCTCAGAAATCTGGATATTTCATACAGTGACACCAAGTTGTAGCAGAATACGTCTAAGACAATGATTATTCGCAACGTAAGTATCAGATCAACTTAATTATAAACTTATGATGCATTATCTCGAGTAATTTACGGCTGATAAACAGTACAGGCATCTATATTCATTATTGTTCTCGTTTATACTCATTACATTCACATAGTTACCAGGGAAGGCGACACACATCTACTATAACAATATACACAATAAAGTACACAGTACCGACGTTGTGGTTCCTATATCAGAGTTGGTTACCAGGACACAAACTAACTGCAGTAGATGATTCTGCATAAATTAAGATTTTACTCCGTATCATGGTCTTAATGTTATATCTATCTTACGTTCGAGCTCTTGAAAATTTACTGAAAAAAAATCAGAATAATGTTTCTGTTTGTAATGCCAATTTTGAATCCAGCCTTCCGTGGAAACTTACCCAAAGACACATGACAACTATATCAGGACAAACACTCGCATGAGCCACTGCTCAATTTCTCTGAGTAGGAAAAACAAAGAATGGCCTCAAATTGTCCAATACTACACCAATTAATACACATGTCCAGGAAACTGGCACTCGACCAGACAAACAATTTTAATTAACAGCCGTGGCCTATAATATATATTTATAAATATAGATTATAGGCCACGACAACTTATATAATTGTTTCTCTTGTCGAGTGCCAGCGGTCCAGGACCAATCATTAGCAAACATTATGATGACAAGAACATGATCTATTACTCTGTCACAGATTCTATGCTAACTAATTAGGACTACATGAAAGCGCTTATGACTATAGTATGATCGAAAAAACGGGAAAAACAAGCACTTATAAAAACCACCAAAATTTAATTGGGAGCAGCAATAATCCACACACCACCTGTTTTTGAGTGTTTTATGTGTTAACTTGAAAGGCGATTATTTGTTTGTTGGAGACTTGATTGCTTGCTGGTAATATTCTCCTTATTCGTTTGTTCACGCGCGGTGATATCAAGGATAATCAAATATCACGCTTGTGTATGAAAATGAGTTGTTCTGGATTGGTAATGTAATAAATTAATCAATTTTTAAGAAAAACAAAACTCCGCCATATCGCATGCATGCAGTTAATTTATGAATTTGCCTGATTACTCAGATTTGTTTCACGGTTAATATCAATTTGTACAATGGTGTGTTGCTTTTGAAAAAAGGCATTGTATTAAATAGGAACTTACTTATAATAACAACGACGTCACTTAAAATACGCGGGCACTTTACGTTCAGTTTAAATTGGAGGTAGGCCTCACTTTAATTTTACAATGATACTAAAGTAGCTTACAGATCTTAATAACGAGTTGTCCATTTTGGTGTAGATATATTAACAATTGCCAAGAAATCGCATTTTCAAGTCGGCTTATAATACATGTATACGTCGTTTCTGTATGGCTTCGAATTGCATCTGCTCGTACAGTCCACAGGTAACTGTATTATTGATCAAGAGTAAAAAAAATCTTTTATAAAATTTATGTTATCTTAGAAAGGTGCATTTGTACTAAAGTGGTCAGATTGTCATGGTATCAAAAAACAAGAATTGGCTTTCAATATCTTCATAAAGTAATTACATTCATAGACAACATCGTTAGAACTACCTCCATGCAAAATCCCATCTAAATTAAATAACTAGTTAAAAGGTTACATCATGAAATGTATACCACGGTGTCCAGTCAGTCAATGCGGTGCATTCAATAGAAACGACAATGCTATTTTGAACAAGAAAACAAAGGTAATTTTACGCACTATGGGTTTATTTTCTTATTTATGGACGGATATTTTAAATAATGATATCAAATTAAAGACGAAGCTTTTTAGTTTCTGATTATTTAAATATATTTAAAATTACACAAAGCAGTATTTATTAAATGTTTATTAAAAACAAACTGCACCTCAGTGACTGTGTGGTCAATGTCCCGTGTTATAAACCTTTCTAAGATAATATCAAATTAAAAAAACAACATTTTGTTTGTTTACTCTTTATAAATAATACAGTTACCCTGTGGTACAGTCCAGTACAATTCGAAGACATACTGAAACGACGGCAGCGACTAGCGACACACGCAAGCGACATGCACAGAAGGTACCGCCCGTGTCCCCAAAATGGATTATTCAAGAACGACTCTCACCACTTATCACACACGGCATGGTTTCTTAAATTAGCATATAACCATAAATGGAGGTAATTGCAAATGATGACCATAGGCAAATGGTTTCAATTTATGGTTTCAAATTATCTGAGTGTACCCTATAAAGAAAGGTTTTGCATCAGCCATATTTATCCGCAACTGATATGACATTATAAGAACTGGTATCCGTGTTTGCTGTGACAACTGTAGAAAAACTCGGTCCAAGCTTTCGTAACGTAGCTTGCGCAACCTTCGCTATATATAGGGTACACTCCGTTAATTTGAAACTCAGATATTTTGAAACCATGGTGATAACTACACTGACTGAAACTTTGGAAGATGTCAGTACTGTTAGTATTTTACTAGTACTAAGTCTTGCTGTAATGACTTGTTTCACATCCGGATGTGTGAAGTACGGCGTATGCTTAAAACCATCCTAAAGCTACTGTAAAATTAATGTAAACTTAAACATGACAACCGAATATAATGCTTTTAGTCAAACTGTGTGTGGATATTTTACTCTATTGCCTACAAGCTCACTTCAAACATATTCCCATCAGACTATATCTCTCGCTGTAATGAGACATACAAGTACGCTCACATTTTTAGAGAGATATGTCTAAAATAAACGGACATCTGCGCTATTAGCGCTCAAAATGCTTAATTAGGTTTGATGTTAAATCTTTATGTGTCGACTTAAGCTGAAGTGAAGAGATAAATATAACAAATTCCGTCACCAGAACATTAAAATACGCCAAACGCACGCGGACTCTTTTTAGAGTGAAAATGTACAATACATATATTATACATTGTATTAAATCTAGTTTATTTCTCAATCGAAATTTTATAAGAGCCCAGATGGGTGAATATAGCAGAACCAAAAGGTTACGAATGCCAGTCACAATCAGCATCGGGCACCTAAATAAAACATTTCTGTATAATTAACCATGTAAATACCATAAATAAAATCAGTTATTGAAACGAACGCATTTACCCCGAATAGGCTACAGAAAACGCACACAGCAACACTTGCAAAATGCTATAATGCCAACATTTAGAATATTCATGTTTTCCTAACGTAATCGCGATTCCACGATAATGCCACTCTCAGAAATCTGGATATTTCATACAGTGACACCATGATGTAGCAGAATACGTCCAAGACAATGATTATTCGCAACGTAAGTATCAGATCAATAGAGGATATTACATGAGTGTCTTTTCATATTGAATTTATTAAACGAGTTGAATAAAATAATAAAATGCGAGGCTCTGCCGAGCATTTTATCGGTTTTATTCAACGAGTTTAATAAATCCAATGTAGAAAGTCACAAATGTAATGTTCTTTTTATCATATGTTAGCCATTTCTAGCCGAAACATAAAATAGTTACTTATTTTCACTATAATAAACGCGCAACTATGACGACGTCTCCTATACTTTGAGTGACGTCACGTCAAAACTTTATTACACTAGTGTATTATCAAAAATAAATAATGGCTTTATTACGCTGCCACGAGTCAAACATATGATAAACGTAATTATAAACTTATGATGCATTATCTCGGGTAATTTACGGCTGATAAACAGTACAAGCATCTATATTCATTATTGTTCTCGTTTATACTCATTACATTCACATAGTTACCAGGGAAGGCGACACAAATCTACTATAACAATATACACAATAAAGTACACAGTACCGACGTTGTGATTCCTATATCAGAGTTGGTTACCAGGACACAAACAAACACCAGTAGATGGTTCTGCATAAATTAAGATTTTACTCCGTATCATGGTCTTAATGTTATATCTATCTTAAGTTCGAGCTCTTGAAAATTTACTGAAAAAAAATCACAATAATGTTTCTGTTTGTAATGCCAATTTTGAATCCAGCCTTCCGTGGAAATTAACCCAAAGACACATGGTAACTATATCAGGACAGATACTCGCCTGAAGCCACTGCTCAATTTATAAACAAAGAATGGTCTCAAATTGTCCAATACTATCACCAATTAATACACATGTCAAGGCCACTGGCACTCGACCAGACAAACTGTTTAATACAGCCGTGGCCTATAATTTATATTTATAAATATAGATTATAGGCCACGGCAATTCATATAATTGTTTCTCGGGCCGAGTGCCAGTGGTCCAGGACCAATCGTTAGCAAACATTAAGATGACAAGAACATGATTTACTCCTCTGTCACAGATTCTGTGCTAACTAATTAGGACTACATGAAAGCATTCTCTGACTATAGTATGATCGAGAAATCGGGACAAACAAGCACTGATATAAACGGCCATCATTTAATAAGAAGCAGCAATAATCCACACACCACCTGTTTTTGAGTGTTTTATGTGTTAACTTGAGAGGCGATTATTTGCTTGTTGGAGACTTGATTCCTTTCTGGTAATATTCTCCTTATTCGTTTGTTCACGCACAGTGATATCAAGGCTATTCAAATATCACGCTTGTGTATGAAAATGAATTGTTTGAGATCGGTAATGTAATTAAATTAATCAATTTTTAAGAAAAACAACACTCCGCCATATCGCATGCATGCAGTTAGTTTATGAATTTGCCTGATTACTCAGATTTGTTTCACGGTTAATATCAATTTGTACAATGGTTAGTTGCTTTTGAAATAAAGACATTGCATTAAAAAGGAACTTCCTTATAATAACAACGACGTCACTTAAAATACGCGGACACTTTACGTTCAGTTTAAATTGAAGGTAGGCCTAACTTTAATATTACAATGATACTGAAGTGCCTTACAGATTCCGACATTTTTGTAACATTGGTTTTATCTTAATTACGAGTTGCCCATTTTTGTGTAGATATATGAATAATTGCAAAGAAATCGCATTTTCATAAAAGTCGGCTTGTAATACATGTTTACGTCTATTCTGTATGGCTTCGAATTGTCTCTGCTCGTACAGTCCTGTACAATTCGAAGCCATACCGAAACGACGGCAGCGACCAGCGACACACGCAAGCGACTTGAACAGAACGTACCGTCCGTGTGCCCAAAATGGATTATTTAAGAACGACTCTCACTACCAATCCAACACGGCATGGTTTCTTAAATAAGCATATAACCATAAACGGAGGTAATTGCAATTGATAACTATGGTTTCAATTTATGTTTTCAAATTATCTGAGTGTACCCTACAAAGAAAGGTTTTGCATCGGCCATGTTTAGCCGCAACGGATAGGACGTTGTATGAACTGTTATCCGTGTTTGCTGTGACCACTGTAAAAAACAGGGTTCAAGCTTTCGTAACGTCATATCCGTTGCGCTAAACATGGCCGCTGCGCAACGTTCATTATATAAAGGGTACACTAAGTCAATTTAAACTCAGATAATTTGAAACCATGGTGATAACTACACAGAATGAAAGTTTGGAAGATGTAAGTTCTGTTAATATTATACTAGTACACGATGTAATGACTTGTTTCACAACCGGATGTGTGAAGTACAGCGTATGCTTACAGCGTATGCTAAAAACCATCCTAAAGCTACGGTTAAATTAACGTAAACTCCAATACTACAACATAATATACTGCTTTAATTCAAACTGTGTGTAAATATATTTTACTGTATTGTCTACAAGCTCACTTCAAACATATTCCCATCAGACTATATCTCTCGCTGTAATGAGACTTACAAGTACGCCAATCATTCGCTCACGTTTTTAGAGAGATATGTCTAAAATAAACGAACATCTGCGCTACTTGCGCTCAAAATGCTTAATTAGGTTTGATGTTAAATCTTTATGTGTCGACTAAACCTGAAATGAAATGGAACAAATTCCGTCACAAGAACATTAAAATACGCGGACTCTTTTTAGAGTGAAAATGTACAATACATATATTATACATTGTATTGAATCTAGTTTATTTCTCAATCGAATTTTATAAGAGCCCAGATGGTTGAATATAGCAGAACCAAAAGGTTACGAATGCCAGTCTCAATCAGCCTCGGGCATCTAAATAAAACATTTCTGTAAAATTAACCATGTAAATACCATAAATAAAATCAGTTATTGAAACGAACGCATTTACCCCGAATAGGCTGCAAAACACGCACATAACAACACTTGCAAAAGGTTATATAATGCCAACATCTAGAATAGTCATGTTTTCCTAACGTAATCGCGATTCCACGATAATGCCACTCTCAGAAATCTGGATATTTCATACAGTGACACCAAGATGTAGCAGAATACGTCTTAGACAATGATTATTCGCAACGTAAGTATCAGATCAACTTAATTATAAACTTATGATGCATTATCTCGGGTAATTTACGGCTGATAAACAGTACAGGCATCTATATTCATTATTGTTCTCGTTTATACTCATTACATTCACATATTTATCAGGGAAGGCGACACACATCTACTATAACAATATACACAATAAAGTACACAGTACCGACGTTGTGATTCCTATATCAGAGTTGGTTACCAGGACACAAACAAACTCCAGTAGATGATTCTGCATGAATTAAGATTTTACTCCGTATCATGGTCTTAATGTAATATCTTTCTTAAGTTCGAGCTCTTGAAAATTTACTGAAAAAAAATCAGAATAATGTTTCTGTTTGTAATGCCAATTTTGAATCCAGCCTTCCGTGGAAACTAACCCAAAGACACATGATAACTATATCAGGACAGACACACGCCTGAGCCACTGCTCAATTTCTCTGAGTAGGAAGAACAAAGAATGGTTTCAAATTGTCCAATACTATCACCAATTAATACACAAGTCCAGGACACTGGCACTCGACCAGACAAACAATTTTAATTAATAGCCATGGCCTATAATTTATATTTATAAATATAGATTATAGGCCACGACAACTTATATAATTGTTTCTCTGGTCGAGTGCCAGTGGTCCAGGACCAATCATTAGCAAACATTAAGATGACAAGAACGTGATCTATTCCTCTGTCACAGATTCTGTGCTAACTAATTAGGACTACATGAAAGCATTATATGACTATAGTATGATCGAGAAAATGGGAAAAACAAGCACTTATAAAAACCGCCATCATTTAATTAGGACCAGCAATAATCCACACACCACCTGTTTTTGAGTGTTTTATGTGTTAACTTGAGAGGCGATTATTTGTTTGTTGGATACTTGATTCCTTGCTGGTAATATTGTTCTTATTCGTTTGTTCACGCACAGTGATATCAAGGCTATTCAAATATCACGCTTGTGTATGAAAATGAATTGTTTTGGATTGGTAATGTAATAAATTAATCAATTTTTAAGAAAAACAAAACTCCGCCATATCGCATGCATGCAGTTAATTTATGAATTTGCCTGATTACTCAGATTTGTTTCACGGTTAATATCAATTTGTACAATGGTTTGCTTCTTTTGAAAAAAGGCATTGTATTAAATAGAAATTTCCGGATCATAATAACGACGTCACCTAAAATACGCGGACACTTTACGTTCAGTTTAAATTGGAGGTAGGCATAACTTTAATTTAACAATGATACTGAAGTGGCTTACAGATTCCGACATTTTTTGTAACACTGGTTTTATCTTAATTACGAGTTGCCCATTTTTTGTTTAGAAATATGAATAATTGCCAAGAAATCGCATTTTCATAAAAGTCGGCTTGTAATACATGTATACGTCGTTTCTGTATGGCTTCGAATTGTCTCTGCTCGTACAGTCCTGTACATTCAGTCGAAGCCGTACTGAAACGACGACAGCGACCAGCGACACACGCAAGCGACTTGAATAGAACGTACCGTCCGTGTCCCCGAAATGGATTATTTAAGAACGACTCTCACTACCAATCCCACACGGCATGGTTTCTTAAATTAGCAAATAACCATAAATGGAGGTAATCGCAATTGATAACCATGATTTCAATTTATGTTTTCAAATTATCTGAGTGTACCCTAAAAAGAAAGGTTTTGCATCGGCCATGTTTTGCCGCAACGGATATGACGTTGTATGAACTGTTATCCGTGTTTGCTGTGACCACTGTTACACAGTAGAAAAACAGGGTCCAAGCTTTCGTAACGTCATATCCGTTGCGGATAGACATGGCCGCTGTGCAACCATCACTATATATAGGGTACGCTCCGTTAATTTGAAACTCAGATAATTTGAAACCACTGAATGAAACTTCGGAAGATGTCAGTACTGTTAATATTATACTAGTACACGATGTAATGACTTGTTTCACAACCGGATGTGTGAAGTACAGCGTATGCTTACAGCGTATGCTAAAAACCATCCTAAAGTTACTGTTAAATTAACGTAAACTCCAATACTACAACATAATATACTGCTTTAAGTGAAACTGTGTGTAAATATATTTTACTGTATTGTCTACAAGCTCACTTCAAACATATTCCCATCAGACTATATCTCTCGCTGTAATGAGACTTACAAGTACGCCAATCATTCGCTCACATTTTTAGAGAGATATGTCTAAAATAAACGGACATCTGCGCTACTAGCGTTCAAAATGCTTAATTAGGTTTGATGTTAAATCTTTATGTGTCGACTAAACCTGAGATGAAATGGAACAAATTCCGTCACCAGAACATTAAAATACGCCAAACGCACGCGGACTCTTTTTAGAGTGAAAATGTACAATACATATATTATACATTGTATTGAATCTAGTTTATTTCTCAATCGAATTTTATAAGAGCCCAGATGGTTGAATATAGCAGAACCAAAAGGTTACGAATGCCAGTCTCAATCAGCATCGGGCATCTAAATAAAACATTTCTGTAAAATTAACCATGTTATTACCATAAATAAAACCAGTTATTGAAACGAACGCATTTATCCCGAATAGGCTACAGAAAACGCGCACAACAACACTTGCAAAATGCTATAATGCCAACATCTAGAATATTCATGTTTTCCTAACGTAATCGCGATTCCACGATAATGCCACTCTCATAAATCTGGATATTTCATACAGTGACACCAAGTTGTAGCAGAATACGTCTAAGACAATGATTATTCGCAACGTAAGTATCAGATCAACTTAATTATAAACTTATGATGCATTATCTCGGGTAATTTACGGCTGATAAACAGTACAGGCATCTATATTCATTATTGTTCTCGTTTATACTCATTACATTCACATAGTTACCAGGGAAGGCGACACACATCTTCTATATAAGACAATACAGTACACATTACCGACGTTGTGATTGCTATATCAGAGTTGGTTACCAGGCCCAAATCTCTGAGTTGGTGACTAGGCCCCAATCTCCAAGTTAGTTACCAGGTCCCATCTCCGAGTTGGTTACCAGGCCCCAATCTCCGAGTTGGTAAGCAGACACAAATCTCCAGTAGATATCTCAGCACAAATTAAGATTTTGAGAAGTTTTTATGAAACTTAGTTTCGAGAGTGAATTGGAGTTTCTAAAAATAGATGCGTCATAGCTGTAACACTGGATACTCGTGCAACTTGCCTTATTGGCGACTCGTTGATAATTTTACTATAAAGTTTACGTTCATTCATTAACTAATATGTCACGTGATACGGGGCGTAAATAGTAACAGCCAATTTGACTGTTATGTTTTATTGCGGTAATAATACATGCACTGGTTTGCTCTATGCGTATATGGATTAATCCGCAGATCGTGTTGGAATGGCATATTGTAGAACGTGCTCTTCATATTACCATAATAAACGCCTTACTACAACGTACAAACATATTTGTGGTAAGCCTACAGATAATACACACATCGGAATGTTATGGTTCTAAAACCCAACACGGTTCGAAAGAGTTTGTTTGGTAAGGGGAGGTGGAGTGATCCACCGAGGACCTACCACAACCCAGTACATGACGTGCTTGAAACAAAATAATACATCAACACATCATTATTAATATATAATTTGTCATTATCGATCATTATCGATTACATGTTATTTCTCTTTTTGTTATTTGTGTTTGAACTGTTTTCCAATCAAACATCAAGCCTTTGTAATGTTATGGCTTATTTCATACGCTTGTGTATATATGAGCCGCGTCAAGCATAAAAGGTCATTATCGTAAATGACGTAATACCGAGAAATATGACGTCAAAGTCACATGATGACGTTTCAAAATGGCAGCGCCCTGATGTTCACATGCGTCAAGGGTAAACTAAACAATGGATACATTTGACGTAAGTTACAATTTAAATTTCATAATAAACTTCAAATATATAATTTAAACATGTAATTTACGAAGTAAAATCTTCCAATGTAGATTATTTCTGCCGAGAATTGTCGATTAAAACGGAGCATATTATCTATATTTAAAAGTGATAGTATACCAGAAATGGCACATACAATGTAATTGGAAAGTATTCTATCTTATTTTATTTTATTCTATTCTATTCAATCACTTGACTTTTAACCATATAAAATTCAACAGCTTGGATATGGGAGGATTATAACTTATTTAGTTGGGCATTGTGCCTTTTATGTTTTTATGTTTTCTGTGCTCGGCTTGTTCAGGTGGGCATTGTACCTTGTGTGTTTTTTTATGTTTTCTGTGCTCGTCTGGTTAAGCTGAGTGCTGCCTTCCCTGTCTGACTTAATATTATCTTTTAACCATATAAGTATGAGCATTCTCTAGAAAACAGGAAACGTCTATGTTAGGCCTACACTCTCAACGTGGGTGCCCTAGGAACACATCTACCTTGTTTGACAAGCTATTCTTATTTCGATTACGTAAATTGCTGTAAGGTAAACGGTTTGTTTTCGTAGTGTATAGACATTCAGATAGGAACGTATACTTAAACAAATCAGTAAATCACAGAATACGTGTGTATATATCTTCTAATGTAACTTATACGGGACCCATAAATTCTCTGCGAGAGGAAGAAATTTATTTGTATTTCTCAATGCGCGTGATTCAGCACCGCCTTAATTACCCCCATCTTGTTCTGCGTATGTCCTTGTTTATTTCGCACAAATTATTGCTCCGTTTTACCCTCCGTATTGGCACGTATGTCTAGCTTCCAAACCCGCGACACGTATTTTTATGGGAACGGGCTGACGCGGTGACAACTGAGAGGCATTTATCCCTTCCTTAAACCACGTAATTATTGCCTCGTCTGCAGCTAAAAGCCGTAATCACGGCACTTTCTGGACCGGCAAATATCTAAATAACTGTAATTTACGTGTTTTATGACAAATTCTATCGTCGTTCAGTGAATCTGATCCACTAGCGAGCTTCTACAACAAGACAAAGGACAGGACGGAAGTATCAGCATGCGATATCATACTCAGCTTTCGGTGAAATAGATTTGATTGTTAATATGTGTTATGATAATTGCAGTCGTAATACATATTCTGTTCTTCTGTGGTATTGTCAGAGACTACATGAGTAGTTCGCCGGAGATAACTCTAGACTTACCAAGAAACAAAACATAATATAAACACTGTACTGTCGACTTAGCGCTTGTT
The DNA here is from genome assembly GCA_947247005.1 of Spisula solida. Taxonomy (NCBI): domain Eukaryota; kingdom Metazoa; phylum Mollusca; class Bivalvia; order Venerida; family Mactridae; genus Spisula; species Spisula solida. The sequence continues at coordinate 22,947,115 of OX365951.1, forward strand.
ATCTGTGTAGATTTAAAAAATATATAATTAAAAGTGATTGAACAAAAATAAAAATCGAAAATGCATTAATTTTTCATTTTTACATATAACGGCATCACGTGTCGGGCGAATTTTTAGCCAAGCCGAATTTTGGTCAACCCTTATCCTTTAAAATTTGTGTGTAGTTATATTCGTACCTAGTGTACTTTTTCGGTACCTTGAAGATGTGAATATGGAATTGACAAAATGATTTGAATTTTATTTAATTTAAAAAAAATGTTGCTCATAAATTATTTATTATGTTTTTATGATTTTTAAAATGAATCCGTAAGATTATCAAACAGTCCAGTCTATAGAAAACATTTTGTGTCAAACAATTTGTGTGAACCCTGAAATAATGCTTTAAGGATGAATGCCACAGTTGTTTGTGAGCATATTTCTGCGCATATATATTATGAAAACATTGTTAAAATTCTGTTTGAACAGAGTTGTCCCCCTTGCTTACCAATAACTCAAAACTTAGCATGGGACCTATGTTTTAATTGTAATTTTTGTTTGTTATAATTAAAAGTTATAATACAGAAAATTGAGAAACCCCTGTTGGCAAAGACATTCACATTCGTCCTTAATAGTCATTTTCCTTGGAGTTATTGCCCTTGACTTACTGATTTTTTTGTCCCCTGACAATGATCAACTGGTAGAATTCATGAAACTTAAAATAAATATGTACACTCGTACTGTGATGATGCTCGTCAATGTCTTTTATTGCTTAATTTTACTGATTACCCATACGGCAGGGGATATTAATTAAAAAAAATTTGCTTTGGTTGTAGCAAATGAAAAGCAACTAATTTTCTCTTTTTACAATACCTACTCATTAATAACTTTATTAATTTATTATCTTTGGATGGATGAATGAATCACCTTTGTAGGCAATGCCTTAGTTCTTTTTTTTAAACAAAAGCTAGTATTCACCGGTGGAATATACAATGTATTTATAATTTTAATTATCGTCTCTGGTATTGTGGAGTGTTTCGACTTGTCAAAACTAACATAATTACAGTGCTCGCCGATAGCATACTGTTTCTCAGCACTGCTACCGAGCGCTTTTTTATGCAACGGACCGCTAAACGACATTCGAATTGCTTATGAAAACATACCACCGGAGACAACAATTAAAGAAGCCAACTAACACTAAATTTATGCTCATAACGGGTTCGAGGCTCAGGTCACTATATCCACACTGATCTAGAACTTCAACTCAGACCCGTTTTGTTTAAACTTCAATCACATGTTTCTATATGTACATAGCCACTTTGGTTGACCACATGTTTTTACGCCTGGGTTGAATCAATAAAGGTAGTAATATAACATAGTTAAGAAGATTGCGACCTATCAATTACTCTAGATTAGTTGAGACACTAAATGTGAACTTGTTATTTCTTGTAACACGATATCAGAATATACTTTATTCGTGTTGCTTCTTGTTAGTTCTTACATTTTACTAGCTGTGTTTGCAGACATATTAGATGATTAACCAAGACAGCCAACGCGGTGAACACAGTGAGCTAACCTGTGAACTATGCAGTGCTAGAACAGAGAACAGAGAACACTGACCAGTGGTAGAACACAGTGTGCACTAATCAATGATTGAACAAAGAGTGCACTAATCAATGATTGAACACTGAGTGCACTAACCAATGATTAAACACCGAGTGCACTAACCAATGATTGAACACTGAGTGCACTAACCAATGATTGAATACAGAGTGCACTAACAAATGATTGAACACCGAGTGCACTAACCAATGATTGAACACAGAGTGCACTAACCAATGATTGAACACAGAGTGCACTAACCAATGATTGAACACAGAGTGAACTAACCAATGATTGAACACCGAGTGCACTAACCAATGATTGAACACAGAGTGAACTAACCAATGATTGAACACCGAGTGCACTAACCAATGATTGAACACAGAGTGCACTAACCAATGATTGAACACCGAGTGCACTAACCAGTGCTTGAAAACAGAGTGCACAAACCAATGCTTGAACACAGAGTGCACTAACCTATGATTGAGCACATAGTGCACTAACCAATGATTGAACACAGAGTGCACTAACCAATGATGGAACACAAAGTGCACTAACCAATGGTATAACACAGAGTGCACTAACCAATGGTATAACACAGAGTGCACTAACCAATGCTTGAAGACAGAGTGCACTTACCAATGATTGAACACAGAGTGCACTTACCAATGATTGAACACAGAGTGCATTAACCAATGCTAGAACGCAGTATACTAACCAATGATAGAACACAGAGTGCACTAACCAATGCTAGAACGCAATATACTAACCAATGATTGAACACAGAGTGCACTTACCAATGATTGAACACAGAGTGCACTATCCAATGCTAGAACGCAGTATACTAACCAATGATAGAACACAGAGTGCACTAACTAATGATTGAACATAGAGTGAACTAACCAATGCTTGAGCACAGAGTGCACTAACCAATGATTGAACACAGAGTGCACTAACCAATGATTGAACACAGAGTGCACTAACCAATGATTGAACATAGAGTGAACTAACAAATACTAGAACACAGTACACTCACCAATGCTAGTGCACAGAGTGCGCTAACAAGTACTAAGAACACAGCCTGACTAACCAATGTTAGAACACATGCAGAGTGCACTTACCAATGCTAGAACACAGATTGCGCTATCACTTCCTTCCACTGCGTGAAATACAATATGACATGCTATCAATATAACATAAATATGATTTCACACCAAAGATTACATATATGACGGTATATCGTAATTCTCCGGGACAGTAAACTCAATTGTATCTATTGTAACATATATGGAAGTTAATATTAAATTATAAAATCAAATGAACAAGAGATAAGTCTCGAATTCCCACATTAATGTGAACGTGGTATTCGTATATATCATTTCATGCCAGTAAATGTGATTATGGGGATGTTTCACAAGTTTTCTCTCAATAGAAACCTACCACAAGGGACCAATCAATCACAGATTCATTTTTTCCTGACATGCATCTGTTGGTCTAAATCTTGTGTCGTCATCTGATTATAATATGCCATTAAGTTTCGTGGCGAGCGTAAGTTGATATTGTACAACAAACGCATCATTGCTTCGGTTTTTGTTCTGTAAATGGGAAAAGCGACAATTTTAATACCCATAATAAAACTTATACAACATTAAACACCAACTGGGAGGTGATAAAACGCACGTGCGTTCGTGCGATATTTCGCAAATATTTGACAGTTTAAAAAATTAGAAATATTTCCCTGTACAGAATATCCTGAATGTTAGGTTTTCCAGGTTTCGTTAAATGCGATGGAAAACTGGTAGATTTACTGTCTAAAGTATAGCAATGAAATGATCATCTCATGCAAACGTGTAAATTAACATCGTGTGACGCTCGAACAAAACTGAAAAAAAACCATCGCTAAACAAAAACAACAATACATTTTAACAAAAGCCAAACAAGTGGCACTAGATAAAAATATAATATTATGTCAGACAGGGAAGGCAGCACTCAGTTTAACCAGCCGAGCACAGAAAACATTAAAAATCATATAAGGCGCGATGCCCAACTTTGTTTTAAAACTTCTGAATTATTTAAAATACATGCTCGACTAATATTCCTGTATTTGAACATCCTTTGAATCATAACACATTTAATAGGTTGGTCTATTTAACGTTAGGGGAATTCGATATGACTGGAAACAATTATTTAACTGATTACCAAAATAGCCTGTGCTTTCATAGGCATAGGGTGATAAATACATACAGAACAGAACATGGGTATATGTTACATTACTTAACCTAATGCTCAATAGCATATGCTATACTTCAATGTATGTGAATTTCAAAATTTCGTATAAAATTAGTACCAAATTTAAGGTGGAACTACTCGATATAAAAATTCAAACTACACAACGCCATATTATTAGTAACGTCGTTGGAATACATACGGAGATATAAAACGTGACGTTGACTTGTATTGGGATTGAATCAATGTTTATTGTAATACTGCATTTGTATACGGGTCTTGAACTTTTTTTGTAGTGTGGTTCCACCTTAAATGGAGATTATTTTCAAATATTTTGTTTAATTACAGTTGTATATGGAGATGTGTCTACACTCTACACACACTAAGCGCCTATCAGAGTTTTACATAGTAAAAGCTTTATAGAGTAAAGGGTCTACAGACATTAGGTAACAAGAACAACCTCATTCATGGTAACATACAGGGTGTTAAAAATGTTCGTTCTCAATGTTTGAGTTTCAAACGTTATTTTTTCTGACATCAGAAGAATTTTTTAAAAATCATGTTAAATTCATGAGGGTGCTACCATTGTTCTAATCTTTCTGGCATTAAATGAAGATATTAAATGAAACAACATTGTATTCTACATAAATAGCTGAGATAAAATTTAGTATCACTCTAAATTTTGAGAACAAACTTTTTTAACACCGTGTTCTGTGATCGGCTGGTGTTACATGACCAGGTTCGGGGATGAATTGGCGCGTGCTTCTATGAAAACTGATGTTGGCAAATATAAAATTAAATGTTGTTTATATCATATCATATCCTTATGGTTTGTGTCTAACCTTGTGTGAGTCTCTTATTTAGTCAGATAGACAATCTACATTGACAGATCCCACACTGTAGTACCAAACGTTCTGGACAGTAATTGCTTATTGTTTATTAATTTGAGAGCGGCTTAATATGTATAACTTTGTTATGGATTGACTGTTGCCATTGTATTATTAAGAGGACCCCTAAGGGAAATCACGAGGTGGCGGGAGGGATCTTCGCCCAATGTATTATTTAGTAATTATGCAAATGCAGGCTTGATATATATCACCTATGATACAATTATGACTCTCCGGCCACCTGCATGATCGGACAATTGAATAATGAAATAAGCAAACAAAAGCTTTTTGATGAGTATAAGCGTTAGGATGCGTTTATCAATGTGTGTAATTATCATGTTATACTCGTACTCTTATATTTGACCCGACAACGTCTAGGTATCGCAAAACACGCCACAATGTATCGCAAAACACGTCACAATGTATCGCAAAAAACGTCACAATGTATCGCAAATCACGCCACAATGTATCGCAAAACAAGCCACAATGTATCACAAACACGTCACAATACATCGCAAAACACGTCACAATGTATCGCAAACACACCACAATGTATCGCAAAACACGTCACAATGTATCGCAAAACACGTCACAATGTATCGCAAACACGTCACAATATATCGCAAAACACGCGGCTACAGATGTATTGCAAAACACGTAACCGTGTATCGTAAAAATTAGTCTAATGGGTACACATGCCAAGTTTAAAACCCGAAATCCATATACATGAAGTTGCATATTCTCTTTTCGAACACACTTTGTACATTCTAATTGAATCTTGGTAAAATAACTTCACAATCGACATAACATAAATTAGTACATGTGTATTAACTTAAAAAACATTCTCATGGATTTGAGGTGCATGTGTATCAGTGATCGACCACTTAACCACGCGGAGGCCGTAAATCGAACTTTCTAAATCGTTGATTAAAAGCCTATTATCAAATGCTTAGCTTATACTGACAGCCACATTCCGTGGAATATGGAGATATTCTACAATTATAAGATGGATAATGACGGATCACTTAGACACTATCTCCACCTTAAGTACGTTCTAGATAGTTCACAATTAAACTGTCATACGAGTTGATTAAGAAAACAGTCGGTCAGTTGTTTTGCTGCAGTAAACGTGTTGTTTTTTTATCAAGAAAGTAAAAGCTTATCTTGTTTCTCCATTACCGACACGTGACCGGAAAGAACCGGAAGGAACAGGAAAGAACATGCCGAGATGTTGTATGAATATTAAGCATGCTGGTAGATTTCAGTCACTAGTTAGTTATTTACTAAATACGTTACCATGGAGACACGTTAATACTGTCAATGTTGTGATTGTATGTGACACCGTCCATTCAGCTAATTGTTTTAAAGATAGTATGTCAATCTGAAAAACAAATAAACTGCGGACGCCAGAATATGCAAACATAAATTCGGAATGAAACAAGCTAGAGCTAAAATATACGGCATCATATCATGTGTATGGTCAAAATGCTCCTGTAATAGTCATACATTGTATGTCCTTTTTAAAAAAGTAAGCATCTCTGATACACATTGCTTGTGATACACTCTTGTTTATTTTGGATCATCCCTCGTTCACATTGCTTGCGATAACAATCTTGTTAATTTTGGATCATCTCTCGTTCACATTGCTTGTGATAACAATCCTGTTCATTTTCGACCATCCCTCGTACACATTGCTCGTGGTCCTGTTTATTGTTGACGATCCCTAGTACACATTGCTCGTGGTCCTGTTTATTGTTGACGATCCCAAGTACACATTGCTCGTGGTCCTGTTTATTGTTGACCATCCCTAGTACACATTGCTCGTGGTCCTGTTTATTGTTGACCATCCCTAGTACACATTGCTCGTGGTCCTGTTTATTGTTGACCATCCCAAGTACACATTGCTCGTGGTCCTGTTTATTGTTGACCATCCCTAGTACACATTGCTCGTGGTCCTGTTTATTGTTGACCATCCCTAGTACACATTGCTCGTGGTCCTGTTTATTGTTGACCATCCCAAGTACACATTGCTCGTGGTCCTGTTTATTGTTGACCATCCCTAGTACACATTGCTCGTGGTCCTGTTTATTGTTGACCATCCCTAGTACACATTGCTCGTGGTCCTGTTTATTGTTGACCATCCCTAGTACACATTGCTCGTGGTCCTGTTTATTGTTGACCATCCCTAGTACACATTGCTCGTGGTCCTGTTTATTGTTGACCATCCCTAGTACACATTGCTCGTGGTCCTGTTTATTGTTGACCATCCCTAGTACACATTGCTCGTGGTCCTGTTTATTGTTGACCATCCCTAGTACACATTGCTCGTGGTCCTGTTTATTGTTGACCATCCCAAGTACACATTGCTCGTGGTCCTGTTTATTGTTGACCATCCCTAGTACACATTGCTCGTGGTCCTGTTTATTGTTGACCATCCCTAGTAGACATTGCTCGTGGTCCTGTTTATTGTTGACCATCCCTAGTACACATTGCTCGTGGTCCTGTTTATTGTTGACCATCCCAAGTACACATTGCTCGTGGTCCTGTTTATTGTTGACCATCCCTAGTACACATTGCTCGTGGTCCTGTTTATTGTTGACGATTCCTAGTACACATTGCTCGTGGTCCTGTTTATTGTTGACGATTCCTAGTACACATTGCTCGTGATAACAATCTTGTTCATTTTCGACCATCCCTCGTACACATTGCTTGTGATAACAATATTGTTAATTTTCGATCATCCCTCGTACACATTGCTTGTGATAACAATCTTGTTTATTTTCGACCATCCCTCGTACACATTGCTTGTGATAACAATATTGTTTATTTTAGATCAACTCTCGTACGTCACGTGACAACTACTCTCCTATAATACCAGACAGCACGTGCGGAAACGAGTACATGTATATTCACGTGTGTTAACCACGTGACCATAACTAAACACACCCAATAAGGAATCGAACCTTCTTGTATGTAAAAGGAACCATATGTTAAGTATATTTCGCGGGCTTATAATGAGAAGGTCGTTAGTACAAAATCGATATTTTGAGAAACCAAGAAAAAAGTGCCTGAAAACTACTCTTAACGTATGGAAAAAACAATATTTTCCAACCGCAGTTTGGTCAACATGACCTGTTCCTATTTTCATGAAAATAGGTTCATAAGACGTGCCTTGTGATGCAGATTCCGAATATGTATGGGTCTTGTAAGGGCGTAAGTAGCACTTACGTCCTTTAATTCTAAGCCAGTGATTTAATCTCCTAACATGTCAAATGCCCGAACCATTTGGAATAAACGGCATTTGAAAACATTGGATATTAGTATTGTGTTAGTTAATATAAAGGGAGCGGCCGGGTTCGCAGACATTCATATCAGAACAAAAATATCGATTTTTAGCATAGAAACCAGACTCGGTAATTTTAATACAAATACGCAATTTCATAATCATAGTGCCAGGAATGTATGTCATATATTGTGGTTATGTCATAAACTTCCGATCAAACACTACTGCCGTAAACATGATTTGCTATTATGTTTATTTGTTATGTTATTAAATTCGCGATAATTTTAGTGGAAATTATCAACAAATTGCATTGAAAATCACACGGTATTCCATGCCATAAAATAATGTTCTCGGTTGTACAATTAATTCTGTCAGATTTCATGTAATCGTCCGTGGTAGCCTAATCTTTTGCACTCAGCTCAACATAATGGTGACCAAATTAAGCCATCAAAGAACGACCATTTGATCAAAAAAGCTTTGTCAGTCTTAATCTTGCCATCAAAGTCTAACTAATATACGGTGTAATAAATCTGACACCTCAATACAGGAGATGTCAATCTTCAGTGATCACGTGATGCGGAGTAGTTTATTGCTTCGACTTTCCCGTCTCTTTTCAGAGAAAATAGTCCATTTGATAGATCGGAAGGGTTGCGTATAATTGTCGATCAGAGCACTTCGTCAACATTGTCAGGCGTTCATCTCAGACGGAGGTTGCTAGTTCATACAGTTATATGGAAAGTGTCAGACATTCAAATGATTGCACGATTTAGGTCGCCATATTTAGTTCGTATAATTATTTTCTCATGGACAAATACTATCTCGGTTCTTAGACAAAAGCAACATTGAAATTAATGTGAACAGTTACTTATGATAGACTTACAACTATCACTTCAGTGGGTTAGCTGAAGAATGAGACACTCACCACTAACAAAACTGAAGCGTTCCATATAGGATATAGTGACGTTTACTGTCAACCTTTCAAGGGCATTAATTTCGTAGATTTCTTAAAACTGAACATGAAGAGCAATTTCATGGGATCGTAAATTCGTGGATTGCAAAACATGGAATGACAAACCATTGTTCTGTATTGTTGCGGTCGATTAATCGCGGAGATTAGATTTTGTGGTTGAATATTATAACGAAAATACTGAGTTTACAGTGTCCAAATATATATTTCTTCAAAGAAACACGTTGATAGATGGATAGAGCCATTTGCTCCCGTTAGGTGGTCTTCTGATTTACAACTATATGAAGGATGAAATGTCAGACTTATCACTAGGTTCTAAAACAACACAACATTTATGATTACATAAGCTGGAGAACTTCTGATTTACAACTATATGAAGGATGAAATGTCAGACTTACCACCAGGTTCTAACACAACACAACATTTATGATTACATAAGCTGGAGAACAGTCACTCGACCTCATTCTTATTCAGGTCATGTGGCCTAACTAGTAAATACAACTGGTCGTCTAGACCCAATCTAACAGCCAATTAACTAATGAGATCCGTAAAACGGCCATTAACACAAGTCCTGCACTTGTTTTTAATTAAGTATGGAGTTAGTTTTTATTGCTCATTACGTTTTTTTTATATCATTTGTATATACATTGTATATATAGAGAGAGAGATGTACAATAGAAATGCATTTTTGTCTGAAAGGTAATGTTTCGATATTTTAGCGCTATTATATGGATAAATGTGCAACAACGTGAAAATTGTGTTTTTTCTCATATAGAGGTAAAAGAACCTGCGTTCATAGCAGACCCTACGGTATAACGTATTGACGAGTTTAGAATCGTCTGAAGAAGTAGACTTCAAATTTACAAGATCTAGGACGCTTGTCATTTAAAATGTCATATTTCGAGAGCAAATCTATTTTGAAATGCATGTTGTGCAAAACGCATCAAGTATCAGGGGCGTAGCCAGGCTTGAATTGATGTAACGCACACAAACCTTGAACTTGGTGAAAATGGTTGGGCCCCGGGTCCAGAGATTATGGAAACTGTTTACTTTTAATGCCATTTTGGCCATATTTATATTTTATTTTCAAATTAATATTACGCACGTGCGTACGTCCATATCGCTGGTTACGCCCATGAGTATCGTTTGCAACATCGAATCACTCATTATTCAAGCGAAGAAACCCACGCAATATGCAAGCTATTAATTATGTCACTGCTTATTATATCATATCATATATATATATAGATACACACAAGCAATAAATACCCCATCTTAAGCCACACCTAATACGGTATTGTTTCCATTGTTCGGAGTGAGTTGTCTGTTAACGTAATAAACAGATAGCCGTATCACATAACTTCTTCCAAACGTTATTTTATTCGTACTTTCATAAGCAAAGTATGCAATACACAAAATATTGTTAGTTACACAATTCCAACTTTGCGGCGCTATTTGGATGCTTTAATTCAATGTATTCTTGTACCAGTTTTTACGAAGTTTAATGAAATAACCCCCAGATGATTAACACTTGCGAGTATACATCTGTATTATACATGCGTAGACGGTTCCATATGTATGTAAATCGTTCTGCTAAAGTTGGCTCGACATTCGACATACGTCATATGACATTCAAAAATCGAATGTCGTAATGAACGACAAACGACATTCGACGAAATGTACAATGTCGTTCTGCGCGACATACGATATTGGACGACATTCAAATTATCTTTAAAATCGAATGTCGTACTGCATGACATACGACATTTGACGACATTCACTTTTTAATGTCGTATGTCGAGGTAACTCCACACTGCACATAGCGCAAAGAGAATCCAAAGTCGCACATAAATTAAGCTGACTAAACCACAGGCGTGTGAGACTGTCACATCAACCTTACGTCAACGTGTAGCAATCAAGCTTCGTTAGATTGTCAACATATATTCAACTGAAAGTTTTACATGAATTATTGGCAAGTATAGTCATGCCCGTATACAGTAGTTGACTGAGGTAGACGTGGGTGTAAGAACCTGTAGCTTCGCTCTCGTAAAGTTTAATTACTAAAAACATTTCTTCTAAATGTTATCGTCGATGAAATACTGGCGTCGAATGTAGAGAGTGTTAAAAAACCTCTGAAGAAAATCGCTCGCTGTTGATTTAAACTTCGGCCTCACTATCTTAATACTCCTTACTAAAATTGTACAAAAATTAAAAGAAAGTCGGACAGGGAAGTCAGCACTTAACTTAACCTGCCGAGCACAGAAAACATATAAAAACTTCACATACCGCAAAACTCACAACCCGGGCCTTATGCAATAATTATCTTAATAATGCAATTCGTAAATGTTCCGAATAAGTATACATCATATTACGTGGGTTTTTCGCTTGAAGAATGGGTGATACGGTGTTGCAAACGATACTTGATAAGTTTTGCACAGCATACATTTCAAAAAAAGAGTTTGCTCTTGAAATATAATATTTCACAATGAACATACAATTCATAAAAGATTTCGCCAAGAAATAAATATGCACAAAACGATGCTCACAGAACAATAAAACATAAAAATACCACAAATAGGCGGTCTGTGATTATATTTTCTTGAGGTGAGTCAGCTTTTGTTCTTGTTTTTAATAGTCAAGGTTAAAACTTCTGCGTCGTGCAGGCAATCATAACAACTAGAAATTGCACACTGGTAAACACACACAGTAACATGTAGTTGGCTACAAGATGCAAACAATGCCAGCATTGAGTCTAACGAAACATCTGCCTGAGCTAAGTACGAAAATAAAGTACGAAAACTTCGGATATCATTGATGGTTTTATCCCACGTTTTTCACTGAAAACACTGCGTTATTAATGAAGTGGTCATAGATACTTGAATTTTTAGTGCGATTATACCCCGCCATTGTTTTACTCTCTAACACATAACTACTCCATATTTAACCTCACAGCCGTTTATCAGATGGCATAAATACCTCCTAGCTTTTTATTATAAGGCCATTTATATACAAAACGATTCTAAGCATGGCATATCACAAACATACGACACATGGTCAGTAATTAGGAGCATTAAAGCATTAATACAGTATTATAAACCACGGGAGCCGTCAGTAGACTCCGCAATAACGGAAAACCACTCCAAGACAACTTCTACAAGTACATGATGTATTGTGATAGAGTGTCTAGTGACACTCATATTTTCCTGAGCGTAGCATACCTTATTACGCGATCAACAAGTGGTTAATTATTCGTTTTATCGCAAATAATTCAAGAAAAGCGACATTTCAAGTTCTTTCGAAAACAAATCGCATCGATTTTGTGGAAGAAATTCGCTGCTGCGAACATTTTGCGATGTTTCTGGAACTTAAAAATTATAGACATGTGAAGCTATAAATACCCATCTGATGAAACCACGTGGTGGTAAATCTAAGATTTATGGGTGTATCTAACCAATAAGAAACGGCCTGGTTTAATTGGGTTTCCAACATGGGCGTCAACTCCGGAAGAGTATTAGACAAGTTATGTGGATTAGAGAACAATGCGTGATACAAAGCACGCTCAAGTTCACGAAACCGTGACACCTTGTCCCGTTCTCATAAAGAATCTTCAACGTTTTTAGGACCAGGATCAAACCCAAAGTAGTTTTTTAACTTTGTTGTAAATTTAGAAAAAATAATACGCGTAGAAGGCAGCACTAAACTGAAATAGCCGATCACAGATCACGGAACAGAGAAACAACACAAATCACACGACACAATGCCCAGCACACAACTGAACGAGGAAATGAAACCAAACCACCAAAAGTCTAAGTCAAAAGGCCGTAAGACATACTACTTGAATGACGTTCCAGCTATAAAAAAACTGAAAGACAGTTTCAGCTTTAAAAAAGAGTTACCTAGATTCAGCTGTAAAACGAAGACTCCGACGGTCTGTCTTAACTTATTTTCGGGCTTATCGAATATAGAATATTACATTATTTAGAAATATCTTTATTATAACCCTGTGTGTTCTTTAACAAAAAGAACAAACGTAATACGCGCATGCGTACTCCAACTTGTTAAAATACATGAGACCTAAATGTTAGTGCGGACGGACTAATAAAAGGGCGGACAGACGCCCCCTGTATCAGTCCATGTTGTTTTATAATTTAACAGTTTAGAGAAAACACTTGGTTATTTTAAACGTCCCTCGCACGTTAACCAGACAGCGCCTGACCTTATATGAACTGGCATAAAACTCTCATAGATATCAACTAAGGGAGTGTGCTGTGATATTTTGTCACTAACAAAATACTTGATTACTTCCTGGCATTTTATAATGTTCCATTTTGAGAAAAGGTTCTATTGACTTCTTATGGATTTACAATAAAGGCATTGTCTGTTTTTTTACGAAGTCTGTCAGCCGTTTTTAAGGGAAAATTGACAAAAACAACCGCGTTTCTTGTTTCCTATGATGTTGTCGGAGTCTATAGCTATGTGGTACTATTGCAGACGTGTGTCATGTACGATTATCTTTGTCACTTCTAATAAAAGTCCTGAGTGCAAGTATAACATCCCACATCCTTGAAACAAACGACGATATGTTGTATATTGTAATTATACACGGTTTTTACTCTTCATACATTAAAGGAAAATAAAATATCTATGTGAAATTTAAGAATTTTATGTAAAAATCTTTTATAAGCATATTGATAAAAATAGTTTGACTTGAGAAAAAGAAATGCCGAAATCGTGTTAGCATAGTAAATTAGCTGTCTATAAATACATTATGCCAGAAGCCGGAATTCCGTACTCCGTCTATGTTTACAGCTATATGATGCTAAATCAGTTAAGGCTATCGTATTCTGTCCTAAATTATCCTGGACCCGCTATTCCTATACTAAAGAAGGAAACAAAACAACTCCGCGTGATCTCAGTAATTCGATTTGTAATATCATTTAGCGAGAAATTGTTTTTATTAATAAGTTAGATTTTTTCCCACAGAAACGTCATGCAACATGAGTCATAACAAATATAGACATTTATGACTCAATTGATGATCATTTAGCCAGTGCAAGATATTGGGAAAGATGTTTTCTTATTTTTGACCATGATTGCGCGAAATCGATGTACGAGAATACACAGACACTTGGGGGTCTGGACCACGCCCCCTCCCGCTACGCGCCTGGAAATATTTTTTTTATCATTTGTTATTAAAGCTAGAGAGGCATTTACGAATATTTTGTATTTGTCCGGATACGTTTAATAATGTTTGTGTGATTAATGTATGGGTATGGGTATACAATGTTGATGTTAAAATATACCCAGGTGCGTAGCTGGGGGGTCCAGACCCCCAAGTGTCTGTGCGAGAATAAACCTAGAAATTATTTAACCCCGAACAATATATCCCGAATGACTTTTATTGCCCTGCGTATGGAAGTGAAAATATAAGTCTATAGGTACAGTAAAAAGTGAAGTACCCAGATAAAGACTATTTCTAAACATACGTCACGGCCAACTGTACACTGTACATGTACCCACCGTCCGATCATCGTGTCGAAAGTCAACTGTTCGGTATTCGGTGCCGATGGCAGCCCCGCACGTTGACTTTTGATCCTCTTTTGTTTTCATCCATACACAAAAATAACATTATGTGATATTCTTGCTCAGAGAAATTAAGCAGTGGCACGGACGGGGATCGAACCCAGGACTTCTTGATTCCAAAGCGCGCGTCCCACTACTACTGAGGAACGAGTCTGTAATCCCGCACACTATCTACTAGTAGTTCAACACGGATGACATGTTGATATCTCAGTTTCGTAACTGACGTTATTAACGTTAACTGTTTCGGAGACCTTTAAAGACAGTGTCAGTTATACCAAGATCCCCTCCCTTCAGGGGCATTCTCTCAGTCTGTCCCTCTGGTCAGATCATGCTGTATATGCACTGGTAGAGGATGCACCTGTGCCCTTGTGGCTGCAACACAATAATGTAAAGTGCCTTTGAGCGTGCGTTCGCATGAAAAGGGCGCTATATTTAAGATCTGGAACCCAATTTGATCCCGAAAATAATTTGCCATTTTTAGAAGTCACTCATGTTATACTCAAAGCTGTTACTTATGAAAATGGGATTTCATTGAGCTGAAACTGATCTTGAACTTTCAGGATCAAAATTAAAAACCGTCCAGATTAAATTTATAGAGCCCAATAGTTGCATAACCAAGCTTAAAAACTTACCGATTTAAAAAAAAAATCTATCTACACATACAAAATGACAATGGAAATATACACAGGCAGTAATATTTGTCGTTCTATTGGGTATCATGTCTTTATTTCTCATTGTTTCCTGATATACGAGTACTCGTACAAGGAAGACAGATGGTCTAAACGTCTGAACAGTTCTATTGGAATTAATTATCAATGAACGCGAGCCATTATATTATCATTGTCCTCATACAAACACCTTTTCACAACCACACACTAGTAAGAAAAAGCGCTGCCAAAGGTAACAGAAAAAGCGTTGATCTTGCTACAAAAATCGCCGTCAAAGCTTTGATTTTGCTACAAAATCGCAGTCAAATATCACAGAAAAAGAATTGATTTTGCTACAAAAATCGCAGTCAAATATCACAGAAAAAACGTTGATATTGCTACAAAAATCGCTGCCAAAGGTTACAGAAAAAAGGTTTCAACCTTGCCACCTATCCTTGACCTCCTCATAGGCAACGGAAAATGTCGCACCTGTATATCATGTCAGTTTGAGATATTTCGTCAAAGTACTCTCCTTAAATAACGGCCGCTATAGTCCAGTCAGGGTAAGACTAGAGTGACGCAGCGGTCGAGTCCACTAAACATTACGGTGTAAAACAAATTATGAAGGATTATACAGGCCGCTCTAATTTAAACGATAAAGTTGCATTTTTTGCATACTGTATTCGCTCTACCTGTTCAGACAATGGTTGAAACCTTTTGCAGGGGTGTCAACAGGGCCAAATTAAAAATCAGGAAAAACGTAGGTGGTCAACCATTTTTGGCAAACAAGAGGCCTTTAAAGACACTGTTTTCATAACTAACACAATTTGTATTTAAAAAAATCCTTCAGAGAAAATTAAATTTACCATAACTTTTCCATTTGTTGACATATTTCATCAAATAACTTTATTTTGGTCAGAAGCCAATGCTCTTAATGGTATGATAAATCCGGAATTCCGGATAAATCAGGAAAATTGACACCCCTGCTTTTGTGAACATATAACCGACAACGTCACTCTCACTATATCCTAACTGGGCTTTAATTCCAATATACATGTATAACCATGTTTGGTAAGTGTCAACAAATTTTCCGTGTGAATATTTTGCAAATTGACTGATATCGTAATTTAACATCTACAATATTAATAACTAATAAAGGTTCGTTTCAAACTTTGATGTCTATAAAGTGCTGATAAGCCCAGCCACATTTCTGTTGTAACTGAAGGCGGTCTGGTTATTTTGGCATTTTGAGTCTTGTGTGTCGGAGGTATGTCAAACAAACGGCTCTATTATTTCAACAAAAGATGAACCGACGAAATTGGTTATTTTCTTTTGTCTTTGAGTATACCAATGTATACATGCTATGTAAATGAGGAAGTGTATTTGACAGTTAGCCTATGGCAAGTAGAAACACGTAGTGTGTTTAAGAACGTACATGGACAGCTGTCCCAGACTTATATCCTTAGTTGTAGATGTTACATTTTGTTTATTCCATCATTCTAGCAACTTATCAGCTACTTGTGTCAATATTTGAGTATTGATTCATATCGAGGTATGGACACCAACTGTCCAAAGTCTGTTATACAAGGCTTGCTTGCAATGAATGAAACCTTTCGTCTCAAAGTAAATAAACATCACTTAGACGGCGTTAATTGTCTGTTTGCGAGGAAACTCATATCGTGTCGATATAAATAACGGAAAAGAACAAACACGCGAATTTAAACAGTTTGCCTTCCTAGATTGCAATATCCGGGCAATTCACGCACTGTTTTGTTGACATTAAACTATTGACGTGGGTATATAAACACACCAAGAATAGCAATTATCAGACTTGGCTATGATTTAGTTACAGAGAACCAACATTTGGTCAGTGTATGTAACGTTTGCTGGTAATAAACCCTCAGTATGCTGTGGAAATGTTCAAATATTTTCCTCTCCACTCTTGTATAGCACTGGCGTAATCTGACCCCCACTGACATGTGTGTTACATAAGCCCAATGTCACACAAAACTCCTTCGTGTACTTGCATCAAGTATACTATGAAGCCAAGTTACGTTAGCATCTTTTGTCATAGATTCATCGATTGTCATAAACACACCTTATTCCTCTTTGTCATGTTTGACAATGTGTATCCAAAGTATATAATTTAGTAACACATGTTATTATTTAAATCACAGACATCATATAAAAATGTCATATTTGAACATCACTACTAGTTTCCTAATTTCAAGAAAAAAAATGTATACATGTACATTCTTTAAACATGGCTGAATACTCGGAAATCGAGTTTGGTGATCTAGTGTTTTTTCATCATGGTTTGTGTCCGAATAGATTGCTTTACTTCCTGGCAAAATTTTAACACAATCTGAATGTGGGATCCAACGCGCCCCAACATCCTTAAGTGTTGCCAACACGACACCAATAATTTTCGACCCAACTTTACATTATTGGTTTCATAATACCGATATCACACCGTGATTTGTCTTTAATAAAACAAATCCATTTTGGGTCAATTAATCCACTCACCGTCTGTTTGATAACTGTAAAAATAACAAACAGGGTATTGCAAGGTAAACAGTACATTGCTGATAAGCGATAAATACGATTGTTCCAGTTTGACACGTCATGTGTGCAGGCTACACTGTTATATTATATCAACAGAACAGAGCAGAACAGAATAAGATAAAACGGAAATGGTTTGTTTTGTAATTAAACATATGTATGCATGGTTATACAAGGAAATATAATGCTTGAGTTAATTTTGTTTATAATACCCGGTATACGAGTTAGAACACGGTCGTACTATAAACCTGGTAAGCAATAGAACATGATGTGGCGACAAAATTGGAACAATGTGCGTCAATTTGTTTCAGCTTGTTTCATAGCTAATGCAGATAAGACTGCAATAATTGAACTGGAAAAGAGTGCAATAACTGCACTGGAAATGAGTACAATAACTTCACCGGAAAAGAGTACAATAACTTCACCGGAAAAGAGTGCAATAACTGCACTGGAAAAGAGTGCAATAACTGCACTGGAAAATAGTGCAATAACTTCACCGGAAAAGAGTACAATAACTTCACCGGAAAAGAGTACAATAACTGCACTGGAAAAGAGTGCAATAACTGCACTGGAAAAGAGTGCAATAACTGCACTGGAAAATAGTGCAATAACTTCACCGGAAAAGAGTACAATAACTTCACCGGAAAAGAGTACAATAACTGCACTGGAAAAGAGTACAATAACTTCACCGGAAAAGAGTACAATAACTTCACCGGAAAAGAGTGCAATAACTGCACTGGAAAAGAGTGCAATAACTGCACTGGAAAATAGTGCAATAACTGCACTGGAAATGAGTACAATAACTGCACTGGAAATGAGTACAATAACTACACTAGAAAAGAGTGCAAAAACTTTACTAGAAAATAGTACAATAACTACTCTGGGAAAGAGTGCGATAAGTACAACATCGCACTGGGGTTGCTTTTATTCCACCACATTCACAACACTCTCAGTTGAACTATGATACAAAACAGATATAGAACAAACATTCAGACGCCCTGTAGTTTCGAACAAAACAATGTTAAAATGTCTTTGATGAAATGAAGTCAGTCATGCTAAGCCGCATACGTATAGTTATTCTTTATTTATATATAATACTTTTTTATTACATTAACGTTATTAAACACAAGTTGCTGTTTTTTTTCGAAATTGTAGTTGAGTATTCCTTCGACAGCTTATTATAACGTTATATTCACGTCAAATACAACTAACCAAGTCGTTTGCTGTGTATTTTGTGACGTTTGACAATTGTTAAAACCCGCCTAAAACTATTTAGCAGGAACGGATGCAATCAGTAATTTTATGAGATAATTTTCACTTTGACAGAATTTATCGCCTCATTTCCGGTGGTATACAATAAATTATACATTATTGCTTTCAAGACTTTAGGTTGTTTTAACGATAGATGTGCACACACCGTCGCCTTGATAGCCTAGTGGTAGAGCGTCCGCTTTGAGTATGGGTGGTTCCCGGTGCAATTCAACATCGCGTCATACCGAAGACGAACTAAAAATGGTACCAGTAAGACCAGCATAAAAAGAAAAAGAAATTTTCTTCTCTTATACTCCCGTGGCGATGGATAACATCAGGAATGTCAATGGTGATTAATATCGGTTGGGAAACTGGTTTCACAATCGACCTAAAATAAATGAGTATAAACTAAATACGCGATGCAGTTTGAATTTTCTACGAAAAGTTACATTTCGAAGTACGAAATGGGCACTTTTCTTTTTTGCATGTAAACTTTCGGACAACTCATAACCAGGTTACGGAACAGTTTGAACTTTATACAGCGACGTGGTAGTGCAGTTTTCGGCAATTCTAGAACAATTTAGGGAGGCCATATTTTCTTTCATTGAGACAAAATCTTAATGTGCGTTTCAGATAGCTAGCGCTCTTTATCAGCCATATGTGTACAAATAACAAATAGAAATATTGAGGAAAGAATCTTGATAATGGAGTCTTGTTAACGATACGTCTTATTGAATTACCACAGCGCCACAAAGGAAAGCGAGTAGCCCGTCTTAATGCGTTTATCAGTCACGTGATCAAATTTTATTAACGGGACCATTCCCGGAATTTAATGGAGTTTATCCTAATATCGACTACTCTTCAGTGCTTAGAAATCATAACTAGTCTATTAGCGTGCTAGCCACGTGTCAGTTTCTATCAAAATGTATAACCGGTCAAAATCATGAAGGCGACTCACTGACTTGATGCTTTGATAATCGGTTGGTGATTAAAATAATGTTTGAAAACTATTACGTGGTTATTTGATAGATTATGTCCACGTTATCTCCGTGTACTTGCATAGTCACGCGGCACATTGCTGCACATGCAACATGCTTCGTGAATTACCATGTGCGTGGGAGTGTCGGTTATATAGAATCTAGAACTTCTTCTTAGAAATATTTCCATTTTTACATGAAAAAGATAATACGAGAAAATGGGACAGAACAAAAATCGGACAGCGCAACACTCAACTGAAGCAGTCGAGCACAGAAAACTGAAAAAAGACCATAATCACACAACACAAGCCCAACACACAACTAAAAGGACACACAACTGAACGGGCACACAACTGAACGGGCACACAACTGAACGGGCACACAACTGAACGGGCACACAACTGAACGGGCACACAACTGAACGGGCACACAACTGAACGGGCACACAACTGAACGGGCACACAACTGAACGGGCACACAACTGAACGGGCACACAACTGAACGGGCACACAACTGAACGGGCACACAGCTGAACGGGCACACAACTGAACGGGCACACAACTGAACGGGCACACAACTGAACGGGCACACAACTGAACGGACACACAACTGAACGGACACACAACTGAAAGGGCACACAACTGAACGGGCACACAACTGAACGGGCACACAACTGAACGGACACACAACTGAACGGGCACACAACTGAAAGGGCACACAACTGAACGGGCACACAACTGAAAGGGCACACAACTGAAAGGGCACACAACTGAACGGGCACACAACTGAACGGGCACACAACTGAAAGGGCACACAACTGAACGGGCACACAACTGAAAGGGCACACAACTGAACGGGCACACAACTGAAAGGGCACACAACTGAACGGGCACACAACTGAACGGGCACACAACTGAACGGGCACACAACTGAACGGGCACACAACTGAACGGGCACACAACTGAAAGGGCACACAACTGAACGGGCACACAACTGAACGGACACACAACTGAACGGGCACACAACTGAACGGACACACAACTGAACGGACACACAACTGAACGGGCACACAACTGAACGGGCACACAACTGAACGAGAATATGAAACTAAACCGCTGAAAGTCCAAGTTTCAAATATCAAAAAGTCACCATCCGTCTTAAGCACAAACTAGTGTTAAATTCACACCAACATTCAGCAGCCAATGTTAGTGATCACATTAATTTAATTCACCATCTGGTTTAAGCAGCCAATGTGGATGAACGTGTATCATGACTTTAAGTGGCTGCATTGAAGAGGTTACACCGTAGAGATTTACTGCCTTGACAACATCTTACTGTACAACTCGGATCGTACCATGGAGATTGCTGTTAATTTACTTTGTCTTTTATACGGCATGTGAATTCCATGTCTACAGTCTCAGCAGCGACATTAATAGAGCAAATTGTATATTTTGATAACGGTTATGTTCTCAAAGTTTCATGCTAGACAATGTCCCAATAGAGCAAATGATGTCTTCTGTCTTTATCTTTATTGCCTCGAAATATATAAACAGAAATTGACATCGGCCATAACTGACCACATAATCGGACATTACTGTTCGGCTAAACCTATTAAACCATTTCATTTTTCGGTATAAATGAGGTTGGAGCTTGAGCAGAGCTGGTCTGGTCCCCTAATAAACTCAAGTACTGAGCTAAATTGTTTACCATGAATAATTTGTGTATTAATAACATAATTATGTACGAGGTCATAATTTTCCATACGAATCTGGAATGTGTTGTCGTATATATATAGTATGCTGGAGAATGGATTCCGCCTTTCCATGGTACTGTTTTATATATAAAGAACTTAAAGAAATCTTAAACTTACTCTCTTTATAACGACTATACACACAACACAGATATGGGCTGTAGAAGTTCATTAACTGAATCAGTATTATAGCTTGGAGAATTTGACATGATCCTGACCTTTATGCCTGAATATATTACAAGGTTCTTGTGTTGAATATATACATTTCTGCAAGCAAATCGTGAAATATCGGTCCTTTAGATTTGTGTTGGTACTACACCTCGAGCTACCTCGTGATACTTAGGCTTTTAAAAACATACACTCGGGGTTATTAATATAGACAATATATCAGCTGTTATGGCTAATAGAAGTTCGAGCTATTATATTGCAGATCCATTTATGGCACATTCGGCCAAATCTCACTGTTTCTGTATCACACTGTGAATGACATTGTCAGTTTATGCAAGATAAATCTATGTTTAAACTAATAGAAATAATAGTGTTTCATCTCATGAAGAAAAGGTCGAAATATTGAGACATACAGTGATCTAGTAACATTATAGAAATACTAGTTTTTAAATATGAATTGGACAATAAGAAACAAATGCGAACATGGTCGTAAGACAAGTTGAAGCGTTAATGGTGGTGTTAATGTCTCGTTTGATAAGGATATTACTATAAATGCCTTGTCAGAAGCAAAAAGGTGACTTATAACTTCTCGTGTTAACACTTAACACACTTTATACACGCCATTCGCACCACTTATCCGAAATTATATCAAGTTTATTCCGCCGCCTTTATTGAGCCAAATTATGCTCATCAACACTTTGGCGGTAATGTAATATCATTATTATAGTCCCACGTGACTCTATGACTTTATGATAACATTGACATTTGGTTAAGCGTATTATTTATTTATGCTGACATTTGGAATACTTTCATTTTTACGATACACTTCGAGTATATGAATTATTCGAGTGTTTGTGTAATAATCAAAGGCAACACGACGATGTAAATGCTCCCTTTTCTGACTAATAACAGATACAGTATAAACTTGTGTATACATTGTCAAATATGTCTAATTTGTAAAAAATACAAAAAAACCAACAGCCCATTTTACAAGGTAGTACATGTACAACGCAATCAACGAAAACGCAAAAATGACAAAATAAACGCACCTTGAAACAACTAATTTGTCCACATACCAAGCACAAGAACAAAACTATATACAGTACATAGAAAATAATTTAAGCCATGACGTATTTATTCATAAAAACATATTAAATTAAGACATTAATGACAGAAATTGCAATGTTTATTATACGCAATGTTATGTAAACAGCTGACTGCATGACCTGAATAATCGAGTTATTCACGGATACATCCACAGGAAGCTGTTTCGTGATGGTACATGTATACATATAACCATTGCATGTACAAAACATAACAAAGAGATATCGAAAGAGCGCATCATGATGTGTGCGTCTTTATTGCTTCGAGTAGGAACATTTCATGACATTGAAGAAAATAAAAAACAGTGATTCAGATAACGAGAGTTTCTCATTGACAACTGAACACCAGTTGGCTGAGTTGTTTTATACTCAAATATCTTTCTAACGCGCCTTCTATCAGATCACGTCGGGTTTTATCTTTTAAAACCTCTACTACCAAAACTTGTAGGAAAATGTCTATGTTAATAACCAACTTCTGGTAACTTCTGATGCGCTTTTCCCCACCTGATAATTAGGTTGGTAACCAAAAGGATTTCTCGCGTGACTGGGAACGTTAGAGAACCAAGGAGTCACCTCCGAAATGGCTATATCAGTGTAGCAATACCACATGTCTTTTGGCTACAGGTCCAAGTCGGAAGCTGTCACTATTGGAAAACAACGTAGCCATAAGTGTCTTATTTCTTCATCGATTTCTATGAAATATACGTCACGCTAAGGGGAAAATTATTTGTCAATCACCATTTGAAGCCTTCGAAAATACAGGTTTCACAGGGTGCTGGAATAAACGGTCAAGGTGCTGAAAACGATTTTATATTTCATGGAAAGCATCTAATTTCGACTTGGATCTGTAGCCAAAAGTCACGTGGTATTGCTACACTGTATATGATATCACATCCAGATTCCTCGAATCACACAACTATCTATTGATTGGCCAAGCTAATGAGCGCACACTCACAACGACAGACGAACACACAGATCATGAGAGTCTAGTTTATGCTTATACTAATGCGTCTCCTAGTGCTCTGCCTCTGAAAAAGTTCTAGACTGTTTTTAGAGGTTGAAATGTTTTGACACAAACAAAGAAGTAATGCCGAAGGTTTTGCAAAGATAACACGGTGAAATAATTCTAATTAAGGCATTTTCTCAAGCTTTCCGCTCTGATAACACAACCAAAAAAAAATGAAATGGAAATTAATGAATTCCGTTGGGACAGAAAGGAAAACAGTAACTGATTTCTTAAAGCAATTTATTTTAATTCAATTTCACTCAGACTTGAACTCACGAATACGGGTATTATATACAAACTCTCTTTAAGTTATGATTATTAATTTATTATCAATAATTTATTATCATTATGATGAGTAGCAGTAAAGCCCACACTTGAATAAGTATATGAGCTCGGGGTATCAGTTTAATGTGGTCAGACAATATACACCCATTACTGTACAAATCGTTGGCTTAGAATTAGAAGGTCGTAAGTGCTACTTACAACCTTATAAGACTCATACATATTTGCAATCTGCATCTCAAGGCGCTTTCTATGAGGCTATTTTCATGACAATCTGAACTGGTCATGTTGATCAAACTGAAGTTTAAAAAGCTTGTTTTTCCAAAAGTAAAGAGTAATTTTCTGACAGTTTTTTCTTGTTTTATCAAAATATCGATTTTGTACTTACAACCTTCTAATTCTAATTCTAACACGATCTGCGGATTAATCCATATACGCATAGAGAAAACCAGGGCATGTATTATTACCGCAATAAAACACACTTTTCAAATTGGCTGTTACTATTTACGCCCCGTATCACGTGGCATATTTATTAATGAATGAACGTAAACTTTATGATAAAAATTTCAACGAGTCGCTAACAAGGCAAGTTGAACGAGTATCAAGTGTTACAGCTATGACGCATATATTTTTAGAAACTCCAATATAGTCTCATAAAGTTTCATAAAAACTTCTGATAATCAATTCATTTATATTTTTCATTTCATAAAATAGATACACGATACTCGTTTTTTAAAAAATTGTTTCAATGTTTAAAATGTGTTATTTCCTTCAGAAAATTCCGAAGGTCGTTTTCATTAACGAGGGATGTAATTGTACCAGCTAATAATTCACTCAATTTCAGCGTGGAATTATGTTCAATGTCAAATGGGTGAAAATGGAATGCGCGCAGTTAAAAGTACGGGATATTATCGTATTTAGAATCGAAATAAAAACTCCGTTCTTGTATTTTGTCGGTGAATAAAACACGGGCACTCGTTCGGATTTAATTTTTCCGCATCCGAATCCTGCCCGTGTATTAATCATCGACAAAATACGCGAACAGATTTTTATTTCTTAAGCTAGTGCCATGGCGATAAACAAAACCACAGGTGATCGTCACGTGGCTACCATCTAGATAATATATTTTATCAATCAAATATCGAATCTTCATTTTTCACTTTTTCTAGATTTTCATTTTGGGTATTGTTATCTCCCTTTATTAGGCGTTTGACGAATACGACATAAAATCACTTGGTGGTTCTTTATCAACATCAAGGTTTAGGTTTGACAAGTCAATTATGTTTAAACTGTTATTGTTTTGTTTACTCTTCTTGTGCGTTTTGTTTGCATTGGCACGTGACTCATTTTAGAACATGAAAGGCTGTCATATCGTAAATAATGGCGGCATGCTCTTACCAGATCGAAATTAGCCTCATTAGATACATCATTCAACAATTGCTTTTATGCGTTTCCTAGTTGCAGATCAGGTTAACATATGGACAAACTTTGAGCTATAACTGTTATTTACATTTAATAATCGTGGACATGCGTTATTTATTCCGCACAGTAGAAAAGTTAGCCAAAGACTCCGGTGGAGGTCCTTTGTTGTTTCTCTACATACCAGGAGGCATAATGAACAGCAAAGTAAGTAAAATCCGAAAAATAATTCACGAATGGTGCGAAGTACCGGGTACGAATTGTGGTGAGTACAAAAAAAAATATACATTGACATTGATATTGTCAACGCGAGGGCAGAATGTCTCCCCGAGGAGAAAGTCGATGGCGACATTCTGTTTCCAGGCCTGACTGTCATAATGTCTCTCTCTTGGGGTAATGGGAGTTTAGCATTGTAGAAAAAAGTGAGCTATAATAGTAGTAACATTTAAGAACTATCCAAACATCCGTGTTTATACGTTCGCTTGCAGTGTATCCATCTATAAAACTTTACACATGCGAATATATAAAACATAATAAACTATTCAAACTTGGCCTTCATTTCATAGTTTAATATACAATGTAACTAGGGATGAACATTAAACACAACGGGAGCTAGTGAATAATGTTTTTTTACGACTTTATCCTCCCAAGGAAATACTTATATTAGACCGAAAATATTTATTCACAAAATTGAACCTGTATAATTGTTTAATGCCATTAGTTACGTACTAGAATATGATTTAAAATTGCTATTTCAGCATTAAACAGACCGTAAAGAAGACTTAGTGTAGTCTGGAGTTTGGGAAAAGCGTACATTTTCTATTAAGATAATTATATTACGTGTATTTAGCGGTCACAGTCTTAGCTTTGAGACGTACGACGTATGTTATGACTTATACTCGTATGTAGTTAAACCAAAAATGGAAACTGTAAATAGTCTCAGATAATTATTGCCAGTAAATGCTGGGGGGCATTTATAGTCACCTTGGTTACTACTTTATACTACATATACTCCGTTCCCGTCGGTGAAATACAGCAAACATTTCTCATTACTAGTACTGCATTAAAACATATAATTACCACGAAAGTCTGAAACAGCCCAAGTTATTGCCAATATATCGTATAAGTCATTGTGTCCATGTTTTATATGATGACGTGTTACCATAGCGCGTATGGAACGTGCTTAATGACATCATTTACATTTGGACGTCATGACGTGTTACCATAGCGCGTATGGAACGTGCTTAGTGACATCATTCGCATTTTGGACGTCATGACGTGTTACCATAGCGCGTATGGAACATGCTAAGTGACATAAGTCGCTTTTTGGACGTCATGACGTGTTACCATAGCGCGTATGGAACGTGCTAAGTGACATCATTCACATTTTGGACGTCATGACGTGTTACCATAGTGCGTATGGAACGTGCTAAGTGACATCAGTCGCATTGAATTTTGGGACGTCATGACGTGTTACCATAGCGCGTATGGAACGTGCTAAGTGACATCAGTCGCATTTGGGACGTCATGACGTGTTACCATAGTGCGTATGGAACGTGCTAAGTGACATCAGTCGCATTAAATTTTAGGACGTCATGACGTGTTACTATAGCGCGTATGGAACGTGCTAAGTGACATCAGTCGCATTTGGGACGTCATGACGTGTTACCATAGCGCGTATAAATTGTGCTAAGTGACATCATTCACATTTTGGACGTCATGACGTGTTACCATGGCGCGTAATGAACGTGCTAAGTGACATCATTCACATTTTGGACGTCATGACGTGTTACCATAGTGCTTATGGAACGTGCTTAGTGACATTATTCACAATTTGGACGTCATGACGTGTTACCATAGTACGTATGGAACGTGCTTAGTGACATCATTCACAATGTTGACGTCATATCATTATTATGTTCATTTGGGTTAAGCGCCATAGTCCCTTTTTGTGTAACTGTGTTCATTTTGTATGTGCCCTTCTGCAATTTCGTTGTCCAGCATAAGGCTGCTTCATATCTTTCAAAATAACATGTAGGCTGGCTGTATCAGGTGTGGCTTGCCCTTGTGATGTGTGTCGTCCGTTTGTTATATTCTTGTCACCAGGCCCTTACTTCGGTTTAGTTTGGCTGACAGAGGCGGCAGACATTCTGTGTGGAATGTCATGAATCTGTAGTTGCGTTGTGCATTGTATGAGCCTTTTTGTTATAAAGTTGCCTTTTGTAGTTACTAGTTTTTTACGTTTGGCATTGGCTGTGCCTCTTCGTTAGCATGTGTCCTTTTTGTGTCGTGTAACTGTGGTAGGCCCTATGTGATGTTTTTTTTATGTTTTCTGTGCTTGGCTGTTTAAATTGAGTGTTGCCGTCACTGTCCGATTATCATACTCATATGACGACTGATTCACCTAACCAGTTTTCCTGTACTGTATCCTAACCAGTACGAACCCTTTTACAACAAACCAACAGTTTCACATTTGGATGAAAATCAAACATTGATGTCAACTTTACATGGAAGGGTGTTATCTGCCACGACTGGGAATCGAGCACGAATCGCCGGGTTACAAATTCAGTTCACTAACCACTGCATCATGGTCGAGGCACATATCGTCGCCCGAGAACCATAGTGTTCTATCGTCATTTTTGCCAAAAATGAGTTTTATATACCGTTGGAAATCTCTCGATGAGAGCTATGTCACAGTGACCTTGTCCTCTTTCGGGGACATCTTCATATTTAGATATCAACAGATCCATTTTGTTCTATCTGCAATGTTTTTCTTGAGAACCAAATTGTTCTATCTGCGTTTTAGACCAATGGATTGCTCCAATCGAGTCACGTGATGTAAACTAAATTAGTTGTATAATGTTGTATCTGCACTAGACCGATTTAAGTGCGGTATGTTTGAATCAACGATTCTTCATGATATTTGGAAGTGTTCCTTAGATCTACATAATTAAAACTCATACTAATTTCTGTTAGATTTCGTCCACAAACAAAAAGTTATAAAGGGTTTTAAAGCCCTGAATCTTAAAACCTGATTTTCTCGAAAACAAGAAAAAGAAACATAGAACACTATGGTTCTCGGGCGACGATATTTCTTAATCATTATATACTATATTGATACATACATCTTGTTAGAACAAACTCCTAATCTACACTGAGCGATTCTACAAACAACAGTATTACGTTAATCCAATTTAGGTACATGTAACATCAACACACAATCTCAGAGTATCTTCAATATTCAGAGCTCTTGTAATTATCGAAGTTTACCGTGATTATCAAATTACACGTATGTCCAGAACTCATATGTATGGCCTGTTGTGTCCATCATACATTCTCATGTATTGACTTCCCATTTTGAAGTAGTAAAACTCATACAGACATAGAGTGTTTCCATTTCTTGTAAGGCACGAGTGATCATAACTAGTCCATTAGTGTTTTGCATTTTCTTTTTCTGTCATATGGTCGAATAACTTTTATTTTCATTCCTGCTTATTTCTAGAAATTGTTTAATGGTAGGACTCACAGCGTCGTTGTACGTTAGCAGGAAAATGTACAGATGAAGACAGTTTTCAAGACTTGAGAATTTCTCTTGACATTCAACTTCCTTTTATTTTAATGTTGTGTGCAAAGGCTGGGTGACATGTTTAGTGTAATGCAGGTTACACATATACAGGGTGTTAAAAAAGTTCGTTGTCAATGTTTATGTTTCAATAGTTTCTTTTTCTGACTTAAAAAAAATGTAAAATTTTAATATTTTATATTCCAGACAGTTCTATCATTGTTCTAATTACATGGATATTAATAAAGCTATTAGAATAAGAAATTGAAACAGTACACTGCGCACAGAGCTCAGAAATTTTTTAGTGTGAATTTAAATTTTGAGAACAAACTTTTTGAACACCCTGTAGTTCAGCTCCATTTTAACCTATATCTAGCACCGTCCTGTCGTGAAACAAACACATTTGACAAAAGCAATTTAACTGTCACAATGACACTGGATAAACTGCCACCAAACAGTAGCAAATATGATAATATATATCATAGTATACATGCATCTCACCACTCCAAACTCTTATTTTCATCAATATACAGGGCGTTCAAAATGTTTGTTCTATTTTTTTTTAAATTCATACTTAATTTTATCTGAGCCATGTACGTAGTGTACACATACAATTTCTCACACAAACGATTAGAGCAATGGTAGAACACTCGGGACTTTAACCTGAAATTGTACGTTCTCCTGGCCTCAGAAAAAATGAAACTTAAACATTGAGAATGAACTTTTTTTTAAACCATGTATAACCAGGATGAGTTTTAACTAATAAGTGGATATGTACAATATTGTCTACAACTCACTATTTCGAGCATAAGCAGCTAGTATCGTCTTGACATTCGCTGAACTTACTGTTTCATTATTACATAATAATTATCTTTCCAATTCAGCCTTAAAATAAAATATTGTTTGCCCCACCAGCGATGTCATTTAGGGCTGGGTAGGTACAAAATGTATGTAGGAAAATACTTTTGTAGTCTTAATGACGTTCGCTTAATACCGTCCCTTTTTTGTTCTTATTTCTCAGTTGAAATTTTCGGGTCGAAGCTATTTTGGCGGAAGGGGAAACCAACGTTATTCATTTCAGACCTTAAACACCAAATGCTTGATGTTTTGGTAAACAAACACCTGAAAAAATCGGAACATACAGTAAATCTAAACGGATATCAATAGAAATAAATTCAGTTTTAGACTGAAAACACCACTTAAAAATGCGTATACTAGTATGTAGAATTAATATACATCCTGGTATGAGTGATTAATATAGCTACTGGTGCGTCTGTGTCCATTATACCAGTTCAAAAATCTTGTATCAGTACAAAATGTTGACAGCGTACATTCCTAAGAACCAATTAACACAGCTTAATACACTTGTTACTATATATAGTAGCACAAATAAGCCTATTTGCGGCTGATTATGGCCATCACGTGATTGATTATCGCCTATCCGCCCGGTCCGCAATCTCATAATCATAATCGGACCGGTTGAACGAGCGCACGTTACGTTATCCATGTAAACATGACGTCACGTTGGAGCCAAAATGACGTTACGTTGCTCATATGCCATTTTATTCACACTAAGTGCATTTTATTGGTTACAATATTAGTGTATATCTACATCAGTAATATAAATTTACGTTATTTGTTCTTCATAGATATTCTGAAATCGAACAATTGTATTAAAGACTTTAATACACTTCAGAGCCTGGCCGGAAGTTGATAATCCGCCCGGTATGAATAATCACCCTCGGGCTGAAGCCCTCGAGGTGATTATTCATTTTCCGGGCGGATTATCGCCTTCCTGCCCGGCTGTGTCGTGTATTAACCTCTAAATATCGATCCTTGCATGTGTATATTGTATTTCGCTGATGTAATTGGTTACACTTGCTGTGGTCAAATACATGTACATCTCGATACTGACAGGTTTTAAATGCTCAACATTAATATTTTAGTATTCGTTGCAAATGTGTTCTTTCGAAAACAAAAAATATTCCGATCTTTCTTTATTCATGCATCTTCTCTATAAACTGAATTTATATATATATGCTATGTGTTGCTATGTGAATTACAAACAAATTCTAATGCTAACATAGAATACATTTATATGTATATCTATGTTAGCATTAGAATTTGTTTGTAATTCATATAGCAACACATATGCGTAAAAACAGTTAATTCAATTCTGAGAGTACATACATGTAGTTACATCCAGAAATATTTCGTTGAAAATATTTAATAAACCTCAAAACGTGTGACGATTAATACATGCTTCCTTTATCATATGGAGCAGTGTTAACTAATCATGCATTTGTGATTCTATGTACGTTTCCTAATTGTTGATACATTTTCCTATCATCTATAAATGTTTAAACATTTGTTATTCTATAATGTTTTTAATACATTTGTGATTCTATAATTTGTTTATACATTTGTTATCATATGTACATTTCCTAATTGTTTATACATTTGTTATTCTGTAATTGTTTTAAACATTTGTTATTCTATAATTAATTATACATTTGTAATTCTATGTACACATATTTTTTATACATTTGTGATTACATATGCATGTCATAGTTTAAGTGCTTCATTATAAAATTTTACAGAAACATAGTAATATAACAACATTTAAAACACAGCTGGTAATTACTGGAACTTTAATACTCTATGTAATTCATGAAACACTACTCCCTCTTAATTATATAATTAGGTAAACAAGTCAAAGAGTAAAAAAACCAAAACTGTAACTGTCATCCTTAAAGGGACCGCCTCACGTATTGGTGTATTGCAAAAATAAAATGGTCAAATATTCATGTAATTTAGGTATAGTTTCCTGTATATGTCATAAACAACCACATTGACATAAAAAATAACTTGGGAAACATCGGCATTTCGTAGTAATTTATCATTTTTACACCCAAAATTCTATAGGGTATTAATACCCTATAGAATTAGCACTACTATCACTTAAATTGCCTGAAATTTGTTTCCATTCGATGAAAACGAATTGCGAAACAAACCGAATACCTCACTGATGATTCGGCTTTAGTTTGTTGAAGTTACAGTTTGATCATGTGTAAATTACACAATTCACAGAACATTTTGGAAGGAAACTCAGCGATTTTTTTAAACAGAAAAATACAGAGTGCCAATTATCAAGCGTGATTTAAATTGCTTATATGCCATAAATCTTTCATAAAGCAACCTCCAGTGACTTTCTATTATATAAATACTTGGTTAGGTTGGAAAATTACGTCATACAAAAATTTTACCCCGATCTGTGAGGCAGCACCTTTAATATGTAAAACTGTTAACCGATATCGTTATTATCATTATATATAACATTGTATATGTCCATGTGTAATATGTGAGAACAATATCAATAAACAATGTAATACTGCACAACATATTTTTTCCGTTCTGTTCCATTCAGAATTGGAATTTATAATAACCGTTCCCATTATCCATCATAACGTATTTTAAGTATGTTATGTTCACATGTAATTATTGATTGCAATATGTGAGACAATTGAAAATGAAAACATTTCTCAGGTTATATATTTTTTCTGTCCCGCCTCTTTATAATTAGTGTCTAACTAACTTTACGGGTAAGGAGATTTGAGTGTTTCATACTACGGCTTTCCTTCAACTCGAGACTCTGAACCTCTCACTTATAAATCGTGACAGCCCTTTTTTAGGGTAAAAAGGTTGGGAAGCATGATGCGTACTTCAGTTTCAGTTTCAGTTTACACACTTGATACAACTTTAATAAGGGCGTCAGCCCCGAACAACAACAACAACAATTATAAAAAAAACGACAACAAGCAGCAGAATACTCCAGGACTTACCTTGTATGAACCACATTGTTAGAAAAGTCCACGTCATCTTAATCAGAAAGCCTTGTTATGTCTTTAAACACTGCCACATATATTCAATAAAACGTATTATCCAGATTCGTAAAAATTTCAGTGAAATTTCCTAATAGAAGAATAATAGTTCTCTATCAATTTAATAGAAACTTCTTCTTGAGTTCAGTAATTCTCTAATTGGTTTTCTATTCTCCCGACCTCATCAATTACACGGGGACACAGCAAGTCTCGTGCTGCAAATTTAGTACGTCTTCGTTCACTTCAGTATTTCAGACCTCGCGGTGTTGGGCATCCAAGAACCAAATTAGACACCTTTATTTTCTGACGACACGCCGTCTTAAAACACTCGAATGTTGAAACAGTCTGTCTCATAAAACAATTTGCGTCGTTGTCCACAACTTTTTAAATCCTCCACATTGCTAATGTTATAGAATTATAGCTGAAATAACAAATACACTTAAACAGCATATACTTCGGCAGACATTAGAGACAAGGGGGGCCGAGTGAAGTAACAATAGGCAGCAACCGTCTATACCTAGCGATTATTAACGACTCTTAAATATTTTACAAATTTACTAGGAAATAAACTGTCAGCCTATTTCCGATTTAGATACGACATCATTATTTGTAGAGCTGAATTTGTGTGACATCTTAAATATTCAATATTCATATAATAATAATAAAAAACATGATAATAATTTATGTTTAAGTTTTGTTATTAAGATATGATACCTTTTATAATTTATTCCTATTCAAATAACTGATTATGAATCAATCAATTATGATAGAATTTATGACATTAAGAAGCTCACATATATATTTTACTACAAAAAACAATTTAAGGTCTTAAGTGCAGTTAAAGGGTTGATGATAAAAAGTCCAATAAGAATGCATGTATAATAGTCTCAACTAACAGCGTAACCAATAAACGTAGAACATACAAGTTCACTAAGAATCATTACTAGTTTTAATGACAAAAGATTTTCACAAATTTCCAATAAGTCAAACAGTAGAATGATCCGTCCTCTACATCCACTATGTTCTCACTCCATCTGTGACTGAATAGCAGAATAATTTGTTAGCAGATTCCATTAATAGAGTAACAAGAAACTGTCCAGTAAGGAAAGAAAGCTAAATCCGCCCCTCAGTTAGCTGCGCCGTGTTTGTGATAATCAGTTAGCGACTCCGTGTTTGTGGTACGCGTGCACACACGACCAGTAGGCATGAGTAATTATCTTATATACGACGTTGATATATATACGCATAAAATATTTCAGCTATTTATTGCTGTATTAAATCGCTGCGTTACTTCCAATAGTAAGAAAAAGTGTAAATATACTTTAAATAAAATCGTTATTATAACAAACAATAAACATATTGGACAAGTCGCGTGCTTTCTGTAGAATAGAAGCAGATACTGATACTATGAAGCGTGAAGTTTGCAATTTGACTGCAGGCAGCACTTAAAATATGGTATCACACCTGACAGAGACAGTAACACTCAACAGAAAAAGAACAAAACCAGAAACCATGTACCTCGCTTATACAATATTTATTTATGGCTAATACAATAAGACAGAGGAAAAGACACAGTACACATAAAAAACAAAACAGAACACTAAGCCATTGGGATCGTGGGATCGAACCCGACCCATCAGGTGAGGGTGCATATACGATTTTCAAATATTTCATGGATTGCAACTGTCCCAGGCATTCATATAAGCCAAGCGGCGCGTCTGTCTACGAGGCAAAGAAGTAGTTAAATTATCAGAGAGAATACTAAGGTCAACAACAAGTGCACGAAGACCCCCCCCCCAAACCACTCTTTGGTTTAGACAATATAGTACAAATGATTTGGATGCAGTCGTTGTTTAAGTCACTTACAGTTTCAATTAGTGATGTCGGAGTGTAAGAAATCTGTACAGACGTGTTACATAAAACGAGTCGACAGCCAAATAATGACTATAATGTCCAATACGTCAACACCAATTGGAATATTTTATTGCGGGGCTTTACATCTGTCGTCTGCTTAAGAAAGGAAATATTATCTCAGAATAGCATATATATATATTTACAAGAAAGGAATGATGTCCGTCCCCAGAACGTATATATCAAAATAAAAATAAAACAATGACGAAATGAGTATCAAAACTCAATTATTTAATAAAAAACCCAATGCATTTCGCCTTTAACAGGCTCTTCAGGGGTATATCAAATATATATGAGTATAATATTGTTAATCTGGTGCCGTTGTCGATTAGTTTTTTAAAAGAAAATCTTTAGAATAGTTTGCACACAAACTGCTTGGCGCCATCGCCTATCAATGCGAAGAAAGAACATCCTAAAATACCCCAAAAGTCACGAATTTTGGGTGTATTTACAAGTTGGCCATATTGTTTAAAAATGTCAAGATGTGATTCCAAATCAACTCATATTATCTATTTGTTTCAGCTATCATCTGTGAGAAAACAATACAATTTAGGTCTAGATAAGCGCTTCTTGGTTCCAATTCACCCAATTTCGCCTGAAAATGGCGGCCATATTGGACGCAATCTTGGATTATATTTTTTAAGCGTTTTGGATGAGAGAATTTGTAGGAAATTGATTTCTGAATTTCCGGTCATATGACTAGCTTTGGTGCAATTTTCAGATTCGGACAATTCCTTTCGAATAAATCGCACTCTTCTCCCAGGCTAACAAGTATGTGCGTGTAGCGTATATAATTATTATACTGAGCGGCATCGAAAACGCAACACAAATAAAAATCAAGATAATTTTTTTATAATTATATTAATATTTCTAAACAAATTTTGGCTACCCATGGATTGTAAGTTCTATCCATATACGTAAATTCACAAAAGCGGTGCATTCAAGCATGAAAAAGTACGAGGAATTGATGGGTTGATGCTAATATTGTTTATGTATCATCAAAAGGAATATTCGATCCATCGACAAATTAGAAAACTCAAATTAATACGGTTTACCACTCAGCAACATATAAGTCTTTAAGTTTTAAAAATGTTCAGGTTTACCGAAAATTACTACTACTTTTACACTCAAGGGAAGTAATTCTGGATAGAGATTGAATGGGTAAAAGTCGACTTTTCTAATCCTAGATTAGTTACCTTCTTAAAATAAAGAGTTTATTATCATTATAATTATAAGCTTTTTATTTATCTTTGTTTTGCTTTATTTCCGTCTCCGTGATAAGTACGGCCACTTGTACACAAACTTTATCAGAAAAACGAGTACACATCTGCATTAAAACTTATTTGACAAACGCAGAAGGACGCACGACAGGAAGTTTGAAACATTTACCACAGGAACTTGCATTTATAATTTGATTTTTTTTTCAAAAACTCCACAAATATTGGCTTTAAAAGCCGATATTAGACGATTATCGGTACCGATCGGTTGAGGTGCGGATGTATTCTGTATTGTTATTAGCCCCTTTAACTGCCTAGATCATATGTTTTAACTGTCAAGTTGGTATAGAGAAAATATTTGTATTAGAATAGTTCGTGGGATACAATCGCATTGCACTCCTGTCTATATTTTAATAGTACAGTAGGCCTAGTATAGGCGCAATGTTTCAAATAATCTGAGTGTACCGTACATAAAGAGAAGGTTGTGCAGCGGCCATATTTAGCCGCAACGGGTATGACGTCACAGGAACTGGTATCCGTGTTTGTATCATATCTGTTGCGGCTGCACAACCATCTCTCTATATATGGTACACTCAGATAAACTGAAACTTTCTTGAGGTCACACTCTTATGACACTGAGATAATGTGAAATCATGTGTCTGTGGTTAAGAGCACGCGAACTACGATGTTGAAACTTACGCATGAAATGCGCACTCTTCTTGAAGAATCGTGGTGCTACTTTAGTGTCCTCATGCATTGCATTTAATTGCAAAGCCACAATACAGAATGCAGATTAATTAGTTTACACATAGTTGGTCAAATGTTGAGTAAAAGTCTGTAAGTACTCGTCGCTGACACCTGTGACACATATTGTGTTCAACTATCCTTTCTAGACTTGCCCTTCTCTCGAAACAAAACATAGAATTTTAATTAGCTTGAAATCGTGACAGCTTAATGGTGCAGCGACATCAAATTTCGACGAATTTCAGCTTTTATAGCAGAGGGTGTCTATGCGGACTTAATATATAGTAGTGTAACATTCCCTACCCAAGATTTACGGTGCTGAACATATCAGATTTTGATTTTGACACAGTTTAACTTCCGGTATACCACCGGGGAAACTTGTAAAAAGGCAACACTTTGTCGACTGTTACCATGGTTTGTTAATGACGTCATCGAACGATGACGACAATGCATCAACGGAGATACACTTGGTAGTGTGACATATTAGGAGTTAAGGAGTGGTAACGGTACATATATATTGAAATGGGGTAAGGCAGACAGCACGATGATTTTCATAAAGAATAACGAACAGTCCAAATTTCTGCTACCAAAAGTTGGTCCCTAATGGAATAGGTGGACAAGTGGTCCAGTGGTGAGAGCTATTGACAGCAGATCCGAAAGTTGTAGGTTCGATCCTGTCTCTAGCCGGATAAAACAGAAATGGTTTTCTGTGTGTCCCACCTAACACCTAACTTCACTAACAGTCTTTCGGATGAGACATGAAAAACCGAGGTCCCTTAAGCTTGTATGATGCTTTACACAAGGCACGAAATCTCTCCTGGGGACCTCGCCCATATGGATCGCCCGTTGGAGAGGATGAATACAAGTATTGGTTGATATTGATTGTGAATTCGCTAATTGGTTGATATTAATTGTGAATTGGCTAATTAATTGATATTAATTGTGAATTCGCTTATAGATTGGTATTAATTGTGAATTCGCTTATAGATTGATATTAATTGTGAATTCGCTAATTGATTGATATTAATTGTGAATTCGCTAATAGATTGATATTGATTGTGAATTTGCTAATTGCATAGTCCATTTTTACCCACAACGGAAATTACGTCACATGAACTAGTGTCCGTGTTTGCTGTGACAACTATAGAAAAACTGGGTACCAGCTTTCGTAACGTCACATCCGTCGCGGCTGAACATGGCCGCTGCACAACCTTTTCTATGTATAGGATACACTCAGACAATTTTAAACCATGTGCCTATAATATTTCTTGCAATCATGTGTCTATTTTTGATACAAATACGAGGGCTGTGCACAATAGCGACAATAATTCATTGGCAATATACACTGTTCAAATGGAAGACCGTGAATGTTCCCGACCTTTGCGGACAACCCTCGTAAATGTATATGAGAATAAATTAATGTGTAGCTATCGAGTGTTTTTATCATTTGCAGTTACTTGTAAATCCATTTATCGTGATATGCTTATTTCAATAGCCACGTTCAAGCGTGTTATTCATTGTCGGGCCAGTATACTTAAAGGCTTGCTGGAAGTATAGTCCAGTCAGGATAAAAATCCAGTGACGCAGCGGTCGAGTCCACTATAATGGTGTAAACCCAATTATAAAGGCTTATACTGTACAAACAACTATAATTTCAATGCTAAACTTCACTCTACCTGTGTAGACAATGTTTGTGATTTTTTGCGTACACATAAATTGCAACGTCACTGTCACAATATACTAACTGGACTATATATGCGTATTAGGGATACGGATGTTTACGTTGTGTGTCTGTCGCTTATACCAGGGGGGCTACTGTCGTTGCTTCTGTATGACTTTGTATTGTTAAAAGTGCAAACCTAATTGATGGATTATGTTCATTCCCGACCACCAGCGTATTCTTCGAACACCAAAGTATCACAAAGTATCTTAAGTGAAAACTTAAATATGTTTACTTAAGTTAACAATTTTTACTACTCGTATGTACCGCAATTTTTGAAAAAAAATCCATGTTTTCTTAGTGATTACAGTAGCTGTTTACATAATGTTCAAAACTACGTAAAATATTAATCATCTTGATTTCCTTGCTCACCTGATACACTTTAGAAAATTTTAATATTTTAAGAAATTTCTAAGTTTTCTGCTATGCTTTATGAATACCACCCCAGGTTCCCGATCCTTCAATGCATTTCGCTTGGTAGCCATACACTTTTTTACTAAGAGAAAATAACAGAGAAACAGAAAGGTAAAAGCCCGCACTCTTCCATTTCAATGGTTGCACTTCTGCAGTGTAAAAGGGGAATAACTCCATGTGCTTTAGCATTCTTTGACAAATGGGCTGATTGGGTTGTTTCCCTTGTTATACAGTCTGTCAGATAATTAATAATAAGTTAATTACGTAAAGAGGAACACATAGTCGCACAAGACACTAACTCAAAAATAAGGGGAGCAGAGTTTCTGTTCTTAATCAAATGAGATCCAACTAACTATGAAGTTTCATGATGATACATTGCATACGTTTTGAGTTTGGAGTTATGCTCCGGACACACTTATAAGTATGAAAAATAACATAGGGAAATGACAATTGTGGGAAGCGGTTGCTTAGATGTAGAGCGCGCGCTTCGGGATCGAGAGGTTCCGGATTCAACCCCCGTCTGGTTTTTGTTTACTACAATACAATATCTTTATTTCCACCTCAAAATGTGAAATAGACCTATTTTGACATTCAAGACAAGATCACCAGTAAGAAAACGAACAAAAAATGTGCAAAGTCGGTTTGGGCTTTAATAGCAGTAACCAGATCGCCTCCTATCAGCACTCTCAGTAATTTGATTTTACTAGGTATTGGATCATTCTGATCACCTCGGCCTTTATGCATTGCAATAGACCTCTGACATAGCAAGGCGCCATATTGAACTATTTCCTCATGTTTTAAATCAATTACATGCATTTTTCAAAAATACTTATATCTTACATGAAACTCAGTCTGGTTTTCGAAAGCAGCATTCGTAACGAGTAATAACATAGTACATCCTGTTTGTAAATCATACTTTAAAGATTAAATTAACTTTCCAGTATAAAGCTGTGACAATATGGAACGCTTTGCCCAGTCAAGTAAAAAACACAACGTCAGAGAAAATGTTTAAATCTATATTAAAATCACACTTATCCACAAATCTAACAAAGATAAATTAAAAACACTCGGGTTATTGCTGTTTACCTATTATATCAGGATCTTTTAATACACTATTTTAAATGTCAGTATTTACTGTTTTGTATTGTCTGCCATTTTATTGATATATATATCTTTATTGACTCCATTTTCTGAAGATATACAATGAAATAAATTCATGTGGTAATATAGATATAAATTGTTTTCAAGCACAATGAAAAGAATGCAATGACATACACCCGCACACCCGCACGGCACACACTCTAAACCACATAATACACCCTTTGTAGCTGCATTAGAACATATATACATACATACATGGTATTACAGAACACATAAATAAAGAAAGCTCGCACACATCAACATTCACTCTCAAGTCACACACACGCATGGTCACAGAACTTGTTCGTATACAGTCATATAGTACATCAATTAAGCATTAAACAAGCTGTTCACAAATTCAGCACATTTTATAAGGAAATCTGCATATTGCTCACATACAGTGCCCACCAAGAATAAGTATACAGTAAATAATTGAGGCAAAAATTAAACTTGGTTAAATTATTCAATATCGGTTTATCAGACGGTCACAATTATACTAGTTTCTGAAACTATAGTTACTAAATGAGTCAAAATAGAGATAAAAATCAAATTCAAGATGTTCGGAACTAAAATAACCATGTGATCAAAAAGGCTGAATTTTCCATCTTTTTGTGACAAAGTTACCATTCAAGTGGGACAAAGAAACTTTAGATTTTGCACCTAGGGTACCATACAATTAATGTATGGCCTTTCTATTTATTAATAAACAAAACTATTCATCTTCTTCCAATATATTGTTGCTTTACTGTTCTGCAAATAGTATCATTACAGGCAAGTAAGTGGGCAAATAACATATGTATACTTATTTTTGGTGGGCAGTGTATATATCTTTATTGTTAGATGACCCCATGGGAGATAAGTACGTCTCCAATTTCAAAATATGAAATATGTATGGAAACATCAATACAAACGTATTCTGATGTTCTTTTCTTCAGTTGTTCTCTTTACGATAAAGAGTATAAAATTATCGCCAAAATACCATGGATTTATTTCTCATGCTAAAACGTAACGTTGTGACACGTCATTTTTGAGTCAAATTTTATCTTTGTTGCCTATTTTTCATTTTAAAATTATTTGTCGTCTCCATATAACTTATATCATTCGATTCGTCATTGTATATGCTTTCTAACGATATGTATATTATGCACAAAGAAACGTTTGGAATTATTTAGTATGGGCTTAATTAACAGAACAGAACATAACCTTTATTTTTTAGCACAGATTACATAGTAATAGCAAGTGCACAAAACATATACAAAATAATACAAATTATGTATTAAACATAATTATATTTATTTTGCAACGATAATTGGATTTTTGGGTCGAAAATATTCGGGTACGAAACCATTGAGTACGAATAATTTCGGGTACGAATTAGACGAAAAAGTCAAAGGTATTCCGATGCAACTTCCTTCAGCTGCCATCGGAAAAGAGCAGCCGATTTGATATTTGGGAGCGGTAAACCCAGAATTCACAGAATTGTCTGGCCGACAAACACCTTTCACCAAAACGTCAGTAGATTTGAAGTTAATCACACACCTGAAAAGAAATGCACACTTTTTTAAGTTTATGTATCATAAATCAAGCAAAAAACACAAAAACAATAGCCACAAAACAACATCTTGACACATTGAGGCACCAAGTAGTCGTTTGTTTGGGTCGCGAAAACATGTGAAAAAGACGCCAACATTCCGTATCTTCAGCTCAGAATAAAATGGCTTATCGGATTGGTATCCATCAACAGCATACTTGTTTGGCTTCCTTAATACATGCTTAACTCACAATTGGATCCAAAATAATAGGGTTTCCAGACCGTTTTTCCACAAATTTCATGAATGTAAACCTACCAGAGAAAAAGCCGTATTTTCCGGTCCCAGAGCTAGAAAGCCTAGTTTCGCAGTCTTTCACCAGTTCTCATTCAAAACACTACAAAGGTCATAACCCTTGCAAATAATTTATTGCAAACATGTAGTTATTCAAGATTTTAACACAAAACTCACTTGGATTATTCTTACTAATGATAGAATGGCTCAGAAACACAGCATTTGTCTTATATTTACAATTTTGACCATGGCCAATTCGAATATTTGGCTTCTCTGGGTTTACTGACTCCTTAAATTTAACTGAAATCGCCGCTAATCGCCATTATCGACGACGCTACGAAGTAGGAAAGGCCGGCAAAACATAAAATGGACCGTGTCAGTGGCTAATGAACGGCATATTGGGTGTAAACACTGAGGATGATTCGCCTAAACAAGAAAATATTGAGACTGACCGATCGGGATAAAAAATGATATAAAATCTTGTTTTAGGCTGGCTAACACAGCTAGGGCGTCGTTTTCGAGAGCTGTAAGATCTCAATTCGACCCGCATGTTCCGTTATGTAGGCTACTACAAACGGATGGTTTGTACAGCTCGCCATTCTGAGTTACATGGGGCGAACCTGGGAAATTATTTTAGTCTGACACTGAATCATAATTCAAGCTTGTAAATAACATCTTGTTCAACCTCGGCGGCATGATCTGAGGAATTAATGCATGTGGAATATTCGTATTTCAGGCCTTGCTATTCAATTTGTGATTTAGTCATACAAATCAAAGGGATTCGACCCGATAAAAATATATTTCACATCTAAACTATGAATAACTAAGACAGGGATCTTTCTTTATGTATGGCCCTCATATACCCAACTCAACATTATGTCCAATATTTTAAACAAGCCGAATTCAATCATTTAATTTGTACTGCACACTGCAACACAATATAATATTATACATAAAAAATACAACTTTTATCAATACACGTACACAATGTCGCCTGTGTCGAGCATAGAATGTTCACAAAATGCGTAAAACCCGGTTTGACGACATAACCCTGCACAGACAAAAACTAGAAAACGGCCTTCGATAAAGAAGAGAAATCATTATTTACGCACAATCTCAGGATATT
The DNA here is from genome assembly GCA_947247005.1 of Spisula solida. NCBI lineage: Eukaryota > Metazoa > Mollusca > Bivalvia > Venerida > Mactridae > Spisula > Spisula solida. The sequence goes on from OX365951.1 coordinate 22,990,342, forward strand.
AGTACGACGATTTGATAGCGGGATGTAGTTATGATAGAAGCTATAGTGTAATGACTTACTGTATGTACCAGTGCTGGTGCCACTGAATGTGCACCTCATGGATATTAAAAAAATGATATGTCAGAGTTAAAAGGGCCATTCCATGTGTTATCATGATCGGAGCTATAGTATAGCCTATATTTTGAAAACCTTGTGATCTGCTGTTGACCATATGGTGTTAGCTTGACGCTCGTTAATTGGAACAGTTGCCATAGTATAAGCCATTGAATTACTTCACATAAGAGTTGAGTAAAAGTATAGCGCAAAAGCCTGATAAGGGGGATGGGAACCCTTTGGACTGGCAGTATGAGGGCCTAGAATTTTGGAGGACAAAGTCCATGTTAGTAGCGCGAGGAAATAACACGGCCTTTGCTGTGGCGGAAAGTTCTAGGCGGCAGTATTCCAGCAGTAATTAAAGAATAAATTCATAAAAGACGGGGCTATGGCAACACCTACCTGGACTAAATAATTTGCATATATCAATAAACACTCACAATTACCTCCCTTGTCTATTTGGTAGCACCTAGGTGGGATGGTTTTGTTGAGTGGTCTACAATCACCATCTCCGAATTTCAAATTGTTGACATATGAGATTTGGGTTAAGCCCTTACAGCCTTTGGCTAGGTTTACCTGCACATCCCATAAATTGCTGTGTAACAGTAGCTCTTTGGTGCACTTTGAGATGGTGATATGAATAAAAAGAACGGTTCCTGTGTCGCTACTTTAATGAAAACAGAGCTCTGTAAATTTAAGGGACGCATAATGGCCGAATGGCCGCGCTATAATTGTCCCAGAGACGCGGATTGGCCAATTGGCCGCGCTATAATATTGTCCAACACGCTGATATGCTAGAAATGCTGTGGCTGACTGGCGGGCCACATGCGATATGTTAGAAATGGCGATACTAACAGGAACACGTTATACAATTAATGCATAGGGGTTTAAGGCCAACTGGAATCTGCCGCTTGGAATTTTTCCCTCCCTCCAAAGGCAACACCTGGAGGGAGAATAAGCATTGCGATCAATTACTTCCACAAACTTTAAGTACTATGATAAATTGTTACTTAACAAATTAAGATTGTTTGCCATGTGTTGTGATTTGCATAGAAGCGAGAAAACATAAATATCAAACGTGAAAGTAAATTTTGGTATAATGATGCCTGTGATATAAAGCGAGCTTAATTTTATCGACTTTAAACAAATACAGAAAGTATATGTTCAACGAAAACAAAGTTTGCTGATATAGTTTGTTATAAAAACTCGTTACGATTTGACCGTAAATTGTATCTAAACAAGAGCGCTAACACTTAAGAAACATGCATACAAATATAAAAATTATATTGGAAACTGTTAAATCGCGGTGAAAACAAGAAATACCTGTCTAAAAAACAAGCTTTAGTTTGGTCAACATGACCTCTTCCGATTTTCATAAAACTAGCCTCAAAAGAAGCACTTTGAGATGCAGATTTAAAATATTCATAAGTCTTATAAGGTAGTAAGTAGTACTTATGAGTAGTACTTACGACCGTCTTATTCTAAGCAGCGAAAGGAGTCATGTCTCAACAAAAGTGCAGACATATCGCCGTCAAGTGTCGAACGTTATCTTAAAGCGGTGAGTAACCTGAACCATCAATTCTTCCAACGTTTACTTCAATGAACGTTATGTTTACGTCGAAATCCAAATAATGTTCTCGAAACTTGGTTTTCTTATTACAGAAAGAAAGGGAAATATTAAGAACTAAAATCAGGCAAAATTGCTGGTCCTAAATATTTCTAAAGAGAATTTTTAAAAAATGGTAAAATGCAGTTATTGCCTTACTTGTTCAACTTATTGCGCTTCAGCGCTTCAGCGCTTTTAAATCTTTTATTTTCATTGACATTCACGGCTAAAAAATCTAGAGTAGGAAGATGCTCTAACTGTGTCACAGTTACAGTGCGCCCATGATAATGTGAAAGGCGGGCACATTTATTATGTACACGATTATCAGTGATGTTTTAAGTACAATACTGACCTTATCTGTTTATTTAAGTGATTTATAAAACAAATTTTGCCACAGTTGACCAAACCGATTAATATGGTTATTGCTAAAACATAACCACATTTATTTTAGCGAGATCTGTGCAATAGTAATAGGTCCCTTCTTAACTCATTTCTAACTGAACGTTTTGAGTCCGTCTGATCCGGTCAATACAGAACTTTATTGAATTCGATGACGCATTCGATGACGTCACTTCGTCTTTCCTGTATGTATCTCTAAGGGCAAAGTTTACAAAAATGAAAGGCCAAGTGTATCTGATTAAATCGTGGAAATCCTGCTTCCGAAGTTTATATTATTGGTATAAAACGCTACACGAAGGGTTGATGATCATACTCGCAAGATGTAGAGGGCTATTTCGTGGCGATTACGACGATTTTGACAAATGTTGAGAGGCGCTAGAGATTTGTTTTAAGCAGACTACAAAATCGGGTACTCATGTTTTATTTCAAGCTCTATTGATTGATTTAAATATTTATAGTATATAAACGTTGTGTGTGTATGGCAGTAGGTAATCGCCTACGTCTGGTATAAATACGTCGCATGGAGATGTCGACTCGGTTGGTTGTGCAGACCGTTTCCGGCACCAGGTTGAACAATCGGAACGGTCCGTACGGCATTTATCGCTTCCTGACGTCGCCTGATAAAATACCTCGGATGTACGTAGGCGCTTCACAATGTCAATCGGAACGGTCCGTACGGCATTTATCGCTTCCTGACGTCGCCAGATAAAATACCTCGGATGTACGTAGGCGCTTCACAATGTAAGATTTTTGCTCATAATTCTACGCTGCAGGAAATAAACCGCGGAGTGATTACCAAAATGGCTGACTTTGGTAGCGTCTGCAATAAGCCATTACAAGATTGTGGAAGTGTGGCGTGTTTCGTTTGATTTAAAAGAAGAACAGAACATATGTTTGTACAATATGTATCGTTACATCGAACTGTTGACGTCTTACCAAATGACGATGGCAATTTGGGCTTAATTTTCCAGCTTTTTCAGGTGACTATGGGAAACAAAAGTGGGTGGGGGATGGTAATTAAACCTTTCTTAAGGTATAGCGAACAGACTTATACCACATGTATGCTATCACTTCAAATACGCATAACACCAACCACCCGTGTGAACATAATAACCTGTTGGAATAGTTTGTTACTCGTCGTAATGAAAACTCATGTAGCATGATACAGCTCCCAGGCTCCAGGGTCATGGTTGTCTATTTGCAATGGTGTTGTAACTGTAAAACCAGTCCGGAGTATAAATAGGCCTACTGGGAAAACAGGGTTTACTAAATAACTGCTATTTCAATGACATATGCGTGGATCAAGAGTGTGAGACCTGGTCTGGATCCCTTGGAATTTTGGAAGAAAAGTGGTTATCTTTACAATGATTTAGTGAAAGTTGTGATACTGTGGTCAGTGCACTGGATCAGGGTTCCATTCTTGGTCATGCGCATGTGAAAAATAAAATAATGTTAACATGCGTGGTTGATTTTCTTCCACATGCGGAGCTGTTGCTGGATTCTTGTGGAATGGCAAGTTAGTACTGGTTACAGTGGTTTAAGGATACAGAACAGGAAAACTGGCTACATGTAGGTGAATCGGTCACAGTACTGTACTTTCAGCTGAATTTTTTTATCACATTTTGGCCATTTCTAATTAGCCAATTTCTCAAAATGCGGGCTAATATCAATGACACTTTTCGGCACAGGGCTCATAACTTATGTTATGGAGAATCAAAGCCATTACCACATACCAATACCACATGGTTTTTTACTACAGTTCCAAGTAGAAATGTGTAAACATTGGAACGCAATTGTAGCCATAAGTATTTTATGTCTTCATCAATTTCTATGAAATATACGCCTACATTTTGTTCAATACCCTGTGAATGCATGGAACATGTAGGTTTCACAGGGTAATGGAAGAATCTTGCTGAAAAAGATCTTATCTTTCATGGAAAGCAAATAATGTCCCCCTTAGTGTGTTGTATATTTCATAGAAATCGACAAAGAAACAAAATACTTATGGCTATTTTATTTTCCAATGTTTACAAATTTCTTCTTGTAACTGTAGCCAAAAGTCACATGGTATTGCTACACTTTTATAATGATTATTATAATACTTCCAACTTTACAGCCAGGTGGTATATTCAGAGAACATACTGAATGGTGAACCTGACTCCTGAGTGACATTACCAGTTTTACTGATAAATTGACTGTTGTCCTTTTCAGCTCAACTTGCTTGTTATGAAAGTATGAGGACAGGCATGATTGAACCAATTTATTTGGCCCTATTAACATAATCAATGGTGGACTGGTCACTACAGTACATGGACTGCTGATGTTTTTCACACACTATGAATACTGTCCAGGTAAATATTTTTTACACTTTCAGCTGCATTTGTTTATCTTCATGTACTTTATGGTACATGTATTTTAAATAAACAATTAACTTATGCTTCAGTTTAGAATATGAGCACAATAATTTGAATCAGTCGCACAATATCTGATTCAGATAGTGCTCAGATTGTAATTTTTGGTTTTTAATTATCTGTTCCTGTGGTCTATGATATTATTTATTATAATCATATAATTTTGTATTTATATCATCTATATATAATGAAGCGGTGTGTGCTTTGTTTTCGATTTCGTTGTGGAGAGGGGTTCTTGTAGATTTGTTGTAGCCTCTTCCTGCAGTATGTTATTAAGTGTCAGTCTGTGTTTGACAATTCCAAGTGTTGGTTGACAATATTATATAAATTCAAAATTGATCACAGAGTTTCAAGTTCTTTCAATATATATTTCATTCATAAAATATAATTTGTCCTCAGATTCAAATAATAAAGTGTAACACACAGTTATAAAGGTCACAAAGTACGGATATATGATTTAGTAATATTTTCCTTTAATTTAACACAAAGTTGTTTTCACAAAGAGATCTAGTTTCTAACTGATAAAAATAATATTTGGTTTTTATCTGTTCAGAATTATAATTTAATTTAATTGGTCCATATGGTTGATTGGATTTTGTATTTGACCAATCAAACATCCATACGGTTGATTGCATTTTGTATCAAACATGGGATGCCAAAAGTTACCTTGTCGCAGGCATTAACTTAAAATTTTCTCTGAAACTTACAATTATAAAATTTAATATTTTTACTTTTGGCAATTTCTATTGTTTTTCAATACAAAGCCTACTGGTCAAACTTTGACACTTGAAGGTAATTTAGTAGACAAAATGTCTATACCAGACCATCAGATATTATTAAACACAATACCTGATGTATTCTTTTTGAAACAATTCATTATGGCTGACAGTCTCTATCTGACCTGATTGATTTCTAGAAATATTGTATCAAACTTAACTTAATTTTATAAACGTTTAAGTATATTGAGAAGTTTGAAACATTTGTTATTTCAAACTATAAAATTCATATTCCTGATGAAACAATAATCATTTTGATATTAAATATGTAAGTGTATTATGAAAATTAAATAAATGAGTACTTTATTGTTTAAAGTTGGATTTCAGTAAACAATACCACAATCATAAAATATATATTATAATAATATATTTATCAAAACTAATATATCACTCCAGCTTTCCATGTTGGAGCTGTGATCTCCCTCTATGAAGAATATATCACTAATTTAAATGTTTGTGGTAGGGCAATTTCTAATTAATTCTGCCAGCAGCATGTAAGCTGAAATTACAATTCACACTTAAACTGGGTTTTTTTTCAGGTCAGTTATAGAAGTCATGTGTGGCAACCAGTGATGCTATGTAGAAGTGGCAGTTAGTCATAGAACTTCTGATGCAGATTCCAGGTTAGATTTGCTAAAATGAAATGTTCACCATATTATTTTAGTATTCCATAATTTTGGACCAGAGTATGCAAGAAATTTTCTGCAGAATTCTAGTCTAGATTTCAGAATGTAGTGAGTATTGTTTGAATGAGATCTTAAGGATTCATTATTAGTTTTGCAAATAACTGGGGCATGTACTCAGGAAATAGATTATTAAACACAGCTTTTTTGTACAAGATAGGTCTTGTGTTTCCATCCATTTTAGCTCAATGAATAAAGTTTGAGCTGGTGCATCATGAAGCTTGTCTAGAATTATTCTAGCTGCTCTTTTCTGGAATTTATGCAACTTATTTGATAAATTATCACCTCAATTGTCACAGATAGTGCAACAATAATCAAGGTGTAGCTAGATATAAGCAACTCATTGATATCTTGAAGTTGAAGTTGATGTCTTGAGAAAGATGTATACATGTACATGCTTATTAATTACAGATGGTGTAATTTAAGATTTACAATGTCTATTTTCTATGTAATACATCATCTTACATGAGCTACTGTTTGTATAAAGTGGATCACTTTTTATTATATATTTGAAAAAATACGGTAATCAAAATGCTGTTTGTTTTATTTACAGGCTTTGTTCACATTATGATTTAAAGAAGCTATATTGTCACAGTGCACCATCTTGAAGACCTGGAAATCTAACTCGACCATACCCTACTCACAATGGAAATTGAAAACCATTCTTCGATAAAACATCTAAATTTCTGAAAGGTATAATTAATTTGGAGCAACTACTTATTCTTATATCTATTAACCCTGTGCTCCATGGAGACTCATAGATGGTGAATTTCCATGCACATTTTTATGAATGCGCCTCTTTGTGCAAAATGCATGCAATTTATATCTATAATTTTTAATATCATTCCTTGAGATAGTGAACATAACCATTTTATAATGAAAATAAGTGGACAGAGTATCTATGGAGTAATGGGTTAATGTTCATATGATCATAATTAACTATTTGAGATGAAACAAAGCAGTATATTTTTCTTTTAGATGAGCAGCTTGATAGTATGGTATAATTTTATAAGTATACTTATTTATCATTGTAGTAATTAATTTAAATTTACTTTTTTTCAAACAAACCATTAATTTTTTATGCCTAATTCTTTATATATATAATTGATACTTTTATGATGTATGTTATAAATGTTTTACTAATATTACGTTTGATATTTCAGGTCACGTCAGTATTTCAGCCGTTAGTTTCTTCAGCAGACCCTGGCTTTGTAACAGTTTGAAGATCTAATTGAAGAGAAGACTATAAACTGAAAGAATCCAGCTTACTTGTTCCTCATTATCTTGGTCAAGCGTTGATATTTTGATGTAAAAGTTTGAATATAGGATCCGATTGAATAGTTTCTGGCAGGGTTGTGCCCCTTTGACTTTGAACATTTCTAATAATGGGTGATTTCTGATCATTATCTCATTCAGGCATTGATAGTTTGATTTAAAATTTGGAATATTGGTACATCATGAAAATATGCATGCCATTTTCTAAATTGGTTCTGGGCAAAAAATTATTGGAAAACATACAGCCCATCAAGTTACTTCCTTGCCAACTGGGACATGTGTGTCAATCAGAAACATCTAGTTAATCAAGCTTGCCACAATGTTTGTCTAGATGAAATCAAAGTATATTTTGAATATGGGTCATCTGAAGTAAAAAAACCGGGTCATAGAAAAACATCATGTATGCAATAGAGGCGTTTTGCACTGGACTGTCGCGATTCTTGGTTAGAATGTTTTTTAATGAAATCTAGGATGCTTTTTAATATGGGTTTATGTATAAGATCTCGTGGCTCTCTTGTTTAAGTATTTGATTTATAAATGTGTTATTTTGTTTACATGTGTTTTCTTGGAAAAATAAAATGTTGGTCATGAAAACATTTCTTTTGATACAGTATAGCATTTTAACTCACATGTTACAAAGTGACAAGATGAGCTTTTGTGATTAGTCATTGTCCCTCATCAAACTGTTCCTGAAATTTCGCTTGTGACACACTAGAGAATACAACTTTAGCCTTATAATGAAACTTGGTCACAATGATAATCGTTGGGCCAAGGTAAATATTTGGTCAACTTGGGTAAAACACTAGGTCATTATGTTTAATCCTAGAAAAACCTTAAGTATGCATTAGAGGCTGCATTTTGCTTGGGATTTCCTTTAATTTTGGTCATATGAAAACACTTGCACCCCAGTCTATTTGTGCATATTGTCGCCACAAGTTGGATAGGATAATTTAGGAGTTATTGCCCTTTGATTTTTATACTTATTAGTTTTATCTTTGCTATTTCTCTGCTACCATTGGTCAGATTTCAACCAAACTTTGCATGACTTACAAATACCAAGTCTTATTGCGCATATTATTGGCACACCATTGTTGGACCATTGTATTGGAGTTATCACTCTTTATTTTTTATACTTATGGGTTTTTCTACTTAAAGTTTTGTCTGCACTATTTCTCTGTAACCATTGCTTGGCTGTCAACAAAACTGGTGTCATCTGACAGTGAGCATGTAGCACATTTGTCATCTGGTAGTGAGTATGTACATTTGTCATCTCATAGTGAGCATGTGCATATAACATTTGTCATCTGACAGTGAGCATGTGCATGTAACATTTGTCATCTGACAGTGAGCATGTGCATGTAACATTTGTCATCTGACAGTGAGCATGTGCATGTAACATTTGTCATCTGACAGTGAGCATGGGCATGTAACATTTGCCATCTGACAGTGAGCATGTGTATGTAACATTTGTCATCTGACAGCGAGCATGGGCATGTAACATTTGTCATCTGACAGTGAGCATGGGCATTTAACATTTGTCATCTGACAGTGAGCATGTAACACTTGTCATCTGACAGTGAGCATGGGCATGTTACATTTGTCATCTGGCAGTGAGCAAATATTTAAATGAGCACAATCTCCCCATTAGCCCATACCCACATATCAAGTTTCTTAAGTGCATCTATTGTGGTTGTCCTTGTGTTGTGTGGTCGTCCTTTTGGTCTGTTCTCTCTTCAAGGCTCTTGCTCAGAATTAGCTCTCATTTGAGTACTCTCACATCTGACTATTTTCAATGATTTAATCCAGCATTATGACTAAGCTTCATAAAGATAACCCTTAATTGTAACCTCTTGTATCTACAAGAGCAATATAGTAGATGGACATGGACGGATGAAAAGTGATCACAGAAAGTTGTGTTTCACTGTTTTGAGCAGTCTGTAGTGTAAATATGAAGTGTTATAGTATGTGTTTCCAGTACATTTTACTACATTCATTTATTTGGTAAATCAACATCACTTATGACCACTAGAGTATTACTATTACTAGAATTGGTTCTCAACATAATATTTTTTAATAGTAATATACTGGGTAGACAAATTTGTAGTTTCTCTACATTAACCAAGGTATATTTTGTTGGGGAAAAAACACTTGTAGTACTGTGGTGGTCATTAATATATTGGTAACTCTTTAGACAACAGGAAAAGCATTTAGATACTGTAACAATATTTATTATGTTAATTCACAACTAAATTTGATTCCTTCTGTCAATTTCCTGGTGCATCAAGCTAGTGATGCTTGGCTTCTGTTATGATTATAGTCATGAGCTATTTCAACATCACAAGGCATGGAAAACCACATTTCAGATGTAGCATCTTGAACATCTTCCACTCTAGTGCAAATATCTGCAAAAATAGTTGTAATGATAATTACAGGAACGTATCAACAATAGGTAAATAATACTAAGTTTCTAAGTTAGGGAAATCATATTTAATTCAAATGTAAACTACATATTGCCAGTTCATAATTTTTAATCAGCACTTTTTCCCGCTTGATTGGGAAAGGCACCGGTACCTGACAAATGAGTAAAATCTAGTTTTTTAATAAATTGTAAATTTTTAAAAACAAATTAAGCTAGAGATTTATCTTAATATTCTTATAATTGACAAAAATTAACATAAAATAGCTTCTGCTTGACAATGTGTTGTTTATAGTTTAAATGAATAAATGTAACTAACCATCCCTATTTAAACCTAGATATTTACTCATATCTAGAGCATAACACTGGGTTTGTCTGAGAAAATTTGGACCATTATTTTTTGGCCTACACTATCAGAAGCATTCAATATGACACAATTTTATCTTTTCATGTAGCTAGCTGAATTTGTCATGGAAAGTTAAAGGTCTGTGAATTTAATATTTGAAACTACTTGTCCGAATCTGCATAGGTAGGGCTAAAAATAATATTTTTTCCCCTTCCCTACCTACCCAAGCAAAATATCACCTACACAAAATAATTTTAATTTTATTTTCATTTATTGCAAATACATGTATCTAAAAATACTGTTTTTAAAGTTGGGTATAAAAATATGATTTGCAAATGTTCAAAATTAACATCGGTCAAAATAATAGAACTAGTAAACTGCACGGGAAAAACATTGACAATAACATTTTCACAAAAAAAACACCAACCGACCTACCTACTTAATCCCAATTGGCCTAGGTCAGGAAGGGGAAAAAACAATATTTTACTTTTGGCCTAAATTATGTTTTCCTTTATACCATTTAATTTCCTTGAATTATTAATACTTAAACCTGACAAGTGCTAATTTCACAGACTACTTTAATGAGTTTAAAAAGTCAAGATAACAATTTTTAGCATGGTTTTCATAGAAATAAAGTCAAACTGCAGCTGTGTTTGTAAAGTTTTCAGGTTAATTTTTTGTGGGACAATATTTCTCAAAACCAAACTTTGAAAGGTATCCATTTAAAACTTGGAATACTTACAAGTTCACTTTCAAAAGGGCAATCCATTACAACATGACATATAACTCATCGAGTTATTTGGACTTGTTGTAAAAATTAAATTTCTTAATTATTAACTACATTATATTAAATAAATTATTATATACATTGTATTAAATTAATTATCAAGTAAAATTTAATTAGGATACTTAATTAACATGATAATTCCTTTGAATAGACAGTCTAATCTTGTGATATGAATCTAAGTTGTTACAATTTCCATTGGTCAGAGCTACAGATAAGCTGCGTATTGGGGTAATTACCCAATTAATTTTCTCAAAAACCCAATAGATTTTGATAGGAGGGAGTAAATAAAAGCAAAGACAATCTGAAATACCCAAATAGAAAAGTATGTTACAGTGAAAAACAGTACAAAAAATATTATTTACCCTTTGACTTTTATTAAATACCCAATTAAAATTTGTCAAAACCCAATCAACATTGAAACTCGGGGGTAAAATACCCAATGGACTAAAACCTTATCTGTAGCCCTGATTGGTAAACAGTATTTCAGTCATAAAGAGATTTCCAGGTCACATATGGCATTATCCTGGCACTATAGGCCAATTATGCCAAGTGTCAAGCAAGGGAGGTAATAACAGTATAGCACAGAGAATTTGACCTGGTCCTGACCTTTATGCATGAACATATGGTTCCAGACCTAGACACTAATTATTTTGGCCACTGGACCGACAGGGCAAAAACGCCCAAATTGTAAATAGGACAGTTACTGGTCCTCAAGAATTTTTACTGGTCCTTCTGGTTTTTTCGCTGGTCGCGGACCAGTGTTAGTGTCGAGCCCTGGGTTCTTGCGTTTAATATATAAATTTCTGCGAGCAAATCGTGCAATATCGGTCCTTTAGATTTGTGTTAGTATTACACATCGAGCGTCTTCGTGATACGTCACGCTTATATACACATACGACCGAAGTTATAAATATAGACAATATATCAGCTGTTAAATTATGCAAATAAAAGGTCTAGAGTCGTGTCAAATTCTTGGGACTATACCACTGAAAAACATACACACTTGTAAGGATAAGACATTACGGTTACCTGATATTGTTTTATAGTCATTAACCACATCTTTTTCAAACTCTTAGATGTACAGGCTCTGTAGTTTCACTGATCATTCAGGTCCCCATTGCTACCTCCGAGATTATCAACCTTTGGGCTTTGGCCTGTATGGACCAATCAATCAGTACCTGCAAAAATATGTTGTTAAAATTGATTACCAAATATGAAACTAATGAGTGTAGTGGCTTGAGAGTTAGATCGACTCATGACAGGCACCCGGCTTACTCAATATGCAAAGCTACAGACTATTATTCTACGATTTATTGCCAGGGTTCCTGGGTTCAAGTCCCAGCTGGCATTTGAAGGTTTGAAACCTGATGGGGTCCGATTGAGTCTGATATTCCCTGTTGGCGAGCCATCGACTATAAATAAGGGTAAAGGTCTACCTTGTGTCTGTGGTTACCTAGTAGAAGTAGCTTGGCTATAGTGTCTAGCTGGCAGGGGTTCCATTTGAGTTTTGACCCTTGACATTTCCAAAATCCAAATTTTAGATTTTGGTTGGAAGGGCCATTTTCTCTTAATAGCAGTGGTATTTTGCCTTTAAAATGGTAAAATTTACTTATTTAGACTTTGAAGTTTAGTCAAAGGTATCAAAATGACCCTTTCGAGTTAGCAGCTAGTTGAATGGCAATACAAAACTATGACAAGGGGGCTCGATATTGCCACTAAGGGCATTGGATTTAAACCCACGAATGAGAAATCATTATAAAACAGAAATCGAGTAAGTCACGACAATTAATTAAATAACTTACATTTTTCCACTGACAGTTTGTCTAGTTTCGTTTTTGCAGGCAAAAAACAGACTCCATGTGGCAGATCACGCTCAAAAACAGCCTCTCAATGTTTTAGCGAGTAAAGAAACCATTTTGGTTCGCCAAACTGGAACAATGCGTACCAAAATCATTAATTTTAGGCGTTATACAATAGTTTCTGATTTTGACAGACGTCGCCGTCAATAGCCGTCTCCATCTTGAAAGTAGTCCGTCGACGTACATCCGAGGTATGATTCTACAGCAAATTGTACGAGGTGCTCCGAATGAGTCGGACAACAATATTGAAACTGTCGGTACAATAACGAGTTTGCTCAAATATGTTCCGTCCAAATTACCTAAAAAGTTACGTTTTTTAGTGACGACGTCAATTCTGGTCATCACATTCTAGTGACTCTATAAAGAAAGAATCCAGAATTTTTTTTAAAGAAATTTTGCGTCAGCAGACAGAGACGCTGTCTATGATCAAATATATACACTACGCCGAATTTCTAAAATTTTCTAAATGAAAAACTTAAAACCTCGCGAGAATGAGCAACGGGAACGCGCTTAAGCCGTCAGATGTATGCATGCACTTCAATAAATTTCTCTTTGACCACGTGTTTTTTAAATGCTTTTTAGAAAAAGTGTTTGCAGAAGAATACAAATAATCCAAAACCCGATGATGTCTACTTACATTGATAGGAAAATAGGTTTCCCACAGTAGTTTGCGCTAAATTAAACGTAAATAAGGAGTTTGCAATTTTTTAAAAACACGTGTAGCGCACTTCGCTGTTTTGGGAGGTGAAACTCATCATTCAGAGGGATTTGACAAGTTCCACATTATTTAATCACTCACATAGTATCAGATTTTATAGGGTGGCCAATTAGAACTTCGGCGTAGTGTAAAGTGCTACATATATATCAAGCTAACTGGCTACCGCCTCATCGATAGCTGAGTGGTTGGGCGTCCGCTTCGAGTGCGGGAGGTTAATATTGCGGCACTTGTCTCGGAATTTTTCGAACATCCCTCGTATACATGTACAGCACAATTTATTAAACTTAATTCAAAATATCTAAATGCAAAACGTTCTATTGCAATGAGATGCGTTGTACAAACTGACTGCGCCGTCATAAAAATTGTAATACACATTTGTGTATACTGTTATCTGAACTTCTACCTAAAATAATTATGCATCTTATTCAATTTGATAATACACGTTTTAATTCATGCTTGTTTAGTTGTTATTTATTTTATATGATATTTTTATTTTCCATGATTGCTCATCATAATGTCGATGTGTTTTAAAGCATTTATATGACAACGTGTTACTTTGTTTGTATTGATATATCATGTTACCATATCAACGTGTTACTTCCAATATGTACTGTCAATGTAAAAACTGATTTTTGCGGATCAACCGTTTAATTTATCTTCAGTTTTCGAATACAATCTCTCGTATTTTCGTGTTATTGTGCGAATGTATTAACCTGGTCTCATGAATACTTCGTGCATATCCGGCATCCTGTCACGTTTGTTATTTAGACGAGTCAAAATTGAAAATTGTCTTCGGTTCAATAATCATGAGTACCAGGTAAATAATTTCGAACACTTCCGTCTATATTTGAGAATTTACCTAAAATAGGTTGTTTAAAATTGTCAACCTCTTGAATAACTGATGCATTTTATTCAATTTATCTTACGTGTGATGTTTTTGATCCGTCCATCATAACTCTCGTTAAATTATTATTTTGGAAATTCTGTCTAGTGTATATGTATATACATCATCTAATTTATTGTTTACGAAGCTTTATTTTCGGCCGTCTTTGTGAACATTACCAGACTTGGTTTTATTTTTCGTTATTTGTTAGTTTTATATATTTCACAGTTTTTACATTGGATTCTAACTTGGTTTAATGGTGACCAAAGCAAATAAAATGATGAAACAAATCAAACGACTTCCGTTATAATTAATCCAACACGCATGCGCCAACTGAATGCAAAGACAGCGCATGCGTTGGTATTTGAATCATTTCCTGGTCTTGTCTGTAGAAGATTAGATACACGGTTGTTGAGAGTTCACTAGGAGAACAACGGAAGGTAAAGTCGTCTGTGACAGTTGCTAGTGCAAGAATAGGGAGGTTGTCAAGTGAACATGATGACATGTAGGGAGGTTGTCAAGTGAACATGATGACATGTAAACGTGTATGTACACGTACTGGTTGAAATTTAAAAATCACGTGACAATTGTAGCATGATATTTTCATACTCGATAATGAATGTTTATATAAACGAGGTTGCGAAAGTCAACATGTAACGTACACGCCTAACGTTTGAGCCTTTCGTCATCTATGCACAGTGTAGGTTGTATAGGATATCGACCGAGTGGGAGGTCTATCTTGGTAGGACAGACCTGGTCACGGTTTTCACGTGAACACCGAGAGCGCTTCTCTGTCCTACACAGATAGCACGATGCACGAGGTTGTTATCCGACTTACATGCCATACGACCAATTGATATGTCGGACATGCCACTGGCATTATCCTTTTGTGAAGAGTGTCTTAAGGAACAAGTAAATATAACGTTTATAATTAACTAAAATTAAAAGCTAAACCTTATTTTAGAGGAATGGTTTAGCAACGCATGACGCTTGATGGCTTGCAGTATTTTGATTTGTAATCGTAATTTATCGCGCTCATGGAACACGTCTGAACGAGCGAAAATTACTCAACAATACAGAATATTAAACAAGTCATTAAACAAGTAGCTTCTGCATTGGTAAATTATTATTGCAATGGTAAATGTAAGGTTCAAATACACCAAAATACTCGACTGCTTTATATTTACCGAATGTACATTTACCCCTGTTCATTTTCTGTTGTTTTCATTAGGTGGGATAGAGAAAAATGTATTGTGGGATAGTGCATGTTTTTCAAGTGCTTTTTCTTCCAATTGAAATGTATATG
This sequence comes from Spisula solida, assembly GCA_947247005.1. NCBI lineage: Eukaryota > Metazoa > Mollusca > Bivalvia > Venerida > Mactridae > Spisula > Spisula solida. The sequence continues at coordinate 23,005,900 of OX365951.1, forward strand.
TATGCTGTCATGCACTGATTTGAAACAAATCAAATTATCAAAATATTAATATCTTTTAATACACGTGCTATCTTAGAACCGAAAGTGCTTAATTGCTATTTAACGGCTAATTACGCTTTTTTGAAATTAACGTTGGCGAAATTCATCGAACGCATACAAGTAACGATTACACAGTGTTTATACAAACGATAAACTTTGTTTCACACGAATATGTCCGTATCCTTTAGAAAGATCGGTATTATCAAAAGAATTACTTGCGCGATTCTGTTTTAGTCAGTTGTGCACGTGGGCAGGTCTATTTTATTTCGAATACAGGCTGGTATTCACAAAGCATCTTAAGTGAAAACTTAAATATTTTTACTTAAGTTTAAAATTTGTACAGCTCACATGTCCCGCAATTTGAAGAATAGTCCATGTTTTCTTAGTGATTATAGTAGCTGTTTATATAATGCTTCGAAACTATGTAAAATATTTAGCATGTTGCCTTTCTTGCTTAGTTGATACACTTTAGAAAAATATAAGATTTTAAGGTTTTTCTAAGTTTTCTGCTAAGATGCTTTGTGATTTTTTTTCACTAGGCCTACTGTACTACTAAAATAACTATACTTTAGTAGTACAGTACAGTAGGCCTAGTGAAAAAAATGTTTGTTTTTTTTCAATTTTTTTTTCAAATTATAAATGCAAGTTCCTGTGTAGTAGGTATGTAACTACACGTAACGGACGTGGTTTCGCTGAGTAAAAGACTCATTATCGATTCATGAAGAATTCAGGTAAGTACTGTCATGTGATTCTACACGCACCGTGTGTTTCGCATGCCAATTTTAATTACAACGCGTAAGGGTGGCTACTCGCTATACGTACAATTTGTCGTACATGTTCGCGCGCAACCTCCCTATTTTTATCAGTATAGTACGGAGAATTTGACACGCTTCTCGACCTTCTATTAGAATATTTTAACAGCTGATGTATCGTCTATATTTATAATCCTGATTGTATGTGTTCATTAGCGGGGAGTATCACGAACACGCTCGAGCTGAAGTACCAACACAAATCTAAAGAACCGATATTGCACGATTTGCTTGCGGAAATTTATATATTCAACTAAAGAACCTTGCAATATATTCATGCATAAAGGTCAGGATCATGTCTAATTCTCCGTGCTTAACTAAATTGCTTTTTCACAAGAAACTAACACCTCCTCAACATGAAGAGTACGTTACTGACAACCCTTGGGTTTGTACACTGACTAATCATGACCAAGGTACTGTTTTATCAAAGCACTTACTGAAATCGTAAACTTACGATCCAATGACGTTACGCACGAAACTGGTGTCTTTTCGATAAATCGAACGTAATGCCTGGAAATAGTGTGCCTAATTCATATAATTAACGTACTACTATAAAGTCCTGTATATCGACGGAAAGAGCATGCACGGAGCTTCGTTCCTATGTACATATTTAAAGAATATCGTTTTTTATAAGATTTATATACTACATTTTAAAAAGAAAGTGACGTCAAAAAACGGTGTCACACGTTGCGTCCAAAGCAAGACAGCGGGATGCATAAACATGTTGTGTCGATATTTTTTATCAAAAATCGCCAAAACTTCGTCAATTTGTATCACGATGACCTAACGACGTGACATCATGTCCGCAAACATCATATGCAAACAATAAGCGTTTGGTCGTGATTTTAGGAAACTATCATCAGATGTCACAAATAAGACCAATGCAATAATAGGTATAGAATAAACACATTTTAGCTATCACTAATAAATACAATGACACTATTGTTTTAATGAATTTTTACCTCATATATATCCGCACAATAATGTACTAGTTATTTTAGGTATTGTCATCACTGTGAATTTTATTTCATTTATAAACACGTAACTTGGAATTGTCCCACCGTTATAATGACGTCACAACGGACGGTATAACGCAATATTTTTTGAAAAAAAATGTATATATAATTACAATTTCATACGGTAAAAATTCAATGAAGTAGATTTTGAATACATATGCATACATTCTGTGTTAAGCAACTAGTATAAATATTAACCGTATTGCTTGAAAGTGACAAATAAACGAAATGAAGACTAATGTCCCATGAACGTTTTTACGTCATTTTGGTGAGTGAAATACGGCGATCGTTTATTAAAATTTAAGATAATCAGGATCATGTATTCGGGTGAGAAAAATTGTTAAAATATAACAAAATGGTAACATGTGTACGTGTTTACTGTGGTATTTTGTCCTAGAACTAATACGTATATGCACATTTTATATTACGTTATAATTGTCCAGTAAAATGTCCCATATAACGAAAATATTCATTTTCGTCGTTGTTTCGCGGTATACACATTGCATTACGCTTCATGGTGAGAAAATATGCGCCGTTACATTCTTTTAATTATTTGAAGTATTAAATGGTAGACTATTACCTACCGTGTTGTGTAATTTGTTTTTACATGCTTTAAATTTTAATGCGATTTTTCAAGCGTCAGATTTGTCCAGTGGAATGTCCCATACGACGTTTTTTTACTAGTAAAAATGTACATGTATGACGAATTTATTGCATTACAAATAGCGTTTGTCAAAAATGTATGAGCCGCAATATATCTATTGTCGATAATAATATTAACAATAATAATAGTTATTACTGTTTATATTATCGACAATTCTATAAAAATATAGCTTAATTCGATACCGATTCCGTTTATTTGAAGTAATTCTGTAGATTTCTAATGATACGGGAATAGTCAGGTAGTGTCATAACATGCCGCCATTTTCAAAACAAAAATGTTGTCAGAGAGAGAGAGAGAGAGAAAGAGAGAGGGGGGGGGGGGATAGCACATGCGTATAGAATACCCTCAATATATAATTATCTTCTTATGCATGATCCATTGAATCAAAGTATAAACTTAACTGCTAGACGTCGTAAACAAACACGCAAAAGTCGACGTTTACGTCGTTTTTTGACGCAACGTTTTTATGTACCAGTTTCGTGCGTAACGTCAATATAAGTTTATAATACAAAGTGGTTAATTGAGCTGCATTGCTTATAATGATTCAGTTAATGAACTTCTACAAACCATATCCGTCACCAATTTGCAGTTGTTAGTGAATAATAAAGAATTTAAATTTGTGATTCAGTTAATGAACTTCTACAAACCATATCCGTCACCAATTTGCAGTTGTTAGTGAATATTAAAGAATTTAAACTTAAGATTTTCGCAAGTGCTTTGATAAAACAGTACCCAAAATGTATGAAAAACAATTTGGCTTTTCTATTTTATTCGTCGTTAAATTCGTATAACTGAGAATGCATGGATTATAATACATGTACTAACTATTTGGAGCGATTGGGTGAAGGACGGGACTCATGAATACAATTAAACGATATGAATATGCAGTATGAAGAAGGCCTACATTAACAAGAATGTTCGCTGTAAATCACACATACAATAAAGGATGAGCTTCAAAATGTCATCTAAACTCACATAGGATACATCACAGGAACTTGCATTTATAATTTGAAAAAAATGAAAAAAACCCCATTTTCTTTCACTAGGCCTACTGTACTGTACTACTAAAATATAGTTATTTTAGTAGTACAGTAGGCCTAGTGAAAAAAAATGGGGTTTTTTTCATTTTTTTCATTTTTTTTCAAATTATAAATGCAAGTTCCTGTGGATACATGTTGTATAAATAAGTAAATTAAATTACATATATTCAATATGAAACATTCATACATGATTAGAAATTTAAACTCCCCACCTAGATGTGAGCATGGCTTGACTAAGCCTTTAAAAAACCACTCAAAGGTAAGCATGGCGGCTTGACTAAGCCTTTAAAAAACCACTCAAAGGTAAGCATGGCTTGACTAAGCTTCTAGCAAACACTGCTCATTCTTGACGGGCAAAGGATGAAAAATAATGCTTAAATAAAGAATAAAAACGTACAAAAATGCTTACATCAATGACTAAAGAAAAACACCGCAATGTTTATTCGAATGTGTGAAATGCTATTCATCCTTGAATCCCAGGAATATTAAGATAGCGGCAACTATAGAAAGTACTCCTGCCACGATGCACAGCGCAAATCCAGCACTTAGATCGAATCCGTCTCCATTGACCTTCACAGCATAAATCACGGCCCCTATTATCATGAACAGGCCTGAAAATAGAAAAAATGTATGCAATATGATAGATATTGCCAATGAAAATGCAAAAGTAATCTGACACAGGATAATGTTTGCATTTTTAAAATGTCAAAATTAGGTCCCATTGACCAACAGTATTTCTTTCAGCCACACGGAGACTAATCATTAGACTAGACTTATCACAGCGTCAAGCAAGGGAGATTCACAAGTATCTTTGGAACGGTACGACGCTGCTTGGATAGAATCCGATACCTCAAGCACTCGAAACGAACGCTCTACCATTGGGCTACCAGCGAACACTCTACCATTGGGTTACCAGCGAGCGCTCTACCATTGAGCTACCAGCGAGCGCTCTACCATTGGGGCAACCAGCGAACGCTCTACCACTGGGATACCAGCGAACGCTCTACCACAGGGCTACCAGCGAACGCTCTACCACTGGGCTACCGAGGCGGAATAGTTTCTACAATGCTCTAAGTCGATGTTTGACGTTTTTTGAGTTACCTTTCTGGTCGGCTTGGCAATTTCTAGCTTACTCATGAATGCAATGTCCTTATGGAACAATCAGACTGAATAATTGTGGTTAATTACAATTTCACAAAGCTCTAATATAAGACATTTATATTTCTTTAAGTTCATACTTTGAATTGAAATACATGTGTGTATAAACAGCATTCGACTAAGTTTTTTAAATCGACCCGCTGCGAAACTTTGTGTACGGCTGCACATCTGTATCACGTTACACTGTTTCTATTGCTCATATAAAAGAACAATTGTAAACAACTTTCCAACCTGGTCATCCAAAATCTGGGGTAATGTTCACAAAGCATCTTAAGGGAAAACTTGAAACAAGAAAATTAAGGTTTTCAATGTTTTATAGTCCAGTTAGGATATTGTGACAGTGACGTTGCAGTTTATGTGTACGCAAAAATAACAACCATTGTCTAAACAGGTAGAGCGAAGTCTAGTAGGTTAGTTTAGCATTGAAATTATAGTTGTTTGTACAGTATAAGCCTTTATAATTGGTATTACACGTTATAGTGGACTTTTTTTATCCTGGCTGGACTTCACATCGTTTGGAAGCATCAATAATCACAAAGAAAACATGGATAGTTTCTTTGGAAATAATTATGTGAATCTCAATTTTTTAACTTAAGTTAAAATATTTAAGTTTTCCCTTAAGATGCTTTGTGAATACATGTACATTAACCACCCATGGCCTGACGATACACAAGCACAAGGAGTAGGCAAGTGTGTGAGGCCTGAGTTTTTTTATTTTTCGTTACTCAGACCCTCCTGCATAATTTTGAGTCGGTTAAAAAAATCGAACTTGGAAAACCAATGTTGTATACAATGTTTTGATGGTAATTTACCTGCCATTTTCAATTATTTCATTTTTTTGTTAATGATAAGCTGCTTCGTTGCAGTGTACTAGTCACAAGATAAATCGGCTGTTTTCGGCTGTGAACATTGTTGTTGATTGCTTTAAATCGGACGAATAGTCCATCAACATCAGCGTGGTAGCTACTAGTATATAATTACGTTCGTTCTGACTTTGGTTAATAATGATGATCAGCGGTGAATTTATTTGAAATAAATTTATCTTCGTATTTAGAAAGTTTCACCGAGTTTATATAATGACGAATAAAGAAAATACAGCACTTTTCTGCGTATTTGTTGATCACCCCTCGTATTTTTATTTTACCTCCTCAGGCCTGCGAACATTCAGTCACTCACCAAAGTCGGAGTTACAAAAAATAAAAATAAAATATCTGACCTGAATATAAAGTATGCATGTGTAATGGTGTTTAACTATTTTTATAGATATCGTTATATCGTCAAGTTAATGATTATTGACCACGCTTATTAAGATTATGAACTAACATTTTGATCACCGTTCGAAATAAACGGTATAATAAGTCGTTCAAACGGTATAATAAGTCGTTCAAACGGTATAATAAGTCGTTCAAACGGTATAATAAGGCCATTTAAACTGTATATTATGCCTTTCGAACTATACAACAAACCGTTTAAACGGTATAGTATCATCGCACAAACGGAATAATAAGCAGTTTAAACGGAATATAACAATTAGCATTTGTCATTCCGGGGGTGATGTTCCACCAGTCACGCGTTTCTAAATACGTTAACAATATAAACTAGTTACTATACCTGCTGCAATGGCGGCTGCACCACTTATTTTCGGTAGCATCTTCTGGTCTTTCATGACGAACTGTTTTAGTATCGCACATACTAATGCAACAGTTAACACCAACGTTCCAAGTATTTCCATAGCTCTTGTGGCTTGAAAAGAACCAGCTAAAAAACATAAAGTAGTTCAAATAATATGCATACAAGTTTTTAAGTTGATTGCGCAATAAAGGTTACATACCTAATACTACACAATGAATTCATACATGTACGTATATAACACAGTTCAGGCCCCGATCTCCCGAAACATCTCAATCTAAGATAACTCTCAACTCAAATATTGTCATATGTCTTTTAGCTAAATTCCATGAGAAATTGGACTTTAAATTCACATCACAAAACAGAAAACATTATTCTTGGTTCATTAAAAATGAGGTAACATTTAGAGAGCTCGAACTTAAAATTTATCTCAAATTCTGACTCTGATTTTAGCAAAATCTCAACTTGAGATGAGATTGCTACTTGAGATGCTTAGGGAGATCGGGGCCTGATATATTAAAGGTAATATACCCTTTCCGTAGCGGGATAACACACATACATATAAATTATTTTAGTCCATCACATTAACTTGACTTTCGGGTTTTAGTTGATCAAACATAATAATAATAATAATAATAATATCTTTATTTAAAGAAGATGACACATTAAGATCAAAAAATTATACAAAATGATTATATCTTTTTTACAATGTAGTCTTCTATATGAAATAACATGTTCATACATATAAACAGACATTCATACATGCAATAGCACTTATTATATCATATAATAGACAGACACACCCATCTCAACAGTAATTAAAACTAGAATGATTATAATAGTAAAATGAACATGTTCACTAATATTTTGACATCAGATATTTCTTATATTTATGTTTAAAAGCTTATAATGAATTTAAATTTCTAACAGAAAGAGGTATGCTGTTCCATAATTTCATTGATATACAGGAAAAGGTTTTTCACCATTACTAGTGTGTATCTTCTTATATGTTATATCTCTATGAGTGGTGGATCTGAATGTGTATGAAGTGTTGTTAGCAAAATGTAAGATATGTTGTAAGTATGAAGAAGTGAGAAGTATGGAACTTGACCTATATTTTATAGAGATGACCATTGTGACCAAGCTTGGCAGTAACACCAAAGATGATTTTCATCACTATAACTAACGTCCGGTTACATTTTTCTATCCGTACGACGTCTTTATACGCTATACGGAACGATGTGACTATCCTTCAGGGTACTGTTTTATCAAGGCACTTACGGAAATCGTAAACTTACGAACAAATTTAAAGTCTTTATATTGTGTTTACAGTTATGTAGGGTGGTAAATGGAGCTGCACTATTAACAATGATTCAATTAATTAACTCCTACAAACCATGTCTAGCTCAAATTTGCAGTTGTAAAAGAATTATAAAGAATTGAAATTTGAACGTAACTTTAAGATTTTCGTAAGTGCTTTGATAAAACAGTACCCAGGTAACTAACCACCAAATGCCTACGCGTACCAAAATCGTAGACCTGTAAAATATAGTTTGACTGGAAATGGTGGAATGTCTTGATAAATCTGCATTAGAATCATGAAATTGGGCCTAAAAGCTTTGTACACATGAATGTGACGCTGTGAAACTGTTTTATTTAGACATTTTTAAACATTAAAATATGAAAGTGAAAGAAAGGTAGGGTAGGGACTAACGGACTTGAAATTAATCCGCGCGTGTGAAATTTTTTGTTCACCGTGTTTGACAAACCAAATATTTCTTATGTGATACGCAACCCCCATGATGCTTTTTCATTTTCTTGAAGCTGTAAACTATTTCAATTGATTGGTGGATTTGAGGGGTCCCATGGAAAAAAGTTTGACATTTTTGGGTCGGAAATTTGTCACCTTACGTTGATTTCAAGAACAAACTAATTTTGCGGTTTTGAACCTAAAGTAACTACATGTAATACTATTAAATCCCAAACATTTTTACATTCAACATACATGAAACAGCTAACTGCTTTCAGCACAAACATTTGATGCATTACTTGACCGGGTATTTAAGACAGGTTAAACTGTACATGAGTAGTACTACTCAAAAGTTTTTCGCGCAAGGGTCAACGTCACATCGTCGACACTTTTTCTACTTTCACTATGGAACAGGTGTGTAGTATCTGGATGTATCGAGCTTTTATCAGTGCTGCAAGTCAATAGTGTCCGAGGGACGGGGTATGGGGACCATATGAATTTCTCAGTTAAACAGTACATGAGCATGGCCGTAACTAGGGGAGGTGCGTCGGGTGCGAACGCACCCCCCTTTTTCGCCAAAGAAATCCTTTTTGTTGGTGACATTTATCAACTTTGCATTTTTTCAAGATCGCTTCGCTCGAAAAATAACTTTGTCATTCAATCAAGTATAGTACGATTGAATGCTGTTCATAAACGAATGCAGAACGAGTGTGTGGGGTATGTAGCTCAGATAACAATACATTTTTGTCTAGCTCGCTTGGCTTGCACAATAACTTTTATCAGTGAACGATATTAAACTGAGAACATGGTTGTGTGGTATGCAGCTCAGTTAAATATGGCATTTTTTACCTAGCTCGCTTTGCTCGCAAAATAACTTTATCAGTGAATGGTATTACAAAATAACTGTTAACAGTGGATGAAAACGAGTTAATGCGGTATTCATATCAGATAAATTGTGTTTTTTTTCTAGCTCCCTTCGCTCGGTTAGCAGTTAATGATAGCAATTAGAAAACGAGTTTGCGTTGCATGCAGCTCTGATAAACAATGCATTTTTTCTTGCTCGCTTCGCTAGCTCAATAATTTTATCAATGAATTGTATCAAGTTGAGAACAAGGTTGTGTGGCAAGCAGTTTACACAAACAACGCATTTTTCGAGTTTGAGTACCCTGTCCCTCGGATAAACAATGCAGTTTACAACACTCTCGTTGGTACGGACCCGCAACCTCCACCAGAAGGATTTGGTAGCTCTATATCCCCTTGCAGAAATATACGGAAGCCCAACACCCCTCATCTAAACATCCCCATTATCTCTATAAAACCCGATTTCGCACCCCCTTTTGAAAAATCCTAGTTACGGCCATGATGAGTTGTACTATCCTTGATATTCGGAGACATTTTTTATAGGAAGCAATTTTAGCAGGGATTGTAACTAATATACCATTTATAGAACAAGTCGTGACTTCAGGAAAATTAATGCAAACATATTGATATTCAACTAGGAACAGAGTGTTCTGGATTGAGATTTCCGCATGAATATGAAGACATTGCCTCGAGGGAATGAAATAAATATACCCAGGAAATAGATCATTGATACGGTAAAAATATGAAAACTTCGTGGATAAAACTTCTATTCTTAAAATCAGATACGAGGTTCACATGTATTCGTAGTGTACCCTTCTCATTCCCCGCCCAAAGAAATGTACCTTTCTCATTACTTCGGCTTTTTTATACATTGTGACGTGGGATTATGATGACGTCACATGGAATTTTGAAGTCATTTAGTCTATGGAGTTTGAAATAAACAATGTTTGTTGGGCATTGTGTCGTGTAAATATGGCATGTGATGATTGTTTTATGTTTTCTGTGCTCGGCTGTTTAAAGACCTAAATTTGTCCTTCTTTATTTCTGGACCAGAACTTTATAGAAGGAACCACATGATCTCAGCAGAAGATCACTATCAGTGTTTATCTAGGGTCATAAAACACCGAAACTGGACAATGTAATTAACTAGAGGCCCTTATCTACTGAATATCCATAGTACTGTGCTACTGTATGCACACTAGAAAATATGTGTCATATTATGTGTTTGTTTTAAATTTGTATATTTAGATACATACATTTATTTTTGTTTCTATCTAGTTTGAGTGTATAACAGCTATTTTGCCAAAATGTTTATAAATTTGGCAATTTTATTGTCAGTTATCTCTAGATAAAATTAGTTTAAATAAATTAATATGTTTAAACATATATAAACTAATTTTATAATTAAAATAGATAAATAGATAAAATTAATTATAAAATCACGGAAATACATTAGAGAAAAGGTTTTCCGCGGGGGCTTCGACAGATCGTTGTGTATATCCGTGATAAAATTAACATTTGAGCACACTAAAATTACATACAAAATTTAATGCAAATAAAAAAATGTATCTAATAGTTTTTAGATAGATATGAAATAAAATACTACACATAGTTTATCAATTTATATTTTGTTTTCAAAGTCCTCAAAAGTAACATGTAAATGTATATACAGACTGTTTCTCTAGACTTCGCAAGTGCAGGGGTAACACTATGCTAGCTATGTGAATTGTTAAATAAGTGTCACCCCTGTGGTACATCAATTAAAACACATGTGGTAGAATCTTATATATTACTTCAATTAAAATTAGGGGCCAATAATTGCCGACCTACTTTTTACAATATTATTTTCTGTATACATCCCAGTATTTTTATTATTGATTAGTTTCCTATTTACATTAAATCTGCTTTATATTATGTTTAATCATCAAGTTGTTTGCAATAACTTATATGGGACTTTATTTTATTATACACATACTTTATAACTTCCTGTCATAAAGGGAACTTGAATTGTTTTATAATCTACTACTGGGGCCTCTAGTCAACTAATTAACAGAGTATGCAATATTATGTAATATTACATAATAGGGTGCAATACTGGTAGATATCTTACAAATCAGAGACCACATGCTGAGAAAATTAAGACTAAAATTTTGCTGGCCCAGTGCCATAATATACGTCTTTAAGTTGAGTGCTACCAGCCCTGTCTAATTTTATCATCGGTTTGGTCGAGCCGAGTCATACTTTCATTAACGTTATAATGGCTGTGACGTTTTAATGAATGTAAATTCGTATGCATTTTAAATTTTGCACGGAGCACGGGAAACCGTAAGAGAAACATAACATAACATAACATAAAGTTTATTAACATAGAACTACATGTTCATAGTCATACACAAATTATGTACATACAAATTAAGCAGAAGTAGGTAGTTGTTATAGGAGTGTAGATAAGCTGTAATAGGAGACTGTATGGTTTTAACAATAAAATAAAAATAAAAGGTAGCACCATACATGTACGTAATATAATGAGAGAAAAAGAAGGATACAATTAACGTATGGATTTTAACAAATGTGTTTTGTTTTCATAGTATGTGTATAATATTCATAATGTATTTCGTGAATATTTTATTTGGTCATTGTTGTTACATAAAATTAATATTTTGTATTGATAGGAAAATCTTAAGTCTGATTTCTTAGGTCAAATGCGTTATAAACAAACTTGGATAAATGATTAGTAATCGCGTTGTTGATGTTGACATTAATGATTTGAACTTCCTAAGAGTTGGCCAATGACAGTAGTATCTTGGTAAAAGTGAAGTTCTTAGTACATGATATTTCGGGCAGACAAGGAGAAAATGATATTCACTTTCTATAACATTCATTGTACATTGTTGACAGATTCTTTCATTTCGGGGTATATTACTATGTCTACCAGTTTCTATCGCGAGAGTATGAGATGACAGTCGAAATTTTGTGAGACTTATTCTATATTTGTTTATATTTATACAATTCAGATATTCTTCCATTTTAAAGTCATATTTATAATTACAATAAAAGTCGAATCTACTTAAATTAATTATATTACTGTACCATGTTTGTTGGTATGTATCAACCAGTCGCTGTATTATTACGTTTATATAATTTAAAGGTAAAGTATCTTGATTTATCCAAGTATTGGTCATTCCTATTTCATTAAGTATTTTTTTGACATGTGACGCCCAGTTTGTGCCATTATATTTTAAGTTGTTGTTCGCATCTTCGCGTAGGACATTGAAGATTATTTTAATAAGAGAAGAGCACATTGTTTATGTAAAGTCTGGTACTCGTAACGCGAGTAAGAAACAAATGAGCTGCTACAGAGAGCACCGAGAGGCAATAATGTAACCAGGTTCTTGTTTTTAAGTGGCAACACATTTTATGAAGGACACGAAAACGACAAATCGATGGACAGAAATGGCGTAACCACGTTTCAAACAACGGCAGCCAAAATTTGCGAATTACTTTCAATTTAACATACCACAGTCATGTCTGGCTATAATTCTTAAATAAGACTTATAATAAATGCGTGGAAACTACGTATGTTCAATTATATACAATTCAAGAGTTAATGTCGCATTTTACAGTAATTAATAGTACATTAATTCATTCCGGGGCTTACTTTGAGTAACTTTTCTAAACGACGCTGACGTTAGAATAGTATGAATTGCGCTGTGTGGTGATCGCTTAAGTCACATTGTATAAACGATTCAACTTCTAGCTATCGCAATAAGTCATACACGTTACCAATAAGTCAAACACGTTACCAATAAGTCAAACAGTGACAGGAAATCACAGATGTTTTTGCTCGCAATAAGTCATTCGCGTTGAATAGTAGTCTCCCAATAAGCCATACAGTGATGAGGCTTATACACTGTGTAAGTTACTTTCTTTTTATAGCTTTATAGCAAATAATTTCTACTTGGAGCTTTAGTAAAAAACCACGTGGTATTGCTACACTGTTCAGTGTATATTTTTCGGAATTATTTTTTCTGCACTTGTGTCCGAATGGCTGTAGTTCAATGTTATGCAGGTTGTTTATCTCTGGTTTTAAATGTGTGAGCTCAGTCTACGAATATACTTGAACAACCTCGTACTTACATTCAATTTTCTGTTAACATATGAAATTACTAGATCAATGACACCTTTAAATAACACACACACAACCAATAAAATTTGTCAGAGATTCAAACTTAGTTGTCAGAAAATATCTGTACGTTTCAGTAGATTCTTCTTCATGATTTTAAAATTAAGAAAAATGAAATGAAAACAAAACTTACTTAAACCTTCTGACGGAATATCAGTGCAAATTCCATGAAAGCAAACTTTCCACAAGCCTGACTTGTACTCCTCGAAAACAGACCAGTTCGGGATGGCTAACCCAACAACATTTAATATCAGTGCCAGCGCAGACAATCCAATTCCTACGAAAGCCAACATGTTTAAATTAAGTGATTCAAAACGCGGTTATAGACGAAATATGTAAACGTTATAGCGAGTTTAGTTCAAGACAGCGCGGGATAAAATACGTGCGGCATTCAGGCGGGCGCTTGGTTATATACTAAGTGCTAAGGTCACTACTTTCATTACGTCACGCGCAATTCTGTTTAATGATTGGTTGGTCTCGTTTCCTTATTTGGTAAAGTAGTATCCGGTAGTTTCCAACCCACACTTTGTCGACTAATCTGACGACCAGTGTTCAAATCCGGCTGGAGGCACACATATGCCCGCCATATTTCAACAGAAAGCTGAGTGGCATTATTTTTAAAAAAAAATAGTAAACACCTAGGCCCCAATCTCCCGAAGCATCTCAAGTAGAAATCTCAACTCAAATTGAGATTTTGCTCAAGTCAAGAGTATAAATAGGAGATCATTCGTAAGTTTTATGCTCAAAATATTTACTGTAATAAACTCAGAACAATGTACCGGTATCTGTTTTGTGGCGCCAACTTTCAGATTCTTGTCTCCCATGGAAATGATCTCAAAGACACATGACAGTATTTGAGATTTATCTCAACTCAGATTGAGATGCTTCGGGAGATCGGGGCCAGGTAATGCTGTATACGTGTACAACATATAAGTTTTTTGTTCGGACAGTGAGTACTTTGAGTCATACAAATGAGCACAAACACGCAGTGATGAGAAGGCGCTTATCATATATTACGTTTGGGATAACACATGATCCGTGATTTGGCATAGTGTGATCTAATAGACTATGTTTTTGACAAAGTGCCTGTCGTATGACGTATTGTAACCTTCAACAAACCTTACTGTTTTAACTTTTGTCACACCGTGGCATAGGTCTCCCTTTGAATATACGGCTCTACAATGCGTTTGAAAATTAAAGTTCGAATACAATTCCTTTCATAAACGCTTTTGAAAAACAACTCTACCCCACTATATATTCGACTATAACTTTTTAAACATTTGAGTATGAAACTGATATATTCTGAAATCTCCCCCCATTTATATTGAAAATACTGTCGAACCTATCATACCGTCAAAGACACAAGTGTGACATAAAAAATTCAGGCATAAATCAGTTTGCTTATCAAAGCATGTCCTTAGAATAAACTGATTTGTCGTTCACAGTAGTGTGATCACTTTAAACAAGTGGTTGCTTAATTAAGGTAGCCAATTACTAGTACACATGTTTAACACTATCGTGATTTGAGAAGTAGGAACTATCGTTTACCATGCGTCGATTTGGAACCTTAATAATAATAATAAAACCTCATTTGAAACGTTTTAATTGTAACATTTCCTTGATAGTGTCTTTAGGTACAACAAGGGATTTACCCCTGATAAATACCTTAATACTTTGTACAAATGGTACATTGCTCTTCCGTATTTGTTCGTGATAAACCGATTAAGCATACTCTAACTACAAGTACTTGTATCCCTCAACTGACTCTTCCCCCGCTGTCAAAGGTCATGGCCTATACGATTATAATTTCCGAAAATCTCTCATTCAAGTACATGTTTCCTTCTCAACAATTGACAAGTTTTGGCTGCAAACATAACATTTTATTTTAACATAATCTTTATTTGGTATAAAATAAATACATATTTATAACCAATAAACAAATACAACATCATGTAGTGCATATTGTGATAATTATACAAATAGTCAATAGTATCTGGTTTAATTTAAACGTTAACATGGAGAATTTAATAGTAGATTATTCATATTATTCATTTGAATCCCGTTCTTTAAAAACATAATACAAAAATCGTGTTTGAGATTTTTTGATAGTAATAAATTTTCAATTTTTTTAGTTGTTGGCCAGTGACAATAATAAGGGCTAAATATTTTTCTTCGAAGGTTAGTATATTTTGGACAAAATAATAGGAAATGCATTTCTGTTTCTAATGTGTTCATGTTGCATTTTGTGCATTTTCTATGAATCCTATCGATTTCCAAACGTAACACATACCCGGAATGAGTGAGTGAATTAAACGTCCTCCACCGGAAAAGAAGGCGGAAGATTTAAAATGAGCACCACAAGTAGCTATAGCTGTAACATACATCAGATTGGCTAGCCATTTAAATAGGGATTAAACTATATAACAAATAAACACCTAACTTACTGGACTGTGGATTGTCAGTGTTCATTGCTGGCTATGTAGAATAACTGGAAATACTCTTCTTAAGAAATATCAAATTATTCCTAGAAACTAAGGATGGGGCCGCCGATGAGGTTATTGTATGGAGCTTCATGTCCAGTATTTACAGGGTGTTAAAAAGTTTGTTCTCAACATTTAACTTCATACTAAATGTATCTGAGCACAGGAGCGGACGCTCAATGGAGTCGACGCCATTTCAAAACTCCACAAATATTGGCTTTAAAAGCCGATATTAGACGATTATCGGTACCGATCGGTTGAGGTGCGGATGTATTCTGTATTGTTATTAACCCCTTTAACTGCCTAGATAATATATTTTAACTGTCAAGTTGGTATAGAGAAAATATTGGTATGAGAATAGTTCGTGGGATACAATCGCATTGCATTCCTGTCTATATTTTAATACAGAGGCTGCAGTAGGCCCAGTGAAAAAAAAATTCGATTTATACACATGTAAACTGATTTTGCAATAACATAAATAGTTTAAGCGATATTGAGCATTGAATCAGGCGAGTCGTTTTTAAAGTCATTGAGTGTATATGTATTCCCGAGATCAACATCGCAACCTTTGACATCGACTCTGGAGTTGGATTTGCCGTCGTGGGTTGCATTGGCAGATCGAGCAAACTAATCGAAAACATCATGGTGAAAATGATGAGTCGAGTATTCCAAGTGAATACCAATTTCTAGTTAGGTCGAGTTCACACTCAAACGCACGGACGAAACGATAATTAAATATGGATTAACTCAGTGAGTGAGAGTGGAGGAGAGGATGTGAATATGGCCCTTAGTCAGTGAAATGCTGTAACATGTTACGTAGTTTCCTATCCTGTCATAATTGACTTCAATGGGGATACACATTCATTCCATAATTACCGACAAGGATGTTAAGTTGACCACAATATTACAGATAATGAGAAGACATAATTATATACAGATCTACCACCGTGGGTACGGTTAGTTTGAACTTTATCTGCATTCGACGATCCTTCGTGTAAGTGTCCGTGTTTGGTTGATTTGGACCTTGATATGGACGATCCTACAATATCAGATCACAGATAGTTTAAGGTCTGTTTTGATAATTAAAAGCACACTTCATCACGTAAGTCTACATTCTCATCAGCAACAGCCAATATTATTGCCGTATTCTATTGCTCAATCAAAATGCTGGATGTTACATTCTAAGTTAGTAAGAACATGCTCCGCTCGCTCCGCCCGCTCCGCCCCTTTTAATCATTAAAAAAACTAAATAAGATAAGATAAAGTTTAATTCCAATCAAGGGTATATGAATCATAGATAAAACAAAATTAGTTGAAAAATAAACATAACAACAGAGAACTTTGAAAGTAAATAAGGCTTGATTTTGATGAGGTAACACAAATAAATAAGGCTTAAATATATTTTAAGTTCTAACTATTACATACACTGCGGAACAGTCAAAGGAAATATACTAGTACGATTTTTACGAGATGTGTATGTGTATCCACACAGTGAGCAAATACCCGATCGCACGACCAAGATGCATGCTCGGTGATGTACATTGTACATATGCATAAAGTAGTGACGTTTCAATTTTATACCATGCAGTGTGCCACATCATAAAAATCTTATTTACAGAAAAGCACCACGTTGATAAACCTGGAGATTTTAGAAAATGCAAATATTTTTGTAATCGATGCATACTACAATCACAAATACGAATTCTAGTCTGACTCAATACTTTGACATTTTTCAAGGGTAAATGATAAGATTTGCCAAATACTGAAGTATGCTCGACAAGGGACACTATATAAGGTTACTAACTAGATATTACGATTATCACGATAAATAAAGACTTGGAGAGATGTGTTAAGCTTCAATTTCATCACAATTGTTCTTGCTCTTAGCCAATGTTATCACAAATATGATAATAAATAACTTGTTCTGATGCTCATATTATATCTTTAATATAATAAAAAGATTATGATAATACACATAATCTACATACATTACTTCATAGAAATCTTGGATTATTTGGCATTCGAAGTTCGGCACGTTTTGTGGTGTTGTTTAAGTCCATTGACAATAAAGATATATCTTATGTATAAAATACCTGAATTTTTATAAAACCATGTGTTAAGTACTATGGGGGTTAGTGTCGGCATATGGATTAAATTGTCCCTTATTGGAAAAAAATAACATTCTCATTTAAAAGTCAATCTGCTATTAGGTAACCACTCGTTTCCCAGCAGATAGTACGTAGACTATAAATGTAATATAACTGATTGGATTATTGTTTTCTATCTGCCGTACAGGTGAGTTATAAAATATCAACCAATGTACAGTGCGAACCAATCAACGTGCTCCTCGAACCCTTCTTTTAACCTAAATTAACATTGATTTCTTGTCTGTTATGTAATTTCTGCCTTTGTTTTACTAAGCAGGAAGTATAACCAATACGTTAGGATAAATGAGAGGTTGGGAAATCAACGTGTAATGTGAACGTCTAACTTTTGAGCATTTCGTCATCCATGTGTGTGTAGTTTCTACACGTAACAGACGTGTGGCAGACGAACTTATTTTGTGTATGATGTCACGCAGATAGGCGTATATACGAGGAACTCGCCCGTTTACTCATTGAGTCTATATAAACACTCGTATCGAGTTACGAAGAAATAATGCACCTATCAATGTTTTCCTCCGGGGGGGGGGGAGCGGCGGGCTGACCCAGGGGAATTTGACACTTTTACTTTTTCAAAGTCTAAATTCCCACCCCAGAGCAAGGGCAATTTGTCAAAATCCCCTCACTGGGAGATGCTTTACATACCCCCCGGGATCAAAATTTCGGCCGAAGTCAAAATTTCCCGGGACTTCCATTCTGTCTGTCAAATTCCCACCTATCGGGAACAGCCTTCTGTCAAAAGTCCCGTGTATGCCCGCCGCTCCCCCCCTGGGGGAAACATTGATAGGTGCATAATGTTTAAACTGTCCCGTGATCTTACACGCACAAGTTGTTGTTCGCAAGCCAATTATAATTGCAACGTGTACGTATACATGTACGGATAGCTACACGAACCTTTTCGCAAGCCAATTATAATTGCAACGTGTACGTATACATGTACGGATTGATACACGAACCTTCCTAATTATAGAGTGACCCAGTCCACTATTACGATGTAAAACCAATATTAAAGACTTATACACAGGAACCTGCTATATTCTTATATGGCCAAAATTACGACCCGAGTCTCTATCGATACTGACCAGCACTAGTCTAAATAAAAGAGATAATATGTATTATCGTTTTAAATGCCGGTCTGTAAAGAGGTCTTGGATAGTTCACTGAGCGACTTGAAAACGCAACACTAATGAAAATCGAGATTTTGTGTGCGTGTAATTGGCTACCATGGATGTTAACTCGGTGTTCTTTCCATCTAAATTCACTACAACATGAAACGAAAAAAAAAAGAAAAATGTACGAGGAATTGTTGGGTTGATGCTTATTATACTGAACGGATTTAAAAACGCGACAATGGGGTATGTTGTTTTATAGCAGACAATTCAAATTTATGTCGGTATTTGAATAGTGCAGACCAAAGATAAATGTATTGGTGTCATTTTGGTAATAAGTTGATAAAAATGAGATGAATATTAACAAATATATTGTACAATCAATACGTCGATCAAGAAAACAAAAGTCACATTCTGACTAAAATTCCTTACATGGTTACCTCCCCTTGACCATAAAAACATTATGTAGGTCTATAAGTAATGGTGTATGTTTCCTGCAACAATGTTTCCGTGTCATATAGACACATTTTAAATAAAAGTTGCGTATGACATTTACTATATTCAATTTAATTAAGAATTTGTATATAGAAATCCGACTAGCCTTACGCAAACATTCGATCTGTTATACAGGCTGGTCATCTTCAACGATAAAACCAATGCGCCGATAAACATGTTACTTTTGTTTTCTGGACCAATGTCTTTTTCGTGCGATAATTTAGTTAATACTCGTTGGATTTTATTAAGTTTGGTATCAAAATGACGGCATTGAATTAGCCTTTACGAAAATATAAATATATTTTATAATTGGAACGTGTTTTCCTTAAATATACCAACATACCCGAGTGTCGCGTTTTTAAATCCGTTAACCATATTTTTAAGTACGGTCAATTTGAATAGTCAACACATGAACAAATTAAAAAAAAAGACGGTTTACCACTCCGCAACATAGTGGTTTTTAAGTTTCAAACACGCTTGACATCAATGTTTCAGGTTTACCGAAAAAATACTACTAATTTACAGTTAAGGGGAAGTAATTTTGGATAGAGATTGAGTTAATAAAATTCAACGTTTCTAAATCAAAATTGAGCTTTATATTTATCTTTGCTTTACATTATTTCTGTCTCCATGATAAGCATGGACACTTGTTCACGAATTTTATCCGAAGAAAAGTACACAACAGCATTAAAATTCTGCAAAAAAAAGAAGGACTAACGGCATCAAATTTGCTTTTGTTTATGTGAGCATTGTTTTGTTGTGGTTGTAAAAGGATCAAATGAGAATGTATTGAAATGAATTTTATTGTCATGCCACATATCGTAGCTACAAATGTTGAAAATTTCAGCAATATTAAACGCATATTGGCGGAGCTATGGTTAAATACAGTAAAACTTCGTTATCTCGAGGACCCATCGGGACAAGCCAAATGCTCGAGTTAAGCCAGGTGCTCGAAATATCCGAAGTCTATGATGAATTGTTGTTATGACTAAGTGTAACTGTGTTTATAATGAAAACACGTATGATACATGTATTTGGTTGTAACTACGAATACTGTCATTGTTTATCAAGTATATACGCAATTTGAATCGTGTGGACATTTGCCGAATTGAACAAATTGCATATGAAAGTCGTACATACAAGCATCAATATAGGCTATATAAGTGTAACTGTTGCGTTTTCAAAGCCGCTCGGTGTATTTTAGGCCATATATGAAAATATCAGGTTCCTGTGATTTTATGTGATTGTTTTCGGAAAATGCAAAAACGAGACTTTTCGTGAATTCTTGGAGAATGCGTATAAGTTGATGTTTTAAGACAATTATCATAATCTTGAAGCGTTTCCTGTATTTTGTTGACTGCATGTTAAACTTGAAAGTAATAGGTTGAGTTAGATATACAATATCTAGATAACGATCCTTGAATTGTTTCATGAATGGTACCTTAATGTGAATCTATAGATTTAGTTAAATGCATGAAAACAAGAAATTAAAAACGCTTCACTGCGCTTTGGTGACGAGTTTAGTAGACCACGGTTGCTTAGAGCACTGGATTTTAACTAGACCTGTTATGATGTGTCGCAACAGCAGCAGTAACAACAACAGTAACAACAACCGCAGCAGCAACCACAGCAGCAGTAACAACAACAGTAACAACAACAGCAGCAGCAACAACAACAGTAACAACAACAGCAGCAGCTTCTTAAACAGTAAAACTAACATTTCTTTCACTGAGTCTCTATATTCCATGATAAGCAGAAATAAACTGGTGTTATCTGGAAATAGATCTGTTTTAAAATACATGTAGAGCCTACGTTGATTGGTTTATTCATATAGTAACGCTGATAAAACCAAACGAGTATTTTAATTTATCCGTATTTACTGTAAAATCACTTATTTTCGTTGGTATAAAATTTCGTAGATTTTGAAAAAAATCCACTTTCGTGGGGTCGTAATTCGTGAATTACAAAAATGGAAGGATAAACCATGTTATGTATTTGTGAGTTCGATAAACCGTGGGGAATAGATTTTGTGGTCGATTTTAATAACGAAATCAACGAAAATTCAACCCCCTCGATAAATAATGAGTTTACAGTATCTTAATATATGAATGCGTTCAGAGACATTGATCCCTGGATCAGAGGCATTCATCAGTTAGAATTTAATTTTTCGTTGAGTATTCTCATACATGATTGAAATATTATCGTAACGTTAAATTCCTTAAGCATGATTATTTTGTAATTGGTTACAAAAATGATTTTAAGAACTTAATTAAAATTTAATGTAACTATGCTTCTGAACTTGATGTTAAGTTCAACGCTCAGTAACCAGTTTTCGAGGGCCGCTTTCAGCAGTGCAGTCGTTCAGCCTCCCTTTGACATTTAACTTCCCCTGGCCATTAGACTATACTTAAGGAAACATGCGTTCGAGTCTCCATGGGAAGTCATTTCTCTCCTGGTTTGTGTGCAGCAAACATCGAGATATGGCGCCCAGAAATATCACACATGTACAGACACCACCCTCACAGGTACCAATTTACACCTTGGTCGAGTGGAGCAGAGTAGGTTATTCCTCTCCCGAGAAATTGTAAAAGCTGTGGCGAAGACGATGATCGAACCCGGGACTTCTCGATCCCTAAGATTAACGCTCCCTACTTTATGATGTAAATAATACATCAGATAAATTTATGTATACGATAATGCCTCTTTGGGTAAGGATTTGTTGTGCGCATGTGTATTCGACAACATAAACAAAATCAGTTGTTAACAATAAACTGACTACGATATCATCGGGTGTATGGCTTTTTCATCATTCGAAAAGGACAGCGATTACTTACAACTTGTCACGATTGCCTAAATCGAATACTTAGTACTTGACGTATTTGCTATCCAACAATACATGTGTAGTGGTTTGACATAACCGTTCTATTCTGGTTGTCCTTGCACAAGAATGAGGTATTTGGGTGTCAAATCACGGATAATCCGCAGATTTCCCACATATTTCTTTATATTGCATGTTTAGCTCAGTGGTAACGCAATGGGCTGTCAATCCAGAGGTCGTGGGTTCAATCCCTGGCATCAGAACTTGACATTTCTGAAATATTTATAATATTTTCCGCTATATCTGGCCGTATGGTCTGCAAAGTATCTGGAAGTGCCAGGAAGCTGTGTATCGGTGCTATACACCGGGCACATTAAAGAACCAGGCTGTCTATTCGAAATAAGAGCTAGGCGCACCTCTGCAGCACCGGACATGCCTGTATCTAATGTATCTCTCTCCCTTCAAGGGCATTCTCTCAGTATGTCCCTCTGGTCAGATCATGCTGTATCTGCACTGGTAGAGGATGCACCTGCCTCCTTGTGGCTGCAACATGGGTAAAGTGCCTTTGAACGTGCGTTCGCATGAAAAGGGCGCTATATAAATCTGGTATATTTATTTATTTCTTTTTTTATCTTTTAGTTGTATTCAGTTATTTGTGGTATTTAGGTGTCCCAACGTGTGCCTCACAATGTCTCAAGTTTAACCGTCGCCGTTTGAATAGTGTGGATGGTCTTTCCTGTTCTAAAAATAATAACTTCATTTTGTGTGGGTGACATATTTGACTTACCCATTTTTATTATGGTATGTGCTATAACTTAGCCTCATAGCTACATGTACATTCTATAAACCAAGTAATACAATTAATGAATAGCAAATACAAAGATATAACCTTAGCCTTTGCAGCGTTCTATGGACTATTGTAGTTCAATACCGATATGTATAGCACGGCGAATTTGACATGATCCTGACCTTTATGCATGAATATATTACAAGGTTCTTGCCGTGAATATATAAATTTCCGCGATCAAATCGTGCAATATCGGTGCTTTATATCTGTATTGGTATTACACCTCGAGCGTCTTTTTGATACTTCCCGCTTATGAAAACATACAACCGGTTTATAAATATAGACATTATATCAGCTGTTAAATTATGCTAATTAAAGGTCGAGAGTCGTGTCAAATTCTCTGGACTATACTGGTGTCCGAGTCCCCTTGGTGTATACAATATAACCAAAGGGAGACAACCTCAAGTTAATGAGAGACATTGATAACGTATAAATTGCCGCCCTAATCAAAGAAAGACCGCGGTAATCTTATTAGCATTTTGGTAGACTGGGCCTCGACAATATGTTGACTATCGTATTAGTAGTGGTTAATGCCTTTATGGCTGGTAGAACGGCTTATAGGGTTCCCCAGGTTAGCCTAAAATTAGGATTGACACGTGACCACGTTCTCACCCACACTTTTTGTGTGCCATGTTTGCAGAATTCAAATCAAAAAGATTTAAAACCATTGCATTACATGTACTGTACTAGTATTAAAACTGTAAGACAAAGCCTAGTTATTATGTGTGTTCATTTAATACTTGTAATTTATTTGTACATTGTACAATTTTTTTTATTATATAAAACGTAACTGTTATAAAGGTTCACACACTCTCAGTGTCAATGTCCCAAATTTCACAATAACATACATGTATACTGTCCGTTTATTTAGGACTGTCACTTGTTATATCGCATTAACATTGTATCTTTATTGTTTCAAACATTTTAATTGGAGAAAAGGGCAGTAAAAACTTATACCTTATGCATTAAGCTACATACTAATACACATAAGATGTATTAAAATATGACTTTAATAAGAGAACTTGCATTGTTTATGAACGTAATGTTATGTAAACAAGTGACTGGCCTGAATAATCGATTTATACATGTATAATATATTTACACAATTATCATTGTATATCAAAACTTCTGTCACTATATCTAGAGTTTGGTTGCACACCTGGTTGAGTGTCCATTCCTGCGTATTCAGGTGTATGTACAACATCAACACTGCCGAGTCTCTGAAGTTTTAAAGTAGCACTACTTCTTTTATCATTTGGATTAAATGTAGGTTCCGATTCTTCGTCCGTATATTGTGCATGAACCGTTGAACGTTTTCCTTTGTTTTTCATGTAGCAGTAAAGTATCTCGGCCAGGAAACTGCCTAACGAAAGTTGATATCATAGGTGTGCAGACTGACGTAAAGATGAAATATATTTAATACAATGTAGGCCACCATCTAAAGTTTTTAAATACCTGTTGCTACGTAACTGTGTGATATCGTGAAAAATAACCAAATAGCTGAAACAGATGTCAATGAAAATGGTTACTGTAAAATTATCAATATTCGTGGCGGATTAATTTTCTTAATTTTGCGGATGACATTGATCGCGAAATAAAATCCACACAAATATTTGACCTAAAAATACGTAACAAGAGTTACCATTCTATTTAAATTTTAAATGTACGAATTTAAGAAACCACCAAATTATCATTTTACCAACGTCCGCGAACTTTTATACCCGCGGAAATTAATGATTTTACAATATCTAATACATGTATAGTGTTAATGGTAGACTGAGTCTATATCCGCTCTGTACTGTAGGCCTACAAGGCATTAAACAATCTGATTTTACGATATTTCTTAAAGACAACATGGGCTACTCTTCTGAAAATACTAGGGTTGTTCAGGAACCTTTGGAACAAGTGCTGTAATTTAATATTTTATTTCTTGACATTTTTTCTTTTAAGTTTTCCACAAGTGTGTGTTCCATCTTTTTATTAGTTATCTGTTATTTATATTCTCCAAACGTCGAAATCTATTGCTATGACAACGCGAAGTAAGCATGAGCGGGGCACAGTCGGACACAATCGGAACGGTCCTTACGGCATTTATCGCTTCCTGACGTCGCCAGATAAAATACCTCGGATGTCATTCGGAGCACCTCGTACAATTCTGCTGTAGAATCATACCTCGGATGTACGTCGACGGACTACTTTCAAGATGGAGACGGCTATTGACGGCGACGTCTGTCAAAATCAGAAACTATTGTATAACGCCTAAAATTAATGATTTTGGTACGCATTGTTCCAGTTTGGCGAACCAAAATGGTTTCTTTACTCGCTAAAACATTGAGAGGCTGATTTTTGAGCGTGATCTGCCACATGGAGTCTGTTTTATGCCTGCAAAAACGAAAATAGACAAACTGTCAGTGGAAAAATGTAAGTTATTTAATTAATTGTCGTGACTTACTCGATTTCTGTTTTATAATGATTTCTCATTCGTGGGTTTAAATCCAATGCCCTTAGTGGCAATATCGAGCCCCCTTGTCATAGTTTTGTATTGCCATTCAACTAGCTGCTAACTCGAAAGGGTCATTTTGATACTTTTGACTAAACTTCAAAGTCTAAATAAGTAAATTTTACCATTTTAAAGGCAAAATACCACTGCTATTAAGAGAAAATGGCCCTTCCAACCAAAATCTAAAATTTGGATTTTGGAAATGTCAAGGGTCAAAACTCAAATGGAACCCCTGCCAGCTAGACACTATAGCCAAGCTACTTCTACTAGGTAACCACAGACACAAGGTAGACCTTTACCCTTATTTATAGTCGATGGCTCGCCAACAGGGAATATCAGACTCAATCGGACCTCATCAGGTTTCAAACCTTCAAATGCCAGCTGGGACTTGAACCCAGGAACCCTGGCAATAAATCGTAGAATAATAGTCTGTAGCTTTGCATATTGAGTAAGCCGGGTGCCTGTCATGAGTCGATCTAACTCTCAAGCCACTACACTCATTAGTTTCATATTTGGTAATCAATTTTAACAACATATTTTTGCAGGTACTGATTGATTGGTCCATACAGGCCAAAGCCCAAAGGTTGATAATCTCGGAGGTAGCAATGGGGACCTGAATGATCAGTGAAACTACAGAGCCTGTACATCTAAGAGTTTGAAAAAGATGTGGTTAATGACTATAAAACAATATCAGGTAACCGTAATGTCTTATCCTTACAAGTGTGTATGTTTTTCAGTGGTATAGTCCCAAGAATTTGACACGACTCTAGACCTTTTATTTGCATAATTTAACAGCTGATATATTGTCTATATTTATAACTTCGGTCGTATGTGTATATAAGCGTGACGTATCACGAAGACGCTCGATGTGTAATACTAACACAAATCTAAAGGACCGATATTGCACGATTTGCTCGCAGAAATTTATATATTAAACGCAAGAACCCAGGGCTCGACACTAACACTGGTCCGCGACCAGCGAAAAAACCAGAAGGACCAGTAAAAATTCTTGAGGACCAGTAACTGTCCTATTTACAATTTGGGCGTTTTTGCCCTGTCGGTCCAGTGGCCAAAATAATTAG
The DNA here is from genome assembly GCA_947247005.1 of Spisula solida. Lineage (NCBI taxonomy): Eukaryota > Metazoa > Mollusca > Bivalvia > Venerida > Mactridae > Spisula > Spisula solida. The sequence goes on from OX365951.1 coordinate 23,032,542, forward strand.
TGTCTAGGTCTGGAACCATATGTTCATGCATAAAGGTCAGGACCAGGTCAAATTCTCTGTGCTATACTGTTATTACCTCCCTTGCTTGACACTTGGCATAATTGGCCTATAGTGCCAGGATAATGCCATATGTGACCTGGAAATCTCTTTATGACTGAAATACTGTTTACCAATCAGGGCTACAGATAAGGTTTTAGTCCATTGGGTATTTTACCCCCGAGTTTCAATGTTGATTGGGTTTTGACAAATTTTAATTGGGTATTTAATAAAAGTCAAAGGGTAAATAATATTTTTTGTACTGTTTTTCACTGTAACATACTTTTCTATTTGGGTATTTCAGATTGTCTTTGCTTTTATTTACTCCCTCCTATCAAAATCTATTGGGTTTTTGAGAAAATTAATTGGGTAATTACCCCAATACGCAGCTTATCTGTAGCTCTGACCAATGGAAATTGTAACAACTTAGATTCATATCACAAGATTAGACTGTCTATTCAAAGGAATTATCATGTTAATTAAGTATCCTAATTAAATTTTACTTGATAATTAATTTAATACAATGTATATAATAATTTATTTAATATAATGTAGTTAATAATTAAGAAATTTAATTTTTACAACAAGTCCAAATAACTCGATGAGTTATATGTCATGTTGTAATGGATTGCCCTTTTGAAAGTGAACTTGTAAGTATTCCAAGTTTTAAATGGATACCTTTCAAAGTTTGGTTTTGAGAAATATTGTCCCACAAAAAATTAACCTGAAAACTTTACTAACACAGCTGCAGTTTGACTTTATTTCTATGAAAACCATGCTAAAAATTGTTATCTTGACTTTTTAAACTCATTAAAGTAGTCTGTGAAATTAGCACTTGTCAGGTTTAAGTATTAATAATTCAAGGAAATTAAATGGTATAAAGGAAAACATAATTTAGGCCAAAAGTAAAATATTGTTTTTTCCCCTTCCTGACCTAGGCCAATTGGGATTAAGTAGGTAGGTCGGTTGGTGTTTTTTTTGTGAAAATGTTATTGTCAATGTTTTTCCCGTGCAGTTTACTAGTTCTATTATTTTGACCGATGTTAATTTTGAACATTTGCAAATCATATTTTTATACCCAACTTTAAAAACAGTATTTTTAGATACATGTATTTGTAATAAATGAAAATAAAATTAAAATTATTTTGTGTAGGTGATATTTTGCTTGGGTAGGTAGGGAAGGGGAAAAATATTATTTTTAGCCCTACCTATGCAGATTCGGACAAGTAGTTTCAAATATTAAATTCACAGACCTTTAACTTTCCATGACAAATTCAGCTAGCTACATGAAAAGATAAAATTGTGTCATATTGAATGCTTCTGATAGTGTAGGCCAAAAAATAATGGTCCAAATTTTCTCAGACAAACCCAGTGTTATGCTCTAGATATGAGTAAATATCTAGGTTTAAATAGGGATGGTTAGTTACATTTATTCATTTAAACTATAAACAACACATTGTCAAGCAGAAGCTATTTTATGTTAATTTTTGTCAATTATAAGAATATTAAGATAAATCTCTAGCTTAATTTGTTTTTAAAAATTTACAATTTATTAAAAAACTAGATTTTACTCATTTGTCAGGTACCGGTGCCTTTCCCAATCAAGCGGGGAAAAGTGCTGATTAAAAATTATGAACTGGCAATATGTAGTTTACATTTGAATTAAATATGATTTCCCTAACTTAGAAACTTAGTATTATTTACCTATTGTTGATACGTTCCTGTAATTATCATTACAACTATTTTTGCAGATATTTGCACTAGAGTGGAAGATGTTCAAGATGCTACATCTGAAATGTGGTTTTCCATGCCTTGTGATGTTGAAATAGCTCATGACTATAATCATAAAAGAAGCCAAGCATCACTAGCTTGATGCACCAGGAAATTGACAGAAGGAATCAAATTTAGTTGTGAATTAACATAATAAATATTGTTACCGTATCTAAATGCTTTTCCTGTTGTCTAAAGAGTTACCAATATATTAATGACCACCACAGTACTACAAGTGTTTTTTCCCCAACAAAATATACCTTGGTTAATGTAGAGAAACTACAAATTTGTCTACCCAGTATATTACTATTAAAAAATATTATGTTGAGAACCAATTCTAGTAATAGTAATACTCTAGTGGTCATAAGTGATGTTGATTTACCAAATAAATGAATGTAGTAAAATGTACTGGAAACACATACTATAACACTTCATATTTACACTACAGACTGCTCAAAACAGTGAAACACCACTTTCTGTGATCACTTTTCATCCGTCCATGTCCATCTACTATATTGCTCTTGTAGATACAAGAGGTTACAATTAAGGGTTATCTTTATGAAGCTTAGTCATAATGCTGGATTAAATCATTGAAAATAGTCAGATGTGAGAGTACTCAAATGAGAGCTAATTCTGAGCAAGAGCCTTGAAGAGAGAACAGACCAAAAGGACGACCACACAACACAAGGACAACCCACAATAGATGCACTCAAGAAACTTGATATGTGGGTATGGGCTAATGGGGAGATTGTGCTCATTTAAATATTTGCTCACTGCCAGATGACAAATGTAACATGCCCATGCTCACTGTCAGATGAAAATTGTTACATGCTCACTGTCAGATGACAAATGTTAAATGTCCATGCTCACTGTCAGATGACAAATGTTACATGCCCATGCTCACTGTCAGATGACAAATGTTACATACACATGCTCACTGTCAGATGGCAAATGTTACATGCCCATGCTCACTGTCAGATGACAAATGTTACATGCCCATGCTCACTGTCAGATGACAAATGTTATATGCACCTGCTCACTGTCAGATGACAAATGTTACATGCTCATGCTCACTGTTGGATGACAAATGTTACATGCTCATGCTCACTGTTGGGTGACAAATGTTACATGCACATGCTCACTGTTGGATGACAAATGTCACATGCACATTCTCACTGTCAAATGACAAATGCTACATGCTCACTGTCAGATGACAAATGTTACATGCCCATGCTCACTGTCTGATGTCCAATGTGACATGCCCATGCTCACTGTCAGATGACAAATGTAGCATGCACCTGCTCACTGTCAGATGACAAATGTAGCATGCACATGCTCACTGTCAGATGACAAATGCTACATGCTCACTGTCAGATGACAAATGTTACATGCCCATGCTCACTGTCAGATGACAAATGTTACATGCACATGCTCACTGTCAGATGACAAATGTTACATGCACATGCTCACTGTCAGATGACAAATGTTACATGCACATGCTCACTGTCAGATGACAAATGTTATATGCACATGCTCACTATGAGATGACAAATGTACATACTCACTACCAGATGACAAATGTGCTACATGCTCACTGTCAGATGACACCAGTTTTGTTGACAGCCAAGCAATGGTTACAGAGAAATAGTGCAGACAAAACTTTAAGTAGAAAAACCCATAAGTATAAAAAATAAAGAGTGATAACTCCAATACAATGGTCCAACAATGGTGTGCCAATAATATGCGCAATAAGACTTGGTATTTGTAACTCATGCAAAGTTTGGTTGTAATCTGACCAATGGTAGCAGAGAAATAGCAAAAATAAAACTAATAAGTATAAAAATCAAAGGGCAATAACTCCTAAATTATCCTATCCAACTTGTGGCGATAATATGCACAAATAGACTGGGGTGCAAGTGTTTTCATATGACCAAAATTAAAGGAAATCCCAAGCAAAATGCAGCCTCTAATGCATACTTAAGGTTTTTCTAGGATTAAACATAATGACCTAGTGTTTTACCCAAGTTGACCAAATATTTACCTTGGCCCAACGATTATCATTGTGACCAAGTTTCATTATAAGGCTAAAGTTGTATTCTCTAGTGTGTCACAAGCGAAATTTCAGGAACAGTTTGATGAGGGACAATGACTAATCACAAAAGCTCATCTTGTTACTTTGTAACATGTGAGTTAAAATGCTATACTGTATCAAAAGAAATGTTTTCATGACCAACATTTTATTTTTCCAAGAAAACACATGTAAACAAAATAACACATTTATAAATCAAATACTTAAACAAGAGAGCCACGAGATCTTATACATAAACCCATATTAAAAAGCATCCTAGATTTCATTAAAAAACATTCTAACCAAGAATCACGACAGTCCAGTGCAAAACGCCTTTATTGCATACATGATGTTTTTCTATGACCCGGTTTTTTTACTTCAGATGACCCATATTCAAAATATACTTTGATTTCATCTAGACAAACATTGTGGCAAGCTTGATTAACTAGATGTTTCTGATTGACACACATGTCCCAGTTGGCAAGGAAGTAACTTGATGGGCTGTATGTTTTCCAATAATTTTTTGCCCAGAACCAATTTAGAAAATGGCATGCATATTTTCATGATGTACCAATATTCCAAATTTCAAATCAAACTATCAATGCCTGAATGAGATAATGATCAGAAATCACCCATTATTAGAAATGTTCAAAGTCAAAGGGGCACAACCCTGCCAGAAACTATTCAATCGGATCCTATATTCAAACTTTTACATCAAAATATCAACGCTTGACCAAGATAATGAGGAACAAGTAAGCTGGATTCTTTCAGTTTATAGTCTTCTCTTCAATTAGATCTTCAAACTGTTACAAAGCCAGGGTCTGCTGAAGAAACTAACGGCTGAAATACTGACGTGACCTGAAATATCAAACGTAATATTAGTAAAACATTTATAACATACATCATAAAAGTATCAATTATATATATAAAGAATTAGGCATAAAAAATTAATGGTTTGTTTGAAAAAAAGTAAATTTAAATTAATTACTACAATGATAAATAAGTATACTTATAAAATTATACCATACTATCAAGCTGCTCATCTAAAAGAAAAATATACTGCTTTGTTTCATCTCAAATAGTTAATTATGATCATATGAACATTAACCCATTACTCCATAGATACTCTGTCCACTTATTTTCATTATAAAATGGTTATGTTCACTATCTCAAGGAATGATATTAAAAATTATAGATATAAATTGCATGCATTTTGCACAAAGAGGCGCATGCATAAAAATGTGCATGGAAATTCACCATCTATGAGTCTCCATGGAGCACAGGGTTAATAGATATAAGAATAAGTAGTTGCTCCAAATTAATTATGCCTTTCAGAAATTTAGATGTTTTATCGAAGAATGGTTTTCAATTTCCATTGTGAGTAGGGTATGGTCGAGTTAAAATATAATTTGTCCTCAGAGTTCAAACAATAAAGGGTAACACACAGTTATAAAAGTCACAAAGTACGGATACATTTGTACAAGATTTAGTAATATTTTCTTTTAATTTAACACAAAGTTGTTTTCACAAAGAGATCTAGTTTCTATCTGATAAAAAGAATATTTAGTTTTTCTCTGTTCAGAATTATAATTTAATTTAATTGGTCCATACGGTTGATTGCATTTTGTATTTCACCAATCCAACATCCATACGGTTGATTGCATTTTGTATCAAACATGGGATGCCAACAGTTACCTAGTCGCAGGCATTAACTTAAAATTTGCTCTGAAACTTACGATTATATAAAATTTACTATTTTTACTTTTGGCAATTTCTATTGTTTTTCAATACAAAGCCTACTGGTCAAACTTTGACACTTTAAGGTAATTTAGAAGACAAAATGTCTATACCAGGCCATCAGATATTATTACACACAATACCTAATGTATTCTTTTTGAAACAATGCATTATAGCTGACAGCCTCTATCTGACCTGATTGATTTCCAGAAATATTGTATCAAACTTAACTAATTAATATCTTAATTTTATAAACGTTTAAGTATATTTAGAAATTTGAAACATTTGTTATTTCAAACTATAAAATTCATATTCCTGATCAAACAATAATCATTTTGATATTAAATACATGTAAGTGTATTATGAAAATTAAATAAATGAGTACTTTATTGTTTAAAATTGGATTTCAGTAAACAATACCACCATCATAAAATATATATTTATAATAATATATTTATCAAAACTAATATATCACTCCAGCTCTCCCATGTTGGAGCTGTGATCTCCCTCTATGAAGAATATATCACTAATTTAAATGTTTGTGATAGGGCAATTTCTAATTAATTCTGCCAGCAGCATGTAAGCTGAAATTACCATTCACACTTATACTGTTTTTTTCAGGTCAGTTATAGAAGTCATGTATGGCAACCAGTGATGCTATGTAGAAGTGGCAGTTAGTCATAGAACTTCTGATGCAGATTCCAGGTTAGATTTGCTTAAATGAAATGTTCACCATATTATTTTAGTATTCCATAATTTTGGACCAGAGTATGCAAGAAATTTTCTGCAGAATTATAGTCTAGATTTCAGAATGTAGTGAGTAGTGTTTGAATGAGATCTTAAGGATTCATTATTAGTTTTGCAAATAACTGGGGCATGTACTCAGGAAATAGATTATTAAAGGACTTATAGGCAAACACAGCTTTTTTGTACAAGATAGGTCTTGTGTTTCCATCCATTTTAGCTCAATGAATAAAGTTTGAGCTGGTGCATCATGAAGCTTGTCTAGAATTATTCTAGCTGCTCTTTTCTGGAATTTATGCAACTTATTTGATAAATTATCACCTCAGTTGTCACAGATAGTGCAACAATAATCAAGGTGTAGCTAGATATAAGCAACTCATTGATATCTAGAAGTTGATATCTTGAGAAAGATGTATACATGTACATACTTATTAATTACAGATGGTGTAATTTAAGATTTACAATGTCTATTTTCTATGTAATAAATCATCTTACATGAGCTACTGTTTGTATAAAGTGGATCACTTTTTGTTATATATTTGAAAAAATACGGTAATCAAAATGCTGTTTGTTTTATTTACAGGCTTTGTTCACATTATGATTTAAAGAAGCTATATTGTCACAGTGCACCATCTTGAAGACCTGGAATCTAACTCGACCATACCCTTCTCACAATGGAAATTGAAAACCATTCTTTGATAAAACATCTAAATTACTGAAAGGTATACTAGTAATTCATTTGGAGCAACTACTTATTCTTATATCTATTAACCCTGTGCTCCATGGAGACTCATAGATGGTGAATTTCCATGCACATTTTTATGCATGCGCCTCTTTGTACAAAATGCATGCAATTTATATCTATAATTTTTAATATCATTCCTTGAGATAGTGAACATAACCATTTTATAATGAAAATAAGTGGACGGAGTATCTATGGAGTAAAGGGTTAATGTTCTTATGATCATAATTAACTATTTGAGATGAAACAAAGCAGTATATTTTTCTTTTAGATGAGCAGCTTGATAGTATGGTATAATTTTATAAGTATACTTATTTATCATTATAGTAATTAATTTAAATTTACTTTTTTTCAAACAAACCATTAATTTTTTATGCCTAATTCTTTATATATATGATTGATACTTTTATGATGTATGTTATAAATGTTTTACAAATATTACGTTTGATATTTCAGGTCACGTCAGTATTTCAGCCGTTAGTTTCTTCAGCAGACCCTGGCGTTGTAACAGTTTGAAGATCTAATTGAAGAGAAGATTATAAACTGAAAGAATCCAGCTTACTTGTTCCTCATTATCTTGGTCAAGCGTTGATATTTTGATGTAAAAGTTTGAAAATAGGATCCGATTGAATAGTTTCTGGCAGGGCTGTGCCCCTTTGACTTTGCCCATTTCTAATAATGGGGATTTCTGATCATTATCTCATTCAGGCATTGATAGTTTGATTTGAAATTTGGAATATTGGTACATCATGAAAATATGCATGCCATTTTCTAAATTGGTTCTGGGCAAAAAATTATTGGAAAACATACGGCCCATCAAGTTACTTCCTTGCCAACTGGGACATGTGTGTCAATCAGAAACATCTAGTTAATCAAGCTTGCCACAATGTTTGTCTAGATGAAATCAAAGTATATTTTGAATATGGGTCATCTGAAGTAAAAAAAACAGGTCATAGAAAAACATCATGTATGCAATAAAGGCGTTTTGCACTGGACTGTCGTGATTCTTGGTTAGAATGTTTTTTAATGAAATCTAGGATGCTTTTGAATATGGGTTTATGTATAAGGTCTCGTGGCTCTCTTGTTTAAGTATTTGATTTATAAATGTGTTATTTTGTTTACATGTGTTTTCTTGGAAAAATAAAATGTTGGTCATGAAAACATTTCTTTTGATACAGTATAACATTTTAACTCACATGTTACAAAGTGACAAGATGAGTTTTTGTGATTAGTCATTGTCCCTCATCAAACTGTTCCTGAAATTATGCTTGTGACACACTAGAGAATACAACTTTAGCCTTATAATGAAACTTGGTCACAATGATAATCGTTGGGCCAAGGTAAATATTTGGTCAACTTGGGTAAAACACTAGGTCATTATGTTTAATCCTAGAAAAACCTTAAGTATGCATTAGAGGCTGCATTTTGCTTGGGATTTCCTTTAATTTTGGTCATATGAAAACACTTGCACCCCTGTCTATTTGTGCATATTGTCGCCACAAGTTGGATAGGATAATTTAGGAGTTATTGCCCTTTGCTTTTTATACTTATTAGTTTTATCTTTGCTATTTCTCTGCTACCATTGGTCAGATTTCAACCAAACTTTGCATGACTTACAACTACCAAGTCTTATTGCGCATATTATTGGCACACCATTGTTGGACCATTGTATTGGAGTTATCACTCTTTATTTTTTATACTTATGGGTTTTTAAACTTAAAGTTTTGTCTGCACTATTTCTCTGTAACCATTGCCTGGCTGTCAACAAAACTGGTGTCATCTGACAGTGAGCATGTGCATGCTACATTTGTCATCCAACAGTGAGCATGTGCATGTAACATTTGTCATCTGACAGTGAGCATGTGCATGTGACATTTGTCATCCAACAGTGAGCATGTGCATGTAACATTCCTCATCTGACAGTGAGCATGGGCATGTAACATTTGTCATGTGACAGTGAGCATGTGTATGTAACATTTGTCACCCAACAGTGAGCATGAGCATGTAATATTTGTCATCTGACAGTGAGCATGGGCATGTAACATTTGTCATCCAACAGTGAGCATGTGTATGTAACATTTGTCACCCAACAGTGAGCATGAGCATGTAACATTTGTCATCTGACAGTGAGCATGGGCATGTAACATTTGCCATCTGACAGTGAGCATGTGCATGTAACATTCCTCATCTGACAGTGAGCATGGGCATGTAACATTTGTCATCTGACAGTGAGCATGGGCATGTAACATTTGCCATCTGACAGTGAGCATGTGTATGTAACATTTGTCATCTGACAGTGAGCATGGGCATGTAACATTTGTCATCTGACAGTGAGCATGGGCATTTAACATTTGTCATCTGACAGTGAGCATGTAACACTTGTCATCTAACAGTGAGCATGGGCATGTAACATTTGTCATCTGGCAGTGAGCAAATATTTAAATGAGCACAATCTCCCCATTAGCCCATACCCACATATCAAGTTTCTTAAGTGCATCTATTGTGGGTTGTCCTTGTGTTGTGTGGTCGTCCTTTTTGTCTGTTCTCTCTTCAAGGCTCTTGCTCAGAATTAGCTCTCATTTGAGTACTCTCACATCTGACTATTTTCAATGATTTAATCCAGCATTATGACTAAGCTTCATAAAGATAACCCTTAATTGTAACCTCTTGTATCTACAATAGCAATATAGTAGATGGACATGGACGGATGAAAAGTGATCATAGAAAGTGGTGTTTCACTGTTTTGAGCAGTCTGTAGTGTAAATATGAAGTGTTATAGTATGTGTTTCCAGTACATTTTACTACATTCATTTATTTGGTAAATCAACATCACTTATGATCACTAGAGTATTACTATTACTAGAATTGGTTCTCAACAGAATATTTTTTAATAGTAATATACTGGGTAGACAAATTTGTAGTTTCTCTACATTAACCAATGTATATTTTGTTGGGGGAAAAACACTTGTAGTACTGTGGTGGTCATTAATATATTGGTAACTCTTTAGACAACAGGAACAGCATTTAGATACGGTAACAATATTTATTATGTTAATTCACAACTAAATTTGATTCCTTCTGTCAATTTCCTGGTGCATCAAGCTAGTGATGCTTGGCTTCTTTTATGATTATAGTCATGAGCTATTTCAACATCACAAGACATGGAAAACCACATTTCAGATGTAGCATCTTGAACATCTTCCACTCTAGTGCAAATATCTGCAAAAATAGTTGTAATGATAATTACAGGAACGTATCAACAATAGGTAAATAATACTAAGTTTCTAAGTTAGGGAAATCATATTTAATTCAAATGTAAACTACATATTGCCAGTTCATAATTTTTAATCAGCACTTTTTCCCGCTTGATTGGGAAAGGCACCGGTACCTGACAAATGAGTAAAATCTAGTTTTTTAATAAATTGTAAATTTTTAAAAACAAATTAAGCTAGAGATTTATCTTAATATTCTTATAATTGACAAAAATTAACATAAAATAGCTTCTGCTTGACAATGTGTTGTTTATAGTTTAAATGAATAAATGTAACTAACCATCCCTATTTAAACCTAGATATTTACTCATATCTAGAGCATAACACTGGGTTTGTCTGAGAAAATTTGGACCATTATTTTTTGGCCTACACTATCAGAAGCATTCAATATGACACAATTTTATCTTTTCATGTAGCTAGCTGAATTTGTCATGGAAAGTTAAAGGTCTGTGAATTTTATATTTGAAACTACTTGTCCGAATCTGCATAGGTAGGGCTAAAAATAATATTTTTTCCCCTTCCCTACCTACCCAAGCAAAATATCACCTACGCAAAATAATTTTATTTTCATTTATTACAAATACATGTATCTAAAAATACTGTTTTTAAAGTTGGGTATAAAAATATGATTTGCAAATGTTCAAAATTAACATCGGTCAAAATAATAGAACTAGTAAATTGCACGGGAAAAACATTGACAATAACATTTTCACAAAAAAAACAGCAACCGACCTACCTACTTAATCCCAATTGGCCTGGGTCAGGAAGGGGAAAAAACAATATTTTACTTTTGGCCTAAATTATGTTTTCCTTTATACCATTTAATTTCCTTGAATTATTAATACTTAAACCTGACAAGTGCTAATTTCACAGACTACTTTAATGAGTTTAAAAAGTCAAGATAACAATTTTTAGCATGGTTTTCATAGAAATAAAGTCAAACTGCAGCTGTGTTAGTAAAGTTTTCAGGTTAATTTTTTGTGGGACAATAGTTCTCAAAACCAAACTTTGAAAGGTATCCATTTAAAACTTGGAATACTTGCAAGTTCACTTTCATAAGGGCAATCCATTACAACATGACATATAACTCATCGAGTTATTTGGACTTTTTGTAAAAATTAAATTTCTTAATTATTAACTACATTATATTAAATAAATTATTATATACATTGTATTAAATTAATTATCAAGTAAAATTTAATTAGGATACTTAATTAACATGATAATTCCTTTGAATAGACAGTCTAATCTTGTGATATGAATCTAAGTTGTTACAATTCCCATTGGTCAGAGCTACAGATAAGCTGCGTATTGGGGTAATTACCCAATTAATTTTCTCAAAAACCCAATAGATTTTGATAGGAGGGAGTAAAAAAAAACAAAGACAAACTGAAATACCCAAATAGAAAAGTATGTTACAGTGAAAAACAGTACAAAAAAGATCATTTACCCTTTGACTTTTATTAAATACCCAATTAAAATTTGTCAAAACCCAATCAACATTGAAACTCGGGGGGTAAAATACCCAATGGACTAAAACCTTATCTGTAGCCATGATTGGTAAAAAGTATTACAGTCATAAAGAGATTCCCAGGTCACATATGGCATTATCCTGGCACTATAGGCCAATTATGCCAAGTGTCAAGCAAGGGAGGTAATAACAGTATAGCACAGAGAATTTGACCTGGTCCTGACCTTTATGCATGAACATATTTATGGTTCCAGACCTAGACACTAATTATTTTGGCCACTGGACCGACAGGGCAAAAACGCCCAAATTGTAAATAGGACAGTTACTGGTCCTCAAGAATTTTTACTGGTCCTTCTGGATTTTCGCTGGTCGCGGACCAGTGTTAGTGTCGAGCCCTGGGTTCTTGCGTTTAATATACAGTCAACTCTCGTTATATCGAACTCGCTTATATCGAATTTTCCGTTATGTCGAATTTTTTTTCAAGTCCCGATTTTTCTCCTTCTTTGTCTATATGAAATTTCGAGACCTATCTCGAAGTTATTGCTCGAATTCGGCTCGAATTTTTCGTTACGTCGAATTATTTTTGGTCCCGATTAACTAATTCGCACTTTAAATCTATTGTTCATCTCGAAGTCGGGTCGAAGTCTGATCATATTTGACTTAGCGTCGAATGTTTTTCTCACCTCGCCAGTCTGAAATCTTCGATTTACCTGTAATTTTCGCACCTTCCATTATTGAACAAATATTTGTTTGCAACAATTTGCGCAAACGTGTCATAAAGATTCGAGTTACGTCCAAACATCAATAAACATGTCATTTCGAACAATTATTGTAAAAATTATAATTAAAGAACGCAAGATGTTAAAACGTGTCAAAATGACCGAGTGCTTTAAACAACAACGTACACAAACGAAAATGAATAATATGCATTTTCTCGAAGAGGAATACATGTACATAAATATTAAAACAAGCAATTATCACGAATATGTCGTTCTTACGGCCGTAACAATATGGCGGCGTAAAATGACAGAAACAAGAAAACTTTGGCGAAAATTCTATCTCGAATTTTCGTTATGTCGAAGTAATTTCAACGGTCCCGTAAAATTCGAGATAACGAGTGTTAGTGTCGAGCCCTGGGTTCTTGCGTTTAATATATAAATTTCTGCGAGCAAATCGTGCAATATCAGTCCTTTAGATTTGTGTTAGTATTACACATCGAGCGTCTTCGTGATACGTCACGCTTATAAACACATACAACCAAAGTTATAAATATAGACAATATATCACCTGTTAAATTATGCTAATAAAAGGTCTAGAGTCGTGTCAAATTCTTGAGACTATACCACTGAAAAACATACACACTTGTAAGGATAAGACATTACCTGATATTGTTTTATAGTCATTAACCACATCTTTTTCAAACTCTTAGATGTACAGGCTCTGTAGTTTCACTGATCATTCAGGTCCCCATTGCTACCTCCGAGATTATCAACCTTTGGGCTTTCGCCTGTATGGACCAATCAATCAGTACCTGCAAAAATATGTTGTTAAAATTGATTACCAAATATGAAACTAATGAGTGTAGTGGCTTGAGAGTTAGATCGACTCATGACAGGCAACCGGCTTACTCAATATGCAAAGCTACAGACTATTATTCTACGATTTATTGCCAGGGTTCCTGGGTTCAAGTCCCAATTCAAGTCACAAGTGCACAATTTCACTCATTTAATACTATGCCTTATTGAAGCTGGCATTTGAAGGTTTGAAACCTGATGAGGTCCGATTGAGTCTGATATTCCCTGTTGGCGAGCCATCGACTATAAATAAGGGTAAAGGTCTACCTTGTGTCTGTGGTTACCTAGTGGAAGTAGCTTGGCTAGTGTCTAGCTGGCAGGGGTTCCATTTAAGTTTTGACCCTTGACATTTCCAAAATCCAAATTTTAGATTTTGGTTGGAAGGGCCATTTTCTCTTAATAGCAGTGGTATTTTGCCTTTAAAATGGTAAAATTTACTTATTTAGACTTTGAACTGTTGAAGTTGAGTCAAAGTATCAAAATGACCCTTTCGAGTTAGCAGCTAGTTGAATGGCATTACAAAACTATGACAAGGGGGCTCGATATTGCCACTAAGGGCATTGGATTTAAACCCACGAATGAGACATCATTATAAAACAGAAATCGAGTAAGTCACGACAATTAATTAAATAACTTACATTTTTCCACTGACAGTTTGTCTAGTTTCGTTTTTGCAGGCAAAAAAACAGACTCCATGTGGCAAATCACGCTCAAAAATCAACCTCTCAATGTTTTAGCGAGTAAAGAAACCATTTTGGTTCGCCACACTGGAACAATGCGTACCAAAATCATTAATTTTAGGCGTTATACAATAGTTTCTGATTTTGACAGACGTCGCCGTCAATAGCCGTCTCCATCTTGAAAGTAGTCCGTCGACGTACATCCGAGGTATGATTCTACAGCAGAATTGTACGAGGTGCTCCGAATGCAGGTTGAACTGAAAGATCTAAAGTACATTCATGACCAGTCATCAAGTTGCATATTGAAATGCTATTTTGGTTGCATGTCGTCCAAACTCAATACAGGCTATATAGCAACTAGACCCTTGTTATTCTGAATCAAAGCACTGTAAGCAGTGGCTGTTTACTCGACATTCTGAATCAAAGCACTGTATGCGTTGAATGTTTGCTCCACATGCAGAATCAAAGCACTGTTAGCAGTGTACGTTTGCTCGATATTCTGAATCAAAGCACGGTAAGCAATGGCTGTTTGCTCGATATTCTAAATCAAAGCACAGTAAGCAGTGTCCTTTTGCTTTACATTCTGATTTAAATCACTGTAACTTGTAATCAATGTCTGCTTGCTCGACATTCTAAATCCAATCACTGTAAGCAATGGTTGTTTGGGTCGACATTCTGTATCACAGCACTGTAAGCAATGATGTTTGCTCGACATCTTGAATCAAAGCGCTGTATGCTATGGCTGTTTGCTCGACATTTTGAATCAAAGCACTGTAAGCAGTGGGTGTGTGCATATCGGTTACTTCAATTTGCAAATAGACCCACTAGTTCTGAATCAAAGCACTCTAAGCATTATATTATTGATGTACACTCGGCAAGTTCATAGGGCCTTTTTCGTCTCTTCTGTAAATCTTGTTTAGTTATCGTCTTGCATGCAGTGTATACATGCTCTGTACGAGTCTACGACCCTTATTAATATATATATTAAACTAGAAAAGGCCCTGGCCTGATGTATATTGTGCTATAGTTGGTATGTAGGGTCATTATAATATACACGCTTTTAAATATGAAAGTACAGTCAAGCTGTTACAAATATTGAAATTGCCCAGCTTTAGTGGGTAGATTTGTGTTTATTGCATAGTTAAATTGTTATCGGTTCGGCTAAATTGTAGACTCTATCCTTAAACATTATGGAACCCGAAATGCCCCCGAGCTACTGTATTTCAGTTTGGTACATGTACGTTGGTGGTGCTCAGTGTTCTCACTTTGGTTTTGAACGAAATAAATAGAGTTAGCTATATTTTCTTTAGTGTTGTTATGTGGCACTTGGCAAGTATTACCAATATGTCATTAGGTATTCAGTATATGCCCATCTAGTATATTTTAGTGCTAGATGACATAGTGTTTAATTGTAGGCAAATTCTATAAGTATTGTAGATCTACACGGGTATTGACTCATACACTTTTGCCTATATGCGCAGGTCATGCGGCCAAATTTGAGGTATTGGCCACGGGTAACAGTTAAGCTTGGTCGACTTGTAAGTCAAATATGTATTGCTCGAATTCGGGGGAAATTTATTCAGGTAAAAATTTTGTGGCGGAAATTCTAGCTTCAGAGCTTTAAAACTAGAACACAGTAGTATCATATAGTTCAAGTATTACTCGTAATATCGACTGTTGATTAAATCAGTACTATATAGGTCTATTTTGTCGTACGTGAAAGTTAAGGCATCCCCTGTATTTGTCGCACGTCAAAAACTAAAGGGTCTTGAGTCGCTCGTATAACATTATGTTAGGCGTTCGTGAGCTACCCTTGTTCTTTGGCTAATACATCCTTGTTTTTAGCACGGCAGTGATGCACGGTGATGCGGGTCATAGCATGGCGGCGCTGCAAGGTACACTAAAAAAATTACTTAGTAAAATGTTATTACTTATTTCAAGTAATGTTCAGTAATACTTACAGTAATTAATTACTAAGTATTACTTACTTTTTAAGCTATAGTAATATAATACTACTTGAAGTAATTATGCTTCTTTAAGTAATTTAATCTGAGGGGAACTTCTACATTTAAGTATTTATATTACTTAAAATTTGTATGAACAAAAATGTTGTACAGTATAGAATTTGCAATCAGAGTATACAGCCCAGTAAAATAAGTTAGGGCAATTTTATCACAATATCTCAGACCCCTAACTAAAATTAAAATGTTGAGCGGAAAATGATTTTCCATTTTAGTAATAGCAACCTTAATTGACTACAACACCGCCACTTTCAATCGCTGACGTACAGCATCTTTACACAAGCCGTGTGTATACCAATTTACTTTATTTTTATCGGTGTACCTTGAACAGTATGTTAAGATACATGTATACTCTGAAATACAAACTCGTCATAAACTTTAACGTGAACAGACGACACTTGCAATATAACTTGCATGGTTGACAGTTGTAAAGAATTTTGTTGACCAGGGTCAACAATGATCAACACAACACTTCAATTCAGTCCACCATGGTAGACCATGGTCCAAATCAATAGGGTCATCTACTGGTCACCACCAACCTCCACACCCAGTTCGAAGAGTATAGACCATGATCACTGCTTGTCCGTAGTGACTACATATTGTCTGTTAACAATTTCTCAGCCAAACTTAATAAAGCAAATTTTGATGGACAATATATATCTGAGATATTATATTAATGCTATTTTATTATTATTAAAGGGAGGTAATTTAAAAATTATACCATTAAATTGCCTTTAACACACTTAAAATACATTCAAAAAAGTTAATAATTTATCTTTTCCAAAGTTATAGAAGAATGAAACATAGCTATAAATTTAAATTGCTATTGTAAAAAAGAAACTTAAATGTTTCTTTTACTTAATGAATCTGTACATATAGGAAGTTTGTATCAACAGACATTAAATCAATCAGTATCTTGATTATTTATGATGCTGGTAATTGCTTTACTAAGTATTTTATATTTACTAAGTAAATTATTTACTTAGTGATTAACAAGTAATTGGTTAGTTAAATAATTACTTAGTAATTAATTTACTGAGTAATTTACATTTACTAAGTAAATTATTTACTTAGTAATTATTTGGGTAGTAATTATTTTACTTAGTAATTATTAGTAATTCATAAGTAATTAATTACTAAGTATTACTTGATTTTCTGACAACTATTTTTACTTGAAATTTTACTTGAAACAAGTAAAAAAATACTTGATTTGAGTATTACTTAGTAATTTTTTTTTTGAGTGTAGTGCTGGTAATAAGTTGCACGGTAGTGCGGGTAATTACATGCCAGCACAACCCAGTATTGCCTGGTCTGTACAATTCAAGCAGTAAAGCGGGGGAATGCTTTAACTTACTTAATGTATTGAACATTTACATTTTGATAGCTCTGAGGCTGGGGTTTCTGTCAGAGCCACGAGTCATGCCAAGACGCATGCATGGCGGTTAGTATTTCGTAGCGGCCAAATACATCCAAAAACTTAATTTACTCTTCAGTGCTTTCTTGGATGAACGCGAGTGTGCTTGTGATATGTCTTATCAGTGATCATACATATGGTATATTACAATAGAAAAATCATGACTTTAATAGCTTAAAGATCTAACTGTAGCCATTTAGGGTATCTCGGTAGATTTTAATTTTATTGTTCTTTGTGCGATCTGACTGCAGCCGCATGGTACCTCAGCAGATCTTACTTATTGAAATGTATTAATAGATTATCGAAACATGAAGTCGGTTTGTTTTCTTTTTGTACTAAATAAGTAACTTTTCCGCATATTTGTTGATCAACCCTCGATCGAATTTCCTTAGGTCCCAATGTGTGGTTTGTGACGTCGCATGTTCCACCACAGCGTGCCCAATAAAATGGCTTAGACTATAGATCTCAGTAGCTAGCCGATCAGCATGGAGAAAAAGTGTTGAATAAATCCCGTATACAACACTTTGCTGTGGTATATATAACAATAGATTGCTACATACTGTATTCCTAGAAATGGTTTCGCGCATTTTGAGTTAGCGACTTTCGCGGGAGGTATCATTTCGCGAAGTTTAATAGCCGCGAAAATGTTTCCTCCAACGAATCCGCGAACGTTTAACTTCTTCATACTGAACATGCTAAAATCGCAAAACATTCGACGAAGGATAATTGTACTTGCACATACATGACGTGGGAACTTCTCTCAATAAATCCATCATTATAAAATCTAAGAACAATTGCGCTAATTTTCTCAATATAAACATTAATTTCGATCCTCTAAGAATCGTGCATATTGTAGCTTGTGTAGACATAAACACTGCTATGACGTAGCGTGTAATGTGCTCAATGTAAACAAGCACAGGGGTATTGTCTGACCAGATTAAACTGAGACTCTGATCAAAGTCCGTATACCCCCGGTTGTACTCGGCTGTTTTATTTACTACATGTGCAGTAATCTCTGCATTTGTAACAAAATCGAAAGAAAAATCTAGCATGAATGGTAGCGCAGTGGAAACGTTTTCGCCTTTAACGCCAGTGGTCGCAGGTTCCAAACTTACTGCAAGCTTTTGTCATTAATATTTTTATTTCAACTTTCTATCCTTCAATCAAGGGGTTTATGTTTAAAACTATACCGCGTACGTTCTTATATTATTTTGTCTTTTTTTTCGTTTTTTTGTAATATTTTCAATTGCAAATTGGTTTATTTCAAGAACACGAAAAATGTTTTAACGACTTGGCCATTATAAATTTAATGTATGACTGAATTGTGTAATGGATATGTGAACATAGGGATGATTATAATTCACAAATAGCATACTTACATAAAAAGATAAAAATGTTAAATAAAAGATATATTTAGTAAGCCTCGAACCCGATGCCTTGTGGTCTACACACCACACACTTAACCACTGAGCCATTACAGTTTGTTGTCTAGTAGCAACTCAATAAAGCCACATATAGCGATAAATGTAATTATATGTTTTTATAACTTCGGAAATTTCCGGACTTGAACGAATTATGCAAGGAGTCTCAGTTTTTTTCTGGTCAGACAATACATGGTTGGGGTGTTAATGAATCAGTTTACTTCTACGTAGAATCTTTGTTTTTGTCACGATTAAAGTCAATGTATTCCTGTACAGGTATTCACAATAATCATTTCACATTTATTTGTTAAACATGTATGTTTGGTGGTTAATTCATAATTGTAACTATTTACCGGTTCATGTTGATAACACCTAGTGAAAACACTTCATGAAATCCTTTGTTATAAAGAGATTAATTGATCATCGTAATTGTTATCAGGTCAGCTAAGGTCACAATCAATTGAATTTGATTTGTGTATACACCTCGGTGTAGGCCTATCTACTTTATTCGTCATTGGAAGTCTATGAAACGTTCTAAATATGAAAGTACCCTTTCTTAAACCATATATCCTTATTATAAACCAAAGTCCAATAATAAAATTATTAAAATTAAAATTCAATGTATTATTTAAATGAATTCCTAACAACCCTTTAAAACAATGCATTAACAACAGTCTCTTAGTTTTTATCTGTGTAAATAATGCTTAAAGTCAGTAATGTGATAATGTTGTTGTTATTGTCCTTTTATAAGCTTTTATGTCTCTTATAACTCAATGTTGAATGGTTATGTACATTTGAACTGTTTTATAATGTGTAAATATTTATGCATATACATGTACATAAATGAGACGATAATAAAACAAGAATATACAGGTTAATGTTTCCAACGTTGCGTGTCGCAAACTGTATTACGTTTGTAACGTCATGTTTTGATAACGGGTTTTGATCGTGTATTGATATATATAGCTGTATATAAATATGGTATCATTATTGTATAGTACAGAGAATTTAACGCGATCCTATTATATTAGCATAAATTAACAGGTGATATACATTTTTGTATTGTCTATATGTATAACCAAGGTTGTATGGTTTCATAAGCGGTGACCCTCCAAGTGCAACAGAAAATGTAAAGAGCCGATATGCACAATTTGTTCGCAGAAATTCATAAATTCAACGCAAAAACTTGTTATACATTCAAGGATAAAGGTAAGGATCAGACCAAATTCTCAGTGCTGTACTCCTTATTACACATGACGTGATTTTTTAAATAAAAGTTATGTAGTTTGTGTTAAAATGAACGTTTTTATAGTTCATAACTTATAATAAGCCAATATATTACACGTTGTAACAACATTGGTCACGTAACAAGAATTTAAGAGCATTTTCCTTTGTATTTGTTGATCATCCCTCGTGTACATTTAACATGTGCTTCTTAAAATGGGGAGTAGACTGATGCACGCTATTCCGTGGACGATAGTAATATTTACAACCATTCTACATTCCTTGCTTACTCACTTGGATCAGAACACGAGTTTTTCGTGCGCAATTTGTAGACCGATACGTAGTAGTATAGGATAGAACATGAGTAGGTGTTGTATATGGGATTTATAACTCCGAGTGAAACGAGGATTATAATCCCATATCAACACCTACGAGCCGTTCTATCTGACTTAGACCATAGATAAATAAATCGACCAGTACCCGGTACATAGGGTATGATAAACCATTTAAGTGCTGGTGTAATATGTTAAGTGTTGCATTATGCATATAAAGATCTATTTACAGTAAAACCTCAATAATGAAATTCCTTCTTGGGGCTGTAAAAAACTTATCTCAATAATGTTGAGTGATTG
This sequence comes from Spisula solida, assembly GCA_947247005.1. NCBI lineage: Eukaryota > Metazoa > Mollusca > Bivalvia > Venerida > Mactridae > Spisula > Spisula solida. The sequence goes on from OX365951.1 coordinate 23,053,348, forward strand.
CATCATTCTATCAAAGAGCAAACAGATGAAAACGGAACGAAAAATGGTTAATTCTGAGCCAATCTTGTTAAAGAGGTGGTCTTCGTATAGGTGCAATTTCACTGTGAATTTGAGGTTGAATAATGTGCAAGTCAGTGGACAGAAAGTAGTGGTCTTTATTTTGAGGTGGTCTTGGAGGTGAGGTCTTAATCTGTAAATTATGGGTTGTGATAGTATAAAAGTCATTTACTTCAATCACCTGCAGACACCATTGGAACCCCTACAATTTGTTTTAATCGTTTAGTTGGTTTTAAGTTCTACTCTGTGGAAATGATGTCTTAGAAGAGAGGGGTAATCTGCACGTAATCATTGAAGACACAATAGAACAGAACAACCTCTGTAGAGTGAGACCCTTTGTGGGCTGCAAATATTGGTCATTGTTTAGAGGTTGTTGCCCTACAGAATTTACAAAATTACATACATGTAATAACTTCAAGTAACTTTGAAGGTTGTGTTATACAGAGGTTGTTGCACTACATATGTCCCCTAGAGAGGTTTTACTGTAGTCATAGAAGCTACCACGGCATTCACCCTCTACTGATAATGTTGTCAGCACTCAGCAGAGATGTTGGCAATACCTTAATTGGTTAATTATCTATCAAAATTGTTGTCTTAGATTATGACAGTAATTATGAACAAATGTAGAAAGGTTTGATATACATGTACATGTATTCTAATAAGTCCAATTAGTTACGTGTTTAAAACATAGTATTGTTATAATATAGACTAAACTAAGCTTGGTATCAAAAATGTTTGGCATCCACATTTTCTGTGCTAAATGCATGTATACATTATTATAGCTATGCTCAATTATTTTGCTTGGCCTACTATAGTATATAGCAATCTATTGTTATTATATACCACATCAAAGTGTTGTATACGGGATTTATTCAACACCTTTTCTCCGTGCTGATTGGCTAGCTACTGAGATCTATAGTCTAATTTTTATTTACACACTACTTGATCCCGGTTGTGCACCCAATACGTATTACCTGCGCTAGAATATCGAGAACTATAGATCAACCACGAGTTTTGAGCCGTGACGGGAGATTACACTATTTAGTCATGGTGTGTGAATATACTGGTTGGGATGCCTTTAAAAAGTGTTGATATATATTTTTGTATGACATGCAATTGTCAGTATCGCTGGCTCAATCGGTAGAGAGCTTGATTTTCAGTCTAAGACATGCGGGTTCAAATCCTAAAAACTGTACTTTTTTCTCAACTACATTTTTGTTTCTTTTTCATCAAAAACATGAAGAAATTGTTCAAAGGTCATTTCATTCTTCATGCAATGGGTTTTCATATTTCACTTTTTTCATTTCTTTCACGGACCCAGTATTAATTTACCTTTACTGAATCCTATACTTAAAACTTGTGTCAAAGATTTTCGACTTGTATTGGTTGGCGACCCGTTAGTTGTGTCTGTCTCCATGTCGGATGATGCATTTGAATATATAGTGGGTGCTTAAATACCGTTTATTGCAATATCTTACGCTGGTGTTTGTGTCCATATGTCAATACAAGTTCCATACACATAAACTCTTTTATATATGAACTCCTTGCAAAATGTCTGTAAAATTTGAACCATGTTAAATATTCATTATCATACGAGCATCTTCACCAGTATTTTTACTAGTCGCAGCCAAAATTATATAATTACGCTCGGATACTATGACTAACGACACTTACTTTTGACATTCCGGGAAATGCATAACTTTCTTGTGTAATATTACTTGAACAAGCGATTTGAAAAAAATAAAAAAAGCGACGCTACCAAGGATAGAACCTAGCAAAGTAAGTTTCATAGGACATCGGCTTATCCATTGGACCACGTATTCAGTTAATTAATGAAACAACTTGTTTAACTTATCTTGGTATTGCTTATATAAACCTACCCTTTAAGGGTGAAGACACTTTGCTGCATAAATTAGTCACGGCTCAAAAAACATGGTTTATCTATAGTACTTCTGTTTGTGCAGTGGTCACATGTTCGAAAGTTCATCCAGTAAAATGGCTTGTATCATCGGGTGTTCGGCGTTACAAACATGGAAGTCCGATGAACTTTTTTAGATTTCAAAATGATGAAATGACCGCAGTAGAGGTGATATTTTGGTAATAGTTTTAGTTGTTATACGCTCATCCAACCATGTCATTGTTTTTGTCGCCACTCCTGTGTGAAGAGCCCTTCAGTATGGTAAGGGCATGTCCATGTTCTTGTCCTGTTTTTATTTTTCAGTATATTTTCAACATGTATGCATTTGTAACGGCTCGAGTGCGATATATTTTGACATTAGATTGGTTGTATCTCGAAGATAAATGTATAAGCTTGCTACTGGAGAAAACAGTATGTGATTAATTGCCATTTTGGAAAAGTTACAAGACTGTAAAGTTGGTGGTGTCGCAATTTCGATACTAGTCATTTCCCTGTTATCTACATCTAGTGAATGAGAGACCAGTGACACTGTGGGGAACCCACGTGACCAGATGCTAATGTTCGGAGCCAATTTTGTAAACAAACCGCCTCGATTCGGGTAAGATTTTTGCTGATAACTTTCTTAATAATTGACCAATCTTGATGAAATATAGACGAGCGCCGTCTCCTTTCAAAAGCAAAGCATCGACTCTCTTACCTAAAAGACAATATTGTGTACTTTTCGTTATTTGGGCAACGGCGCATTTCGTAAATCGCAAACTGTTATGCTACGGTTCGGAGCAATTCACTAAAACATATCCTTAATCAATTACAGCTTCATTAAAAATTACAATTTTATAGCGATAACATGGGTCGCATAATTTAAGGCCGACTTGTAAAATATTTCTGATTTATATGAGCATCAGGCAAAATGAGACGTCGTTGACAAAAATGCTACGGTTCGAAGCTAAAATGAAAATGCTACAGTCCGGAGCTATTTTCAGAATATGCTACGGTTCGGAGCTAAGACTAATGTTTATACGCATTTTTGTGTAAAATAATATTAATATCATCGATTATGTACGAACATTTTATTTCTGTCAGTCTCGCGGAACACAAAATAATAACACACGCATTTTATGCTAGTCACCCCGTATAAAAAATTTAATATACTGGTCAAGGCGTTTCCTAGCCATTTTTTCAGAATATGCTACGGTTCGGAGCTAAGTTTCAAACAATACCATATGTAGTTAAAACTAACATGGCTCTATCCAGTCTCACATTTACCTATTGTTATTTACTGTTATATCACAATATGGACATGAATGGGAATGCATATTACATACCAACAGAAGCCTTTTGGTGTCTATGTATTCCTATAGGCCTAATACCAACAAATAACAAGCATATTCACATGTAGTTTATTCAGATAGTACTCAGCATCATGATCTAACGTTATCATTTATGACATTTAATCCAACAATGATACCAAACATTCATCTTTTTTCAGGTTATATCATCATGAGGAGAAAAATGGCTCGGACACTTTCTCTAAACGCAAACGATCGGCGTCGGCAGATGTTGTCTAAACCAAGTACATGCAACAAAACATCCCCAACCAGAACAACAATAGACAATCCGCTTATTCACAAATTTTCTCACGTTTTCTCTTCAAGCTCTTCGAATAATCCAACTATAATCAGCAATTCTCCATTCGTCAGCCCTCACAGTAGCCCCATCGCAAAGAAACGATTGGTGTCTCACGGAATGTCGACAAATGACAATAGTTCTACTGAGTCGGAAGTGGAGTGTCATGCTGAAAGTGATCATGTCTGTTTGCCCGGTGCGTTTTCAAGTCGAAATGATCTTTAAAAAGTTTACCACAACATTCAAATTTTCCCTCATTGTTGTTTTTCAACAAGTGTCTTTTCATGTTAGACTTTTTGGAGAACTTCAACGCACAAATGTCGCAGATGTATGTCTCCATTTTCTGAAATGTGCAACAAAAATAGGTAAAGCATTGAACAGATATTGCGAGCCAAACATGAAAGACACTTAATGTTAGTCAATGGTATTTATTTACCTGTACAAGTTATAAAATATATTTAATGCTTATATTTGAGAATATTATCCCACCCTTGAGAGTTTTATAATCAAGGCTTTTTATGACCACAAATAGTATCCAGTGACGACACAGAGGGTCCGAATATTCCCCGTGATATACATGCTACAGTTTATAAATAATTTTAGAAATATTGAATACGATAATATTTCAAATAAAAAATATATTACCAAGACAACTCGCAATGTTCGTTTTATACAGGATGTGTTAAGGTTTGTGAATATGTGAAACATGTATACGCTTCACCGCTTCACCTAAACTAGTTCAAACCCCTATAAACGCGTGGTTTGCGTGCTTCGACATTTGAAAAGCCTAGGTCCCACTGAGCATTTTCTGCCTATGCGATTTACACCGAATAGAAATTAATGAGCTTCGGGAGGTATGGGAATTGGTTAATAGGGTTCTCGAGGTATACGGGAAGCTTCGGGGATGTCATGAGACAATTTCTGAAATCGGATGGAATCGTAATGAATCGGAAGAACTCCTGATGTTTTCCGACCTATTGGGTCGTTCCAACTGCATCAGGAAAGTACTGCCGATTGAAATCAGAAGGTTCCCCGATGTATGAGGGAAGCTTCGAGAAATCTTGTGACAGTTAGTGCAATCGCGAGTACATCCGGAAATTTCAATTAATGTATTGAATTTGCCCGAACAATGACTGTACGATTTACCTAGATCCTCGGGTATAAAAACATATTCGGCGAGGCATCCCAGAGGCTTCTCCAACACATCGTCGATGTTTCGCTAAAGTGTTAGGAACCTTCAGGGATATTTAAATATTTGGCGAACATTCAGCGATATTTCAGTGACCAATTCCTGGTCTTTGGATTTACCTGAATAATCGTTATTTTTATCGGGGATGATTCGGGTGGTACCATGGGGCATCGGGAGATTTCCCGATGTGTTGCCGACGTCTCTCGTCGGTACCACTGCCTAGGAATGACAGGTAGGAGCTTCGGTGATGCCTTCTGCAAAAACATCGGGATAATAGGGAGCAATCAGGGAAACGGTGTGAATTTGTCAGTGGGACATAGGCTTTAGCACATGAAAAAATTGCTAGGAAACGCCTTGACCAGTATATTAAATTGTTTATACGGGCACGGATATACACAGAAATGTATTTCCGTGATACGGGGTGACTAGCATTAAAATGTGTGTGTTATTATTTGTGTGTTCCGCGAGACTGACAGAAATAAAATGTTCGTACATAATCGATGATATTAGTGAGTGAGTCGATACAGACCCCTATGGTTTATACGCTGTAAACTCATGTTCTATCCTATACATATAGGGTATGTTCGTAACGTCTGTACCGAACATGTGCGGGATGTTCTACTCCGAACAACTTACGAACAAAACGGAACAGAAAGTAAAATGTTTAAGATGACCAAAATAGTAGTTGCAGCCGTAATATTGGAGGAAGAAATATGCATGCGGATATATCTAAATGTGACTGTTTGCCCGCAATGGCCCATAATTGGAAAATAAATTTATTATATTCTATTTTAAGACACAAGCGGCCATTGTTGTTCTTGTAAACACGTGACTGTTCTGGCTGCACCACCTCTGTGGCGGGCACAGAAAGAACATGTTCCGAACAGTGTTCTGGTTTGTTCGTAAGTGTGTTTCACTGTCCGGGATGTGAGGAACAGCGTTACGAACGCGCCCATACACACTAGATTTATCAATGAGTGTTTACTCGTGTGGAACAAAACATTCTTTGAGTTACGTGTTTGCAAAACCCTAGTGCTGCATGAGACATTATAATATATAGTTAGTTTATACATGTATGATTAATTTATATATCGCTGGTAGCGATTCAATTGGGATAATATTTGGATATTTTCACTAACACGCGGTAAGCAACTTTTTCATATGTTTAATGGTAAATTGATTCGTATGAGAAATTAAAAAAACAAGCATGCATATAAAACAACAACAAAAAACAAACTTGACATAGTGTACCAATAATTGTTACTGATGTAATTAGTCCCCTACCGGTTTTTGACCGGAGGGGACTATAGGTTTGCCCTCCGTCCGTCCGTCAGTCAGTCCGTACCAATGCATCGGTAGTTGTGGGGTGTGGAACAATAGGCTATTTTTAGATTCCATTCATTCCGTCACTTGTGGGGTGCAAAATGCTACTTGTGGGTTGCAACCAAACAAAAGAAAGAACAAAAGAAAACCCCACAAGTACCGTCTCATGAGTACGTCCGTCCGTCCGTCCGTCAAAAGAAATCTGGATCCTGACATAACTCAAACAGTTTCCAAGCTAGGTTTATGAAACTTGGTATGTGATTCTGACAATAATTGTGGTTGCTATGGCGACAGAAAGTGTGAAAATATGCCAAAATCTAGATCCTGCCATAACTCAAACAGTTTTCAAGCTACTGTAGGTTTATGAAACTTGGTATGTGGATAGGGGGCAATGAGGGGATTATGTACGTCCGTCCGCCCGTCTGTCCGTCATTCCTTCAAAACATCTGGATCCTGACATAACTCAAACAGTTTCCAAGCTAGGTTTATGAAACTTGGTAACTTGGTATTTGGAAAGGGGGCAATAAGGTGATAATGCACATTCATACATATTTTGATTCTGACAAAAATTGTGGTTGCTATGACAACAGAAACATTGAAAATGGCTTAAAACCGGTAGGGGACTTCTGTATTGCTTGCAATTCTTAATTACTTGTTGTATATTAACATTCCTTGCAAAGAAATTCATGACAAAATTAACATACAAACTTAGATTTTTTAATGTTACGGGGTCTTTTACGGCCAGAAGTTGTTTAAATTTGAACCAATTTGGTCTTGATGAGAATTTGCTTGGTATAAGCACAGGAACTTGCATTTATAATTTGAAAAAAAAAAGAAAAAAAATTGAAAAACATTTTTTTTTCACTAGGCCTACTTTACTACTGAAATATATTTTTCAATTTTGTTTTTTCATTTTTTTTTCAAATTATAAATGCAAGTTCCTGTGGTATAAGTTGCTGACGTTTGTCGTTGAAATATGGGCAGATTAGGAGATAATAGAATTCGTCTCCCCGTCGTTCGGCAAAGTTGCATAGATTGCACTTTCTTTGATCTACAAGTCCAGCGACCGTGTTCTATTGGGAGTCGGTGGTTCGCTGTGCGAAAGTGGAGGAGATGTAATCTGAGGTTTATTGGTAAAATGACGAAATATTTCTCAAATTCAACGTTTTCCTTGAATGAACTGTAAGTTTCGCCTTTACTAGAATTGCGAAGGCTCGCGAGCCAGTTTTGGTTAAATTGGTCTATTAGGGTATGTTTAACAAGTTTGTGAATATTGCTTACTTGGATGATACTTTGGTTTAGCCAAACATGAGAGTTTCCAGTTGAGTCCAGAATACCTTTAATGAATGATATCTATTTAAAAGTGTGTGGAGATCTTAGCAGGTACGTGTATTTGTAACATATATACGCAATTTTAGAATCTTGAGATAATATTATGTTTATTTCAAAAATTAATCATTCGGGTTTTAATCAAAATTTCGATCGGATATCGACCTAGCTCACCATATTACATATATTTCGGGGTACTTTTTCTGGTCTTAGTTATTTTTCGTATAAAGTTTACATGACATTGTTCAATAATAGAGAGGTTGCGATTCGAACGTGTACGACTACGTGTACGTGTAGCTACCCGTACATGTATACGTACACGTTGCAATTAAAATTGGCTTGCGAAACACAACGTGTGCGTGTAACATCACATGGCAGTTGTAACATGATTTTTTCGTGAATCGATAATGAGTATTTGTATTAACTCACTGAGACTACCGGCGATAGTATCTTGGGTTTCCCGTGCATATGCATACCTGTGTGACGTAGTACACAATATATTTTCGTCTGTCACACGTCCGTTACATGTAGAAACTACACATACCTGGATGACGAAATACCCAAAAATAGTATTCACGTACACGTTACACGTTGCCTTTCGCAACCTCTCTATGACGATGGTGTGATCTAACAACTTGAGTTGCAAATCAAGCGGTAGATCAAGATTGTTTATCCGGTTATATAGCAAGTGCATGGCCTTATTGGCTTGTTGAACTACGTGTTGTCTACATTTGAGAAAAGATCCGGAACTTGAAAATATTACACCTAAGTATTTGTAGTCTGATATGGTTTCTATTTCTTGGCCATTTATATTGAACTTAAATAACGATGGCTTATTCGTGCCAAATACTATAGTCTTTGTCTTTGTGAAATTTATTTTTAACTTCCAGTGCTCACAATATGTATAGAAGTTATTGAGACTTGATTGAAATGAAGCTTTGTTTTCACCAATTATAACGGTATACTCACAGGTGCTTGGCATGTGGATATGACCCCCTTGATCCCCTGTACAACTTAACATAAAAATTCAAAAAAAAATTCAGATCTCTATTAGATCAATGAAAGGTTGCCCACTAGACCCCTCATAACTGCTCAAAAATATACATGGGGTTTTGTGAACGTCCGTTTCTCATTTACTTTCCAACCAATTATCAAAAACTGACGTTCTTATTTCGTAGGAAGGTTGATACTAGATAACAAAAGCAATAAAACTTATATTCATAAATAATGAACCTTCCAAATATGACATGATCGACCAATACTGCCAGGTCGTACCTCCTAAGACTATCGGGCGATGCGATTGTTCACATTAAAACTGATTAAATCGTAGAACAAACTCAATATTATACCACCAATTCGTCAAAGAATGACAATAAAAGTAACTTACCGATATATTTATCAACTGTCAATAGTCAGGTCTAGATATTTGACGAGTTTTTTTGTGCCGCTATCCCAGAATGTTGACAAACTGTCAAAAGTTTACATTTCTGATCTGTGTCGCTTGTACCAAAGAATAAAATAGAATTTGGGTATCTTACATTTTAGGACTGGCGCCATTTCTTAAAAACAGGCGGGGAAGATAAGAACTGCCCTCATAACTAAAAAAGCATAGACAAATGTGATTTTTTATGCTTTTAAATGATAATTAATAGTAGTTTGGGCTTCATTTGTGAATTTCAGTTGAAAATCGGAATGATAAAACATAACTTATGATCAAGTTTGGGATAAAATACATGTTTGACCTTCCTTTTCAATAAGAACTTCATTTAAACACTCGATAGAGAACTGGCCCAATAACTCATTTTAAAAAATGCATACATATTAAGATGATTTAAAGGTTTTAAATGAAAAATAATTGAATTATGATCTTTATTGGCGAATTTCAATATCATTGGATTGTTGAAACATGGTTCATATATATAAAGCCTAATTGACTAACTTTCGTAGGCCCAAGTTTGCATTGCAGAGTCGTTCTCTTCATATTTTTCTCTAGGCTCGGCAATATTAGCTTGGGTTTTTGAAAATTAGACAAACTCGGCTTTAAGAACGTTTCATAGGGTACTTTACGATTTTTGCCGTTTATGCGCATCCTTTCTGTACATGTACCTTATACTGAGATAGAGGTCGGGTTTGACACTGGATCGTCATAAAAAAATAATTTTTGGATCAAAGATCACACATCAAATATATTCCATGTTTGGATTGAGTTCACTTTCGTCAACATAATTAGCAATAACAATTGTATTGGTCATCGAAGTGGTTTTTGAGCTACGGCCTATTTTGTGTAACTTTTTGAGTACTATAGAGGTCATTTTTCGGAAATTATAGTGTATAGGGATGTTTGAATAATGTGCTTGTACATTAAATCTATCGATTTTAATGCAAAAATCAATACACTGAAATATCGAGATTTTTGGATATTTTCTTGAAAAGTGATGTTGCAAATAGGCCGATGGCCCCTTCAATAGCACCACGACACCTTTTTATTTCACATTGCTACAACATATACAACACTGTTATTGTGCCATTTTATTTGGCATCATCATAGAATAAAAAACTACCCTATAAAACGTCCTTAACTCATGTTTTAACAATCTAATAATATTGAAATTCGCCAATTAAGATCATAATTCAATTATTTTTCATTTAAAACCTTTAAATCATCTTAATATGTATGCATTTTTTAAAATGAGTTATTGGGCCAGTTCTCTATCGAGTGTTTAAATGAAGTTCTTATTGAAAAGGAAGGTCAAACATGTATTTTATCCCAAACTTGATCATAAGTTATGTTTTATCATTCCGATTTTCAACTGAAATTCACAAATGAAGCCCAAACTACTATTAATTATCATTTAAAAGCATAAAAAATCACATTTGTCTATGCTTTTTTAGTTATGAGGGCAGTTCTTATCTTCCCCGCCTGTTTTTAAGAAATGGCGCCAGTCCTATAATGTAAGATACCCAAATTCTATTTTATTCTTTGGTACAAGCGACACAGATCAGAAATGTAAACTTTTGACAGTTTGTCAACATTCTGGGATAGCGGCACAAAAAAACTCGTCAAATATCTAGACCTGACTATTGACAGTTGATAAATATATCGGTAAGTTACTTTTATTGTCATTCTTTGACGAATTGGTGGTATAATATTGAGTTTGTTCTACGATTTAATCAGTTTTAATGTGAACAATCGCATCGCCCGATAGTCTTTGGAGGTACGACCTGGCAGTATTGGTCGATCATGTCATATTTGGAAGGTTCATTATTTATGAATATAAGTTTTATTGCTTTTGTTATCTAGTATCAACCTTCCTACGAAATAAGAACGTCAGTTTTTGATAATTGGTTGGAAAGTAAATGAGAAACGGACGTTCACAAAACCCCATGTATATTTTTGAGCAGTTATGAGGGGTCTAGTGGGCAACCTTTCATTGATCTAATAGAGATCTGAATTTTTTTTTGAATTTTTATGTTGAGTTGTAGAGGTGATCAAGGGGGTCATATCCACATGCCAAGCACCTGTGATTCGAAGCGTAATACGATGTAAAGTAGACACACTCAAAAGCGTGCATTCAGCTGTGTAAAGAGATCATTGCATAATCACGAAGAAACTATACCATGATATCGTAAATACTCATCTAACGCTTTGTTATCGCTCCGTACCAGTGCCAACAGGTAACCGTATCCTGTGGAATCGTTTTAGTTCTGATTTAAATGTCGTGTTTGGTCTCGGCTGATCAGGCTTATTGTTAAGGCATTGTTTTATCAAAGCACTATGCAAATTCGGGAGAGACAGTATTTTTAGAAAATTTACAGATGCAGAAGCACAACCTCTCTTATTATACATTTGTAATTCATAGTATATTTTTCTTTCAGGATATATCAACACTTTAGTCCTTAAATACACACCCTTTACACACTGAACGTCAGAATAAAGAACACAATTCCTTAAGGTGGAATAGACCCTTTTCGACAAAAATCGCCCGTAACTCGGATGTTGATGATATTTTGCATACATATAGTATCAAGTGTTGGCCTTCTGTTTTTGGTGGTTTTAGGGAGAAATTTCACGTTCCTAGTGATAATAAGCGCCACCTAGCGGGACGTATTTCTTGCGGGATTTTCGACGTTTTTGGTCATTTTTTGTGGTCAATACTTTCGTCATAGAAAAGTGAAACATATATTCGTGTAGGGAATTGAATGCTGCTTCATAATGTGCAATTTATAGAAAGAAATATTGGATATGATGTTCGTAACGCTTAAATTACTGTGTCGCACGCTGAGTAGTGACGGCGTCAAATTCGCGACATTTCTTTCATTTATACGCACATAGCAAGAAAACGGCACGGTCAAAGTTTTTTAAATTTTTGTATGATATTATTTAAAGTATCTTATTTGATTTAGTGAAATAAAAAACAGGGTGTTCTCTAGTCCGTTTTCGCGCTTTTTTCAATCTAAGTTATCTAGTCGGGAGTAAAACTACGCACCGTTAACACACCGTACAACCCGCTTCTACAATGGACTATACTTTAAGGTGGCAGGGGATATACTATTTGACAATTTCCGGGTTCCGACAGGCCGCGAACAGTCAAGCCTATTTCTTGAAAACAGCCAATGAGACAATAAAGTATTTTTGTTTCAGTCTCAGGACCTAGACAGCATGCCTTGAAAACAGCATCCAAATATAAGGCTGAATCCTTGGGTTGAGGAGTTATGGCCCTTTGTTTTTCCCCCTACCCCTCCAATTTTAAGTAAAAAAAATACAAAAGTGACCAATTTCACAGCATACACAGTATTTTTAAAGCCAATGCAATCCTATATTTGGCTCAATTTTACATAAATACAATACCTGAGCAAGGTTATTTCAGCAAGAAAAGTGTCTCCCATACAAGTGGATTTTTTGCTATTTGCTGTCAAACTTTTTCGCGGTTTCTAACGACGCTAAATTTGCACTTCCGCCAGTGGTGGTAACCTCCATTTTGAAGAGTAGCAAATCCTTCAGAGCCAGCTTATATTTAGTTTCTATGATTTTTCAAAATAATAAACACCTTCTTTTTACAAAATAAGTACAGATTTGAGTCTTTAAAATACCAATTTAATTTTTGGTGCCCATAAATAAGCTCTACACTAAATATTTGTTATTTTCAGGGACCCCCTCACCCCAGTATATCCCCTGCCACCTTAGTTGATGAAACTACTTTTATTCTTACACCGCCGCTAGGTAGCGCCACCTTTGCAATAGTAAACCGGTCAACAGGTATTGCATAACTACCGACACGGATGTAAACCGTCATGCAAAATAGTTCCATCAATTGCAGCATATAAATACTCCAAAGCTATTTCATATTTCTAAATCTATAGGACAGTTGGATATCCCAATAAATAATTTAAACCTATTTCCAGTATTTCTTTGTATTTACAAAGCAATTGCCACTTCTGATAACTGCCTTTCGTACCTTTTTCGTTGGCATAAACTGTTTCGTAATCATATACTGTGGTACAGACCCAGTATTTCTAATTATATCGAGGTCATAGTTCCATGCGTGATCAATCTAGCTACTCTCAACGAGCGGTACGCGGAATATCCATAACTCCGAGCATCACTCTATATAAATTGTTACACATACACGAAGCTGATTAGGTTAGATTAATCAGACGGTAGTATCCGATGTTACATGTAAACCGGAATAAATTCGATCAGCATCCAAAGCATGAAAGCTCGGACATTTCCGTTTGTCTCCGGTAAATAATTGAATGCATACAGGCCGAGGTGATCAGAATGGTATTCATTCGAACAACTGATGCCTTTCAGCGCTTTGATTTTATATGAAATGTTATTGATAACAACTACATGTGTACATCGTAAATCTAATTATACATGTACATAAAGAATTTACGCGTACTTGCGTCTCATCTTATTGGTATTATGCTAGGCCTGGTTGCATAATTATCTGTGGTCCGGAAGACGTAAGATGATGTCATTAAGACCAAACTACTTTTTTTTTACATTTAAATCCACCTCGGATACGTATGATCATTTCGTTTCTTTTCGTATTAACCACTATTGACGTGCAAATTGGACATATATACTAAAAACATATACTATAATTAAGATATTGCAATAAAAAGAAGTTCAACATATGTTGTGTCTTCAGACGAAACTTTAATTGGCTCTTCTCCCAATCTTAATGTATCATGTAAGCTGAATTGTCTATTTAGATTAAACCTCTTTTGTTCGTGCTTCTAAACAGCAGCAAAACAATCAGAAATCCGATCTTTGTTAATTGTAACTATAACAAAAGAAAACATATCACACTACATATCGTCGTTTTAATCACTTTAAAATGGTTGTACAATTGTATTAAGAAATATTTGCCTATTATGAAATAATGGTTAGCTTAAACTTCGTTTTTTTTTTGAGGTTGAGTGATTGTTTATTATCCTCGTCAATAGGTGTGCCTGGGTCGAGGGTATCCCAGTACACACCTTACAAATTCTGAATTAGTGTATATGTATAAATGTGAATTAGTAAAAAAGGTAAGATACAAGTCAAATAGTTTTCCTCGGCCAGACCAGTATTTACAACAGTAACTTTACTGAAGAAATAATGAATGTGTACATGTGCTTTATCGTAGAATAAATCACAGTCACTAGTTTAGATGCGCACCTGAACAAGCTTAATTTTAGATAAAACACAGGTACATGTTTATAAATTCGATTCTAATATAGCCAATAATCCGCCTTGGATATTACAAATAGACGTAGTAACAATAGCACTACATTTTTCACCGAACAGCTTATTTGCAGTTGTCAGTCGTAGCTGTATTTTATCGATAATTCGTGCACACCATGATTTCCTCTATGTGTATATGGCTGAAACTGCTTGTTGGTTAGAGTACCGGTTAATCCTACCTAATCAACGTGGAAACACTCCATAAATTATTTTGGCCTAACCATTTTCAAACATTCTACATCAATAATAACAAAGCAGACCCCATGTTGTGATTCAAATATTGAGACCATTTACAGCAGATGTGTCTAGATGGTACATCTCCAGAAACTGTGTGGTAGAAGTATACTACATGTAACTACACAGTACATTTTTAAACCAAAATGTACTGTCTAGACTCACCTTAAGTCAGACTGACACATTAGCCAATCAGGCATTGACATGTGGTCACGTGCTCCTCCATAGTCAATTTTCTTTTGGCAATCGAATATACCCCTCGGCCTCTAGGCCGAGGATAATAATATATAGCACAGCTTGCAATGATAACCATGTAGTTATAATATTTAGAATACATTTAGAAGACCAAACAACTTAGCATGTAATAATATGTTACATGATATACGTGATGCTACATGAGCACGTATTGCCGAACTGTTTTAAGCAGCCCATAAATAGATGTAATACCGTATACTCTATGACTGTTTAAATAACCTAACTGTTTTATTTATAAAATACAGGTAATGTTAATCAACATTGAATGCTTAGAAGATTAATACCAAGATCATATGTTCGACTGCACATGTATAGTAATGTATCGGGGCATTACAATGTTTTACGACATTATGTCTTATGTTCGTCGCGTGAGTTATTCACGAAAAATAGTCAAATAAAATTTGTAACATACAAATAACATACATTTTTGTACAAACAAAACAATGAATAAGTTCCCTGTCAAGTAATTTGAATTTCTGCGTTTCGACCTTACATATTCTATAGAATGCTAAAAACTATTCGTTTCTTAACTTCATGATAATAAATGGAGTGCTTATTGCCCCCACCCCCAACACACCAGTTCGTCATTTACAGACATAAAGGGCCACTCACAACCGATAATTGCCAGCGTCAGCGATCACCAGGTATATGATATATGCCGTTCATCAACTTGATGAAAATAACCACTAAACACTCGTTATTCTTGGTTAAATTGGCAGTGCAATACAGCCTAACATGAATGTGGGTTATATTTATAACATATAAATCGTACAAAGGAGTTTTATGGCCCTGTCAAGTAATTATAATTTCTGCCTTAGTCGTTAGCATAAGTCTCTTATCTCTGCCATTGCGTTAGCATTAATATTCAACGCTCTGCCTTTGTCGTTATCATTCGAAAAACAGAACTGCCTATTTCGTTAGCATTTCTTTTGTACCTCGTTCAATTAAAACCTCTGTATCTTCACAGAAAATGTACATTTTCCAAAACGGAAACGACAGATATATTGAGGAAGGATTAAAGTTTGTATTCAATGTTTTAGAATTGTTCCAAACCACAAATTAAGTTGAGAATGTAATGTCAAAGGCAATATGTTCGAAATTTTGGCAAACATCGCATACCTAAAACCTGTTAACTCGATTAATATGGCATTTGTTGGCACATAAATTGTATATACTTATTGTTCATTCATCACGTCATCGATATATGTAAGTGATCACTCTCAAAAGCAACGCAAAGCACATATAAAATAACAAATACTTACCCCACTCTAGTGGCGCAAATCGCGTGTGTCTCTGCCTTCAACATACAGAACTGCCTTACACACAGCGGGTTGTACGGTGTGGTTAACGTTAGTGCACTTAGCGCTGACGGCGTTAAAATCGTTCTTTGTGTTCCTTTATACGCACTTACCGAAAAAACAAGATGGTCAAGGTTATTCTAATTTAATATGATTTACTATGAAATATATTCTTCACTTTAGTGAAATAAAAATATTTATATTCTTCAGCCCGTTTTCGCGCTATTTTCAATTTAAGCGTTCTAAAAATGCCGTTGTCAGGGACGTCTTTTTATATCGCCAGGAACAGAAATATTATTAAAAGAATTACCCCCAAAAAATAGATGGTCAACATATTGAATTCTTTAGATAAATTAACGACAAATTACATAGTATTAATAAATCATTTATTGTCTGTCAAACAGGTTTCACGGTTCGGGTACTGGTAAATCTTTTCCACTTTTCCATTCATAATACAACTTTAATATGGAGACGGAGTCGACATTCTGATCACGACTTAAGGAATCATGGATAAAATGAACGCATAAGCATTCACAATGGTCCGGTTTTCTTTCTGAACGAAATTGCTATACAAAAGATATTTCATACACCACTATTCAGTACACATTGAAATTCATATTTTAAACAAATTTATTTGAGGACGATTGTGAAACATGTTCTTTACAACTTATATCACAATAGGTACCTCATTCCTGTGCTATGATCGACACAAGGGTATGATATACACGCCAGATTTCCTTATTTAATTGAGCAATGGAATTCCTAATATTATTTTTCCTATTGTATGACACGGCCTGTGTTGAACTCAGGGCCTTCCGCAATCGAAGCGGACGCCAAGAAACATATTGGTATTTTTTAACTATGAACCAAGAACGGTAAAATTTGGAATAAGGAGTGAGAATTATAAAGTATGAAATGTGAAGTTCTTGTGCAATTGAATACTTTAAATATTAATTCATTTGTATATATGTCAAATGTCACATTTCATACTTCATTTCAGTATTTTAAATCTTTATTCCCAATCAATCATGATATTTCAAACTTCACAGTTTAACGTATGAAGGCTGGATTAGGAAGTGTGAAAACAGACTATATCCGACTACGTACGTTTAACCTGAAGTATAAAATGAACTAAAAACTGTGTTGGCCATTAGTGAACGATATATGTTTATTTTATGATTATTCTGTATCGTTTTATGATTACATAATGACATGCAAAACGAGCACACGAGCTCCACCTGGTCATTACATTTCAAACTAGGTGCGATGCTGATTTAAGAACAGTAAACAAATTAAAGTAGACTACTGGAGTATAAGATTGCCCAAAAGTCAGTCATCGCGTCAAGCGAAATTCATGGCAGACATTTAATCGGAAACATTGCGTTTCGACTACAATATATCAATCAGCGGCGACAGCTCAGCGATTACGCATTGGACTGTCAATCCAGCGGTGGAGGGTTCAATCCCCGACATGGCATCTGGGTATTTCTGAAATTATATTCGTAGTATTTCCCGCTATGTCTGTCTGTAATGTACAAAATGGTTACATGTGTCATGAAGCTACAGGTATATCGGTGTTACACACCGGAAACTTTAAAGAATCTCGCTGTCTATTTGAAATGAAATGAAAATCCTTCAGCGCCAGACATGATAGTGCTAGGCGCACTCCTGCAGCACCAGACATGATAGTGTTATGCGCACTCCTGCAGAACCAGACATGATAGTGCTAGGCGCACTCCTGCAGAACCAGACATGATAGTGCTAGGCGCACTCCTGCAGAACCAGACATGATAGTGCTAGGCGCACTCCTGCAGAACCAGACATGATAGTGCTAGGCGCACCCCTGCAGCACCAGACATGATAGTGCTAGGCGCACTCCTGCAGCACCAGACATGATAGTGCTAGGCGCACCCCTGCAGCACCAGACATGATAGTGCTAGGCGCACTCCTGCAGCACCAGACATGATAGTGCTAGGCGCACTTCTGCAGAACTAGACATGACTGTATCTAATGTCTCTCTCATTCACTTCGGATGCTTCTTCTCAGTTTTTCCCTCTGGTCAGATCATGCTAGCTAGGGGAGGTACCTGTATGTAAAGAGCCGTTGAATGTGTGAGTCGCATGGACAGGGAGCTATATAATTCTGGTATATTATTATTGCATACAAGTATGAGTGATCGTAATATCCTACAATGGACAAACGAACGGGCATGGATCGACGAAAGAAAAGGAATAATTTTAACGTCATCAAAACTCGGCGTTCTAACGTTAACGTTGCGTACTTTTACTCCAACTCAAAAACTAAGATTGAAAATAGCGCGAAAACGGACTCGAGAACACCCCATTTTTTATTTCACTAAATCAAAGAAGATACTTTAAATAATATCATACGAAAATTTAAAAAACTTTGACCGTGCCGTTTTCTTGCTATGTGCGTATAAATGAAAGAAATGTCGCGAATTTGACGCCGTCACTACTCAGCGTGCGTCGCAGTAATTAAAGCGTTACGCCCATCATCTTCAACATTTCCTTATATAAATTGCTCCATATGACGGAGCATTCATTTCCCTACACGAAGATATTTTTCTCTTTTTAATGACGTAAATATTGACCACAAAATAAGAGCAGTAACGTCGAAAATCCCGCAAAAAATACGTCCCGCTAGGTGGCGCTATTATTCACCTGGACTGCGCAATTGCTCCCTAAATCCATCCGAAACACAAAGCCAACACTTGATACTATATGTATACAAAATATGATCAAAATCCGCGTGATAGACGATTTTTATCGAAAAGGGTCTATTTCACCTTAATTTGGTCGCTAACTTAGACGTTCAGCAAAACCCAGATTTCCACGCTTGTAAACGTGAATTGTGCCTTGAAACAGAATGTATGCTTCACAAACGGGCCTAGCTAGTCATCCTTTCAGTTAGTGTAACTAAATAATTTACCTCACATGCCAATTAAACATCGCAATATTTCAATAGATCGATAATTAAAAAAAATGTACGAAATTCGCCACCGTCAATTTCCAATTCTATTTAGTATTCCGATAACCTTTCAACCTCAACATATTTCAAAGCGATCGTTTGATTGGCTAGACTGTGTGTCGCGTCATTCATAGTTGTTCAATCGTGAAAGCTCGGCCATTTCCGTTTGTTTCCGGTGTATATACTGAACTTCTAAATTGGTGACCAAACTAAATTCGCGATTCTGACTTATATTGTGTTAAGGGTGTGCATTTAAGGACTGAACTGTTTATATATCCGGAAAGTGAAATATCTTCGCTACACGCTGATACCCGTAATATAGCATTTGAGTGAATAAATAAAAAAAATACGACAAGTTATGTGACACGCACTCAATTTTCCGATATTCGCCTTTCTTAATATAGGTAAATAATGAGAAGATCGAAATGACTGGGGAAGTATAAAATAGTAGGGTACGTGATGGCTGCCTATGGTTAAATTATGCTAATAGAAAGTCGAGAGTCGTGTCAAATTCTCCGGACTATAGCATATCCTACCATCAAACATTTTGTAATAACTTTGAACACTGGATACGTTACAAAAACAACTTTGTTTGATTTACTTACATGTTGGATTATTTTGTAAATTATTATTTACAACGCAAGAGAATAAATAAAATCTGGTTAATCGTAAAAATTAAAAAAAAAGCAAACAAGCGCAAGTTTACGACAACCGGATACCCGATATCATGGATTTATATGCCTTTATTTACCCTCTGCACCGGTAATCTATATGGGCGAGGCGCCCAGAAGAGGTAAGTCAATTTATGTTTTGGGGGCTGTTGCATGATACAGAAGATGTCCCAGTTCCAGAAGCATCCCTTGCTCTTTGACGCGTCTGGTGTAACATAGGTGGCAAATACGTGGGTTCGAGTCCGCTGATATACACTTTTTCAATATTTTTTATCGTAATATATTTTATTTCTTTTTAAGTGATAATATAGAACATAGCATATGTTTTATTTTGATGACCAATCTGTTCGTTTCATTTATATCAATTTAAGTCCGCCCTGGGTATTGTAATTATTGCTCTTCTTAACATTGCTCGGATGACATGTGCAGTTGGGTTGAATTACAAAATTGATTATTTTCGTCAATGGTCTCGCTCTAAGCATCATTCTAAGAATTATCTGTAGAATCAAAATGTTTATTCTAAGTTAGTAATTTAAGTAGTCATTTTAATTGACCGTGGACCGATATTTCCGTTCCAACAAGCTTTGCTTGAGAATGTTTGCCGGTGGCAAAATAGAAAGGAAATAGAAAAACGAGTTTTTGACTCCATATTCCGATTCTGTTGAAATCTTATATAGAATAATATATGTTTTACAAATGTATAATACTCATACGACTCACATGTTTTATTTGGCAAAAAAAAATAATAAAAAAAAATTGGTGGGAATCGAAACCAACCAAAAAAAAAACGATTTATATAATTATAAACACTGGCTTAGCCAACTGCGCTAAGGAGACCGGTAGCTGCTATTTCGAATGTGTGTTTTTATTCTGATTTGTGAAAAAACACGCCTTTACCTTGATTATTTCAATGTCAAAAGTACAGTTAAGCCCGAATAACCGTAGTTCATCTGTATACATTGACACAGTATTAAGGTTCACTCTAATGGGCGAAAATGTGTATTTTTCTTCAGTGAATTAAATACCCTATTGGCATAAAAACACATTAGTCTCATATATCATTTTGTAGCTTAAAGTTCAAATAATCTATATCAATGAGTGTTTTTGTTATATTCACTTGTTATAAAAATGTATTTATAAAAAGTTAATTACAAAATAGGTAACATTTTTCAAAATGTCAGTCTCATTTATTGGGTAACAAAATGCTAGAAAAATTAGAAATTGTGGTGGTCAAATATTTGATCAAGGTCATGCCTGCCCATTTATTTTAATAAAAGCAGTCAAAATGCATTGATTTTGAACAATAAGATACATCAACATTAATTAAAATATATCACATGTGTATGTGTGAAGGCCTACTTTTAATAAATCCTAAATAGTTTAGGGTACGATGGGCCTGACGGACCAGATAGTTGTTGGTTTGTCAATAAACGATTTTATCGGGTCTATAAGACTTAAAACTTGATTATTTGTACAAGTTTTAAGTTACCTCGAAAGAACTGAAACAGGTTTATGACAAATTAATTAAAGCTTTAGTATTTCTTTCAATTATACACATATTAAGTTAGATATTCCTTTCCACTGTATTTTATTTGTTTTTATCACATAAAATAGGCTTTAGGAGTTTAATAAACCCATTACATAAAAGTCATAATACACACGTGTAATAAACATGCAAATGAGGTATATACAAGGGCGAGTCACTTTATTTATGTATTCATACACGTTGTCAAAAAAGTAAAAGAATACATTTTTAGAATAGAATAAATTCTATATCCGATTATGAGCACTCTAGGGCATGTTATAATCACATAATAACAGATGTACAAGAACTTAAGAGATATGACTGTAAGTAAACATGACGGTGGGTCCGTTAAACGTGGGTACGAATAAGATCGGGACGAAATGTACATACCAAATATCTGGCATCTACACAAACACAGCATCGGATGTTGATTTCATTGTATAAATCCGTTAATTTTGAGTATTAAAGACGATTTTCCTTGCTTACCAAGTACTTGCATCGTGTACAATCAGTTATTTTCGGCTATTCAGACGAATCGCGAATAAATTCACGCGGAAAACCTAGTTACTTCCCCTGTCCTTGGTTGTTACTAAAACCCGGAACGGAACACGGAACAGAACAGAATACGTTGTGTTGCTGCGGTCCTAAATTTAATTATTTACTTTGTTAAGCGTAGTTTTACATCTGCAGGATTTTAGATACCCTAAAAATATTATTTTCAAAGGCAGAAAAATTAACATATTGGAGTATACATTGTTGCACTATTTTCTTAGCTCTTTCAATGAACCGCTTTACTCCTATGGAGTTTATTTGCTAAAGGGGAAGTGTGTGCATTCTTGACAAACTTTTACTGTGTATTTAGTTTATGTGATAAAAAGAATCTTACATTCGTGTCATTCCATATTAAATTTATTAAACTCGTTGAATAAAAGTGATAAAATTCTCGGCAGAGCCTCTTATTTTATCATTTTATCCAACTCGTTTAATAAATTCAATATAGAAAGACACTCATGTAAGATCCTCTATATATACCAAAGAAATTGCTAATTTATCTTTAGTCGTACTGGTCACTGATAACGTTTGTTCCGTCCGTTAGCCCGTTTCTTTTAACATGAAGAAAATGCTGTATTTGGTCAGTTTGTGTGTTAAAATGGTTAAATATTACGCAAAAAACTATTTGCAGACGATAATATAGCATGACAGTAACCTCACACCATACATAAACTTACCGAGCACGTTGTAACATTTGCACGGACTATTCGTGTGGATTGAAATATTTTGACAGCTACATGTAATGACCGATTTTACACAAACTGTATGTGATCGAGAAACGATCCAGACAATCGAGTTACAAAACTGTGTTTGCAATGATTATACGAGCATAAATAACATAAGGATTATTTAAAAACGAATAGTACTTTTGTAATTTAGCTAAAATAATGTTTGACAGACAGCCTCGTAACACATATCAGATTATCAATTCGCTAACATGTGCAGCATGTGTGGAGATAGAAAAATGCTGATATTGATGATTCATTGGGACTTATACAGTTATATTAAATCGTAAGTATCATATTGTATTCGATGTCATCATTCGTTATGAACGGCACATTATGAACACCGCATTATAATGGTTTCGTCGATAAACTGTCGCACTACTTTGGCGCATGAATATAAATTTGCTACACAGCGCGAAATTCGTAAACAAACGAGATGAAAACAATAATAAATATTTGGATTTCATTGTTATTATCGTAGGATCGTTTGTAAAGTTGATAAATTATGAATGCAATAAAGTTCATTATGCGACCTGGCTATCGATTATGTTGATTACTTTGTTTGAAAAAATGTTGCTGTACGTTTACTGTGGTGACAGGAGGGAGCAAACATGGCGACTTCCTTGTCGAAATTACACATCAACATGAAGGTGTTTTTCTCGTAAACAAAACCCCAGCAGCTAATTTCAAGCCTGGCATGCCCTTGCGACGATTAATTATCAAGTATATTCAATGAGTTCGTATTATAAAATACAATAATGATAACGTTTGACATTTTAAAAAAAATGCTGTATTTTTCAGTCAAAAATCGCCTTTATTTTAGTGTTAGCATTTGGATAAGGCGAGTATATGGCACATTTCACATCACACGCAAGTGCTACAATGGTTTGCTATAATATATGATAAAATCAGATGGCATTCGCTGTTTGAAATAGTTTTTTTCAAGTGTATGTTTTTCAAGCATTTTCAAGGGGTAGGATCTTACCTTAAAGGAATTCAAGCTCAGATCGAGCTAATATCGTTGTATCGTGTAATTTTCCTACCTAACCAAATATTTGTGTAATAGAAAGCCGCTTATGAAATACTTATTGCAAACAAGCAATTCAAACCACTCTCAATATCACACTGCCGGTATTGTCCCGTTTAAAATAGCACGGAGTTTCCTTCCAGCATGCTTTATTAGTCACGTGAATCAGACATGATCGAGCTGTAACATAAACAAACTACAGCGTAAACATCAATTAGGTATTCGGTTCGTTTTGTTATAATATAATTTTATAATTCATATAATAGTTGACATAATGTTTTAGTTTTATGAGGTATATTTAATATGAACTAATGCGCAGCATATTTTTAGCGGACCTACATTATTTGTAACATGCTCATCTAGTACTGGATTTTTTTGATGATGCATAACTTTACAATAAATTGTTCGGTTACGAAGTTACGAACCTGGAGCCCGTTACCTAACCAATCCGTTTCCAAAAGGCGCTACCGAGCGCTTTCCTACGTCTATGCAACCTACCGAAGCGGTCCGTTGCACAAGAAAGCGCTCAATAGCGGTTTGATACGAAATATTTGGTACGAAGTAACGAAGGACGATACGAACCTGCTATTGTTTGTCAGTCCGAATGAACATTTGTCAGCCCGATCAAAATGAAAATATATCTGTCTTTGGATATTGGACGTTTTACAATTTGTTTAATTCTAGGTAAATATCAAACATCTTTAATCTTAATCACCTTTTCTTGTTAAATAAATCCTGTAATATAAAAGATATTCAGACGGAAAATTCCGGGTTTTATTGTATCCAATAATAACAACAACAACAACATGTAATTAGTTTTCGCGACCTTTATCCCGCGAATATTTTTACATTTGTTGACGATTTTGGAGGGATTTTTTATTACATCTCGGCGAGGAATTACGAAAATGCATTCGTTTTACTTTCTTTACAATAACCTACAACTACGATGTGGAATTATCAGTCCGGTCCGGATACGAAAAGACCCGAAACGGACTTTATACTAATTGTATTGCAAAGGGAAGTAACCGCTTTGCAAAGGGAAGTAACCCGAACATGTCAACTTCAACTTCACTTCAAGTAACCGGAACATGTGTCGTTCTTATTAGATTTTCTTAAGATTGTTTGATATTTCGCACATATGAACGATTCCCGCTCGACTTACTTCGTTATCTCAGAGTAATCGTGTGTCTCATAACAGTTTGTAGCATCGTTTATGCACTGAAAATGTTAAAATTTCCTTCCGAAGCGGGCAAAAAAAATGGCTGCCATTTTTGTTTCCTGAACTATAGAAAAGAGTGTGTCCCATATAGAAGACTGTTAATTATTATCTTTTCTTTTCTAGACAGGTGCCTACATTAGTTTTTCGAATATTTTTAAACATCATTAAAAATAAAAGAAAATTTATGAGCTGCCGAATATCGCATTTTAAATTTTTTTGTTACTCTATTGGCAGCCATTTTTCAGTATCTTTCTTTCAGTGCGGGATTTTAACACAAATTTCCAAATTCATTAGTGTCGAACTGTTACCAACGGCCTGCATGTAGTCCGCTATAATTATTATATTTATTTAATGCTTACTGATGTTATTATACCTCACGTAACCTCTCTATGTATTTTCCCCATAAACCTTCCGTGTGATATTTTGTTCGATCACTATGTGATATTTTGTTCGATCACTTCTAGTAAAAAACGAGGCTGGGCTATTTATAGAAATTTGTACTATTTGAGTCCGGAAAACACCCTGCTAGAGAGTTCCTATATGCTATTTATATGTTTGTGTATATTTCACAAGCTATTTATAGTTAATCTTGTCGATTTCAACCGTTGAAACTGACAAGATTTACTAAATATAGCACCAAATCATTAGAAACTTATACGGACTGAGATTGTACATGTAAAATTATCATAACGGCAATCTAAGTTCTGCTTACATTTGTTGATATTTTATTTTGCAAAATGGTTGTAAATTTGTTCGGTATAATGAAACAAATAACACATGGCCACTCGGGTGACCGTAAATAATACCAACCCTTGAATAGTCATAACACCCTCGGCTTCGCCTCGGGTGATATAACTATTCTCTGGTTGGTATTATTTACCATCACCCTCGCAGCCATGCGTTATTTATATAATATATGGAATTCTATCGGTGAAATAAAACCTATATCAGACGCTGATTTGTGACTGAGCACGCACCCCGTCACGAAAACCTGTAATTTCAAAGGTTTCGCAGGGTGCGGGACTAAAACGACACAACTGCTGAAACAGATCTTATATTTTATGAAAAGCAAATAATGTTCCTCTTAGTGTGTCGAATATTCCATAGAAATCGATGAAGAAATAACATACTTATGGCTATTTTTGTTGTCAAAGTTAAGCACATTTCGTAAATGTTTTGCACAAAATTTCAGTTTGTTTGTCAAAATGACGCGAATATTTGTGATTGTTTCTAATACGCCATTACATGACTAAGCACAGTTAAGAGGTAAGACGATACTGTACATTTAGTTCCGATGTCGCTTTTATAAAACACTACCCGGATGACACTAGTATCTTATATCCTGTCATTATATACACTTTGTGATTATACGACATTGGATTGTACAAACTTTCATAACAAGTCATTGAAGAGTTATAAAGGAGACTGGAAAATATCATATGTAGCATTAGAAGTGTGAATAAGTATGGATTAGTAGCATTGGTGAGTACAAACAGTCTGCATTTATTTTTATATAACTTAAGGAGGTACGCGCACCTTTGATCTAACGATCGAATTTTCCTTGAAAAATCTTAAAATGACAGAGCAATCTTCTAGAACAACATTGAAATCACAAAAATGATATGTCACCAGGCTTGTTTTCGACATATATGGCTTTCTAATGATCTTCCTTTGTATTTTGTTCATTTTATCTATTTCGTGCATTTATGGCACCATTATGTTATTTTTAAGATTTTTGCTATATGAAAGCAGTGCATGATATTTTATGTATTCAATGGTCATTCTTACTGACATGAGTCACAATTCCAGCTGCCTGGTGAACAAATTCAGTATTTGAACATGATAAATAGTTACCCCGCCCACTTGCAAAACAGTGTGATATTCAAATGAACGTCAAAAAATATCTAACGAAGGAAAATAATTTAAAATTGGCCATAAGTTGAGTATCAAATAGAACACCAGTTTAGACAAAATTACAAGCAAATAATATAGTATCTGCCTTGTTCTATACTCTTGTATTTTCAAAAAATGTCCGTAAATAATTTAGCGAAAATTATGCAAAACTTCAACATGTCGTTAAAAAGTTTCTCAAGAATTATTTTTGGGACGTTGCAATCCGAAGATTGTTTGATAACATCAGATTTTTTCACGGCTGCAAGGGCGGGATCTAGCCAATCTTTCCTGGGTTCATATATAAGTCACCATCCGGTTAAAGCCACTCAGGCGATTTTGATTCCTTTGGGCCGCGTATCTATATTTCAAAACGCACAGCCGTGTATGATCATCTAAAAACTGTCACATCGCAACGTTCTAATTTCAACGTGATTTTACCAATTAATTAGTAATTAGTTTAATTGATAATCACGTTGAATTGGTACAACCATTGCCAGTTACTGTACCATTTTAGGAGAAACTGAAGCATGGCATTAAACGGCAGAAAGGTTCTGGATGTTTTTGAAAGATCAAATAAATAATTCACCGAGTGATCAAAGAAATCAATATTTTCAAGTCTAGAGTGACCGGGGTTGCCATGAGTGAAAATTTAATTTTCTCTTGATACACTCAATAATAATGTATGGATCTAATTCAAATATTCTATATGACTCGGAATGTTAACACTAAATAGTTTTTATGAATATTTAATACAATAGACAAGTCAATCTTGCTGCGTACTATGTTCATATTTTAAACATATTTATTCTTATATATGTACAGGAATCCACAGTAAGCTACTAAAATGCTCCTTGTCCACTTGTACCAAATAGTTTTGAATATGAGGCTAGGTTTCGAAATTTTCAAGCGACCTCGGTTTTCAATGTCTGTGTAAACGAGGACGAACAGATAACCTCAGTTGTGAAATACATGAATAAAACATTTGATATGATAGAAGACACATTGTAGTTTATTGTTTTTGTCATGGTGTATATACATTTCCTCCTTCATACTATAAAACCATTATTTTTCGAAGGGGTCTGGTTTTCGTTGATTTCGTTGTTGAACTCGACCACGACTGAATATAATCCCTACGATTTATCGACCTCTAAAAATATAGACAATTGGAGAGGTCACAGTATTCATATGCAAAATACACATCAGCAATATGTTGTTTGAATGAACAATAAAAACCTGCTATTCACCGATAACTATAGGTAAATTTCTAGGTTATGTAGGTTATTTCTAGGTTGTTGTACTTTAAACGGTGGACTAATCCGACTAGAGGTATACTAAATAAGCACAGTAAACGCCACACAATGATAATACCACTTTTCAGCTTACGACCAATTTAACGCATTAGGCCTCGGCAAATAAATAGTTCTATGATTTGAACAATATTACAGGCATGCAACACAGGTTACACGTATCATTGGACCTGATTTGTTTACATTACCAACATTTACTTATATTAAGACCAACAATTATATCAGACTTTTATTTTTAGAGGATATTTATAGCAAATCATTTCGCAACGGACTATATTTTTACTACCAAAGAATGTTCTCACTGGTGGCGGGAATCTAAAATAGTTCCCACGGTTTTCAATCGTATAATGTAACGTATGTAAATCACTCCGCCGCTGCACATTGCAGACGATTACCTAATTATGTTGTATACAAACATTGATGCTTTATATAGCTGGTGGGGGGAATTAGTTCTACGTACATATCGATCGGCCGATTAACAATGTTACCGCGGTAAACGTTAAACGCACTAGTCAATTTCTACCCTGCTTTATATAAGACCTCATAATTTTCGTATCTATTATCCGATTTTGAATATTTAAAGCTTGTAATGAAGCAGAGATATATGTTTCTCTTTTAGACAACATTCAACACGATACCCTAATTATTAAATCCACGGCGACGAGTAAGAATCCGTTCCGCGTAAAAGTAAGTTTAAAATATCCCGTTTTATACCAAATAAAAATTCAATCAACGGTCGAAAATCATCAATTATTAATTTAATATTAGATCGATTTTGTTCATTAAAGCTTGTTTTAAAAGCTAATACTTTAAGGTTTTATAAAATGTAAAACTTGTTTTTAAAGCATTAATCGGCCGATCGATATGTGTGAGCGACGCCATGTTTACCCCTTTTTACGTTAATATAGAGTGTCATATACATTTAATTAACATGCGTGGTCATACGGAGAATAAACAGTCACTTATCTTGACACTGGTCGAATTCTCCAAGTCGTTAAAAATGGTATTTGTAAATATCCCTTCATTGATGCTCAGCATAGTTACTTAAGTAAGTTCCAGGTAACTGCTGGTTCTCTTGGTGTCTTTAGCAGCACAAATGTTTGAGTAAGGGTCGGCTTATCAGAACTGGGACATAAAATTATGATACAACCTGGATTCGATATTGGATTTAGTGGCATCAGTACGCCACACATCAGTACGCCACACACCTGTACTTTCAGTGCTTTGATTACAGTTGTGATAGATACCTATCATAAAAGCATACCTCCACTTTTCAGAAGACGAGTCCGTGTTTGGATTACCAAAGTTTGAAATATACCTATAGCTGGTGATACTAATCCCTTTGTATACAAATATGATATCTCCTATAACTCCGGTTTTTTGCACTAAACTGGTAGGAAAGGTTGTAACCTAATGCGGCGTAGTTTCATACGTGACTTCTTTTGCATATAATCCGACCGACTTCTAAACGGCATACTATAAATAAGTTTGAACACAACGAAATAAGATGTCACTTAAAGGTCCCGCACATAAATATAACGAATCTATTAAACGAATATTGATAAATATAGATCTAGTAATTTTGTGACGTCTAAACAATTCTGAAGGAACAAAACTAATCGCATTTGACACAAACGCTCACAGACGCACACGCACTCACGCACGCACACACTCGCGTGCGGACGCACGCACACACATACATCAACAACAGACAACGTACACATACTAATGAGGAAGAATTTAGCGGAAGTCCAATTCGTCAGTACTCGCAAGTTGACGTCGGGTGGTACTCGTCAACTGTGTAAGTTATACTACTTGTTCTTGTTAAGAGAAACATTTTGAACAAGCACTTTCATGTATATAAACTGCTGTTCTATACTAAAAATAGTAAGCGCGCTTGTCGTCTAGTCTAGCGATCCGGGTTCAAATTCGGACGGAGGCACTCGTATGCCTGCCATATTTCAGGCAAATAAAAGCTTTGCTCGGTTCGGCATTTGCTGTGCAAAGACAGCTATTGATACTATCTAGTATGTAGTAACGAAGACAATATTTTACAAAATACCATACATGTGTACACTGCCTGCTGAACGATTTTTAGCTCACCTGAGCTCGAAGTGCTCAAAGTGAGCTATTGTGATCGCCCTTTTGTTCGTCGTCCACAGTCCGCCGTGCGCCGTGAACCGTGCGCCGTCAACAATTGGACTGTTAACACTCTAGAGGTCATAATTTTCAATTTTTGTTTTAAAACTTGGTCACAATGTTTGTCTCTATAAAATCTAGGTCAAGTTTGTAACTGGGTCATCTGGGGTCAAAAACTAGGTCACTAGGTCACATTGAAGAAAAACCTTGTTAACACTCTAGGGGTTACCCTTTTTATCT
This sequence comes from Spisula solida, assembly GCA_947247005.1. Classification (NCBI taxonomy): domain Eukaryota; kingdom Metazoa; phylum Mollusca; class Bivalvia; order Venerida; family Mactridae; genus Spisula; species Spisula solida. The sequence goes on from OX365951.1 coordinate 23,083,596, forward strand.
AATTTTATGAAACTTGGTCACAATGTTTGTTTTTATGAAATCTAGTTCAAGTTTATAACTTGGTCATCTGGGGCACTAGGTCACATCAAAGAAAAACCTTGTGTAGTCCATAGAGGTCACAATTTTGGCCTAATCTTTATGAAACTCGGTCACAATGATCATCTCAACAAAATCTAGGTCAAGTTAGATATTGGGTTCTCCTGTGTCAAAAACTAGATCACAAGTTCAAATCATAGAAAAAACTTGTGTAGTCCCTAGAGGTCACAATGTTGGCCTAATATTTATGAAACTCGGTCACAATGATCATCTCAACAAAATCTAGGTCAAGTTTTCAACAGGGTCATCTGTGGTCAATAACTAGGTCACCAGGTCATGCTTAAGAAAAACCTTGGTAACACTCTAGAGATCACAGTTTTACCTAATTTTTATGAAACATGGTCACAATGTTTGTCTCTTGGTAATCGGGTCATCTGGGGTCAAAAACAAGGTCACTAGTCACATCAAAGAAAAACCTTGTTAACACTATAGAGGTTACATTTTTGACATGATCTTAGTGAAACTTGGTCACTATGTATTTCTCCATGAAATCTAGGTCAAGTTCAAAATTAGGTCATCGAAATTAGGTCATCTAGAGTAAAAAAATAGGTCACCAGGTCACATCAAAGAAAAAACTTGTTTATACTCTAGAGGTCACATTTTACCTCATTTTTATTAAACCTAACCACAGAGTGTGTCACTATAAAATCTAAATCAAATATTAAGGTTATATCATAACAAATACTGATTCTGCCTAAACTACTACTAATTAGTCATCGGGTGAGCGCTTTAGGGCCAATAGCCCTCTTGTTGTAAATAACGATAGGGATACGTGTTTATAGCTGTGCTACTATAACGACTTGGAGCAATGACCTACCATCAACACAAAGGTAGAGCCGTTAAGATGGCCAATTCAACCTGTATATCGCTGGGTTAGAATGATAAGGTCGTAAATTGTAAGACTGTCTCTTCTTATGAGCCTATTTTCATGAAAATCGGAACAGGTCACGTTGACAAAACTGAAGTTAAAAGGCTGTGTTTCCTTAAGTAAAGTGGAGCTTTTCGACAGTTGTTTCTTGTTGCCTCAAAATATCGATTTTGTACTTACGACCTTCTCATTCTAAGCCAGCGATATGAACGTACAGTCCAGTTAGGATATTGTGACAGTGACGTTGCAGTTTATGTGTACGCATAAAATAATAGCCATTGTCTAAACAGGTAGAACGAATATATTATGTCAGTTTAGCATTTAAAGTATAGTTGTTTGTACAGTATAAGCCTCTATAGTTGGTTGTATATATAAACCATGTTTTTTTGAGCCGTGACTAATTTATGCAGCAAAGTTGATTCACCCGAAAAGGGTAGGTATATATAAGCAATACCAATATAAGTTAAATAAGTAATTTCTTTACGTAACTGAATACGTGGCCCAATGGATACGGCGATGTCTTATGATACTTACTTTTCTAGGTTCGATACTTGGTTTGGTTTATTTTTATATTTTTTTTCAAATCGGTTTTTCAAGTATTATTACATAAGAAAGTTATATGCATTTCCTGGAATGTATTTAATAGTGATCGATTTAGCCTAGTCGTAAGTCTTAGTAGCCGCGTGCAATTACATGTACAGGGTGTCCCAAAAAAACGGAGACCTGACTAAAACGCTTATAACTTATTTAATTTTTAATGAATTTGACTAATTTTTTGTGAGAGTGCGTAAAAGTGATCTCTTCTTCTAAAATAGGTACTTATAAATATGTTTTGCTTTAAAACAGGAAATGACGTCATCATTTTACATACCGGGTATATTGTTATTTCCTGTTTTTTTTTGCGGACTTACGTCGCACATTTCATCATTTGACAATACATTGTTGTATATATTTACATGCCGACACCAAAAGACATCTCAGGTGTCCCATATTCAAGGATAATGGATATGCATGCACTATTGTTCATCATGTATAGGAAACAGATTAACCATAAGGCTCATGTCCGAACTATATCTAGGCCGCGTGTCCTTAGGTTTGAGTTCAAATGTCAGTACTTTTTGTGAAGTATCATGTTTTTGCTGCTGATTTGTTGTAATAAGCGGTTTCTGATTTCTTATAAATTATGACACACTAAATGACTCTGATATATATCTATGAACTGTTTATTTGGATACAAGTTCACCTTATTACCTTTTGCTTCTATCTAAGCTCTCGTGTTGAGTGTTCTGATAAAATATAACTTAATATTGATGTTAATGAACATTTTGAAGGTTGTCTGCTTTCCTTTTTTAAATAAACTCACCATTTTCTCCCCTTTTCATTAGTGTATTTCAATGTTCTTAGATTTTCACAAAATGTTCATCACCTCTGTGACTTTAAAACCTTGTTTTTCTCAAAATAAATGCTCAGACAACAATGTCTTGTCAAATGATGAAATTTTTCAAGTAAGTCAGCAAAAAAACCCCAGAAATAATACCATAGGTAAAATGGTGACGTCACTTCCTATTTCAAAGAACAACATATTAATAAGTACCAATTTTAGAAGTAGAGATCACTTTTACACACTCTCACAAAACATATTAAGTAAAATTCATTATAAATTAAAAAAGTTATAAGGGTTTTAGGCAGGTCCCCGTTTTTTTGGGACACCCTGTATATGATCACTTCAACTAGTTAAAAACGCCTCTTGCCGGGACGTGATTTTCGTAGCAGTTTTTAACTTTCTCAATTTCTGTTTACAAATTGTAATGTCACGGTAAAAAGTAATTACTTTATTACCAAGCCTCTTCACCGTATGGCTGATCTAAAAATCGCCACATATATATAATGCGTTAAAATGCACTAATTAAACGAGCTAGGAAGTGAAAGTATTAAATTCAGTAAAAGATAAACTATTACTGGGTCCAAGGAAAGAAATAAAATAAAAACAGCGAAACATGAAAAAGTCAAAATAATTATTTTCAAAAGTGGCTTTTAAACAATGTCCTTATATTCTTGACGAAAAAGAAATTTAAAAAATGTAGTTGAGAAAAAATAGTGCAGTTATCAGTATTTGAACTCGCATGTATCAACCTTATAATCAAGCTCTCTATCGATTAAGCCAGCGATACTGACAATAAAAGATCATACAAAAATATATAGTAACGCATTTTAAGGCATCCCTACCAGGTATATTCACACCTTCTCCCGTCACGGCTCAAAACTCGTGGTTCATCTATACACCATTATAGTGGCCTCGACCGCTGAGTCACTGGATTTTTAACCTGACTGGACTATAATGCCTGAATACATTCTCATTTTCGGGTAAACAAAGCGTGATATTGAATCACTTCTAGCTAACCACTAAACCATAGATATAAGCGCATACACAGAACATCTAAGTAGCAACTGTGGGCCCTGTAACAACTATTAGTCCCGAGAAATGATGTACAGTATACTAGTTGTCGTGCTCATGTGAGTCGTGTGAGTATGTACGCTGTCAGTTCCCTCAGTCTTCTGACGTCGCAAATCATGATTGAGACTTTACATGGGGTTAAACAGTGAGCATTATTACACCATACAATAAGTCTGAAAGCGAAACGGTCACTGCTATGATTGTGATAGTTATCAACAGCTGAACAGTAGACATGAGTGTGCATTCATATTTATATTGTTAACCTTATTTTAATATGAACTAAGGCACAGCCTATTTTAGCGAATAATATCTTAAGTTTTAAAGAATAGCTCAAATGTACAGTCATTAGAAAATTTGTGACATTTTTGGGTACGAAGTAACGAAGGACGAAGTTGATACGAACTTGTTTTCGTTTTGAAATTCACTGTATAACTACGCTGATTATATGTATAATAATACGACTTTCCTTGTTTAAAACAAGTACTTTCATGGCGTAAGCAGTTGATCAATAACTGATTATATGCAGGCTGTCACGTTATGTGTGTCCTCTTTGTTTTCCCAGCGTTCCAAGATGGCGGTCGATCATAGTGCTATACGAAGCAACTTAGTATTTATCTCCCTTATTTATAACGTGTTCTAGATAGGCCTACTAGAGTTTTTGGAATATTTTTAAACATCATTTAAATAAAAAAGAAAATTTATGAGCTACAGAATAACGCATTTAGGTAACTTTTGTTATTCTATTGGCGGCCATATTTCAGTATCATTCTGTGACTCCGAGACTGTAACACAAATTTTCAAATTCATTAGTAAATTCAAACTGACCAAACCACGTGACACATTGACTTATTGCGAAGTTTATTCGAGCGCTTCGCGCCCGAATGATTCGCTATTATTATACCTTTATACTACAATGCTCACATTGCCACAGAAAGAGACATATATGATTATCAAAGGCATTTCAAACGCTTTTGACACGTGATCAACTGAAAATATCAGGTCATGTGATCGACATGACTTTTTGAATGTAACAAGACCAATATCAGACCCCACACCATGTCGTAAAACATTTGTCCAGCGGGACCTTTCCATTCTCGTCCTTCGGCGTAATATTCTGACGTCAGAAACTTGACTTAAAGTGCATTTTTATGTTATGCATGTTTTTGTGCTTTAATAGAGTTTGTACAGTAAATCCTCCCGTTTAGCTACCCAAGTTGAAAATTTACCTATAATCATGGACCTCCCAGAATACGTGAATGTATAGTCCAGTCAGGGTAAGAATCATTGACAGTGACGCAGCGGTCGGGTCCACTAATACGGTGTAAAACCAATTATAAAGGCTTAAGCAGACAGCCATAATTTCAATGCTAAACTAACAAACTATATTCGGACTACCTATTCATACAATGGTTGTAATATTCTGTGTACACACAAACGGTTACGTCACTGTCACCAGATCTTAACTAGATTATATATAATGTGATGTTTACCAACATAAATCTGGTTGGTCAACTGTCACAAAATTGGTTTTAAAACTACTTATTACGAGTAAATAAGTAAACAGATGTGGTCAGTTTTGTACTAAAACATCACGGATGAATCATGCACGTCTGATTAATCCACTTGTGAAATTGTGGAATAGACCAAATTTTCCCACTTTTCTTATTATCGTGGGCGCATAATAATAGAAATCGCTTCCAGCTTCAAGATAAGAAAACATATAAACAGAGGTTGTGTATATTTTAAGAATGTTTTTTTTTCCAGTTTATTTTTTGTGGATTTTTCACCTGTCAAATTAAATTTGATAATACGACAGGTTGCACACTGTATATTTGTTATCCACTTTTCTGGAGATGACTTACCTATAGTTTGCAGCTACATTTGTATAGTCCGCCCAGGAAAATGTGAGATTTACAAACATTAATCGGTTTGGTCAACTGTGGCAAAATTTGCTTACAAATCACTTAAATAAACAGATAAGGTCAGTATTGTACTTAAACATCACTGATAATCGTGCACATAATTGTGGAATATACCAAATGTTCCCGCCTTTCACATTATCCGGGACGCACTGTACCGTATAATTCTGTTTATTTCGACAGGTCAGTAAAACTTTACAATAACAGTTACAACAATTATAAAATTACATTTTTATATAATCGGTATTTGTAATGCCTTTGGCCATTTAAACAACTAAAAGAGGTAACAAATACACACGAGGTTTGTCAAAAAGATGCGTAGACACATCAGGGTACTGTTTTATCAAAGCACTTACGATAATCTTAAACTTAATAAGGGAATTGACAAAATGATTTGAAAATCATTTAATTTAAAAAAAATATTGCCCATCAATTATTTATTATGTTTTTAATTTTTAGCTCATCTGATTTTTAAAAAAAGATGAGTTACTGTCATCACTTGATCGTCGTCGGCGTTGCTTGGTTAAGTTTTGTGTTTAGGTAAATCTTTTTTATAAACTATCAAAGCTATTGCTTTTAAACTTACAACACTTGTTCACCATCAATACCTGAACCTGTAAAGCAAGACCCATAACTCTGATCTGCATTTTGTGTGAGTTATTGCCCCTTTTTGGACTCAGAAAATTCCTTAGTTAAGTTTTGTGTTTAGGTCCACTTTTCTCATATGCTATGTGGGCTATTTTTTTTAAACTTTCAACACTTGTTCATGATCAATACCTGACCATGTCAAGCAAGAACCACCATAACTTTGATCTGCATTTTGTGTGAGTTATTGCCCCTTTTTGAACTCAGAAAATTCCTTGGTTAAGTTCTGTGTTTAGGTTCTCTTTTCTTATACACTATGTTGGCTATTGCTTTGAAACTTACAACACTTGTTCACCATCAATACCTCACCATCAATACCTGACCATGTCAAGCATGACCCATAACTCTGATCAGCATTTTGCAAGAGTTATTGCCCCTTTTTCACCATCAATTCCTCACTTTTTTAAGCAAGACTCATAACACTGCCCTACTTTATGCAAGGGTAATGGGCCATTTTACTTACCAAGAGTTTAATATGGTGTGATCTGATTGGTTATCCTTATCCTTAAGTCAAGTAAGATCAATATTGAATACCACCCCAGGTCTATATTCGAAATAAAATAGACCTGCCCACGTGCACAACTGACCAAACCGTTAGCATAAGTCTCTTATCTCTGCCTCTGCGTTAGCATTAATATTTAACGCACTGCCTTTGTCGTTATCATTCGAAAAACAGAACTGCCTATTTCGTTAGCATTTTTTTTGTACCTCGTTCAATTTAACCCTCTGTATCTTCACAGAAAATGTACATTTTCCAAAACGGAAACGACAGATATATTGAGGAAGGATTGAAGTTTGTATTCAATGTTTTAGAATTGTTCCAAACCACGAATTAAGTTGAGAATGTAATGTCAAAGGCAAAAGTTTCGAAATTTTGGCAAACATCGCATACTTAAAACCTGTTAACTCGATTAATATGGCATTTGTGGGCACATAAATTGTATATACTTATTGTTCATTCATCACGTCATCGATATATGAAAGTGATCACTCTCAAAAGCAACGCAAAGCACATATAAAATAACAAATACTTACCCCACTCTAGTGGCGCAAAACGCGTGTGTCTCTGCCTTCAACATACATAACTGCCTTACACACAGCGGGTTGTACGGTGTGGTAAAGCTATTTTTAGAAACTTCAGACTACAGTCAAGTGATGGTTTTATCAATGAATCGTATACGGTCTGCAAAGTACTGTTATGCAATCATATGGTGTCGCTGTACTAGCTAGCCGCTTTCTATAGACTGTCTCCCGCTGTGAGGGAAGTGATTACAAGACGGTACTGTAGAATCTGATAAATAGGCGCCTAGTATTATTTTAAAGCCACTTTTGATATACGCATTCAATACACGTATTACATATAAATTAATATGCACCTTTTAACAATTATTTAGATACCCAACATGCCTATATAGTCACATATGCCTATTTTGACATTCAAGACAAGATCGGCAGTAAGAAAACGAACATTAAACGTGTAAAGTCGGTTTAAGCTTTAGTAGCAGCAACCAGATCGCCTCCCAGCTGTACTCTCAGCGCTTTGATTCTAAAGGATACGGACCTATTCGTGTGTAACAGAGTTTATCGTTTGTATAAACACTGTGTAATCGTTACTTGTATGCGCTCGGTGAATTTCGCCAACGTTCTTTTCAAAAAGTGTAATTAGCCGTTAAATAGCAATTAAGCACTTGCGGTACTAAGATAACACGTGTACTAAAATATACGACATAGTAAAAACTACATGTGTCATATCAATACAAACTTAAAAGTAATGATTTGATAAATTATTTTTTTCAAATCAGTGTATGACAGCATACATATACATTTCAATTTGAAGTAAAAAACATTTGAAAAACATGCACAATCCAACAATAGATTTTCCTCTACCCACACAATGAAAACAACATAAAATGAACGGATAATTGAACATTCGGTAAATATAAAACAGTCGAGTATTTTGGTGTATTTTAACTAGAGATGGGACCGAATACCAAAATCAGTATTCGAATATTCGAAATTCATATTCGAATATATTCGAATATTCGATTATACCTATGTCAGTGTATTCGTTCACATTTTTATACACCATCCGCCGTAATGAAATGCAGTTACGGAATTCATTAAATTGATGTTGTTTTCTAAACCGTTGATATGTATACACTTTAAACGATGTTGGTGCAGTAATAATCAAAGCACTAAAAGTACTATTGTGTGGCGTACTGATGCCATTAAATCCAATATCGAATCCAGGTTGTGTCATAATTTTATGTCACAGTTCTGATAAGCCGACCCTTACTCAAACATTTGTGCTGCTAAAGACACCAAGAGAACCAGCAGTTACCTGGAACTTACTTAAGTAACTATGCTGAGCATCAATGAAGGGATATTTACAAATACCATTTTTAACGACTTGGAGGTTCGCATCCTACCGGGTTCGTTCATGAGTCTATGTACAGCTGTGGAGTTATGGATGTAGTGTTCTGTCCCCTGAGGTCATTTAATGTAGTTTTAAGTCCCCTACCGGTTTTTGACCGGAGGGGACTATTGGTCCCAAACTATACGTGGACCATCGCCTAACTAAGAAATTCGTGGACGGCAAAGTTATCAACGCCAACGAAGGCAACACTCACTAGGAACGTCAGGAGAATGACTTAAAAATACTCACCTGGAACATCAACGGGTTATCCCGTAAAATTCATGACGACGACTTCATAAACGAACTTTTGGATTATGACATCATTCTTTTAACAGAAACTTGGATATCGAAAAATACATGTGTAAATTTGGAAATAAAAAACTTTAACTGTGAGCACCTATTCGGAAATAAAAGACGTGACGTTCATAGAGGACGATTCAGTGGCGGTATTAGTTTATATTATAAACAACATTTAAGTAAATATGTAAATGTAGTTGAAACACACAAGAATGGACTTATGTGGGTAGAAATTGACAGATGTTTATTTGATTTTCATGAAAACGTATATATATGTTGTAGCTATATTCCACCCAATAATTCCACTGTTATTGATACTGAGACTTTTGATTTTTTCGATGAGATAGAAACGGGGTTAGAAAAATATAAACAACAAGGTAAATGCTTTTTAACCGGTGATTTAAATAGCCGTACGTCAAATATTTCCGATATGTTAGATTTTGACAGGTACACTGATAACGAACACGTGCCAATGTTTGTAAATATACCCGAGCGCGCCTCTAAAGATCACGTGATCGATAGAAACGGCCGACGCGTCATACAGCTTTGCCAATCAACATCGTCTATCATAGGTAATGGGCGATTACATAACGACGCACACCTCGGTGATTTTACCTTTCATTCTTTAAACGGGTCGAGCGTAGTAGATCTGATATTAAATATAGATGACATTCCGTGTATTACTGATTTCTCAACATTACAGCCAAACGAGTTTTCTGACCACTCAGGTGTTGCATTTAATCTACGAGGTAAACGCGCGCTATCAACGCCAATTGAAAGCACGTGCAGTAAAAATAATATGAAATGGGATGACTCAAAAACAAATTACTTTAAACAATATCTATCCTCAAAAACTAGAAAATTGTCATTATTAGAACAAATGGCAAATAATAACAATACTGTAGATGTAGTGACCGACTCACTAACAAAACTTCTAACCGAATGTGCAGATATTGCATTTAAAAACACTAACACTAATCATAACAAACAAAAAAGCAATTATAAAACAAAAAAACCTTGGTTCAACAATGACTGCTACCAAGCCAGATCTAAATTAAAAAAGTATAGAAATGTATTCGTGAAGGATAAAACTAACATTGAAAAAAGAAATGACTACATCAAAGCTAAATCGGCTTATAATAAGATAAAGAAAAGGCAAAAATATAAATTCAATCAACTTGAAAAAATTAAACTAAATAACTTAAGTATGTCACAACCACGCCAGTTTTGGAGAGTAATCAAAACACAATACACGAATACAAACAAACGATCTGAAACACTAAATTGTGATGAACTGTATGACCACTTTAGAACTTTATACTCTACAGAATTAAAATATGATGGTACTTTACCAATGAATGATGAAAATCCCATAACAGATGACGATCTGGACTGTACTATATCAATGTCAGAATTAAAACATGCTATATATTCATTGAATAATAATAAAAGCAGTGGTATTGATGGATTACCGGCGGAAATATATAAACATTCCTTTGAAATAATCTCACCATGTCTACTCGCATTATTTAAAAATGTTTTCGAAACTGGTGTGTATCCAGAATCATGGGGTAGAGGAATAATAGTACCTATTTTCAAGGGCGGAGATATTGATGAGGCTAAAAACTACCGTGGTATCACCTTAATCAATATTATCTCGAAACTTTATTCACAGATTTTACATAATCGCTTAACTAAATGGTCGATTAAACATAATAAAATCACTGATAATCAATATGGTTTTCAGAAGAAAAAATCAACAGTCGATTGCATATTTTTATTACAGTCAATCATATCAAAAACACTCGCATCGCGCAAAAAATTATATTGTGCATTCATAGATTTTGAAAAATGCTTTGACAAATTGGAGCGTAATTTCATATTCCAAAAACTAATTAACGAAAATGTTAGTTCGAAATTCGTAACTGCTATACAAAACATGTATAATTCTGTAAAAGCAGCAATAAGATTCAATAACAATGTGTCTCCCTTCTTTACCTCAAATATAGGAGTAAAACAAGGAGATCCAAGCTCTAGTTTACAGTTTCTATTTTTTGTTAATGATATAGTTTCACATTTTAATAACGACATTGATGGATTATTTACAATTAACGAATTAAAACTGTTTATTCTATTATTTGCTGATGACGCGGTTCTATTTGCCCATACACCAGAAGCGTTACAATCCTAACTCAATGATCTTCAGGACTACTGTAATACGTGGAAGTTAAACGTCAATACTAGCAAAACGAAAGTAATGATTTTTGAAAACGGTCGCCGTACAACATTTAACTTCACATTCAATAACACTACATAAGAGATGGTTAAAACCTTCAAATATCTCGGGCTATGTCTATTCAAGAATGGGTCGAACACAAAATAAACTTGCTCAAAAATTTCTTCGAAAAGATACTCCTTGTTAGAAAATCAACGAATTTAGACGCTATGTACGGAGACCTCGGTAGATATCCGATGAAAATACGTAGAAAGATAATCGCCATTAAATACTGGATCAAAATATTAAATCTAGACAATAATACATTAGTGAAACGTACATACAATGTCCTAAAAGACGATGCCAATAATAACATCTCGTATTCATATAAAAACTGAGCTTATCAAATAAAGAAATTATTAGAAGAACTAGGCTTTGCTCACTTATGGATAAATCAAGATATAGCTCATATTAATTTCAATACAATAAAAATGCGCATATTAGATACTTATAAACAATCGTGGTACTCAAATATTAATAACTCGTCGCGTTTATCGACTTACTGCCTATACAAACATGATTTCGAACTAGAGACATATTTGAAATGTATACGCAACGACAAATTTAAATACGCTTTAACCAAATTCAGACTTTCCGCACATAACTTAAACATAGAAACTGGACGACATTTGGGAATCGATAGGACTCATAAAAAATGCACAAAATTCAACAAGAACACATTAGAAACAGAAATGCATTTCCTATTATTTTGTCCAATATATACCAACCTTCGAAGAAAAATATTTAGCCCTTATTATTGTCACTGGCCAACAACTCAAAAATTTGAAAATTTATTACTATCAAAAAATCCCAAACACATTAATAATTTAGCACGATTTTTGTATTATGCTTTTAAAGAACGGGATTCAAATGAATAATATGAATAATCTACTATTAAATTATCCATGTTAACGTTTAAATTAAACCAGATACTATTGACTATTTGTATAATTATCACAATATGCACTACATGATGTTGTATTTGTTTATTGGTTATAAATATGTATTTATTTTATACCAAATAAAGATTATGTTATGTTATCAACACATTTACCGATACCACAACAACAATAACATTATACATCTATGCAAAATGTTAATCCTGCAGTAGACCCCCTAGGCTAATTGTTATCTTTTGTTGGTTAATTAAAACAATCCCACACACTTGTCAGTAAATGTTTTAGCCTGTGTCCGGGTTATCAGGACGCTTGAATACAGACCTTTTAACCTTACATTTACCATTGCAATAATAATTTAACAATGCAGAAACTACTTGTTTAATGACTTGTTTAATATTCTGTATTGTTGAGTAATTTTCGCTCGTTCAGACGTGTTCCATGAGCGCGATAAATTACGATTACAAATCAAAATACTGCAAGCCATCAAGCGTTATGCGTTGCTAAACCATTGCTATAATATTAGGTTTAGCTTTTAATTTTAGTTAATTATATTTACTTGTTCCTTACGACACTCTTCACAAAAGTCTAATGCCAGTGACATGTCCGACATATCAATTGGTTCCATGGCATGTTACTTATAAGTCGGATAACAACCTCGTGCATCGGTCTATCTGTGCAGGACAGACCTGGTCATGGTATTCACGAAACACCTCGAGCGCTACGCGCTCTCGGTGTTCACGTGAAAACCGTGACCAGGTCTGTCCTACCCAGATAGACCTCCCACTCGGTCGATATCCTATACATGCACGAGTTATCAGTGATGTTTGTATAGGATAGAACATGAGTAGGGGATGTATATGAAAAATAACATCGACCGCAGCGAGATGTTAGTTTTCATATACAACACCTACGAAAGGTCTATCCGACTTAGACCAAAGCTAAAATTGTTAGTTTATCAGATACATTTTGTGCATTAATCACCTACTGAATACTGTTATCAATACACAGACAGTACACACAACAAACACAAACCATCTACATTGACCGTTCAAGTAATTAAATCAAGGTATTTTGGTGCATGGGTGTTTTTATTGGTGACATTCCATTGGTAAACTTTCATTCTTAAACATACATGTTTCACAATTGCCTTTCAACACCAAGTGTAATACTTGTGTATTGAACATACATGTATTAGAATGGAAGATGTAGAATTGGACTTACTTGATGAAAATATGTTTTTGTTATTTGAGAATGTAACTGTGACACAGAGCAATTTCCTACTCAAGATTTATAAGTCGTGCAATGAAAGTAAAATATTTAAGGACGCTGAAGTGCAACATGTTGAACAAGTAAGATAATAACTGCATTTTACCATGTTTAAAATATTCCTTTCAGAAATTGTCCAGACCAGCGATTTTGCTTGATTTTAGTTCTTAATATTTCACTGTTTCTGTAATAATAAAATCAAGTTCCGAAAACATTATTTGGAATTCGCTGTAAACATAACGTTTATTGAAGTAAATGTCAGGTTTAAGAAATGATCATTCAGGTTATTAACCGTTTTAAGAAAACGTTCGAAACTTGACGGCGGTATGTCTGCACTTGTGTTGAGACATGACTCGCTAGTTTCGATGACTTAGAATAAGAAGGTTGTAAGCGAAGGGATTCGACCCAGTAAAAATAGCCATCAATTCTTCACTATAGTGTAGTGATTGATCTTTTTAGCCGTGTCGAACTCCTTTGGTCGTAAGTACTACTTGTATTAAAGTACTACTTATGACCACAGGTATTCGGCATGTTGGCTGGGACCCCCCCCCCCCCCCTAGTGACCCACTCTACGACCCATCCAGAGAGCTGAAACATGTCTAAAAATTGTTCAAACAACATACAATAACATTTCACTAAACATCTAAAAAAACACCAGTTGGTGTCTATAACTTAAGAGAAAAGGTGAACAAGAATGGCACCCTCAGCCACCACTCAACTTCATAGAAACACTACAAACTTCTACAAATATAGGCCCAGCTTGACAAATACAAGCTATTTTCAAGCTGGAAGGATGCCTCTATATAAATAAACACAAACAACTACCAGGCCTACACCAATTCGCCAATCACAGAGTGCTAAACTCTCGACTTACATTTTTTTTCGTTGGTTTGCTTACATCTGATGTGAGGTCGGCGTTCGATTCGCACAACTAAACTGCGCATATGACGCAGGTGGCAACAATAACTAACACAATGCATATCGCTGAGTTTAACATTAACACTTACGATAAGTAATACTGGTGATTCGTGGTCTTATGAAGCTGATAACAGTTAATTTGTCGGTCGTATTTTCAATTCTTTCCATTTGATCTGTATCACACTGCGCGCTTGCTTCCGTTTCATTCGGAATTCTCGGATCATTTCGTTACGCTCATTCTTGTTCCCCGCCGCTACGCTGAAAACAGACGGAAAGCCGGGAGTCAAGGCACAGCCCACAAAACGCACATGCGTGGCTACATTTACGCAAAATGACACTAAACAAGGAGCAAACTATGGCTTTTCAGCACATTATTGACGGACATAGTCTAGTTTTATTGGGTCCGGCAGGTACTGGGAAGTCATACATTGTACAAAAAGCGGTTGACACGCTACAAGGCAACGGCAAAACGGTTTATGTTACAGCCACCACTGGTATCGCCTGTAGACCATATAAATCTGCAACAACCATTCATAGGTACTTTAATAACACATTCATTCATTTTAGTGTCTTTTTAAAGTATATTATATATTTTATCTATGCTAAAATTGTGTTTTGAATAACAAATTAAGCTTAATTACTTTTAATTAAGTTGCTTTTGTTTTAATTTGTCGTTATCTTTTATTAATCATTACTACTCATTATGCCCCCCCCCCCCCCCCCTCTATCTTTGATGAGGGAGTATATCGCTTTGTACATGTCGGTCGGTCGGTCAGTCGGTTTCCGTTTAATAACTCAAGGACGCTTAGACCTAGGATCTTCAAACTTTACATGGAGGTTGATCAGCAACTGTAGATGACCCCTATTGATTGGTCAGTAGGTCAAAGGTCAAGGTCACTGAAACCTTCACCATTTCTGACTATTGGCCTGCCATGGGGCATACATGTTTTACAAACATCTCTTGTTTCATGAAATATGATGCCTGATAAATAAATAATTTTTATTCTTAGGTGGTCAGGAATTGGTGACGGGAGACATTCCGTGGAGGACATCCATTCCGTCATTTTAAACAATAAGCAGTATGGTGAGGTAAAAGAGCGGATCATTGGCACAGATGTTTTAATAATTGATGAGTGTTCCATGTTGAGTGTTAAATTTTTAGAAAGTGTAAATGCTGTGTGCCAGCTAAGAAATCCCAAATTGCTATTTGGTGGGATACAGGTAGTGTTGGTTGGCGATTTTCGTCAATTGGCACCCGTGCCTAACACTTTATTAGGTGATGCTGGAGAGCTGTGTTTTACGTCTAAATTATTTCCAGAGATGTTTAAACATAAAATTGCTCTTAAGCATGTCATAAGACAAAATGAAAGGGAACTTGTAAAGGCAATTGAAGAATGTTCCATGGGATGTGTAAGCCAAGAAACTGAAAATTATATAAACAGACTGAATAGACCCTTACCAGATGAAATGGACAGACCAACCATGCTGTTTTCAACAAACGAACTTGTAGATGACTACAACAGAAGGAGTATAATTGACCATGCAGGGGTGATTTATGAGTTCAATGCAGAGGACAGTGGAGAGAAGCGATATCTGGATAGAATCACTGTGCCCAAAGTGTTGTGGTTAAAGCTTGGTGCACCAGTTATTCTAATGCGAAACCTCACGGACAAGCTAGTGAATGGACTACAGGGTTACATAGGAGACATCACTGAGAATGGCCCTGTAGTCAGGTTCCCACATGAGGAAATTCCTATTCCTAAAGTAAAATGTACAGGTATGTTGCTAAATTTTTATCCCCATAATGCAGAGATTCATCATAATATTTATTACAATAATATGACATATGTAACAAAGTTAAAGCAACAATACTTAAATAATCATCAACCGTGATAACCTGCAAATTTATCATTGCCACCTACCTCTACCCAGTAATAATATTATAATGGCAATGTTTATTGTTATAATTCCTATTAAATTTATATAAGTATATTCATGGTTATTATGTTAAATATCATTTTCATAATTTTAGCATTGAAAAGATAAATTTTTAGACTTAATTTATGATTGTTGACAATACATGTACTTTTATTATTACAGTTTTTCATCCGTCAAAGAATACAGATGTAGCTGTCAGGGAACAGTATCCTCTAAAACTTGCTTTTGCCATAAGTATACACAAGTCCCAAGGAATGACTCTGAATCGGTATGCATGTTATCAAATTATGATATGTATAAATACTATAATTATTTTCTGTTTAATACTGATGGTGTACAAACATACCATATAGGCCTATCCACCTATTAATAAGGTAGTTTGATGAGGGATTTATTATTTATTAAAACATGTGTATCCTACAAAGAATTAAACATTTAAAATGTTATTTTTATGAATATAGGTTTGTTGTATTAAAATGTGCCAATAAGTATTCATGTAGTAATGGGTTAATGATTTTTTTTTAAATTACAGAGTGGAAGTGAACTGCAAAGGCATATTCAAACCTGGTCAATTTGGGGTAGCAATCGGAAGATGTCGCAGTGGTAACGGACTGAGAGTTGTGAACTTCACACCTAGTGTTTGCCTTGCACAACCTGTAGAAGTCCAACACTTTATGTCAAACATCACAAGTTCACCATGTCTACATGACAAAAGTTGCTGTCAGGTTAAAAGGTATGGATATTTTGTGAACTATTAAAACATTGTACAAATGAAGTTATTATATACATACCACTAGATTCTGATGACCTTGATAGAACTGCTAGAAGTCTCAGAAGAAGGTCTCTTTCTGGGTTCTTTTTTCAATGTGAGGTTGTATGGTTGAGCTGATGCACAATTTTTCCCTGCATTTCCTTTCTGAGATACAATGTTCTGACCAAGTAAAATGCTGTTCAATGACCGTCTGTACTGTAGAGCACTTGGGTTTGTATTTGCACCATTATAAGTTGAACGTTGCTGATTGAATGTGTTCTCAACTACATCAGAATTAATGAGGCCTGGTGTAATATAGATTTTATTGGACGATGTTAAAAGCATTTCACAAAGTTCAATAAATCCGATGATACATGACTGTATATCCTCATGTGCTTGATGTGATAATATCATGGTTGTCGTATTTTTTCTGATCGTAGAGACTTTGGCCCATTTCTCCCAATCATCAAACCAATTAGCAATTACTAAAAGTTCTGACAATCTGTGGTCATCTTTGCTTTTAACTGGTCGCATGTCTCTAAATATTTCAATGAATTTTGATGTTTTTTTCAATAACTCCATAACACCATTAAGAATGGATCCCTTTTCTCCAAGGTATTGCTGATACTGCACAAAAAGGTTTAACATTTCTGAATCCAACACTTGTTCTGCAAGGTGATTCCTCATTTTCGATTGATTTGATGGAAAGAGATGCTCGTTAGTTAGTTTTCTATGTAATTGTAGTGCATTTGTCTTATCCCAATGGTAACAATCAATAAACATCTGCCACTGTACTGAATTTCCACTTGTTAGAATTAAATTTCTTGTTGATTTGGCTGAAATTCCACTTTTGATGATGTTATTTCTTATTTTTTTTATCACATGTGAAAAGTCCATCATGAATACCATACTTGAAAAATTACATGGGTTGGAACATTTGAAAGTTACTGGGTGCTGCCCAAGATTAATTTTGATGAATGACCGATTACTTTGTGCCCCATCTAAACATGTATACAGTACTTTGAATCCAAACATATGTAACTTATCCACAGTTTCCCAAAACAGTGAATATAACTCAGGTGCTTGTACACCATCAGATATGAAATGCGCTATGGGGAATCTGAAACCAGTGACCCCTAGAAAAACCAGCTGCAGTGCATGTGTTCCAATTGTTTGCTCATTTTTTCCTTTCCTCAACATATAAGATAAATTCCCTTCCTCACCAACATCTGTCAAACCTACCAACTCAACCACATCTCCACATTTTGTTATTTCAATGTCAGATTGAATGGCCATCTCATCAATAATCAGTCCACCCATATATCCTTCTTGGCATAACTGTTTCCCTTCAGCTTCATCATACATCCATTTGAACATATTCTCATCAAAACCTACTCCCTGCTTTAATTTGGTCTTATATTGAATTAATAAACTTTTTGATGGCAGCAAGAGGTAGCCACTTTCCCTAACACTTTCATAGGATTTTGGACTTTTACAGTACCACTGCAAACAAAATATTATGATATCTTTATTCCACCTTCTTCCCTTTGGATGTTTTGACACATTTTCTGCCTGACTAAGGAGCATTTGCACCATTTCTTCCTTAGCCCCTGGAACTAGTGCTTGGATGGCTTCTTTGGTAATTTTTGTATTGTCATTATTATTGCTCACTTTTATTGTCTGGTTGGTATGTTCAGGTTCGTTTTCTTTGTTTGATCTGTTTTGTTTGCAAGTGGATTTATAATGAAATGTCATATTCAGACACTTAATACATGTTCCAGAAAGTTTATTCAGAGGAACCACTCTGTTACAGACTACTGAGTGAATCCGTCTTGTTTCCCCATCTGTATTGCGCCATCGGTTGAGAACATGGTATCGACTTACAATAACTGTCTTGGTCACTTTTATTCCTTCACAAAGCAATGTCATATCGCAAGCCCTTATGACATATCCGATGCTTTGCTCTGTTGGTGAATACTGATTACCTATATAATATAAAAGAAACAATAATTTCCAATTATGGTGGATTGCTGGCATATAATCACACTTAAATTACATATTAGTATATCAGATAAGGCAAATACTATAACAAGGGCTAACTAATTATTATAAAGACAATCACTTTCAAATATGGAATGCTAAACATTATAACTAGTAAATCCAAATTATATCAATAACAGCTATAACATACCCTACAACCTGTCCATAGCTGCCCTCGGTAGAGCAAACACCTCTTTATAACAACACCTTCAAAACATTTCTAAGCCTATATTTACTATAAATTTAATTTCTTTCAAACAACAACCTCTACATTATGGCAAATATTTCCAGTTACCATAGTGTGTTGCTATATAGAGGTTACACTGTAATTTTAAATTATACTGAAAATTATTAAGAGGAAACAAAATTACTGGCTAAATTTTGATGTATTATATCATAATAATAAATGTCAAAATATCATACCTATATGTAGATAATCTAGGTCTATCTCCGTTCCACTGATATTAAGGGACCATGTACCATTGAAGAACAACGTAACTCTTTTAATAACTTCATTGCCATCACATAAATGACTGGTTCCAATTGAGAAGGTCACACTGTTTTTACTTGATTCAACATTTTGGACTCTTCCTGGTAGATATTTTTTAATTTCTTCTGCATTGTAACTCCCCTGTTTTAATTCTGTAATAGTACAAACACAAATGTCATAGTAATAAAAATAATATACATAATATAGTTATTCTATAAATTTTAAAGTTTGTAGATGATATCATAAGCCTTGTGTACAAACAAGCATTGTTGATTTATTAAAAAACATGAAGGGCCATGGACGGTTTGTTTCAAATGAAGTTTGTATGTTTATAGGGAGCATTTAACTGTCAGTTTTATATAACTTATACATGTACAAAATATCACATGTACCACCAACTGCCTCAGTAGCATGTACTTTAAATGTGTGATCCATTTGTTACACTATACCAAAGATGAAATGAGTATCAGGTACCAGTAATTCACTCTCTATACACTAAACATAACAATGAAAGACATGTAAAGACATTAAGGAATGATGTGTCGACAGGGATGAATATAAGTTTTCACTACCAAAACTGAAATAAATTATTATAAAATAAACAAGTACAAATGATGATTGCTTACCTATCACAGTCAATGCTCTTAAACAAATTCCTTTGTAATTAGTCACTGTGACATTGGTTGATATTCTTTCTTTCACAGCCTTTGGGTATACTCTAACAATATAGTCAACAAACAAGCGTTTACTGTATAATGTTTTAACTCCACTTTCCTTCATTTCGAAATCAAATGCGTTGAACAGTGTGTTCACCTCTACACTTCCATCATCATCTTCATACACCCTTGACAAAAGCCTGAAACAAAGATAAAGTAACATTAAATAAAAACAATTTTACAAGCATTCTATTTCCATTACACATACCTGAACTAGCGTGCATTATCTGCATACAGATGTGTGTTTAATTAATAGCATCTTAATTGAGTAAAGGGTTAATATTGCATTATCACATCCTTTTTCAGCTCCAGAGAACATCCAAAGGTGAGGGTCACTGTGTCAGACATGTTGGACATATGTGATGTTGAAATGGAGAACACTGCAGATAGTGAAGTTTTTGATGAAGAATTCGACAATGACATAATGAATATTGATCAGCTTCAAACTGAAAATGACGCAATTCAACTGCCAGAAGACCTAAACATTGATACAATACTACAAAACCTTCGTTGTGAACATGTGATAACTCCACAGCAATACAATAACAACACAATTTTGGAGAATATCAACAAGAGTAAATTGAAATCATTTGTGAAAAATGAATTTGTTAAAATGAAAAATATTATACAACCTCAACAGAAAATGGCAGTGGAAACACATAAAGTAGCAGCAAATGTGCAATGCCAATTTTACAGGGAAGTGCATATGTACCAGACAGGTGTTGAATTTCGAATGAACTGTCTGTCTTTGTTCAATGACTGTCCGTTCAATGAACAACATTTGCATATATGTTTCAACATTTCAAATTCAGTGAGAAAATACCTAATAGAAAAACAAGTTCATTTATTAACTCTGTCCAAAAGAAACATTTCCAACCGGACTGTCACCAATGCCTCAATGTCCAGGAGTAGATATGTTGGGGGATATTGCATAGCTAAGGTCAATTACAAATTATCACAGAAAAAAAAGTCCACTATGTACAAAACGGATTATAAAAGTGTTAATTCATATGAGGAGGCAGTTGTGTGCACAGATATTTTGTCAGAATTAAAAGTCAATGAACAGTATCTGTTAACTACTACAAGTCTTCCTGATACGCTCCTGGATACCGACCGCAGACAAACCTCAGTGAATAGATCATTAACCAATATATCAGACTCACTATTTCACTTTTTTAAAGAACTCACTGAAATATGTTTAACTTTGTTAACAGATGAAAATTTAAATAAGCAGGGTGAAAAAATATGTGAATATGTTCATCAGGAAATTGTCAACAATAAGGAAATGAAACAAAAGTTTATGGATGTAGTGAAAAAAAACAACAGTGTTTACAGTGAATCATGTCTGCAAAATCATTGTGAAGTAATATATAGGAAAATAATCAAACTGCATTCAATGGTAATGATGAATCAATTTCGGAAGGATCTGTTGGAAAGTTTTAATGTTGAGAAAAAAATGTCGCATAGAAAGCAAATTTTGGTTTCCAAAACAGGGGACAAAAGAAAAGTGGCACCAAAATCAAAAACTAAGTCAAAAATAAAATGTGTAAAACCAAATGAACAAGAACTGGATCAAACTTCAAAAGTGTCAGGTACTTCTACTGTTGTTGAACAGGATGAAGATGATGAAGCAGTGGATTGTTTAGTTTGTTTGAAACCTCAGCTGTTTATAAAAGGAAAATTGGAAACAGACTGGATACAGTGTGACAATTGTGATGGCTGGATTCATCGGTCATGTGCCGGATTAAAACATCACATGAGGTGGCGAAGAGTATCTGCTTCTGCATACTATTGTAAACAATGTCAGTAGGATAGATGTTGAACTGTCAATTAAAATAAATTATTTAAGTTTCTTCTGAATGAAATATCCCATTGTCAGATTGTTGTCGCATGTTGACACGTTCCGTTTATTACCATAAAAACATAATACAGTGTAATATTTATATTGTATAAGTTTCATAATCATTTAAACTTACCATGAGACAATAGACATCTTGTGACAGTGTGCTGTTCGTTAGAAAAGAACAATTTATTTCTTCAACAATTTCGCTAAAATGTGAATTGCCCACAAAAATTCCGCGAAAACCCAACGGTACTGTCAGAATGAATCCG
This sequence comes from Spisula solida, assembly GCA_947247005.1. Taxonomy (NCBI): domain Eukaryota; kingdom Metazoa; phylum Mollusca; class Bivalvia; order Venerida; family Mactridae; genus Spisula; species Spisula solida. The sequence continues at coordinate 23,105,697 of OX365951.1, forward strand.
AAGCCGACGAAATGATCCGAGAATTCCGAATGAAACGGAAGCAAGCGCGCAGTGTGATACAGATCAAATGGAAAGAATTGAAAATACGACCGACAAATTAACTGTTATCAGCTTCATAAGACCACGAATCACCAGTATTACTTATCGTAAGTGTTAATGTTAAACTCAGCGATATGCATTGTGTTAGTTATTGTTGCCACCTGCGTCATATGCGCAGTTTAGTTGTGCGAATCGAACGCCGACCTCACATCAGATGTAAGCAAACCAACGAAAAAAAATGTAAGTCGAGAGTTTAGCACTCTGTGATTGGCGAATTGGTGTAGGCCTGGTAGTTGTTTGTGTTTATTTATATAGAGGCATCCTTCCAGCTTGAAAATAGCTTGTATTTGTCAAGCTGGGCCTATATTTGTAGAAGTTTGTAGTGTTTCTATGAAGTTGAGTGGTGGCTGAGGGTGCCATTCTTGTTCACCTTTTCTCTTAAGTTATAGACACCAACTGGTGTTTTTTTAGATGTTTAGTGAAATGTTATTGTATGTTGTTTGAACAATTTTTAGACATGTTTCAGCTCTCTGGATGGGTCGTAGAGTGGGTCACTAGGGGGGGGGGGGTCCCAGCCAACATGCCGAATACCTGTGCTTATGACCTTATAAGACTCATGCATATTTGCAATTTGCATTTCTATGTGTTTCTTGTGAGCCTAGTTTCATGGAAGAGGTGGTTATCTTGACCAAACCGAAGTTTAAAAAGCTTGTCTTTTCCATTAGTGAAGAGTAGTTTTCAGACAGTTCTTTTCTTCTTGTTTTCTCAAAATATTGACTTTGTACTTACGGCCTTCTAAGCCAGCGATTTAACAGTTTCCAATTTATTTTTGCATTTTTATATTTGTATGCTTGTTTCTATTTAGTACTAGCGCACTTGATAAGATACAATTTTCGGCCAAATCGTAACGAGTTTTTATAACCTGGCCGTGCTTTGACCAGCGAACTCTGTTTTCATGGGACATATGATTTCTGTATTTGTTTAAAGCTGATAAACAAGCGAGCACGTTTTATATGGCAGTCATCATTTTACCAAAATTTACTTTCACGTTTTCTGTTTATCATTTGAATAATTTGTCCGTAGCTTGACTCTCCAACTGAGAAAAAGACATTAAACTATAGTTAATTTCTTTGCTGGAAGAGAAATGTTTAACAAATTATTGTTCATGCTTTTAATCATTGTTACAATCACACCTAACTGTCAGCGGTTTGTGTTTTCAATAAAGATTACCTGCCTTGGGTGGATTATTTTGCTTAACCTGAATAGTATTGGATAAATCAATGCAAATTTATATACAATACTTTGTATATATACCACACCAAACAGTGGTATATGAGATTTATCAAACACTTTTTCTCCACGTTTATTGGCTAGCTACAGTTAGCCATGGTCTAATTAGTACAAAACTGACCATATCTGTTTTCCGTTTAGTGATTTGTATAACCAATTTGCAACAGTTGGCCAAACCGAGTCATGTTTTTAAACATCACATTATCTTTTCTTGAATAAACTATATGTATATATATATATATATATACTTATCCTTGGGGCACTACTAGTATATACCATAAAATAAAATAAACAAGAGCTGTCCACGAACAGCGAGCTCCACTATTCGCAGCGCCATGCTAGGATAGTACAATTATTATATATTCAAAACAAAATGCTTCATAACAGCAGCATTACCCTCTGCTGTGTAGAGGTTGGGGCTTGTAAGTCGAAAAAGGGGGATAATTTGGACAAAATGCAGGACCGTTAACTACTCATGTGTAGGTCCCCTTGGTCATGAAGGTAAACAAATAAGCATTTCTTAGTCCAGAAGGGGGCATAATTTCAGCAAAATGCTAAATAGTTAGCTTCTCCTGTGTAGGGGTTGGGGTCATGATGGTGAACAAGTATGCAAAGTATCAAAGCAATACATCAATTCACTTTGAAGATATAAGGGGTTAAAACACATGTACCTAAACTTTAACATTTGCATTTCCAAGTCCAAAAGGGGGCATAATTTCAACAAAATGCTTGACAGAGTTACCAACCGCTGTGTAGGGGTTGGGGAACAAGTATGCATAGCAATATTTGAATGCACTTTGAAAATATTAGCGGTTAAAAAACTGTACCTCAACTTTAACATTTGCACTATTTGCACTAAGTAGAAAAAGGGGGCATAATTTCAACAAAATGCCTGATAGAGTTACCTACTCCTGCATATGGGTTGGGGTCATGATGGCAAACAAGTATGCAAAGTATGAAAGCAACATCTCAAAGGACTTAGAGAATATAAGAGGTTAAGGTTCACTGTAAGGGGCGAAAATGTGTATTTTTCTTCAGTGAATTAAATACAGTTTTTGAAGAATAACACATACGTCTCATATATCATTCTGTGGCTTAAAGTTCAAATCATCTATATCAACGGGTGTTTTTTCTATATTCACTCGTTATAAAGATATATTTATAAAAAGATAATTGCATAATAGGTATACACTTTTTAAAATGTCAGTCTCATTTATTTGGTAACAAAATGTTAGAAAAATTATAAATTTTAGTTGTCAAATATTTGATCAAGGTCATGCCTGCCCATTTTTTTTTAAATAAAAACAGTCAAAATGCACTTATTTTGAACAATCAAATACATCAACGTGAATTAAAATAAAACACATGTGTGTGTGTGAAGGACTACTTTTAATAAAACCTAAATAATTTAGGGCATTGTGGGCCTGACGGACCAGATAGTTGTTGGTTTGTCCAAATCCGATTTTATCGGGTCTATAAGACTTAAAACTCGATTATTTGGACAAGTTTTAAGTTGCCAAGAAAGAACTTAAACAGGTTTATGGAAAATTTAATAAAGCTTTAGCATTTCTGTCAATAATACACATATTTTAATAAGATTCCCTTCCACTGTATTTTATTTGTTTATATACCAAAGAAATGGCTCATTTATCGTTAGTCGTACCGGTCCCTGATAATTTTTGTTCCGTCCGTTAGCCCGTTTCTTTCGGCATGGGGAAAACTGCCCTATTTGGTCAGTTTGTGGGTTAAAATGGTTACATATTACTGAAACAACTGCTTGCAAGACGATAGTATAGCATGGCAGTAACCTCACACCATACGTTAACTTACCGAGCACGTTGAAACATTTGCACGGACTGTCCATGTCATTTGAAATAAGTTTGACAGCTGTGTAATGACCGATTTTACATGAACTATACCGAGATCGAGGAACAATCCAGACAATCGAATTACAAAAAAGTGTTTGCAATGATTATACCAACGTAATTAACATAAGGATTATTTAAAAAACGTATGTAACTTTTGTAATTTAGTTAAAATAAAGCTTGACAGGTAGCCGCGTTACACAACTCAGATTATCAATTCGCTAACATGTACAGCATGTGTTGGGATAGGAAAATGCTGATACTGGTGTTTCATTGGGACTTAAATTAAACCGTAAGTATTGTATTGTATTCGATGCCATCCTTCGTAATGAACGACGCATTATGAACACCGTATCATAATGGTTTCGTCGATAAACTGCCGCACTATTATTATTCATCTTTTGGCGCATGAATATAAATTTGCTACACAGCGCAAAATGCGTAAACAAACGAAATGACAACTGTAATGAATACTTGGATTTCTATGTTATTATCGTATGATCGTTTGTAAAGTTGATATATTATGAACGCAATAAAGTTCATTATTCGATCTGGCAATCGATTATGGTGATTACTATGTTTGAAAAAAATGTCGCTGTACGTTCACTGCGGTGACAGGAGGCAGCAAACATGGCGACCTCCTTGTCGAAATTACACATAGACACGAAGGTGTTTTTCTCGTAAACAAAACACAAGCATCTAATTTCAAGCCTGACATGCCCTTGCGACGATTGATTATAAAGTATATCCAATGAGTTCGTATTGTAAAATACAATAATGATAACGTTTGTAATTTTGAAAAAGAAATGTTGTATTTTTCATTCGAAAATCGCCTTTATTTTAGTGTTAGCATATATATATATATACAGCTTTATTTCCTCCAAATTGTTGAAGAGTTACATACATGAGAATAGATTACATATAATGATACAAATACACAGGTTCAGATTTCTATCGATAGAACAAATATATAGTTTCACATAATCACACAGACAGTTACAACTTTCACTCATTCACTCACACACCACAACATGTTACAAGCAATGACATATTTAATTACAAATTATTTTCAGCAGTTTAGCATTTAAACACATGAAATCGGGGTATAGTTCTTTGTTTACCATGTTCACAATAATATCATCAGTGTATCCTAACAAATACTTTAAGAAATTCATGTTTTGAGACTGTTGTAAGTAACTGCAAAATAGTCCACCAAGCAATGTTTTTATACCTTCGAAATACCCGTACATTGCGTGTTGGACTAAATTGCGGTTACCGACACAGTCAAACAGTTTATAGTTTACAGTAAATTCAACATCGAGGTTACAGGTATTGCAAGATATTTTTGATGGACATCTATATTTGCACATCAGTTGGGATAAAAATGTCATTAATGTAAGGGAATTCGGTTTTTCAAGGGCCACACGCCATATGTTCGAAATTGTCAATTCAGTATGTACTTCTCGAAATAATGCAAAGTCATTTGAAGCGTTCATTCGTTTTAGCCATTCTGGTCGTTCATATAATAGCACAGTCCGTTTGCATAGTTCATTCCATGTCTTCTTATAAGGAAATGAATTATAAGTAATGAACTGTTGTAGGTAGTTACAGAGGTTGTACTTGTGAATGATTTGAATCACATCATTTATATATCCTTTGTTATTGTGTGTAGATTTGTTCATGTATTGGTAAAGTCTGTGAACAAAGAGTTTGAAACACACATCACGAGGGGCCATACGACACAATGTGCCGAAAAACAACAGTTTCTGAGTATCTATATACGCCTGTATACTAGTGAAACCAAGCATACCGATAGCTATGTCAGATCTAGTTTGGAATGGGATATTTTGTAACCTTTTTATACAAAAGTGGTGTGTGGCTTCAAGGTGACGCATGTCAGAGGCAGTTATAGAATTCCATAGCTCGCATCCATAAAGCGCACGAGGCAAGACGATACAAGTATACAGTTTAGCCGCTGTTATTGATTCAATCCGTTATTATGGATACCACAATGCGAGAGGCTAAACAAAGTCCCACGTGCAGACTGTCGTATGGCATCAACACTAGCTGGAGATTTACGATTGTCACATTGTGTAATACCTAAGTGTTTATATTCTCTGACATTTTCGAGTTGTATATCACCGTAGCACAATTGTATATCGCGTGCACGGGGTCGACTGCCCGGTGTCAATATCATAGTGGCGCACTTACTAGCATTATAACGGTAACGCCACTTGTTAGCGTAGTTTCTACAAGTACACAGAAGCTCGTTTAAACCGTCTTTTGTCAGTGACAACAGAACTACGTCGTCAGCTTGCGTAGGTGCGCTAAGGTTTACATCATTTATGCGTAGACCGTGTGGTGACGAGCAGAGGTCTTTAAGGAGTCCGTCAATATAGACCGTGTAAAGGAACGGAGAACATATACTACCTTGTCGTGTGCCTTGTGCGATGTTAAATTGTTTTGAAAGAAAGCCACAACAAACAACACGACTAGATGCTCCTGTAAACATATCTTTGAAAAGCCTGAGTAAAGTTCCCGTAATACCAAGCTCGTACAGTGTATGTAACAGACCGTCAATCCACGTCATATCGAACGCTTTCGAAGCGTCGAGAAAGCAGGTGTATAGAGCATTGCGCGTTCCAAACAATAATTAACGGATTCTTGGGAAATGAAAGAAGTCATCTTACATGATTTACCCCTCTGAAACCCATGTTGTAAGGGATGCAAAGACTTTAACAGACCACTACGAGTCAGTAGCACCTTCTCAAATAATTTTGAGATAACTGGTAACAACGAGATGGCTCTGTAGTTGTTAGGCTCGGATTTTGGTTTGCCTTGTCCCTTGTGTAGTGTCACAGTTATACTTCGTTTAAAACGCTCTGGGACATGTTCGCGAACTAAAATTAATGAGAAAAGTTTGGACAAGCACCTTAAAAGGGATTGACCCCCAAACTTAATATGTTCGTAAGTCATCTGGTCGTATGACGCGCTTTTCCCATTAGGCAGAGCCCTCACAATTAGAGACAGTTCGTTAACACATATTGGTTCAACAAGACTCTCGCTAACTAGATTGTTGTTGCCATCGAGAAAATGTTTTAAGTTGGACTCAACTTTCGTTTTGAAATCGTTATCTTGCCTTGAAAGTTTATCTCTGAGTAAGATTGCTTATGTTTTTTCTTACGAGAGTTCACAACCTTCCAAAACCCCGTCTGATCCATTTCAGCTAAATTATCGATGCGTTCTAATTCGCGCCTTTCAAAGTCACGTGATGCTTTTTCTTAACGACCGATGAAACACACGTTTTTCATCTTTGTAGTCAATGAAAAACTTACCGCATCTTGGAAGACCAGCGTTATCCCAGTTATGTCTGGCTTTTGTCATTTTAGCGTGAAATTCCTTTAACGCAGGTGACCAGTAAGGTTTAAGTTTATAGTTATAATTGCGACGGGGAAGGCACTTGTTGGCAGCGGTAGAGGTACATGAAATGATTTCATTATACGAATTGTCGATATCATTAAAGTCTATGTCGGCACTTTCGAGGTAATGTGTCAACTGCGTCTCGTACATACAATTGTGGGCTTGTGATGACCATTTGTAACGAGTTTTCGCGAATATCTCTGCATTTATATTAGTTGTAATCAGATCATCGGAGTTAATTGACATGTAAAGAGGTAGGTGTCTGGATACATTAAGTGGCGAGTCACATCCTATACTGCAGGACGTTATATTGGGTTTAAAAGTGTTACGCCGACGCCGACGCTCGGGTGACTGCAATAGCTCCCCTTATTCTACGAATAGTGGAGCTAAAAATTAGACGACGAAATAGTCGAGCAAACACTAATTATGAAAAACTTTGATACCAAGGAATACAGCTGGAAATTGAATTTCTAACTACGACCATCCAACTTACTGCTAACTTCGCGGAGCTACACTTACGAGATAAAGAAAGGCCTCAATTCTAATTCAAGGTACACTATAATGTTAACCGAAATCAAAGCATAGAAAAGAGCTATTACTTTTGCACAACTGATCGATAAACATATTGGACAGCATGTCGTGGTGACATTATTCTTTAAATTTTGAATTTCGATAGTCGCGTCAGAGCAATTTGACTGAAATAATCAGTAGCGCGTGTTGCCACCTCTACTTGCAACAACAACTGCAAGGCGTCGCGCCATGAAACCACTCAAGTCTCGTTACAAATACCGTGGGATCCTGGCCCACTCCAAATGGAGCCCTACCGCCAGTTCTTGGACGTTTGCAGGCTGTGGTTGACGTAATCGGCTTCCAAGGTAATCCCAAACGCGTTCAATGGGATTGCAGTCAGGTGAAAACGCAGGCCAAGGCAAAACGTTTATGTTGCTATTCTGTAAAAACTTCGTCGTCGTGATACGTGCAACATGTGGTCGCGCGTTGTCAAGCTGGAAGACTTGACCTTGACGATGGCGGAACATAGGGACAAGCACAGGACGGAATATCTGGTCAATGTAACGCCTGATATTGAGGTTACTTTGGCATATGACGAGCTGGTACTTAAATATATAGTTGATGGCTGCCTAGACCATAACACAGCCCCTGCCGTAAACATTAAACGTTCCTGTGACTCTAACACGTTGAATGAGACGCGTTAGAGAGGTTGCGAAAGACAACGTGTAATGTGTACGTCTACGTTGATACTTATCTGGGTTATTACGTCATCCATGTATGTGTAGTTGCTACAAGTACGAGGGTCATTCAATAAATTCGTAGACTGTGTTAATCATTTTAATATCCAATGACACAGAGAAAAACAATTTTATCACGTTAAACTACTGCCTTTCGGACACAAATGCAGAAAGATTTTCTTCAAACAACGCATTTTACAAGAAATTATGGCTTCAATACAAATATCACCTTACCACGACCACCGCATACACCGCTATTAATATTTTGACGTCAGCGACGTTTATGACATTTTGCTGTTTCACACATGGTACGCCCGGAATAAAAATATGTTATCAATATGGAAATAAACATAAACATTCTAATTGTACATAATTTAATATAATTTTATCTACCCCAATAGCTTTTATAGTCTTAAGTTAAAGGGACTGCCTCACATTTTGGCGTATTGCAAAAATAAAATAAAATTGTCAAATATTCGCGTAATTTTGGTATAGTTGGCTGTATATCCCATAAACAACCACACTGACATCCAAAATAACTTAAGAAACTTCGGCATTTTGTAGTTATTTAGTATTTTTACATCAAAAATTCTATAGGGTATTAATACCCTATAGAATTAACACTACTGTTACTTAAATTGCCTGAAATTTGTTGGCATTTGATGAAAACAAACCGAAGGACAAACCAAATACCTCACTGATGTTTATGCTGTAGATTGTTGATGTTACAGTTCGATCATGTGTGAATTACACAATTCACAAAACATGTTGGAAGGAAACTTAGCGCTTTTTTGAAGAAAAAAATACTCAGGGGGCGATATCAAAAATGGTTAAAATTGCTTATTTGAACCAAATCTGTCATAAAGCAACCGTCAGTGGCTTTCTATAACATCAAAACTTGGTTAGGTTGGAAAATCACGATATACACAAATTTTAGCCCAATCTGTTAGGCAGCACCTTTAAGGATTAAGGCTAGACATAATCGTTGTATGTTAACACGAAAACACCTCGCACGTTTCGACGTACGTTGTGTGAAACGTCACTACATTTGCCCACCTGTCAATTCCTGTATCGTTTTCAATACCATGATACTCTTCGGAAGTTTTATTTTTCCCCTTAAAATGTTCTCTCCTCGCTCTCTCTCTAGAAACTCTTGCCTGTCTGTTGTTTTTTAATAGTTTAATTTAATAGTCGCATGAATTTCCATTCGTAAAGCCATAGACATTTTGACGTTAATGAAAACGTGACTCGCCTTGATAAAAGTTTTTATTTAATGCTTACTGGTGAGATATGGAGTTCTATCAGTGAAATAAAACCTATATCAGTCACTGGTTATCACCTACAATGTGACTGATATAAGCTCCGCCCCCTCACAGGGACTACTTTAATTTACCAAAATCTCAACACTAAAATGTCTGTAACTTTTTTATTACTGAACGGAAACATGTCATGTGGGTGTTTTTATTCTTAGTTAGACCATTTCCTACAAGTTGGTGTATGATTTAATGCAAACTTCTCAAAAAAGTCGTTTTCACCTATTCACCATAATCCAAGATGGCGGATTTTGTAGTGAAAAATATGAATGGAATAACATATCCATACGTAGCCTAACCACAGTGGTAATTTGGCATAAATAGTACCAGTTTTGACACCATATAAGCATTAAATAAATAAATAGAATATTTGTTTGTTTTGATTGAATATGTTTAATATCTCATCTTGTAGTGATAAAATTTTAATATTTTCACTCGCGCTACGCGCTCTTGAAAATATTGAATTTTATCACTACACGATGAGATATAAACCATATTCAATCAAAACAAACAAATATCCTCTATTTAATCTACACCCCAACGTCCAAATAACTTCATAACTTCATGAAATGTCATGATAATGGTTTGCAATAATCTGGCAGAAATATGGGAATGTAAATTAACTTTATCGGAATTTATAACAAGTTGAACTAATGAAAAAGGTATGCTACGTCGGTCGGGGATGGTAGCGCGTTACTATGGTAATACAATGGGTGATGCCATGCTACTTGTTTGCATTATAGAAGATAAGTTTGTATTGACTGTAAGTTATGCGTTAATGTTTGTAATTATATAAGAAATTATTATTTAAACGCAATTCTAATCAAATGAGAACGAAAGTCTACGTATATTTTGAATGACCTTCGGAACGGACGTGTGACAGACGAACGTATAATGATTTCTATTTCACACAGGTTATAAACCACTAAATGCATACGCGGACCAAAATCGAATACACTCAAATAGTCCCTACAGAAACTTCTGTTTGTCTGGAAATAGTGATATGCCTCGGCAAAATGCAACTAGATAGTATAAACTTATTGAGTTTAAAGATACTGTATACATGTAGTTGAATGATTGAATTAGTCTGGTTCCCGATCTTTACAATCTACGCAGTAAAGGTCTGGTGTCATCTAAATAAAATGGCGGCCCCATGGTAAGATTCAAAATGGCGGAAGTACAGTGTTGTATAATCATTATACAAATGTAGTAAAAATATTATTTTTACAAATACATAATGGTGTGTTGGTGTCGTTTCAACAAAACTTTATATTTTGATGAAATAAAATGTGATCTTCGTGGGACATAGTTATTATTGGCACGACACCACTGATATGCACTAAAATACGTTGATAGAAATAATGAAAAAACCTTTATAGCAATGCACATACTACATATAAATGACAAATAATATTGTGTGCCCGTTTAGCTCAATCGTTTGAGCGTCTGCCTTGTAAACACTATACAGTTGGTTCGAGCCCTGTATGGTCTGTGTTTTACCTATATAGAATCTATAGCATTTTAATTTTTTATGGCCTTCAGTTGTTTTGCTATATTCCCGTTTTCAAAAACATTTTATTGCAGTGTCATATTTCTTAAAACACAAGTATAAATTCATGGGAAATAATTTTGGGAAAAAAGAAAGCGGCCGATGCGGGATTCGAGCCTGTACCATCGTGGCTACTAGCCAAACGCTCTACCGATTGAGCTAAGCAGGCAATTGATAAATCAATATTTATATGCACTATATATATGCTGCTACAAAATATTTACATAATTTAATTAACGTTATTTAGTACATATTGTGGTGTCGTTTTGATGAAACCGGTGTAGTTGGAAAGGTTGTACATTTTTCAAGTGATATACGAAGTCTTATCGAAACGACACCAAAAGAACATACGTTTTGGGGAGATTATTTAAAAATACCTATATAAACTAATGTACACCCGCCATCTTGTTTTACCAGTAGTAGAATCCATTTTAATTGGATGATGCCGGACCTAATCTAATGAAATGTAAGATTTGAGAACGGGAACCAGACTATGAGTGAATGTGTTTCACCTTGTTGGCATATTAGACAAGGCGAAAGTAGAGTAGGGTAAAACCCACTTTGGATCGGTCCGTGCGTCTGTAAAAAATTGTCTACCGTATTTGAAGAACAAAATCTTTCTTTTACATACCTACTCCTTTGTTTGTAATAGGTCCATATCCTTTTAGATAGTATAATCTTATTGAGTTTAAAGATACTGTATACATGTAGTTGAATGATTGAATTAGTATGGTCCTACAATTACCAAAATAAATGTGAAATTGACCTTGTCTGTTCTTTAGTGCAAACAATTTTCATCCGATCATCTTCAAACTTTGTGACAATGCTTATGGGCATAATATCTAGGCCAAGTTTGATTATCGGCCTAGGCCTTATTTGGTTATGGTCCTACAATTACCAAAATAAATGTGAAATTGACCTTGTCTGTTCTTTAGTGCAAACAGTTTTCATCCAATCATCTTCAAACTTTGTGACAATGCTTATGGGCATAATATCTAGGCCAAGTTTGATTATCGGCATAGGCCTTATTTGGTTATGGTCCTACAATTACCAAAATAAATGTAAAATTGACCTTGTCTGTTCTCTAGTGCAAAGAGATTTCGTCTGAGTATCTTCAAACTTTGTGACAATGCTTATGGGCATAATATCTAGGCTAAGTTTGATTATCGGCCTTAGCCTTATTTGGTTATGGTCCTATAATTACCAAAATAAATGTGAAATTGACCTTGTCTGTTCTTTAGTGCAATTAGTTTTCATCCGATGTTCATGGGTATAATATATAAGACAAGTTTAATTGTAGGCCAAATCAGCCTAGGCCTTCTTGGGTCATTGTCCTTTAATTAAAAAAAAATGTTGGATTGTTTTGTTTTTTTCATTCACCATGCCCTGAGACTCACCATGCCCCAAGACGGGCGTATTTTGTGACATTTTGGCACTCTTGTTTAGCATGAAGTGACCCCGGATCGAACCCGGGGCTCCCGCACTCACAGCGGATGCTCTAACAGTAGGCTATCGAGGCGGCACTTTGACTCATGAATGATTGCAAATAATGCACATCATCGGTATGTGTTGCAAGTTAGCACGTTGTTTTCTTCATTTAAATATTTCAGTCATCTTCATATCAACTCTGGGTGGAATTAAAAATAATGATATGGCAAAGAATGAAAGCAATATAAGTTCATAGCTAGGTATGCTCCATATATAAATAGCATGTATTTAATTAACATCGCGGTAAGATCACTCAATTTTAGTTCCTGATACTTTATACACTTATTACTGTTTAACTACTGTACCTTTATTTGTCCAAATAATATACTTTTAGATAACAAAGTATCAATAAATGTATAGTATTTATGGTAATATATTTATCAACCCACACGATCATATGAATTTGTTGTCTAATTTAATTTGAAAATACAATACTGTATTCCTAGATACTTTCGCGGGTACAATATTTCGCGTTTTTCATACCGTCGGCATATTCGCGGCTACAAATTTTCACGGAATCATAACGCCCGCGAATTCCGCGAAACTAAAGTCGCTACGGCATAAAGGTATGTTTGACACATCTTGCAATTTCAATAGGACTGTTTGTCATCAGAAGAATCAGTTTATTTAGACGTATACATAAACGTACATAGTCATATAAAACAAATTTTAACAATTATTCATGGTACGTACACTCTTACACAGTCACACTCCCTTTCACACGCACACACACGCACTCACATACCCACACACGCACAATGCCCACACACACACGCAGATCCACGCACACACACCTGCTCACACAAACACACGGTCACTCCACACACACACTCACTTGGAACAAAGCAAAGGATCATAATTATATACGTTTATATTTTTTAACAAATTTGGAGAATGTTGTTTATAACCAATGATTAAAGGAAATGAAGAAGGTATGTTGTTACAATTAAGGTGATCAAAATCTAATATAATAAGTATAAATCTTATATTGCATGAGGTGACTGGATATTTATTGTTGGATTATTGCTATTCTACGTTTCGACGCGTTATTTATAAAATGGCTAAGATTTAACATAAGTTTTTTGTTATACGTGTTCAGAAGTTCGATAAATTTGAACATACTAGGACGTTCTCGGTAATATCGTTTGATATATTTCACGCGGGTTTCATTATACGCATTACATTTAAGAACGAAGTGATACTCGTCCTCTATATCACCAGAATTACATATAAGACAGAGTCGCTCGTGACGTTCTACTCGATTCCTGCCGTATCTCCCAGACTCTATGCGTAGATCGTGAGACGAAATCCTAAGACGGGTAACAGCAGATCTATTGTATTTGGTTTGTATCATAGATATGTATTCCTCGACTCCAAAGTATGGTTTAATATGTTTATATAACATATTGAGTACTCTATTGTTCTCAATATCAGATAACCATGTTTGTTTAAAACAGTCCATAACCCTTTCTTTAAATATCGGAATAAACAGTTTTTCTGTAATGTTGTTTTGGTTCTCCCAAAATTCGGAAAGTCCAAAATTATTTAAAATTGTTCTTACTTTAAATGCCCAACCTTTTCTACCGGTTAAGCTTTTATTTATTGAATTTTGATATACATTTCTAAGAATTATATTATCTGTGAATATTAACTTTACCCAATATTTCATGATAGTTACATATCTATTGACATACAGTGGAACTCTACCGAGTTCTCCATAAATTGCTGCATTACTAGAGCTAGCTTTGACTCCAAGTATTTGTTTGCAGAATTTCAGATGTACCCTTTCTATATCTTTAGATTTGCTAAAACCCCAAATAGGACATGCATAGTTTAAAATTGAGCCAACAAAGGCATCAAACAATTGGAGTGATATAAGCGGGTTTATTTCAAATTTCCTAATATTACATAGCAATACATTCATTGCTTTGAGCGCTTTACCAATAATATATTGATTATTTAAATTAAACGAACCTGTATAATTGAATACAGTACCTAAGTAATTAAAATCATCGACAACCTCTAAAAGTTGGCCATTGTAATACCATTTTTCTGTTGGTAAGACTGGTCCTCGTTTACGAAACACTACAATCTTAGTTTTATCAATATTTACTTCTAGTCCCCAATGTTGACAATATTCGAACATTTCATTTAGGCTATTTTGAAGGTCTTCTACTGAATTACCGACAATAACCATATCATCCGCAAAAAGTAAAACGATAATACATATATCGTCCAATGTAAGACCCGAGTCGATTTTATTTTGTAATGAAAGCTCTAAATCTTCTAAAAATAAAGCGAATAGTGCCGGTGAGTTGTTTAGACCCTGTTTTAACCCAACTGCTACTTCGAAGAAGTCTGAATATGAGTTCAACTGCTTAACACACGATTTTACTATGTCATACATCGATTTGAACATTTTAAGAATTTTCCCATCCAATCCCATTTTAAAGAGTTTATACCAAAGCGCGTTACGGTATACTGAATCATACGCCTTTTTTAAATCAATAAAAGCACACGGCAATCTTATCTTTTCCGAGAGCGCGTTTTCAATTAAATTTTGAAGTAAGAATATAGCATCGGTCGTGCTACGCTCTTTACGAAAGCCGAACTGCGCGTCAGATAATAAATCATTGCACTCGAACCATTTTTCCACTCTATTAGTTAGTACACTCGTAAACAGCTTCCCTAGATTGCTCATCAGAGTTATCCCCCTATAATTGTTTGGTAAAGTATTATCTCCCTTTTTAAAAACCGGAATGATATAACCCTCCGACCACTGGAGCGGAAAATGACCCGAGTTGAATATTACATTAAACATGTCTGTTATATGTCCGGCTAATATGTCGTCGGATTCCAGGAAATATTCATTTAAAAGATTGTCGCTTGGACACGATGCTTTGTTACGGTTTAATTTTTTAATCGCGGTTTTGACTTCACCGTATGATATCGCGACATTTAACTCATCATATGTTGGATTATCTATGTTAATTTGATCCCGATCATTAAAGTTTTCAACATCCTCTATAAGGGTTGTATGTATATCGTTATATATTCCTGAAAAATGTTGTTTAAACTCATCTAAAGATATTTTAGATGGGGTTACCTCCCTTTTTTTACTGAAGTATTTCCAAAAGTCCCTAGGTTTCCGCTTTCTTAGATCAGCAAGTTCTCGTGATTTATGTAGCATAAACGCCCTGCGTTTTTTGCGAGTGAGCGTTTTATAATTTTTTTTATAGTTACATAATAATATTCTATTTTCATAAGTTTTATTAATATTAAACTGTTTTAAATAGTGTTGATATAAACGTTTCGCCTCGGTGCATTCGGTGTCGAACCAACGCTTATTCGCAAATATGTTTTTATTTTTATTATGATTACAACTCCTCCGTACGAATAGCGGGTCTGCGACTTCGCATATTTTTCCTGAAAAACCAGCAACCATGTTTTCGATTGATTGTGTATTATTCGGATCCACGTCGTCAATTATTTTATTAAAATCTGATAATTTCCCAATCAGCCCTCGCCTAAATGCATTTTTTAGATCGCTATTCCACGTACACCTGTCGTAAGTACTTTGCATCGTATTGTCTTCATCAGACGAATCGGAGGTATTGATACCGCATGGTAATGAAAACCGCAAAGCCGCGTGATCGCTATGCATAGTAAACTCATCTACCCGAAACGAATCGACCAATGGAAAATCAGTATCTTTCAATATTAGATAATCTATCGTACTACATGATTGTGCACCAAAGTATGTAAAATCCCCCCGGTCAAAATCTGCGCCTAATCTACCATTGGCTATTCGCAACGTGTTCGATTTACAAAATCCAAGCAGCCGAAGTCCGCGTGTATTGACAACTTTATCAAGTGAGGCCCGAGCGATGTTTTCATCAGGTGTATATTCACAAAAATCTAAATCATCAATTTTTCTGTCGTGAACAATAAAATCAGGTTTGTTTCCTACCCTACAGTTCCAGTCACCGACAAGCAACACACTCCCTAAACTTTCAAAGTAAGCAATATCTTGAGACAATAGATCAAACAAGTCAGCATCAATAATATTAACAATAGGTGAGTCATCAGACCATAGGTAAAGTCCACAAAGGTAAATATCCTCCCTAAAATTAAATGCATGTTTATCAAATTTTAACCATATTAAAGTGTCATGATGATTCTTAACGACTGCTATGCCATTCTTAATACTATCTCTCACATAAATCACAATACCCCCACTGTTTCTTTTGGCTTTCTTATGTTTATATTTCCTGAAAAAATTATAATGAATAAATCCATCAAGTTCAATGCAAGAATTATTGTCAGTCCAGGATTCTAATAGAATAACAATATCGTTTTTAGACAAATATGTAACAAAATCCGTATCACACAACTTCCGGTCTGATAAGCCATTACAGTTCCACACCAATAACTGCAGTCCATTCTCCGGTAAATCCTATGCATCGCGTTGTGGCTTACCGTCGATATATAGCGTGTCGTAAGATATCCAGGATGTATGGCCATGTTTCTTTGCTGCCTTTAACTTAGGAACTAATCGCTTACGTTTATTAACGACATCTAGGGGAAATTGCTCGTTGAGATAGAAAGCAGTATCTTCTAATTGCGATCGCCGTTTCCTCACTATTTCACGGTCTTTAAAATAGGTGAACTTCACTATGATCTTTCTATCTGAAGGGTTAGGTGCGTTGTTGTCATAGGGGCCCATTCTGTGGGCTCGCTCAATTTTCAAAGTGTCCACATATGTTTGTGCCAGCTTTAATTGCTCTACAAGGAAAGTTCTTGCTTTGGTCTCCGACTCCGCGGGTGATTCTCTAGTTGCTTCCTTGATTCCACATATTATCAAATTGTTACGCATACTCTGCGACTGGAGATACGTAACCGTGTCCTTTAAATTAGCATTCTCGTTTGTTAGCTGGTCAATTTTGGACTCGGTTTGAGCCGCCGACATTTCGACGTTATCGCACCTGACATCAATATTTTGGATTTTCTCATCGCTTATTTTATTTTTATCATGTACATAGGTCCACAATTTTTTCAATTCACTATCGAAATTACTGACTTTCTCCTCCAGGGTATCAAGAGTTTGTAGCTTTGTCTCGATACTAACAAGTCGTTTATCCATCTGTTTAAGGTATGCGAATAATACACCGTTGGAAGGAGAATATTCATTACTGGTTGTATCATCATCTGTGTATACACAAATCAAAGTCAATTGATTGTGACCTTAGCTGACCTGATAACAATTATGATGATCAATTAATCTCTTTATAACAAAGGATTTCATTAAGTGTTTTCACTAGGTGTTATCAACGTAAACCGGTAAATAGTTACAATTATGAATTAACCACCAAACATACATGTTTAACAAATAAATGTGAAATGATTATTGTGAATACCTGTACAGGAATACATTGACTTTAATCATGACAAAAACAAACATTCTACGTAGAAGTAAACTGATTCATTAACACCCCACCCATGTACCCCTGTGCTTGTTTACATTGAGCACATTACACGCTACGTCATAACAGTGTTTATGTCTACACAAGCTACAATATGCACGATTCTTAGAGGATCGAAATTGATGTTTATATTGAAAAAATTAGCGCAATTGTTCTTAGATTTTATAAATATGGATTTATTGAGAGAAGTTCCCACGTCATGTATGCGCAAGTACAATTATCCTTCGTCTAATGTTTTGCGATTTTAGCATGTTTAGTATGAAGAAGCTAGAACCGTTCGCGGATTCGTTGGAGGGAACATTTTCGCGGCTATTAAACTTCGCGAAATGATACCTCCCGCGAAAGTCGCTCACTTAAAATGCGCGAACCCATTTCTAGGAACTTTATTAGTTCAACATTCGTGCGCTTAATCGGTATGGCCGTAACCACATTTGAGTCTAGCTGGGGAACTTTCCCAAGAAATTCACATTATCCATGCTTTCTAAGGAATTGCTCCTATCCGGGACATTTCTAAAAGGTAAAATCATCTCAAATTCTTCTACCTCGAGTAGATAGTCCATTTTAGTTAGTGGCTAACTTTGGTATTCACTAACATTCCATTGAGTGTGGTTGGAGTCACGCTCAAGTCGACGTTTCGCTCCCTCGCAAATTCCTCACTCAGTCGAGTCAACTCCAACTACACTTACCGTTATGAATACCAATTTCTAGTTAGGTCGAGTTCACACTCAAACGCACGGACGAAACGATAATTAAATTTGGATTAACCCAGTGAGTGAGAGTGGAGGAGAGGATGTGAATATGGCCCATTAACATGATCCCCTGTTTTTTGTATTATTTTGTAGCTGAAACCACAGGTAACTGTATCATTAATAAAGAGTAAATCGAACAAATATTATTTTTTTATAAAATTTATAATATCTTCGAAAGGTTTATAACACGGGAAATTGACCACCCGGTCACTGAGGTGCAGTTTGTTTTTAATTAACATTTCATTAATACTGGTGTTATTTTAAATATTTTTAAATATTTGTATATAATCAGAAACTAGAGAGCTTCGTCTTAAATTTGATATCAATATTTTAAAATTCCGTCCATGAATAAGAAGATAAATCCATAAGGCGTGAACTCACTTTCTTTTTTTTGGTTCAGAATAGCAATGTCGTTTCTATTGAATGCACCTCAGGGCAGTGACTGACTGGACACCGTAGTACACATTTCATGGTATAACTTTTTAACTAGTGGATCAATTACGATGGGATTTTGCATGGAGGTAGTTCAAACAATGTTGTCTATGAAGGTAATTACTTTATGAAGATATCGAAAGCCAATTCTCGTTTTTAATACCATGAAAATCTGACCACTTAAGTACAAATGCACCTTTCTACGATAACATTTCTTAAAATAAACTTTTATCAATGATACAGTTACCTGTGGCTGAAACATACTGCTTTTCAATGAAATAGGTCTGTCAGTTGGCCATAGACTTCAACATGATATAATCTGGGGCTGACAATTGTCACTTTACATTGAGCTTAAGAACAATTTTATTTAGTAGTTTGTGACCTATGTCACACAGGTTTGCGTTTGCACGGGAAACCCAAGATTCCATCACCGCCGTCTCAATGAGTTTATATAAACACTCATTATCGATGCACGAAGAAATCATGTTACAACTGTCATGTGATCTTACACGCACGAGTTGTGTTTCGCAATACAATTGTAATTGCAACGTGTAAGTATACAGTCATATACCGGTAGCTACACGTGCAAGTCGTCATTCACGTTCACATCGCAATCTCTCTATTGTTGAACGAGAACCGTTAAAACGCATAGCGACTTGTTCTTGCGTTCGTCCACATTCAAACATGACCAAAAACTCGGACCCTCTCTTCAGAATTTAGCCTCGGCTTTGTTAAAAACTCGTTGATTAAATAAAGTGATTTAAAAGGATGGCTTGCATCAACAATTGTTGTTTTTCACGGCGCATAGTTTTCCCGGCGCATCAGGACCTGTTCTATAAATACGTATCTAAACTCCCTGGGCGCATGCTTTTCACGGCTCATGTGGTACACTGGTTGCACTTGTTTATACATGCGTGACACTTGTTTATACATGCGTGACATACATGCGTGACACTTGTTTATACATGCGGCAAAATGTGGTTCACGCAAACAACCGAACCATGGTAGCAACCGTGACAATGTTATATTAAAGTGTATGTTTATATGTTATATGTATAGATGATGTACAATGTACAAATCTGAATAAATATCTGTTCTGTTCTGTTCTGTTCTGTTCTGTTCTGTTCTGTTCTGTTCTGTTCTGTTCTGTTCTGTTCTGTTCTGTTCTGTTCTGTTCTGTTCTGTTCTGTTCTGTTCTGTTCTGTTCTGTTCTGTTCTGTTCTGTTCTGTTCTGTTCTGTTCTGTTCTGTTCTGTTCTGTTCTGTTCTGTTCTGTTCTGTTCTGTTCTGTTCTGTTCTGTTCTGTATCAGTGTAAGTGAATGCATGTATCTGATTGCACATTGGATATCTTAAAAACGAGTAATATTGAATAATTCTTATGGAATATCATCTTAAGTAAAAATAATGTAAGTACTTTTTTAAAAATATAAGTATGAACTGCGCCTATTTGATGCTTATTCTTTTCCATTGAACCCTTACATAATTTGTAACAAAAACAAATTCCTCACACGTGGGACGAATACATGCGACTTCTTCACATAAATACTTCACATCGAGTGAAGAGTGATTGGATTTAAATGATTGGAGTAAAAAACACAACAAAGTTGGTAGAATAATGTAAAATACTAAGGTTATAAACAAAAACATAATGACAAAGTGTACATATTTATTATTACGATTAACTTTCCTAGCGTTCGCATACACTTTATTGCCAAATGTTTGCCCATATTATCTAAAATCAATGAACATCGTTTGACTTTTGTGAGAAAAACATACACCGACTACTTTTACACATCACTTATATCATGATCGGGCCCATTTCAGTTTAATAATTGTACACATTATAACAGATATAACATTAACATATAATTTGCGTGTTTTCAAATATTTTCAAACTGTGTTTTTATTGAGATAGAGGCCAAAAGTGATACAGCTATGTAGTCTCCTTATTGTATGTTTACTGATAATCTTGAAAAATGATTTGTATGTTTATTGTGATAGAGATGTATGTTTATTGTGATTGAAATGCAGTGATTTGCGTTGTTTCTTAGGACTCTTCGGTGTGTTTCAGTAAATTATTTGGTCAAATACTTCCTAAACAGTGTACCTAATCATTTTCAAAACGAAATTTATATTTATGTATCGATTGTGAAACCGTAAACAACACGCCCAAGATTACTTTTTATTGAGCCGTGTTATGTAACTATCTTGATGAGCCAATTATCCATTTTTAATTTAGGTCTGGTCAACATGACCAGTACCAAGTTTCACAAAAATAGGTTCATAATATGCGCCAAGTGGTGCTGATTTCGAATGAGCAAGGGTCTTATAAGGTTGTTATTGTTGTAAGCCAGCGATATTTACTTCTCTGTTAACATTTATTTAATTAATCGTTTACGCTGTGAGGATGTCATTTGATGGCATTGACCCGTATCGGTTTTGTGTGTAATGTATATGGTATTCCTCCATAATATCTGTCCCCATTACAACCGAGTGTCATGACTTAATGCTTGATCACACCTGACAATTTCATATATCAAAGGAAAGCTCACATTTCAAAGTTTATTGAATATAGATAGTTTATTCAAGAAAAAGGCAAATATGCCTATCATTCTACAAATATATACAATTTCACATATTTTACAATGGTTAATGGTGACATTATAAGCATATTCAGGTATAATTGTATAAAATATATTGATATAATAATAAGCAATATAATCAATTTGTAAGTTTTAACTTTATCATGCAACATAATCGGTTTAAATGTATGGTACATATACACACTCCTACTGTAATTGTAGTTATTCAATGAACACATATACATATATACAAAGTGAGAGAGAGTTATTAAAGTGAAATATAAAATAGACCTTAGCATTATTTGTGATAATTGAAAACATACAGTAATTAAGCTGATTTTCGCCTTCCTTCTTGCAAGGTTACCATGGTAACTACCATAATAACATGGTCATACACCAGTAAGAAATGGAGCACTATTCTATTAGGATGATCAACACGATATATAAAGAACATATATCTGCAAGTATGCAGCATGATTGGTGAAAGTGGTGAAAATACGGTAAAAAAGTGCCCTTTTCCTTCTTTCATCATTGGTTACCATGGTAACTACCAGATTAGCCAAGCCACACATCAGCCATAATTGAACCACTAACTTTTCTGAAACAATGTTACATAATATATACAACAAAATTACAGGAGTCACGAATTGTAAGTTGTTAACATTCATTTGAACATTTTTCACCTACATCCTTTTTCTGCACCGTTTGCTTGGTAACCATGGTAACGGAAAAGTAATTATACATTTATTTTTTAACAAACTTAACACGAGTTTCTATCGGACATATGCAAGGAAGAATCACACAAATAAACTACTTTTTTCGATTTATACACGAAATAGTGTTCACAAGAAGTCCTGCGTAGTGTTAAAAAAGTGGGTGGGGTTCGTTTTAAACATGTTTTTTGCAAATATCTTGTGATCATTTATCATAAATTTACCGTTAAACACTTAATTGTGTCAGTTGCTTTGTTTTAATGTTTTGCCGATACTAAATTATGAAAATTTCAACCATATATTTCGATTATTGTGGAATCTATAAAAAAATACTATTTTTGTAAAAATGAAAAAAGCCATTTTTTGGCATTATCTTACAAAAAATATCTTGTTTGCACCATGGTGACCATGGCGAAACCTTTCAGACAATAAACACCTACATTAACTGTTTTCAAACATATGGATGTGATATCTGGATCCGCTCCAATTCTCATTTAAATACATTTTGAAACACCACACTTTTTCATTTTTCTAGTAAACCACGAATTTGAGATAGGGGGTCCCAAGAGAATTAGTATAACGAAAATCTCAAATCACTTGAAGCATATGTTTTGTACAGAAATAGTTCTATAATAGTTTATGTAACATAATTAGTGACATGTAAGGGTGCATCATGACAATTTTTGTCGCGATTTCATCTTAAAAAAGCTTAAAAATTGCAAAGTTAATTTTTATAAAAAGTGAAAAATAGCGAAAATTTGAATTTCCTCGGTTGCCATAGCAACGGTAGTGAAAAGAAAGTTTTGACCCCAGAAATCATTTATGTAGGTGAATACAAAAAAGGGGCAAACTATTTTGAAAATCTGAGACTATGCGTTGACAACCATGTCTGATATTGCCAGGTTCAAATGTAGAACTACAATTAACTGCTTCCCAGTAAGCGATGGTTTAAGCTGAAAAGTCCACGACCAGTCAAAGAAAACACAATTACATAGTAATTGGCGGACAAGATTTACAAAAATGATCAATAAGTATTGCATTTACATCGTCATTTCCATAATAAGTCAAATTAATATAGTTGCGTTCTTGTTAATTGCTGACAGCTTTCACGTTCTCCGAATTTAAAAGTTGTTCTGTTTTCAGCATGTTCGGGTTTCGAGAATAATAGTGACCAGTGTGTAGCTTCCAGGCGTAATGTGTTAATAGTGCTATACAAGTTAGATTCAAATAACGAATGAAATTCATCTTCTAGTATCTGACAATGGGGGCAAAATCTTTTATTCAAAGGGGTATTATTCCAACGACC
Source organism: Spisula solida (assembly GCA_947247005.1). NCBI lineage: Eukaryota > Metazoa > Mollusca > Bivalvia > Venerida > Mactridae > Spisula > Spisula solida. The sequence goes on from OX365951.1 coordinate 23,129,173, forward strand.
TGTATCAGTGTTAATTTTATGTGATAGTCTAAACCAAGTCAGAGCGATGAGGTATTTCTTAATATTGACATACTTAAAAATAAGAATCGTAGTTAACACTAGAAAATAGTCTAAAGAACCTAGCACGTGATGAAATATCTAAACGACCAGGGTACTGTTTTATCAAAGCACCTACGGACATCTTAAACTTACGTTCAAATTTAAATTGTAAAATATAATTCTTAAACAACTGTAAATTATGTACTAATGTGGTTTGTATGAATTCATTAACCGAATCTTTATTAGTATTGCAGCTCCATTTACCACAGTTTATCGAATTATTACAAAGAATTTAAATGTGATCGTTAGTTTACGATTTTCGTAAGGGCGTTGATAAAACAGTACCCAGACCATTATTGCACAAATGTATCCGTATTTTATTGTTTAAACAATGATACGAACCACCGATTTCTGGGCTAGGAATCATCTGAACGTGACCGACTACACTAAACTGTAATTCGATTACAAACAGATATCTATCAGTATCATATGATTAAACAATGACCTCTGAAACGTAATAATCATAGTCTACCCGCCAAAATGGACTAGCCGGATAGGTCAAGGCACAGGGTTCAAAATTGCACTACGCCAAATTCTCCAGTGTCATCTTGTGTTTATTTACTATAGTGCTGGACACAGGTATAGTCCAGTTAGGATATTGGGACAGTGACGTTGCAGTTTATGTGTACGCAAAAAATCACAACCATTGTCTAAACAGGTAGAGCGAATACAGTATGTTAGTTTAGCATTGAAATTATAGTTGTTTGTACAGTATAAGCCTTTATTATTGGTTTTACACCGCTATAGTGAACTCGACCGCTGCGTCACTGGATTTTTATCCTGACTGGACTATGTAGTCCAGTTAGGATATTGTGACAGTGACGTTGCAGTTTATGTGTACGAAAAAAATCACAACCATTGTCTAAACAGGTTGAGCGAAGTTTAGTATTGAAATTATAGTTGTTTGTACAGTATAAGCCTTTATAATTGGTTTTACACCGTTATAGTGGACTCGACCACTGCGTCACTGGATTTTTATCCTGACTGGACTATAACTGTATCATTGATAAAGAATAAAATAAATGTTTTTACAAAATTTATCTTATCTTAGAAAGGTGCTTTTTTACTAAAGTGGTTGGATTTTCATGGTATCAAAAACAATAATTGGCTTTCGATATCTTCATACTGACGTAATTGCATTCATAGACACCATCATTAGAACTACCTCCATGCAAATCCTATCGAAATTGGTCAACTAGTTAAACCATGCAATGTATACCGTCACTGAGATGCATTCTATTAAAACGACAATGCTATTTTTTGTGCAGTGAATTTTTCAGACAGATTCTTAGTAAGCTACGATTTTAATCTCTTATTCTGACTGCAATATTTTTCAAAAACATTTTAATACCCAGAGGGTTATCTTACAAAGATCTATTGTGACATTACAAAGATCTAGTGTATGATACAAAGTCCAATACTTTCATGTGTCCATTACTGAAAATAAAACTGTCCAGTAATTTATATTAAATAATTTTTACCGCAGGCATCATAGCTAGTTACTTTGACGATGAGTGTAAATTTAAAACATTGTTACTACATGTATAAGTCTTTGAATATATATAGGAACTACAGTTAAATATTTGACCTTGATACATGTAGTTTAAATGGACGGATTTACAATATAAACATGCATAACGTAGAAATTTAGCTTTACCAAAGTGATGTTAATAGAATAAACATGGTCAATGCTAGAACACTGGCACTCGACCAGAGAAACAATTCTAGAAATGGCCTTCGCCTATAATATATATATTTATACCATGGTGCGTAACGTGAAAAATAGTCGCTCGATTTGAACGTGTTTTTTTCTGACACGAAGCACAGCCTCGACCAGCGAAACAATTCTAGAAATTGCCGTCGCCTATTATATATATTTATACCATGGTGCGTAACGTGAAAAATAGTCGCTCGATTTGAACGTGTTTTTTCTGACATATAGCACAGCCTAATTACGTTAAACTTGATCGCACCGGTAAATATTTTTTCGAAAGTTGTTGTAGTGTTTGCATTCTAAAAAGAAAATTAAATGCATTTTCGATGACATTTTTTATCTAGTGCATACTCACTTTTAATCTGTATAATTCATTTATGTAATCATTTTTCGTCAAATCAACTTATCGCCCGTGTCTTTAATTTTGAAAAGCTATGTCTATGGGGTTCCACTTTGGACAGGGAGATGCGTTGCGCTCCTTGTCATCAAGTAAATAAATAGAGAAATTATAAATCGGTCGTCTTCTACGATATTTTATTGACAAAACTTCAAATTACTGTGATTCGTTTTAGGCCTAATGTGGCTTTAAGTCGGGTTTTGGTAACTTTAAAAGCATTTTATTGTTTCGTTTAATAGAATAGTATGGCGTTCAATAGAGATTATGATTATTTTATTTATACCAAATATCTAACCATCAAAATATTTACGTAACGTTATTGGAAATAAATTTTCGATCGTAAGTGGCTTAATATACTCCACATGTTTAGTTTAGCATTCTAACACGATCTGCGGGGTGTAATAGCGAACTGCAGCCAAGCCTCTTCCAGTGTAATCCGTTCTACACAGACTTTTATCTTGCTCCAAGTTAAGATTAGCAAGTTAATATACCGAATATATGAATGATTGAAGCTGTTGTTGTAATTAATAACTATGTGACTGATGCACCATACTACGTGTCATATCTATAAATAAATCCCAGGATTCTAACGAATCATTTAAACTTAAAATTGGAAAGCATGAACATGCACTTCTTGTACATAGCTTTACCTCTAAGGGGGACAATGTTCTTACCATTTTCAAAGGTTAGTCGACGGAACCTCTTTGCTCGTGGCGACTTAGATGGAGAAACTATTTTTGTACAGGGAGACCTAAAAAGCATTCTCTTTCGTCCCTGCTGACCATTTTTACTTGTGTCATGTTTATCTTTCTTCTTTGGTCTGTGTGTATTTAAATTCGATTTCTTTTTACTTATTGTAAACTGAAAATATACAGATACAGACACATTTGGAATCAAGTATTTTTCTAGGTATAACTTTTAAGTATATACACGTGTATATTCGTCATCACGCAGCATTCAATGGTAAAATAAATCCCAATTCTACAAAGTCAATGAGATCGTATCATAGTCAAATAATTGTTCAGGATTGACCATGCAGCGAACCTCGGTCCAAACAGAGAATCATAATGAAAACCCCAGTTGTAAATACATGTACATGTATCAGTAATATATCTTGCATAATTCACATATAATATACAGTTTACGAGGCAGTCGCCGGTTGAATTTATCATACCATATTTTGAGGCGACATGGGTATCAGTTAGGGACAGCAACCGTCAGGGGTATCATAGTTGTTCTTTCGTTTATTCTGCCTCATAACCTGGCGTCGTCGAACTAATTTTGCAAAATGCATACCTATTATAAGGTAAACAACGAAGTTGGCCCTATAAAACAGCAACACACCATGCAAATCGGCAGAAATTGGAAAAAATGTAGACGGGTCGTCAGGGGTGCAGTAACCAAAACCGCACTGGAATCGAGTGTTCGCCTTAATCAAAGGTATTTGGAGGGCAAATGGGCTTGGGTCTGCAGGTATCGACAGGGCCGGGTACGGTGGGCTGATTGATTTCATTGAAAGCGTCTTACAATACAAAGAAAACCCGTCAGGGGTATCACTTCCGTTCTATACGTTATCCCCATTGTATTTCCTTCAGAAAATTACGAAGATCGTTTTTATTAACGAGGGGGTAATTGTACCAGCTAGGTACAACTTTTTTCACTAGGCCTACTTTACTACTAAAATATTTGTATTAGAATAGTTCTTGGGATACAATCGCATTGCACTCCTGTCTATATTTTAATAGTACAGTAGGCCTAGTGAAAAAAATAATGTTTTTTTCAATTTTTTTTTCATTTTTTTTCAAATTATAAATGCAAGTTCCTGTGGTAATACCAACACCCATCTAAAGGACCGAAATTGCGCGATTTGCTCGCGGAAATTTGTAAATTCATCACAAGAACCTTGTAATGTATTCATACATAAAGGTCAGGATCATGTCAAATTATCCGTGCTATAGCAATCTTTAGACGCTAAAAACCGATATAAACACCTGTGGTTTTGTTTTCTGATGGCATAAAATTATTGGTCGAACGTAATTCTCGCTTGCAAGTACGACTGTTAAAAGCAACTGTATATAACACATCTGTTGAACTATGACGGAAAAAAAGACATTATTAAATCAATGAGTATAATGTTGATATTGTGACTTTCCTTTATTATATAATAATATTTTTTTTTTTACCACAGAGTATATGAGAATGGCGACCGAGAGCCACAGAGTGTATATTGGGATGGTAGCTGTAGTTGTGTTAATTTTTGGAGTTTACTCTATGCTCTTCACACCACGGTGGATACAGCCCGTGTCATACATACCCGGTGAGTTCAAATTTTATTATTGTTATCAACCCTAGTGGTATATAGCGGCGATTAACTCAGTGGTAACATGCCATGACTGTCAATCCAGAGGTCGCGGATTCAATCCCCGGCATGGACGTGTCGGAAATATTTATAACATGTCCCGCTGTATCTGACCGTGTGAGCTGCAAAGTATCTGGGTAAAGGTGCCAGGGAGCAGTGTATCGGTGCTATACACCGAGCACATTAAAGAACCAGACTGTCTATTCGAAAGAAGAGCTATGCGCACTTCTGCAGCGCCGGACCTGCCTGTATCTAATGTCTCTCTCTCCCTGCATGGTGCTTCCTCTCAGTCTTCCCCTCTGGTCAGATCATGCTGTATCTGCACTGGTGCACCTGCGCCCATGTGGCTGCAACACTATAATGTAAAGTACCTTTGAACGCGTGTTCGCATGAAAAAGGCGTTATAAAAATCTGGAATATTCATTAATGATAACATGTTGACTTAATTAGTATTCGTTGTCTTTTAGGCACGATCTCGACGCAAACGAGGGCTTGTCAACTTTTCATGAGATAATATGCGTAATATAATATAACATTTCAGCACAATATTGCTGATTATCCCTTCCTTAAATTTCAGATTACATAAAAAGATATCCATTTTTGTAATAAAAATACTACTGAGCTTTAATTTAAATTTGTATACGTGTTTTATAACTTGATTTATAAGTGTAAATATATGTTGTTGTTTTTGTTGTTGTTTTTCTCTGTTAGTTTACTGTTTAGCTTAAAATGGTTCATAAGTGATAAGTTTTGTTTTCATCATTTATGTAGTACTACCAATATATATATATACACCTTCTCCGCCAGAAACTGTCCTGTCCTCTTTCCCTATGTTGACTCTTTTTTCTTGTTTTCTTGTTTATAATTCATAAATCATTATTTAAACCGACTGCATAACTACCTTTTGCCATTTGTTACTGCCATATGAAAATTGTATTGTGATATTTGTATGTTCACATGGGCTTATGGCTTACTGAAATTTGAAATAAACTATATATATTTAAATATATCCTTCAGGATATTTAGGCTACTAATTTTAAGTAAATATTTGTTTCAAAGTACACGTCCAACGTTCTGGTAGTTTTACGTAGAGTACTAACTAATGTATTGATTTTGGCGCCATGTTTACACAAATAGGGAGGTTGCGAAAAGTGTGTAGCTACCCGTACATGTTTGAAACAGTTGCCACTCGTGTTCTATCCTATACGTATATAGCACGGAGAATTTGACCTGATCCTGACCGCTTGTGAAAACATACATCCGGGATTATAAAAAATACACAATTTATTAGTTGTTAAATTATACTAACAGAAGGTTGAGAGTCGTATCAAATTATCCGTACTACTGTTATACGTACATGTTGCAGTTTAAATTTACACAATATAAGAATAGAAAAGAGACAACAATTTCCTCGTTTTTTCTTGTCATGTTGGTGCCTGCCAATAGGGCTTAAGACGATAGTATGTCAATGCAAACCAAATACAGTAGAACTTCGTTGCCTCGAACTACCTACGGACCGGGAAAATAGTTCGAGCCATCTACCTGTTCGAGGCATCTATGGTACTCAAGTATATGTATGTGTATAAGTTCGAACTGATGTCAGTATAATAACCCGTACAAACCGTGTGTGTGCATCGCATATTTGATTTGCATAACTAATGCATGTGTATCATTTTTGTAGCATTATTCATTATAATAACAAAATATAATATAGTTTGACAAAATTAAATTGACCTGGAGTCTGTTTACCATCTTCGGTAAACTCTTCGAATGTTCGCAAGTCCAAAGAATACTTTTCGCTTTGTTGCCACAACATTTTCGTATTTTCGCATTGTTGCGGCGAAAAAGCGACAATACGACATGACATAAATCAGTTACAATATAGTAATAGAATATACGATCTTGAAATTAATGTGTGTGATTTATTGCCTTGATTATATTGCAAAGATTTTTAAAATATACCAATTATATGTGTAATTTGAAGCTTTTGCAGTTATCAGATTTTTTTATAAATAGACACTGTTAGGACACTCACATTCAAGAAGGTTTTAGCCTATTTAAAAAATACCAAACCTTTATTCACTGCGGTATACCGTACACCGGATATCGTTAGTAAGGTGAGTAACATTATCTATTTTCGCGACCGTCAAGTGTACACCAGGATAAGTTCAGAGACGCCTTTTTTGTCTTTCTGAGTGTGTTTAATGTAAATTTTATACAAAAGTATCTACTTTCTAAATTTCCCTCGCCTATGAAAGCCGACAAACGACCAGGAATTACTTAAAAGGGTAATTAAAAGACCAAACTCGTATCGTTACTCACGCAAAAAATAAGCTTGGTCCGTCAAATAAAGATGTTTTTGTTTATATTCTATGTTAAACTACACAACTTGAACCGAGCAAAATGACATTCAAGTGACCAAGTTTATGTTGTTAATGCTGTTAATGCTTTACCAGGAAAGGAATAATAAATAACTGTGTGTTTTGAAAATAAATAAACATGTTAGTGTACAGAGTATTGATTTATTGTTGCTCACTGGTGTACGGAGTATTGCTGTACAGTGTACGGAATATTGCTCGCGGAAATTGAGTAAATGCGACGTATTAGCAGCGTTATTTGGTTACTTATATTGTCTAGAACAATATCTGTTGAAAACAGTTTGGAAAGCTTTAGAGTATGATTAGTACATCCTTCTACAAGAACAATATGTTACTGTGCTGGTCTGGCCCCTTCTAGCAAAAATAATTGGTCGGATCCCCATTGAGAACATTTCTGTATCCAGGCATTACCATGTTCAATAGAAAAGCTCTGTCACAACACATTATTCTTGAAGAAGCTTTTATGACAAGACAGTACAACATATATATATTACACAAATCAATAGAGCTGATAAATTCCCTTTCATTGAACAGCACTTTATTGTATATGATTTGATATAGAGTTTATCTTAGTGATTCAAAACCGTGATTACATTTATAACATATTTAACAAAACAAACTACAGAATTATTAAAACATTACATTCGTATTCTTATTAAGTAGAATGAGTGGTGGGTAAATCACATGTTAAGATATTTGTAAGGTTATTTATGTATTGATTCGGTTAAAATTCAGTTTAGTTCTGTTTAGTTTGTGTTTAGAAAATTAATTATTTGAACTATGATATGGACACGTTATGTATTGTTCAAATTACAATCTTACTTACACCCAGCCCTCAAATATTCAAATTCACTCTTTTGAGGTTCGTAGCAAGCAACATTTGTGAGAGCAAAAAGTTGTTATAATGTTAAATTGGGACTAAGTATTATTGTTTGCTTATTTCGTAGTTTAATTCAGTGTATTTGTAAGCTTGAGCTAATGTGCAATACTTTGTACAGTATACATCAATACTCCATACACGAACGTTTATCTATTTTGGTGTGTATCTTTGTTGTACTTTGATCACTTTTTCTGAAATTTGGACTAAAGACATTAAGGTTCGATACAAACAAAATGCTCAGTTTCAAAAAATATATCGGTTAATACACTCATTCCAAAAGCATGCAAAGTGCTGTGGTCAATATTTGCGAGTGAGCAGCTGCCCAATACTGAGTAATTTGAACACTTCTACGAATACCTGATATACTATGGCATAATGTAAAGTTATAAACTTATCCGAAGACGTAAATTACCTGGTTGGGATGGTGTAAGTAGTCAGTAGTTTCGAAAATATCGTCTCTTAACTTACCCTGGTGTGCACTAGAATGTCACGAAAATTGATAACATTACTCACCTTTACTAGCAATATCCGGTGTACGGTATACCGCAGTGTTTTGAAGCGTAAATAAAATTTTACAATATATATTTTAATTTTTCGCCAGTGGTTGGTAATTATGCGTCCGATAGCGATCGGCAATTACTCGTCAATGGAGACATTTTATAAATGACACGTAATTATCTTATTACGGGCCTACAGGTAATTTGTAATGCTACGATCACATTTGCCCTACGAGCTCCTTACGAGCTCCGTACGAGTTGATTTTGCCGAACTCGCACGGCGTTCGTTCGGAGCCCGTACGGATATCGAAAATCGTACGAGCATCGTACGGATTTTCGTGACTCGTAGAGGACTCGGCGACTCGGTGAAAATAAATGTTTCACCGAGCTCCCGAGCTGTCTACGAGCCCGTAGATATTTTTCAAGTCTGAATAATCTCGCACGAGGCTCGTGCGGACACCGCACGAGCTATGAAATACTCATGCGAGTATCGTACGATATCCTTACGGATATGGAAATTTGCAAGGTTTTGCATCGCATGGGGACGCCATTAGGATGTAGAAAATGAACAACTGCTTTACTTATGACAATGAATAGTTATGAGTATGGTGTATATTGAAATATTGAAAAATTAAGATTTTCGAAGACTGTGCGGGTATAACAACATTTGTACACAGACTTTTAATATCTTTATTTCGAATGTACATGTAATAACGCATGACATTGTTGTACACACTCTGACATTCACTGCTATTATGTTGATACTGCAACCAAGTTCCGGTAGAAAGACTCTGCCAACAGCAATATTATAAATTATCTTATCATTGTATTATCATTATCGTATTCTCGTATTATCATTATCTTATCATTGTATATCATCATCGTATTCTCGTATTATCATTATCTTCTCATTGCATTATCATTATCGTATTCTCGTATTATCATTATCTTATCATTGTATTATCATTATCGTATTCTCGTATTATAAATTATCTTATCATTGTATTATCATTATCGTATTCTCGTATTATCATTATCTTATCATTGTATTATCATTATCGTATTCTCGTTATCATTATCTTATCATTGTATTATCGTATTCTCGTATTATAATTATCTTATTATTGTATTATCATCATCGTATTCTCGTATTATAATTATCTTATTATTGTATTATCATCATCGTATTATCGTATTATAATTATCTTATCATTGTATTATCATTATCGTATTATCGTATTATCATTATCTTATCATTGTACTATCATTATCGTATTCTCGTATTATCGTCATCATACTATCGTATTCTCGTATTATCATCATCCTATTATTGTATTATCATCATCGTATTCTCGCATTATCATCATCTTATTATTGTATTATCATTATCGTATTCTACTATCATCATCATCATACTATCGTATTCTCGTATTATCATCATCGTATTCTCGTATTATCATCATCGTATTCTCGTATTAGCATCATCGATATATCCGACGAACAACATTTCTCCAAGTAGGTACGCACCAGACTTTGATCCATGACATATTACCGCGACCGTGGCTGGGTGATTTTGGCGTCCGTATAGGAAGCGGGAGATCGAAAGTTCAAACCCCGGAGAAAGTTAGGTAATAACTGATATAGTCGTTTGGTAAGACGCCAGCTAGTTCACGAATGGTAACTGTAGGCCCAACTCTGCCAGGCACACGGCAATATATGTATGAGAATGGATTCGGGTTATTTGCTAGAGAGGGGTCCGACCAGCAATATTTTATCCAAGTTGGTACCCAGTAGACTCCCACCCAAGACGTACTCCTCTCATTGTATTAGATGACCACAATTCAGTCCAGGTCCACCCCATCTGGAACCGCACACGCTCAGTGTATGATAGTTGTTATTTCCGTGATTCTCGTGCACAGAACTTATGAGTACACATCAAACCATTGTCTATGCATCTACATATGTATATCCTTGGATTTCTACTGCATTCACTTAATTCTTTTGGTAAAAATATATATTTGGTGTGGTACACATGAGACACATACGTGTATATACCCTTTGTACTACTAGTATTCAAAACGTTATGGCGAAATAGGCTCAATTTCAGAGTCTGTCGAGGGACAATTATGCATTTTTTCTTACATATATAAACATGACATGACCTCATTTTTTCTTACATATATAAACATGACATGAACTATCAACTTATCCATAATCATCTTACATAATATAATAATACATAAACTGGGTGAGGACAGCTTCCTTGCGAGCTTTCTACTTCAAATATCTCTACGAGCTCGTAGACAACTCGGAGATCGGTGAAACATTTTCACCGAGCTCCCGAGTCCTCTACGAGTTACAAAATCCGTACGATGCTCTTACGAGTTTACGATGTCCGTACTAAAATTCGACTCGCACGGAGCTCGTACGATCAATGTGACCAGGGTCTTAAAATAGATAATTAAAAATCGCTGAATATATCCATTATTGTCGCACGGACACCGTACGGCCATCGTTCGATCACCGAACGGACACCGTACGAGTTATCTACGAGCTCTGATTGATCTACGAGCACCGTGCGATGTACGGCCGGGCTCCTTGCGAGCCCCGTACGGTGTCCGTATAGATATTACGATGTCCGTACGGATATCGTACGATTGCATCTCTATAAATCGTACGAGGTCCGTACGAGCTGTGACCAGACCCTACGAATGAAAAAGTACCGTTAGGATTTCAAACATTGTGGACTCGTACGAGTTGGTGAATTCGTACGGATATCGTACGAGCTTTGTGACCGTAGCATAAATAAACGTTTTCAAACTTGTTCAAAACTATATAACTCTTTATCATGAAATTACGCTTTCAAAAATACTCCAAAATGCTAAATACACCTAATAAAGACACGTTTAAAACGAGTGGATACGAATATAAACATGCTAGCATACTACAGTCGTGTGCCAAATTAAAGTTCACAAAGTGCAAATTTTATTGAAATTTTGACATGTTTTCTGTATATAAAATTGCATGACATGATATTGAGAAATCTGCCTAGTTAGAATATGACATCAAATGCTAGAATAATCTAATAGTGATGTGATTCAAATCAGAAAATATGTTTTATGTATTACGTTTCTGGTTTCTAGGCAATTTTAGAATGACAATGAAAATCCTTGACCTATGGAATAAGTTGTGTTGCCATGGTTACACATATTCAGAACTTTATTGTTCTTTGATACAGAATCATAAAGGAATTATTGCTATTCATTGATATCGAGATCATTTCTTATTAAGAGGTCAGTTTGTTAAATGGCAAGATTTTGAATTTTAATGTAGTTCAACACTAAATATAGTTCCCATTGACTCCCATGTAAATTTTGTCATTTTATTGTTAAAATATATCGAAACAAAATTTACATGCTTGCTTTTTTCATCTTAGAAATCAGATTTTCTTCAAATAACTTTTATTGGAAGTTACAATCTTTTGTTGTTAAAGGCAAATTTAATTTAGAAATGTTAGTTGGTTTGTGTTACCATGGCAACATTGTCAAGTGGACTAGTGATATATTTTAGTGGTGTTCTAGAATTGCTTAGCAACCGAGAATGTGCAACATAGAAAAGTAACATGCATAACAGTTCTGTCAGGAATTGATTATTCTACTTAATGATAGTCAATATAGTCAGGTAAGGGTCGAATTACTTCTATTGTGTTGTTTTAGCTGAGTAAATTTACCAAATATTTTTGTAATTTTCGTATTTTGTGAACTTTAATTTGGCACACGAGTGTATATCACAAAGAAGGGATTTTGCCAGGACCGAATAACCAGTTTGAGGCATCTAGGGTGTTTGAGGCATCGAAGTTCTACTGTACATCCAAGGATATGTTTTTTGAAATAGCAGCAGACCAGATAATATATTAATCACATATAAACTTAATAAAATTAAAGCTACATATGTGCTTTAAACTGAATGTCTTGACAACACCTGTTAGGTACACAAAGGAGGTATAGTATCGAACAGGCTGGATCCCAATTCCTTAAATATCTTAAAAAGTACAATGCCGTTTAGAATAGAAATTGGTATATCTTCATAAATCAACCTTACCAACTCTAATAAAACAAAACAGATTTATTGATCTACAGAAAAGTGTACTTTGCATTTACTTCCAATGTAAAATTTTAACCATACTCTTCGTGCCGGTTGGCACATAAGGCTGCTACCATGGAGTTCTCTATTGCTTTCTGTCTTTCGCAATCTTTTCAATTTCTCCAAATGTCTCCCCCATAGTAAAATTTTAAGACTCATACAAATTAAATACGTATTGGTGGTTCAAGTGTCCAGAACAGCAAAAGTCAGCTAATTGGTCCAATACAACTGTACATTAAGTAACACATCAGTGACCGTTGCAAATATATAACAAGTCAAATAGTTTCCTGCGGGTGATTACCTGCGGCCTTGTAATTTAGTTGTATTGTTTAGGATGTGGTTTTTGCAGTTTGGATGCAATTCGAATTTATTCCGGTGTAAGTTTAAATTAATGTTTCTGTGAAAATAATTCCAATACATGTAAAATCGGACAATACCGATTATCTTCCAATTATTTGGTTGTGTTAAATGTATGTGCCGAGCGAATGAACACATTCAAAAGAATTAGAACAAAATATCATGTATCAATACCATGCTTCTGTTAATCTAGCGATGTCTTCTCTACGGAGGGTAGTGCATTGCCCACTATATTTATTACTGACTGGGAATCTTATTGCAGCTGCAGACACCTGCTGTTTAGATTCGTGGTCTCGCGTTCAAAGTGAAATTTCGGAATCGTTCTGCTTGCTTTGGTAAATAAACTATTGTAATGCGATAAAGACCGATGTTATCCGCATGGAATAATGAAATTAGTCTGGTTCACGACATTCTTACAAAATGCTTCTTTTTTTGGATATTTTTTTTGAAATCGTAAACCATCGAGAACATGTCACGTGCCCCTCCATGGTCATTTTACTTTTGGCAATCCAATACATGTTCAAGACAAATTTGTGATGCAATGCATCAAAGTAGCCGCAATTTTGTGGTTTACATGGCATGAATACTGTTATATCAAGCAACGGTGTTATAAATTATTCTAAACAACTGAAATCTCTAACGTTTCATTCAGATAGAATGAAATTGAGCAGGAAATATTCCAATATACACAGGTATTTGACATTATAAACTGGGAGTCACTGAAAAGTTACCACTTATATATATCTCTGTATTTTGTATACAATATGACCTATCGGTACAAAAGTTTTCTAGTGTGTGCATCTGAATATTGTTAAAGTTGTGACTTCTCAGTAAGGTCAAAACATAGTTGTGTTCGGCTTTTAACACAGTGTAACGTGAATTTTAAATATAAGAGTCAATTGATAGGATGGTACCTAACTTTTCATTGAGTATAAGTAACGGTATTGTATAACAGATCTAGATCTTTTAATTTCTACTTATTGTTTAACAGCAATTTCGTTTACAAATGCATTTCTATATGGATGAGCAAAACGTTCTTATATATACATGCTGCACGATATGAAGTAAAAACACGTAAATACATGTAGCATGCAACCCTCGCATATATACAATTACAAGCACATTATAAATCACTGAAACATTATTATATGACCATTCTAAATAGCTTACTGGTATTGGAAACTAGTCATCATTCCTTTGACCAATTGGATGTGCAGTGTTGCAATGTCACCAGATTATTAACATAATTCAAAATAAATTTGAAGTACTTGATAGTTCCACATATTTATTGGATTAAAGTAAATGTAGAATACAATGAATCGGTAAAACCGAATTATGCTTCCCGAAGCAAGTGTTTGTCCCAAAATTGGAAATAACTTATTACAGATACAGGTAAAAAAAGAAAATAATGTAGAATTTTGGTTCTTTGACACCGCACTTCCTCTACCATTATGTTGAGTTTCAATCAAATGCCATCAATACTGTTCAAGTGAAGGCCTGCCAAGCATTAATTTGTATGAAAAAGGGAGATAATTAAAAAACAATAAAGGTGCACTTCTCCTGAATGAGATTAATTCACCTATAAAGTTTCAAATCAATACCTCCCATAATGAAGGAGTTATGACCTGGACAAGAAGTAAGTATAAAAGTACAAAAGGCCATAACTCCAAAAATTTACAATAAAGAGTTATGTTTCTTGTGCACCGCACTTCCTCTCAATGAGATCTATTCACATATGAAGTTTCAAATTGATATCTCTAATACTGTATGAGTTCTGGCCCAGAGAAGAATTAAGTATAAAAAATTACAAAGGGAAATAACTCAAAAATATATATTGTAGGGTTATGGTTCTTTCACACTGCACTTCCTATCAATGAGGTCTATTCACCTATGAAGTTTCAAATTGATATCTCTAATACTAATTAAGTTATGACCCGGACAAGAATGAAGTATGAAAAAAAATAGAAAGGGGAGTAACTCAAAAAGTGTGCAATCAAGAGTTATGGTTCTTGTGCACTGCACTTCCCCTCAATGAGGTCTAGTCACCGATAAAGTTTCAAATTGATATCTCTAATACTGTTTAAGTTATGGCCCGGACAAGAATGAAGTATGAAAAATTACAAAGGGGAATAACTAAAAACATATGCAATCAAGAGTTATGGTTCTTGTGCACTGCACTTCCCCTCAATGAGGTCTATTCACCTAAGAAGTTTCAAATTAATATCTCTAATACTCTTCAAGTTATGGCCCGGACAAAAGTGTGACAGATGGACAGACGGGCGGACAAAGCGGCGACTATATGCTCACCCTTCGGGGAGCATAAAAAATACACAATTAGGCCCTCCTGCATTTTAAATGCGGACTTGGGATTCGATGACGGTGCAGTTACATTGTACCTAGGGTTTTTCTACTTCACTCTCAGTCTCTGGGAGCTGAAAATATTGGCTGTCATTTTGAGGTATTTCAGCTCTACAGGGGTTAAATTTATAGCTATGCTCATTCAGGTTATTGTAAAAAGGTAAACAACAAATTAGGCCCTTTGGCAATCACTTATTAAATATGTTAAAAGCTAAACATGCATTTTTAAATTATTTAGCTCTCAATAAAGCAATTAAAAATTTTAAAAGGTACAACTTTAGGTCTATTTTCATTTTAATATTTTTTTCGAACTGACAAAGTGAGAGAGAAAAATTAATTATCATCTTGAAAGATCAACCTACAACACTTTTTGTTATTGAAAAGGAGAGGAAAGTATATTTGACATCGATTCCCACCAGCTTTCAACAGAAAACTCCCAGAACAGCCAAAATAAAAGTTTTTCTTCCTAGCTGTCAAAGGAATTTCATTGAATCCAGAACGAGGCTCCTAATGGCGGCGCCCATGTTCAAAATGTGTAAACATGACTCTCAGTAACTTTATCACAGTATTAATGCTATTGAACATTGTCACAACCCATACTGAAGTTCAAGAGGACCAACCAAACCTCAGGTATCATTTCTGTTCTGTTAGAAGTGCCTATGAGTCCTCCACATATTTATTAGCCATACCCCACCCACCCAGTTTACAACAGAGTTTGTCATGCCTCAAATCAACAAAATACTGGACATTTGAGTCAAACCGATCATACTACAGAAGTCTTCTTCTTCTAAAAGATGGAATTGAACCAAACCCTGGTCCCAGAAGACCCAAATTCCCTTGTGCTGTTTGTAACAAGGCCTGCAAAATCAAATGTATCGCCTGCGACGATTGTGATAAGTGGATGCATAAATCATGTATAGGACTGACATCTGCAGATTTCAGCGCCCTTGGTAAGGCAGAAGATACCTGGATATGCCCATCATGTGATAAACCAAATAATTCAAGCATTGTTTACACCATCCCTAATGCTAGCAACAATACTACAAACCTATCCACCAATCCAAACTTGTTAGATAGTATCTCAGACACAACTCAATCTACTAGAGGAAGTACCAGCTCAGAGCTAGACTTATCAGCTTCAATTCATAGCTTCTCCTCCCAACTGAATGCATTCCAAACGTCGTCACCAAAACCAGCTGGCAACAAGACGCATCAGCCTATGGGAAAGAAGACAAATCTTCGCATACTTGTAATCAACTTCCAAAGCCTCCGCAAGAAAGGGAAAGAATTGGAAACCATCCTTGAAGATTCAGAACCTGACATCATCCTTGGTACAGAAACCTGGTTAGACCCAGACATTAAATCATCAGAAATCTTACCAGCAAACCTTGGTTACAGCCTGCTAAGAAGAGACCGCCCTACAGACCGCCATGGGGGAGTTGTCATTATACATCGAAATGACCTACATCCTAGCAACATAAATACCAGAGACAACATAGAAATGATCAGTGCCTCATTTAAGTTTGAGAAGAAAACAATCTTTACAGCAGCCTACTATCGCCCTCCGAACAAAATCGATATTGGGTACCTGAAAGAAACAATGGATGAATTCAAGGACCTGAAGAAACAAGCAAAAAAGAACGTCCTCATCATAGGTGGCGACTTCAATATCCCAGATATCAACTGGAAAAGTCTGTCAGTAACAGGGAACCAATACCCCTCTAGAGTGAGCGAAACATTCCTGGAATTAGTCGCCGACAACAGCCTGGAACAGATAGTCCAGTTTCCCACTAGAAAATCAAACACACTAGACCTTATTCTCACATCCCACCCTAGCTTCATCCAAAGGTGCAAACCCATGCCGTCGATAAGCACTAGCGATCACGACATAGTTCTACTAGACACTACCATCACTGCCAGACGCCCCAAACCACCCAGGCGTAAGATCACACTCTGGAAAAAGGCAGACATACAGGGTATTCATTCAGACCTCTCAAACCTTGCTGAGAAAATCGATACAGAGAACATGACCGTCGATGAATCCTGGACCATCTTTAAGGACACCATATGTTCTTCAATAGAAAAACGAGTCCCATCAAAGCTCTCTACATCACGCTACACCAACCCCTGGATGAATACCGACATCAAAAGATCAATCAGACGTAAACAACGAGCTTATAAGAAATCAAAACTCACAAGAAAGAAGAAAGACCTTGACAGATATAAGAAACTACAACATGAAGTCAAATTTCTTGTTAGAAGAGCCAACAGAGACTATCTTCAAACCACAGTCAGCGACAACTACAAGGACAATTCCAAGAAGTTCTGGAGCTATGTGAAAAGCAAAGGCCAAGAATCTTCAGGCGTCGCACCACTGAAGAACAAGGATGGCTTCTTGCAGAGTGATAAATCTGCGAAAGCCAACATCCTGAATGACCAATTTGTATCGGTCTTCACGAAGGAAGATACCTCAAACCTACCAGACAAGGGGCCCAGCAACACACCATCCATGAACAACATAACTGTAAACTGGAAAGGGGTACATAAGCTTATCATGAATCTCAACACTCATAAAGCTGCACGTCCAGACCAAGTTCCACCATTCATACTTAAGGCGGCAGCGAACGAAATATCACCTGCACTTACCAAGATCTTTCAACAATCCCTCGACTCCGGAGAAGTCCCTCAGGATTGGCGTGAAGCAACAGTAGTACCAATCTTCAAAAAAGGAGATCGCCATCAACCTGCCAACTATCGCCCAGTTTCCTTAACATCAATTTCCTGCAAACTACTAGAACATATTGTACACAGTAACATCATGTCACATTTCGACCAACACAAGATCTTGAAAGACAATCAACATGGATTCCGCAAAAGAAGATCATGTGAAACCCAATTACTGACAACAATCCATGAAATTGCCTCCGATCTGGCGAAGAAACAACAGGTTGATGTAATACTGCTAGACTTTGCTAAGGCATTCGACAAAGTCCCCCACTCACGCTTACTACACAAGCTAGACTTCTATGGAGTGAGAGGAAACATCAAAACATGGATACAGTCATTCCTATCCAACAGGACACAGCAGGTAGTTCTAGATGGCACCAAGTCAGAAACAGCCGGCGTACTATCTGGAGTTCCTCAGGGTACTGTCCTTGGCCCTTTGCTATTCCTAGCATATATCAACGACTTGCCAGACATGATTACATCCTCATCATCCAAGCTATTTGCTGACGACAGCATGCTATTCAGGGTTGTGCAGAACGACAATGACAGAGCGAGGCTACAGAAAGACCTTACTGCATTAGAAGAGTGGGAAAGCCAGTGGCAGATGAGCTTCAACGCTGCCAAATGTTCCGTCATCCGCATAGTGCCAAGAGGACGTGACACAATTAACACCCACTACATACTACACGGCCACACCCTTGAAATTGTTGATGCCAGCAAGTATCTTGGTGTGACCCTGACAAACAACCTTTCCTGGGACTCCCACATCAACAGCATATCCTCAAAGGCACACAGGACTCTAGGTTTCCTGAGACGAAACATCAAGGAGTGCACGCCACCAGTCAAGGAAGCCTCCTACAAAGCCATGGTTCGTCCCATCATTGAGAATGCGGCCACAGTATGGGATCCTACCCAAGCCAACCACATCAAGAGGCTTGAACAAGTACAACGCCGAGCAGCCCGATTTGTCCACAACGACTACTCAACAACGACCCCAGGATGCGTCTCGAATATGCTAAAAGACCTGAAATGGGAGTCCCTTGAGAGTCGCCGTAGACAAAGCAGGCTGTGCATGATGTACAAAATACAGAATGGGCTTGTAGACATCACAGCAGACGCATACTTTAACAAGAGTGATGCCAGGACACGTGGCCAACACCGCCTTTACCAGGAAAGGGTCCATGACCAGACCCTCGCCAGCACATTCTTTGTGAGGACTGTGCCTGAATGGAACCTCCTCCCAGCTTCGACGGTCTCGGCGCCAAGTTTAGACGCCTTCAAGACCCGACTACATGAGTAGACATCAGTGCTGTGTACATGTATATAGTTTTAATCAGTTTTGGACTATTTTAAATTTTTGACTCTGTACACCATCACCATGCATATAAAGTTGAGCTAATTACGCCTATCAAGTGCCCAGCTCAGTATACGGAAGAAGAAGAAGAAGAAGAAATATTCATTCATACTGACAAATATTCATTCGGACTGACAACATTTTGACCGTCGTGTGGATAAGGAAAATTATTTGCTGAACTGTCGTGCGGATAAGGAAAATAATCGGCACAACCGACGTGCGGATAAGAAAATTAATCAGTATAATCATCGTGCAAATAAGGAAAATAATTTACGAGACTGTCGTGGGGATAAGGAAAACAATTCAATTATTGGCACAACTGTCTTGCGCATCAGAAAATAATTGGCATGACCATCATGCGCATAAGGAAAATAATTGGTATGACTGTCGTGCGGCGGATAATGAAAATAATTGGCATGAGCATCATGCGCATAAGGAAAATAATTGGTACGACTGTCGTTCGGATTACCAAAGTAATCGGGACGACTGTCAGACGCATAAGGAAAATAATAATTGGCATGACTGTCAATCATGTGGGTAAGAAAAAAAATTTGCCCGACCATCATGCAGATAAGGAAGATAATCGACAACATACTGTTAAAAAGGATTTCACAAGCATATGATTAACGATGCTCATCCAAGACTGCCCAGCTCGACTGAATCAATCTAATGTCATAAGTCTGTGATATTTATTCATTTTGGTTAGTGAACTTTTATAAGATTTCAGATTTTATCATTTATTTAACAGTTTTCAATAGTGTTAAATTCGTACAGTTACAGTGTAGCACACGATGCCTCGTACTGGTGTAAACAATTGGCGTGCAAAACGAAATAGCAATGCACAATAGATGCATAACATTGTTCAAAAGTTGTTTACATTTTTTAACATTTTGGGTCGAATCGGTACGAGTACGACAGTGACTTACTTCAAGGTCTGTATCGGATGTTGATGAAATTGCATAACTACGTTCGTTATGAGTATTAAAGAAGATTTTCCTTGTTCAACAAGTACTAGCGTCTTGTATTCACTTATTCCCGGCTATTTTTAATAAGTAAAGTTTTATCAAAACAATATATCTACTTCCGCCGTCATGTTTAAAACGCGGCCAAACTGCGGGCACGTGCGGCCAAATCAAGCTACTTTAAAATCATCAAGATATTGTTCATAATATATGAAAACTACTTATATAATCACAATAAACAGCACAATATCACAATAATTGCTAAAATACTGATATGTTACCGTTAAACTTTTGGAAGCAAGTACCCGGGCCAACCCATTCTGTAGTCTGGTTCCCTGTCGTTCTATATTTGTTTAGTAGTGATAGGGGAGGTAATCCAGACTACCCATTCTGTGACCGCAGATTCGGTAGTTTTACCGCGTTTTAAACAAGTCTATTTATAGTACAGAATTTATGAATAGACTAATACCGGCGACTCAACATTTTTTTTATCAAATTAATGTTTAAATTTCAGCAATTTCTTTTCTTTTCATTATCTATAATTGATAAAAAAAGAAAATTTATATGAAACTCCATATTATTGTTTTCATGCGAAAACATCAGCATCATTGGTAAACGAATACAACTATCGATAAAATTAGCGATCAGTTCAGTAGTAGAAAAAAATAGACACCTCAGCTAGTCTACGCAAAAAGGGATCAGCAATTAAATTATTAATACGGAAACATTTTTTATTTTAATTACGAACATTATCCATCCAAAAAATGTCATTTATGGTGGGATCAATGAGAATTTAAATGTGTTTGTACAGGTATCAATTAATAGCTTCAATATCCACGCAAACAAATTTATTCATTTTAATAACTATCAGTAACTTGTCCTTTCTCGTCCAGGGCAGAAATTTGGTTGGTATTCCATAAGATAGCCGCTCAATAATTAATGAGGCGAAGACATCAATGTTATGTGATTAATGTTTAAGCTGACCTTAGGTTGTTGAAATAACTGGAGAAACTATGTTGAAATCCTTGTAAGAACAACATATATAAATTACACGAAACGTGTTTGTACAAATGATTATTGAAATCGGAATATGGGTCTTAGCTATTTAAGCCTTGATGGTCAATCAAATCAGAGACTATAGATAACAGTCTCTGATCAAATATAGATTGAAGTTACCTATATTAATCCCTTTACAGTTGTTAAAAATACAATGGCATTATTCTAACTACCTGTCCGTAATGGATTCTTTTAGTCCCTGTCCAATTGATGATTAAGGTTCATTCTAAGGGGCGAAACTGTGTTTTTTCTTCAATGAATTAAATTACCTTTTTTGCATAATAACCCATTAGTCTCATTCATCATTTTGTAGCTTAAAGTTCAAATACATGTAGTCTATATCAATCATTGTTTTTGTTATACTTAAGTTCACTTGTTATAAAAATGTATTTATAAAATGTTAATATAATTACATAATAGGTATACATTTTTCAAAATGTCAGTCTCATTTATTTAATAACAACATGTTAGAAATATTTGAAATTCTAGTTGTCAAATATTTGATCAAGGTCATGCCTGCCCATTTATTAAAATAAAAGCAGTCAAAATGCATTTATTTTGAACAATAAAATACATCAACATGAATTAAAATCTATGACATGTGTATGTGTACAGGCCTACTTTTAGTAAATCCTAAATAGTTTAGGGTACGGTGGGCCTGATGGACCAGATAGTTGTTGGTTTGTCAAAAACCGATTTTATCGGGTCTTTAAGGCTTAAAACTCGATTATTTGGACAAGTTTTAAGTTGCCACGAAATAACTGAAACAGGTTTATGGAAAATTAATTAAAGCTTTAGTATTTCTGTCAATAATTAACATTTTTAGTAAGATATTCCTTTCCACTGTATTTTATGTTTATATGCCAAAAGAAAGGGCTTATTTATCTTTAGTCGTACTGGTCCCTGATAATTTTTGTTTCGTCCGTAAGCCCGTTTCTTTTGACATGGGAAAAACTGCTGTACTTGGTCAGTTTGTGAGTTAAAATGGTTAAATATTACTATAAAACACTACTTGCAGACGATGATATAGCATGGCAGTAACCTCACACCATACATAAACTTAAACTTTCAGTTGAAATTTCTCAATATTGTTATATCAGAAATTAGCTGTAAGTTCGCAAAAATTATGTTCTTGGAATTAAAAAAAAACGGCGGTAAAACAACAGGTAATAGTTCCTTCTGAGTTTTAAAATTGGTAAACATAAGACTTCGCAATTAATTTAACATACGAAAACCAGATTCGCGAAAGTTGGACCTCGCGAAAATTTACAGTTAGTATCTTGTAGTGAAATCTAATTGAACATCACGATTCTTCATCAAACGTATGATCATATTCTCTAAACATGAGGATCAGGTAGACATATCAGGTTAGGAACCGCAAATAGAATTGTTTTGTTGTTGAATTGTAACGGTGACGAAGGTAGGCCTCAGATTTCAGAAAGGTGTAGTCGATGGCCACCTGCTTCACATAATTATACATGGTATCGACTTAAAGAAGTATATTTGAGCTTTAAAAATGCAAAAAGATGAGTCACGTATCTTCTAAGAACCTCGTATGTTGTTTATTCAAGATGGAAACATACATGACTTTGCTTTCTATAAACTGGTGGCCAAACCTCAAAAAGGGGGCTTAAAATGTGGGAAACCCTTCCACATGGTAGAACATTTTTTTTATTGAAGAAGAAGATATTGGGAATTGGAGAACTATAGTTGTAAATCTGAGATCAATGTAGGTCATTATAAAAATTTACTTTTTATGTGTGGGTTTCCTTTTTGGTGCCGTTTGGAGCGGCAATTTTATGAAGTAGTTTTTCCAAATATAAAACAAGACAGATAACATTTTGTTCAGGAAAACCAATACACAGACATTATTATTCTTGAATCATATTACTTTACGAGTGTCTCATAATAATATAGTTGTTATATAGTCCCATACTAGCATACGCAATCCGATTTTTAATGTTAAAACATTTAAAAAAATACAAACGAAAAGTGCGAGTTTTTTTAAATCAGTACAGCAGTTATACAAAATCGTCTAGGTAGGGGAGTGGTAACTTGATCACTAGCTTATTGATCCCAGACCGGTTAACCCCTACTTCACTAACTAGTTCATATAAAGGTCCAAATGTCCAAAAACTATAGACTTAACAGTTTCACTACATTACAAACGTACATGTGCACAATGACTTTAAACTCAATGTCATAATTTCAAAGCAAACTTGTCAATTCTTACCACCATTATCAGCCAATACAAGACCATACCAAATCGTTTCATTGTAATTGGCGTCCACCCTAAGTTCGAAAACCTATCTAGCTATCCTGATAGAACAAATGAAGCCCACGAAAAAAATCAAGTGATACCCACTCCTATCCTTATCATAATTCCATTAGGATAACAAATATAGCTTTTATGCACTGTCAATCATAATAACTTACCAAAATAACCGGAAAACGTGTTTGTGTGAAATAAAAACTAATGCTGAGCTTAAATCTAGAGTCAATATTTGATAATAGTATTATTAATACACATGTACCCACAATCTTTACAAATCTCATTGAATAAGATCGAAGGGTATGCTAAAATAATAAACATTTGTAAGTAAAAAATAACTGTTTTTTTCCTTCTCAAAACACCCAAATCTATCAGTCGGCGGACGCTAATCGAAGAAACGACTTGGAATGGCCCAATGTTTAATTCTTTCAGGCTTCTAAAACTGGTGGGTTTCTAACCTAGGCTAAATGCTTATCTTTTTAACATAAATGTCTGTTTATTAAGGTTACTTTTAGTTTGAAGAGTTTAGATATCTATTTTAAAATGATCTACTCTACTTGTTTATTTTTAGATCCAATGGATACAGATGGTATTTCAAATGTCTCATTTCTGACGTCACGTTCAGGCCTTGCTAGAAGTACATCGATATCTCATAAACCTGATTTTATAAATTATCAGGAAACAGTGTATCACAGAAAAGACAATATTCCTGAGGAAACGGTAATTTACTAACTTAAAACGTTTCCTTTATTTATGTGCTTTTATTCATCCTCGCCATCGGAAATCCATATGGGCGAGGCCCCCAGAAGAGGTCAGTCACTTTAGTTTTTTGGTGATAGTGCACGATACAGAATATGCCCCTTGTTCCAGAAGCACCCTCGGTTCTTTTACGTGCTTGATGTAAAACATCATACACGGGACCTCGGTTTTTAAAGTCTCGTCCGAAAGACAAGTAAGTTAGTAATTTTAGGAAGCACTTCAAAGCAATTCTGTTTTAATCCGGCTGGGGGAGCGGGGGCGGGATCGAACGCACAAGTTTTGGATCAGAGGTCAGTAGCTCTTACTGGACCACTTGTTGGCCACCCTGTTGTCCACTATTTTATTGGTTCATTTGCTTTTATTTATCCTCGCCACCGGAAATCCATATGGGCGAGTCACTTTAGTTTTTGGGGGATAGTGCATGATACAGAAGATGCCGCAGTTCCAGAAGCATCCCTGGTTCTTTTACGTGCCGATGTAAAGCATCATACACGGGACCTCGCTTAACGACTCGTCCAAACACTGTTAGTAATTTTAGTTATGTTAGGTGGGAAACACTGAAAAGGATTTCTGTTTTTGACCGTCTGGAGTAGGGATCGAACCCATACCCTTCAGATCAGCAGTCAGTAGCCCTTACCACTAGATCGCTTGTCCACCTATTTTATTTTGTGTCTACCGTATTTATAACACATAATTTCATGCGCATGCGTCGTGATATCAAAATGTTTTGCTTGACCACATGACATGTCCGCATTTAAATAAATATACTCAGCGTCAATGAAAAGTTACCACCCTATTGATTCTTATATTTTAAATGCACGTTAAACGGCCGAACATGACTATGTTTTACGGTGTCCCGTTAGGGCCATCGCTGCATAGCTATAAGAGGTCGATAAAACAATTATAGTGAAAAGTCGAAACTACGATGATGAAAATAGTGAAAAGTCGAAACTGTATACGATGATGAAAAGTCGAAAGTACGAAACAACAATAGTACGATGGTGAAAAGTCGAAACTACGATGATGAAAAGTCGAAAGTACGATAGTGAAAAGTCGAAACAAAGAAAGTACGATAGTGAAAAGTCGATATTATTTCGAGTTTTCACTATCGTAGTTTCGACTTTTCACCCTCGTACTATCGTTGTTTCGTACTTTCGACTTTTCATCATCGTAGTTTCGACTTTTCACTATCGTACTTTCGACTTTTCATCATCGTAGTTTCGACTTTTCTTCATCGTAGTTTCGACTTTTCATCGTCGTAGTTTCGATGTTTTGACCTTACTGTGTAGTCACAGCTATCCTATTAAACAATATTCAAATGCACATACTATAAATCTTTTGTACTGATAGGTCATATACACGATATAGAGAGGTATATATACATGTAAGTGGTAACTTTTCAGTGACGCCCAGTATATGTCCATCTCATGTACGCCGGGTTGGATAAGTGACCCTTGTATTATACAGTCAGAAGAATGCTATAAAAGTATTTTTAGGTTATGCATGTTTATGTACTTTAATCATAGAGTTTGTACAGTCAATCCCCCTGTTTAGCTACCAAGTTGAAAATTTACCTATAGCTACTCTCCATGTTTTGAGTTTGGTATTCTTTCGTGACACTTTCAACGGCTATTATATGTATTGCCTAGCACAACTGACTTGTCATCCTTGAGTATCCGTGTTTTATTTATCCGCTGTCCAATTAGTGTTGTTATTTTAACTAATCAAAACATTCTTACGGTACAATAACGCAAACACACGAGGATTAATTAGCGACAGGTCAAATGTTCTCGCCTATATTGATTGAATTACCGTGTAAATCGATTTTGTTTTCCTTTATATAGATGTGTCTTTTGTACTTTACAGGAACAATTACCCTTTCTCAACAACTTTAAAAACCCTTGCTGGCGAGAGTCAACAGGCAGTAATTCATCCGCAATTCGTTGCTTGCCATTCTTTTATTTGGTCGGACCTCCAAAATGTGGCACAACAGATTTACATAGACGTCTTACCAGGCATCCAAAAATATCGTCAACAGTAACCAAAGAGATACAATGGATTGCTAAAGGGCGGTTTAGGAGTAAGTTTGATTATAGGTGTATTTCTAGGTTATGCATGTTTATGTACTTTAACCATATAGTTTATACAGTTAATCCCCCCGTTTAGCTACCCAAGTTGGAAATGTACATTTAATCTGGTTCCCGTCACGAAATCGTACATATTTTGAGACGGGAACCAGACTATAAGTTTGATTCACATGAGCATTGTCCTTATTCGACAGAGTATTTGATCAGTAACAATGGCAAAGTATGTATAAGTAAATTTCCAATAGCTAAACGGGGGGATTAACTGTATAAACTCTATGGTTAAAGTACATAAACATGCATTACCTAGAAATACACATATACATTTGTATATGCAATAGGAGAATTCATGTTTGTATACAGATCTAATCATATGGAAATGTGCCACCCAGCTAGCCATTGGATAATGACAAGTTTGTATTGTTCATTCATCCAATAGATTGTTGGTGGGCATTTTGCATATGAATAGGTGATCTCCCCTATTAATGAGCCATAGGAACCTAATTTGGTGTTTAATTATTCAAATATCTGGGAAATACTATCCATGCACTGATAACTTGTACTTTTTATCAATGGTTTAAATATGAATATTCATTTAACGAAAACGTGAATTATTGCAAGTTGTGTGTATCACACTTTTAGTGTGGAACTACCAGGTTCCGATCTCTCAAAGCATCTCACTCTGAGTTGAGATAAATCTCAAATACTGTCATGTGTCTTTGAGATAATTTCCATGAGAGACAAGACTCTGAAAGTTGGCACCACAAAACAGATACACTGTTCTGAGTTTATTACAGTAAATATTTTGAGCATAAAACTTACAAATGATCTCATATTTATACTCTTGACTTGAGCAAAATCTCGATTTGAGTTGAGATTTCTACTTGAGATGCTTCGGGAGATTGGGGCCAGGTTCCGATCTCTCGAAGCGTCTCAAGCAAAGATTTTGCTCAAACCAGAGTCTGAATTTTAGATACATATTTATAAGAAGTGTGTGGTCTTGACATTTCACTGTAATAAACTCAGATTAATGAGTCTGTTTTGTGGTGCAAATTTTGAGTCAAGCCTTCCTTGGAAATTACTTCGAAGCCATGATGACAATACGTGAGTTGAAATTTAGCTCAAATTGAGAACCTTCAGGAGAATATGGCCAGGTTGCATTGGACTCTGTGGTAAATTAAATCTATAAACAGAAATCGAAAACGGAGATAACCGAATGTTTCGGGATTGTACTATCACTATTAATTTCTCATGTTTTTTTCTTATTTGTAGAAAAATTAAAGACAAAGCTGTCGAGTTACCTACAGTATTTTGATAAAGCTATTACGACTGACATTATTCCAAGCGGACATGACGGATATCATGACGCAATCCTTGGTACGTAGCTGATATGTGTACTTGTACAGGGTGTTATAAAAGTTGGTTCTCAATGTTTAAGTTAATAGTTTTTTTTCTGACGTCAGAAGAATGAAAAATTGTCAGTCAAATTCCATAAGGTTCTACAATTGTTCTTATTTTTCGAGCATTAATTGGAGCTACGTTTGTTTTCGAAGAAGAAATGAAAAGTGTGCGCTGCGTACATAGCTCAGATAAATTAAGACTGAATTTAAATTTTGAGAACAAATTTTGTGGACACACTGTATAAACACAGAAACAAGCGTTAAAGCACTTTAGAAACGGAAACACTATTTAGGGAGACAGTTCAATATATTGACAAATCTACATTTATATCTGACCAATAGGTCAATAAGTATATTGAAATTAATACAATGTAATAAGCTATCCCATAACCATTGCGCCGTAACCTCCGTGGAAAGTAAATACCGGTACTTTAATATCAATATTTCTTTTAAAACTGCTTTAATTATGTATACATTTGTATTATCTATATCATTTCAAGTCAGTCTTTGTAAATAGCCGTCTCGTACTTTTAACCTCTAACTTGTTTTGTTTTGGGATCAATTTGAATACACTCAACAAAACTTGTAAGTACACACCTGTTTACTTACCTATAGCACCAGGTTGTTTAAAGTGAAAAATCGAATTATTTTTTTGTGGTTTTTATAATTTGACGATAAATCCAAAATTCAAATTTACCATACATATGAATAATTTGCACATACGCGTCAATTTTTCGGCCATTTTACGTTTTTTAATGTTTCATGATTCAATGAACCACTCGCTGTATTTAATTTTGAAAAAACAAACACTTTATTTATCCAGGCCTGTGATAGTTAATTCCATGTACACAATATTTCGTGCAAAAATAATAAAAAATAAACAAGTTATAACAGTAAAACCACGTGTGTACTTATAAGTTTTGCCGAGTGAATTAGAAAGGTCGCCATGCGAACGTGTACGGCAACTCGTACGTGTAGACAAACACACGACTTGGCTTTCATGAATGCCTGGGACAGTAGCTATCCATTTAATATTTAAAAATCGTATATGAACCCTCACCCGGTGGATGGAACTCGACCCAACGGAACATCACATCAAAAAGGCATTCAATATTTTTAAAAATCAGTTAAGATGCGCATAGTATACCTTTAAAGAACACATTAAATGAACAAGGTACAGTGTCCTTCAAGTTGCAGTGTTCTGATTTGGGTTGTTTTCATAGATTTTACTTACTGCAAAATCTCATAATTTCGTGGGTATTGAATTTCGTGGAAGTTGATAAAATATCCATTTTCGTGGTGTCGTGAATTCGTCGATTACAAAACATGGAATAGTTTTGTATTTAAGAGTTCGATAAAACATGAGCATTATATATAGGCGGATTTAGCTGAAGTGGTAACGCACTGGGCTGTCAATCCAGAGGTCATGGGTTCAATCCTTGGCATCGGAACTTCTGAAATAGTTATAATATTTCTCGCTATATCTGGCCATGTGGTCTGCAAAGTATCTGGAAGTGCCAGGAAGCTGTGTTTCGGTGCTATACACTGGGCACATTAAAGAACAAGGCTGTCTATTCGAAATAAGAGCTAGGCGCACTTCTGCAGCGCCGGACTTGCCTGTATCTAATGTCTCTCCCTCTCTCTCTGTCTCCCTTTAGGGCTTTTCTCTCAGTATGTCCCTCTGGTCAGATCATGCTGTATCTGCACTGGTAGAGGATGCACCTGCACCCCTGTGGCTGCTACACAATAATGTAAAGTGCCTTTGAAAGTGCGTTCGCATGAAAAAGGCGCTATATAAATCTGGTATATTTATTTATATTTATTATATTTCGCGATCGAGTTTAACAACGAAATCTACAAAAATTCACCTCCCTCAAAAATAATGATTTTACAGTAATGTGCCTTTGATATTTGATATTGGAATTGTTTATTTTCCAGGTGATTTCAGTCCATCTACTATATGGTGCACCGCACATTACTGGAAACTACCATCCCCGAAGTTTACGTCAAACGCAGAGGTCATTCATCACCTTAATCCCGCCGCTAAAATAGTAGTTACTCTACGCAATCCAGTCACAAGGTTACTAACTACAATATAATACTGTATATACAATGTAACATGCAAAATAGAAATGTCTACTTTAATATACACTGTAGCATAGTGATTTTAGCTCGACTTTCGAAGAAACAAAATTCGAGATATTAGAGAGGTTGCGATTCGAACGTGTACGACTACGTGTACGTGTACGTGTAGCTACCCGTACATGTATACGTACACGTTGCAATTAAAATTGGCTTGCGAAACACAACGTCTGCGTGTAACATCACATGGCAGTTGTAACATGATTTTTTCGTGAATCGATAATGAGTATTTGTATTAACTCACTGAGACTACCGGCGATAATAACTTGGGTTTCCCGTGCATATGCATACCTGTGTGACGTAGTACACAATATATTTTCGTCTGTCACACGTCCGTTACATGTAGAAACTACGCATACCTGGATGACGAAATACCCAAAAATAGTATTCACGTACACGTACACGTTACACGTTGCCTTTCGCAACCTCTCTATTATCGTGACGGTTTCGTCTGCGTGTGCATGTGTTAATTTATTGTCAAAGTCATTTTCGCAAAAACTTTCAAAGGTATCCACTCGAAACACAACATAGTTATTCCCCATCACAAAGGGAGTCAATACTGACAAGGCTGGTAACCCTGTGACCTGTATTTATTAGTTATCGTCCCGTGTTACTCTTCGAACTTCGCTCACAGATGAGCAAGGGTACTATCAAGTACGAGAAAGTCGAGCGTCCAGCATTCGTAGGCGGTGCTTTTGTTCTGCACCTGCTAGAACTAAAAAACCCATCATATTTTCAATTTGTTTTTGCTGGCAAATAGAAACACACTTTTATCACTTTAAGCATAACTTTACACCAGCGATATATCAAGAGTAAAATAACGCATCCAATTTGGTGTCAATCGTTAACATGTAACCAGTGTTTTGTTCTGGGTTTATTAACAGTAATATTATATAAATAACACATGACTGCGAGGGTGATAGTAAATAATACCAACCCGAGGATAGTTATATGATTATTCAAGAGTTGGTACCGTCACCCGAGCAGCCATGTGATATTTATTTTATTACACCGATAAAAATACAACCATTTTACAAAATAAAATAACAACACATGTAAGCAGCACTTAAATTGCCGTTATGGTAATTTTACATACATGTACAATCTCAGTCCGTATAGGGTGGTTGAAATTGACAAGATTTACTAAAAATAGCATGTGAAATATACATGTAATAATATGAACCGTTCTCCAGGAAAACCGGGCTTAGTGACATTGTATTAGTATTTATGTAATAAGGTTAAGAAAACCCTCCCAAATGAGAAAAAAGTCATGCCCTTTGACTTTAATTCTATGTTCTTGGATAATATAGATATATGTCTTAGATTTATTTTTCTCATGAACAATGTTTAAATATCTTCTGTTGTTGCTATGGTGATCAAGTTCTAAAGAGTTTTCATATTGAGAAAATTCGGGGTTAGTGGTTAAAAACAGTAACTTCAATTTCCTATAAAGCTAAAATGTACGATTTAGATATGTTTTATTAAAAAAGGAATATAATTCTAAAATGTGATACAATTTTGAAAAGGTTACAACAAGAACTCATCAAATACTGGAATTATGAAATTCTTGTTATAGTAACGTCAAATAACGTTTGAATGACATTTGCGACGTCACTGACCAAGTAGGTGGGAGTGGTCAGTTTTAAAAGTCTGGTACTTTGTAATTTGATGTTACATTTTGCTCAAATTTTCGGAAACTGTTCAAAAGAGTCTTGTCTTTCTAATGCTATATTATCATGATTTTCATATTTTTGTCACTAAGCCCGGGTTTCCTGGAGAACGGCTCATATAAATAACATACGGATACCCTCTAGCAGGGTGTTTTCCGGACTCAAATAGTACAAATTTCTATAAATAGCCCAGTCTCGTTTTTACTAGTAGTGATCAAACAAAATATCAATATAATGTATTGTATACTTATGTGAAATAAAATATGTTTAAACTAACATATCCATTTATATATGCTGTACTTTCTGGTTTACAGGGCATATTCAGATTACAAACATTTTGACCGACGAGCTTCACCCACCTCGTTTCACTCCAAAGTCGTCCAAATGATCAAGGATTTCAACACTCGCTGCAATAATACAACAAATTTGAAACGATGTATTGACCAATTTGGGGTAGGTTCTGTTCATGCTGGGTACAGTCCACGCACGTTAATTAATTAAATGTATATGACACTCTATATTCACGTATGTAAAATTGGTAAATATGCTGCCGCATCGGCCGATTAACGATGTTACCGCGGTAAGCGTGAAACGCACTAGTCACATTCTACCCTACTTTATATAAGACCTCATAATTTTACTATCTATTGTCCGATTTTGAATATTTAAAGCTTGTAATGAAGCAGAGATATATGTCTGTCTATTTATACAACATTCATCACGATACCCTAATAATTAAATCCACGACGACGAGTAAGAATCCGTTCCGAGTAAAAGTAAGTTTAAAATATCCCGTTTTTTACCAAATAAAAAATCAATCAACGGTCGAAAATCATCAAATATTAATTTAATTTTCGAGCGATTTTGTTCATTAAAGCTTGTTTTAAAAGCTTATACTGTAAGGTTTTATAAAATGTAAAACCTATTTTTAAAGCATTTGCGAATTGTCGACCGCCAACGAAATAAAACAGAACGGACGTATTCATAATAATGTTTGATGTAAACTACGCCGACCATTGATCATCTTTTGTGGCGATTTTTTCAAAAGCTAGCATCATGGTTCGTAATTTAATGCAACCAATACCTCTCAAAATGCATTTAATAGCAGGTTATATTGTAAATAATCGCCATTTTATAATTAACATTCGGCAATAAGTCCGCAAGTTCAATACAGCTACCGAAAGAAATAGTCCCGCATCGTGACAAAAATCACTATTTTTGACTCCATTTTGTAAAGACAGAACGAATAGAAACCAGAAAAAAGTACAACCAGTACCTCAAAACGTATTTAATCTCACAATTAAAACAAGTTTCAATCAAAAATATGTTTTCAATTAGCGCATGGAAGGTGTGCAGGTGCCCGTTTCACACGCTTTTCGACGTGATTCCGCCATTTTGAAAATTTATTTGCAATAATTAGTACATAAATGCACGAAGTTTAATCAAATCGTTGGCGGTCGACAACTCACAATTGCTTTATAAATAAGTTTTACATTTTATAAAACCTTAAAGTATTAGCTTTTAAAACAAGTTTTAATGAACAAAATCGATCGAAAATTAAATTCATATTTGATGATTTTCGACCGTTGGTTGTATTTTTATTTGGTAAAAAAGGGGTATTTTAAACTTACTTTTACGCGGAACGGATTCTTACTCGTCGCCGTGGATTTAATAACTAGGGTATCGTGATGAATGTTGTATTAAAAGACAGACATATATCTCTGCTTCATTACAAGCTTTAAATATTTAAAATCGGATAACAGATACGAAAATTATGAGGTCTTACATAAAGCAGGGTAGAATTTGACTCGTGCGTTTTACGCTTAACGCGGTAACATTTTTATCGGCCGATCGATATGTGTAAGCGGCAGCATATTTACGTTAATATAGAGTGTCATATACATTTAATTAACATGCGTGGTACAGTCATTTGCCGCGCAAAAGATCAGACAAAACGGCGGTTTTAATAGCGAACCTGTCATAAATAAAATAGTGGACACTTTTTTATACGCCCGTTTAAAGAACAGGACGTATTATGGGAACACCCTTGGTGGGCGGGCGAGCGGGACGGCGGGCTTCCAGCAGTTTGTCGCTCAAAAGGTCAGACAAAACGGCGGTTTTAATAGCGAACCTGTCATATATAAAATAGTGGACACTTTTTATACGCCCGTTTAAAAAACAGGACGTATTATGGGAACACCCTTGGTGGGCGGGCGAGCGGGACGTGGGCTTCCAGCAGTTTGTCTGTACTCTAACAGTTAGATGGACATAATATCTAGGCCAAGTGCGATTATAGACCAAAACGGCCTAGGCCTTTTTGGGTTATGGGCCTTTAATTATAGGGCGTTCACACTGGGGCCCCGCTTCTACTACGATCTAAAATTGGTCCAAATCGTGACCGATCGTGGGACAGTCGTGGTCAATCCGGGGAGGATCTTTGTGAACGTGGTAGGGTCGTGGTGGAAACGCATAGGTCGGGAAGCTCCCCGACCTTACTACGCTTATTTTTAAAATGTTCAAAACAAGCGTAGCGGGATCCTTGCTAAAACGAATCGGCACAAGAACGTAGCAAGGTCGTATTAAGATCGGCATAATCGTAGAAACATCGGGGAATCATCTTGTCGGGATCTGCATGATCGTAATACCATCGTGGTACACTGAATCGGCATCAACTTTAATGGGGTTTTCTATTGAAACACGTAAAATCGCGTTATAATTTCGGTATATAGGATAGTCATTGTCCTTTACAACAGTTGGACATAGACCAAAGCAAATTGTTATGCGGAAAATATAAGTTTTTAACCAAAGATGGTCGAGATATTAGGAAAGTACATGAACATTTGGACAACATGAACTTGTTCACGCAAATAACAGCTATGTAGAAAAAGTTGTACATTGTTAACATAAAACATCATCCAATTATGCCTCTTTCAGGCAATGAGTGATGTGAAAAAAATGCCCTAAACTCATTGATTAGTGTACGCATCAAAACAATGCGTACTATGATCATGTCAATATCGTAGTATTGTCGGCATGAGCGGCGCAACATTGTGCAACAGTCTTTTCGGTCTGTCTACCAACGTACTAGGTTCTTGCAGAGCGTGTCGACATCGTAGTAGAAACGGTTCATGATCGGCATTGATCGCGGTGGAAATATCGGAAACGCTTTGGTCGTAGCGAAATCATAGCACAAGCGTCGATTAGACGTTCCGGTGAAGAATTTTTATAAATGTTCATGGTTTTGACGCCGAACTCGTCCCGATTGATACTTTTAGTCAGGTCCGGACAGATCGGCATGATCGTAGTAAGAGCCGAGCCAAGTGTAAACGGGGTCTTGCCAAAAAAGTATGAAATTGGCATTGTCTGTACTCTAACGCAAACAGTTTTCATCTAAACGTCTTCAAACTTTGTGACAATGCTTTTAGGCATAATATCTAGGCCAAATTTGATTATAGGTCACATTGGCCTAGGCGTTATTGGGTTATGGGCCTTTAATTACCAAAAAAGTATGAAATTGGCCTTGTCTGAACTCTTACGTAAACAGTTTTTATCCGATCGTCTTCAAACTTTGTGACAATGCTTATAGGCATAATATTTAGGCCAAGTGCGATTAAAGGCCAAATCGGCATAGGTCTTATTGGCCGGTTATGGGCCTTTAATTACCAAAAAGTATGAAATTGGCCTTGTCTGTACTCTAACGCAAACATTTTCATCCGATCGTCTTCAAACGTTGTGACAATGCTTATGGGCATAACATCTAGGCCAAGTTCGATTAAAGGCCAAATGTGTAAACCTACAGTGTACAATTGAACGTCAATGCCGATCCGTTATGTGCTGCTGGCGGGGTATTCCGAATTATAAAATTTCTATTTGCTTTGCCTTAGATAAAGATTATGAACTTGAGAGATACTGCAGACTAATAATTTTAGCCTCAAATGAATTATGACAAAATTCAGTTATTTTTTATACAGTTGCGTTTTTAAATCTGTTTTTAACAAGCACAGATATTTGCGAGTCAATTATACGCATGTATGATCGGCTCATTAAAGCTGTAAGTCAGTGACAGATCGAGGTCGATGTCACTTCAAAGTCAAACTATCAGAAGTACAGTACGACCTCTGTAGAGCAACACCCTTTGGGAGCTGCAAATATTAGTCATTGTTTAGAGGTTGTTGCTCTACAGAGGTCGCACTACAGAGGTTAAATTTATAGTAAATAGTGATTTAGGGAAATTTTGAATGTGTTGTTACACAGAAGTTTTTTCTGTACAGATGTTCGCTCTAGAGAGGTTGAACTGTACCTGAAAAGTTGATAGTTCGTCAGTTCGTCTCATTTTTTCCTACTACCGTATTTGACATTGTACATTGTATGTTGATGCAGATGTACACGTTAAAGTGTATAATCGTTCATTAACAGTATTGAGTATTAAACAAAAACCGTGATACATCTATGAACATGCTTTTGTCATTTATATGGTCAAATACATCAATGAACATGCTTTTGCCATTTATATGGTCAAATACATCTATGAACATGCTTTTGCCATTTATATGGTCAAATACATCTATGAACATGCTTTTGCCATTTATATTGTCAAATAAGTTTACTCGTAAAATAAAGTCTTTATTATTATGTTGTATTTTCAGAACCGTATACTCATAGGAACTTACGTTGTGCATTTAGAAGATTACATGAGAGTGTTTCCCAGAGAACAAATACACATAACAAAATTAGAAGAACGCTCAAAGAATATGGACTCTGCTTTAGATAAAATATGTTCGTTTTTAGAAATAGGTAAGTAGCATAAATAGTCAATAACACACATTTACCCAGTCTGAATAATACTTCTATAATTATACTACTAGAACGATCGTAGTCTTCAA
The DNA here is from genome assembly GCA_947247005.1 of Spisula solida. Taxonomy (NCBI): domain Eukaryota; kingdom Metazoa; phylum Mollusca; class Bivalvia; order Venerida; family Mactridae; genus Spisula; species Spisula solida. The sequence continues at coordinate 23,165,664 of OX365951.1, forward strand.
GAAATTGTAAATTTACGTACACACAGATTATATTGAATGGGACAGGTTTCTACAGGGACAGCAGAGCACGGAATGCACTTTAAAGGAGAGTAGAAAGAAAAATGTTAGAACTTGATAATCGAGTACACCGAAGTACTAGTAAATGTAACGTGAATACATAAATATTGATGCTCTCCAATTCAGCTTGTATCGAGCGCGTAACGGTCACGTGTTCGGTGCCAGACTGCGACAAACTAAAGTCTATAAAACGACACGCGGCTCTGCATAGTTCAATATAACTTCTTATTCACCGGAGGGGTAGGGTAATGTAATGCGATTGGCCAGTCTCCATATGACAGAAATACAATGAGGTTTAAACATGACCTCATCTGCAAAGTCAATGTGATATCATTCTGATCACCTCGGCATTTATGCATTGCAATAGACCTCTGACATAACGAGGCGCCATATTGAACTATTTTCAGTCACATGATTCGAAAACGACTTTTAAAAACTGATCAATGTCATCACTCAATGTATAAGAAGCTTGTGAATTCAACAGTACCGCGTGATTGTGCACCGTGTAAGAAAGAATTCACAAACCTATCCGTAGCCACTAAACATTAAACATTATCAGAAATAAAGCACATGTTAAACAGACCATGCCATAAACGTTTAAGCGGCAGGCTCAAGCTTGGTAGACTCTCCGTTTGAAGCATTCATGACAATTGAACATAATGACATTCGTGTATGCCTCCTATATGCATACACAATTATTATCTGAGTGTACCCTATATAGAGAGAAGGTTGTGCAACGGCCATGTTTAGCCGCAACGAGATGACGTCACAGGAACTGGTTATCGTGTTTGCTGTGACAACTGTAGAAAAACTGGGTTCCAGCTGTCGAAACGTCATATCCGGTGCGGCTAAACATGACCGCTACACAACCTTCTCTCTATATAGAGTACACTCAGATAATTTTGACTCAGATAATTTGAAACCATGTGCTTATGATCTATATGATATTCTAACACGATCTGCGGATTAATCCATTAAACAAAGAGCAGACAAGAGCATGTTTTATTACCCCCATAGAACATACCTATCAAATTGGCTGTTACTATTTACGCCCCGTACCATGTGACATATTTATGAATGAATGAACGTAAACTTTATCGTAAAATCTTCCAAGAGTCGCCAACAAGGCGAGTTGCACGAGAATCCAGTGTTACAGCTATGACGCATCTATTTTTAGAAACTCCAATATAGTCTCGAAACTAAGTTTCATGAAAACTTCTGATTATCAATTCATTTATATTTTTCATTTCATGAAATAGATACCCTAACTGCTCGTGTAATTAAAATTGTTTCAATGTTTAAAATGTGTAATTTCCTTCAGAAAATTACGAAGGTCGTTTTCATTAACGAGGGAGGTAATTGTACCAGCTCATAAGCCACTCAATTTCAGCGTGGAATTATGTTAAATGTCAAATGGGTCAAAATGGAATGCGCACAGTTAAATAGTGCGGGGTATTATCGTGTTTAGAATCGAAATAAAAACTCTGTTCTTGTATTTTGTCGGTGAATAAAACACGGGCACTCGTTCGGATGCGGAAAATTAAATCACTCGTGCTACGCACTCGTGATTTAATTTTTCCACATCCGAACTCCTGACCATGTTTTATTCACCGACAAAATACGCGAACAGATTTTTATTTCTTAAACGTCTATAAAACAACGCAGAATTCCTTCCATGTCCGAGTTTTATACGCCCGTTTGAAAAACGGGACGTATTATGGGAACACCCTTGGCGGGCGGGCGGGTGAGTGGTCGTCGGCGTCCGATCGTCTTCAAACTTTGTGACAATGCTTATGGGCATAATATCTAGGCCAAGTTCGATTATAGGCCAAATCGGCCTAGGCCTTATTTGACTATGGGCCTTTTATTACCAAATAAGTATGAAATAGGCCTTGTATGTGCTCTAACGCAAACAGTTTTCATTCGATCATCTTCAAACTTTGTGACAATGCTTATGGGCATAATATCTAGGCCAAATTCGATTATATTTTTTTTTATTTTATTTTTTTTATTATTATTATTTTGCCCCGAGACTCACCATGCCCCGAGACGAGCGTATTTTGTGACATTTTGGCTCTTGTTCATTATCGTTTACGCTTGTTTAAACGAATGATTTTAAAACACTGAAATGTTTTAGCATACTTAAGTCTTATATAAGTACTATGTGAAGTTGTGAATTGTGTTTATTCGATCAAAATTTAATTAAAGCTAGTCGCTTAAATAAAATAAACATTTTCTTGACATTTTTTTTTAATTTCAGAACATTTACCAGAAGAAATCCGAGAAAGTGTTGTTTCACAAAATGTCCAAGCAAAGAATACGCATGGAGTTCCAGACATGTTTAATAAGACCAAATTATTATTGGAAGAATTTTTTAAACCATTCAATGAAAGACTGGGAGATCTTATAGGACAAAAATTTAATTACAATATACACAAATAACGAACTCATAAATGTGGACCAGACGTCGTATAAAACAGATTCAAAACATAAACGCTGGAAAACTACTGTCACGTAACAAGATTCGATACGAGTCGAATTCGATCGACAAGCTAGCACCTACATCTATATTAGTTGTACGTTGTACTGTCAGACTTGACCGTCCGACTGTCTGCCCTCACAAATCCACTTTATGTGAAAAAGTCCCATGAACCTCATATTTAAGAACTTTTGGGTTTATGTGGCTTTTTCAGTTTACGTTACTTATTTAGTCACATAACTACCAAACTTTTCTTCATTCCGTACAGTTTAGTCACATAAAACCGTTCTGTTAGAACGTCCGTCCGTCAGTCAAAAATCTGGATTCTGACATAACTCAAACAGTTCCTATTTCCAAGCTACGTTTATGAAAAGTGATATGTGGATAGGGGGCAATAAGGGGATTATGCGCGTCAAAAAATAGTTTGATTCTGACAAAAATTGTGGTTGCTACGGAGACAGAGAGAGTGAAAAATGGCCAAACCGGTAAAGGACTTAGAAGTATTGCTTTGCAATTCTTAGTTATTTGTTCAAATACGCTAAGCAACAGTACTACATTAGTAGATTTGTGGGTAACTGAAAAAAGTCAGCCTCAGGAAAGTACTGTTACCGAAGGCCGAGGGTAACAGTACTGTCCGAGGGCTGACATGTTTTATGAAAAAAAGTGAGGGGTAATAATATGTGTTGAGTGCCTGTCCTAGATTTCAATCTTTTAAAACGAATTACCCATTTGGCAGTCACAGTGGGTAACGAAGAATGAAGTTGGGGTTATACTTACATAATTTATAATTATATATTCGCCTACTCATGCTCCTTGATAACAGTTTTAAAATTCACAATGGTCGAATTGTTCTAGACAATGATCATGTCCTGTCAATATTTTATAAAAGTTCAAAAAGCAACTTATTATGTTAAAGGGGCATGCCCAGAAACTGATGTGTCTTGGTTTGCATACAACAAAATTGCGTTTATCAATTGTAAAACCAACTAATACCGAAAAGTCAAAGGAGAATTTGAATTAAAATTTTACTCTATAACGCGCGCTTCAATAATTTGTATATCGATTTGAATATAAGGCTGTAAGGCTTTTATTGACGACAACGATATTAAGTTATTCTTTAAATATTTTTTTTAAACTAGTGGGGATATTTCGTAAGATTTTTACAGTGTTTTCATTATTTGAATAAGTATTAAAATGATACCAATTTGATTGCTATTCGAGACACTTCAGTTCCAGGGCATGCCCTTTAACTCTGATGTATTTGTCACTGTTTAAATATTTCGACCGACGGCATTTTTTTCTTTTTTTATATTAAAAAAAGAGAAAAATACACCTGAGTTAACATATTTCTCAACGGAATACTGTATAGCGGGTATATTTCGCGGGGGTCTAATTTTCGCTATAATCGCGGTTTACATCGATAGCGCGAAATCTAAACCCAGCGAAATATTTACCTCGTAAATATACAAAAAAGGGAGACAAGTCATGATTAAAAACATTGAAGAAGCAATCAGAAAAAAAAAACTTGATGACTTTGCAATAAGTGCGTCGGTTAAGCAAAATAGGGTTAATACGCCAATAAGACTTATAATAAATAACGAAATATAATTCGAAATTAAAACGTGTGTATACTCTTTGCATGTGTACGTACATCATGTTTTCTCAACGTTAAAGGTGTTAATTATAAGCAGGTGTATCAAACCTGTTGAATTTAACGATTTTATTTGCAAAACGTGTAAATGTTTGCCGAAAAGTATTTGTTTGTGTACATTTTCTGATGATAGTTAACACGGCCATCGAACAAACCGTTCAGAATAACAGTATCTGCATATCGTTTAATATTTGTTTAATTCTGTTTTATGGTTGTGCAGACTACGTTTTGCGCGACTATGTTCCCTTGCAAGAATATAGTTCTGTTTTTATTGATATGTATATATGAATTATCTAGTCTCTTATAGCTCCAGTGTGGAGCGGCAAAGTACTTTTATAATTGTTCAAATATGTAATGTAAATATTGTAAGAATGTACATTGATGAGACTTTAATAAAGATTATCTCTTATCTCTATCGGAAGCGTTGATTTGATTTTGCGTGCATGAAAAATAATAACATAGCGTATCGTCAATTATAAATTGTCGGACTTGTTTAATTAATTATTAATTATGGACTATGATAGCAATATGGGACTTGTGAAAACGTGCGTATATTCGCAATTAATCAACACTAATTGTCATTACGCCCGGTTTTCTTACAATATTGCATTTAAGCTTTATAAATTGTCGTTTTCAGCAATCTTACCTTACGTAAGATTGATCTCCAATTCCATGTTTACCAACCAGGTTTTAAATTCGCGGTCGAGGTAGTTTGCGCGAAATCAAGACACCGTGAATTCAAAAGGATCCAGATAACGCGAATAATGGACCCCGTGAAATATACCCGCTATACAGTACCTATAAAGCAAACATATTATGACGTGGTAGTTGTATCCACAGGTAACTGTGTCATTAGTAAAGAGTAAACAGTTTTGGTTGTTGTTTTTTTAAATTATAATATCTTAGAAAGGTTCATAACTCGGGAAATTGACCACACAGTCACTGAGGTGCAGTTTGTTTTTAATAAAAATGCATTAATACTGGTGTTATTTTAAATATACTTACATAATCAGAAACTAGAGAGCTTCGTCTTTAATTTGATATCAATATTTAAAACTCCGTCCATAAATAAGAAAATAAATCCATAGGGCGTGAAATCAATTTCTTTTGTTCTTTTTTATCTTGTTTAGAATAGCATTGACGTTTCCACAAACTATAGGGTAAACATCAGTGAGGTATTCGGCTCGTTTTGCAATTCAATTTCATCGAATGCAAACAATTTTCAGGCAATTTAAGTGATAGTTGTGTTTATTTTATAGGGTAATACTATTAATATCCTATAAAATTTTGGATGTAAAAATGCTAAATAACTACAAATGCCGATGTTTCCGAAGTTATTTTATATGTCAGTGTGGTTGCTTATGGCATATACAGGCAACAATAACAAACCTACGCGGATATTTGACATTTTTATTTTATTTTTGTACTGCACCAATGCGTGAGGCAGTACCTTTAACATAAGTCTCGGGAAAATTTGACCAAATTAAAATTCATGTAAAAATTTCAACTATCCTGAATATAATAATTATACGGATATAAGTTAACAATGCATCCCGCTGGATGAGTCGAAACAATATTTTTTATATTTACTGAGTCATCATAGGTATCACTGTTTCTTAAAGGGACTGTCTCACATGTTGATGTATTGCAAAAATGAAATAAAATTGTCAAATATTCGCGTAATTGTAGTATAGTTGGCTGTATATCCCATAAACAACCACACTGACATCAAAAATAACTTGAGAAACTTCGGCATTTTGTAGTTATTTAGTATTTTTACATAAAAATTATATAGGGTATTAATACCCTATAGAATTAACACTATTATTACTTAAATTGCCAGAAAATTGTTCGCATTTGATGAAAACGAATCGAAAAATGAACCAAATACCTCACTGATGTTTATGCTGTAGTTTGTTGATGTTACAGTTCGATCACGCGTGAATTACATAATTCCCAAAACATGTTAGAAGGAAACTTAGCACTTTTTTTCAAGAAAAAAAATACTCAGTGGGCGATATCGAGAGTGATTACAATTGCTTATTTGCACCAAATATTTCATATAGTAACCATCAGTGGCTTTCTATTACACCAATACTTGCTTAGGTTGGAAAATCACGATATACAAAATCTGTGAGGCAGCACCTTTAATCATCAATTATATGACAGGTACTTGTGTATTTAGGTCAGTCATCTGTTTTCATCACATTGGGTTCAAAAACATTGCAATTTATCTTATCAATTCTAAGCCTATATAATGCACCAATCAATAATTTTATTGAAACCACGGCACCCCGTGGTTCGTGCCTATATAATACACCAGTCAATTGAAACCACACCACCCCCAACCCCGGGAAATAGCGGGGATTTTTACTTTTGGTTTTTCAAATCCCGGGTAAAATCCCCCAGGGCAAACCCAGGCACATCGCCCCGCACTATACCTTATAGCCCTATATTTACCCGCTTTTTTACGCGAAAAAAGGCCCGCACTCACCGGAAGTGCAGAGACGTCGGGAAGATAAAAGGTAAAAACACGGGATTGTTCCATCGCTATCCAACGCCCTTCCCCGGGGTAGGGGCGTGGTTTCAATTGACTGGTGCATAAATATCCGATGAAAATGTTCAAATTAACCAAAAAAATATTATGACATAATAAACGGACTGCGCATGCTTATGTTTTCTTTTCTGTCTTTAGAATAAATGTATTTATTTGAGTCATGTAAATGCCTCAGGCTGTATATAATCAAAATTTTGTCAAATGATAAAAATGCATGTTTCTGTAAACAAAGCTGTCCTATATTTCTTACAACCTAACACTGTATTTCAAAAATATATTTATTTTTATAATTATATATTACTGATGACGCCAATAAATGTTGTACATAATATTCGTTGAATTTCTTTACTACACATGATACCTTCGGTAAAGCTTGGAATTTATATCAGGCATCTTGCCAATTTCAATACACACCTGTGATGACTTCCCACATGTGTCGGAAAGCTACTGAGGAAAGTACATTTAAGGTATTTAAAAACGCCACAATGGTGTCTGTTGTTTTATAGCAGACAATTCAAATTTATGTCGGTATTGGAATAGTGCAGATTAAATTTACGTGTATTGGCGTCAATTTGGTACCAATATGATAAAAATCAGACGAGTATTAACAAATATATAGTACTATCAACGCGTTGATCCAGAAAACAAAAGTCGAATTCTGACCAATAATTGACAAATTTACACTAAACACATCTTAAAAAATTTACCCATAGCTCGGTCAATACGTGTTTGATCTTGCTTAAATTTTCAACATGGGTAGCTTGGATATGTCAAATTACATTTCCAGTGATTTTATTACGTATAGGTTATCGATCATATATTAGAATAATAAACGAATTAAGTACAAGTGAGGGAAGCGAACGCCGTACTTAATTCGTTTATTATTCTAATATGTGATCTATAACCGGCTTATAGTTTACCCGCCCACTGTTTGGTGTTATTTCCAATGCTTTTGTTTGCAAACAATAGCATGCCCATTGATGGAGTAATGAGGGTAAAATAAGGCAAGATTGTATGTACGAGGGATGATCAACAAATACGCGGGAAAATGATATGAAATCTTTATAACATTGACCAATACTTAAAATAATTGGTCATATAAAAGATTGACGTATTACGAATACACAATGTACATAACTATAAAACATTAAACTCAAGGTAATATTTTTTGAAAAAAACATTGAAACTGTAACGTAACTATGGGTACACTGGCCCAACGTCATCGCGGAGTACATATATAGAGGATATTTGTTTGTTTTGATTGAATATGGTTTATATCTCATCGTGTAGTGATAAAATTCAATATTTTCAAGAGCGCGTAGCGCGAGTGAAAATATTAAAATTTTATCACTACAAGATGAGATATTAACCATATTCAATCAAACAAACAAATATTCTATTTATTTAATGCTTTTATGGTGTCAAAAACTGGTACTATTTATGCCAAATCACCACTGTGGTTAGGCTACGTATGAATATGTTATTCCATTCATATTTTTCACTTCAAAATCCGCCATCTTGGATTATGGTGAATAGGTGAAAACGACTTTTTTGAGAATTTTGCATTAAATCATACAGCAACTTGTAGGAAAAGGTCTAACTAAGAATAAAAACCCCCACATGACATTTTTCCTTTCAGTAAAAAAACAGTTTAGTGTTGAGATTTTGGTAAATTAAAGTAGTCCCTGTGAGGGGGCGGAGCTTATATCAGTCACATTGTGGTTTTTAACTTTTTTATTTTCATAAGACATATACACAAAATGATACATACATTCATACTTACAATAATACTTGCACATAATATAGTCCAACTATATAGTGGTTACTTAATATTACATGTTTGTGTATGCCGTTATGAATTTTATAGAGTATAGGGAATAAGAAGGATAGAAAGATAGTGATGAAAGGGGGGAAGGGGATAGGGGTGGGGTATACCAACATCTTTAAAATTTGTAATTATGTGATCTTTTGCCATTTTATGGTACAGACTTCTTCTTTATCTTTAAAAAGAGCTATAGTGTGTTAAAGTTTTTTCCTATAGTAAACATATTCTTTAAATTGCCGGATTAGCGGAACACTTTTGTTGCATTTGTTTTTAAATATAAAATATTTCGAAAGCAAAACAATGTAGTTAGTTATAAGTCCATCTTCATCTTTATTGTTAATAATGTTGCAAAATGAAACATTTTGAAATGTAAGATTTATAGTTTTTGAAAATTTGTCTTCTAAAAATAACTTTACCTCAGACCAAAAGCCTTGCACAATATGACATTCCCAGAACATATGATACATCGAATCTGGGTGCATGTTGCAAAAATCACACATACTTGATTGGATTAAATGGCATTTATGTAGGAATGAGTTGTCTGGTATTATATTCATGAGATATTTGTATTGGAATTCTCTTAGTTTAGTATCTATTGTGATAATATATTGTTGTATGTTGATTTTATCCCATTCTAAACCTTCAAATGCGTGATTTGTATTCCAGTTTCTTTTGTATTTTGGTTCAGTTGGCATTTTTCTTTTAATTAGTGTTTTGTAAGATAGTCTATTTATTTTGGTTTTTCCATTTATTGTATCAATCAAGTAGTTAGGTGCATCGTATGTCATATTACTATTATCCAATTGTCGTTTCCATTCTTTTGGTACATTTTTAATGAGAGTGTAGTAGTTTAAATAATCGCCATTGTGGATATCATACAGAAATTTCATTTGCTCGAAGCTATAGAATGTTTTATGCCTGAAGTCAAAAATGTGCTCTAAAAAGAGAATGCCTTTTCTGTACCAAGTTTTGTAACAGAATAGTTTGTTATTACTTAAATTTCTTATATTCGAATTGTTCCAAATGATTTGTTTTGATATTTGGATTTCCGTGTTTAATGTGTTTACCTTAGACCATGAGATTAATATATCTTTTAAAAATTTAGATTTTATATCAAGACATTTGCAGTCTTGTTCTGTTATAGTACATTTAAATAATAAAAGTCCTCCATATTTTTCTAACTCATTCTTATACTGAGAACTCCAATTTGCATTTGAATCAATTATTCTTTTTATCCAGCTTATATTCAGTGAATCTAAGAAACATTCAATGTCAATCATTTTAAGGCCACCGTCTTTGTATTCTTGAATTATTAATTTACGTGATATTTTATCAGGTTTGGAATTCCATAAAAAATCAAAGAATATATCTTTAATTGATTTAACAAAAACTGATGGTGGATTTGGAAGAACAGTTAAAGGATAAATTAATTTTGGAAGGACAAACGTTTTTAGAACCGTTATTTTTCCATTGTTTCAACACGTGTTTGCATTCTGTTATTTTGTTTGCTAAATTTGAGTCATGCATTGTATTTAATTGGTTGCTAAAAGTAATTCCTAAGGTTGTGGCATCTGTTGAAGTCCATTTGAATTCGTTATCATAGGCTGTATCTGTGTTTATCAAGTTACCAATGCGCATTACTGAACATTTTCTTCTGTTGAGTTTGAGTCCCGAAGTGTTTCCAAAATCATCGAGGGTTTTTATTAGAGTTTCAAATGATTTTTGAGATCCGTTTAGTAAAAAGCTAGCATCGTCTGCGAATAAAGTTTGTTTGGTACAGTTGTTGTTTATAGAAATACCTTGAATATCTTCATTGTTTTCAATCGATGTAGACAAAAATTCAATACATAGTATAAATAGGTAAGGTGACAAAGGACAACCTTGTCGTACTCCATTCTTAATAGAAAAAAGTCAGAAAAATGACCATTATTAGTTATACACCCTTTTGCATTATCGTAAAAAACCTTAACCCATTGTATAAGTGAGTCACTTAAATTCAGTTCTTTTAGACATTTGAACATAAATTGGTGATCTAAACTGTCAAAAGCTTTCTGAAAATCGGAGAAGAAAATTAAACCAGGTTCTTGTTTTTGTTGCATTTGTTCAATAGTTTCTAGAATAGTTTGCACATTCTCACCTATATATCTTCCCTTAATAAATCCCGTTTGTTGTTTATTCACTATACCATCAATAACTTTTTTTAATCTATTAGCGATTACTTTGGAGGCAATTTTGTAGTCAACATTTAATAATGATATTGGTCTCCAGTTATTGATAGATAAAGGATCCTTGTTCTTTTTTGGTATTAATGTAATGATACTCTGAGTTTGAAGCTCTGTTAATTTACCTCTGTCATATGAGTAGTTTAATGAATTTATTAAAAATGTTTTAATATCGTTCCAGAATATCTTGTAGAATTCAACAGACAGGCCGTCTGAACCAGGACTTTTGTTATTATTCATTTCTTTTAATGCATTATATCCTTCATATTCTGACATTTTTCCGCTGGTTATGTTTTTATCATCCTCAGAAAGAATAGTATGTTCATTCGTAAAAAAGCTATTATCCGGAGTTAGGTTTTCATTTACTTTGTATAAGTCAGTATAAAAGTTTTCGCAATATGATAGAATTTCTTTCGAATTTTGTATCACTATATCATTTTCAGTTTTAAGTTGGTGAATAGTTTTACTTTCGGCTCTCTTACGTTCTAGGTTTGCAAAGTATTTTGTGTTCTTTTCAGTCCCTTCTATCCATTCCGCACGAGATCTTAATATAATGCCTTTAATTTTTTCTTCAGTTATATCATTTAATAGTTTTATTTGTTGTTTAAGTTCAGTTTGGAAGTTTTCGTTATTTGGATCGGAAATAATGTCACGTTCTAATTTTTCAATGTTTTTTTGTATGTTTAATTCATTTTCTTTCTTGGATTTTTGTAATTTACTTGAGAATTTAATCGATTCGTTTCGTACTGTGCCTTTAACTAGTTCCCATAACGTATTTGGGTTAGACTCCTTATTTATGTTGGTTATTTCGTTTATTGCTTGTTTGATTTTTGTTTGAAAATCTTTATTCAGTAATATTGCGTTGTTTATTTTGAAGAATCCTCTTCCACGTTCTGCTGAGAAGAGGTCCAAATCGAATGTAACAACCGAATGGTCAGATTTGAAGCCATGTTTAATATTACAAGTGTTTATATGGTTTAAAATATTTGACGACACTAAACTATCAGTCACATTGTAGGTGATAACCAGTGACTGATATAGGTTTTATTTCACTGATAGAACTCCATATCTCATCAGTTAGCATTAAATAAAACAGTATACATTCTCATTTGTGGAACAATTCATAATATATAATGCAGTAAAACATTCTCAAAAATAGCTGTACAACTAGATTCACTTCATAGACCTGTAAACCGAAAATCAGTTTTTCTTTTCCAACTTTCATGTAAATTATAAGTTTTAGCTATTGGAGATCATTAGTATTGATGACGTAATTTGTTATTGACGTCGTATTTAGCCCATTTGTATTTCGGCATTGATTTCACACGGCTACATATTATAGCATAATTATACCAAACATACACCTGTTGTGTGCATAGTTGTTACATTGTGCAATATTGCCATTAGTATGTTATGACGTTTCAATCGCAGCAACACTTCTACCGATTTCTGTATCACACTCATTTTCTGACAACGACTTTGAAGCAAATAGTTCTAAAACGGAATTTTGACATTAAAAATTGTTTTTGAAATCATGAATGTAATACTATATCATTACATATTCATAACCCGCCCTTTAGAAAATTACAAACGCACGAATGATACACCGTCGTTTGCTAAGTTCAACGTTGGAAACTATGAAAATTTGGGCCGCATAATGTCGAGTAATGTTGCCATAGCGATGAATCAACTTGAAATACATTTATCTTCATGTATAGAAAATTTCATCCACTTACATTGACAAATAAAGAAATTAGGGATTTTTCCTTGTATTTGTTGATCACCCCTTGTATATAAGCTGGTAATTGCTGATATAAGAATAACAGTACAATTTAGAGAGAAGGCGGGACTAGTTTTCCATATATGGAAACAGCCAAATTGTCCTAATAAATGGATTTACTTCATGAACCACTTACTAGATATTGTGCCCATTGCACTAATAAATGAATAAGTGGTCCAAAAATTTGAAAATCCCAGGCTTTTGATTGGACAAGGAAGTAGGGTAAACTATAAATTCTGATAACAATTGTCACAAACAGAATAAACAAATGATGGCATCTGCAAATGCTAATGTCACACATTTTTGTCGTGTGTTAATCGGATATTCATCGGGTGTTTGTCAGATTGCTAATGCAGCTATGTGCCCACTTTTCTGATTAAGTTCGAGTTCAAGTGTATGTTCTAATCATGGAGACAGAAAGAAAGAAAACAATGATCAGAATAAAGCCCAATTTAGGTTTATAATTTCACACCTTTTCATTCAAAATGAAATTTCTTAAATGGTAACGTCCCCTTGACCAATGTTCATATAGAGGTATTTCTATTTTTACAAGGTCTGTGTCCTGCAACAATGAGTCCTTGTTATATAGATAAACATTTTAAATAAATATTGGATATGCCATTTATTATATTCGATTTTGTTTAGAATTTGGATATAGAAGTTAAGACTATCCTTACGCAAACATTCGATCTGTTGTACAGGATGGTCATGTTCAACGCTAAAATCAATGCGCCGATAAACATGTCACTTTTGTTTTCTGGACCAATATCTGATTCGTGCGATAATTTGTTTATACTCGTTGGATTTTATTAAATTTTGTATCAAAATGACGACAGTGAATTAGCCGTTACGAATATACAAAGACATTTTGTATGGGAATTTGTTTTCCTGAAATGTACCAATATATCCAAGTATTGCGTTTTTAAATCCGTTAACCATATTATATTCATTTAGCGCAGGTAGCACTAACCTCGCTGGGTACGTACCACAGCGAATACAATATGAAGACTACTGACATTGCAGTTGCCAACAAAACCGGCACAGCTGCTGAAATAGATCTTATATTTCATGGAAATCAAATACAATGTACATGTTATTGTCCCCTTAGCGTGGTGTATATTTCATAAAAATCGGTGAAGAAATAAAATACTTATGGCTATTATTGTTTTCGAAATAAAGCAAATTTCGTCTTGGACCTGTAGCCAAAAGGCACGTGGTATTGCTACACTGGATATAGTAACCTACATTTGTGTAGCCCCAGATAATACAGAATAGTACTAGTGAAATACAGTGAAATACGCAAAATAATAACAATATACACAAATACATAAACAGAAATACAAGTACGTATACAGTACACACTGTCATACATTAATATTAGACCGTCGTTTGTCGTGTAACTGCTAGGCCAACAGACAGAGAATACATTAGCAAATGATATTCTCTGGTTAAATACAAACGTACAAGCAAGTCGACAACCATAGCACGTAAAGGTGTATTCATTGATAGGATTATAATATGAACAAATGCACTGCATCCAGCGGGGATTTCCCATCAGGTTTTTGGATAATCTGATCGAGAAAAAAAATGACTGAGGAATTATGTAAATGCTCCACAGTGACTAAAGATCTAGCCTCTGGCTGCCAGGCAACACCACACAGGAGACCAGGCGAACAAATACTTAGAAAATAGTGTTTTCCGATCTCGGAGACGGGTTGCACAGATATGCCCTATAAATCTAGTTATTATAGTTTTACACTCGTCTTTTATTTGCTATTTATATTTCAATTCAACATATTCACAAGTTGGCGCGCTTTGCCGTGCGACGACGTCGCGTTAACGTGCAATGACGTCACGTTAAATGATGTGACGTCATTTCCGACGTCACCGTATTGTTTTTATGTTGGATTGAATAAGATATGTATTTTTTCAATAATTTTCATGGTTTGATTCAGGCTTATATGCCGAAAGGTTATTAAAAAGTGGAACTGTATTTCATATTGTAAAAAATAAATTAAACCGGATTGGTTCTCAAATCTTGAGCAACAACTTGCCTCTACCGGAAGTGGACCAGTGGGGCGTGAAATTACGTCTACCGAATCATTATTCTGCATCCGGTCTGTCAAAATGAAATAGATCATAGCCAATGCAACTACAACAACAACAATCGCGTGTTTTTCGCATGTAATCGTTAATGGGAATTTTCCAGGCCGCGCATAAATCCCCTAATAACAAATCGGACATGGACAGCAGCACACAGCAGAACGACAAGACTATGGTGAAACACAAAACCAACAGCTAGACGAAAAGCAACATTGAATTGACAGTCTGTCGCAAATATAGCACGACTAAAGTCAAACAAACATTAACGATTCTCAAGGACAACATCACATCATAAGGCAGTTCGGAGACTGTTGTTATGGGATTTACATTTTCTAAAGTATTACAACCTATATTAATAAGGGTAAACTGTCGCGTATTGGGGACGGATAAGTCTACCAGGGTCTGTTTTTGACAAGGGTGGTATTCAATATTGATCTTACTTGACTTAATGATAAGGACAACCAATCAGATCACACCATATTTATCTTTTGGTCAGTAACAGGCGATACGTTTGGCTATCCTTATTCTCCAATTAAATAACTCAAGAACTAGTTTCAGAATTCGAAAATAAGCTGCTAGTAAATCTAAATGTAGTAGATCTATAAAACATACACAAAATCATGGAGAAAATACCAGAGAATATCTAGGTGTTATCTGTAGTCTCTGAAAATACTAAAGTATGATATTGGAAACCACTGACTGAAAGCATTGTTGTTTTTTTTTAAATCGAACATGCGTTTATGTAAAAACATTGATGTACAACACAGTTTCTAGAACGTCAACGAGGTCTGGACTACATGTAATAATGTTGATAGCAAAAAGGCAGAAGATATAGTACACAATGTATGTTCAGACTTTAAAACATGCGAAGCTTTTGACAAAGTAACCCGTAAGATATAAAGTATTGCAAATCATGAAATGGGTATCAGGAGCAAAATCCATCCATCCGTCCGTCAGTCAGTATATATCTAGGTCCCGATAAAATATACACTGATGATTCACAGATCGTGTTATAAGATCATATTGATTAAAGTTTGAATCTGTAAATTGAGTACTAGTTTGTTCATATTATTGAAATGAAAATCAAATTGTATGTGTTCGTATTGCGCATAAAATCCCAACTGATTTTGTTACACTGATAGCGGACAATACGCAGGCCGCAAGGCCTGCGGATGTCGTTCCGCTTTACGATAACACGTGTGCACGTGGTTTGGTCAGAGTTTGAATTCACTAGGCCTAATGGATCTAAAAATTTGTGTTAAAATCCCGCACTGAAGCAAAGATACTAGAAAATGGCTGCCAATAGAATAACAAAAAAAATTAAAATGCGATATTCGGCAGCTCATAAATTTTCTTTTATTTTTTAATGATGTTTAAAAATATTCCAAAAACTAGCGTAGGCCCCTGTCTAGAAAAGAAAAGATAATAATTATCAGTCTTCCATGGTTGCTATGCAACCAATCTTTTTATATGGGGAGGGCTATTTCCTAAATGTTTGGACACAAAAAAGGCAGTCATTTTTTTGCCCACTTCGGAAGGAAATTTTAACATTTTCAGTGCATAAACGATGCTACAAACTGTTATGAGACACATGATTACTCTGAGATAACGAAGTAAGTCGAGCGGGAATCGTTCATATGCGCGAAATATCAACTAATCTTAAGAAAATCTAATGAAAAAGACACAAGTTTCGGTTATTTCCCATCGCAAAGTTTGCAATACAATTAATTAAAGTCCGTTTCGGGTATTTACGTATCTAGACCGGACGGTGATAATCCACATCGTAGTTGTAGGTTATTGTAAAGAAAGTAAAACAAATGCATTTTCGAAATACCTCGCCAAGATGTAATAAAAAATCCCTCCAAAATCGTCAAAAAATATTCGCGGGATAAAGGTCGCGAAAACTAATTACATGTTGTTGTTGTCGTTATTGGATACAATAAAACCCGTAATTTTCCGTCTAAAACTCTTTTATGTTGTGACAATTTGCAGGGTTTATTTAACAAAAAAAGGTGATTAAAGATGTTTGATATTTAATCGTAATATGATTAATTGAAATGAAATAGCCTTTTCTTTTGAACAAAAGTACTATCTGGTATGCTCATGCAACCCATTAAAAAAAGAAAAAATATCAGATAAGGCCTAGAAATCAGTTGTTATCTGTGTTTATATCTAATTATTCATTTTTAAATTAGTTACCCCTGAATTAAGTAGACCTAGAATTAAACAAATTGAAAAACGTGTATTATTCGTGTTCATTCGGACTGACAAACGATAGCAGGTTTGTATCGTCCTTCGTTACTTTGTACCCAATATTTCGTATCAAACCGCTATCCCGCGCTTTCTTGTGCAACGAGCCGCTTCGATAGGTTGCATAGACGTAGGAAAGCGCTCGGTAGCGCCTTTTGGAAACGGCTTGCTCCAGATTCGTAACTTCGTAACCAAACAATTTTTTGTGAAGTTATGCATCACCAAAAAATCCAGTACTAGATGAGCATGTTACAAATAATGTAGGACAACTGACATAGTCCGCTACATATGATGTGCATGAGTTCATATTAACCTCATATAGCAGTAAGGTAGATCACTGCGTAAAAGTTTGACTCAGCCCATGTTCTGTTCCGTTATGAAAATATACTGCAGTCGTAAATAAGTGATGATATCATTGTAAAAATCTGGAAATTCCAATTTTTCAAGTGTTTGTTATTGTTGGAAGATCTACGTATTTATTCACTGACAGAACGTATGATTGGTTGTAAAATCGTCACATTCATCTGCCTCACATATTGCGCATACTGTGTATCCCGAGTTACTGTTAACATTCAGAAAAAAACTGAGGTAAATATCCATTCCCATTTTCAATTATTTTGTCAAATTCAACATGTCAAGGGGTCCGTTGCCTAAGCAAAGCGCTACCGAGCGCCTTTATTCAGTTACCTCCCGTTCAATTAAATATAGAAGGCAAGTATTACCTCCTGTGGAAACGCTACGTTGCGCGACCATGTTAACTGGAGCCTGTTCAACTGTTGCCTAACTAAAGGCTAAAGCGCTACTGAGCACTCGATACCGCTATGCTAGGAAACTGCTTGCTGACGAAGCGATAAAATTATATGCTACCTGTGAGCGCTCGCGGATATCACACCAATGCACAGCAAAGCGCTGTCGAGCGTTATTGAATCAGTCCTAAATAAATAACAACAAAGCGCTCAGTTCACCATTATCAGATTATGGACATTAAAGGATAAAACCCATTTTCCGTGATTATTGAATTAATTGAGCGCGATGTGCAAGATATTCCGAATGTACCTCAGGGGGTGTCTGCATTATGTATATAGCGTATAGAGCAACTAGGTAAATTAATCACAATCAATTTTGCAATTATTTGTGCCAAAAGGTAAGAATTTGTGAAAAGTCTTACTTGAACACAATGACAACACTATTTTACAACATCGCCGCCAATGTCACTTTTTTTTCATAAATAATATGAATAACTTGAAAAATGTGTATATTTTCTTGCCATATATAGCTACGGAAGTGGCTGTGTAGAATAAATATGATAATATCCAATAATTTTTTATTCCTTTTTCATGTTTTAACGTTGAAAAAAGAGTAATTTTATATACAGCCAGTTGGTGGAAATCCCCCTGACCGTTAAATTCCGGAAAACTAGTTTTATCCTATATTATAATTACTATTTTATCGATATCGAGAATAGCCCTCGTCTAGCAAAGTGTTGAGAAACAGTATGCTATAGCCGAGCATTGCTAGCTGGTAGCATGCAGTTGCATAGATGTAGGAAAGTGCTCGATTGGTAGCAGTTTGATTAGGCAACAGGCTCCTGAGGTCTAGTAAATTAAGTGTTTGATTTACAGATTATCTGTAATTTACACAATTTCTGTAAATTAACAGAATGTTCAATCTACATATTTACAGAAAAGACGGCTAAAAGACGTTTTTACCCTTGAAATTTCCAAAAAGCCTCATTTTGACCCTCAAGATTTCCAATTTGTTTTGAAGGTTCATTTTCTCTTAAAATCATTGGTATTTACGTATAAAAGTCAAAAGTATCAAAATGACCCTTCAGATTCAGAAGCTAGTGGAACCTCTGATAGTCTTCTGTGACAATAATGTTGATTTTCCTCCACTTTTGATAACGATTCCTACATGATGGTATCCATCACAACAAGGGTATAAGAGTGCATGGGAAGTAGGGCTGCGTACCGGTTTCCGATATAAATCGAATACTGGTATTTTGCGTTCGATCGATACATCTTATCGAGCGGGTCCGTATCGGACAAAACATCGATCAACAAAAATACACACCAAAATCTCCATTTTCAGTTAAGTTTTCGGTAGTCTATTTGTTTCGTCTCAAAATGGTCAGGTCGTCGACGCAGCTTATGTTCGAGTGAATTTTTTTTTAAACAAGAATCTGCTTTGCAAACTACTCATGCAATTTAAATGTGTAATTAGGTTGTTAATCACATATCTCAAGTCTGACGTGATTGTGTTCCGCAAGTTAAATACATGTTGTAATGCTGCAAGTGCCTATTTACAGTTTTTAGATCGTTTATTGTCAAAACAAATTATCAAATGATATATCGAATATCGGTCATTTTGTATCGATACAAATATCGTATCGATCATTTTAACTGATACGCAGCCCTAATGTGAAGCATGTTTTTACTGTATATATATTATATATGATTACACAGATTGTGCAAACTACAATCATGGGGGCTCTCTTCAGTTGGATGCAGGTATCACACACCAATACCATACATATAGCCTGTGTTTGAAAATGCTTCATTCTTTGTTCTCTCATATGTACAGTTATATTGTCACTTTTCTTCGAAAAACTTGTATACACATTGGTGCGAAAAGTATACACTTTGGTGCGAAAAACGATTTCACGCCTCTAAAATATACAAGTGCACAATTGTGTGGCCTCCGTAGCTCAATGGTTAGTGCGCTTGTCGTCTAATCTGGCGACTCGGGTTCAAATCCCGGTAGAGGCACACATATATGCCTGCCATATTTCAGCTGAAAGCTGACTGGCAAATAAAGGCTATGCTCGGCATTTTAAAATCGTCGAATATGCAAAACAATTAACCTGTAATGGTATACTACAACGGATTAGTAGAAATACAATTAATTTAGTGCTTTAATATTTGATATTATAAAATTTATAACTAATTAAAATTATACGAGGACCAAGAAAACGTAAATACGTAATAAGAAAATCCTGAAAAATACTGAAAAAAAAACATAAATACCGTTACTGCAAATAAAACAACTTTAACAAGAAGTTGAAAGCAAATCTCTTATAATCAAGATAAAAGTTGTAGTATGGACTTTTCTTTGTTCTGCCATCACGTTCATTTATTGGCATTCAAAGGAGAGCTAAAATGCTATGTTCGTGTCAAACAATTAAATCAAAATTCACTATATAAGAGTATAAGTAAAATGTTTTTCCGTTTAATTGCATTTCTTGAAAAGAAGCCAAAATTGATATACAAGATTTTCTAAGAACAGTGACGATGTAGCTTTCTCTGAACATTAGGGGCTAATAACTTTAATCTATGATAGGCTTACGATCATCATTACACCATAGTTTTATAATGGTAAACCATGATCGTAAACCCAACAATTGCTTCTACTAGAAGTTCTAGTTATTGGCCCCTAATTTGTAATACAAATTAATGGATTGATAAAGGTTCTTACAACTGCTATGATACTATAACTGCTTAAACTGTACTGCTTTAATGATTAAGTCTAACAATGTTGGATAATATTTTAAACTAACGATTTCTGTAATCTTATAAATATATTCTTGCTGGGTATGAAAACTAGGGCTTTTTTCACTAGGTGCACTTGAATATATTGGAAGGCCTATCACGTGTTGTGGAACACTGTACACAGCAAATTTCACGATTGTACCGCACATGTGCCTATAAGACTGGTACCAGCTATTTCATTTTTCAGCTCATATTGTATTGATAGTAAGACAGCGGGAACCAGTAGATCCTGTAACGTTTTCAGTTTGGCTATTGCCATGTCCCTCTGGTAAGCCGCAATTGATACGTTCTCAACTTGCGTGGTTGAAACAAGAGCAGGGCATATTTAGGAGATACACCTGAGGCAAAATGGCAAACACAAGCAAGTCTATCTAATGTGTTCAGGTGTTATGGTTTGGTGAAAGCATGGCTTGTGTACACTTAATTAAAAGAAATCTCAAATCACATACTAATAAATAGAGGATATTTGTTTGTTTTGATTGAATATGGTTTATATCTCATCGTGTAGTGATAAAATTCAATATTTTCAAGAGCGCTACGCGCTCTTGAAAATATTAAAATTTTATCACTACAAGATGTGGTATTAACCATATTCAATCAAAACAAACAAATATTCTATTTATTTAATGCTAATATGGTGTGAAAACTGGTACTATTTATGCCAAATTACCACTGTGGTTAGGTTACGTATGAATATGTTATTTCATTCATATTTTTCACTTCAAAATCCGCCATCTTGGATTAGGGTGAATAGGTGAAAACGACTTTTTTGAGAATTTTGCATCAAATCATACACCAATCTGTAGAAAATGGTCTAACTAAGAATAAAAACCCCCACATGACATGTTTCCGTTCAGTAATAAAAAAGTTACAGACATTTTAGTGTTGAGATTTTGGTAAATTTATTAAAGTAGTCCCTGTTAGGGTGCGGAGCTTATATCAGTCACATTGTAGGTGATAACCAGTGACTGATATAGGTTTTATTTCACTGATAGAACTCCATATCTCATCAGTTAGGATTAAATAAAGCTTTTTATTATTCGTGTACCAACTTATTAGAAAGGATGAATTCAGATTTATACAGTTCCATAGTTATATGAACTTGGTGAATAGTGGCTTTGCTAGTTTTCTGTAACTTTACAGATGCGGCTAGAATATGTTTGAAGCTTATTTCTACTTTTTTTCACAGAAAACTTACTGCTGTCAAACTCATCCTGTCATCTATAGACGTTCTGTGTGATCCCTGATTGATTTATATCAGTGTGGTAATACCACATGACTTTTGGCTACAGGTCCAAGACGAAATTTGCTTCAAGTTCAATTTAAAAACAAAAATAGCTATAAGTAGAATTTTATTTCTTCATTGATTTGAATGAAATTTACACCATGTTGAGGGGAAAATTATTTGCTTTCCATGAAATATAAGATCTTTTTCAGCAGCTGTGCCTTTTTGTTTAGCACCCTGTGAAACCTTGGAAAATCTTGAACCTGTAGCCAAAAGGGACGTGGTATTGCTACACTGTATATTGTATAAATACAAACTGTAGATGATGTAACTGATATATGTGACTCATAGATGATGTAATCATGAATTTCTTGTTAGTGGAAGTTAATGTCCAGTGATTTTTTTCTTCTTTGTTTGCTACTGGTAAACGGTACCTTCCCAATTTGACAATGGCTATAATTTTCCCAAATTTGAAGGGAAAAATTCCCAATGAACATTTAAAAAAATAAATTCAAAATAAGACATAAAATGACAAAGTTATGAAAATTTTTGACATGAGGTCAAGCACAAAAGTTTACAGAAACCAGTAAACAGTCACATGTAATCTCTTTTTCTATTTTATTTAGCCTTTCTGCTTCATGAAAATTCCAAATTTCAAGTTGTCACGACGCGAAAATTCCCAATCTGAATGGACCGGGACCCTTTCGCAAAGAAGCAAAAAAATCACTGATGTCTGTGATTTGTATAGTTAATTGAGATGTTCAGTCTGTTGGTTGGCAAGCTGACCATTAGTTTGTTTTCTGACTTAGGCCAGAGTTTTTTAATTTTTTGTTACTCGGACATTTTTCAGAAAAAAATCTACAGGAGGAGGGATAAAAATAAAAATAAAAACTCCCAAAATATAGCTTCTACAAGCTGTTGGTGGTAGAATAGTCAATGAGAGTCCAATTTAAAGCAATCAACACTCTACAACAGTGTTAGTTTTCAAGAAAACAGCCAATTTATCTTAAGACAAGTACACTGCAGTGAACCACTAATATAATAAAACTTATTATTAACAAAATAATGAAATAATAATACAAGGCTGGTCCATTTATCATCAAAACATTATATGCAATTTTTTTTTCTAAAGTTTTTCAAATTTTTTTTTTTGAAAATGCCAAAAAATTGGGCAGGAGGGTCCGAGTAACAAAAAATAAAAGAACTCGGGCCTTACTTTACCTTATGACTGGATAATGCTTGGTCAAATTAGGAAATATCATTATTGATTGGCCAACTACAGAATGCCCACGGCTAGCTATTATATACATTACATGTACTGTCAAAATTTATAGAACAATTATAAGAATTCAGTATGATTGGCAAAAGTTTATGTTATTCTGGATCATCCCTCGTATATAACATTTATAAATCGCTGGCTTAAAATGAGAAGGTTGTGAGTACAAAATCAATATTTTGAGATCTTTTTCAACATGGACAACATGACCTGTTCGCTTTTCATGAAATAGGCTCATTAAGAGCAACTCAAATATACGAAAGTCTTACAAAGTTGCATGTTGCACTTGTGATCTTCTCATACTAAGCCAGCCAACTGTTCTTCAAACTTCTTGCAAATATTGATAACTTATTTCCAAGGCAACAGTGAGTCAAAAGAGAATCCTAGTTCTGTAAAATATCTGTTCAACTTGAAAGTGCTTGATGACCTTGGCTTGCGTAGCAATGTGACTTTGTAACTCAAATGTGGCAGGCTCAGTTTTTGCCATATCTGTTTCACTATTTAAATTATAAAAGTAATTAGATTTTCTGTGTAATTTGCACTTAACATGACAAACAGCAGAGTAACTGATTGTTTATGAAAGCTCTGTTTTAATCCTACGAGGATATAAATATGATATAGCACAGATAATTTGACATGATCCTGACCTTAATGCATGAATATATTACATGGCTCTTGCGTTGAATATATAAATTTACGCAAGCAAATCGTTCAATATCGGTCCTTTAGATTTGTGTTTGTATTACACCCGAGCGTCTTTGTGATACTCCCCGCTTATGAAAGCATACTACACCCGAGCGTCTTTGTGATACTCCCCGCTTATGAAAGCATACAACCAGGGTTATAAATATAGACAAGGAATCAGCTGTTCAATTATGATAATGGAAGGTCAAGGATCTTGTCAAATTCTCTGGACTATACTCCTGGGTACTGTTTTATCAAAGCACTTACAGAAATTGTAAATTTACATTCAAATTCTTTATATTTGTTTAATAGGTGCAAATTGGGGACCTATATGGTTTGTAGACTTTTATCAACTGAATCGTTATTAGTATTGCAGATCCATTTCCCCCACTTTGTAGCTTTAAAAGAATTGTAAAAAATTTAAATTTGTGAACGTAAGTATAAGATTATCGTAAGTGCTTGGATAAAACAGTACCCTGATATATTTAATCATACAGAAATCATGTTTAAAGTCACATGGTACTACACTGGTTAGTTATTGATTGGCAGTTGATACAAGATTTGGCCAATTTTCCATGTGTATAGAACACAATCTGTAAAGGCAGGAAAACCACATATGTCCTGGGGTAGTATTCAATATTGATCTTATTTAATTGGAGAATAAGGATAGCCAATCATATGGTCTGTTACTGACCAAGAGTTTAATATGGTGTGATCTGATTGGTGGTCCTTATCTTTAAGTCAAGTAAGATCAATATTGAATACCACCCCAGGTGTTTCAATGTGGATGGAGCAAACACTGAGTTGGTCTAAGAGTTTATGAATCATTTTCTTCAAGGATAATAAGTAACCACAGTCGCTTTGTTCCACTAATTCATTCCTTGTGCAACGTCTATGTTGGTATTATCCTGACGTCATGGGCCAATCAAGGCATGTATAGTCCTGTCAGGATAAAAATCCAGTGACGCAGAGGTCGAGTCCACTATAACGGTGTAAAACCAATTATAAAGGTTTATACTGTACAAACAACTATAATTTCAATGCTAAACTAACATACTAAACTTCGCTCTACCTGTTTAGACAATGGTTGTGATTTTTTGAGTACACATAAACTGCAACGTCACTGTCACAATATCCTAACTGGACTATATAGGCGAGATCATGTTTGTATACAAAGGGATTAGTACCACCAGCTAGCTATTGGTGAATGGCAGGTTTTTATTGTTCATTCATCCAATAGATTGCCGGTGGGCATTATGCATATAAATACGGTGATCTCTCCTATTGGCTGATGTTGTATCAGGTTAATTTAATTTAAATATTTATTGGACACTCTGCGAGTGCCGAATTATATTGTATGGCAACGGCTTCACGGCACTACTAAAGACCGCTGGTTATGACTTTGTGATAAACAGGACCTATAACAGTGTGTTAATTACAGGGTTGTCAATATTCCGGATTAATCCGGAATTCCGGATTTGTCTATCATTATAGAGCTATGATTTCTGACCAAAATAAAAGTTATATGATGAAAATATCTCAAGAAATGGCAAAGTTATTGTAAATTTAATCTGCTCTTAAGGATTTTCTTAGTACAAACTGAGTTAATTATGGAAACAATGTCATTGAAGGCCTTTTGTTTGGCAAAAATGGTCGGCCACATATGATTTTCCTGATTTTTATATTGGCCCTGTTGACACCCCTGTAATTACTATAACTCTAGCGCGATAAATTGCAATACAAAAACAAACACAAAATCCAAAATCCGCTATATTTATCGTTTCTGAATATTTAGGAGCATGAAAACTTTATATGTTGTGCCAAATGTTTGAATGCTTTCATTGGTAAGCGTTACGGTCCTTGATTTTAATCCATAACAAAAATATAGGCAATATTGTGTTTGTTTTTGTACTGCAATTTATCGCGTTGGAGTTATACTTAAGTTACCACTACAACTACTGTATGTTGATGTACCATAATCCATGGTGAACTATACAGTAGGTTTTCAACAATAGTCACATGATATCCTCACTCAGGGTTAATAACAGGACATCCTGATAAATAAAGTTCGCCCGAGATAACACTAGCCTTTGTTTACAAATAAGAATGAAAATTAAATACATTTTCGATATTCATTTTTAGCTCACCTGTCACAAAGTGACAGAGTGAGCTTTTGTGATCACTCTTTGTCCGTCGTCCGTTGTCCGTCCGTCCGTCCGTCAACAATTGGCTTGTGTAGACGCTAGAGGTCACAATATTAGCCTAATGTTTATGAAACTTGGTCACAATGATCATCTCTACAACATCTAGGTCAAGTTCGATATTGGGTCGTCCGTGGTCAAAAACTAGGTCACAAGGTCAAATCATAGAAAAACCTTGTGTAGTCACTTGAGGTCACAATTTTGACTTAATCTTTATGAAACTTAGTCACAATGATCATCTCAACAAAATCTAGGTCAAGTTCGATATTGGGTCGTCCGGGGTCAAAAACTAGGTCACAAGGTCAAATCATTGAAAAACCTTGTGTAGTCACTATAGGTCACAATTTCAACCTTATCTTTATGAAACTTGGTCACAATGATCATCTCAACAAAATCTAGGTCAAGTTCGATATTGAGTTATCCGGGGTCAAAAACTAGGTCACAAGGTCAAATAATAGAAAAACCTTGTGTAGTTTCTAGAGGTCACAATTTTGACTTAATCTTTATGTAACTTGGTCACAATGATCATCTCAACAAAATCTAGGTCAAGTTCGATATTGGATCATCTGGGGTCAAAAACTAGGTCACAAGGTCAAATCATAGAAAAAACTTGTGTAGTCAATAGAGGTCACAATTTTGGTCTTATCTTTATGAAACTTGGTCACAATGATCATCTTAACAAAATCTAGGTCAAGTTAGATATTAGGTCATCCTGGGTCAAAAACTAGGTCACAAGGTCAAATAATAGAAACACTTTGTGTAGTCACTAGAGGTCACAGTTTTTTTGGCCTGATCTTTACGAAACTTAGTTACAAAGTTCATAACAACAAAATCTAGGTCAAGTACGATATTGGGTCATCCGGGGTAAAAAAGTAGGTCACAAGGTCAAATCATAGAAAAACCTTGCGTAGTCACTAGAGGTTACAATTTTGGCCTAATCTTTATGAAACTCGGTGACAATGATCATCTCAACAGAATCTTGATCAAGTTTGATATGAGTTCATCCGGGGTCAAAAACTAGGTCACAAGGTCAAATAATAGAAAAACCTTGTGTAGTCATTATAGGTCACAGTTTTGGTCTGATCTTTACGAAACTTAGTCACAATGATCATCTCAGCAAAATCTAGGTCAAGTTCGATATTGGTTTATCTGGGGTGAAAAACTAGGTTACAAGGTCAAATCATATATGTGAAGTCACTAGAGGTCACAATATTGACCTAATCTGTAAAAATCTTGGTCACAATGATCATCTCAACAAAATCTAGGTCAAGTTGGACAGGTGAGCGACCTAGGGCCCTTTGGGCCCTCTTGTTGTTCAATCTTGTGCATATACACTTTTTAGCTCACCTGTCACAAAGTGACAGAGTGAGCTTTTGTGATCACACTTCGTCCGTCGTCTGTCCGTCCGTCCGTCCGTCAACAATTGGGTTGTGTCCTCTCTAGAGGTCACAATTTTGGCCTAATCTTTATGAAACTTGGTCACAATGATCATCTCAACAAAATCTAGGTCAAGTTCGATATTGGGTCATCTGAGGTCAAAAACTAGCTCACTAGGTCAAATTATAGAAAAACCTTGTGTAGTCACCAGAGGTTACAATTTCAACTTAATCTTTATGAAACTTTGTCACAATGATCATGTCAACGAAATCTAGGTCAAGTTCGATTTTGGGTCATCTGGGGTCAAAAACAAAGTCACAATGTCAATTACAAAAAATCACAATGTCAATTGATATTTTCCTGAGGGTCGTGGGTTCAAACCCCACTGGAGCCGAACTTTTTTTTTTTTTTTTTTTTTTTTTTAAGTGTTTAGGTATTGTTTTGTCTTTATAACATGTATTTGTACAGTTATATGGAGGAAAATATTTTGTTTAAATTATAGGTCAAATCATAGAAAAACCTTGTGTAGTCATCAGAGGTTACAATTTCAACTTAATCTTTATTGTATATAAAACGTGTGTGTGTTAAAAGAATGACTTGTATTATATATTAATACTCTCGCACTATCAGTTTATCATACTGATTGTAACAAATTAATAATGACCAGTGTGTAGAACCATGAAATATTTAAACCTCAGACCGTGTGTGTACTCATTTAAACCTTTCAACATGTATAGTGCGTTCAAAGTCAAATGATAACGGTTATAAACATAAACTCGCCTGTCAGGTAAACTTTATATTGGTTCGATATCAAATAGTGTGCAAATCTCATTCCATATATCGAAGGCGCGGTAGTGTAGTGGATAAACCCTCAATTCCAGCAAGTTACTATTTTATTCTGAGTTGTAGGTTCGATCCCCACTTCGGTCAACTTATTTTATTGCATGTATCCATGTTATAAAGTCTTATATTATACTGCTGTTTTAATGAATCGATACTTCAAAGTGATGTAGTGAAAATATTAAAAACAACCTATTATATGAGTGTTGTACTGGATATAAAAATAAAATAATTGAAATATAACTTGATAAAGAGTGAAAACATATCACCAAAATTAATCTACGTACTGCATACCTTGTTTCATGTACGTTATTATATAAGTTACACATAAAAAATACTCGTAGGTACTTGTAAAAAGATAAAATAAAAACTTTTAAAATTAAAGTAACTTGGATGGGAGTAGAACCAGTGGCGAGATTGAACAAAATTAATTGTATAATAGCGACATGCTTACCCACTCGACTAACGAGACGATGTGAAAACTGGTTACCGAGTATTATACTATTGATTGATGCTATCAATATTATTATATATGCATCCCCTATTCTTTTGAATGGGACAGTTCCCTCATTAGTATTACTTATTGAACCGGCAGTAGTCTTCATGGTCACTAAACTCTCTGCTGTAACTCTCTCTGTATACATACAAGTAAACTTTCATCAACCAATGAAAATGTGTATCAGGGTTCACAGCAGTTTTGTAAAGGTCAAATATCAAAATATTCTAGTATTTTAAGCAGGGTGTGAATTGTAATGGTTATGAGGAAATCAAAGCGCTGTAGGGAGCGTAGACATTTCCTGAGGGTCGTGGGTTCAAACCCCACTGGAACCATAATTTTTATTTTTTTAAGTATTTAGGTATTGTTTTGTCTTCATGGCATGTATTTGTACAGTTATATGGAGGAAAATATTTTTCCCAAAATATTTTGTTTAAATTATAGGTCAAATCATAGAAAAACCTTGTGTAGTCACCAGAGGTTACAATTTCAACTTATTCTTTATGAAACTTTGTCACAATGATCATGTCAACAAAATCTAGGCCAAATTCGATTTTGGGTCATCTGGGGTCAAAAACAAGGTCACATGGTCAAATCATTAAAAAATTTGCAATAGAGGCTGAATTTCCTTAAATTTTATTCAGAAAATGTGTAGGGTCACCATAGGGGTGTGCATGCACTAGTACGACAAGTAAGCGACCCAGGGCCCTTTGGGCCCTCTTGTAATGATATACTCTTTAAATCTACACTGATTACTGGCGGCCATTCGACCGTGCAGTGTTTATAATTTGCTTTGTTTGTTTATTGATAAGGCTAGAGTTATCCCCGGCGAACTATACAATCATGTATATGTCTAATGTACAAGCTAAATATCTAATATAAAAGTTTCAATTCCTGTACATTTTCGAAGTCAGATTATTACATGTACTATTTTACACTGTATAGCACAGAGATATGTTGTCTATATTTAATAATCCCGGTTGTATGATTTCATTAGCGGGACGTATCATGAAGACAGTCGAGGTATAATACCAACACAAATCTTAAGGACTGATTTTGCACGATTTGCTCTCGGAAATTTATATATTCACCGCAAGAACCTGTAATATATATTGATGCATAAAGGTCAGGATCAGGTCAAATTCTCTGTGCTATATTACTTCAAGGATTTTTATACAATAATTGTTTAGAGGTAATCACAAGTGCTTTGTATCTTCGTTTGCCACAGTGTATGATAAATGTATTATTGGATATTATATGAGTGAAAAGTTTGATAGGCAATTTCAGAAAACTTGACAAGGCAATTTTAGAAAACTTAACAATCATGTTATCAAGTTTTGTGATAGTGGTCTTTGTCCCTAAATACATGTAGTCTATAACAAGTATTTGACTGTGCATTGTATTTCATTTTGAATTTAGTGTTCTTTTGTAGAAATAACTGGTACAGGTAAAATATTTATCCTGATGTAGACTTAATGCTTAAACCGTGTATGGGTGAAAGTTTTCATGCACTGAACTTCAGGTTTTTGAGATTACCAAAAATGCTATTTTTCTCTATTTTCCCTATATAAATTGTCTGTTTTTGAGGATTTCAGGTTTTTCAGAATTTCAAACTTTAACCCCTGTAATAAAAATTAAAATTAAACGTCGTTAATTGAATTTTATGTGCATATAATGTTTTGTTGTTTAATTGTTCTTAAAATCACTAAATTCAATGTGCAATATCACTATACATGTATAACACTCAGTCTGGCAAAATGTTTGAAGTTCATCATACGTCTTCTTATAATTCTCCTGTGACTTTTTCTTTGGATTTTATGCTTTCATATTTTTGTCTTTCAGAGATTACTAATGGAGAAAGAAGGTAGGATGACAACTATAATATTCAAACTGAAAATATTTCGGAAATGTATTTATATAAGTCTTATATAAGACTTGTTTACAAATCCAATTTCTACCCAAATTTACCATGAAACTAAATGTTACAAATACTTGTATATGTACCTCTTCTTTTCAATTATCTGTCTATGTAACAGATAAAAAATGCATAATTATGGATATAAATATTGTTTAAACCAAACTGAAAATATTTAGCGTGTTGTAATTAGGACACCAGGGGTGATATTCAATATCGATCTTATTTAATAGGAGAATAAGGATCTATAGCCAATCATATTGCCTGTTATTATACTGGCCAATCGTCAAATATGGTGTGATCTGATTGGTTGTCCTTATCCTTAAATCAAGTAAAATCAATATTGAATACCACCCCAGGTGTGGTAATCAATACTGATATTATTTAATTGGATGATAAGGATAGCCAATCACATTGCCTGTTACTGACCAGGAGTCAAATATGGTGTGATCTGATTGGTTGTCCTTATCCTTAAATCAAGTAAAATCAATATTGAATACCACCCCAGGTGTGGTATTAAATATTGATCTTATTTAATTGGATGATAAGGATAGCCAATCATATTGCCTGTTACTGGCCAATAGTCAAATATGGTGTGATCTGATTGGTTGTCCTTATCCTTAAGTCAAGTAAGATCAATATTGAATACCACCCCAGGACTATTTCAAAATTCTGAAGCGGTTTAATTGTTTGTATGTAATTGAATAAAATTTGTATCAAAAATATTATTGATTTTATCTCAACTTTTCATAGACCTGTATTGTGATGACACTAAAGTCTTGTCGTCTGCTTTTGTGTCTGCCAGGGCATTAAGTTAGGTTTTCGTTGGAGTCCATTTCTCAAAATTATCAAAGGTATTCACTTTAAACTAAGACTACTTGTTCACTATCAAAAGGACAATCCATTACAATAAGGTAGATAACTCTGTGCTTTGTATTTCATGAGTAATTTCTTCTTGGTTTGACTTAATAAACTTAGAAATGATGGCATTTTTTGTTGTAAAAATTACATTTCTCCGTAACTATCGAAGTTTTAACTACAAAAAGTTAACTCAGGAATGCTTTGATCAGGGCTTGACACTAATTTATTATTCATAGTGGCCCTTATTAAGGACCAGCAGCTTATGAAACATGCTGGCCCAACAGAAATTCTGGCGGTTTTTCTGACTATTGAACAATTAAAAAAACTTTCATCATACAGTGGAATTATACATGTATTCTTTCTATATTTTATTTTTATTAAATGATCTTAAATAATTAATAAGATTTCATTTTACAATTTTCATTTCTCTTTAACAAGTGATTAGATCCTGTTTAAAAATATTTTCTTGGAAATGTTCTATGATCAATGGGACCAGCTCACTCAGCATTCCAAGAGTTTCCAAGAGTTAGTGGTCTTCAATAAAAACCACTAGTCTCGGACCAGCGAACCAGAGTTAGTGTCGAGCCCTGCTTAATAATGGGTGAGGTGTGTGTATACTGAAATAAAGAAATTATAATGTTTATGTTTCAGAGCCAGTGTACGAGTTTCCTGATACTCTCGAAGGATTTGGTTACTATTTTAATGAAGGTAATTATAAAAAAAAAAAAAAAAAGAAGGTAATTATAATTCAAAATTTAATACTGTACATGTAATTGTATAGACAAGAAACTGAGGCATTGCCTAGCCACCCATGCATTAGACAGACGCAGAACATACTGTCTACATTCCCAAAAAAGAATATTTCAAGTAAGCCTATAAAATGGCCTCTCACAATGAATAGCACATAGCAAGGTTTCTTACCGGTAAATTAAACTGTCTGCAATAAAAGCTTGTTGCAGGTTATTTTTTTGTTTATTTTATTTTTTTAATATGCTGAGCATAGCCTTTATTTGCAATTCAGCTTTATGCTGAAATATGGCATGCATATATGTGTGCCCCCACCCAGCGCGCTAACGATTAAGCTACTGAGGCCACATATTTGCTGTTTCTCAACAATTGCAGTTATCAGGGGTGTCAATTTTCCAGATTTATCTGGAATTCATGATTTGTCTTTCCTTGAAGATCTATGCTTTCTGGCCAAAATAAAAGTTATTTGATGAAAATATCTCAAGAAATGGCAAAGTTATGGTCAATTATATCTGCTCTAAAGGATGTTCTTCAATAAAAAGTTTGAAAAACTGATTTTATACAGCCTCTAGTTTGTCGAAAATGGTCAGCTGCATATGATTTTCAGGATTTTTAATTTGGCTCTGTTGACACCCCTGAGCTATATATAGCGACTGAATCTTCTAACAAGCTTTTCTGGACTGTAATCTGACCAGTACTAACTTACCATTCCACAACAAACCATCTACTTCTCTACATTAGTAGGAAAAATCACTGTTGGAAGGGTATTGCCTGCCACGACTGGGAATCCAACATGGTTTGCTGTTTACAAATCCAGTGCAATAAGAAACTTAAATAATTTAATAAAAAATAATGTGCCCTATTTATATTTGTCAGATCCAGTGCAATTAGAAACTTAAATAATTTAATAAAAAATAATGTGCCCTATTTATATTTGTCAGATCCAGTGCAATTAGAAACTTAAATAATTTAATAAAAAATAATGTGCCCTATTTATATTTGTCAGATCCAGTGCAATTAGAAACTTAAATAATTTAATAAAAAATAATGTGCCCTATTTATATTTGTCAGATCCAGTGCAATTAGAAACTTAAATAATTTAATAAAAAATAATGTGCCCTATTTATATTTGTCAGATCCAGTGCAATAAGAATCTTGAATAATTTAATAAAAAATAATGTGCCCTATTTATATTTGTCAGAAGGACGTATGAGATCAAAGGATGGTGATGAACCATTCAAGTTTGAAGTTAGAGAGAAGGATCCAGGGTACAATCAGCAAAGTTACAATGCATTGGGAGAGGTAATCTTTTTATTTATTCAATTGAAACAAATATTTGTACACAGACATTGCATAGATACATCAAGAATCACGTTTAAGTCATGGAAAAATCATGTTCTTCATTTTCTGTGGCCACCCTGGTTTAATACCAGTATTGAAGTATAATTGTGTCACCTAGCCTAGGGATTACTTTGGTCAGGGGCGGCGGCGTCCAATATTGCTTAGGTACAGGTTTTTTCTCCTCTAATATTTTCAAAGTGCATTTACATATTGCTATGCATACTTGTTCTCCATCAGGCCACTTCTTTTTTATTTTCTGGTTTACAAGAATTTTTTGGAAAAAGGTCCACCGGCCGGTCGAAAAAAAATAATTTTGGTTTCGTACCCCACCACCTAATTTCGTTGCGAATTTTACCCTACAGCCATAACCTCAGTATTTAAGACATTTATAACATACACCACTGTATCTACTTGAAAAGTCGAGACAGAAGCAGAAACTTATTTGTACGATCTATAGCAACGACGTTACGTATACGTCCAACCATAGCAACGTATACAACGGCAGTCCACGTGAGCGCGTGCGCACTCTACGAACGAGAAAATCGTGAAGTATTGGTGAAACTCGTGCAGGTTATGAAATAAATTATGAAAACATAACGTATGTGGTCAATAGCGAGATATAGCGGATAAAAACACCGCAACTATAAAATACCATGCCCTTAGGCCAGAGTTTTTTAATTTTTTGTTACTCAGACATTTTTCAGAAAAAGTCCACAGGAGGAGGGAAAAAAATAAAAATAAAAACTCCCAAAATATAGCTTCCACGAGCTGGTGGTGGTAGAATAGTCAATGACGGTCCGATTTAAAGCAATCAACACTCAACAACAGTGTTAAAATTCAACAAAACAACCAATTTATCTTAAGACTAGTACACTGCAGTGAAACACTGATATAACAAAACATATTATTAACGAAATAATGAAATAATAATACAAGGCTGATCCATTTATCACCAAAACATTATGTGCATATTTTTTTTAAATGCCAAAAAATTGGGCAGGAGGTTCGAGTAATGAAAAATAAAAGAACTCTGGCCTTACTGTTATTCCGATCAAAGACAGTCGTACCGACATTGTAACTTCAGAAGTCGCCGACAATCATTACATCATAGAAATGCCGCCGCTAAATATCAGACGTTGCCGACTTATGTCGGGCAATCAAAAGAAACTGTAGGAGAACCGACATCAAAGAAATCATAGCTGAACTGTATGCACATTGGAATTTTGATTGATCTACATGCTCGAGTATTTATTAGCACGCTTTGACACAATTAATAGAAACATATCAACACATCGCTAATTTAAATATAATAGACTTCACGCTTTAGACGTCTGTTTAATCGGTGTTATTGGAATAATTCATGATTGATAAAATATATACATGTTATGTAACAATAATGGATTAAATTTGAAGGTAATTATGAATTTTAAAATATATACATGTTATGTAACAATAATGGATTAAATTTGAAGGTAATTATGAATTTGTCCCGTCTTCGCAAAACATACATGTGCATGTTAAATTTCACATCAATTAGATCTAGCATCGAAGTGATCCAACGTAAGATATTAGTTTATTACAGTGTTCAAGCTAGGATTTGAAAAGGGCAGGGTGCAAGTTTTCAAAAGGGCACTTTGTGGGAGGGGTTGTCCCCAACCCGCCTTAAGGGTGGGGGATTGGGGTCCTCCCCCAAGAAAATTTTGAAGTTTTAAAGCCTGCTTATGGCATCTCCTGTGTTTCCTGACAGAAATTGTGATGTTTCTCCAGTAAGCAAATAAACCTTTTCATTAAAAGGTAAAAAGTATTTTGTACAAAATGAAGTAAATATCACAAAACATGTCATTTAAACATACATATGCACTATGCCAAATTATTGATCAACTTGTATATATAATCAACACTTATATAATCAACTCTGATAGTTGTTTAATTCACAAACATCATAGTACTAGTTACTAAGTTAATGTTAATTCTTTTGACATCATTCATTAACTGTTTAATTGTACCACGAAGGTTTATCAAAAACGTGCATGATTGTACGATGTACAACATAAAAAATACGATTTTCTCATAAAATTTCTCCTACACTACGCGTACGGGCGGTGCGTGAGTTTTATCAGTAACCGAAAACGAAAGTAATTTCCTTGAGATCTCGTATCATGGAATCACAGATTTAAAGAAGGGAATAGAATAAGTATGCCAAAAAGGTTTTTAGATCCTACTTAATGAGATCGAGATTCGGCAAACTTGCGCGTACGGCAATTAATCGACGTGGGGAATACAAAAATTTAGATCCCGTGAATCTTCATAGATTTCTATCTAAAAGTTTCAACAGTGATCTGTAGTTGATATCTCCGTTGTATTGTCATAAGGAAATAAGACTTTTCATGGCAAATGATTTATAATCTAACATCATTTTTGAAGGATTGAACGAGATTGAAAATTGTCCAACTTTAGAACTTACACGAGAATTGTCAACGCTGGTGGTCCTTGATTATCTGAATCTTGTCAAAATCCACAATAACTTTCAAATGGTTAATACATCGTCAAAGACTTTAAATGCGCGATTAAATTCATTAAGATTAATTTTAACATCATCCAAAAATATAACGTGTTCACTGTGATGATTTACAGTACTACGCCCAAGTCTCTACACGCGTGAGTTTTGCATATGACGTCACTGTGTAACTGACTCGAGTTTACATGTTTCTCTCATAAATACACCCGGCGGGTCCAAAGGGATTCGACCCGATAAAAATATCTTTCACATCTATACTATGAATACATAAGACAGGGGTCTTTCTTTATGACTGGCCCTCATATACCCAACTCAACATTATGTCCAGTATTTTAAACAAGCCGAATACAATCATTTAATTTGTACTGCACACTTCAAGACAATATAATATTATACATAAAAAATACAACTTTTATCAATACACGTACACAATGTCGCCTGTGTCGAGTATAGAATGTTCACAAAATGCGTAAAACCCGGTTTGACGACATAACCCTGCACAGACAGAAACTAGAAAACGGCATTCGATAAAGAAGAGAAATCATTATTTACACACGATCTCAGGAAATTAGTATGACGATTTGGTAGAGGAACATATTTGGATTAACTTACCGACACTCGTCCGTTTCTGTACAGCTTAGCTAGACGAAAGCAGCAATTCAACAATATTGACTGAAAACAATTCGCCGACTTTTGCCATTTTGACAGTGACAGCACGGCTTTTGTTACGAGTAATTTGATTGGCTGAAGAGTTGCATGGTATTACCCGAACACCAATCATTTTCTATATTGTCACATGATTCGTCACGTGATACTACAATGGTCGAAATGAATGTAAATATTAGAAATTGAATATCAGTTCTCCTTGAACTCGGATTATCGTCTATTTAAGCGGAACGGAAACATATAGGTGGCGGTAAGTTGCAATAAATATGTCCCACTATCAAATCGTCGTACTAATATCCTGAGATTGTGTGTAAATAATGATTTCTCTTCTTTATCGAAGGCCGTTTTCTAGTTTCTGTCTGTGCAGGGTTATGTCGTCAAACCGGGTTTTACGCATTTTGTGAACATTCTATGCTCGACACAGGCGACATTGTGTACGTGTATTGATAAAAGTTGTATTTTTTATGTATAATATTATATTGTCTTGAAGTGTGCAGTACAAATTAAATGATTGTATTCGGCTTGTTTAAAATATTGGACATAATGTTGAGTTGGGTATATGAGGGCCAGTCATAAAGAAAGACCCCTGTCTTATGTATTCATAGTATAGATGTGAAAGATATTTTTATCGGGTCGAATCCCTTTGGGCGGGTCTGCAATCAAAATATTATAATAATCTAATCAAGCTGGATATTTATGAGGATGTCAATTTGTCTCAATTCTGGGACATATGCCCGATATTCGTCCCAGCTCAATTCAAGGTCGTCAGTTCCCAAGGTCCCACCCGATCGTCGCAACGATGCTATTTACGATGAATTTTGCTATCTGGTATCAAGAACTCGTAGTCTGGAACAATATCATGAATAAATTAAAATCTTCGCACAAAATACGCAAACCTATGCACGCAGAGAACTAAATTAAATTACATGTACAATTTGGTCGATGTTTATGTTATATGACGTCATCCGTCTATTTATGGAAAATAGAGTCAAGCTTTTCGAAAATGAGGCTGCCTAGTTCACGTGAGGTCATGGTACTTTAATTTCGATACGTTTTCAATACGATAACTGTGCTTGTTTTGACGGTAGCTTAATTATTTGGTCTATTTGATCATTTTTACACGGAAAATTATCGATTTTTTTACGATTCGTGCCATCGGCAAAAATAAAAAAGTGAAATTCGAATTTTTTTTCCACTTTCGTAAAAAATACGGTCGCCGGTCTTGTAAACCGTAAAATTAAAAAGTCCTGGCCTCATGACCCCAACCCCTACACAGGGGTGGGTAACTCTATCAAGCATTTTGTTGAAATTATGCCCCCTGTTGCACTTGGAAATGCAAATGTTAAAGTTTAGGTACAGGTTTTTTAACCTCTAATATCTTCAAAGTGCATTGACATATTGCTTTGATACTTTGCATACTTGTTCATCATCATGACCCCAACCCATACACAGGGGTAGGTAACTCTATAAAGCATTTTGTTGAAATTATGCCCTCTTTTTCAACTTAGTGCAAATGTTGAAGTTTAGGTACAGGTTTTTTCACCTCTAATATTTTTAAAGTGCATTCACATATTGCTATGCATACTTGTTCTCCATCATGATCCCAACCCCTACACAGGGGTAGGTAACTCTATCAAGCATTTTGTTGAAATTATGCCCCCTGTTGGACTTGGAAATGCAAATGTTAAAATTTATGTACAGGTTTTAACCTCTAATATCTTCAAAGTGCATTGACATATTGCTTTGATACTTTGCATACTAGTTCACCATCATGACCCCAACCCATAAACAGGGGTAGGTAACTTTATCAAGCATTTTGGTGAAATTATGCCCCCTTTCTCAACTTAGTGCAAATGTTAAAGTTTAGGTACTGGTTTTTTCACCTCTAATGTTGTCAAAGTGTATTAACATAATGCTATGCATACTTGTTCTCCATCATACCCCAACCCCTACACAGGGGTGGGTAACTCTATCAAGCATTTTGTTGAAATTATGCCCCCTGTTGGACTTGGAAATGTTAAAGTTTAGGTACATGTTTTTTAACCCCTTATATCTTCAAAGAGCATTCAATTTGATATATTGCTTTGATACTTTGCATACTTGTTCACCATCATGATCCCAACCCCTACACAGGAGAAGATAACTATTTAGCATTTTGTTGAAATTATGCCCCTTTTTGGACTAAGAAATGCTTATTTGTTTAATACCTTCATGACCAAAAGGACCTACACATGAGTAGGTAACAGTCCTGCATAATTTGTCCAAATTATCCCACTTTTTAGCTCACCTGTCACAAAGTGACAGAGTGAGCTTTTGTGATCACTCTTCGTCCGTCGTCCGTCCGTCAATTACTTGTGTAGACACTAGAGGTCACAGTTTTAGCTTAATCATTATGAAACTTGGTCACAATGATCATCTCAACAAAATCTAGGTCAAGTTCGATATTGAGTCATCCAGGGTCAAAAACTAGGTCACAAGGTCAAATCATAGAAAAACCTTGTGTAGTCACTAGAGGTCACAATTTTAACTTAATCTTTATGAAACTTGGTCACAATGATCATATCAACAAAACCTAGGCCAAGTTCGATATCAGGTCATCCGGGATCAAAAACTAGTATCACAGGGTCAGATAATAGAAAAACCATGTGTAGTCGCTAGAGGTCACAATTTTGGCCTAATCTGTATGAAACTTGGTCACAATGATCATTTCAACAAAATCTAGGTCAAGTTCGATATTGCGTCATCCAGGGTTAAAAACTAGGTCACAAGGTCAAATCATAGAAAAACCTTGTGTAGTCAGTAGAGGTCACAATTTTTGCCTAATCTTTATGAAACTTGGTCACAATGATTATCTCAACAAAATCTAGATCAAGTTCGATATTGGGTCATCCGGGGTCAAAAACTAGGTCACAAGGTCAGATCATAGAAAAACCTTGTGTAGTCAGTAGAGGTCACAATTTTGGCCGAATATTTATGAAACTTGTTCACAATGATCATATCAACAAAATCTAGGCCAAGTTCGATATTGGGTCATACAGGTAAAAAAATAGGTCACAAGGTCAAATCATAGATAAACCTTGTGTAGTCACTAGAGGTCACAATTTTGGTCTAATCTTTATGAAACCTGGTCACAATGATCATCTAAAAAATCTAGGTCAAGTTCAATATTGGGTCATCCTGGGTCAAAAACTAGGTAATTAGGTCAAATCACTTCAATATGTCATTGGGTCTAAATGTGATGTAAATTATAAAGCATAAGACAATATCAAAACCTTGTACATGCAATAGAGGCTACCATTGGGGTGCATGAACTACTAGGACAGGTGAGCGACCTATGGCCCTTTGGACCCTCTAGTTCAACTTAGAAGCCCCAACCTCTACACAGCAGAGGGTAATGCTGTTATGAAGCATTTTGTTTTGAATACATAATGATTGTACTATCCTAGCATGGCGCTGCGAATAGTGGAGCTTGCTGTTCGTGGACAGCTCTTGTTGAATTATTTCCCTTTGATTGATTTTATTAGAGCATTTCTTGTCCGGAGCATAACTTTGTCACCTAAAGTTCAAATGACTCCAAATTTGGTGTGCATGTTCCTTGCAATAAGTCAAAGTGCAGTGCACAAGAACCATAACTCTACCTTGTGCCATTTTTGAATTATTTCCCTTTGATTTATTTTATAAGCATTTCTTGTCTGAAGCATAACTTTGTCACCATAAGTATGAATGACTTCTTGCTGTGACATGAAGTGCAGTACGCAAGAATCATTACTCTAACTTGTGTAGGTTTTGAATGATTCCCCTTTGATTGATTTTATCAGGACATTTTTTTGCCCAGAGCATGACTTTGTCATTTTTAGTTCAGATGACTAGAAAACTCTTGTGAGTCTGATATGTTGCCCAATATTGGATAGTTTTCCTCGAAAAATGTGCATTTCGTCAGGTGACACATCCGGCTCATGGAGCTTCAAAATAAACATGCTAAAGTATGTGGTCTAGTTATGTCCTTATTTTGTTTTTTCTGCATGCAAAATGACTGAACTCATGGATCTGTTACTTTTTACATGTAAAACATCCACTAATACAATATACAAACTATTAATGGTTTGTTTGTTTAAAGTGTCTGTTTTAATTTCAGCTCATCACAAAGAAGATTTACGAATTGTTAGAGACAGAATGCCAGTTAAAGAGAGTGTATACTCCAGTAAGTTACTTCTAAATAGTCGTAGACATAGGTGGACATAGTTATAGGTGGACATAGTTATAATAGCAAGTTAAAGAGAGTGTATACTCCAGTAAGTTACTTCTAAATAGTCGTAGACATAGGTGGACATAGTTATTATAGCAAGTTACAGAGAGTGTATACTATACTCCAGTAAAGTACTTCTAAATGGTCGGAGACATAGATGGACATAGTTATAATAGACATAAATAGACATAGCTAAATGGTCGTAGACATAGATGGACATAGTTATGATAGACATAAATAGACATAGCTAAATGGTCGTAGACATAGATGGACATAGTTATAATAGACATAAATAGACATAGCTAAATGGTCGTAGACATAGATGGACATAGTTATGATAGACATAAATAGACATAGCTAAATGGTCGTAGACATAGATGGACATAGTTATAATAGACATAAATAGACATAGCTAAATGGTCGTAGACATAGATGGACATAGTTATGATAGACATAAATAGACATAGCTAAATGGTCGTAGACATAGATGGACATAGTTATAATAGACATAAATAGACATAGCTAAATGGTCGTAGACATAGATGGACATAGTTATGATAGACATAAATAGACATAGCTAAATGGTCGTAGACATAGATGGACATAGTTATAATAGACATAAATAGACAAAGCTAAGTGGTCGTAGACATAGATGGACATAGTTATGATAGACATAAATAGACATAGCTAAATGGTCGTAGACATAGATGGACATACTTATAATAGACATAAATAGACATAGCTAAATGGTCGTAGACATAGATAT
The DNA here is from genome assembly GCA_947247005.1 of Spisula solida. Classification (NCBI taxonomy): domain Eukaryota; kingdom Metazoa; phylum Mollusca; class Bivalvia; order Venerida; family Mactridae; genus Spisula; species Spisula solida. Next base: position 23,207,295 of record OX365951.1, read on the forward strand.
GGACATAGTTATGATAGACATAAATAGACATAGCTAAATGGTCGTAGACATAGATGGACATAGTTATAATAGACATAAATAGACATAGCTAAATGGTCGTAGACATAGATATGGACATAGTTATGATAGACATAAATAGACATAGCTAAATGGTCGTAGACATAGATGGACATAGTTATAATAGACATAAATAGACAAAGCTAAATGGTCGTAGACATAGATGGACATAGTTATAATAGACATAAATAGACATAGCTAAATGGTCGTAGACATAGATGGACATAGTTATGATAGACATAAATAGACATAGCTAAATGGTCGTAGACATAGATGGACATAGTTATGATAGACATATTAAATAGACATAGATAGCACATGCCAGATTGTCAGTGCATCTATTGGTGGACCAAATGGGTTATGATCAATAACTTGGGAACGATGAGGCATAGGATCTTCAAACTTTATAGGGAGGATAGGAATCATTGATTGGTAAATGGCCCCGATTGACTTTCAGATAAGTAGTGATATAACTTATGGTAAAACAACCACAAAATATTATTATATATCTCCTGCATATACGTGGGGTGATCAAAAAGAAATGAGACAAATGCTATAATTTGTAAAGTTTACGTGTTTTAACCATAAAAATATCATATTCGTTTAGGTGCATTTATAGTCCAGTCATTTTAGGTTTTAACCTAGACAAAATTGCAAAAGAATATCACTATCTCATCACAAGCCCCTTATAGGCCCCTCTCCACATACTAAGTTTAATAACGACACCATGAAAATTATTTTACTTAATCATATAATAAAGATTTCTTCACGGATGAGCATGACTGACCGACGCACTTACAGACAAACTTACAGACAAACGGATGGACACACGTATGTAGGTCAAATTAAGATCCTGATGCATGTTTATCAGTTGATGACTTATAAAACACTCTCATTTAGATATGTTTACCCAAAATAAAGAAATTTATTCATGTTTTATGGTACAAAAATAATTATCATATTTTCTGAAAAGTGGGTGGGGTAAATCTACCCCTTCATTTTCACATTATTTGCTTAGAAAATTGAAATAAATGGTTTATTGAAAATATTTTGCTTGTAAATTCCTTTTATCAACAACATGGTTTGATATTTTAACCTGCGTGTGTGTATAACATTAAACTACTGATAAACTGTTATACCCAAATTTTCATGGAATAAAATTATGAAAAGTATAGTGACCTTCTTAAAATCGCTTTTGAAGGTACTTCCGCAACTTTCTGAACAGGGGATTTTTTCCTGGTAGTAGTTTAGACATTAAAAAACTTAAAAATACTCAAAACAAAACTTTTGCAATTTTGTCTAGGTTAAGGCCATTTTTGGGCTAGAATGACTGGCCTATTAATGCCGATTTGTATGTGTGAAATATAATTTTCTACTATTAGTAGTGATTTATTAATAGAACGTTAAATATAAGGTGTTTCGCTATTTCACCGCATATCAAAACATCGTCAGTTTTCGCCGTATGATATGGGAAAGCATATGACTAATATTTTATTAAATATTCCTCCAACATTTGTCAAATTAACTGGACATGTCGTCAAAACATTGAATAACCGCGGACTAAAACGATTTTGATGTTAGTGTGTCTGTTTTAAATATATGACGTGAAAAGTAACAGTACCGTCTCAAAAACCACGTCATATTTCGGCAAAAAATCACAGCTTGAATATATACAGTTTTATCACAAACTATGAGAAAAGACTAAATAACCATTTAAAATGATGAAATGGGCATTGGAAGGGAAGTCTGGCAGAAGTATACTTATATATCGTTGCACACAGGCCCGAAATGCATTAGATGAGGGTTCAATTTTGGACGTCGCTCGCCAAGACGCATGTCATACGCGGACGCCGACTTTAGAATGATAATGATGGAATAATTATTTAACATATTTGACAGTCGTGATATTTTATTAAAACTGAAATGTTTTTATATAAACAAACTATCTTTCTTGCTAAATACTGAATAAATTGCAATTGTAAGCAATACGTTTAGAGATATTTATTTGAGCAATGTGACGTGCGAATAGTTACCGTTTACGTACACGACGTCATTGACGTCAATTTTGTGCGGCGAGTCGCTTAACCCAAAGTTGCGAAAACGCTGATATCTATTCAAGTAATAAATGAATTAATATGAAACTCAGCACACAGAGAGAGGATATATTTAAATTTGTAATAGGCATACTTATTTATATCCGTATGCATTGTCATTTTACAGCGTTTGTCTCGTTTCTTTGTGATCACCCCACGTACATTTAGTGGGGGTGAAATATGGATGAGTGGGGATGAATGGATGTCACTCAGTTTGTTCTGCATAACCATTGGTCGGATTTCAATGAAAATTTACAAGAATACTTAGTTCCAAGCCTTTTATTGCATATTGTCATGAAATTTAGGTGGGAAGGTTTTTTACCAGAGTTGCAGCCCATTGTTGGAGACATAGAATTTTGTGTCAAACCCTTTTAGTTGTTATTTGTGCAATATATTTCAGCCTAATGCTGAAGAAAATCAGCCCAAATCATTCGTATTTATAAGCGAGGATTTCTACACAAATAAGGAGAAATTGATGATTCTAATACATGGGAATGGCGTTGTACGTGCTGGCCAATGGGCAAGGAGGTATCGTTTAGTTTATAGTTTATACTAATTATTAATTTCTTATTTAAGGTCAATTGTGAAACAAGTTTTTCCAACTTTAATCACTCGCGACACCCTATTCCTGATGTTATCCATCACTACGAGGGTATGAGAGAAGAGAAGCTAATTTCTCTTTTATGCTGAGCGTCAAGCAAGGGAATTGCACACATCGCTACACATACACATATAGCTACACATACTCAGATAGCTACACATATAGCTACACATACATAGATAGCTACACATACACAGATAGCTCAAATACACATATAGCTACACATACATATATAGCTACACATACATAGATAGCTACACATACACATATAGCTACACATACACATATAGCTACATATACACATATAGCTACACATAAAGCTACACATATAGCTACACATACACATATAGCTACACATACACATATAGCTACACATACACATATAGCTACACATACACATATAGCTATACATACACATATAGCTACACATACACATATAGCTACACATACACATATAGCTACACATACACATATAGCTACACATACACATATAGCTACACATACACATATAGCTACACATACACATATAGCTACACGTACACATATAGCTACACATACACATATACCTACACATACACATATACCTACACATACACATGTACCTACACATACACATGTACCTACACATACACATGTACCTACACATACAAGTAATCATACACCTTCACTTCTCACCCTCCCACATATTGTGGGGGGAGACTCATTGTGTGCTGGATGTCACATACTTTGTCCCCACTTACTTCTTAACCATTGGTTGTTTTTCAATGACATACCATATTAATATAAGGCACCAAGCTCCAAGCTTAGTACAAGTGCATATCGACGGTGCCGAACCAAAAACCCGTAACTGCAAAATGACAATTTTTCAGGAGACGAAAAAAACGTATTTATTCCGTTTAAATAATTCCGACGTCTGGAAACAAAATGACTTCAGGCATGATTTTAAATTGCATTTCATGTATAAAAAGACTCACAGCAGTGACATTGTCTAAACAGCTGAAAATCAACTTACGGGGTTTTCGTCTTAACTCATATGTGCTGATACAGGGTTTTGACTCGGCGTTTTCTGTTACGGGGTTTGCAACTTGGATAAATGTCAAAAGTATAACCATGTACGGGTTATTGTTAATTACTGGAATGCAGTTGACGTCACTTGTTGCTTTCGTTTACACTTTGGCAATACTTTTAATCATAACATATTAACTGTAGTGGACATGTTATGCTTTGACACTTTGGAAACCAGCGTTCAGATACTATCTAGAGCTATTTAAAACTGGTGCCCTGGTAGTGATGAGTTCGTACCAAACTTGTACATGTGATACTATCTAGAGCTAACACTGGTGCCCTGGTAGTGATGAGTTCGTACCAAACTTGTATCTGTGATACTGTCTAGAGCTAACACTGGTGCCCTGGTAGTGATGAGTTCGTACCAAACTTGTACATGTGACACATTACTTTGACGGCGCCCGAGTGTGCTAAACAGAATGCAGAAGCTGATTCAGTCAATGCATTGAACACGGCGTATTCACGGTTGTGTATTTGTTTTAACTCGGACAACTAAAACGATGAATGAGAAATGAACTTTTATTGAACGTGTATTAACTAGAAACAAATAACATACATCATGGTTAACATGAAAACCGACAAACATACATTTTGTTGGACTGTCTAATCAAAGAGAGAAAATACACCTAGTTCCTCCACACACGGTTTATACGTTAGGGTATAACCTCAATGAGAGCTAGATATAATTCGTACTTGATAAAGTTATATCGTAATTATAAAGTACACGAGTAAACAGAGTGATACAAAATCATGAACAAGACAACAAGTACTTATGTAATATCTAAAAACAATAACTTTATACTTGACTAGTATTTTTGTGAGCATTGCTACCATTAAAGTGATAACAGATAATATCTTTGAACATCAACAAAATTTAATATAGGAACAAACAAAACAAATCCTACACAAAAACAGTATAAATTCGAAAACACGTTTGGTATAAAATTCAAACACGTGTCATTCAACAAATTACAAATGTACTAACACAACTGGTTATTTGGTCATATGAGTTCGATTAAAATGCTTTTTAAACAAACCATGGCAATTCCAATTTAACCTAATTATGAACCAGATTGTCATAAAATGGGTGAAAGTCGTTCGGAATTACTTGTTTGATCTGTTGCAAATGTTCGTATTTTGATTTCTTGATCGGCATCGGTGCTGTTCGTATTTGTGGCACGCTATCTATCGTATCCGTATCAAATGATTTGCGTGATCGGCGAACAGGTTCATAAGCCGTCTCATCGTAGCCAGTTTTGTACTGAATGCTTCCATCTGGTAAATATTGTAACTGCCTGATGTCAGCTACAACTGCGGATCCAACGCCTACACCAGGCCTAATCGATGTGTACCGTGTAATTCTGGAGTAGTCCTTGAAGAAGGTATGATCACAGTACTTGACATTATATGGCTGACTCGGGCGGGTACTTTTCATGACTTCTACATACTGGTACGGCATATAAATGTCTTTATTTTTCAATTTTTGCTGTATGTGTGCGTGCACATTGTCACACTCCATCTGGGTGTGCCCCCTTTCAAGATATTTCTGCTCTATAATCATGGCATGGTCCGAAGCAAAAACGCTAAGTGCGTTCGCTAATGTGGCATTGCGGTTTTGATAACCACATCCATCACTGTAAATGATAATTTTATCTTTACCTGCAAGTTGCAGACTCGCCAAATAATCAATGACACAGGACGCAAATGTGGTGGCGGTAAGATCAGTTGCCATTTCAGTCCAGAAGTAACAGGTACAATCTTTACTTACATTGTCCCAGAAAGTAAAGTTGTGGCAGCATAGCTTGGTTTTGTAGAACATACAACTTGCTTCGAGTTTTGGGCACAGTAGAAGACTCTGTAAGTCCATTGTAAGTACGATTTGTTTTTCGGTTTGCTCTGCTTCATGTTTATCATTAGTCTTTGACTGCCTTGCGTTTCAGATGTTCGTGGTATACTGATTCACTAACGTTACCAACTTTAAAGGATGTGCATAGGTCACATTGATCCTTTTTGGGTTTAAATATGGACAGATTCATCCCGTCAAAAACTTCTTTGAAAGAGGTTTTTCCAAGAGTAAACTCGTTTTGAATACCATCTCCAGCTAGCGTGTTCTTGTACATAAGGTACACATCTGCGAAAGTTGTTAAGTTTGTCTCTAAATAGTGCTTACTTGTTTCACTTCTGCAATAATGTGAAGGCATTTCAGGAAGACCTTTTAAGAAGTTTTCTACCAGCTCTCTTGCCCTGTCAAGCTTGTGACTCTTACTTTCTGTGGATGCACCGATCGGTATTCCGTTATTGTTGGGAGCATTGTTGACCCAACCATATACCATATCTTCTTTAATTCCTAATGTACTGAGGAACATTTGTTTACATACGCGTACTTGGTTTCCACCAACTTTGAAATGGTATACGTATGTGTTTTTTCTTCTGCTGGTCGGTCTGTCACCTTTTTCTTTAGCCATTTTCTTTACCAGAGACTTCACATACACTCTCTTTTCGGCCCAGTTCATGTTCCCCCAAAAACCTTCAAATAGTTCTTTCCTGTATTCTTCAGTTATATTATTACATGTCCTCCCTCCTTTTTCTTTTAAACATGCAACTGAACATGTACGTGGGGCCAATACGCGCCCAGGCCTCTCTTTATAGTATCCCTGCTGTTTCTTATACCCTAAGAAGTTGATCCCTTTCATGCGCTTTTTCTGGTTTTCAGATTTAACAGATGTTTTTGAACGTTTTCTTTTTGTTGTTTGAACAACTTCCTCGTTGACGATAGGAATCATCAATTCATTTTGTATGTTTGTTTCTGACCTAGATGGACTTTGATTATGTTTAGTGTTTTTATGTTTTATTAGTATGTTATCACTATCAGAGCTATCACTATCAGTTGCCTTATCACGTTTCCTGTTCGGTTTCCAATCAGGATCATTGTCGGAATCGTCATAATCAGATACTGTCAATCCAGGCTCGTCAATGGATTCAAAAGGGTATGCATTTTGTTTTCTGCTTTGCTCTTCTACATCTACAATCTTTGTAGCATATAATATGTTGTCATCAAAGCAAACTCGTTCTACATTTACGTTCGGGACTTCGCCATAATACAAATGTTTTACGGCTCCTGGTATATTCAGAGCGTCACCATCATACACGTGTTCTAAAGCTTCAGCTATATTCAGGGATTCACCATCACACACCTGTTCTACAGTTTCATTTAAACCCAGGTCTTCATCATATTTAGTATAATCTACAATAACAGTTACTCCCGGGGCTTCATCATGTGTAGCATGGTCTTCACTGTCTGGTATGTTCAGAGATACGCCATGTGTAGCATGGTCTTCACTTTCTGGTATGTTCAGAGATACGCCATGTTTAGCATGGTCTTCACTTTCTGATATGTTCAGAGATACGCCATGTTTAGCATGGTCTTCACTTTCTGATATGTTCAGAGATACGCCATGTGTAGCATGGTCTTCACTTTCTGGTATGTTCAGAGATACGCCATGTTTAGCATGGTCTTCACTTTCTGATATGTTCAGAGATACGCCATGTTTAGCATGGTCTTCACTTTCTGATATGTTCAGAGATACGCCATGTTTAGCATGGTCTTCACTTTCTGGTATGTTCAGAGATACGCCATGTTTAGCATGGTCTTCACTTTCTGGTATGTTCAGAGATACGCCATGTTTAGCATGGTCTTCACTTTCTGGTATGTTCAGAGATACGCCATGTTTAGCATGGTCTTCACTTTCTATGATCGACATGTAAAATGCCAGTAAAGTTTGGTACGAGTTATGTAGTACAGTCTCGCAGTGGTTAATACTCATTTGTACTCCACATACATCTAATACGCATAGTTGTAATTTATCACTCAATTCGACGACAGTGTTCGCTTGGATGTCTGTAAACGACACATACAGCTGATCAATATTGACGCAAGATTTTAAGACTTAGAAGTCGACATCCGTAAGGTTTTTACACTCTGATAAGTTACAATCTTCAAATTTGGAAGTCGTGTCATAAAACACAACGTTGACAGTTTACAAATTGATATATCTAACCAGTACGAGTTACGATAACCAAGCTGCGTACGACGAGGTTATTGTCGTACAATTGTAGTACCAAAACAGATTTTAACTCAATGAAAAACGAGTATAGAGGAGCCAATTGTGCAATTCCATTAATGATTTACTAAACAAATTGATAAAAGCAAAATCCCGTATATGCATTTCAATACCGGTTTATGTACTATATGACTAAGCGAAAATACCGTAACTGAATTATGTTTCAAAGATATCAAGCCTACTGATTAATATTTACTCGTACAAACTCACATCAGCCGTAATTACACATATATAACGAATTATATACGTTTTTAAAGTTTAAAAGTGTCCGCATTGGTGACTTATATCTACCTGGAAAGAGGTGAAAATTATATCGATGAACAAATGCCTTATATCTCCAATAGAACATGCGGAAATCGACTATATATTATAAGGCGATGTAGTAGATGTAATGTTCGAACAATATATACAACTATCATACATACACAGCGCTAGAAGCCATCGGAATTCAGAGAAGATATCAACATTGACCAAAATGTTTCCCCGTAACTGTAAAATGACTAAGACAAAACCACGTAACTGAATAATAAAATCATATACAGGGTTTTCGACTTACCTTTTTGGACCCAATCAAAATACGGTGTTTTGTCACATGACTGTAACGAAGTAACGCGATTGGCTATTTAAATGGCGAGTAGACAGAAATGCGCGTGACATCTTGTAGATACTGATGACGCAAAAAAAAAATTCGCGCCAAAATTGAGTTACGGGGTTTTGGTTCGGCACCGTCGATATTGTCAGGAAATTAGGATTGGAAGATTTTTGCCAGAGTAATAGCCCCTTGTCTAGTTAAGAATCTATTATATTATTTATTTAACTTTACTTTCAGATTGATAATTAATGATTGTTTGGACAGTGGAACACAGATACCCTACATAAAGTGGGCACAGGAGAATGGTTACGCTGTTATTGTAGCTAACCCCAATCTAAACAATGTAGGAACTGCCAAGAAACCAAAACTGATAAAGGTAACACCGTGCTCCATGAAATTATCCTATAATCAACTTCTATGTGTAGTCAGAGGCGTCGAGACTGGGGCGGCAGGGGCGGCGATCGCCGCCCCAATAATTCAGCAAGCAACGGCAATTTTTTTTCATACAAATATACATAATCTCAATTTTAGCTGAACATTGGAGAGGCAAAACGGCGAAAAAGGGGCTAGGGGTTTCCTTCCTTCCTTCTATTATAACATATGTCGATGATGACATCTTGTTAATTATGTATCATTAAGGTGTGAAAATGTACGGTATAGATATACATGTATCTAACTGTCACAGTCCGTTATTTGTCGTGGTGATAATTGGATTACCGACCAACGCAAGTCGTAATTAAAACAACTTTAAATTTACTTGTATTTACTAAAAATCGCAAAAAATAGAGAAAATTATGAACATTTAATTAATTCCTCGAAATATCTTGTAAATGTCAACATGACTAAAGCTAATCAGCCTCATAACTTCAATTTTCCTAGGCATTCGTTTGGCAAAATAAGTGGATTTAGCTCAGTTGTAACGCACTGGGCTGTCAATTCAGAGGTCGTGGGTTCAATCCCAAGCATCGGAACTTGACATTTCTGAAATATTTATAATATTTCCAGCTATTTCTGGCCGTGTGGTCTGCAAAGTATCTGGAAGTAGCAGGAAGCTGTGTATCGGTGCTATAAAGTTACTTTCATGATATATTTTGATAAGAGTAACATGTCAATAGTTTGGTGCATTTAACTGACAACCACTCATTTGTTTATTTGGTTATCGTATTCATAAAGCATTAATTTATGTTAGATATACATGCATGTTACATCATTAAAACTATAGATATATACATGCTTACACACATGTACGTTATGCTTATTAAATTAGATTAGGTGACACTTTACATTAAATGTTTTATTTTTATATTACATTATGTATACCGTTTGCTTGTATTTTTCGCGGAACTTCCGTGAGATTTTAGTATCATCAAAGTTTTGGCGACAGAAATTTCTTTAAGAAAACAGCAGTTATGGTTTATAACCGACTCGGAGGTATATTCAAATATTGCTCCAGAACAATAATCTACTCACAACAATCCGAAGTTTTCATCATTCAGAATACACGATAAAAGTCATGGAAAGTCACGGAAATGGCTCCATTTATGCTTTAGTTTATAAAAAAAATCGTACATAAAGGGAGGGGACACCCCTCCCTTAGAACCCTCCCCCACCTCCCCAATGTTCGTGACCGCGCGACGCGCCTGGTAGTTCCAACATGCTCATGAAACTTGACCTAGATTTTATAGAGACATACATTGTGACCAAGTTTCATTAAGATTTTGTCAAAAAGGTGACCTCTAGAGTGTTTTTCCTTGATGTGACCTAGATGACACAGTTGCTAACTTGACCTAGATTTCATAGAGATATACATTGTGACTAAGTTTCATTAAGATTAAGTAAAAACTGTGACCTCTAGAGTGTTAACAATGTTTTTCATTGATGTGACCTGGGGACCTAGTTTTTGACCCCAGATGACCCAGTTACGAACTTGACCTATATTTCATAGAGACAATTTTTTAGTAATTTTGAATAATGTCAAAATCAATATGTAGCATATACTGAAACTATGAATATTTGTAGTGATTAATTTTTGTAAATTAAGCGAACTAAATAGGTATCTTAATTAAATCCCATGAGCTCGAATAATTGACTTAAAATTATGTAACACACATTTAACGTAATCCGTCCATCATTAGTCGACGTCATTTCGACGTAATTTCGTGTTATTACGGGAAACTTCGGTACCGTCCGGAAAATTTTATAAACATCCGTAAACATTAAATATTTTTATTTTACGGTATTCATATCAATAAATCTGCTTAATAAATTATGTCTTGGTAATTATATTTGACGATCTTTAAAAAAATAAATTTAAAATAAAAAAAATAGTGACGAGTTCCTTCCCTTTGATATTCGAAGTCATAGAAACGCTCGCGAAATCAAGCGCCGAAATGACATGGCGAGCAGACTTATTCTCGACGTAAGGTCGATTTTGTCACCAAAACTGTGTTATTCGGAAGGGTTGAGGACTATTATCAGTCTAAATTACATTGGTAAACACCGTTGTGAGGACGAATACCGTTATTCTCATGAATTTTTGGTTGAGAACGATGGAAATCTCGGAAACAAACATTGAGCTGTTGAGAAAACGAAAGTAGAAATATTTCTGTTGCACCATTTCGTCGAGAAGAGACTCAATAGTGCAAACCAGCCTATGTTGATGTTCATCACGATGCTTCTCAACACTATTGAGGTAAAACTTGCTAAAACATTGTGTTCTTGATCAAATATTCTTGTATCAGATGAGCGTTATAGGCTCCATTTTACATCTTGTTATTGTCAGCTCGACTGTACTTGGTCATTTTCAATTCAGAAATATTCTGATTTTGAATGGTTATTTTTGTGATCTTCGTGTAAGCATAGTGTTATTTTAACTAGATCAAATGGATAATTTAGTTTAAAAAGCTCAGTGGAAGTCTCGCTTGTTTTTTTGTAAAAGATGTAGGCCTACAAGGAATAGCCCATGTATCTACATGTTCATATTTGTGAAAGAACTGGACTACATGTACCGAAATAGCCTTGTAGTAGCCGCAGGTCTATTGTTTAGTGTACTCGACTTGTAACCGGGAAAGCCGGGTTCAAGGTCCAGGCCTTTTTTTTGCTGAATTTTGTAGAGGCCCAGGCCCTTTTGTTTTGTGAAAATTTAGCACGAAAATCCTCAAAATTGTGAAAAAGTTGACGCAGAAACTTTTCAAATTGTTATAAACTAAGCGCGATAAATCATCAAATTGTGAAATAATTTTTTCAGATGTTAGCTCTCAATTTTTGTCCACTTGTCCCAAACATGCATGTTATGATATAATACTTCATATCAAGTCCAGTACAGGAATATATGACTTTTTATCTATGTTTGGTTTGTTTGATGCTTTGTGGTGAAGTTGTGAAGGGGCCTTTATAAATTGTGAAAGGGGCCTATAGGAAATTGTGAAAGGGGCTGATGAAGGCCCCTCGTATGTAGTGAAAAAAAGCCCTGAGTTCACATAATACTTGTTGCAACATCTGTCTATTTGGTAGAAAAACAAAACAAATATATCTGAAATATATTTGAACTGCTACAGATTCTTATAAAAGTAGTTTACCTTAAGCATTTCTGCACTAAGTATGCGACATGACACTATAAATCTGCCAAGTCACTTAGTGTCAACATAATAAACAACAAGGTGATAATAATTATTATTTATATTTGCAGGGAATCGAGAATGGTACGTTTCACTTGAAACAGTTGACTTCAAAACTAGAGATGCTGAAGAAATGTGTGCAGAATTGAGAAAATGTAAAAGTGTAGTGTAACTGTGAGGTAATGCATGATTGTATTGTTACAGTTTGTTGCATAAGCAGAAGTAATGTGCGTCCATGTTTTGCAAATACATTGTTCCTAATGCAAAATTTAGGTTATAATAAAGCACCTATCCCTAATTCAACGATTTGAACTTTCTGTCTTATTATTGTATACATAATTCAGTTTGGTTGCTAAAATTGTTTTTGGTTGTAGTAACCATGACAATATTCCAAATAAATTCAAATTATATTGCAGTTCAGTCATAGATCTGTTCTTATAATATCTGTCTTTATTGGAGCTGTCATTGACGATTCCGATATATCGTCGATACATTGATATATTGATTTTCAAGTAAAGGTGAACAAGAAACAGACCTATCAGTCATGTAGCAGTCACTTAATTTGAATTCTACACTCTATATGTTTAATACTGGGTATAGATTCAGCTTTTGAAAATAGCACCTTTGGTTTTAGTTTAGATTTGATATAATTTGACAATTTCTGAACTTTCATTTTTTTAACAAAGAAAATGTTTTGTGCAGGACCACCAGGATCATATTAGTATATACATGTAATTATAATGTTATAATATTACTTGCAGGTTGTGAAATACTGTTGCTGAATACTACACAGATTGCAACAGTGGAATCAGACATAGCATATTACCCGGAATGCAGCACGGGAACAAGATTTTGCATATAACCCAGATCGGACCATGGAACTTTTTTCTGAAAGATTGTTAAATATTTACATATTAATAGAGGAATATATCGCGCAGTTGTTCCAGTCGTTGCCGGCAGTCACTAATGCTACTTTTATACTTGCACTCAGAAATGGTTGTATTGTTCAAGATTAGTGTCAGTGTCCATACCGTCTAAATTTGGATTGGCAGACAAAGTTCCTTTACTTTGATTCCATGTGACAGTTTTCCTGTGTCATAAAGTGCATTCTATTGTATAAATAATATTTGAGTGTCAATTAAGAACTTGGGATACAGAGTGTATGAGTTAATTTTCACCCATTACTCCATAGATATACAACTTGAACATTTATAAGTATGAGACAGGACATATAAACTTTATAAGGGTATGATTATACTTGTAAAGTATGCTTGGGTATATTGAGTTTAGCACACCTGTCATATAGTCACAAGGTGAGCTTTTGTGATCACTCGGTGTCCGTCATTCCCGCCCTTTTTGCTTGCATAGGCAGTAGAAATCACAATTTTACTATAATCTTTATGAAACATAGACACAACGACCATCTCAACAAATATTTATTTTATATTGGGTCATTTGGGGTTAAAAAGGTGTTACTTGGTCAAATCATACATGAATCTTGTGAAGTCACAGGAGTTCACTATTTTGGTCCAATTTTTATGACTGATCATCTCAACAAAATCTGGCTCAAGTTCTATATTGGGTCATAAGTGGTCAAAACATAGGTCAATATCATTATGTCAAATCATACATAAACCTTGTGCAGTCTCTAAAGGTCTCCAGTTTGGTTTAATCTTCATGAAACTTGATGACAATGATCCCTAAACAAAGTCTATGTCAAGTTCTACATTAGGTCATCTGGGATAAAAAAAAAACTAGGTCACTATAGATCCAATCATGCATACATGTACACATTGAGTAGTCACTAGAGGCCACAATTTTAAACTAATCTTTATGAAACTTTGTGACTTTGGTCACGATGATCAACTCAGGGTCATCTGGGGTTAAAAACTAGGCCACTGTGTTAAATAATCGATAAAGCTAAGTTGTCTTTTAGGGCATGTGGCTAATGCTGTGTTGATTGTGACAAATGGATGGCTGTCAGTTCACTAATGTCTAAAACATATTTGCTTTTGAATGAAAACATGACGTGTGTATATTCATTTTCTTAGTTAGATCATTAGCTATAAGCCAATGAATGTTTTAATGCGTTTTCTTATTTTTGGGGTTATACAATGGTCCAGCCAAAGGGAAGGAATTTAACTATTTCTGTATCCATAGCAACCACAGTTTCAATCAAAATAATACAAATATTCAAGTTTACACAATCTCCTTTTAAACTCCTTTCTGTATACCAAGTTTCATAGGTCTAGCTTGGAAACTGTTTTTGTTATGCCAGGTTTCCAGATTTTATAGATTTTTTCTATTTCCATTTCCATAGCAACCGCACTTTTTGTTATAATCAAAACATATTTAGATGTGTATAATCTCCTTATTGGCACCTACCCACATACCAAGTTTTGTAATCCTAACTTAGAAACTGTTATGGCAGGATCAAGATTTTTACATTTTTTCATTATTTTTGTCTCCATAGCAACCACAATTTTTGTTAGATTCAAAATATTTTTGGACGTGCATAATTCCCTTATTGCCCCCTATCCACATACCAAGTTTCATAAACCTAGTTTGAAAACTGTTTGAGCTATGTCAGGATCCTGACTTTTGAGGAACGGACGAAGGGTAAACCTATGTCCCCTCTGGTTGAAAACCGATAGGGGACTAAAACAAATTTCTGAATTTTATGTCAGAACATACATCAACTTGTAGCAAATGATCTAACTAACAAAATGAATACACACATGACATGTTTTCAGTCAATAATGAAAAAGTTTCTGTGTTTTTAGTAAATGAGAACTCATTCTCCAGCGAGTACAGAAATAAAAGTATGCAAAGAAAAGTACATTTTCTGAAATAAATCTGTGGTAAACTTTTTTTATTTTGTTATTTTCTTATACAATATTGATTACTTAAAATTTGTATGTTACTATTGTAGCATGCCAATCATTTTATAAGATGATTTTATACCATTCTTTGAAAGGGAAATTTAAATATTTTGATAAATCTACTCATTCAAAACACTGAAATTGAAAGATAGAGGTGAAAGAAAAAAATATGAAGTAATTTACAAATTTCTGTTACATACCATTTACAAACACATTCCATTGGCTGTGTAAAAACATAAAACTTTGCACAATTTATTGATTTTATTGACACAAAAAATAGAAAAATACTGTTAGGACCTTTTCTGAAATTTGCTCTATTTTGATATGGATGGTTACCATAGTTAAAATGGAATTTCTCCAAAACGGCGCGGTAAAAGTTTTTAAAAAATTATATTTAGACAAGCCATGTGATACCCTTAATGAAAAAGTTAGTTTCATTGGGAATCTAAATTTTGCCAATGATGGATGGATTACCTTAAGAAACCACTAAATTACCATTTTACCAAAATCAAAGAAATCTAGTACCTGCGAAAATTAATGATTTTAGTGTTATGTATGTGTACTTTATCTTCAGGGTAACAGTAGTCCTGAGGAACACACTGAGTCTATGTGGGTAGATTTTATACAGAAATGTCCAGCCTCTCATATTGCTATTGTAGCTCACAGTTACGGTGGTGTTAGTACAGTAGAATTGGTAAGTACAGTCAGACGAGTATTTAGTGGTCCTACAATTCTGGAATAAACTGGAAATCTTAAGTTGCTGCATCAGAAAGAATGTACATTTCTGCAGAAAATAAAAGTTATTTGATTAAATAATTCAAAGAATAAACAAAGTTATGGTCATATGAAATTTTATAAACTGAATACATTTTATTAACAATAAAATGATGTTTGAACTGGGTATTTAATGTAGGGGTGCTGCTAACAACACTCAAAACAGACGTGTAACTTGTTTTCAGTATGTGGAATTATGCCGTACAATAACGACAAAGAATCATCTATCTTAGTTTGAGGAGAGAATATTTGCTATATCTAGCTATAATTGTTGTGTTTCAGACAAAGAATCATCTATCAGAGTTTGAGGAGAGAATGTTTGCTATATCTAGCTATAATTGTTGTGTTTCAGACAAAGAATCATCTATCAGAGTTTGAGGAGAGAATGTTTGCTATATCTAGCTATAATTGTTGTGTTTCAGACAAAGAATCATCTATCAGAGTTTGAGGAGAGAATGTTTGCTATATCTAGCTATAATTGTTGTGTTTCAGACAAGGAATCATCTATCAGAGTTTGAGGAGAGAATGTTTGCTATATCTAGCTATAATTGTTGTGTTTCAGACAAGGAATCATCTATCAGAGTTTGAGGAGAGAGTGTTTGCTATATCTAGCTATAATTGTTGTGTTTCAGACAAAGAATCATCTATCAGAGTTTGAGGAGAGAGTGTTTGCTATATCTAGCTATAATTGTTGTGTTTCAGACAAAGAATCATCTATCAGAGTTTGAGGAGAGAGTGTTTGCTATATCTAGCTATAATTGTTGTGTTTCAGACAAAGAATCATCTATCAGAGTTTGAAGAGAGAGTGTTTGCTATATCTAGCTATAATTGTTGTGTTTCAGACAAAGAATCATCTATCAGAGTTTGAGGAGAGAGTGTTTGCTATAGCTTTTACAGACTCTGTACATACATTGAGAGGTCAGAAAGCTGAACCAGAGGTGGTGGAGTACTATAAACAGGTACTGTAAAATACTCAGAGGTTAATACACGACACAGCCGGGAAGGGAGACGATAATCCGCCCGGAAAATGAATGATCACCTCGAGGGCTCAGCTCGAGGGTGATTATTCATTCCGGGCGGATTATTAACTTCCGGCCAGTCTCTGAAGTGAGTTGAAGTCTTTAATACAATTGTTCGATTTCATATTACCTATGGAGAGCAAGTAATGAAAATAAATATTACTGATGTAGATATAAACTAAGGTTGTAACCAATAAAATGCGCTTAGAGTAAATAAAATTGGCAAGGAAATCTTGCATATGAGCTACGTAACATCATTTTGGCTCCAACGTGACGTCAATTTTACATGGATAACGTAATGTGCGTCCGTTCAACCGGTCCGTTTATGAGATGGCGGACCGGGTGGATAGGCGATAATCAACCACTTGATGGCCATAATCAGCCGCAAATAGGCTCATTTTTGTTACTATACATAGTAACAAGTGTATTAAAGCTTTGTTATGCACCTTATCTTTGATGAGGGGGTATATTGCTTTGCACATGTTGGTCAGTCTGTTGGTTGGTCGGTCGCTTTGCTCTAGGATCTTCAAACTTTACATGGAGGTTGGCCAGCAACAGTTGATGCCCCCTATTGATTTTGAGGTCAATAGGTCAAAGGTCAAGGTTGCTGTGACCTTTAACATTAATGACTAAGTGGCTGCAATGGGGCATACTAGTGGTGTAACGGTATACCACGGTCCACGATGAGCCGCGAAATTTAGCTCCACAAGGTTCACAGTACAACATTACTAAATTTAGATACAGTTTGGTACGAGCCTTTATAACTCAATAATATTCTGACAACGAAAACGTACTGTAGCCTACTAATTGTGTATAATGATCATGTATCAGTCGTTTTAATTGGCTTAACATATACCCCATATTGTCAAAATTCATTTCAAATGTTACTTGTGTATACTATCAACAATACACTTCATAATTATGTCCTTTTACAGTGTCAGCTCTTGTACACACTATCTTGTTCTTGAATTCCAGCGTGTGATTAATTGGGCTTCTGCATATGACCCATTAGATGCACCTTTGATAAACAGTCGAGATGCTGTAGTAACAGTCTCAGCAGGTAGGGTTTGTTTGTGTTCCACTGAAACAGCTGTGTGTAGCCATGTGGTTTTTATCCCTGGCTTATTACTAAGTTATTAGCCAATGACCTACTGCTTCGAGGGAGGAGTCAGAAAGTTTTTGTGATACCAGGGGCTGGGAATACAATGAATACTTACACTCAGCACTCAACACTCAAATATTGAAAATGTAATATATTGAGCTATTATTTGTCCTAGATTGCAAATTTAGATGAGGAAAATGTAGAAGATAGTTAATGAGTGTTGAAAATAACATTTGATAAATTTTCTTTGCCATTTTGTACTATTTATGAGGTGTTAATGTAATTATTGAATCTGAGTGCCACACTCAGCACTCAGACTGATGAATTGCAATTATAGCTTACAAACACACTAAATTAAACTAGGAAGTAAGCCAAAAACAATATTTAGTACCAATTTAACATTATTACAACATCTTGCTCTAAAAAGATGCCACAATGAACCTCAAAAGAGTGAATTTCAATATTTGAGTATTGGGTGCTGAATGTAAGTATTCGTTGTTACCCCGGTCCTTGAAATCCTGGTGTGATACCCTAGCTCTGTCCAAATAAGTCTGCTTGGTTCTTTAAAGTTCCCAGTGTAACGATACAAGCGAGACTAAGATACAAGCAAGACTAAGATACAAGCGAGACTAAGATACAAGCCAGACTAAGATACAAGCCAGACTAAGATACAAGCCAGACTAAGATACAAGCCAGACTACCTCTGGGTTACCAATCAGTTCATCTCTAGTTGGGTTGGAAATACTGAAAAGCATTACAGTGTCCCTAGATGCGAACTTGAGGGACCTCGGTAGTTAAAACCATATCATTACATTAATTTTCATTGACTGGTGTAACTTACAGAATTAAAAATGGCTGACATGTATGCATGAAGTATGTAGAGTAAAATCTTTGTTTGTTATTTTGAAAAAGGCTTAGACCGAAACGTCATAATTAACAAGTATAAACCATGAGTGGTGTTAATTCACAATTCCCTGTGGAATGAAGTCAGAGTTGAAAAATATTGTTTTTATGCCCCCCTATCGATAGATGGGGAGGCATATAGTGATTCACCTGTCCGTCCGTTCGTCCGTTCGTCCGTCAGTCCGTCCGTTCGTTCGTCCGTCCTGGTTAACCCAAAATGACCGTTTCTTCTAGCATTAATATGGCTTGCTACAAAGCTTTCATACTTGCATGGATGTTGTGTATGAACACTCTCCACACGCCAGTATCACCTAACCCCATTTTGACCTTCACCTTGACCTAATTTTGGACTTAGACTTATTTATGGACAAGGCTTCCACAGGGGGCATAAGCGTTTATTGAACGCAGTCTTGTTTCGTTTTCTATCATTTCTATAATAATTCTGTGGATCATTCCACTTTCTATTTCTGTAGGAACAGACAAACATGAAAACACCAGTTACAGTAGTATGAACTCTATATTCAAGTACTTTACCGACAAGTATGCCAATGCCACAAAGTCATCCATAAAAGATTCCAACCAATCAGAAATGAGAGATTCAAATAAACTACCAATTAGAGAACAGAATGCTGGAGATGGGGAGGAGTCAACAGAAAAACCCTCCAATCAGAATGAAAATAGCAATACTGACAAAAATGAACCCAATGCTTCAGAAACTAAAGGAAGTGCTGTAACAGTTGGTGATACTAAAACAGAAGTGAAATCTGAGTTATAACATGTGTCTTTTTGTAAAGCATTGTGTGTTGCCTTTAAACGTCTTCAGTTTAATGTGACTTATTAATTTGAGTAAAAATGGACTAGGATATTGATTATTTATCACAAAATACACTAATGAACTGAAGAAACAAGCCTCTTTGCCATGTGGATGCAAACAAATCATTCCAGATACAAAACATCTCCAGCTGTGAAATCATAGATTAAAACAAAATGCAATAGAAGTAATACTTATTATATTTTCCATGGATTTTAACAAGAGGAAACAGTTGACATGTGCATATCATCAGGAATTTTAGGTCCGATGAATATTGCCATAATTATTGCCCTTCTGTGAGAGACAGACATTTTTGTGTCAAAAAGCCTTCTATTCACTAAGGATTTCATATCTATTCCATGGTAGATTCTATGGAATACATAATAGTATATCCCCTTATATTATGTTGTAAACAATTGTATATAAAGCATGTGCAATGTATTATATAGCATCATCAGTTGAATAGAATATCTGTGAAACATTGAATCTCCTTGTATGTGGGCATTTAGGCATTGTGTTACTTTGAAGGATAACTAATTTATAATAAATACATGTAGATCAAGTGAGACCTTCTGTCTATTATTCACCCCTCCCTATAAACTTTCTTTAATCCATTAATATGTGACAATTGGTCAATGACGTCATAGCCTATAATGCTTACGTCACAAATTGTGCGCCCTCGTTTTAAATTAAAAACAGGGTATGGAGAATTTTTATGGTTGATTTTTATGTCGTCCGTTAAGGAAAGTGACTATTTAAAATACAAGGTTTTAAA
This sequence comes from Spisula solida, assembly GCA_947247005.1. Lineage (NCBI taxonomy): Eukaryota > Metazoa > Mollusca > Bivalvia > Venerida > Mactridae > Spisula > Spisula solida. Next base: position 23,227,707 of record OX365951.1, read on the forward strand.
ACTTAAGAGCATGCAACCCATGATTGCAACGCAAATTTCTGCAGTATATGAGTCAGGTGCCCCACTTATATTTGAACACCGTTGAATATCCGATATTTTTATGTTAACCCAATATAAATGAAATAACTCTTTTGAACCGCGTAAAATAATGTGTCAGGTAACATGTGCTTTCACTGTTTGTTTTTTTGTAATATGATTCGAGCCGAAATCAGCAATTTTGTAGAGGGTGTGGCGTTTGGCTTTTTGAAGGCCGAATGCTCCTTAAGAAGCACCAAGAATGTGTTAATAGATCATGAATATACCGTTTCTTTGAAGACTTTCAGTAAGGGTGCTTTACGTTCTGTTGCTCTAATATGTGAAATGGCCAAAAGTATTTAAAAATGCCAAAAGGTGACAATTCCTTCAAAGATCGTACCCATTGATTATATGATAACTAGGATAAATCCAATAACCAAACTGGGGATTGTAATGAAGGTAGGACTATCCATTGAAACTATTAATCAGGTAATTTCAAAAATGGCGAATGCCAAACTCTGAAAAACGGTTGGTGTTCACCAGCGATTTTACCAAAAAAATCCAAGGGAGACTATCGTCTTTTACCCCCGTACATGCTACAACGGAACGGTTATTTCGATAACTTTGTCCCCTTTTTGAGATAATGCTTTATCATTGAGATATTTATGGTAACACAACAGATTGGTATTTGAGAAATGTCTACGAGACTATCAAAAAGTAAACATTTGTTAAGCAACATGAGTTCCCACCCGCTTTCATGACTTGTGTTGTTGTTTGTTAAAACTAATAAAATAGAACTCATATTTATACTACAAAGGGAAAAATAAGCAAACAGTACTATGCTCCCAACGTTTAAAATAGTTTTTGGGCAAAATGTTTGCCACATCTCGTTCCTGACGACAATGCCTGGAACATGGTGTTTTGGTCAAGACTCAGCTTCATACTCCACCACAATCACGCTATTCGTTACCTTAAGAACACGAATTCCAAGTAAATTACACCAGAATAGTGAATGCTGAAGTCTTTCAATCCTGTATTCAAAAACTTTGGAATCTTAATGATAAAGCAGCATTGATTACACTTGATTAAATTGTTTACACCATCAATTGGTGTTTTCTGTCTTAAAAAAGCTCAATCCGATGCCCCTACAAAATTGTTGATTTGGGGTCTAACTAAACTGCAAAAATAAAAACCGATAGTGCACATGTTAGTCTACACATTAATGTTTGACGTCGCGGTAGTGTAATGAAGCCATTATTTATTTTTGATAATACACTAGTGTAACAAAGCTATCACGCGACGTCATTCAAAGAATAGGCGACGGCGTCAAAGTTGCGCGTTTATCATAGTGAAAAATAAGTAGCTATTTTATTTGTGGGCGGCAAAGGCTAACATGTGATAAAAAGAACATTACATTTGTGACTTTTCACATAGAATTTATTAAACTCGTTGAAAGAAAATCAATAAAATGCTCGGAGCCTCGCATTTTATTATTTTATTCAACTCGTTTAATAAATTCGATATGGAAAGACACTCATGTAATATCCTCTTTATACATGGCTGTATAGAGATATTTCGATTATATCCTGTCAGCATGAAAATATCGGATATTCAACGGTGTTCAAATATAAGTGGGGCACCTCTCGTAGAAGAACAGCATTCATCCGACAGCCTTCTTATAGTTCCAGGCATTCATTATCAAGGTCAAATGAGGGGTTGATAATTGCAGAATAAATAGGCGTGTTCTGCTATTATCGACTCCCTCTCAAATAAAAAACCAACGACTAGTTGAACTAGTTAAAACGATATTGTAGACAAGCAATCAACTGTGTAATTTTGCTGATAGAAGATCCAAGGATCAGGTTGATTTGTTTGCACTTTATAAAGCTTAGCTCAACATCTTTCACCGGCATTTGTTGTCCTCTATCATCTGTAGTTACGGCCCTTAAAGTAGTTGAAATTGCTACTTGACACATTCCATGATTCATTTAAGGTCACATTAGGCCTTAAACGGCTATTTTCAAAAAGCAATAACTTGGTAATCTATCTGAAGAGCCATGTTTTTTTAGCACTTTAATTGATTCCCAAAGGTGGAAGAAAACGAAATACGACCTCAAGTTGGTTTGTTTAAAACATACTGCATTGTAAACAAAAAATGAACTATTTATAGTCTTATGGGAAGCAACTCTTGCAAAATTAGTATTTTGTCATCCATACATTTTACTAAATGTGATTTTTGGCATACTATTTCAATAGATACTTTTAACATTCTGTCGTCAATTATTGGTCATTTGTGAATATATCCTTATTCCTTGTAATTATTCTATTTACTGGATGATCGGAAAAAAGGTCTTGGGAGAGATAATGTGGCTTTAATGTCATGAAGTAAACATAAATGTTCCTTTGTCCATTAGGGCTTTTCCAGAAAAATCTCCAAGGGGGGGGGGGGGGGGGGGGGTAGGAACGACAGCCAAAAAATACCCCCCCCCCCACCTACAGAATTCAAATTATCAAAACGCCCCCACCTACAGAATTCGAATTTTCAAAACACCCCAACCTATAGAACTAGATATTTTTCTGCCAAAACACCCCAACCTACAGAACAAGATCTTTTTCTGTGAAGACACCCCCCACCTACAAAACAATATCTTTTTAGCTCACCTGCACAAAGTGGCAAGGTGAGCTTTTGTGATTGTTTTTTGTCCGTCCGTCGTCCGTCTGTTAGACAATTCACTGTTAACACTCTAACACTTTCAATTTTGCTTTGGTCTTCAACAAACTTGAATTGACCCCCCATCTACAGAACTAGATCTTTTTATAGGCCCCCCACCTACAGAACTTGAATATTGCAAGACCCCCCACCTACAGAACTTTAATTCGTCGTCGTTCCTACCCCCCCCCCCCCCCCCCCTGGAGATTTTTCAGGAAAAGCCCTTCTAGAATAATTGTTAGACTATACTTGAGTTGACAATAAAGCCCATGTACAGGTTCAATGTTGCTGTATTTTCTTTGATAGTATACCTTGTGTGCAGTTTTGACACAATTGCAAATAAACCTACCTGAGCTGTCTTGGTTTTCTTGTGGGTCAGCTAGAAATATACTCTGTTTATAAGACATAATATATGATCTTGATTCGCTACCCTAGCTCTTTCTAAATTTCCTTGGTTCTTTAACATGCCCGATGTACAGCACCAATTCACACAAGACTACCAGTCACCAGGGTTACCAACCAGTTCATCTTTAGTTGGATGGGAAACACTATAGACAATTTTTCAGACAACTATTGACCGAGTACTTGGCTGAGAATTGAACCAGGGACCTCTTGATCTTCAGTCAATCCACTTTACCACTGTGCCATCCGTATGATTTTAAGATAATTGAAGTGATTTTGATAGTAAACTTTATAGTTCCTGTATATTTGCGCATGTAATTTATTGAGTTAAATGAAAGAAGAGATGTTTGTTAAACACGTATGCCCCCAATGGGCTGCCATATAGTCAGAAATAGTAAAGGTCATAGTGACCTTGACATTTGACCTACTGACCTCAAACCCAATGGGGGTCATCTATTGTTGATAACCAACCTTCATGTAAAGTTTGAAGATTCTTGAGTTATTGAACGGAAACCATTTGAATATTCAGAAATGGTGAATAAAAGATGAGGTGCATTACCAGACTAGTACTGATAACAAAGACAAGACCCAACGACAGACAGGACAATCACTATATGTCTCCCACATCAGTATAACCAGAAACACAAAGATTTGAAGAATACTTTATTTTTTCACAAGCTGACTTGCTGATTTTGGCTTCAACACAAAGTACAAAATATTGCAAAAGAAAAATACATTATGTATATCATACAAAAATGCTATCTGCAAGAGAGGCTGCTCGACTATTTGAAAGCGCCTGACTGTAGTCAATATTTTTTTAAAGAATGTTATACATGTACTGTATATTTCTGTAACTAAAATTATTGAACAGTTTGGAAGACTTTGAAGCTGTATACATGGATCAATATATTGCTGGCTTAGAATGAGAAGGTCTTGAGTTATTAGACTCATACATATTTGAAATCTGCATCACAAGGCGCTTCTTATGAGCCTGTTTTCATGAAAATCGGAACAGGTCATGTTGACCAAACTGAAGTTGAAAAAGCTTTTTTCTATAAGTAAAGAGTAGTTTTTCAGATAGTTTTTTCTTGTTTTCTCAAAATAGCATTTTTGTAATTGTCACCTTCTCATTCTAAGCCAGCGATATGAAGTGGTTGTTTGGTGACACAAGCTATAGTGCGCCCAAGATAATGAGAAAGGCGGGAACATATGGTATTAAACATGGTGCATAGAAAAGGATTAATCAAGTGTGCATGAATCATATCATTGATGTTTTACTAAATAGTAACTATAGAACTGACCGTAGTGTGTAAACTTTAGTGACCAATTTTGCAACAATCGACTAAATCCAGGGGTGTCAACAGAGCTAAATTTAACATCCAGAAAATCATATGTGGCTGACCATTTTTGCCAAACAAGAGGCCTTCATGTCACTTCCATCACATTGTTTCCATATTTAACTCAGTTTGTATTAAATAAAATCCTTCAGAGCAGATTAAATTGACCATAACTTTGCCATTTCTTGAGATATTTTCATCAAATAACTTTGATTTTTGCCAGAAAGCATAGCTCTTTCAGGATAGATAAATCAGAAATAATCAGGAATATTGTCACCCCTGTAGGTCGATGTTGGTGAATATCGAGATATCCTGGGTGCATTATAATCTCTATGTCTAACAAAAGCCAGAACTTGTGTATGTTTAAGCACTTGGTAGCCGAAATCAAACAGTAACACCATACCAATAAAATCAATCACTTATTGTTAGATTATTATAAGATTTATATTTAAGTGACTAGGTTAGAGATATGGTTAATGTTTTATCACTGCACTTGCGAAAATCTTAAAGTTATGCTCAAATTTAAATTCTTCATACTTCTTTAACAACTGCAAATTGGTGATGGATATTATTGAAGGAGTTCATAAACTGAATCATTATTAGTATTGCAGCTCCATTTACCACACTTAATAATTGTAAACAAGTTACAAAGAATTTAAATTTGATCACCAGTTTACAATTACATGTACTGTAAGTGCTTTGATAAAACAGTACCCTGGAGTTCATGATTTTATTAAATTTACTTATTATTCCTCAAGCTTAAATTTTGGCAAGGATAAAGAACTACTAAGAAATGAAGAAATTACTTTTTTTCCGCACAGCATTTCACTAACAAATATCCACAGTTACTGTAGCTTGCTTATAAAACTTTAATCAAGGTACCAGCACCACATTGATAATTCTTACAGTCACATTCAATCTCATTAAAATCAGACCCTAACATTTGCTACATTCCCTTACGCTGTAAGAGATCTGACTACACTCCTTAAGAGGTCATGTTCAAATGACCTCTCAGACGCACAATGACATCACACAGTTCGTCCAATGAAATAACCTCTAGCTGCCTCAGCAGAGTTTCACCACACTTTGAAATTTGTGAAAGAAGCAATTTAATTGGATGACTTAAAGTTCACATCGACATGACCCCATACGGAGTGACGACAGATCCTATATCAGTGTGAAGCAGTAAAGTGTAATAAGGGTCTGGTTTCAATGAGATTGAGTCATGTTAAAACATTTACAATACAACCAACAAATCGCAGGAACTTGCATAAATTAAAAAAAAAAATTGAAAACAATTTTTTTTTGGAATTTTTTTTTCACCAGGCCAGTATCAATAAATATAGATATTTTAATAGATCTACAGAAAAAAAATATTTCTTTTTCCAAATTTTTTTTGGATTTTTTTTTTACATTATGCAAGTTCCTGTGAACAAATACAAATGTGGAGTAGAAAAATAAGTTTAACTAGAACTCTTGGCAGACCAATAAACCCTGGCCGCCAAAGGGCAAACTATACCCTACAGGGTAAGGAAATCATAAATTAACGCTGAAAAAAAAACATGATAAGCACTGAATAGCAAATTTAAACAAGACAGATTTAATGGCCTAATATTACACACTGAATTAAGCTCATATGCCAATGCCGCCAGAATATACATGAAATATCACTGAATGTGATGAATACTCCCAGATACTGCTCGACACAGACATGCAAACATCAGAGCTCCAAAGTATGATCAGGTGCACAATTACATCTAGATTTGGTACTGATCACTTTTGAAGAATTTATCTGACCAACTTATGCCGACAATATGCATAACTAGACTTGGTAATGATAGGTCATGCAAGGTTTGATTGAAATCCAACCAATGGTCGCAGAGAAACACTGTGGACAAAGTTATAAGTTTGAAATAGCAAAGGGCAATAGCTCCCTTAAAATTGATCCAACCAATGTGCGCCGATGATATGCACAACTAGACTTACTGATAAGTTGTGCAAAGTTTCAATGAAATCAGACCAACAGTTGCAGACAAATAGCACAGGCAAAATTATAAGTGTAAGAAAAAGCCAAAGGTCAATAACTCGATTGAAATTTATCCGACCAACAAGCACTGAAGATATGCAAGACTAGACTTGGTATTGATAAGTCATACAAAGTTTCTTTGAAATCAAACTAATGATTTCAGTGAAATAGCACAGACAAAATTTGCACAGACCAACAGACCAACCAACCAAATCTCAGTGGTTACAATGGTCTCGACCGAACACAAAGAGGTGTAACTACTGCATGTACATGTAGTTTAAGAGAAAATGATACAGAACTGGGGTCGGGATTACAACGAATACTTACACTCGACACTCAATACTCAAATATTGAAATTCACTCTTTTGAGGTTCATTGTGGCATTTTTTTTAGAGCAAGACGTTGTAATAATGTTAAATTGGTACTAAATATTGTTTTTGGCTTACTTCCTAGTTTAATTTAGTGTATTTGTAAGCAATAATTGCAATTCATCAGTCTGAGTGCCGAGTGTGGCACTCAGATTCAATAATTACATTTACACCTCATAAATAGTACAAAATGGCAAAGAAAATTTATCAAATGTTATTTTCAACACTCATTAACTATCTTATACATTTTCCTCATCTAAATTTGCAATCAAGGAAAAATAATAGCTCATTACATTACATTTTCAATATTTGATGAGTGATGAGTGCAAGTATTCATTGTAATCCCGGCCCCTGATATATCTGTTTGTCCGGTGCACCAACATTACATATTGCACAGGAAGTTTTGTTAAACCAATTCCTGTATAGATATAAGGGTAGCAAGGAAATCAACATATAATTTAGCACTAACACATTAGCATACTGGTACATTAAATGTAACTAGAACGGTTTTTGACACAAAAACATGTCTCCCCAAGAACCATAACTCATGATTAAATTTTCTGACCTAAACATCCTTACAATATGCACATAATGTAACATAGGCTTGGTACCAACTATTCAAGTGAAGTTTCACTGAAACCTGACCAATAGTTAAGGAGAACAAGTCATTAAGAATTGCAGGCAGTACAGAAGTCCCCTACCGGTTTTAAGCCATTTTCAATGTTTCTGTTGCCATAGCAACCACAATTTTTATCAGAATCAAAATATTTTTAGACGTACATAATCCCCTTATTGCCCCCCTATCCACATATCAAGTTTCATAAACCTAGCTTGAAAACTGTTTGAGTTATGGCAGGATCCAGATTTGGGCATATGTTCACTCTTTCTGTCGCCATGGCAACCCAATCCACATACCAAGTTTCATAAACCTAGCTTGGAAACTGTTTGAACTATGTCAGGATCCAGATTTTTTGACGGACGGACTGACGAACGGAGGGCAAACCTATAGTCCCCTCCGGTCAAAAACCGGTAGGGGACTAACAAGCGAATACAAACAACTTTGTGACATCCAGACAGATGTGCAGCACAAATTCAATATATTGGTACATTGTATACACAAATGTATGTTCGAGACATGATTCACAAGACTTAGAAACAACTTTAACAACCTGCATGTATAATGGTCTACATTGATTTAAATTCAACTAAACACAGGACAAGTTCTCAATCCAGCAAGAACTTCAAACTGAGCAAATAAACAAACAAATAAATATACAACATGGATTTACATTTAAGCCATTAAAAAAGTTAACCTACAATAGCATCATGAACAGAAGTGATCACCAAAAACTTATTGTAACAGGGGTGTAGAAATGATCCAGTAGGCGCCAGAATCAACTGGCTAATAGGGAGTTCTTGCTGGTAACTTTTAATAATTGTCTTCATTTTACACAGGAAGAACCCTCAAATCAACCGCATACTTTTTAAGTTAAACTGGCCTCCCAGAAATTTTTTAACACTCCTTCTGTATCTGTTAAAATGTGGGAGACCTAATTTGCCCAGATAAAGGTGGTTAAGTTAATGTTTGAAATATCGCTGGGCAATAATTGTTTAAAATCGCATGATTGTTGGACATTTAAGTTAATGATAACCAATTCATACTGGATGTTGTTTTCACTACAGATGGTTGTTAATACATTCAGAAATGCACATGTGACATTTTCTCCATAGAGTTATATGTTAGTCTAATGTTGTTGTTTTTAGGGCCACACGGAACAATGAGTTTGGTAGTTTTTGTTACATTAAAGTTAACACATTAAAGTTGATCCGGTAGTCTGTTTCATACCTTTTCAGCCAAGATTTCAAGGAAGGAATTGCTGAATATTTTGTCTCCCCGGACAGTGATTTTTTTCGCTTCTTTGAGAAAGGGTCCGGGTCCATTCAGATTGGGACTTTTCGCGTTGTCACAACTTGAAATTGGGAATTTTCATGAAGCAGAAAGGCCAAATAAAACAGAAAAAGAGATTACATGTGTCTGTTTACTGGTTTCTGTAAACTTTTATGCTTGACCTCTTGTCAAAAATGTTCATAACTTCGTCATTTTATGTCCGATTTTAAATTTTTTATTTTTAAATGTCCATTGGGAATTTCTCCCTTCCAATTTGGGAAAATTATAGCCTTTTTCTTATTGGGAAGGTACTGTTTACCGGTAGCAAACAAAGAAGGAAAAAAATCACTGCCGGAAAATTGCTATTTTAATAGCTGGCACTTAAAAACCTTCAAATTAGAGTTACATGTGAATTCAGTTCATGACCAAAAGTGGAGTAACCTTGGAAGAAGTACACACACAAATGACTGATATAGGTAGTACAGGAAGAAAATGGCAGACTGACCAAAATGACCTGTGTAACCCTATGGAAATAATGTTACTGTTACATGTGCGTTTCTTATGTACTTTGTGTAAATATATCTGTACAAAATGTCATAGTTTTCCGTACAATGTGATTACTATGAAACTGGACAATATCACAACACTGATTTCATGAATAAAGCTGCACAAAATACTTCAAGTTATACATGAGGAGTGAAGTGGTCACGCTTGACCAATATAGGTTCTAATCTCCTGCACAGTACCACTGTCCAACGAGCACAGGTCAAAGTCAAAGGTCGATGACTCCCCAATTTTGAATTTCCCAACCTTTTGTATAAGCATCACAACTTTGACTAGTGTATTTGGATCTTTTATAGACATAAGTTTCCTTTGTAGAGCTACAAGCTCCGTTAAATCTTCCCCGTTCTGAGAATCCATCATGTCTAGTGGTGCCTCATCTCCGATATTTACACCAAACTTCTGCGAGCCAGGGGATACACATGTTTCAATATCAAAACCTTTACTTTCACTATGAATCAACACCGCAGCCCCTGGATTCTTTACAGTATTTGTCACATTAGCACTTTTATCTTTGGAGCTTACACGAGATCTTTTCTTCGGAGATTTTCCTACAGTTTCCTCCCTGTCAACCTCACCTGTTTGTTTATCCTTAGAATACCGGGGTTGTCCGGGAGAAAGTTTTGTTTTATTACTCTGTACATTCTTATGATCCTCTGGATGATTAGGTGAAGGTCGACTAGCAGCTGTATGGTTGTTAAACACGGGTTTATGTTCACTCTGTACTCGACTCGGTGAATGTCGTGATCCGGATGAATGTGTGGAGAATACTGATCCAGGTTCCGGAATATCTTCATCCGAGTCATCATCATCCAGCTCTGCTATCAAAGTACCTGAAGAACACGTACCACATAAACATGGGTGAAAGTTTGAAATTCTGAAAAACCTACAATCAACCTCAAATGATCGACAATTTATAAAGGAAATATAAAGAACAGGGCTGGTATTCACAAAGCATCTTAGCAGAAGACTTAGAAATTTCTTAAAATCTCAATTTTTTCTACAGTGTATCATCTAAGCAAGAAAATCAACATGCTTAATATTTTACATAGTTTTGAAGTATTAGGTACACTGCTACTATAATCACTAAGAAAACAAGGATTATTTTTCAAATTGCGGGAAATATGAGCTGCACAAATTATTGGCTTAAGTCAAAATATTTAAGTTTTAACTTAAGATGCTTTGTGAATACCAGCCCAGGTCTGGTAATTTGCAATCAGATTCAGGCCTAAAACTCCAGTTTTCAATTTAAACAAAGAAAGAAAAATCAGGATTTAAAAACCTGAAATCAGGACAAGGCCTGAATAATACATGACCTGAAAGAAACACTCTATTTGGTACTCTCAAAAACCTGAAGTCCAGGTGTGCACCTGAAAACTTTCACCCATGCATGAATTAACAAGAGATGTTAGTAAAAGACATATTCCACCATGGTAGCCCAATAGTCAGAAATGGTAAAGGTCACAGTGACCTTGACATTTGACCTACTGACCTCAAAATCCATAGGGTCATCTACTGTTGATGACCAAGCTCTTCAAAGATGAAGAGTCAAAAGTGTCAGCAAAACATTGCAAGGAGATTTGAATTTAAGTAAGGTAAATTAGAGTCAAAAGTGCCACTTTTATTAAAGTTGAGAGTCAAAATGCAGTTTCTAGAGTCCAATGAAAGGCTTTGCTCTGACAAATTGACAATTACAGACGTATATACCCCTATCGCTTTTAAAATGATTAAATAGATGCAAGGTATATATAATAATTCAACATACAAATATGGAAATTCTACTTAAACCAGACTTGCATTGGGTAATAGCGGACTATACGTTGGGCAAAGCCCAACGGATAAGATCCGGTTTATGGTAACACCTGTGCACGTGGTTTGGTCAGAGTTTGAATTCACTAATGGATCTAAAAATTTGTGTTAAAATCCCGCACTGAAGCAAAGATACTAGAAAATGGCTGCCAAATAGAATAACAAAAAAATTTAAAATGCGATATTCGGTAGCTCATAAATTTTCTTTTAATTTTTAATGATATTTAAAAATATTCCAAAAACTAGCGTAGGCCCCTGTCTAGAAAAGAAAAGATAATAATTATCAGTCTTCCATGGTTGTTGTGCAACCAATCTTTTATATGGGGAGGGCTATTTCCTAAATGTTTGGACACAAAAAAGGCAGCCATTTTTTTGCCCGCTTCGGAAGGAAATTTTAACATTTTCAGTGCATAAACGATGCTACAAACTGTTATGAGACACATGATTACTCTGAGATAACGAAGTAAGTCGAGCGGGAATCGTTCATATGCGCGAAATATCAACCAATCTTAAGAAAATCTAATAAAAAAGACACATGTTTCGGTTATTTCCCATCGCAAAGTTTGCAATACAATTAATTAAAGTCCGTTTCGGGTATTTACGTATCTGGACCGGACGGTGATAATCCACATCGTAGTTATAGGTTATTGTAAAGAAAGTAAAACAAATGCATTTTCGTAATTCCTCGCCAAGATGTAATAAAAAATCCCTCCAAAATCGTCAAAAAATATTCGCGGGATAAAGGTCGCGAAAACTAATTACATGTTGTTGTTGTCGTTATTGGATACAATAAAACCCGTAATTTTCCGTCTAAAACTCTTTTATGTTGTGACGATTTGCAGGGTTTATTTAACAAAAAAAGGTGATTAAGATTAAAGATGTTTGATATTTAATCGTAATATGATTAATTGAAATGAAAATAGCCTTTTCTTTTGAACAAAAGTACTATCTGGTATGCTCATGCAACCCATTAAAAAAAAGGTAAAATATCAAATAAGGCCTATTTGAAATCAGTTGTTATCTGTGTTTATATCTAATTATTCATTTTTAAATTAGTTACCCCTGAATTAAGTAGACCTAGAATTAAACAAATTGAAAAACGTGTATTATCCACAGACAAATATATTTTCATTTTGATCGGGCTGACAAATGTTCATTCGGACTGACAAACGATAGCAGGTTTGTATCGTCTTTCGTTACTTTGTACCCAATATTTCGTATCAAACCGCTTTCGAGCGCTTTCTTGTGCAACGAACCGCTTCGATAGGTTGCATAGACGTAGGAAAGCGCTCGGTAGCGCCTTTTGGAAACGGCTTGCTCCAGATTCGTAACTTCGTAACCAAACAATTTGTTGTGAAGTTATGCATCACCAAAAACTCCAGTACTAGATGAGCATGTTACAAATAATGTAGGACAACTGACATAGTCCGCTAAAAATATGCTGTGCATTAGTTCATATTATTTGTGCCATGTATTTGTAGTCTGAGCTGTTTTCATTTTTCTGTGCTCCTCGGCTGTTTCAGTTTTAAAAGTGCTGCTTTCCCTGTAAGAGTCCGATTTTTTATTGACTTTCTTTTGTTCACAATTACACCCCCAAATCTCAAACATGACTTTTGAAATATATTTTGAAAGTTCCAAGCAGGAAGTTGCTAATTCAAAAGCAACCTATAATGCTTACTGAATATGAAAACCAAGACGTCATCAAAGACTTGTGCTCTATACTGACTATTCTAGCCAGCATGATTACATCCTAACCTTTATTTGCCAGTCAGCTTTCTGCTGAAATATTACATGGCAAGCATTTGAGTGCCTCCACCCGTATTTGAACCTAGGTTGCCAGCTAGACAGCAAGTGTGCTAACCACTGAGCTACTGAGGCACACTAAATTCTAACTTACCTAATGCACTCTTTTGAGCAGGAGTTGAAGCCTTGCTGCTGGAACTGGATTTTCTACTCTTACTGGAAACACTTTCTGCTTCACTGTCATTGTCCGAGCCACTATCGGATCCATGCACTGAAGATGTCGATAATGAACTCACTGACGATAAATCGGACGAGTCAGATCCCGCTAAATCATTGATGAGCTCAGGTAGAGTCACATTAGACAGTTTATTACGATATGAGGTTATACTCTCCTCACTTTTCTTCACTTTCGGTTTAGGTTCACTATCCACAGTGACTTTCTCCATTTTTTCCACTCTCTCCACTTTCTCAATTTTTTCCATTTTCTTTTTATTTGAGGAAGTCTTTGAAACATGTGTTTCCTTAACTTTCTCTTTGTGACTAGATTTTTCAGATTTTATAGCTTTAGAAGATTCTTTGGAAGTTTTGTCTTTTGAGAAATATTTATCAGATTGTGACTTGTCAAGTTTTTTACCCTCGTCCCTTTTGATACTTCGAGAAGGGCTATCAGTTTTACTATGAACACTACTCTTGGGTTTTTCGTCAATTTCCTCCTTCTTTTTAAACTCTATTTCAGCTACAGGGGATTTCTGTTTGTGGGGTACTGAATCATTCAAATTTTCTTTATCCCTATTCTTCTGTTTTTCAGCACTCGAGTGTCTTTTTTTTGATGGTTTTTCTAGTTTATCTGGTTTAATGTTCAATTTCTCCTTCTCTTTCTTTTCTTTTCTTCTCTTTCGTTCTCTTTCTTTCTCCTTTTGTTTTTCTTTTTCCACTTCTTTTCTCTCTCGTTCCTTCTCCTCTCGCTCTTTCTCCCTGGCTATTTCTTTCTCCCTAGCTAACTCTTTTAATCTTTCTTCCTTCAACCTTTCCTTCTCAATCTCCTTCTGTCTAGCAGCTTCTTTTTCTTTCGCCATTTCCCTCTGTCGTTCCCTCTCTTGTTCTTTTAATCTTTCCTTTTCCTTTTCAGCTTCTTTTCTAGCTTTTTCGGCTTCTTTCTCTCTCTTTTCTGCTTCCTTCTCTCTTTTTTCTGCTTCTTTCTCCCTTTCTCTTTCTTTCTCTCGTTCCCTCTCCCTTTCTTTCTCTCTTTCTCTCTCTCTATCTTGTTCTTTTTGCTTCTCACGTTCAGTATCTCGGTCTTTTTCTTTTGATTTTTTATCTGGAAATGAAGAAGACGAGGAGCTCCTCTTTAACTTTTTAGCTTGTTCATGGTTTGTAGGCGACTCAGAATATCTTTTTCCAGATGATGGTAGTGGCGAGTCAATATGTTTCCTGGAGGATTCTTTACTTGAATGTTTTTCTTTGTGTGGTCTGTCTTTAGAACTATGTCCATCATCGGATTTATCTGATTTACTGGAAGATGAACTTTTAGATGAAATATTTCCTTTATCCTTTGATTTCCCGCTCACTGGCTTACTGGTATTACTTTCATCCAAACTCATACGAGACGGCTTTTCCTGAAAAGTACACATTTTACAAATTGATAAATCACACATGAAACAGACGTACAGTTATTGTTTCTATCAATCTCTTTTAAATCAGATCCTAACATTAGACCCATTCCTTTACGCTGTTAGAGATCTGACTACACTCCGTAAGAAGTTATGTTCAAATGAACTCTCTGGCGCACAATGACGTCACCTAGCCTCAGCAGAGTTTCACCGCACTTTCAGATCCAGCAAAGCACCATAATTCTGACAATCATCAGAGCTCAAACCTTCCCTCATGTGCATCTACATAGTTATGTAGTCAATGTAGTTCTGTGAAAGTTTGAACAAAATCCTTCCCAAACTGCAGGAGTTGCATCCACAAGAAGTTTTCACTATAAAATTATGCTATATACAATTAGAGTAAATGAAAGAACTAAGGGCCATAATTTTAGTTAACCTGTCACCAGATGGACACATTATTCATGCTAAATATGTGTTGTCTATACCAAGTGGAACCCCTGGCATCAATGTATGTACACACAGACAAGCTAAATCCAGTACACCCCCATACAATGTATTATGCTTCGGGTATAATCGTAAGTTTGGTGCTTCCATAACTTCAAATACATGCGACTGACTTTACCAATACCAAATAGACATAAGAAATAAAACTGACAAAAACTTTGTTTCACAAAAGAAAACCTGTGATTCTGTGATTTTTCCTCACCTCAGAAATCGTATTTTGTGCCGATTTCAATTCCTCCGAAACTAACGTTTTTTTCAAATGATGAATAGTACAGACAATTTGACACGATTCTCAACCTTCTATAAGCATAATAAAACAGCTGATATATTGTCTATATTTGTAATCCCGGTTGTATGTTTTCATTATCTATAAGTTTCACGAAGACACTTAAGGTGTAATACCAATACAAATCAAAAGGAACCTATATTGCATGATTCGCTCACAAAATTTTATATATTCACCGCAAGAACCCTGTAATAAATTCATGCATAAAGGTCAGGATCAGGTCAAATTCTATAGTGCTATACCCACATTAAAACATGTACCTTAGAAGCTACTGTTGGCTGCTTCGGTTTCTTGGGAGATTCTGTTGTTTTGATAGGAGGGCCAAACAAACTTGTAAACTGCATTTCCTCTGGCTGACGGACTGGTTGCCGTATAACTGTCTGAAAGTACCATTAAAAACAAGATGAACTAGAGCTGTCGCCATTCGGCAGACTAATATACACCATGAGTGGCAAAAATCATTGCAGCTAATTTTTTGCTTCATGCACAAAAACTGTAGGAGAAGTTGTGTCCACAAGAACTGTTCACTATATATTGTATAGTGCATAAAAGTACAAAGGGCCAAAATTCTGTCAAAAATCCTCGCAAATTCTTTCCTTTATGCACATCTACATGTTGAGGTTGTTCATCTGTTAAATTTTGAAGGAAATGCTGCAAAAACTGTAGGAGGAGTTGCGTCCACAAGAATGCGTCTACGGACAGACAGACAAGCTGAATCCAGTATACCCCCCCTTACTTGTCAGGCCTAGACACTAACTATTTTGGCCACTGGTCCGACAGGGAAAAAGCGCCAAATTTGTAAATAGGACAGTTACTGGTCCTCCAGAATTTTCACTGGTCCTTCTGGATTTTCACTGGTCTCGGACCAGCGGACCAGTGTTAGTGTCGAGCCCTGCTTGTTGTGCGGGGGTATAACTAGTTTTTTAATCAGTTATTTACAAGAGGGGAATTTTGCAACTTAACATTATTTCTTATGTTCAATGCCAGATAATTTACTGTTACCAGGAGAACTGAAACAGGAAGGGTATGACCTACTGTGACCGGGAATCGAACCCAGTACGCCAGATTACCAATCTAGCTCACTAACCACTGGACCACGGCTTTAACGTTAATAACAATACACATCGATTTGAACACATTGTCATAGACTTTCATACCACAATACCACTTTCAACAAGGAGCAAAACATTTCGGACTATATATAATATACAACTTATAATGTAAAGTACAGTAAATAAAGTGTAAGTACAGTAATCCACAGTATAATGTACCGTACAGTAAATAAAGTACAGAAATCCACAGTATAATGTACCGTACAGTAAATAAAGTACAGAAATCCACAGTATAATGTACCGTACAGTAAATAAAGTACAGAAATCCACATACTCCAGAGTATAATGTACAGTACAGTAAATAAAGTACAGAAATCCACAGTATAATGTACCGTACAGTAAATAAAGTACAGAAATCCACATACTCCAGAGTATAATGTACAGTACAGTAAATAAAGTACAGAAATCCACAGTATAATGTACCGTACAGTAAATAAAGTACAGAAATCCACAGTATAATGTACCGTACAGTAAATAAAGTACAGAAATCCACATACTCCAGAGTATAATGTACAGTACAGTAAATAAAGTACAGAAATCCACAGTATAATGTACCGTACAGTAAATAAAGTACAGAAATCCACATACTCCACAGTATAATGTACCGTACAGTAAATAAAGTACAGAAATCCACATACTCCAGAGTATAATGTACAGTACAGTAAATAAAGTACAGAAATCCACATACTCACAGTATAATGTACCGTACAGTAAATAAAGTACAGAAATCCACATACTCCACAGTATAATGTACCGTACAGTAAATAAAGTACAGAAATCCACATACTCACAGTATAATGTACCGTACAGTAAATAAAGTACAGAAATCCACATACTCCACAGTATAATGTACCGTACAGTAAATAAAGTACAGAAATCCACATACTCACAGTATAATGTACCGTACAGTAAATAAAGTACAGAAATCCACATACTTCACAGTATAATGTACAGTACAGTAAATAAAATACAGAACTCCACATACTCACAGTATAATGCATGGGTGAAAGTTCGAAATTTTGAAAAACCTGAAATCTTCAAAAATTGACAATTTATATAGGGAAAATAAAGAAAAACAGGCCTTTTGGCACTCTCAAAAACCTGAAGTTCAGGCATGTGCCTGAAAACTTTCACCCATGATAATGTACAGTACAGTAAATAAAGTACAGAAATCCACATATTCCACAGTATAATATATGGTACAGTATAAATTAAAGTACAGAAATCCAAATTCTCCACAGGATTATGTACAGTATTGTCTGTTTGTTCAGGTTATGTTATAACAAAACATTAAACGTTATTGTTTAAAACATTTCAAGCAGTAAAAATCATTACCTCATGCACCAAACAGATAATATTAAGTCAGACAGGGAAGGCAGCACTCAACTTAATCAGACAAGCACAGAAAACATATAAAATACATACAAGGCACAATGCCCAATTAAACAAGTTAATAATCCGCCCAAGACCAAGCTGTTGACCAAGCCATATACTCATAATAATTAATTATATACAATATCTGTTTAATCTATAAATTATTCAGAGAAATTGCAATGTTTATATACTCATTCATTGAAAGCTATGTTCAGGTTGGGGACAAGACTAAATTTAGTAACGCCTTTGTGTAACTAAATTTAGTTACAAATGGTGACAAAACTGCATGAATTGTATTGGTTTGATAATTTAGCTTGATAATTGCAAGAAATTGACTAGGCAGTTTTATTAAGTAACATCTATAACATAGAAAACTTACAAAAAATTAAATTTCACCGTTGCGTTTTTTGCATCAACTAATTTTAATTAAAAGGGAGATAACTCATATTATTTTCCAAATTTTATTTATGCAATTACTTAGTTGTTTTAAGTCCGATTTCAATAAGATTACCTGCAAAACATAAATTTATTCATTGCAACAACATACAAAGCAATTAACTAAAAATATTTTGATTGAGAATGGTACTATCACTTTTTTACAAACGTTACTAAATCTAGCGTTGTACCCAACCTGATGTTAATGGGTGACTGACCTGATTAAACAAATCACACAATAAACAAAGTACAGAAATCCACATACTTCACAAAATAATCATAATGTACAGTACAGTAATTAAATTACAGAAATCCACTTACTCCGCCAGCTTTGATCAGTTTTTTCTTGAATTCATCAGTTGGATTTTGGAAGGTGAGTTTCTCGCACCGTGAATGATTCACAGGTTCTTGCATATGTAACAGTAAGTTATACTTGAAATCTATCTTCCGAGGTTCAGCCTTATTCCGAAAATATATCTCAATCGGCAATTCAAAACTAGCATATCCTTTCTCTGAAACATGGTATGGTGGCTCTTTGCACACTGGAAAATATTTACATTTAATATTATAAAATCCACTGTACTGAGAGTTTAAACACCAGCATGATAAATGAGTTAGTTGTGAACACAATGAGTTGTAAGTTGTAAACACAAAGAGTTATAAAGCATGCCAAGATTTCCAGCAATGGCTATTCACAGTTAAATGTTTATACACAAGCTTACTGGTAATGAACTAATAACCATGATCATACATGAATATATTCATGAACGATGCACTCAATCCTTAAATTTATACAGTAGCAAACAGTCAAACATAATTAGTTATTTAAACACATGCTATCAGTGTTCAAATTGCTTCTATATAATGCATGCAATTAGAATAGCTAACCTTTATACAGGCTGTATTTCAGGTTTCAAGTTTGTGAGCAAAAACTGCATTACAACTCATTGATCTTTTGAATACATATATATATCGCTGGTTTAGAATTACAAGGCTAGTAAGTACTACTTACAACCTTTTAAGACTCATGCATATTTGAAATCTGCATCCCAAGGCGCTTCTTTTGAACCTGTTTTCATGAAAATCTAAAGTGGTCATGTCATGTTAACAAAACTGAAGTTTAAAAAGCTTGTTTTTCTATAAATAAAGAGTAGTTTTCAGACAGTTTTTTCTTGTTTTCTCAAAATATGGATTTTGTACTTACGACCTTCTAATTCTAAGCCAGCGATACATACATAAGGCCATCCTTAAACAAGACTGCGTTCACTAAACGCTTATGCCCCCTGTGGAAGCCTTGTCCATAAATAAGTCTAAGTCCAAAATTAGGTCAAGGTGAAGGTCAAAATGGGGTTAGGTGGTACAGGCGTGTGGAGAGTGTTCATACACAACATCCATGCAAGTATCAAAGCTTTGTAGCAAGCCATATTAATGCTAGAAGAAACGGTCAATTTGGGTTAACCAGGACGGACGAACGGACGAACAGACGAACGGACGAACGGACGGACAGGTGAATCACTATATGCCTCCCCATCTATCGATAGGGGGGCATAAAAAATGTTTGTTTGCCCTTACGCGACCCAGATTTTTTTCAGTGGGTAGGAAGGTAGGGTGTTTTCGTTGTTTTTTTTTAGGTTGGTGTGTGTCTGATTTTTCTTATATATGTTGTATGTATGCTGTATCTGAGATTTATTGTATTAAATTGTACACAAACTAACCCTGTATAGCTTTATCTGTTGTATGCACCTATTGGCTATTAGCACCCCTCGGTAAAATTCTAACCTGCTTAGTAAAATACCTGCAATGGTTTGCACTATTTCATTTTAGCCATTAGCCAGGCTCCCTAAGTGCTTTAACATGGCTCAGGCCAAACTTAAAATATTCTTTGTTTCCCCATCCCGACCCAAGCAAATTTAGAATGGGTAGGTAGGTAGGTTAAATATTTTTTAATAGTTTCAGAATAATAGTTATTGGTCAAGACATACAAATAGTGAAATATATTAATACATGTAACTATAAGGTGAAAACCAACAATCTTAAATTTAAAATCTGTACAAAATGTACTTAAGTAAGAAACAAGCCAGTAAACACAAATTAACATTTTCACCCCCAATATTTCATAAAAAAATATTATTTCAATTTGGGCAATAAAATATTTTGGGTAGGGCCGTTTTTTTTCGGGTAGGTAGGGGATGGGGAAACAAACAATATTTTATTTTAGGCCTCACTCTGGAAGTGCAAGGATACTACTATATCATAACTTTACAAGAGATGTTTGTAAAACATGTATGCCTCCATGGCAGCCAAAATACTGGCTATATCAGACAGGACTTTCTGGCAAGAGAAAGGTTATTGTCATTTCATTTAATTATTTTACCATTAAATATCAAACATCGTTAATATTAATCACGTTTTCATGTAAAAAAGCCCCGTCACAAATCGTCAAAACAAAAAAATATTTAGACAGGATGCACGGCGCAGAAATTCCGGAATCGTACTGTTTACCGGTTTTATCGGCATCAAAATATGCTATCAGTTTTCGCGACCTTATCCCGTTACATTTGTTGACGATTTCGGAAGGTCTGCATCTCGGCGAGGAATTAAGAAAATACTTTCTTTACAATAATATTCAACTTCATGTACGATGTGGGATTATCACCGTTGTCACTCAAAATCACCGACATTCAATCAATTTTCGCCGGACCAAACTTCGAAAGCAATTTTTGTCGGTAAGGACCGACGGTTTTTGCGATGCCTGCATTTTGTTTCAGCATCTGACAAGCTTCTAATTACACAGACTAACTACGCAGTGATCTCCCTTTGACAATCGCGGCTGTATATCGGACTCAAACGAATTCGAACATGACATTTTCGTCCCCGATTTTTTCGTACAAAATAAAAAAAATATAATTTCAGTTTTGGCAATAAAACTTTTTGGGTCGGGCCGTTTTTTTCGGGTCGGTCGCGTAAGGGCGAACAAACACTTTTTTAAGGATGGCCTAATACATTTAATACTAACATCAATTTCTTTCGTTTACTCATTGTGCACTAACCATTGGGCCACGGCTGCACACATCTATTTATGTGAGAACATTGCGGTTTATTGACTAGTGCCTATACATGTTGTAATGTACAGGCCAGAGTTTTTTAATTTTTAGTTACTCGGACATTTTTTAGCAAAAAGTCCACAGGAGGAGGGAAAAGAATAAAAATAAAAACTCCCAAAATGTAGTAACCATGTTGTTGATGGTGGACTGTAGTCAATGACAGTCCAATATTGAAAGCAACAATGTAAGTGACAAGTATCAGTATCATTGATATTTTTTTTAAAAATAAATAAATTTCTGTCAGTTATTGTTTCAATGACACCTGTGGCACCATCACTGTGGTGAATGAGAAGACAATTAAAACAAGACTGCGTTCAATAAACGCTTATGCCCCCTGTGGAAGCCTTGTCCATAAATAAGTCTAAGTCCAAAATTAGGTCAAGGTGAAGGTCAAAATGGGGTTAGGTGATACTGGCGTGTGGAGAGTGTTCATACACAACATCCATGCAAGTATGAAAGCTTTGTAGCAAGCCATATTAATGCTAGAAGAAACGGTCAATTTGGGTTAACCAGGACGGACGAACAGGTGAATCACTATATGCCTCCCCATCTATCGATAGGGGGGCATAAAAAAACTTCACCAAGTTATCATTAGTGAAATATGAAATACATAATAAAACAAGGGGTATTCTAAGTATCATAATACATGTACCATCAAAACATTTGACATAATAAATTATATGCAATTTAAGATTGTCAATTTTTATTTTTTTTTGAAAATGACAAAAAATAGGGCAGGAGGGTCCGAGTAACGAAAAATAAAAGAACTCTGGCCTTAGGATATTGTGAGAGTGATGTAGTTGTTTATGTGTACACAAAAGATTACAACCATTTTCTGAATAGGTTGAGCGAATATAGTTTAGCATTGAAATAATAGCTGCCTGTATAAACCTTTATAATTGGTTATACACCCTACTTGTGGACTCGACCGCTGCATCACTCTATTCTTATGGCTAATTATACACAGAATTTGAAGTCCACAGTGTGTCATTCATTGCGGAGTGAGTATATAGGCTTGCTTGAAATATCCATTTTATGGGGATGTGCATGGTTTGTTATACTTAAAGTGACCAATTTTGTAACAGTAGGCTAAAGATCACAATATTCTTGGCGATTTATACCTCATGTGTTATACATGGCTCAGGGTTCCACTAGCTTCTGAATCTTCAGGGTCATTTTGATACTTTTGACTAAACTTTTCTATTTTATAGGCAAAATGCCCATGCTTTTAAGAGAAAATGATACTTCCTACCAAAATCTTCAGGGTCAAAATGTGGCTTTTTGGAAATTTCAAGGGTCAAAACCCCTACTCCCGAGCCAAATGGAACCCCTGATAGCTACCGTATGTGTCAGTCCATTTATCCAGACTGCGTCACATACAGACAAAGTCAAATATAGACATGGATGTCATCAACTGGTAAATTATGCTAATAGAGTCAGGTTAATATAGACGGATTATGCACAAGGCAATATCTCTCTATCTATAATATTTAAATTATACTACCATGGCAAACACCTAGGGGCATGCAACTTCCGATTGATGGGGGAAAATACTGTAAAATCATGATTTTTCGAGAGATGAACTTTTGTTGATTTTGTTTTTGAACCCGACCACAAATCTAATCCCCACGATTAATCGACCTCTCAAATTCAGACATGGGTTTACCCTTTTATGTTTAAATATGTAATCCACGAATTTACGACCCCACGAAATTGCATTTTTATCAAAATCTACAAAATTTAATACCCATGAAAAAATGTGATTTTACAGTAGAAGCATCTAGTGTATTTTAAGCACCATTCTAACATAGCATGTGAGATTCGCCTTCTTTGCGTATATTGAGCTAACCATTCTTTATTACCGTGATAAAACATAGCGGATTGATGACGTCACGTTTGACGTCATATACTATGACAAATGACGTAACAGTGACGGTAGCATTCCTAGGAAAGAAAGTAGTTTGACGTCAACTTGCCTTATTGTATTATAAATGGCAGAGCATCGGCGATGTCAGAATCGAAATAATAAATAGGAAGCGGTGCTTTGTTGTGTTATAATATACAGGCACTCGTTTGAACAAGTATATTAAATCACTCGTGCTACGCACTCATGATTTAATTACTATGCATCCAAACACATGCATAATTGTATTACGCAACAAAGCACAGCTATGTATTCACTATATCTTAATTACATCTACTCATTTAAATATGCAGAAATCACTATTTTTTAATCATATTCTGCTTGCCAAAAAGATACGTAATGTATATATTGCATATAAATAGAGAAGTGGATGTTAATGAACACAGATTTTAACCTTAAAGCTACTGACCTCAAAATCAATAGGGGTCAACTTCCCTATAATGTTTGAAGAGCCTGGGCCTAACTGTTCTTGAGTTCTGATTGAAAACCACTTGGTTTATTCATTCATGTTAAACAGACCCAAGGCTGCTATGAGTGTGAGTTTTTGAGAAACTGTCCGATCAACTGACAGACACACAGATCTTATGCACAAGTCAAGTGAAACCACGGCCCCCAACCCCTGGGTAGGGTGGGGGATTGCAGGGGAACAGTCCTGTGTTTTTACTTTTCCAAAGTCCCCGCACTGCCGGCTGAGTGTGAGGCTTTTGTTTCGCACTAAAATCCCTGCTATTCCGCCGGGTTGGAGCCGTAGTTTCAGTTGACTGGTGCATTACCACAGGGACATACATATGCAAAGGAATACACCCCCTCATCAAAGATGGGAGTGGCATGTACGGAACATGTTTTTGAAAACGGATGGACCGAGTTCCTGACTGATTCCAGTATATGTTAACTTTGGTAGGTTAACTTTGCAGAGCAGGTCTTGATTAATTTATAAGCTAAAAGGACAGCTGTTTATATATCTTACCTCTAATAGGATCTTCGAAGGAAGGATGAAGGTGAAAAACAACCCTTTCCACAAAATGGGAGATATTGTTTTGATCAGGCCCTCGAACATAGACTGTCCAGTCATGGGTGTAGCCCTCTTTGGTACGTTTTGAGCGAGGACTAGCACGATGTCCAAGCTCAATTTTCACCTGCACTTGCACATCCATGATCTGTAAGTAATTTGAATAATGAGCAAACTTGTATCATGTACCAAAACAAAATGTGGAAGTTCAACTTTAATCAATAATGGTTAAATTTTAGACATTCTAAGGACTTGAAAATAAATAGATAACTAGATAAATTATCTTACTGGCCAGGCCCTTCCCAAGGGTCAGAAGGCGCTGTGGTACCCCCAGCGCCTTTAATCCTAGCATGGTGTCTTTAAATCAATATAGGTCTTTATATTTTTATCAGTATTGTGCTATTTGAGAGATAATGGCTTGTATATAATGTACAAGTGATTAAATCAGCCTGTAAATTATGCATATTGATGCAGTTTTCTATTTTAAAACATTTTAGCCATTCTTGTCGATTTCCTTAAGCACAAATTCCAGCATTGCCCCAGCGCTTTAAAACATTTCTGGGGAAGGGCCTGCTGGCATATACAATATTGTTGTTAATAGTATCAGATGTCTCCCAGTATGCCTACATGTACCTAAAATACTCTCAAATGCAAATGATCCATCCAGTTTCAGTTTTAACTTGTAAACATGTCACATTGTGTTAACCTTGCCTACAAGCATTGTAACATCTTCAATATTGTAACCTAAGGGGAACCACATAATTATGATTTGTGAAACAGGAACAAACCTAATTGTGTAGGAACTGCTTCATTATGAATAATAATATATTCTCTGAAGCACAATTTGTCCTCATTTCGTAACTGTCCAAATACTTTGCAAGTTACATATACAGACCATGAATTGAATTGTTCTTGCGACTTCTTTGTCATGATTTGCCCCAAAATATGTTCAAGGAATGATTTACTACATAATTGATCTTCGTATAAATAAATTTCTGATCGATCTTCGTTTGTAACGACAGTCTGTGACACCGTATCATACCTGACTTTAAACCCTTCCGAAATCATTGTAATGGCAGACAATGTTCATGATATCATCGGCAAATTTAATTTATACAATATTTTTCACACCTATAAGGCCACTTCATTTTTATTTTCTGGTTTACAAGAATTTTTTCGGCCGAAAAAAAAGTAATAATTTTTTTTTCGTTTCGTACCCCACCACCTAATTTTGTTGCGAATTTTACCCTACAGCCAACACCTCAGTATTTAAGACATTTATAACATACACCACTGTATCTACTTGAAAAGTCGAGACAGAAGCAGAAACTTATTTGTACGATCCATAGCAACGGCGTTACATATACGTTCGACCATAGCAATGTATACAACGGCAGTCCACGTGCCCGTCTGCGCACGCTCCGAACGAGAAAATTGTGAAGTATTTGTGAAACGCGTGCAGGTTATGAAATAAATTATGAAAACAACGTATATGGTCAATAGCGAGATATAGCGGATAAAAACACCGCAACAATAAAATACCATGCCCTTACTGTTATTCCGATCAAAGACAGTCGTACCGACATTGTAACTTCAGAAGTCGCCGACAATCATTACATCATAGAAATGCCGCCGCTAAATATCAGACGTTGCCGACTTATGTCGGGCAATCAAAAGAAACTATAGGAGAACCGACATCAAAGAAATCATAGCCAAACTTTATGCACATTGGAATTTTGATTGATCTAGATCTACATGCTCGAGTATTTATTAGCACGCTTTGACACAATTAATAGAAACATATCAGCACATCGCTAATTTAATAGACTTCACGCTTTAGACGTCTGTTTAATCGGTGCTATTGGAATAATTCATGATTGATAAAATATATTCATGTTATGTAACAATAATGGATTAATATTTGAAGGTAAATATGAATGTGTTCCGTCTTTGCAAAACATACATGTGCATGTTAAATTTCGCGTCGATTAGATCTAGCATCGAACTGTTCCATAGTAAGATAAATTCATTGGTCTGCAATCAAATAATCATGATAATCTAATCAAGCTGGATTTATATAAGGATGTCAAGTTGTCTCAATTCTGGGACATATGCCCGATATTCGTCCCAGCTCAATTCAAGGTCTTTAGTTCGACCGCGTATTTAATCCTGTGGTCCCGCCTGATTGTCGCAACAATGCTATTTACGATGGTGTCTGGAACAATATTATGAATTAATTAAAATCTTCGCACAAAATACGCAAACCTATGCACGCAGAGAACTCAATTAAATTACATGTACAATTTGTTTATTTTATATGACGTCATCCGTCTATTTACGGAAAATAGAGTCAAGCTTTTCGAAAATGAGGCGACCTAGTTCACGTGAGGTCATGGTACTTTAATTTCGATACGTTTTCAATACGATAACTGTGCTTGTTTTGACGGTAGCTAAATTATTTGGTCTATTTGATCATTTTTACATGGAGAATTATCGATCTATTGACGATTCGTGCCATCGGCAAAAATAAAAAAGTGAAATTCGAATTTTTTTTTCCACTTTCGTAAAAAATACGGTCGCCGGTTTTTTAAACCGTAAAATTACAAAGTCCTGGCCTAATCAGGTCTATTATATCGCCCGATTTGTGTATCCTCCCGATTTGTATATATATATATATATATATATATCATATAAAGATCTGTGTATACGTTGATAACAAATCGGGATATGTCATAAGAAAAATGGGGATAATTTTTTAATGAGGAAAAAGGGCATTTCGTTGCGTGAACTTTATATATACATGTGTATGTACATATTCAAAGATATGCACCAGAGACTTCTTAGTTTTAAACAATTTATTGCAATTGCATATTTCTGTATATGAAAAGAATAAGATATACAAATCTGTGTATTATACACAGATCAGGCGATATAATAGACCTGATAATTGTTTCTAATCAGTGTCTGTAATTTGTTAATCCGCTTGTTTGCCAGTCATGCCTGCTGCCCAAGGAAATTAGCAATTGTTTATGTAAATTGTAATCTAATTGACTTTTAATTGGCTGTCATAAATGGACACACAAGTTTCAATATGTTGCTTTGATCTCTTACATATCTGGTATGTTACCCTACTGACTGAAATGACAAACTTGATCAAGGTGCAAGACGATTTTCAAGCACCCCAGAGGTACTGATTTTAAAATCCAACTGCGTCGGCCCCGGGGCGTAATTAAATTATAAATAGAACAGCCTGGTGAAAGCCCTGCTACCTATGATGGGAGACTCAGGACAAGACACAGGCGCCCCACTATCTCAGTTGGCAGAGCTATACTGGGGGCGAGTCACAAGTGCACTTTTTCCTGCTAAGTAACTATATATGATAACGCTGAAGAGTGTGTAAGTTAGTTACTGTAACCAGAACGGGGCTTGAACCTGGGACTCTTCGCTTACAGGGCGAATGCTCTACTGACTGAGCTAGCCGGCGGCCTTTACACACTCCCTCACACATACTGTGATCATGTTCACATCGTGACACAAGTACTCTATATGATTGGGTTGTTTTGATCAGACTGAGACATTAACTAATAATTTGCCTTATTATTTGGGTACGTTTCGGTCAGTGTACGTTTCGGTTATAAATCCAATATGCTTCGCATTTTAACATTTATAATCAACTAATGCCATCAAACATGTTACAGTCATTTATAATTGATATGTTTTCAAAACACTTACTACACACGGCTTAGTGTCCAGGACTAGTTTATAAGCGGCGATTTTATGGAAGTTTTCATTATTTTCGACTTAGACGGAAGACCTAATTGCGCATGTGTTCCAAGGTTAGGGATAAAGTCCGGACTCCGGCATTAATTTTCATATTTAATTCCCTTTATGCATCAGTCAATCAAAATCTTGAGTCAATTAAATATTATAACAATGCAATATATGATTATTGTCCTATACATTATAAAAACAACAACTTCAGAAGAAACAATTTAAAACCAACAAGCGAAAATTATACTTCACCAACAGAATCGTAGATGCATGGAATAGTCTACCACAAATTGTAGTACATGCACGCATGTTTAATTAACATGCGTGGTACATGCATGCACGTGTATGCTGAAAAAGTGAACCAATTTGAAATTAGATTGATAAACATTGGGGGAATCAAGAACTGAAATAATTAATTCAACCATAAAGTAGATCTTACACTCACAAGTGCAAGATGCGACAAGACAAATGTATACATTAGAAGAAGAGGTGGATATAGAGGTTTTACAACACGTATGCGTCCACAGAAGATCCTAAAGTATCCTAAGGTGTAATTTATACATATATGCATTATACATATGCATTATTTTTTGCACCAACAATGATCGACCATCTCTCGATAAGCCATAAAGGAATCGGTAACTAAATCACAGTTTGTGCCTAAAAGGGCTCATTAGGTGTGTGGTGGCACGAAGGTTTAATTAACGTGCGTGGTGGTGGGAACCAGACATAGTCCTTGGAACAGAATAATGTTTGAAAAGCGATCACTTAGATGCTGAAATCTTCCCAGATATCTACAAGATATTTCGGAAAGACAGCAAGAACGGAAGAGGAGGAGGATCGAGTGTTCATCATGGTCAACAGCCAGTTCCAAGTAATGGTTATAGACGGCATAGATCGAGAACCCTGATGAGTGTGAAATGCTATGGGTCCAGATCAGTTTGAAGAGCTCCAGCAACTTATATGTTGGATGCTTCTACAGACCACTAAATGTAGATGACACAACGTATCTTGATCTATTTCATCAATACCTGAGTGGGATATACAAGACAGCACACATATGTGGCTTGGAGGGGACTTCAACCTAGCAGGTACGTATCAACTGGTCAGACAACTCAGTCAATTCAACTCAGAAAGCAACCTTGTCCAAACAACTCTTAGTCCTCTCCAGCAATGCATTTCTAGAACAGCTATGTACATTGTAGTAACAGATCCAACTCGAACTACAGAAGACAGCTCCAATATCCTTGATCTCTTCTTTAAAAACAATGCATCTCACTAACACAGCTGATTAATCCCTGGTATATCTGACCACGAAGCCGTATATGTTGAAGCCAGTCTAAGACCACTTACAGTGAAGACAACACCCAGGAAAGTCTTTATCTATGACTACGCTGACTGCTTTTGTTTTTTGTATCGACGTATTGATTGTACAATATTTTTGTTAATACTCATCTCATTTTTATCATCTTAGTACCAAATTGGAACCAATATATTTACCTTTAATCTTCACTATTCCAATACCGGCATAAACTTGAATTGTCTGCTATAAAACAACATACCCCAGTGTCGCGTTTTTAAATCCATTGAGTATAGTTAAGTTCAACCAATCAATTCGAAATGACATTTTTGTTATTGTTTAAGAAATATTGCAATTGGAAAAGTGATGTTGCAAAAACATATAATGACTCATACAATACATATAGTGAGTGAATGGGAGACCAGTGAGTCGATATATAGAGAATACTAGGTTAGTGCCTTATATTACTTAAATTTATTGGGTGAGTTGGAGAAAGTGTATTCGGCGAGCCTTGGCATTCTGAAATATACATGTCCATGGGTCTGATACAACTTAATAAGGTTTTCCTCGCGTATTCATGAGAGATTTCTGACAATAACTGAAACCATGTATTGTTTGAATACCAATAAAATTCCGACTAACCATGGCTGTCTCGCTAAAAGGTTAATCTTTCAGAAAATGTTTAATTTACAAAAGCAGACACAAACAAGTTCATCCTTGTGAATCCCATAACGGACTCACTATGTAGTTTCAATTCAATATGCCATGGATAGTAACTTTAACCAAACTTTCATATCCAAAACATATCGTACATGTATGTATATTATCCTCACATACATCGGTGGTTAGTCAAGTTCCTTTAAAAACACATTCCAAACTGAAGAATACGTACATGACGGGGCTTAGCCAGCTATACACACGTTCGTAACATCGAAGTTTGAAAAGTAAAAACATAAATATCTGAATATGGCCAAACATGAAATTAAAGTCTAAAGCTGGGGTGTTGTACTCTATATCCCAAATGTGTGTTGTACTTAGCACGAAATAACACCATTTTTATTCAAAACTTGAGAAAAATCCTCAACACGAGGGTCAATCCTTCCCAACCCACTCCACTATAAGAGGCACCCACCATCCATGCTACCCAATTAATTAGTAATATGCATGCATAAAAGTTCGATTTGTATTCCTTGTCACGAAAAGGTAAATAGAATCTATTGAGGTTAAGTACTTGATATTTATTTTACTTACTAATAAATGCAGATAGCAAATTTAAACTTTCCATTATTTTATTACTTTGGAGATTAAGTTTATTGTAAATATCTAATCATGTATTACATAATCATATCGTAGGGTATAGTGCTCCCACGATAATAAAAAAAACGGGAACATTTGGTATATTCCACAAAGATGGATTAATCCGATGTGATATTTTGAGTACAATACTAAGTCACTGACCTTATCTAATACTAAGTCACTGACCTTATTTGTTTACTTTAAATAGTGATTTGGAAAAAGTAATTTTGCTACAGTAGATCAAACACAAACAGTTTACAGTCTATATAATACTCTCAGCACATAGAACATGTGATACTAGGTACAAAAATAATTACATAATACAAAGTACATATAAGCATACGACAAGGCTGAGTGGTTGAAAATACCTCATTATCCTGGGTGCACTATACATGTACAGCTAAGGACATGCAACAGACAGAGTAGGTTTATATAAAGAGTAACTGACCATCTCTTGCACTTTGAGATAGATTGTGTAAACACCCATCTAACCTCGAATTAACCTGTAGATAGATTATGGTCGTCGCACAGGTAACTGTATCATTGATAAAGAGTAAACAAAAATGTTTTTTAATGAAATTTATGTTATCAAAGGTACAGGTAACTGTATCATTGATAATGAGTAAAACATATTTTATAAAATGTATGTTATGTTAGAAAGGTGCATTGAACTAAAGAGGTAAGATTTTCACGGTATGAAAAACAACAATTGGCTTTCGATATCTTCATTAAGTAATTACATTCATAGACAACATCACAGAATTTGTGTATGATCGTTGACAACAGTGTTAGAACTACCTCTACGCAAAATCCCATCGAAATATATCGACTAGTTAAAAAGTTATACCATGAAATGTATACCACGGTGCCCAGTCAGTCACTGATCGAGGTGCATTCAATAAATCAACAATGCTATTCTAAACAAGAAAAGGGAAATTATTTCACGCCCTATGGGTTTATTTTCTTATTTATTGACGGATTTTTAAAATATTGGTATCAAATTAAGCTCTCGCGTTTCGAATTATATAAATATATTTTTAAAAACACCAGTATTAATGAAATGTTTATTAAAACAAAATGCACCTGCGTGACTGTGCCGGTCAATTTCCTGTGTTATACACCTTTATAAGATATTATAAATTTTATAACAAAATATTTATATAGTTTGTGTTTGTTTACTCTTTGTTAATGACACAGTTACCTGTGGTCTGTCGTAGGATAAAAATCCATCCAACCTCGAATGAACTTGCGACCCTACTCGTATAGGTAGGTCACTTTGGTACAACCTCAAATAACCCCAACAAAAAGTACGCGTGATAAGAGGACTGTTCGTAAAACTATGAGACAAATGCGATAAACTGTCATGCCGTCATTTGCACAAGGGAACAGGAAATGGCACCTTTTATTGTACTTGCACTCGCAATGTATTGTACAGAGACTGTTAATCATAATTAATAGATCTATAGCAATTGCAATTATCATTAATTGGTAATGGCCGTCGATAATATTTAAGGAATACCGTGATAAATAGTGACTTGACTGACTGGGGTTGTAAAATCCCTTTAAGGCATTAGCCGGACAGACACGGCCGTCATTGAATATCTTAGTTGAACAATTTCTATTCGAACTAAGAACTAGGCGCGCTTCCACTGTAGCGCGGGCATGCCTGTATCTACTGTATCTCTAGAGAGATGTAAAATTATAGCATTTAGGTGACCCCTTTTACAAACTATAGAAATTCGCAAAATGTTGACGTTACGCGTATTGTGTTACGGTTATGGGTCGCAACTTTTGACGTTACGTCTCTCCCTTCAGGCTGCCCTAGTGGCTGCAACCACAGGTCCATGAAAGGTGTCCAATACCGTCTATTTATACATCTTTAAATGTGTATATATAGGTGGGCTAGGTCACTTTTCATGGACCTGTGGCTGCAACACTTTATGTAAGGCGCATTTGAACGTGTGTACGCATTAAAATGGCGCTATATAAATCTGGCGTATTTATTTATTTTATTTCATTTCACGTCATGTTTACACGCTTGTCATTAACGAGTAACGTGTGTAGAATATTAATTAATTTAGTAAACACGTGATTATGAAGACATTAATGCTAATTCTATTAAGTATGGACGTATATATATATTGTTTGAGAACTGTCGGAACAGTCCTCAGACATGGGTTTTAAGTCATCGAATAATCAAAGCCACATTTCATAAGATGAACGCTGATCGTTCGTTTATTTTAGTCATTGGTCTATTGAATAACTAGTTACCGTTTCGCGTTTTCTAGACCATGTCTTCAATCGATGTATTGACAATGGAGGATATTTGCAAGGTAACTGTTTTTAAAAAAAATGCCTTTTTATCGGTGCATGCATTAACACGATTAATCGTTAAACACGTGACGCGGATGTTATAAAATGCTCTCAAAATTATAGTGTCACTCGAAATGAGTTGACGCGCATTTTTTTCGTGATATAGGCATGGTTCTGATCACATGTTTTTGTCATGTGGCTTTTATTTGATTCAATACGTTTCATTTGTTACGTTTGTACAACACCCGGCGTATTTTTGTTATTTGTCAAAAAATCCACAGAGCATAGATTTGTTCCCAAGCACGGAACCAGACTTGAGGGTTCCAGGCAGCAATTTGTTCCCAATAAGTCATGGGTCCTACCAGCTATTTTTCTTAAACTAGGATTCCAACCAACTATATTTTGTAGAGGGTTGTCCTGTTTAGACTCTAAGCCATGACAAATCTGTGTAAATACAAAACAACAACATTGTTACACTGTTCAATATACCACTCGTTCTTTTATATTTCGCCTTACATTTGAAGTGGATTAAACAACATTGTTGCCAAAATTACAGTGGAGATCCGTACCCCCGGTCCCTCCTTCTGGATCAACGCATGTTAACCTGGATATAAGCTACCCGGACGTATTCCTCACATACAAACTCTACATGTTGAATTCGAACCAGCAACATTGGGCGAAACAAGCGATTTGTTGTCGACTGAAACACTAACAGTGGATAACCTGGCCACCAAATAACTTAAAGTGACTGATACTAAGATCACTAATCACCCAGAAGCCGGATGACGTCCGTGTATCCGATTTGTACCCGATGTCTAGTCATTGTACAGACACCGGATGTCGTCCGTGTATCCGATGTGTACCCGATGTCTAGTCATTGTACAGACGCCGGATGACGTCCGTGTATCCGATGTGTACCCGATGTCTAGGCGTTGTACAGACGCCGGATGACGTCCGTGTATCCGATGTGTACCCGATGTCTAGGCATTGCACAGACGCCGGATGACGTCCATGTATCCGATATGTACCCGATGTCTAGTCATTGTACAGACGCCGGATGACGTCCGTATATCCGATGTGTACCCGATGTCTAGGCATTGTACAGACGCCGGATGATGTCCGTGTATCCGACGTGTACCGATGTCTAGGCGTTGTACAGACGCTGGATGACGTCCATGTATCCGACGTGTCCCCGATGTCTAGGCGTTGTACAGACGCCGGATGACGTCCGTGTATCCGATGTGTACCCGATGTCTAGTCATTGTACAGACGCCGGATGATGTCCGTATATCCGATGTGTACCCGATGTCTAGGCGTTGTACAGACGCCGGATGATGTCCGTATATCCGATATGTACCCGATGTCTAGTCATTGTACAGACGCCGGATGATGTCCGTATATCCGATGTGTACCCGATGTCTAGGCGTTGTACAGACGCCGGATGACGTCCGTGTATCCGATGTGTACCTGATGTCTAGGCGTTGTACAGACGCCGGATGACGTCCGTGTATCCGATGTGTACCCGATGTCTAGGCGTTGTACAGACGCCGGATGACGTCCGTGTATCCGATGTGTATCCGATGTCTAGGCATTGTACAGTCTGGACTGACGCCTGAATGTATTCTTATCATCATCATTATATATCCATATTGAGGATCATATTTACATGCTGTGTCAGCATTGTGCATAATTCGGTTATTGGATGACATAGCAAGCGTTATTGACAAGTTACAACCACACCGACAAACCAACAATTGGATTGTGATATACATGTATATAGAAACTTTATTATTTGTAAGAAAGAAACTAACGAATCTATGGTGGCATATTTCTTCCACCAGATAACTACTTAATGTGGCTAACGCGTTTGGTAACTAGATAACTATTTAATTATCTAGATAATTATGTGGTTATCTGGTGGCAGAAATATGCCACCATACAAAACCAACACTTGATATTTTACAGTAAGTTTCGGGTTTCGCTCTCGTTTTGTATACATACACGTAATTCTCTTTTTATTAAATTGTAGGCAGTTGAGAAGACTCAGTGCAGTATGAACATCACGATTGGTAAGCTTGTTCCACTCACTGAAGATCTCTATCCAGCAGCATTAGATATTGTCAAAGAATGCTTTATTGGCGACGAACCTATCGGGAAAGCTCTGGGTGTTGAATGGAGTGAGGAACTGGAATATCTCTGGGTGAATACTTTCAAAGAAAATCTATCCTTTGTGTTAGTCAATACAGACAATGGAGAGATCATGGGTATTCGGTTAACACGCCAAATTATACGAGGAACGAAAGTGGGCTCGTTTGATGTATCAACAGTTAAAGATAAAGCTTTCAGGGAAACTGTTAGGATATTACAAGCTGGCTTTGAACAAGCCCAATTCTTTCAGAGATATGACGCCAATGAAGCATTCCTGTTTTTAGGTCTTGGTGTACCCATGAAGTATCGACAACGTGGTATCGCCACTCTAATGATGAAAGCGGGTTTGAAGTTTTTTGAGCATCTTGGTTACGAGTCTTTCTATGTTAGAGGACAGGGCTCGTCGGAATATTCCAAAGCGATTTATGAGAAGTTAGGGTTTGAAACACTTGCTGAAATCCAGTACGATTCTTATTGTGTTGATGGTGAATTTATTTTGAGAGGAAAAACGGGCGTCCATAAAGCAATGAAAGAGTATTTGTTACATAAAACAGGAGCAGTTCTATAGATATCTAAGCCCTGATAAAAACAAGCGTAAATAAAAGCAACGTGTTTCTTACATCTATCTATAATGATATAAAACCTGCTCAAAAGCCAAGATGGCATTCTTGCTACACGTTCATACTTTGTACATATATAACAGTATGTAGAACACAGGTTACGTAAAAATATAAAAGTGGAACACGACAACATTTTGTACCATCATTGTGCTTTGCTAAACATGACATATTTTCAGTAGATTTGTAGACAATGTACGTGGGTTGATCGGGAAGTTCGTATACATATGTTGCGAATCGTGTGTTGTTGCTCATAAAGAATAATAAATAATACCATCACAATCGTCTTTACATTACCACACTCTCTGATAAAAATACATCAAACAGTTACATAGTTACGTCGATTCCTAAACAGTCACTATGCATACATGCCGCACACTAGAAAAATAGACGACGTCACCTAACGTCGAACGCAATTAATGTCTGAATGTATGGAGCACTTTCCCTGTGTAGTCACTGCACTAGACTACGAATTTCTGATTTTCGACATACCTAGCTCTTTCGTACAGATCACATGCATAGTTAAAGGATAAATATAGAGCTCGCTAACAATTTAACTAAAGATTTTTTTACGTCCGTGATTTTCGGATGATTCCTCTCACTTTTCATATACACACAGAATCACAGTCGACGGCAACCTTTCTTTTTTGTTGTCTTCAATTGATATTCTGTGCACTCTGAATCGTCTGTGCAATTTGTAGGTAACTGCCGGACTATACGCTTATAAATTCTCACACGAATTTTATTATTTCGTTTGTTCAATGTGTGTTTATCATATTCCCACGCACTATTCTAATAACGCGCCTCAATTCAAAGTCATCCGTGGACGTCATGACGCCGTTTCCGTTTCATTGAATGGTCAGATAAACACAGTGTTAATTTAATAGCGGGTGTAGTAAAAATATTTTATTTAGTGGATACGACCCCATGACGTTGACGTATGATGTGATATATTTGCGTGAATTTTAGCCATATAGAAGACTTTAAAAAGGCATTGTTTCAGAACAACGAATGACGAAAGATATAGCAATTTATGTGTGCTGCAACCAGGTGTTGCAGCGTTGCCAAGGATACTGTTAATTGTCGCATAAGTTTGCTGAGTTTTATTCCGTTGTATAATTCAACTGCAATTAAGTTGATCGTCTTGATAGTGAAGTTTCACCAATATTCAACAAAAAATAAAAAAAATATAAGCAAATTATACGAACTTCGAGATCACCCCTCGTACATATGTATACATATTTAAAAACGCACCAGTATAAAAAAATAACTAAATTTGTCAAAATTCATTTTCTGCTGACATCAATAGTTAACAGTATCTCTCCTGTTTAAATTCTTTAACTAAAACACATCGGATGGGAAATTTATAATTCGGAATACCCAGCAAGCAAAACTTTTCTGGGTTTTTGTGTGTGCATGTTTTGCACCGTGCAGCTCGATCGCTTCAACCTGACAGATTGATATTGACTTTAAATTGTATATCCGTAGGTTTACAAATTGAAATAACAACATAAACAATATTTTAGAACGATCTTTTTATGCTGCGATTAGCTCGAAATATTTGTTCGGATGATTTTGGTTTTGTTACAAGCTGCAATGAGCCGTGGTGCCGTAGCATGGCGGTCCAGCTGCCACCACACATCGAGTGTGTGCTTAGAACATCGATTCTTGGCGAATGGCACAGCCAGCGACCGACCACAACCAAACCAGCAATAAGGTTATGACCCGAATCAGCAATATTTCACAGGCTGCATCACTGGAATTGGGTCCGCATAGCTACACACAAAGACAGACGAATGTCGAGTGTCAACGGATATGTCAAAAATACATTATTGCATTATTCCTTTCATAATTGTCAAAATATTTTTAGTACAATTTTGAATGATTTTATCTCGTTTAGAGCCTTATTCGCCCCGTTATTGTATTCAACCGCCTTAGTGGTGTTGTTTTGATGTGTCGTAGACGCAACGCGGGAATATCCTGAACGATTGGTGATCTCATCATCAAGACTGCTAGACTAAACAGGGCTTGAAACCATTTTCTGTTCCCACACTGATCATATCCTGATCATTCTAGATATCGGTCGTTTTGAATGAGCAAGACAGCAAGGCAGCCACATATCATGTGGATAAACATCACACAGAACATAGTTATCGCCCTTTTTCCGACTTACCCCGTGTTCCAACCTACCCCGGTCTCCCCTAATTTCTATCCTAATATGTGACCCAGTATGCTATCTTTGAGTGTGTGTGGGGGGGGGGGGGGGTCACGTGCATGCATGTCAATGCACTTTAAAGATATTAGATATTTAAAAAAAACTTGAACCTAAGGCCAGAGTTTGTTATTGTTTTGTAACTCAAAAGCAAAAAGTCCGCAGGAGGAGGGAAATTAGAAATAAAAACTTCAAAATCTAGCTATGACACTCTTGGTGATGGACCTAAAGCCAATGACGGTCCACAACAGTGATAGTTCTCAGGAAAAGATCCAATTTATCTCAAGACAAGTATAGTGCACAGGTAACTGTATCATACATTGTATCATTGATAAATAAAAAGTTTAAGAATTACAGGCATAACATATATACATATTGATGCAAAGCACAAATACACAAAGAATAAGTAAGATCTTATAGTGTACCCAGGATAACGTGAAAGGCGGGAACATTGTTATATTCCACAAAGGAGGATTAATCAGACGTGTACGGTTTATCAGTGATGTTTTGAGTACAATACTGAACTTATTTGTTTACTCTAGTAATTTGTAAAACCAATTTTGCAACAGATGACTGTTTGTTAGTATAATGTTAATAATTAAGTGTTTTCATAATGGCCTTGTTATTGGGCTGAAGACTGTCATATTAGCCTGAGGCCGAAGGCTAATATGACTGTTTGAAGCCCAATAACAAGGCCATTATGAAAACACTTGATTATTGACAATACAAAGATTGGAAAAATCTACCAAATTTCGCAATATCTCGCGGCAGTCTTCTGAAATCTCGCGAACTCTCGTTTGTTTTTAATTCCTTATATCTCCTGTTTTCGTGTACATAGGAACAAACTAATAAGTTTATGCAATAGATTTATTATTCTGCTTTGAAATGAAACATAATTTATTGAAATCAGTCAGGAAATAAAACATAAGACCTCAAAGAGCCAGACCTACTCTCATTTTTATGGAAATTCCAATTTTATCAGAAAATGCCCAATCTGTCTCATTCAAACAATAATTTTCTGAATTTTATAAGAGATAGAAAAAAAATAAGTTACATCATGCAGTAGAAGAAACCTAGCTCTTCAAAATGAGATATTGGTCATTAAAAAAGGATGACAAACAAAAGCGTTCATGAAAAATATCAGCATCTGCTGCATGCCATTTTGCTTTTTCTCCCCGTTTTCAATAAAGTGTCCAATCTGTATATATTTAGGTCTTTGTATATTTAGGTCTTTGGTGTAGACAGGTAGACATGTAATGAACGGTTCGAACATTACTGCACATGTATATATTTAGGCATACTTTGTTGTTTATAACGTTAATAACAACAGCTATTATTTTATTATTATATATGTTGTACGTGAAATCGCCGCTTTTGAACCTTAATTCAATATGTCACAATAAAATGCCAGAGAGTGCACAAAATTAGAAATACACGACATTCAATTAAATCAGAGACAACAACTATATTATATATATAACTACAGATGTTATATAATAGTCTCTGATTGAATTCTTTTCCGTTCTTGTTACTTTTTGTGAAACTGCGTAAGCCGTTAATTTTGTAGAGTTATGCGCGCTTCTGCAATTTCAAGGTTCATGCCGCACAAGGTGGCTTTTTTCTTTCAAAAGTGCATCTTCATTGAAAACGTACGTAGGTCTACTGTAAACTTTGTGGGTTGTCCTGATGGTGTGTTCCTGTCTTCTGCATACATGCCATGTTTCGCAGACCCCTTTGCGTGAGATTGGTGATGGAAATGCAGGAGATTTCATTAAAATGCAGGAGATTTTCCTTGCTGAAACTTTAGACTTAAAATATTGAAGTTTATAAGCTGTTTTCACTTATCTTAATTTGATGACAATACCATGCATGCTTCATGTAGCAATTTAAACTAATATTTGTCATCATTTTTATAATGTAAACAAAAAATGTCAGATTCTAGTTTGTCCATGAAATGCGTGAGATTTGATAAATTGGCCTCTGATCATGCAGGAGTAGAGTCTCAAATGCAGGAGACTCACGCATGATGCAGGAGATCTGGCATGTACACTTGACGAATGTTCTAAGTACACACTTTTAGAACTAGAACAATCAGGAACATTTATCAATTAAACTCAATAAAACTTTTCAGATGTCATATGTTGGCGATTGTCTTTAATACAAAAAAAGAAAATACAAGATCCATGTGAAAATCATTGATACGTGACGAAAATGACAAAATCACATTTTTCTCGTGCACACATCTCAAATATGTGTAAATTTGTTCAAATCATTTAATACACGATTTACATTCGACACCCAAACAAAAAGCCATAAAATATTCAGTTGTATATGGCGCGAATGACGCTAGAAGAGCGCGCACGTGCGGTCGGAATGCTCGAAACTGGCATCTCAATAAGACGGGTAAGATTATATTCATTAATTGTCTGTTTTTGGGTTAAAAGCCCATGTAAACAATTATTATTATGGTAGTTGCATTGATTCATGAAAAAAAATCACGTTTCTAATGACTCGTTTTAAAATTGAGACGTCAAATGGCGTCATTTACATTTAGTCGTTACATACGTCAAAATACGTATATGACAATATCTGACTGAAAGATATATTATTTAAATATCATGAAATAATGTTGAATCGTTAAATTGAACAAAGTATGACCATTTTTTTGTATGGAGCAACTTGAAGTTGAGGTTGGAAGTAACTTTCGATAGGCACTTATCATCAGAATCACTACTGCAAATTAGCAAAACTCACTATTTTCGGTCAATCATGTCTTTTGTAAGGTACGGGTACATTGTCATCTCATGTACAATTGGATTTCGATGTATTTATTTCTTATTTCAGGTTGCACTGGTATTCAACCGTCAACCGCGGACGATATCTATGCTGCGTAATAAATTCCTAGCAACCGGAAGTGTAGTGGATCTACGCAGACAACCCAGAAGGAAAGTAACCACTCCTCAACAAGACCGACAGATAATGCTGGCTCATCTCAGAAATCGCCGATTGACTGCCCGGGATACAGCCAGAACAACAATCGGGAATCACCAGAGGCCCGTCAGTGACACAACGGTACGTAAACGTTTACGTCAATTTGGATTACGTTGTCGTCGTCCGAAAGTTGGAATTCTGCTGACTCAAAGACATCGTACTTTGCGGAGAAATTGGGCTAGACGGTATGTTAGGTTCACACGAGCCGACTGGGCTAACGTCGTATTTGCCGATGAGTCAAGATATACCGTATCTGGGAATGACGGCCGAGCCCGTGTTTATAGGCGAAATGGTGAGAGGTTCGCCCAGGTGTGTGTGCACGAGAGAGATCGGTACGGAGGTGGGTCTG
Source organism: Spisula solida (assembly GCA_947247005.1). Lineage (NCBI taxonomy): Eukaryota > Metazoa > Mollusca > Bivalvia > Venerida > Mactridae > Spisula > Spisula solida. The sequence continues at coordinate 23,268,921 of OX365951.1, forward strand.
TGATGGTATGGGGTGGTATATCATTGCATACCAAAACAGATCTTGTTGTAGTGAATGGGAACCTGAACGCCGCACAATTCCAACAACAGATTGTGATACCCCATGTTAACCCCCATGCTCAGGCCAACAGAGGTATGATGCTCGCGCAAGATAATGCTCCCTGTCACACAGCCCGTGCGACTCGCCACATGCTTCAAACAAACCACATCCGCACTCTGGAATGGCCGCCTTGTAGCCCGGACCTTAATCCGATAGAGCACGTCTGGGATGAGTTGGGGCGACGCATCCGGGCAAGACGGCAACCCCAGAACAGACAAGAGCTCATAACGGACCTTGTACAAGAGTGGAATGCACTCCCTCGGCGATTTCTTCACAACTTCATAAATTCAATGCGTCAGAGATGTCAGGCTGTTATCAGGGCACACGGTGGACATACCCGATATTGAAGTGTGACTTTGTTATTTTAAGCTATGAAATAAATGGTCATTTTCTAATATGTTGTTATTATATTTCAGAATCGTAAGTAACTCCACATGATAGACAATAGATTCCCGATTCCAACGGTCTATTCGGTTTACTTATTGGTCTAATATTTTTTCAGTTAAATGAAAATTATAAAGTGTGTACTTAGAACATTCGACTAGTGTATGCTTCTGGCTCTTGCATTTGATTTGTTTGACTGACTGATGTGGATATTGTGTTATCGTAGCTGTTTAGTATTTCGTGCGCTTTTATTTTTGATGTGATGTCATGAGTCCGGTTATTATTATCTTTTTCATTACCATTCCGTTCCGTGTTCCGTTTCTGTCCGGGTTTTAGTAATTACCTTAACTCTACTGACTCACAACACTATTTACTTTTAATCTCATTTAATCGTTCTGTTTCAACATGGCTGATGCTCAGGTGAAACAAATTAAAATCAAAACAGGTGTTGTTAAAAGGTAAGTCACATATTACGTGTTGTTTGGTGTTTTAAACCCTTTTATTTCGAAATGTCATATGATTCCGCGATGGAATGGTCTAGACTAAGTTTAATATTCAGATCATCTTCTTGTTCATTCCTGTCTGGCGATGTGATACGATAATTTTGCATATGATCTTTTGTTTTTATATTCTTAACTGTTGTTTTATTATTGCAGTTGAATTAAGTATCCTTGCTATAGTAGGTCTACAGTTTAATAACAGTTAGTGGGTGGATTCCATAGTCCATTATGTTATTCTATTATTAGCCATGATCATATGATAGCTTCAAGCCTAGGTTTCTCATTGCAAACTACTGACTTTATAGAAAACACTTTAAAACTGTTTTTGTAGATGTATCCGCTCCATCACAGGTGTTATAGAGCACAGGTGTGATAGAGCACAGGTGTTATAAAGCACAGGTGTTGTAGAGCACAGGTGTTATAAAGCACAGGTGTTATAGAGCACTGGTGTGATAGAGCACAGGTGTTATAAAGCACAGGTGTTATAGAGCACTGGTGTTATAAAGCACAGGTGTGATAGAGCACATGTGTGATAGAGCACAGGTGTTATAGAGCACAGGTGTTATAGAGCACAGGAATTGCGCAGCATGAAACCAGCAATGTCCTAGATATATTGAACTTTCTTAACTTAGGTAAATAATGAATGTTTGATGTTGATTCTCTAATTTCTCATATTCATATATTGATGCAAATTTAAACCACGATGTCCTAGATATTGAACTTTCTTAAATAAATAATGAATATCATTATGGCTTGTATTCGAAACATTCGTTACATCAATCAAATTTAATTTAAGACAATGTCCTAGATTTTGAACTTTCTTTTGTAAATAATGAATATTCACAATTCCCTTAAGGCCCCTTCAAAATATCTTATTGACCCCTTCACAATTGGAATTTCCGTCCTGCTTTTCGTAAAATCAACTTCACCACAAAGCACCAAAACAAACAAACATAGATAACAATGATGTATCCTCATACTTGACTAGATATGAAGTATTATATTTATCAAAGATGCATGCTCCGCGAAAACTGTCTGTCCTCCAGTCCTGACAAAATTTTTTATTTGGACTGACAGAAAATTATTAAATCCTGAATTTTCTGTTTATAGATGAAGAGGAACATAATAATAACATTCACTGATTTTACAAATTCAGACTGACAAGTTTAATAACTTTTCACAGAGTCTGTGCATGTTTGAAATGAGTAAACTTCTGAAAAATCTTATTTCACAAGTTGGTGATTTATCGCGATTTTAAAGTTACTGCACTTATGACTTATTCACAATTTTGAGAATTTATGCACTTGATTTTCACAAAACAAAAGGGCTGGGGCCTCTTCACAATTTATCTGGTTCAGTTGATTTATTGACTTGCACAACTGATTTTATATTTGTCATACTTCTTTTAGCATGAAATGCTATTCTTAATTTTACAGACTCACCAAAGAGAAAGAATATTATGAAAAAGAAGTTGAATCAGATAAAAAGAGAATAGAAGACAAGAAAGCTAAAGGTGCAGATGAACATGAAATCAGGAAACAGGTACAACAATGTATATTTTAATTTCTCCATTGCTAACTTTTATTGTTTTCTACGTAAGTTATGCAAGGGTTGTTCAGGAACTACTGTATCCAATTTACTTTTGTGAATACAAACGATTGTCTGTATATACGCGACTACATATGTTCGCATTTTTAAGTTTGCTGCAATGTCCATATTTAATTTTTTAGCACTAATGTTTGCGAAATTCTACCACTCGCGAACTCCGCGAAATTAAATTTCGCGAAAAAATATCTTGGTTTACAGTACATAGATATTCATAACTTTTATTCATGTTTAAAACATTTTTTTTTTATTATTCAATTTTAAACATAAATTTGACAAAGAGATTGCATAAATACATCAATAAAACGTCTTATGTTCTCATATACAATACTTATATTATATATACATGTTGTGTATATAAAATCTCCTTATACAAGTTATCCCACTATACAATTATGGCTTTGTATCGAATAGATATTGTAATAATACTTTCAGAAACATTTTTTATATAAATATTTGAATCTGTTAAAAATATTTCCTAAATGAATGTTAGAAAGAATATAAGATGATTTATTTGTTGCCATTTTTAACCAATCAACCAGTTGGCAATTTGTAATTTCAACGGCTCAATGTTTGTTTTTTGGATAACTAGTTGGAAAGTAATGAGGAAAGTCTGACTAATTCTTGAACAACTCTCATAAATTGTGGACCATAATGAAAATTGATAATCAAATGATGCTAATCACAGAAAGTGATGAAGGGGTTGACACTACGATCCTCAAATTTTACATTGAGGTTGATCACCATCAGAAGTTGACCACTATCATAGGTCAAGGTTTCCATGACCTTCAATAGTACTGACTATTAGGCTGTCATGCGGGCATACAATTGTTGACAAAAACCTTTAAACATGTTTTATTGGGCATAACAATATATTTATTACAAACAATATAATGCAGAAATGAAATGATATTTGATCTAAAGCTTCTTGAGATCTTTTCTCGTAAAATAATTTACACATTTAACAAGGTACACGTTACAAAAACTTTCAGGTGTCAATTTAAATATGAACAACAAGTATAATTATGTCTTTGAGATCAAAGGGGTTCGACACATATGGTGTTTGTTTGTTACAGAAATGAATTTGGAAGTAGTTATTGCTCGCAATCGTTGACAAAATCAATTTCATGTTACAGCGGGCCATTCACGGGAAAGCAGTAAGGTTACTTTATGTACCGGTATTTTACACTTTTGAAGTTGACCTATGCCGGCTCGAATATGTACGAGGATGTGTCTGACCTCGCGAAAAAAAATATTTTCGGGAATGTTTGGAGTCATGTTGTGAGCGTAATAATCATTTGTTTATGTAAAGTTTGGGCTTGTTTTGTAGATAAATTATTCAGCTTTTGATAACACCAAGCCATAGTTATATATGTTCTCATTTGGAGAAGAAATGACCGTTTGAATGAGATGCGGTGTGATTCTCATTCAGACGCAGTCGGTTCCCTAGGAATTTTTTTTTTTTGAAAACAGTTTTTAATCATAGTAGGTTTATGTGTCGAACTCCTTTGATTGAGATGAGATGCCTGATAAAGGTAGATTCATAGAGTACATATATAGTTAAGATAATGACATATTTAACTTGTTTTGAAACTTTCATGTTTGTTTCGCAAAACAGGAAGAAGTATTGCAAGAGTCAATAGCAATGGTCCCAGAGCGGGTTAGAGCTTTAAAAAAGGGAATGGCAGATTTAGGTTGCTGTTTGGTAAGTATTCTGGTACTGTTGGACTACTGATAGCATATGCATAACACACTTCGTCTGATTCCAAAATTGCTCAAGGTCAACAATTTTTTTGCATCATCTTAATAACACTTGTTCACAATGACGATCTCAACCAAGTCAAGTTTTTATATTTTGGTGACAAGGTGGTAGAGTTTATAATGCTCTTGATAATTGACTGAGAGGTCCCTGGTTCGCTTCTCTGTCGGGGCACTTGGTCATTTCTGAAACACTTGTGTGCCACACAACTAGAGATGAACTGATTGGTAGCCTCCTGTGTATTGGTGCTGCTCACTAGACACTTTAAAGAACCAAGGAGTCTATCCAGATAGAGCACAATTACTTGTCTCAGCTCCTCCCTTGAAGACAGAGGTCATTACCACTCACTACAATTATAGTACTGTCTCAGTTGAAAGAAAACATTTAGCAAACAAGTTTGATATTGGGTCATCTGGGGAAAAAAACTAGGTCATTAGGTCAAATCATAAATGTTGTGTTGTCAGTTGACACTAAGTCACAATTTCAGCTTAATATTAATGAAACTTAGACACTTCCTAAGCCCTTTGTTCATGGGTAAAAGTTCAGAATTATTAGTGTCAAAAAATGGGTTGTTTTCTTTGGTTTTCCTATGTAAATTGACAAGTCATATGGGATTCAGAATTTTCAAAAAATCTTTTTCCTCATGTTTGTATAAAAATGGGTTGTTTTTAGCTCACCTGCCACAAAGTGGCAAGGTGAGCTTTTGTGATTGTTTTTTGTCCGTCGTCCGTCTGTCAGTCTGTCCGTTCGACTTTTCCCAGTTAACACTCTAACACTTTCAATTTTGCTTTGATCTTCATCAAACTTGGTCAGTAGTTGTACCTCAATGAAATCTAGGTCAACTTCGAAGTTGGGTCATGTGGGGTCAAAAACTAGGTCAATAGGTCAAATAATAGGAAAACCTTGTTAACACTCTGGAGGTCACATTTTTGCTTTGATCTTCATCAAACTTGGTCAGTAGTTGCACCTCAATTTTTGCTTTGATCTTCATGAAGTTCGGTCAAAATGTTTATCTTGGTAACCTTAATGTCAAGTTTGAAGTTGGGTCATGTGGGGTCAAAAACTAGGTCAAAAGGTCAAATAATAGGAAACCTTGTTACATGTAACACTCTGGAGGTCACATTTTTGCTTTGATCTTGATGAAGTTCGGTCAAAATGTTAATCTTGGTAACCTTAAGGTCAAGTTCGAAGTTGGGTCATGTGGGGTCAAAAACTAGGTCAAAAGGTCAAATAATAGGAAAACCTGGTTAACACTCTTGAGGCCACATTTTTGCTTTATTCTTCATCAACTTTTGTCAACATGTTTGTCTTGATGACCTTAAGGTCCCATTCGAAATTGGGTCATGTGGGGTCAAAAACTAGGTAAAAAAGTCAAATAATAGCAAAACCTTGTTATCACCCTGGAGGCCACATTTTTGCTTTAACTTTCATCAAGTTTTGTCAAAATGTTTATCTTGATGACCTTAAGGTCAAGTTCAAAATTTGACCATGTTTAGCAGGTGAGCGCCCAATGATCTATGATCCTCTTGTCTTTAGTTTTCCTAAGTAAATTGACAAGTTTTTTGGGATTCAGGATTTTTAAAAATTCCTTTTCCCATGTTTGCATAAAAATGGGTTGTTTTCTTCATTTTTCCTATGTAAATTGACAAGTTTTCAGGGATTCAGGATTTTCAAAATGTCTTAACTTCTACTCATGTTGAAAAAATGGGTTGTTTTCTTTATTTTTCGGATTTTTTCCTATGTAAATTGACAAGTTTTCAGGATTCTGGATTTTCAAAATGTCTTAACTTTAACCCATATTTGAATGTTACAGGAGGAAGCTAAAGGTGAACATAGTGAAAAGGCAGAGTATAAGACTGCCTTAGAGATCATGGATGCAGCAGAAAAATGTGTGAAGGACTTTGAAGAAAAACAACAGCAGCAACAACAATCATAATAATACAGTCACATGATCAATACATTTCCATATTTTTACTGACATTTTATGTTGTTACATTAGCTGTGTTCTAGTAGCTTGTCATCATATAAATACGTTTGTAAACTGTAAAATAATTTATTTTCGATGATTTTGATAAAGTAAAATTTTCTGGGTCTTAAATTCATGGACGTAGAAGGGGTAATCCCTTGCTCAATAATTGGAAAGTCAATAATTGATTAGGGATTAGATTTCATGATAAATCTCAAACTGGAAAGCAACGAATATTTAACCCCCACGAAACTAATGATAAATGTATTACAGTATTAGGATGAATAAAAAATTGGTAACTGTATTCAGCATGGCCACACCTTTAGATTTCATAAACAGAAAGGGGGCATGGGTATACCAAAGCGTCATGCAGTACAAATTTGTGTTCATTCCCCTGAGCAGCATATATAGGATGCTGCACATTGGAAGCGTTACTTCCAGTTGGGATACTAACTTCCAATCAAATATTCTGCAGGACATTTAAGTTTGAAATAAAATCACAGTGCGCAACATTAACAGTGGCCTGATGACATATGTCAGGGTATATTTTCTGACTTTTCTAATGACTTAAAATTAGATAGACCCTAGGCCAAAATGTTCTTTTAGGTTTGTCTATTAAATCTGACATGCTATTTGAAGTGGTACTATGGTGTTCCTACAGTTGTTGTTTCGCCCTATTGCCATGAATGCTAAAAAGTTAATCTCGCACACTGAAATCATGTAGACTGTAATAAGGTGTATGTGGTTAATCCTGACTATCATAACCTTATCCAACATAGGGTTCTTCTAGGTACCCATAGAAGCTCCCACTTGGCAATAGCGGTACACATTGTCACATGTTGTTGTAATGTAGTCATTTTCATTAAGGGGAGGTAACCTGCATATATGAAAATTTCAAAAACTGCTACTTAATAATGTATCAGTCTTTCAAAATGCTGTTGCATTATTTAAAAAAATCAAGTTTATTTTGACCCTGCAGGAACGTTTTAAAGAGCCCCTGAAACTTGGCAAAGCTAGGCTGTACTTTGTATCAGAAGTGTATGCTACCAATTGTATGTACTGTTTCACATGACTTATTGAAATGTATTATATGCATCATGCTTATGAAATTGCTAGGCTACTGCTCATTTTGTTCTATCATCAATTTGTGCTAATATTGAGTCAATTACATTCTCCTGCACCGCTATCTGGTCGGTTCATGTGACAAATGAAATAAAAATGTCTCAGTCATCTTCCACCGTATTGGTAAGCGATTTAGCCCTTTTTATCAAGCAGCTAGCCTCATGGAACCGGCGCACCAAAAAATGGGTAAACCATTTCCCGGCACAGATTGGTGAGGTGAATGCAGCTGGCCCATTGTCACATGTACCAATGTTTTGCTAGTTACTGTGGAAACTGCACACTGCAATATATACATCATATTTGTATTCTACCATTTTTGTTTCTTATATTTACACTGTATATCATCAATGGTTCCTTATAAACTTTGCAAGTTTGTTGTTAGTAAAGGGGTCTGTAATAAAGTGTGGACATGCATTGCTTGGTGTTTTATATGATCTCCATAGACTGCCATGTAAAGTATCCTTGCTTCTAATTTTTTTGATATTACCTGCCCTAACATCTAACGATGCCATATATGCATTCCCCATTGAACCCCCGGATTGCCATGTTATCGTAATTACAGCAAGCAGTCCAGCATCAAGTGTTCCTTCTCAACTCAAGATACTATAATTTTACTTAGCCTTATTATTTCCCTGATTCTAGTAAAGTATAGCTTGGAGAATTTGACATGATCCTGACCTTTATGCATGAATATATTACAAGGTTCTTGCATTGAATATATAAATTTCCGCGAGCAAAAAATGCAATATCGGTCCTTTAGATTTGTGTTAATATTAAATATAGATAATAAATCAGCTTTGAAATTATGCTAATAGGTCGAGAGTGATATTCTGACCACTGTACCAAAGCTGTAAGTCAAGTTGGTGGTATACCAAGGTTTCTTTTTCTTGCAAGTACCCAGCCCAGTCAGTAGGTGTGCAGTCATCCGACAATGTTGTTTGAAAACATCTCCTAAACCACTAAATGGATTTTGACCAAATTGTTGTCCAAAACCATAAACAGATTATGTGTTCAATTTACTTCGGAGCACCTCGTACAATTCTGCTGTAGAATCATACCTCGGATGTACGTCGACGGACTACTTTCAAGATGGAGACGGCTATTGACGGCGACGTCTGTCAAAATCAGAAACTATTGTATAACGCCTAAAATTAATGATTTAGGTACGCATTGTTGCAGTGTGGTGAACCAAAATGGTTTATTTACTCGCTGAAACATTGAGAGGCTGATTTTTTAGCGTGATCTGCCACATGGAGTCTGTTTTTGCCTGCAAAAACGAAACTAGACAAACTGTCAGTGGAAAAATGTAAGTTATTTAATTAATTGTCGTGATTTACTCGATTTCTGTTTTATAATGATGTCTCATTCGTGGTCCAATGCACTTACTGGCAATATCGAGCCCCCTTGTCATAGTTTTGTAATGCCAGCTTAAGGGTTCAACTAGCTGCTAGGGTCATTTTGATACCTTTGACTAAACTTCAAAGTCTAAATTTGAAAGTACATTTTACCATTTTAAAGGCAAAATACCATGGCCCTTCCAACCAAAATATAAAATGTGGCTTTTGGAAATGTCATGGGTCAAAACTCAAATGGAACCCCTGCCAGCTAGGCACTAGCCAAGCTACTTCTACTAGGTAACCACAGACAGAAGGTATACCATTAATACCCTTATTTATAGTCGATGGCTCGCCAACAGGGAATATCAGACTCAGATCGGACCTCATCGGGTTTCAAACTTTCAAACACCAGCTTTAATTAAGGCATAGTATTAAAAGGGTGAAATTGTGCACCTGTGACTTGAATTGGGACTTGAACCCAGGAACCCTGGCAGTATAGTAGCTCTGCATACTGAGTAAGCCGGGTGCCTTTTATGAGTCGATCTATCTGTCTCCAGCCACTACACTCATTAGTTTCATATTTGGTAATCAATTTTAACAACATATTTTTGCAGGTACTGATTTGTTGGTCCATACAGGCCAAAGCCCAAAGGTGAATAATCTCGGAGGTTGCAATGGGGACCTGAATGATCAGTGAAACTACAGAGCCTGTACATCTAAGAGTTTGAAAAAGTTACAGATGTTGTTAATGACTATAAAACAATATCAGGTAATATCTTATCCTTGCATATGTTATTCAGTGGTATAGTCCCGAGAATTTGACACGACTCTCGACCTTTTATTAGCGTAATAACAGCTGATATATTGTCTATATAAAAAAGTATATTTATAACTTTGGTTGTATGTATTCATAAGCGTGACGTATCACAAAGATGCTCAATGGACCAATATTGCACGATTTGCTTGCAGAATTTTTTTTTATTATTTTGTATACAACTGTAAGGTAGATAGTCGCAGTTAGGATTTAACTGGTCAGGATATTATATAGTTTGTAGTAGCATTCTCTTGAGAGAATAAATGACGGGACGTCATTTCCCGGAGAGGGGGAGAATGTAACGGGGTCAACTTTAATATATAAAATGTGGCTTTTGGAAATGTCATGGGTCAAAACTCAAATGGAACCCCTGCCAGCTAGGCACTAGCCAAGCTACTTCTACTAGGTAACCACAGACAGAAGGTATACCATTAATACCCTTATTTATAGTCGATGGCTCGCCAACAGGGAATATCAGACTCAGATCGGACCTCATCGGGTTTCAAACTTTCAAACACCAGCTTTAATTAAGGCATAGTTATTCAGTGGTATAGTCCCGAGAATTTGACACGACTCTCGACCTTTTATTAGCGTAATAACAGCTGATATATTGTCTATATAAAAAAGTATATTTATAACTTTGGTTGTATGTATTCATAAGCGTGACGTATCACAAAGATGCTCAATGGACCAATATTGCACGATTTGCTTGCAGAATTTTTTTTTATTATTTTGTATACAACTGTAAGGTAGATAGTCGCAGTTAGGATTTAACTGGTCAGGATATTATATAGTTTGTAGTAGCATTCTCTTGAGAGAATAAATGACGGGACGTCATTTCCCGGAGAGGGGGAGAATGTAACGGGGTCAACTTTTACTGATGTGAGACCTCCCGATAGTTAGTTACCTTTTATGTAATATTGTATAACGTAGCTGTCAAACTGGCCGAACTACTTTCGTAGTATTGACCTTTTTAACCTTTGAGGTGTGGTTTTCGGACAATGCTTGTTGTTGATTGGTTGATTATCTGTGTCGTCACGTCATCGCGGGAAATGTAATTTTTTCCTCGCTGACATATTGGATTTGGAGAAGACGGTTGTCTTTTTGGGACTCTGAGTTGAATTGGGTTTTATGGCTAATAAGAGATTTATGGTGGTATGTATTGCTCTTGGTTTCGATGGTTTAATTGTCATGTCTTTCGTTATTCTTGAAACGAGTGTGCTGTTGACAATTCCGATGAATTTACTCTTTCGGTAATTCTGGTATTTACGCGTTTTCGCGACATATGTAAAATGGCAGTATAGACTATTAAACTTCTTTATAATTATCACATCCATTTCTGAGCACATTGTAATGTTAATATTTCAGAGCTAACAGCATCCACTTAACATCACGGGAGATGGACGGACGTATGTGAACAGTACCACATATTGGTGAGTTTTGTATAGTTGATGTACTCTGTATTTTGATTTTTTTATCTAATTGTAAACCTGTATGATTACCTGTGAAGTCGGCCACTAGACTTATTAATGATTATAATGTATATGTATGTACATTGGTGCTGTCCAAGATGAAATAACCATTTCATCTTCCTGTAATGATCTGTTATACATGTATGGTTATTTCCAGGAACATCCTATAATTATGTACATGTATGACTGGGAGTTATTGTTGTTTCTTTCAGGTCACAGTCTGTTTGAGTCTGTTCGGAACTGTTCAGTTCGGTTGAGTCTACATTGTATTAACTTTATTCCATTGGAAGTAACTGTTCGTTATAACATCTATGGGACTTATTATATGTAACGAACAAAGTCATCATATTATATTTATATGACACATAAATTTCTACAAATAAAAAGGGACAGTATCTAATTGAATCCAGTGTTATGTTTTCTGTACTTAAGTACACATGCAGAAATACATAAAGTTACATATTAAACGCAAGAACCTTGTAATATATTCATGCATAAAGGTCAGGTTCAGGTCAAACTCTCTGAGCTATACTGTTATTGCCTCCCTTGCTTGACACTTAGCATAATTGGTATAGTGCCAGGATAATGCCATATGTGACCTGGGAATCTCTTTATGACTGAAATACTGTTTACCAATGGAACTTGTAACAACTTAGGTTCATATCACAAGATTATACTGTCTATACAAAGGAATTATCATGTTAATTAAGTATCCTAATTAAATTTTTACTTGATAATTTATTTAATACAATGTATATAATAATTTATTTAATACAATGTACTGTAGTTATTAAGAAATTTAATTTTTACAACAAGTCCAAATAACTCTGGAAATACAAATCAATGGGTTATATGTCATGTTGTAATTGATTGCCCTTTTGAAAGTGAACTTGTAAGTACATTTGTGTATTCCAAGTTTAAAATGGATACCTTTTAAAGTTTGGTTTTGAGAAATATTGTCTCACATAAAATTAACCTGAAAACTTTGCTAACACAGCCGCAGTTTGACTTTACTTCTATGAAAACCATGCTAAAAATTGTTATCTTGACTTGGGCCTAAAATAAAATTTTGTTTGTTTCCCCATCCGCTACCTACCCGAAAAAAAACAGCCCTACCCAAAATATTTTATTGCCCAAATTGAAATAATATTTTTTTATGAAAAATTCGGGATGAAATTTTTATTTTTTGTATAAAGGTTGGTTCTTACTAGTAAATTTGGTACCTATTTTCATGTAAGACGGTTGGTTTTCACCTTAGAGTTAACTAAATGTCCTTACTTGTGTTGATATATCAATTTGCACTGAGAGGGTACCGATATGGTTATACACCGTGGTAGGTAGAGAAGGGGAAACAAACACTAATTTATTTTTAGCCCTACCTATGCAGATTCGGACAAGTAGTTTCCAATATTAAATTCACAGACCTTAAACTTTGCATGACAAATTCAGCTAGCTACATGAAAAGATAAAATTGTGTCATATTGAATGCTTCTAATAGTGTAGGCCAAAAAATAATGGTCCACATTTTCTCAGAAAACCCAGTGTTATGCACTAGATATGAGTAAATATCTAGGTTTAAATAGGGATGGTTAGTTACATTTATTCATTCAAACTATAAACAACACATTGTCAAGCAGAAACTATTTTATGTTAATTTTTGTCAATTTTAAGAATAATAAGATAAATTGTTTTTAAGAATTTACAATTTATAAATTAAAAAAAAATAGATTTTTTCCTAATTTGTCAGGTACCGGTGCCTTTCCCAATCAAGCAGGGAAAAAGTGCTGAGTAAAATTATAAACTGGCAATATGTAGTTTACAATTGAATTAGATATGATTTCCCTAACTTAGAAACTTAGTAATATTATTTACCTACCGGTAATACCAATTGTTGATACTTTTCTGTAATTATCATTACAACTATTTTTGCAGATATTTGCACAAGAGTGGAAGATGTTCAAGATGCTACATGCTGAAATGTGGTTTTCCATGCCTTGTGATGTTGAAATAGCTCATGACTATAATCATAACAGAAGCCAAGCCTCACTAGCTTGATGCACCAGGAAATTGACAGAAAGAATCAAAATTAGTTGTGAATTAACATAATAAATAGTGTTACAGTATCTAAATGCTTTTCCTGTTGTCTAAAGAGTTACCAATATATTAATGACCACCACAGTACTACAAGTGTTTTTTCCCCAACAAATAATACCTTGATTATAGTGAGAAACTACAAATTTGGGTACCCGGTATAATTACTACTAAACAAAATTATGTTGAGAACCAATTCTAGTAATAGTACTAGTAATACTCTGGTGGTCATAAGTAATGTTGATTTACCAAATAAATGAATGTAGTAAAATGTACTGGAAACACATACTATAACACTTCATATTTACACTACAGACTGCTCAAAACAGTGAAACACTACTTTCTGTGATCACTTTTCATCCGTCCATGTCCATCTACTATATTGCTCTTGTAGATACAAGAGGTTACAATTAAGGGTTATCTTTATGAAGATTAGTCATAATGCTGGATTAAATCATTGAAAATAGTCAGATGTGAGAGTACTCAAATGAGAGCTTATTCTGAGCAAGAGCCTTGAAGAGAAAACAGACCAAAAGGACAACCACACAACACAAGGGCAACCCACAATAGATGCACTTCAGAAACTTGATATGTGGGTATGGGCTAATGGGGAGATCGTGCTCATTTAAATATTTGCTCACTGTCAGATGGTAAATGCCCATGCTCGCTGTCAGATGACAAATGTTACATGCTCACTGTCAGATGACAAATGGTACATGCTCACTGTCAGATGACAAATGGTACATGCCCATGCTCACTGTCAGATAACAAATGTTACACGCTCACAGTAAAATGACAAATGTTTCATGCTCACTGTCAGATGACAAATGTTACATGCTCTGTGTCAGATGACGAATGGTACATGCCCATGCTCACTGTCAGATAACAAATGTTACATGCTCACTGTCAAATGACAAATGTTACACGCTCACTGTCAGATAACAAATGTTACATGCTCACTGTCAAATGACAAATGTTACACGCTCACTGTCAGATAACAAATGTTACACGCTCACTGTCAGATGACAAATGTTACGTGCTCACTGTCAGATGACAAATGTTACATGCACATGCTCACTGTTGGATGACAAATGCTACATGCACATGCTCACTGTTAGATGACAAATAATACATGCCCATGCTCACTGTCAGATGACAGATGTTATATGCACCTGCTCGCTGTTGGATGACAAATGTTATATGCACCTGCTCACTGTCAGATGACAAATGTTACATGCACATGCTCACTGTCAGATGACCAATATTACGTGCACATGCTCACTGTCAGATGACCAATATTACATGCTGTTAGATGACAAATGTTACATGCTCACTGTCAGATGACAAATGTTACATAATCACTGTCAAATGACAAATGTTACACGCTCACTGTCAGATAACAAATGTTACATGCTCACTGTCAAATGACAAATGTTACACGCTCACTGTCAGATGACAAATGTTACGTGCTCACTGTCAGATGACAAATGTTACATGCCCATGCTCACTGTCAGATGACAGATGTTATATGCACCTGCTCGCTGTTGGATGACAAATGTTATATGCACCTGCTCACTGTCAGATGACAAATGTTACATGCACATGCTCACTATCAGATGACCAATATTACATGCACATGCTCACTGTCAGATGACCAATATTACATGCTCACTGTTAGATGACAAATGTTACATGCTCACTGTCAGATGACAAATGTTACATGCACATGCTCACTGTCAGATGACAAATGTTACATGCCCATGCTCACCGTCAGATGACAAATGATACATGCTCACTGTCAGATGACAAATGTTACATGCTCATGCTCTCACTGTCAGATGACAAAATGTTACATTCCACTGCTCACTGTCAGATGACAAATGTTACATGCTCACTGTCAGATGACAAATGTTATATGCACATGCTCACTGTTGGATGACAAATGTTACATGCTCACTGTCAGATGACAAATGTTACATGCCCATGCTCACCGTCAGATGACAAATGATACATGCTCACTGTCAGATGACAAATGTTACATGCTCATGCTCTCACTGTCAGATGACAAATGCTCACTGTCAAATGACAGATGTTATATGCACATGCTCACTGTCAGATGACAAATGATACATGCTCACTGTCAGATGTCAAATATTACATGCTCACTGTTGGATGACAAATGATACATGCTCACTGTCAGATGACAACTGTTACATGCACATGCTCACTGTCAGATGACAAATGTTACATGCTCACTGTCAGATGACAAATGTTATATGCACATGCTCACTGTCAGATGACAAATGTTACATGCTCACTGTCAGATGACAACTGTTACATGCACATGCTCACTGTCAGATGACAAATGTTACATGCTCACTGTCAGATGACAAATGTTATATGCACATGCTCACTGTTGGATGACAAATGTTACATGCTCACTGTCAGATAACAACTGTTACATGCACATGCTCACTGTCAGATGACAAATGTTACATGCACATGCTAACTTCCAGATGACACGTGTGTTACATGCTCGCTGTCAGATGACACCAGTTTTGTTGACAGCCAAGCAATGGTTAAAGAGAAATAGTGCAGACAAAACTTTTAAGTATAAAAAACACATAAGTATAAAAAATAAAGGGTGATAACTCCAATACAATGGTCCAACAATGGTGTGCCAATAATATGCGCAATAAGACTTGGTATTTGTAAGTCTTGCAAAGTTTGGTTGAAATCTGACCAATGGTAGCAGAGAAATAGCAGAGATAAAACTAATAAGTATAAAAATCAAAGGGCAATAACTCCTAAATTATCCTATCCAACTTGTGGCGACAATATGCACAGATAGACTGGGGTGCAAGTGTTTTCATATGACCAAAATTGAAGGAAATCCCAAGCAAAATGCAGCCTCTAATGCATACTTTTAAGGTTTTTCTAGGATTAAACATAATGACCTAGTGTTTTACCCAAGTTGACCAAATATTTACCTTGGTTATCATTGTGACCAAGTTTCATTATAAGGCTAAAGTTGTATTCTCTAGTGTGTCACAAGCGAAATTTCAGGAACAGTTTGATGAGGGACAATGACTAATCACAAAAGCTCATCTTGTCACTTTGTAACATGTGAGTTAAAATGTTATACTGTATCAAAAGAAATGTTTTCATGACCAACATTTTATTTTTCCAAGAAAACACATGTGAACAAAATAACACATTTATAAATCAAATACTTAAACAAGAGAGCCACGAGACCTTATACATAAACCCATATTCAAAAGCATCCTAGATTTCATTAAAAAACATTCTAACAAAGAATCACGACAGTCCAGTGCAAAACGCCTCTATTGCATACATGATGTTTTTCTATGACCTGTTTTTTTAACTTCAGATGACCAATATTCAAAATATACTTTGATTTTATCTAGACAAACATTGTGGCAAGCTTGATTAACTAGATGTTTCTGATTGACACACATGTCCCAGTTGGCAAGGAAGTAACTTGATGGGCCGTATGTTTTCCAATAATTTTTTGCCCAGAACCAATTTAGAAAATGGCATGCATATTTTCATGATGTACCAATATTCCAAATTTCAAATCAAACTATCAATGCCTGAATGAGATAATGATCAGAAATCACCCATTATTAGAAATGTTCAAAGTCAAAGGGGCACAACCCTGCCAGAAACTATTCAATCGGATCCTATATTCAAACTTTTACATCAAAATATCAACGCTTGACCAAGATAATGAGGAACAAGTAAGCTGGATTCTTTCAGTTTATAGTCTTCTCTTCAATTAGATCTTCAAACTGTTACAACGCCAGGGTCTGCTGAAGAAACTAACTGCTGAAATACTGACGTGACCTGAAATATCAAACGTAATATTTGTAAAACATTTATAACATACATCAAAAAAGTATCAATTATATTTATAAAGAATTAGGCATAAAAAATTAATGGTTTGTTTGAAAAAAAGTAAATTTAAATTAATTACTACAATGATAAATAAGTATACTTATAAAATTATACCATACTATCAAGCTGCTCATCTAAAAGAAAAATATACTGCTTTGTTTCATCTCAAATAGTTAATTATGATCATATGAACATTAACCCTTTACTCCATAGATACTCTGTCCACTTATTTTCGTTATAAAATGGTAATGTTCACTATCTCAAGGAATGATATTAAAAATTATAGATATAAATTGCATGCATTTTGCACAAAGAGGCGCATGCATAAAAATGTGCATGGAAATTCACCATCTATGAGTCTCCATGGAGCACAGGGTTAATAGATATAAGAATAAGTAGTTGCTCCAAATGAATTATACCTTTCAGTAATTTAGATGTTTTATCGAAGAATGGTTTTCAATTTCCATTGTGAGTAGGGTAAGGTCGAGTTAGATTCCAGGTCTTCAAGATGGTGCACTGTGACAATATAGCTTCTTTAAATCATAATGTGAACAAAGCCTGTAAATAAAACAAACAGCATTTTGACTACCGTATTTTTTCAAATATATAATAAAAAGTGATCCACTTTATACAAACAGTAGCTTATGTAAGATGATGTATTACATAGAAAATAGACATTGTAAATCTTAAATTACACCATCTGTAATTAATAAGTATGTACATGTATACATCTTTCTCAAGATATCAAGTTCAACTTCAAGATATCAATGAGTTGCTTATATCTAGCTACACCTTGATTATTGTTGCACTATCTGTGACAATTGAGGTGATAATTTATCAAATAAGTTGCATAAATTCCAGAAAAGAGCAGCTAGAATAATTCTAGACAAGCTTCATGATGCACCAGCTCAAACTTTATTCATTGAGCTAAAATGGATGGAAACACAAGACCTATCTTGTACAAAAAAGCTGTGTTTGCCTTTAAGTCCTTTAATAATCTATTTCCCGAGTACATGCCCCAGTTATTTGCAAAACTAATAATGAATCCTTAAGATCTCATTCAAACAATACTCACTACATTCTGAAATCTAGACTAGAATTCTGCAGAAAATTTCTTGCATACTCTGGTCCAAAATATGGAATACTAAAATAATATGGTGAACATTTCAATTTAGCAAATCTAACCTGGAATCTGCATCAGAAGTTCTATGACTAACTGCCACTTGTACATAGCATCACTGGTTGCCACACATGACTTATATAACTGACCTGAAAAAAAACCCAGTATAAGTGTGAATTGTAATTTCAGCTTACATGCTGCTGGCAGAATTAATTAGAAATTGCCCTACCACAAACATTTAAATTAGTGATATATTCTTCATAGAGGGAGATCACAGCTCCAACATGGAAGAGCTGGAGTGATATATTAGTTTTGATAAATATATTATTATAATATATATTTTATGATGGGGGTATTGTTTACTGAAATCCAACTTTAAACAATAAAGTACTCATTTATTTAATTTTCATAATACACTTACATATTAAATATCAAAATGATTATTGTTTCATCAGGAATATGAATTTTATAGTTTGAAATAACAAATGTTTCAAACTTCTCAATATACTTAAACGTTTATAAAATTAAGTTAAGTTTGACAATATTTCTAGAAATCAATCAGGTCAGTTAGAGACTGTCAGCCATAATGCATTGTTTCAAAAAGAATACATCAGGTATTGTGTGTAATAATATCTAATGGTCTGGTATAGACATTTTGTCAAAGTTTGACCAGTAGGCTTTGTATTGAAAAACAATAGAAATTGCCAAAAGTAAAAATATTAAATTTTATAATTGTAAGTTTCAGAGAAAATTTTAAGTTAATGCCTGCGACTAGGTAACTTTTGGCATCCCATGGTTGATACAAAATGCAATCAACCGTATGGATGTTTGATTGGTCAAATACAAAATCCAATCAACCGTATGGACCAATTAAATTAAATTATAATTCTGAACAGAGAAAAACTAAATATTCTTTTTATCAGTTAGAAACTAGATCTCTTTGTGAAAACAACTTTGTGTTAAATTAAAGGAAAATATTACTAAATCATGTATCCGTACTTTGTGACTTTTATAACTGTGTGTTACACTTTATTATTTGAACTCTGAGGACAAATTATATTTTATGAATGAAATATATATTGAAAGTCTGTGATCAATTTTGAATTTATATAATATTGTCAACCAACACTTGGAATTGTCAAACACAGACTGACACTTATTAACATACTGCAGGAAGAGGCTACAACAAATCTACAAGAACCCCTCTCCACAACGAAATCGCAAACAAAACACACACCGCTTCATTATATATAGATGATATAAATACAAACTTATATGATTATAATAAATAATATCATAGACCACAGGAACAGATAATTAAAAACCAAAAATTACAATCTGAGCACTATCTGAATCAGATATTGTGCGACTTATTCAAATTATTGTGCTCATATTCTAAACTGAAGCATAAGTTAATTGTTTATTTAAAATACATGTACCATAAAGTACATGAAGATAAACAAATGCAGCTGAAAGTGTAAAAAATATTTACCTGGACAGTATTCATAGTGTGTGAAAAACATCAGCAGACCATGTAGTGTAGTGACCAGTCCACCATAGATTATGTTAATAGGGCCAAATAAATTGGTTCAATCATGCCTGTCCTCATATTTTCATAACAAGCAAGTTGAGCTGAAAAGGACAACAGTCAATTTATCAGTAAAACTGGTAATGTCACTCAGGAGTCAGGTTCACCATTCAGTATGTACTCTGAATATACCACCTGGCTGTAAAGTTGGAAGTATTATAATAATCATTATAAAAGTGTAGCAATACCACGTGACTTTTGGCTACAGTTACAAGAAGAAATTTGTAAACATTGGAAAATAAAATAGCCATAAGTATTTTGTTTCTTTGTCGATTTCTATGAAATATACGCCACGCTAAGGGGGACATTATTTGCTTTCCATGAAAGATAAGATCTTTTTCAGCACCTTTAAAGATTCATCCAATGTTTACACATTTCTACTTGGAACTGTAGTCAAAAACCATGTGGTATTGGTATGTGGTAATGCCTTTGATTCTCTATAACATAAGTTATGGGCCCCCGTGCCGAAAAGTGTCATTGATATTAGCCCGCATTTTGAGAAATTGGCTAATTAGAAATGGCCAAAATGTGATAAAAAAATTCAGCTGAAAGTACAGTACTGTGACCGATTCACCTACATGTAGCCAGTTTTCCTGTTCTGTATCCTTAAACCACTGTAACCAGTACTAACTTGCCATTCCACAAGAATCCTGCAACAGCTCCGCATGTGGAAGAAAATCAACATTATTTTATTTTTCACATGCGCGTGACCAAGAATGGAACCCTGATCCAGTGCACTGACCACAGTATCACAACTTTCACTAAACCATTGTAAAGATAACCACTTTTCTTCCAAAATTCCAAGGGATCAAGACCAGGTCTCACACTCTTGATCCACGCATATGTCATTGAAATAGCAGTTATTTAGTAAACCCTGTTTTCCCAGTAGGCCTATTTATACTCCGGACTGGTTTTACAGTTAAAACACCATTGCAAATAGACAACCATGACCCTGGAGCCTGGGAGCTGTATCATGCTACATGAGTTTTCATTACGACGAGTAACAAACTATTCCAACAGGTTATTATGTTCACACGGGTGGTTGGTGTTATGCGTAAGTGATAGCATACATGTGGTATAAGTCTGTTCGCTATACCTTAAGAAATGGTTTAATTACCATCCCCCACCCACTTTTGTTTCCCATAGTCACCTGAAAAAGCTGGAAAATTAAGCCCAAATTGCCATCCTCAGTTGGTAAGACGTCAACAGTTCGATGTAACGATACATATTGTACAAACATATGTTCTGTTCTTCTTTTAAATCAAACGAAACACGCCATACTTCCACAATCTTGTAATGGCTTATTGCAGACGCTACCAAAGTCAGCCATTTTGGTAATCACTCCGCGGTTTATTTCCTGCAGCGTAGACTTATGAGAAAAAATCTTACATTGTGAAGCGCCTACGTACATCCGAGGTATTTTATCTGGCGACGGGAAGCGATAAATGCCGAACGGACCGTTCCGATTGTACTGACTCACAACACTATTTACTTTTAATCTCATTTAATCGTTCTGTTTCAACATGGCTGATGCTCAGGTGAAACAAATTAAAATCAAAACAGGTGTTGTTAAAAGGTAAGTCACATATTACGTGTTGTTTGGTGTTTTAAACCCTTTTATTTCGAAATGTCATATGATTCCGCGATGGAATGGTCTAGACTAAGTTTAATATTTAGATCATCATCTTCTTGTTCATTCCTGTCTGGCGATGTGATACGATAATTTTGCATATGATCTTTTGTTTTTATATTCTTAACTGTTGTTTTATTATTGCAGTTGAATTAAGTATCCTTGCTATAGTAGGTCTACAGTTTAATAACAGTTAGTGGGTGGATTCCATAGTCCATTATGTTATTCTATTATTAGCCATGATCATATGATAGCTTCAAGCCTAGGTTTCTCATTGCAAACTACTGAATTTATAGAAATCACTTTAAAACTGTTTTTGTAGATGTATCCGCTCCATCACAGGTGTTATAGAGCACAGGTGTGATAGAGCACAGGTGTTATAGAGCACAGGTGTTATAGAGCACAGGTGTTATAAAGCACAGGTGTGATAGAGCACATGTGTTATAGAGCACATGTGTGATAGAGCACAGGTGTGATAGAGCACATGTGTTATAAAGCACAGGTGTTGTAGAGTACATGTGTTATAAAGCACAGGTGTTATAGAGCACAGGTGTTATAGAGCACAGGTGTTATAAAGCACAGGTGTTGTAGAGTACATGTGTTATAAAGCACATGTGTTATAGAGCACAGGTGTTATAGAGCACATGTGTGATAGAGCACAGGTGTTATAAAGCACAGGTGTTATAGAGCACAGGTGTGATAGAGCACATGTGTGATAGAGCACATGTGTGATAGAGCACAGGTGTTATAGAGCACAGGAATTGCGCAGCATGAAACCAGCAATGTCCTAGATATATTGAACTTTCTTAACTTAGGTAAATAAAGAATGTTTGATGTTGATTCTCTAATTTCTCATATTCATATATTGATGCAAATTTAAACCATGATGTCTTTCTTAAATAAATAATGAATATCATTATGGCTTGTATTCGAAACATTCGTTACATCAATCAAATTTAATTTAAGACAATGTCCTAGATTTTGAACTTTCTTTTGTAAATAATGAATATTCACAATTCCCTTAAGGCCCCTTCAAAATATCTTATTGACCCCTTCACAATTGGAATTTCCGTCCTGCTTTTCGTAAAATCAACTTCACCACAAAGCACCAAAACAAACAAACATAGATAACAATGATGTATCCTCATACTTGACTAGATATGAAGTATTATATTTATCAAAGATGCATGCTCCGCGAAAACTTTCAGTCCTCCAGTCCTGACAAAAATTATTAAATCCTGAATTTTCTGTTTATAGATGAAGAGGAACATAATAATAACATTCACTGATTTTACAAATTCAGACTGAAAAGTTTAATAACTTTTCAGAGAGTCTGTGCATGTTTGAAACAAGTAGACAAAAATGAGTAAACTTCTGAAAAATCTTATTTCACAAGTTGGTGATTTATCGCGATTTAAAAGTTTCTGCGCTTATGACTTATTCACAATTTTCAGAATTTACGCGCTTGATTTTCACAAAACAAAAGGGCTGGGGCCTCTTCACAATTTATCTGGTTCAGTTGATTTATTGATTTGCACAACTGATTTTATATTTGTCATACTTTTTTAACCAGGAAATGCTATTCTTAATTTAACAGACTCACCAAAGAGAAAGAATATTATGAAAAAGAAGTTGAATCAGATAAAAAGAGAATAGAAGACAAGAAAGCTAAAGGTGCAGATGAACATGAAATCAGGAAACAGGTACAACAATGTATATTTTAATTTCTCCATTGCTAACTTTTATTGTTTTCTACATAAGTTATGCAAGGGTTGTTCAGGAACTACTGTATCCAATTTACTTTTGTGAATACAAACGATTGTCTGTATATACGCGACTACATATGTTCGCATTTTTAAGTTTGCTGCAATGTCCATATTTAATTTTTTAGCTCTAATGTTTGCGAAATTCTACCACTCGCGAACTCTGCGAAATTAAATTTCGTGAAAAAATATCTTGGTTTACAGTACATAGATATTCATAACTTTTATTCATGTTTAAAAGCATAATGTTTCTTTAAAAAACTTCTAACATTTTTTTTTATTCAATTTAAAACATAAATTTGACAAAGAGATTGCATAAATACATCAATAAAACGTCTTTTGTTCTCATATACAATACTTATATTATATATATATAAAATCTCCTTATACAAGTTATCCCACTATACAATTATGGCTTTGTATCGAATAGATATTGTAATAATACTTTCAGAAACATTTTTTATATAATTATTTGAATCTGTTAAAAATATTTCCTAAATGAATGTTAGAAAGAATAATATAAGATGATTTATTAGTTGCCATTTTTAACCAATCAACCAGTTGGCAATTTGTAATTTCAACGGCTCAATGTTTGTTTTTTGGATAACTAGTTGGAAAGTAATGAGGAAAGTCGACTAATTCTTGAACAACTCTCATAAATTGTGGACCATAATTAAAATTGATAATCAAATGATTCTCATCACAGAAAGTGATGAAGGGGTTGACAGCTATGATCCTCAAATTTTACATTGAGGTTGATCACCATCTGTAGTTGACCACTATCATAGGTCAAGGTTTCCATGACCTTCAACAGTACTGACTATAGGCTGTCATGTGTGCATACAATTGTTGACAAAAACCTTTAAACATGTTTTATTGGGCATAACAATATATTTATTACAAACAATATAATGCAGAAATGAAATTTGATCTAAAGCTTCTTGAGATCTTTTCTCGTAAAATAATTTACACATTTAACAAGGTACACGTTACAAAAACTTTCAGGTGTCAATTTAAATATGAGCCACAAGTATAATTATGTCATTGAGATCAAAGGGGTTCGACACATATGGTGTTTGTACGTTACAGAAACGAATTTGGAAGTAGTTATTGCTGGCAATCGTTGACAAAATCAATTTCACGTTACAGTGGGCCATTCACGGGAAAGCAGTAAGCTTACTTTATGTACCGGTATTTTACACTTTTGAAGTTGACCTATGCCGGCTCGAATATGTACGAGGATGTGTCTGACCTCGCGAAAAAAATATTTTCGGGAATGTTTGGAGTCATGTTGTGAGCGTAATAATCATTTGTTTATGTAAAGTTTGGGCTTGTTTTGTAGATAAATTATTCAGCTTTTGATAACACTTTTGAAAACAGTTTTTAATCATTGTAGGTGTATGTGTTGAACTCCTTTGATTGAGATGAGATGCCTGATAAAGGTAGATTCATAGAGTACATATATAGTTAAGATAATGACATATTTAACTTGTTTTGAAACTTTCATGTTTGTTTCGTAAAACAGGAAGAAGTATTGCAAGAGTCAATAGCAATGGTCCCAGAGCGGGTTAGAGCTTTAAAAAAGGGAATGGCAGATTTAGGTAGCTGTTTGGTAAGTATTCTGGTACTGTTGGACTACTGATAGCATATGCATAGCACACTTCGTCTGATTCCAAAATTGCTCAAGGTCAACATTTTTTTTGCATCATCTTAATGAAACTTGTTCACAATGACAATCTCAACCAAGTCAAGTTTTTATATTTTGGTGACAAGGTGGTAGAGTTGATAATTAATGCTCTTGATAATTGACTGAGAGGTCCCTGGTTCGCTTCTCTGTCGGGGCACTTGGTCATTTCTGAAACACTTGTGTGCCACACAACTAGAGATGAACTGATTGGTAGCCTCCTGTGTATTGGTGCTGCTCACTAGACACTTTAAAGAACCAATGAGTCTATCCAGATAGAGCACAATTACTTGTCTCAGCTCCTCCCTTGAAGACGGAGGTCATTACCACTCACTACAATTATAGTACTGTCTCAGTTGAAAGCAAACATTTAGCAAACAAGTTTGATATTGGGTCATCTGGGGAAAAAACTAGGTCATTAGGTCAAATCATAAATGTTGTGTTGTCAGTTGACACCAAGTCACAATTTCAGCTTAATATTAATGAAACTTAGACACTTCCTAAGCCCTTTGTTCATGGGTAAAAGTTCAGAATTATTAGTGTCAAAAAATGGGTTGTTTTCTTTGGTTTTCCTATGTAAATTGACAAGTCATATGGGATTCAGAATTTTCAAAAAATCTTTTTCCTCATGTTTGTATAAAAATGGGTTGTTTTTTGCTCACCTGCCACAAAGTGGCAAGGTGAGCTTTTGTGATTGTTTTTTGTCTGTCGTCCGTCTGTCCGTTCGACTTTTCACCGTTAACACTCTAACACTTTCAATTTTGCTTTGATCTTCATCAAACTTGGTCAGTAGTTGTACCTCAATGAAATCTAGGTCAACTTCGAAGTTGGGTCATGTGGGGTCAAAAACTAGGTCAATAGGTCAAATAATAGGAAAACCTTGTTAACACTCTGGAGGTCACATTTTTGCTTTGATCTTCATCAAACTTGGTCAGTAGTTGCACCTCAATTTTTGCTTTGATCTTCATGAAGTTCGGTCAAAATGTTTATCTTGGTAACCTTAATGTCAAGTTTGAAGTTGGGTCATGTGGGGTCAAAAACTAGGTCAAAAGGTCAAATAATAGGAAACCTTGTTAACACTCTGGAGGTCACATTTTTGCTTTGATCTTGATGAAGTTCGGTCAAAATGTTAATCTTGGTAACCTTAAGGTCAAGTTCGAAGTTGGGTCATGTGGGGTCAAAAACTAGGTCAAGAGGTCAAATAATAGGAAAACCTGGTTAACACTCTTGAGGCCACATTTTTGCTTTATTCTTCATCAACTTTTGTCAAAATGTTTGTCTTGATGACCTTAAGGTCACATTCGAAATTGGGTCATGTGGGGTCAAAAACTAGGTAAAAAAGTCAAATAATAGCAAAACCTTGTTAACACTCTGGAGGCCACATTTTTGCTTTAACTTTCATCAAGTTTTGTCAAAATGTTTATCTTGATGACCTTAAGGTCAAGTTCAAAATTTGACCATGTTTAGCAGGTGAGCGCCCAAGGATCTATGATCCTCTTGTCTTTAGTTTTCCTAAGTAAATTGACAAGTTTTTTGGGATTCAGGATTTTCAAAAAATTCCTTTTCCCATGTTTGCATAAAAATGGGTTGTTTTCTTCATTTTTCCTATGTAAATTGAGAAGTTTTCAGGGATTCAGGATTTTCAAAATGTCTTAACTTCTACTCGTGTTGAAAAAATGGGTTGTTTTCTTTATTTTTCGGATTTTTTCCTATGTAAATTGACAATTTTTCAGGATTCTGGATTTTCAAAATGTCTTAACTTTAACCCATATTTGAATGTTACAGGAGGAAGCTAAAGGTGAACATAGTGAAAAGGCAGAGTATAAGACTGCCTTAGAGATCATGGATGCAGCAGAAAAATGTGTAAAGGACTTTGAAGAAAAACAACAGCAGCAACAACAATCATAATAATACAGTCATATGATCAATACATTTCCATATTTTTACTGACATTTTATGTTGTTACATTAGCTGTGTTCTAGTAGCTTGTCATCATATAAATACGTTTGTAAACTGTAAAATAATTTATTTTTGAGGATTTTGATAAAGTAAAATTTTCTGGGTCTTAAATTCATGGACGTAGAAGGGGTAATCCCTTGCTCAATAATTGGAAAGTCAATAATTTATTAGGGATTAGATTTCATGATAAATCTCAAACTGGAAAGCAACGAATATTTAACCCCCACGAAACTAATGATAAATGTATTACAGTATTAGGATGAATAAAAAATTGGTAACTGTATTCAGCATGGCCACACCTTTAGATTTCATAAACAGAAAGGGGGCATGGGTATACCAAAGCGTCATGCAGTACAAATTTGTGTTCATTCCTCTGAGCAGCATATATAGGATGCTGCACATTGGAAGCGTTACTTCCAGTTGGGATACTAACTTCCAATCAAATATTCTGCAGGACATTTAAGTTTGAAATAAAATCACAGTGCGCAACATTAACAGTGGCCTGATGACACATTTCAGGGTATATTTTCTGACTTTTCTAATGACTTAAAATTAGATAGGCCCTAGGCCAAAATGTTCTTTTAGGTTTGTCTATTAAATCTGACATGATATTTGAAGTGGTACTATGGTGTTCCTACAGTTGTTGTTTCGCCCTATTGCCATGAATGCTAAAAAGTTAATCTGGCACACTGAAATCATGTAGACTGTAATAAGTTGTCTGTGGTTAATCCTGACTATCATAACCTTATCCAACATAGGGTTCCTTCCAGGTACCCATAGAAGCTCCCACTTGGCAATAGCGGTACACATTGTCACATGTTGTTGAAATGTAGTCATTTTCATTAAGGGGAGGTAACCTGCATATCCTTTCCGCTACCACGATTTTTTGGGGGGTTATGAGAAATTCATATGGTCCCTATACCCCGTCCCTGAGACACTATTGACTTACAGCACTGATAAAAACTCGATACATCCGGATGCTACACACCCACCTCAAACCGAAAGTAGAAAAAATTGTCATTATTTCGACTAAAGGTCACCGAAAATGACGATGTGACGGTGACCCTTGCGCGAAAAACTTTTTTTTTTTTTTTTTTTTTTTTAGCTTGACAGGCCTACTTTTTGGCCCCTTTAGGGCGTAGGTCCTGACCCCTTTGTCTAGCCTTATATTCCTGCTATAGAAAAATAAAAACTTTTTGGCGCTAAATGTTAATGCAATACCACAGGGAATCGTACCGCAATGGCGGGTAGGACCAGTAATTTCAGTTTTGTAAAATCTACGTTCAAAGCCCTCTTTAAAGGGGTCTAGCGGGCCCAAAAACCTGTGCACGACCCTGGGCCCGTAATATCCTGTAGTCTGGGATGCCTGTGTACACATGACAGCAAAATCCCCGAATTTGGGCATTTAGGTCGAAAACTACGGAAGGCCGAAATGGCCATCCCGGCGAGTCTGCATTAGTATGCTATGGTAGCGGAAAGGATATATGAAAATTTCAAAAACTGCTACTTAATAATGTATCAGTCTTTCAAAATGCTGTTGCATTATTTAAAAAAATCAAGTTTATTTTGACCCTGCAGGAACGTTTTAAAGAGCCCCTGAAACTTGGCAAAGCTAGGCTGTACTTTGTATCAGAAGTATATGCTACCAATTGTATGTACTGTTTCACATGACTTATTGAAATGTATTATATGCATCATGCTTATGAAATTGCTAGGCTACTGCTCATTTTGTTCTATCATCAATTTGTGCTAATATTGAGTCAATTACATTCTCCTGCACCGCTATCTGGTCGGTTCATGTGACAAATGAAATAAAAATGTCTCAGTCATCTTCCACCGTATTGGTAAGCGATTTAGCCCTTTTTATCAAGCAGCTAGCCTCATGGAACCGGCGCACCAAAAAATGGGTAAACCATTTCCCGGCACAGATTGGTGAGGTGAATGCAGCTGGCCCATTGTCACATGTACCAATGTTTTGCTAGTTACTGTGGAAACTGCACACTGCAATATATACATCATATTTGTATTCTACCATTTTTGTTTCTTATATTTACACTGTATATCATCAATGGTTCCTTATAAACTTTTGCAAGTTTGTTGTTAGTAAAGGAGTCTGTAATAAAGTGTGGACATGCATTGCTTGGTGTTTTATATGATCTCCATAGACTGCCATGTAAAGTATCCTTGCTTCTAATTTTTTTGATATTACCTGCCCTAACATCTAACGATGCCATATATGCATTCCCCATTGAACCCCCGGATTGCCATGTTATCGTAATTACAGCAAGCAGTCCAGCATCTAGTGTTCCTTCTCAACTCAAGATACTATAATTTTACTTAGCCTTATTATTTCTCTGATTCTAGTAAAGTATAGCTTGGAGAATTTGACATGATCCTGACCTTTATGCATGAATATATTACAAGGTTCTTGCATTGAATATATAAATTTCCACGAGCAATAAATGCAATATCGGTCCTTTAGATTTGTGTTAATATTAAATATAGATAATAAATCAGCTTTGAAATTATGCTAATAGGTCGAGAGTAGTGTTAAATTCTTTGGACTATAACTAGTCTTTGTCGTCTTCTTAAAAAATAGCCTTTGCTGGGAGCTTTCCATGATATTCTGACCACTGTACCAAAGCTGTAAGTCAAGTTGGTGGTATACCCAGGTTTCTTTTTCTTGCAAGTACCCAGCCCCAGTCAGTAGGTGTGCAGTCATCCGACAATGTTGTTTGAAAACATCTCCTAAACCACTAAATGGATTTTGACCAAATTGTTGTCCAAAACCATAAACAGATTATGCGTTCAAATTTACTTTCTTTTTTATACGTCAACACCAATACATTAGGGACCGATATGGTTTCATTATCTGAATCATTTTGAGTATTGCAGATCCATTAAGCACATTTTGTAAAAGAACTTAGTTAAGTGCTTTGATAAAACAGTACACATGGTTTAAGGACTTTTCAAGGTAGAATTTGTACTTTCAAGGTCTTTTTCCAAAGGTAACAAAGTACAATTTCGACTCTTTGTGCTGGATAAATGAAAATTATTTTCATCACAACTACTGCTTTAATAGCACTTTTAAAATGTCTCACACCCTCGTGTCATATATGTATATTCAAGGCTGTTTGCCTACGTTCAAGGGTTTTCCCTTAAATTCAAGTACCATTTTGACAATTTTTCAAGGCAGCACTTTATTCGTACTTTTCAAGGTTGAAACCGAATTCAAAGACTTCAAGGCCAGTGCCAGCCTTGGAACCCCGATATTTAACATGGAGCAAGATGTAGTTTCAGTGACTTTTGGCTAGTTGTGAGAACTTTAAACACAACCATTTACAAGGGGAAGTAACTGTGGCGAGTGTAGTGTGCACCATTTAAACACTTTTAACCTATAAGGGGCAATTATCGATTGTTTATTGAAGTGAGCACCCTTAAGCGGTGTCAAAGGTTTGTTATGCAATAACATGGTTATTAATTGTTAGTTCATCACCAGAAATTCACTAGCGAAGTGAACTTTAGGATAAGAAATACGAAATCGGAGTAAATTTTGGACATATCGGATATTTTATTAAATTTCTTAAAAAATCGGAGCACTTGGCAGGTATTGCAACACCTTCAAACTCCCTTGAAAAGCCGACATTTACTATTAATTTAACCCATATAGAGCAACAGCCTCGAAACTACGGCCAGTATGTGCAGCTCCAAAATGGTATTGCTCTAGTTTGTTCTTCATTTCAAATGGTGACCCCAGGTCTATTATTTGAAAATCTTGACAAAGCGCAGACCTTAAGTAATTTGGAATAGACATTTGTCACAGTGTAGCACATGGTCAAATGAATTCACTAAAACCCAATTGACGACAAGAAACCATCTGATCTACTGACTGACCAACATGAGCAATACCGACAATATAGTTTCTCTAGGATTTCAGTGACAGGAGAGCTAACAAGGGAGGATATTATAATATTAACAAGTAATTAAGAATTGCAAGCAATACAGAAGTCCCCTACTGGTTTGAGGCCATTTTCAATGTTTCTGTTGCCATAGCAACCACAATTTTTGTCAGAATCAAAATATTTTTAGACGTGCATTATCTCCTTATTGCCCCCTATCCACATACCAAGTTTAATAAACCTAGCTTGGAAACTGTTTGAGTAATGTCAGGATCCAGATTGTTGGGGGGGGGCGGCAAACCTATAGTCCCCTACAGTCAAAAACCGGTAGGGGACTAATAAAGATCCCACACATGAATTCTAAACGATACAAACACGGACAACATTTGGTTCCATCATTATTTACTTTCAATATAAACATTCTCAAACATATTGAGCCTAACAATAGCACATACAATGTGGATGTTGCACTATCATAGACAAGTTAAATATGGTCATTTTTCCAAAACAATAAATATCCATTACTTTTGTAAGCTGACCATGGACATGTCAAGAGCACTAGATCCAATTTCATATTATCACACTTGGTCTCACATCTACGCAATGTTAATAACACATAAAAATAGCCTAATATAGTCCTAATTTCAACCCATGAAGTCAGAAATGAAGCTGGTTACTACTTCCTTCAATTTGGCATCAGAAGCCTCTGTGATCATGCCTTTTTCTCTGATGTCAGTGAGAAGTTCGGTCTGTGAAGTTCTAATGTAAGCGAGGAAAGCTTCCTCAAAAGCGGTGATTTTTGCTGGGTCCAATTTGTCCAAGTGACCTCGGACACCGGCATAAATGGATGCAACTTGTTCTTCAATAGCCATTGGCACTGAAATGACAAAATATTACTCTGTCATACATTCAATAGAAATGTCAGGATATCAAGAAAATAAATGCTATGTGTAACCTCACTACAATACAGTAAATAAGGCAGCCATGGACCCCCTTAATCGCTTACCTGAGTACCACAGGTCAAAGTAACATTCACAAAATTCTAGGCTATGCCACATTACTCCCAGTATTGAACTTTGGCAGAAATCAGAATGCACATTATACCCTAAACCAGAATTAACTAGAGCTGTCGCCATTCGGCAGACTAATATAACCCCGCCGGCAAAGGGCCATAATTAATCGCAGCGCAAATTCCTTTCTTCATGCACATCTGTATGTTGAGGTTGTTCATCTGTGAAAGTTTGAGCGAAATCCTGCCAAAACTGTAGGAGTTGCATTCACAAGAATGTGTCTACGGACAGACAGACGGACAAGCTGAATCCAGTATACCCCCCCCCCTTACAACTCGTTGTGAGGGGGTATAACAAGTTTATAGGACTCCTACAATTTGACATAAAAATGCTACATGTTAAGCTATAGAAAACATCACAGTAAACTCGACACAAAACCACTAGACAATGCTTCAACCCAAAACATGGCTCACACAGTAACTCAAAAGGCATGAATGATAAAAGGTTTTATCCACTCACTGGTTGTGACAAATGCTCTAAATCAACAAAGAATGATAGTTAAAATAACCCCATACCTTTAAACTATTATTTAGGGGCTAATATAAGCAACAATTCTTACCATACTGTCCTTGTTTCAAGAGCTCAGTGAGACGTACACCACGGTTGAGGAGGTTCTGTGTAGCCTGGTCCAAATCAGAACCAAACTGGGCGAAAGCTGCTACTTCTCTGTACAAAGCCAATTCCAATTTCATTGAACCAGCCACCTGAAATAGTTCACCATGAGTTCACCCTTTTTTTCACACGAAAAATTGTTATAGAATGGTTGAACAAACTCGCGACATATTTAATATTTATTTGCATTTTTTTAATCATCAAAGGGCCATACTTTCTGACTATAATCCAACCTCAAATTCCAGACATATGCACAACTAGGTTTGGTACGTATGATATCATTCATATTTAAGTTTCATTTTAATTTGCCGGGATGTTTTTTTTTAAATTGGGAAACAAGGGCCAACACTTTTTGTCACATTCATCCCTGCACAAAAATAATATGTTTTTGAGAGATGTAGACATCAAAGTGGAAAATTTTACTGCTAATTTCCTAATTAGGTTTGCTAAATGTTATCTACAAGAAATTTAATATCGACTATACATTATGAATACATTAATTTTGGTACAAGTCCAAACCCTGCTCCCATTAAATTAGCTTGGGACTCATTTATTTTTAAGTTCATGGGAAAGGACTCTGGTTTTCAAAACCACAAAATGAAACACTGTACATGGATCGTAACTAACCTGCTTCATAGCTTTGGTCTGGGCAGCAGATCCTACACGGCTGACGGAGAGACCGACATTAATGGCGGGTCTGATACCCTTGTAAAACAGTTCATTCTCCAAGAAAATCTGTCCATCTGTGATTGAGATGACATTTGTTGGGATATAAGCGGACACATCACCAGCCTGGGTCTCAATGACTGGCAAGGCAGTGAGTGAGCCACCACCATGATCATCATTCATCTTAGCTGCTCTCTCAAGAAGACGAGAGTGAAGGTAGAATACATCACCAGGGTAAGCTTCTCTGCCTGGAGGTCTCTTCAACAGAAGTGACATCTGTCTGTAAGCTACAGCCTGAAAGAGAACACAACTTATAGATTTAGTATAACCCTACCAACTTCATACAGTGCATTGTAACAGATTTGTGGTGTCAAATACATTAAACAATTACGCGCCTCATTCCATATTCTTCTTCGAAGTCAAATTTATGGTTATTAAATGACCAAACCAGTACTTCTTAATCTGGTTTACTGACCAGTACTACCTGTTTCTTTGCTGAGAACAAACCAGGATGCATTCATTATCAGTTGCTCTACTCAGATTTGAATCTTAAAGTATGTTTAAGCGATGCAGACTGCAGAGTCAGGTTTTTAAAATCATGTATTTATTATTTGTATGTATTGTACATGGCAAGTACATAAAAGGATAGTAAGTGAAGGTAATGAGCAAAGACAACAAGAATATGACAGGCCAATGAAAACACTCAGAAACATGTGATTCGGTGGATGTGTGTCATCCAAAATGGTTTCAGCGTGGTACATGGGTTGTCATCATTATGTTTTCATTGACAGTTAAATACACAAAAGAACTGGACATTATGAACACAATAAAGACTCAAGGATCCGATGCAAATGTGTTGTTTATTGAAATCATGAAGGACCAACACACAAAGCAATATACTCCCCTTCGAAGGGAAGCATAATGCACGTCTATTTTAAAATTCAACCTAGGTCTTAAACAGAGCTATCGCCATTTAGCAGATTAATTAACCCAGGAACATATACCAGTGTAGGTGATTCATCTGTACTAATTGGAAGGAAATTCTGCCAAAACTGTAGGAGAATATGTCTACCGACAGACACGCTGAATCCAATATACCCCATACAACTTGTTGTGCATGTGCTTGGGGTATAATTATACACTGTGCATATCCAAGATTAGTATAACACACAGATGATTTACAATTGTTTACCAGGCCTAGACACTATTTTGGCTACTGGTCCGACGGGGCTAAAGCGCCGAATTTGTACATAGGACAGTTTCTGGTCCTCCAGAATTTTCATAGGTCCTTCTGGATTTTAACTGGTCTCGGACCAGCGGACCAGTGTTAAGTGTCGAGCCCTGTTTACTATTCTTCATGAACTGGTCTGTACACATAGGGCCTGATGAAACAGCAAACATTCACTATATGAAGCAATAGACAGAAGCGTATACCTGTTTGGACAAATCATCATAGATGATAAGAGCGTGCTTGCCATTGTCTCTGAAATATTCTCCCATGGCACAGCCAGAGTATGGAGCAAGGTATTGAAGAGGAGCAGCATCAGAAGCAGTGGCGCTGACAACAACTGTGTATTTCATGGCATCTGAAAGTATAAATACAATAAATGTACATGATGGATTTGTACTGCAACACATAATATACAACTAACATATGAGAACTGTCTTGAAAGGAGCACTTAAACATCCCCATGGAATTGAAAATGTGAAACTGCACACAGAATATTGTCAGAACATACATGTATCAGGCCCGGTAATTAGCGATCAGTCTCAGGCCTGAAACAACAGTTTTCAAAATTATTAAAGAAGGAAAATTCAAGATTCAAAAACCTGAAATCAGGCACAAGCCTGAAAACTACCAGGCCAGATGTATACACAACATTTTTATCTTCTTTACTTGTGTTAACTTATTTGTGAAAGCATTATTTAAGCAAATTATCTATTAAAACCTCTCTTCAAGAAAACACTCAGAAACATGTGATTCGGTGGATGTTTGTCATCCAAGATGGTTTCAGCGTGGTACATGGGTTGTCATCATTTTGTTTTCTCTTAGATTTATGAATATTTCAAGTTTCCATTGCAAAAAAAGGGAAAGGGTTGGCAAGCCGCTCTTTGTTTAATAATACGTAGCTAATTTTTAAGTAAGAAAACACTCAGAAACATGTGATTCGGTGGATGTTTGTCATCCATGTTGGATTCAGCGTGGTACATGGGTTGTCATCATATATGTTTTCAAAGCAGTTAAATGTAATTTTTAAGTCACTTTTTTTAATCAAAGTAAAAAAATTCTGATATGTATCATCAACTTTACTAATTGGTAAGAATATCTTTATTGTACAAATTTGACCAGTGTACTAAGTACTATGCAACATCAGAAAACATTACTGCAGGTAAATAGAGAAACTTCAGTCGAACACCAACCAAATAGCCACATCATTGTTACAATGCACTCAGAGATCTATTGGTGTTTACATGAATCATCAACATACTTATGATGGTGGTACATGATCATGTCATCATAGTGCCATAACAGAACTAACAGTTTTCAATGTTTTAAAATCTGTTTCTGTCAAATATTGAAACATTTTAGCACAAAGGAAGCATAAATCCTGCACATATGAAGTAACCACACTCTTGATCAGTAAATGAATTGTCAGCATAGTTATCTGAACGTTTACTTTTTAAAGACATCATTTCAAGAGACAGGTCAGTATTATCGGGGCTTTTTTCAAGGCAGGGAAAGGGGCCTTTTCTTTAAATTTGGGGGACATTAACTCATAATGTTTGCAAAAGGGGGGAGAAAAAACTTCATGAAAATTGATTCTAGGGGAAATGGGTTAGATTTTAAAGAATTTTCCAGAGGCGAAGATGCCAGTTACTGGCCCCTACTAAAGAAGGAAAGAAGCTCTACTGTGAGTATATCAAGCACAATGAAAACTAAATACGCAATACTTTTTCTATTTTTACATATACTTCTATTAGACTGACATGACAGCCCTTCGTGGTAATGTTTGGATATTTAATTTCTAGCCAATGAAAACACTCAGAAACATGTGATTCGGTGGATGTGTGTCATCCAAGATGGTTTCAGCGTGGTACATGGGTTGTCATCATTTTGTTTTCATTTACAGCAAAAGTTTGAAACTTCTCTAATGAATATGTTCACTAGTAATAATTAACAGGCTTAGGGCTATTAGGTTAGCAACTTAGCATACACATGTATACAATTATACAATAAAGTACAGTCATGTTCCGAGGTTAAGATACCTGCAAATAATGCACTCAGAGTAGTGCTATAACATTAACATCAAATCTGATACAATAGTGCTATAATATTAATATCAGATGGAATCCAAGTTTTACTGTTATAATTTCAGTTTCTGCAAAACAAGAGCCGTCGGTGGTAGAAGCGATATCGATGTGTTGAAAATATTCTTGACCCGATTGATTATCGATTCACATTTTGAAAAATCGATACATGTCAGTGGTAAATGAATGGAACCACACAAACTCCTCATTTTCCAAATGAAAGTTCACAAAAATGTAAATTGGGTCAAATCTAAACTCAAACCAAAGGTGCTATTTTCGAAAGCTGAATCTTATAATACCCAACATACAGTGTAGAATTGCTAAATTAGTGAATCATGACTGATGGGTCTGTTTCTTGTTTGTCTATACGTGTAAATCGATGTATCGCTGATATGTCTTCCGAAAAATCGGAATAGTAGATATGCCTTGGATCAAATCAATGACAGCTAAAACAAGACTGCGTTCAATAAACGCTTATGCCCATTGTGGAAGCCTTGTCCATGAATAAGTCTAAGTCCAAAATTAGGTCAAGGTGAAGGTCAAAATGGGGTCAGGTGATACAGGCATGTGGAGAGTGTTCATATACAACATCCATGCAAGTATAAAAGCTTTGTAGCAAGCCATATTAATGCTAGAAGAAACGGTTAATTTGGGTTAACCAGGACGGACGAACGAACGGGTGCATCATTATATGCCTCCCGATCTATCGATACGGGGGCATAAAAACAAGCCTCTTCCCAGTTTGAAGCCATGACCCTTTGGACATATTTTTATTACTTTTGATGGACAGACACCAAACCTATAATCCAATCTGTTTAACAGTTGGGGATCATTTGTAGTACCCTCATAGTTATACAAGACATTAAAATTAAACACACTCTTGATCAGTTAAAGAATTGTCAGCATAGTTATCTGAACGTTTACTTTTTGAAGACATCATTTCAAGAGACAGTTCAGTACTACCAAACAAGAGGACCCTAGTTTGCTCATCTCTCATAGTAATGCATGCAGGCCCCAATGATGACCAAAGTAATCATTTACAATTTCTGACTAAGGTTCAAGAAAATCCAGCCTATACTGGAAGTACAATGTTTTCCTGTTGTTTTAACAAGTGACCTTGTTATTACCTTGATCGAGTATTAGTAATATTTTGATAAAATTTCTAGACAAAGAAAACACTCAGAAACATGTGATTCGGTGGATGTGTGTCATCCAAGATGGTTTCAGCGTGGTACATGGGTTGTCATCATTATGTTTTCATTTTGAAGCTATATCACAGAAAGACAATTTGTTTGTTACTAAATCGAAATCTAATATTAATGAGGCAAGTCATGTGCTCCAGTTAAAGCACCCCAAACTATACCTACCAGCGTCAGTCAATCTCTTCACAATCTGTGCAACAGTTGATCTTTTCTGGCCAATAGCTACGTAGATACAGTATAATTTTTTCTTCTCATCAGCGGCGTCATTGAAACGCTTCTGGTTAATAATGGTATCAATAGTGATAGCAGTTTTTCTGTGGAAAGAAATTTTAACAGATTATGATCGCATTTCTAGATAGACAAGTTATCAAAAAAGACAAAACACCTTGGGAAACATTACATTGTAATTTTATCTTCGAGTGTGTACACTTTTTAAAATATATTTCTGTTTTAAGTTTTGCTCACTTATTGTTTAATTGAAATCTACCCAGTTTTGCTTAATTATTAAATGTTTAATTGAAGACAACCCTGTCAAATAATTCCAGTGCCTACTAGAAGATCACAGGGGCTAGTTTAAAATTTTACACAAAGCTTTAATTTCTTTAAGACTAGAACAAGCAGAATACCCAGTCTGTCTGTCACCATAGATCAATTCACGCTGTCCACGACCAATAGGCACCAAACTGTCTACAGCCTTGATTCCAGTCTGCATAGGTTCTTTTACAGAAATTCTAGGAATGATACCAGGGGCCTTTGTTCCTACACGAGCTCTTTGTTTGCAATCTAATGGACCCTGAAAATACACCATTCAATATGAATTATCATAAACTTTAGTTAATAAACATGATCCAAGAGTCAGTGCCATCAAGAAACAGATGGTCAAATTTCAATAATGATTTACAACAAAGCATAACAATTTTATTAATTACCAGTGTTATTTTCTAGATATAAGAAGTATTCATAGTTAGTGAAGATGTATTCATGAAAACAATCAGAAACATGTGATTCGGTGGATGTTTGTCATCCGTGTTGGATTCAGCGTGGTACATGGGTTGTCATCATATATGTTTTCATAGCAGTGTGGTAATTTTCTGATACTTATAATTAAAGACTATTAAAGACACTGTTAGGATAAGTACTGAAAATCCATTTTCCTTGAAAAAGCTGATTTGCACAATGTTGTCAGTCGGCTACAGTGTAAAACAGAAAGGACCATACCTTGCCATCAATTGGGTTTCCTAAAGCATCAACAACTCGGCCAAGACATTCCATGCCAACAGGTACATCCACAATAGCGCCAGTTCTTTTTACAATGTCACCTTCCTTGATCAGTTTGTCATTACCAAAAACGACCACACCGACGTTGTCAGGTTCCAAGTTCAGGGCCATACCCTACAAAATGCATTCAATCTTTTTTTAGAAATGTTAACATATATGTATACAATTTTATTACATACTGCTACCAATTATTAGTTATATCAAGAAAAAGCATGATTAATAAATAACATTTTTATATTTTGATCATAGTTTATCAGCGTTTTATTTTGTTTTACTGTTCATTAGATTTTTGTAACTGTGATATACATGTCATGTTATATGAACCTTGATTGGTTGATTAAAATATTCTTATTCAGCTAGATGAAAACACTCAGAAACATGTGATTCGGTGGATGTGTGTCATCCAAAATGGTTTCAGCGTGGTACATGGGTTGTCATCATTATGTTTTCACTGAGGGTATCAATTACTAGTTAGAAAATTTATTCCCCTTAAAGCTTTTCCGCGTCGCTAATTTCTCCCTCCTATTTACCTCGACCCTTTTCCCCAAAGTAAAATGAAACTGCATTTACAGGACTCGGTTAACACTTACTCTAAGACCACTGGAGAACTCCACCATTTCTTCAGCCTGAATGTTCTTGAGACCATATACACGAGCGATACCATCTCCAATTGTTAATACTCTACCAATTTCTTCTAAATTAGATTGTGTGGATTGACCCAAAATTCTTTCTTCCAAAATTGATGAAACTTCAGAGCCTGAATGAAAAAACGTCGTTTTAGTCTTTATTATTAAGTGTTAAATTTATTTTAATATATTATAATTATACAGTACACGAACGAGTTCAATCAGTTTAGGATGTAACTCAAACTTGACTGTGAATGCTGTGTCCTACAAATCTTTTTTTCCTGAATACTTTTTAAAGACTTGTCAGACAATGTTTACAATTAGTCCAAAGACTGTACATACCTGTAGTTTTTTGCTTGTGTGTCTTTATTGAGGTGGAAAAGTTTTTAGCTGCAATACTGCCAGCTCCCAGAGCATGACGGCTGACCTAAAATAGATATATATATAAACATTATACTACAATATAATTTTAATCACAGTTCAATCACTTAATAATTGTTTTCAATGGATTTTGTACATTGATAAACCTGATTCAATTGTATAATCGAAACTATTCAAGATCGGTTGGCATAATTGTGTTCGTAACCATTTGGAATTTGCAACTTATAAAGGGATGAAAATACAAAGTTGGTTAAAGGTGACCGAATATAATTTGTCCTGTAAGCAAAGGCTCCGGGATTCAAGTCCTCATTAGTCTGCATATTTTTCTTAACCAAAGTATTGAATTGCTATAACAGAAATTAAATGCAGCAAAGATAGCGTAAGCAACTTCCTGAAGAACCCCCACCCCTACACTGATTTCATTGTCAATATCAAAAGGTCATTTCTGAGTCAAGCAGAAAAGCTGAACAATACTACCAGACTATTTCAAATTGAAGTGACAACAACATTTCCTCAACTGATATACATAATTCTACTGCCAATATCTTACAAGGAACTTGCTCGGAACGACGGAACAAAGCACTATCTTGAAGGCTAGCATTACAAGTAATTCAACTGAAATAATACTTTATAAAACGATCTACGGATTAGACCATACGCATCTTATGTTATGTTTGAACACTTTTTTGCAGACAAATGATACTAACCGAGCTATGCATACCAAGAAAACACAATACAAGTTGTCAACTTGACCTTCAACATGCCCAGTCGTTGCACAAATTCTATTTCCAAATTCAATTGATATTTAAGCTTCATTCAAATATAGCCAGTAACTTGAGATGTGTAATAAATCATTTTGCTTAGCGCTAAAAGCATTAGCAACAATTAGAAATCGACTTTGAATTGCAAGGACACCTTCGCCATGGAAACTTAGTGGGTGGGGTAATGAAGAAAAGAAAACTTTTATCAAAACGGTTTGACAGTTAATTAAATGCATGCGTGCACGAATCCATCGTTCAGCCAAGTGTACAGTTGCATTTAGTTTCAACAATTTAGAATGAAATACATTGTATTTTTTGGTAAAAACGTGTGCCACACGGGGTCAATTCACAAGGGCACCGTCGAACTGCAATTTAACCGATAATTTTACGAAAACTACGTTATTGACAACAAATAAAACCAGTGAAGAACGTTAAAAATAATGAAATCATACCTTTGGTGCAGCCCTGGGAAGCTGCCTTATCAAGGATGTGGCTAAACGTGCTGTTAACATTGCGCCGGTGTTCTGAATCTAAGACCGCTATGGCCGCCTGCAAAAGTCCGTGCGTCGTAAAGTGTAGAACCCAATTTTGAAGTGACTAACGGACAGGCATGTACGGTCCAAAATAACTCGACACACAGCAGTTACTTCCCTTAAGATTTTATAAGATTTGTACTAAATACGGGACCAGTCAACTCACGGATTATTATAACCAATTAATTTCTTAGTGATATCAGCAGTAACTATTTGGTGGAGGGGCTTTAGGGCTGGCTAGCTATATACAACATTTTTTAATGAATGAATTGGGGGCTTACTAAATCTCTTGGCATCTGTGCTATTGGTAGTGATCGACCTAGCTGTATATTGGACATTTGATTTGACATCCTGTGTATAGATTGCATAGCCACCAGACATGTTAAAACAAACACTCAACATTCTTTTCAAGAACGATTCTACAACGGAACTTCCTACCAGCCTTCGTTGCTGAAGCTCCCTCTTCAGCTTTCCTGTTACACACAACTAATACAGACAGTCGACGACCTAGACAAAGGGGTAACCAAGAATACGAACATATACCATCACCATGGACTTCTCAAAAGTATTCGACAAGGTTCCACACAATCGTATGCTATAAAGGCTAGAACACTATGGAGTTCGAAACACGATCCTATCTCTGGTTGGATACTTTCTATTCCTCACGCACCCAGCATGTCGTCCTTAGATGGTTCGAGGTCTTCATATGCACCCAATACATTTGGGGTACCCTAATGTAGCTTCTTGGTTCCATTGATTTTCCTTTCATACATTTACGACCTACCAGTCAAGCTTAGCAGTGATAAGCAAGGAACTCACCATCAGAAAGCGTTTCGGTTGTTGTTGGATCTATCTACATGCAGCACATTTGTATTATTTACCATCCAGAATCAAATTAGGGTTTTTAAATTGATTATATTTTTTGAAGAATTACAAAAAGACCCACACCGCCTTCAGGAAATGAAAAACGACTTGCACTGAATGGCTTTCAACCCGGACAAGTGCGAAGTCATCCATATAACGACAAAAAGGAAACCACAACAAACCAACTGCTCCGTCCATGGTGTTCAACTATTATACATTTGTTTTAGGTTTTTGAATGGTGACAAAAGCTTAATTTTTTAAAATTATTTTTATTATTATACCATATTTATATAGCAATTTTATCATGTAATTACACGTTCAAAAGTGCTGTACAATCACATTTGAGACATGGTTAAAACAATTTTACATAGATATATGCATGCAAACATAACAACAAATGTATATATATACATGTACATTTGTGTATATATATTAAAGTTTAAGGCTAAAATATGAATTTTCAGCAGACAACTTGTAATTAAAATCTAGTGATACTTTTATTATTTCATAAAACTATAAATTTAATATATACAGAGAATGTATATATACATGTTAACAAAATACAAATAACACAAAGAAAACCCTCCCTCAATTACCCCCTAAAATGGCTGTTTCAAGAGCAGCGTCACATACCACTGCCACGAGAAACTAACTCCAAAGGAATGGTGATACTTCCTTTAAGGAGACAGGAGACCCCCAATTTATAAGACACTATTTACTACTGTTTCAAGAACAGCGTCACATACCACTGCTACACGTACGAGAAACCGTCTCCAAAGACCCTTAAGAAGTCAAACTAATAATCAGCCAGAATATGCTTAAGTAAAACAGTGCGTTTTTAGCGCTTTCTTGAATGACGGTAGTGTTTTACTATCTATGAGTGCTGTTGGCAGTGCATTCCAGAGCTTCGGTGCTGCAGCCATGAAACATCGATCACCGCATGATACAGTCCTTATCCTCGACACAACTAG
The DNA here is from genome assembly GCA_947247005.1 of Spisula solida. Classification (NCBI taxonomy): domain Eukaryota; kingdom Metazoa; phylum Mollusca; class Bivalvia; order Venerida; family Mactridae; genus Spisula; species Spisula solida. The sequence goes on from OX365951.1 coordinate 23,311,904, forward strand.
AAGAATAGAGTCATTTTGTGACCTAAGCTGTCTTTGTGGAGTATATATTTCCAACATACTTCTGATTATCCTGGGGACTTTCCATGTAGTGCTTTGTAAACATGAGTCAAGACCTTGTACTCCACTCTGTATTGTACAGATAACCAGTGAAGATCCTTCAGCACAGGAGTGATGTGGTTTTATCGCGGTATCCGTGCGATGAGGCGGGCAGCTGTATATTGTGTTTATCCTTTGAAAGTTTCTAAGGTTCGTATAACTTGTGTATAATGATGCTGAAGATTGGAGCAAAAATATGGCATACAAACAGAAAATACGCCAATTTACTTACATAATTATTAACTGTAAATCTTGTACTACAGTGTATTTACTGTAATACCTGATTGAAGACGTGCGTATACCGACAGTTTGAAACCAACGACCAAGTTCGTTCCAAAGGTGTTCGATCGGGTTGAAATCTGAAGATTTGAAGGAAACGACCAAACGGACAAACGTTTTCTTGAAGCAAGCAGTGTGTTGTATGTGTGCTTTTGGCCTTTTTGCAGTAAAATGGGATGTTTGCACCATCATGAACAAATAACATCACACGATTTCACAACTCCAACATCCTGTGATTATTAGTTTATTGTCACTCGATGCAAACATTCTAGAAGTATGGTGGCTTTTCAATTTCCCAATCAACTGACTTCTGTTGGAATACATAATTACATGTACGACAATAAACGCTTGATTGGATGAACATGTCAATCGCGCACTACAGAATCTGGTAGCATGACGGGTTTCCATGAAACAAGCAGTCGGGTTATACGAGTCAATGTGTATAGATATAAATATTACATTACGTAAAATGTATGGAAGAAAAATACTAATTTTGTAAGAGTTGCTTCCCTTAGAATATGAATCGAGAATTTATTGTTTACACTTCGTAGTTTGTAAATAAACCAACTGAAGGCTGCATTTCGTTTTCTTCCATCTGATGGAAGTTTGCATGTGCGAATCATGTCAAGACAGCCATAAACGCCCATTGGAAGTTCATTTGGGATACAGATAAAGTCTCCAAATCTTCCCTTACATACCCCCACACACAGAACACACACATCGGCAACCCGCATAATGTATGGAAAGTCGCACACTCGAGGTTATACGATCAGGAAAGTGGAGGTGAAGGCGAGAGTTGTCAGACAGACATACTAGTACTCGCTTCAATACAATGCTGTAAAATACAACACGAATTAGAGGTTAATGACACATCTCCCCTGTGTCAGGTCTGTTGTCAGGGTAACAAAGACACGAAACACTTTGTCCTCCAGTGTCCTGCTACTCAGCGAACCGGAGAACACTCTCTCAAGTCCATTCACCAACTCTGCACAACGAAATATCTGCAGACAATCGGTTCAATCTCCTCGACCAAACCTTCTTTTCCAAACAATCATGGACTGTACTCACCTAGATGTCACCAGCATACTCTCCCTGAAGCCGCAACAGACAGCCTATGTCGAGAGGATATCACAGCAGATGATCTACAAACTCCATCAGATGCGCACAAGTATCGTCAAGCAGAAAGCGTGCTTAAGAATTACTGATAACACCTAGCTGAAAACTGCCTGTAATTTTCAACATGTATATATTGCATGCACGGTACACTCATAAAAAGAGCATAAAACTGTAAATAGACAACTAGAATAAGTGTACATGTATAATTATACCTTACTCTACGTTGGAGGTGATAGTGTTATCGTCATATGATTCCTATATCACGAGAGGGTGTGCCACGTGATGACGAGGGAAAGTACAAGAACCGAAGGAAGGAAGGAAGGAAGGAAGGAAGGATGGAAGGAAGGATTGTGTTGTCATACTCTGTGACTAAAGTGCTCAAAATCCATCATTTTGCAGATTGGTCACTATTATTAGTGATTATAACGGTTCTTTTAAATACCAAACCTGATAAGACGACGTATATACACGTAATATTTTATAGTTCACTTCAATGTTTTCTAATACATGACGTACCCATCTTACTATTATTTGAAAGCATTTTGCTGATTTACAGTATATAGAAGAGGTTGACATACACGGTTAATCATATTATCATACTCGTATATGATAACATCAGAAATTATAGCATTTTTCATTCAGTCAGTCACTGGGTGTGTTTTTCAAGCATTTTCACCTGTCAGTGGTATGGTGATCAAATGTCATGTTATGCTCGCAAGCCAACCATATTGACCATTGGTCTAGTATGTTATCCACAATAAATAAAGTCGTTATTATTATTAAATACTCTGTCAATTTCCGGCCGAATACAATAACAAATGTATACGTAGGCCTAATTCCATTGATTTCTTATAATATCGTATGAATATTGTTTATACGTTAATTAAAATTTTCACAAAAATGAATGTGTAAATCAAAATACAAATGTAATATGCCGAAAAATAAAGCACCTTGAATTCATTTTCATGTACATTTTGTATTCGTAATTCAGCATGTCCAACTTTGGGTCCCATGAACAGCGACCGATAAGACGCACAGACCTATATAGAGTTATAGAGGGGAGATTTAAAAAAAAAATTATAACCGTTATAACTATCGACTGTATGCGAACGGGGTGATTTAGTTTAATTGTTCATCTTTCAAACAGTCTTAAATTGGAAAAAATAAAATAAAAATATTTTGGTCCTTTTTAATGTTTTTTAGTCACTTTCATTCATATAGATAAAGAATGTTTTTGAAAAAGTCGTTACACTGTCAGGTCATTTACTATTTTAATAAAAATCACATCATCTGTATGCGAACGGCTTCGTAAAGGGAAATAAATTATTGTTCCAATGATGTAATTTGTAAGAATTTATTTTAAAAAGATTTTGGTCCTTTTTGATGTTTTTTGTAAAAAATACCATTTTTTCTTTCCATTCTTTTTCGATACAGATTACGTAATAACCCGGTTAATTGTTTTATGGCCCTTCCCGCTGCGATCGTCTCAGCATGCGGTGTAATTATACATTCGCCTGAGGGGTTATAAAACTGCTATATATTTCATGTTTGCTTGATTATGATTTTTAGATCGAAGATTTTGTATTATATGGGTTCGTTTAATTCGCGTGAATCAAAAATTGTAACAGCCGCGGATAATATTCATGTACATGTACTCGTATAATTTATATTATTAATGATACATTTAAGTACAATTGAACTGCCGTTTATATTGACTAATAAGTAATTGTATGTGTAGATGTATCATTTGTTGAATAACTGCATTTAATAAGTCTTGAGTTATTCTACCCATTGTATGTTGTAGTTAAATTAACAAGAACCTAAATAAAATCAATATGACCTATAAATGTCGATGTAAATGAAATTTATCATTTTTGTATACCTTGCCTGCCAATATATATGTAATTGTGTATTCTTTAACTGGTCTAGGGCTTTTTAATTTAAAGCAGACGCATGTAGTTAATTATGTGGAACTGAATAATAAAAGATTTACACTTTTCTTGAAAATTGCCAATATCTGCCATATACGATTACAAGTAAATGACATAATATAATACAATGTAAAACACAAAATAAAGTCACATACTATTCTATCAATTGTACTGAAGAAAAATGGCAAGCATTGAAATATAATGTTTTATCGTGAAAAATAAATAATCTAGCTATTTGCTTGGAAGCACACTTATGATAAATTGATACATGCATTTTTGTGAAAGTTTAAACTATATTCTAAATTGTTGCAATGTAAATCAGTAAATCAAGTTACAGATTGAGCGTAGCCCGAGAACAGTTTTATGACTGTATTCAATTACTTAACAACATTGGACACTTAAAACAGATGGTTGCTTGATACGGATACACGGGTCTATCTGGCTGTATTCAATCACTTAACAACATTAGACGCTTAACACAGATGGTTGCTTGATACGGATACACGGGTCTATCTGGCTGTATTCAATCACTTAACAACATTAGACGCTTAACATAGATGGTTGCTTGATACGCATACACGGGTCTATCTGGCTGTATTCAATCACTTAACAACATTAGACGCTTAACACAGATGGTTGCTTGATACGGCTACACGGATCCATCTGGCTGTATTCAATCACTTAACAACATTAGACGCTTAAAACAGATGGTTGCTTGATACGGATACACGGGTCTATCTGGCTGTATTCAATGTCATAACAACCTTGGTTGCTTAAAACAGATGCTTGCCTAATACGGATACACGGGTCCAGTTTGCTATATTCATTCGATAAGCAAAATTGAACGCTCAAGACAAGTGTATAGTTAATATGAATATGATATAGTTAACGGATTACGACAAATTAATGCGCGCGACTAAATTTCAGTGTTAGTGATCTGAACATGATCCGGATGTAGCATTGATAACAAGCATAAACTTTGGAAGAATTGGTTACTACTCGTAAATCGTGCTAGTTTTTTTGTTATATAATAATCGAATTGTAATTTTTCAAATCTAGACATTTTTTAAGGCAAAGTCGATGGATGACTTTGTAAGATATAACTATCGGGTAATTTTTACATTCTATAATTCTGTGGCCAGTAGTTTTCGAGTTATCTATAAGCGCTAACATTTCACTTCGAAAAGACATCTATAACTACTTTTTTTACTGTAAATACTATATACTCAAAGAATTAAATTAGACACGACTTGATTAATAACATAATTAAGAATCGAGTATTTTGAAATCATAAAATCATATAAATTATCTTTATGATATTAAGTTTTATAAAGTTGAAATGCAAAAATTAAATTTTACAACAAATACCAGTTACTATATACATGTATAACTTTCACTAATCGATAAATATGCATACGCGTACATGTATTGTATCGATCTTAATAGACTGCACTATCTTATCTTAAATCAGTACGTCATGCTGGTCGGAGCAATAAAACACCCGGTAATATACTGTAACAGTAATGATATAACCTCCTATCGCTAGTTGATGCGAAAAATACTGTAATACAGTAATGGGATGGAAACTTGGGTATGATTCAATATAATTATCGTATAAAGTGAAAAATTCACCTGTCTTTCTAAAAGAATGCATTGATTAATGAGGTGATCCTAATATTAGTCCGGTCAGCAAGACTTAGTATTTACTTTTACTTTTAAAGTTTGATTAAACTAATTATACTCGTAGTTATTGCCATATCGCGTGGTACCAGGTATTAGTTATATTTGAACAACAGGGGAATGACGCCACGTCCTAAGCGCAAACAATGTCTCATTGACCAGTAACCCTGTGATGAAGTGTCGAGTCAGATTAGACTGACCAGTCCAGCGATAACCAACTCTCGGAAAATGAGACATACGGTGCCAGTCTAAGTCGAATAAAGATCGAACAAGGCACTGAAATATTCGGGTATAATTGTTAACATTTGCGAGTTCCATGAGCTGTGTGTTTATTGTCGATACAGAAAGGATTGTATAGAATAATGCTACCGAGGATGCTAGCTGTATTTCTGGTTATTGAGACACTGGTCTGTCTAACACAGAGTTATCAATATAAAGATATGGATAAACTTTTGAAACATCTTTTTGACGAGGAGCGATACAACAAGGAAATCCGCCCCATTAAAAACCAGAGTCAACCAATCATAGTAAGTACAAACTATCATATTACATTGTATTTTAATTATTTTATTTTATAATTCCCCTTTTCATCAAATCAAACCATTATATTAAGTTGTTAATTTTATGATAACTTTTTCCTTAAGTCTAACAATTACCGGTATACATGTACAGGGTGAACCATAATAATTATATGTCCCTTAAATCTAAATGACACAGCGAACTAACTCAATGAATATATTTTATTGAAGGACATATAAACAAAATAAGTGTACATGTAGTACATGTATTAAGTTATTATATAAATACATCTTGCTCATATGTACTCGAGTCTGCAACACTACCATGTTTATATTCCTTTGATTTATCGGGTATAGTATACCGGTACACGTTCTCGGCATTATGGAAGTTACATACGGCGGCAGGTTAAACCAAACCAGTTTCCTGGACTGAATTCTAACCAGACACAAGACAAATTTTGATGCAATGCACCAAAGTAGCCGCAATTTTGTGGTTTACATGGCATGAATATTGTTATACAAAGCATAAACTATAACGCTGTTAAATATTACTCTAAACAACTGAAATCTCTAACGTTTCATTCAGATAGAATCAAATGGAGCTGGAAATATTCTAATATACACAGGTATTTTGACATTATAAGTAGTGTGTAATAGATCTAGATCTATTAATTTCTATTTATTGTTTAACAACAATTTCGTCTACAAATGCATTTGTATATGGACACACAAAAGGTTCTAATAACTTGTCCTTTTTCCACCATGAGAGAATCTTAGTTTGTATCACATAAGATAACCGCCTCAAGGGTGGCTAGGCTATCAATAACGTACCTTTCCACGAATAACCGACAACTCTTCCACTAGGGAAGGACAATCGACATTTTTGTTAGATTTGATTTTAATAGAAATTCAGCGGTGTTTACATTGTATTTTGCTTTACCAAGTCCATGGAATCAAAGTTTGTTGAAATGTACCGCCGTAAATATTCTGGTACATGCTTACATGTATCGCTGGCATAAGTACAAATCGATATTTTGACAACAAGAAAACAACTGTTTGACGTATGGACAACAACCCTTTTCAACTTCAGTTTGGTCAACATGACCTGTTCCGTTTTTAAACGAAATACATGTAGGTGCATTAGAAGCGCTTAGTGATGCAGATTGCCAAAATGCATGAGTCGTATAAGGTCGGAAGTCGCACTTTCGACATTCTCATTTTCAGCCAGCGATATATCTACAAAGAAATTGAACAAAATAGTTCATGAAATCCATGCTAATGCGTTACCATAGCAAATTTGCTTTATATTTTCAGATTAACTATATGTTTGCTATGGATTCAGTGAATGACCTGGACGTTACAAATGGACATTTAATGACAACATCAGTTGTTATATTATTTTGGAAGGACGAATATCTTACATGGAATTCCTCTGAATATGGCGGCATTAACGCCATATCTACCTCACCAGAGAGACTATGGATTCCACCTATGTCGCAGAAAAGTGGCGCAAGACAAGCAAACACTGGAGCCGTTGTCAACCCAGGATTTGCACCGGTACATATATCACACGACGGTAATGTGATGTTAGCAACGGCTAACTACTTTCAAACAACTTGTAACATTGACACTCAACTGTTTCCATTTGACAGCCATGAGTGCATCTTTATTTTCTTTTCATCGAAATTCGATACAAGCGAAATGCTGTTCCATTTACCATCGGATGAAGTAAACATGGACCATTATTTTGAGAACGACGCATGGATTATAACAAAGGTGATTACACGTATAGCAGACTTGCCTAATGTCGGTAGCGGTACTGTGATCCCTACTGTTGAGTCCATTGTTTACCTCAAACGACGTCCAGCATTTCAGCTGATCAACAGGTACTGTCCAATGTTGCTTCTAATGCTTCTGAATGCAATGGGATGTTTTATACCTCCAAACGCTGGAGAAAGATTGTCATTTGCAGTTACATTGTATCTAGCCTTTCTGTACCAAACGGCCGCTTTGGTTGACGACATGCCACCGAATGCAATAGACATAGCACTCACGTCATATATATTGCTTATCACAAATGCCTTAAATACCATCAGTGTAGCGTGGGGAATATTTGTGGTACGGATGTCTACCTGGGATCCAAGCAGCTTACCGCCTATGATAAAATCTCTTGTACAAAAACGATTTCAAAGACGACCGATGACGGTGAAGCGCAAAGCGAAGATTGCACCGGAAGGTGACCAAACTTGGCATGAAATGAATCCGGATCAAGACAATTTGAAGAATAATGAGGAAGTCCATAGAGCTGAAATGGAAGAAGAGAAGGAGGTCACGTGGTTAAGGGTGGCAAAATACTTTGATTGGATGTTTTCTATTTGTTTTATTGTTTTAAACGCCACTGTCATTACTGCGTTAGTTTTTATTTGGATGACACAAACATAGATATACATAACTGTACTTACTTTGTGTGAACAATAATATATAGAGGATATTTGTTTGTTTCGATTGAATATGGTTTATATCTCATCGTGTAGTGATATAATTCAATATTTTCAAGAGCGCGTAACTTATAAGTTTGAACAATGACATATCTACTTATAAGTTTGAACAATGACATATCGACTTATAAGTATGAACAATGATATATCGACTTGTAAGTTTGAACAATGACATATCGACTTATAAATTTGAACAATGACATATCGACTTATAAATTTGAACAATGACATATCGACTTATCAGTTTGAACAATGAAATATTGACTTATACGTTTGAACAATGACATATCGACTTATAAGTTGAACAATGACATATCGACTTATAAGTTGAACAATGACATATCGACTTATAAGTTTGAAAATGACATATCGACTTATAAGTTTATACAACAAACCTTACCTTCACAGTCGTCTACATAGTATTTAAGCAAGACGTAGTCGTTTGTAATGCTCTTTCTAACGCTCCCAACAGCGCTTTGATTTCCACTTGATCGTTACATGAGGCATAGACGAAAATTATCGACCGATGGTGAATGAGAGTAGCCCTTTCTTTGCATGTACAAGTTCTAATTTAGTTTCAGTATTTTTGTATTAAGTCCTTATATTCGATTACCTAGTGGTTAAGGCGGGTTTTGTCATCGATAAGGTCGTGTACTTTAAATTTTAGAAAATTTACCGTTGATTTTTGAAACTTTTGAGAAAGTTAGTACTTTTTTCCGGAAAACTGGTTAGGAAAATCCAACAAGCCCTTTGTCATTTGCGGTCTTAGGAGTTGTAGAAAACGTCTTCATGCTCGGGTATACCGGAAACGAAAATCATTTGTACTAGTAGTTAAATTCGCATGTGTTCAGCAAAAGCTTCAGTTATATGACACTACGTAAGAACAGAGATTGGCCCGCCTTCTTGTATATCAAAGGCTTTCAAGCTAACTCATTGTACCATGTGACAATAATATACTTTTCAATGGGTAGTTACACTTTTTCTTTACCGCGGTATATATTTTCTCTCCCCCACCAGGAAAAGAACACCTCACCATCTGCCGATCTACCTATCCTTTTCGTTTTGGTATAGTCCAGAGAATTTGACACGACTCTCAAACTTCTATTAGCATAATTTAACAGCTGATTTATTGTCTATTTTCATAATCTCGATTGTATGTTTTCATAAGTGGGAAGTATCACGAAGCCGCTCGAGATGTAATACCAACACAAATCCAAAGGACCAATATTGCATGATTTGTTCACGGAAATTGATACATTCAACGCACGAACCTTGTAATACATTCATGCATAAAGGTCAGGATCATGTCAAATTCTCCGTGCTATATGTTACTGAACACAAACAATTGAGCTTTTGTCCTTAAGTCAATGTAATTCAAATTAAACATGTACAACTCATCTATTTGAAAAATAGTTATGTGCATGAGATATTGCGCCTCATGGTTTATTGATACGTATATATTGATGTGTTGGTGTTAAATTATTACATTCACAATTTATATACTATAATAGCATTGCTCATTGTATGGAAGTTAGTTCCCGTTGATGTCGTGGATGACCTTTTGCGAATTCTAAACCATTGATTCGCTGGCGAAATAATTTTATCTTTTTTAAAGTTTCTAACTCCACGCATTTACAACTACATGTATACAACGTAATGTAATAAATAAAGATTATTTATCCAAATTTCACACAATGTATTACAAACGAAAATGAACATTTGTACAAACTTAGACGTTAATTCTAACACGATCTGCGGATTAATCGTTTAAATATAGAGCGGACCTAACAATGTATTATTACCCCCATAAAACATACCTATCAAATTGGCTGTTTCTATTTACGCCCAGTATCACGTGACATATTTATGAATGAATGAACGTAAACTTTATATTAAAATTTTCTACGAGTCACGATGACAAGGCGAGTTGCACGAGAATCCAGTGTTACAGCTATGACGCATCTATTTTTAGAAACTCCAATATACTCTAGAAACCAAGTTTTATTAAAGCTTCTGATAATCAATTCATTTGTATTTTTCATTTTATGAAATAGATACCATATACTCGTGTTATTAAGATTGTTTCAATGTTTAAAATGTGGTATTTCCTTCAGAAAATTACGAAGGTCGTTTTCATTAACGAGGGAGGTAATTGTACCAGCTAATAAGCCACTCAATTTCAGCTGGAATTATGTTCAATGTCAAATGGGTGAAAATGGAATGCGCGCAGTTAAATAGTGCGGGATATTATCGTATTTAGAATCGAAATAAAAACTCTGTTCTTGTATATTGTCGGTGAATAAAAAACGGGCACTCGTTCGGATGCGGAAAATTAAATCACTCGTGCTACGCACTCGTGATTTAATTTTTCCGCATCCGAACTCCTGCCCGTGTTTTATTCACCGACAATAAACGCGAACAGATTTTTATTTCTTAATTAAACAAATCGCATGACCTCGACATCCTCAGATTTCCATCTGGTAACAACAAGTCCTTTCTTCAGTGCGTTATAACTTAAGGAGCAAGGCTTATTGCCCACTCTGAATTCGGTGACCAGTTGTCCGTTATGATCACCCATAAATACATATATACAGTCTGGATCCGTAGTGACAACATACGCTTTACCTTCATCGTCCAGTTTGATGTCCCAATAACGTTTTATTTTAGGATCTTTATATTGACAAATCAAATCTCCTGACTTAGTATTGAATCCTATAACACCGTTATCAAGATCAGAAACAAACAACTTAGAACAATTTGTATTCAAGGCAACATAGCATGGCTCATGGAATACACCCGGTTTGGGAATTATTACTTTCCTTAAAAACCCATCCAACGAGTAAGCTTGTATCTGCGCATCATTGCCTTTTCCACATGCTACATACAGCCATTTCTCAGTCTTGTGAAATGCCATTCCGTGACAAGAGCGATCTGTAGAGATTTTACTCTCGACTTTCATTTCTAGCCCGGTTGTGATAAGCTCGATGGAATTATCGTACGGGTATGAGACTGCCACCACGGTTTTATAGCAATGCGCGACATTCCATGGTCTCTCTACCAAGTTGAAAACGGACAAAAATTCGAAGTCCCCATTATATAACTTCAGCGTTTTGTTATGGTTGTCCACAAGGACCAATCTTCCGTTAGGTAAAAACACTGACCCAGTAACACAGCATAACTCTGGATCGGACGGCAAGATAATTTCCTTCCGTCCAAGGTAAGTAAGTTTCACATTTTTACTGGGACCAAACACTTCTCCTTTCACTTTGATTTTTGGGTCATCTATGATGTCATGTCGCGATCGAATAGCTCTGCTCCGACGTGCTGTCCCGAGAGGGGAAGCGGCATTTGGAGTGCCAATTAATTTCGAATTACCATTTGGTGTAACGACGCTTGGTAGAGTTTCAGTACTTTTACTGTCTATTCGTTTGTATTTCCAAGGGTCCTGCTGTATGGGCTCGTTCTCTAAAATAAGACAATCAGTGAGAATTAACAATCTGTGTACATTTTGTAATTAGGTTTTACTGATGCATATTCAATCGCAACAACTCGTCATCGATACCGACGTTCCACACGATACCTCAGTAATGTCCGATGGTTCCCGATTGATGGATATTGCGACAAATACTGTATTATAGATTTACATGAAACGCGAAGAAAAAACAATTTATTAATAATGTGCGTGCATGAACATACTAGTAGTACAATGAATAAACATAATTTATACCATAAGGCTTTCATAGTAAATATTTAAAAGTGTTATACAATCAAAAGTAAAACCTCGATAAGTCGAGTATCGATGTCGCGAGTACCCGGCCTATGTCGAGGCCCGGCGAATTTGCTCTATGTTGTTTATTAATTTATTCCACTAAGTCGAGTTTCATTATAACGAGCATCCGGTCTATTTCGAGCACAGGTTTCGGTCATACACGTACATTGACCTGCTGAAAAAACGCACTTCGCTTAACCATACAATTAGTAAAAGGAGTAACTGAAGAAAGAAGTTAGCGAATAAAAATAGATAAGTTATTCCAATATGTACCGGTAGCCATATAGATATATTACAAATGAGCACATTAGGTGGTAGCACTTACTTGCCCAAGGCGGTGTGAATTTTGTTTTCTTCCCTGACGAGGAGTCAACGTTGTTAGTTAATGTGGTGTTGTTGCCATGGAGTCGAGACGACGTAATTTTAACCTTGCCAATGTTTTCCGGCTCGTCCAGCAAACCAGTAAGATAAGCATTAGGCACGAACTCAAATCTAACACCAAACTTGTCGTTTTCCATGTTCGTAATTTTTTCATCGTAATAGGTCAAGACACTTTCAACTTTTTTCAACGCCACCCACATATCCACTTGACTTCCACTACGATACACATCGTCCAACTGTTTGGATGCCGCATCCAATATTGGCGTGATCGAGAGACACTTGTCAACGTCCTTATCAATAACATCGCTTTCTGTTTTACAAAACTCGTCTTTTTCACCAAGAAGTGCAGCAAGCATTTTATCAAACATAGCCATAACCTTTTCCTTTATCTTACGCAAGTGTTGTTCAAATTCTTCAGCTTGCTTTGCCATTCGGATTAGTTCTTCCTTCTTGTTGGTAACGGTTTTCTTTGTTCTTCTTTTAAGATCCGCTAGTTCATTGCGAGCTTCAACCATGTGCGTATCTTTCTTAACGTCCTCACACATCACTTCAATCGCCTCAACGTTACAATCAAAATGTCGCTCATTCCTACATTCTTTACAAAACAATTCCCCATGATCAATACAGTATCCTTTTATATTCCTTTTCGGATGCTGCTCACACTTTTTTACAGTTGTGAAAGAATGAGGTGGTTCACTATCTTGTCGGATACGTTTGATTCTCTGTGCCCAATGACCAGTTTGTTTTGGTGTTTTCTGATGCTTGTCAGAACAGTTCTCACATAATACGCCACAATACCTACAATGGAACTCCCCTTCAGTAAGTATTTTATTTTTCCGACAAAATGCACAATTAATGTCAAACAGCTCTTTATCGTCCACACCTAATGCCCTAGCACGTGGCTGTGATTTATCCTTTTTCCCCATTTGTATCTATAAAATTAACATGTTAAAATATAACAAATAAATATAAAATATGTATAAATATACGTAAATTCTGATCACAATGACAAATGATTTCCGTACTAGATACCAATCAGTTAAGTTATTGGTTATACACAAGTCTAATTGTGATATAGCAAGTTAGTATGTGCAAGTTCTGTTTTGTGACCTATTATACATGTATTGTTTAAAGCCATTTGACTGGAACCTATGAATATTCGTCAGATTTGGTACAATTACGAAAACGCGTTGGTATTAGTTCACTTTTGGCTACAGGTCCAAGACATAATTTGCTTCATAAACAGTTTATTTCTATACCGATTTCTATGAAATACAAATATATACGCCACGCTAAAGGGAAATTATTTGCTTTCCGAAAAACAGAAAGAAGACCTTTATCTAAGTAGCCGTGAAGAAATAAAATACTTATGGCTATTCAAGTTTACGAAGTGAAGCAAATTTCGTCTTGGGTCTGTAGCCAAATGTCACGCGGTATTACCACACTGTAATTAGTGCCTTGTTAATAGATTTCTACAGTATCTACACGTATTGTTCTTCTAGTTATTGATATCTCTCACACAATGTTTTGTTCATGAAAACAGTATATAGCTTTACCGACTTCTATTATTCATTTAAAAATATTATTTTCAATGTTCACTTTCACGGTTGATTTCTCATTTACAAAGTTATTTCAAACGATTGTCATTCACGCTTGTCAACATTACGACAGTTAAAACAAATGTAAACAGTCTCTACTGTTTAAAAAACAATTATATTACATAATTGTCACAAAGTTTAATTTTATATTATATAATTCTCGCTTTCAGACCTATCTAAAATCGAGACCACCTTGAAACTATGTGTGTCATATACTGAAGCGAGAAAGAAGCAAACCTAACCTATAATGTTGTTGTTCGTGCAGCAGTTTAATGTAATAGCGTTCTTTTAATGCACACTGTGTATTGACGTATCACAATCTGGCCCCGATCTCCCGAGCATCTCAATCTGGATCGAGATCATTCTCAAACACTGTTGTAGGGATAATTTTGATGGGAGGCAGGCTCAAAGTTGGCACCACAAAACAGATACATAGTTCTGAGTTAATTACAGTAAAAAAATGAGTACAAACTTAAAAATGATCTCTAATTTATACTCTTGACTTGAGCGAAATCTCAATTTGAGTGGAGATTCCTACTTGAGATGCTTCGGGAGGTCGGGGCCAGCTCTCGATTCCCTGTAATATGACTCTGTCTGAACTGAAAACCGATCTAACGCTCTGGCTGAACTCACTATGCCCAGAGTTCTTTCCGAGCGTTACATCGGTAGCTAGAGCAAAGAATACAGTGTTAATCCGTGGCTAGAGCCATATGCAAACTGTAGTTGTAATTCTCTGACGGATCTTAGGAGAGACGTTCCGGGAGTAATACCGTGACCAACCGTTTAGATTCTGCTCTCTGTTTCTTTTTCATTCCAGTATACATCAACAATATACATGTGTTTGAGTCGCCGTCACTTTTCGCGATTTCGATTTGTGAGGCGATTGACCAACATTTCAAGATTCTCCGTGTCATCACCATTACAAAACACGTTCACGTTCCGCACGTTGTAAAGCGCTACGGGTAATAAATTCACAAATTGAAAGCGGTGTTATGGAAGGGCTTATACGGTTTGACAAAAATATAAATTATGGCGATATGCTGCTTATGTAGAATCTTGAAACATTGGCTGCGTGTTTTTACGATACTGTCACCAGCTTTGTTTAGAAATACACGTAAATTATAGTTAAACATTCAACGCAACGTTTTGTAACATAATAGTTAAGAACGATATACGCATGGTATTTTTAAATTAGGCTGCAATGGTCTCCCTCCATGTTGGTCTGGTCCTGATCTCCCGAAGCATCTCAAGAGTAGAAATCTCAACTCAAATTTAGATTTTGCTAAAAGCAGAGACTGAATTTGAGATAATTCTGAAGTTCAAGCTATTGAAACTTTATCGTGATAAACTCAGAACGATGTTTCTGTTTTATGGTGCTATTTTGAGTCTCGTCTCTATGGAAATTATCTCAAAGAATCATGGCAATATTTGAGAGATTGAGATGCTTTGGGAGACCGAGGCCTGGTGACAATTTTGGTTCCATTGAACGGTGGTCTACCATGAAAGGGGGCAAGACATTTTATACATCAAAATGTTCCGGAAGGTCTGCTGATTAAAAGTAGGTTGGAGCCATTCATCTGACGATAGAGCGTTTTGAGAAATCCAAGATGGCGTCCAACACGGCCGCCAAAATAAAAAAAAGACATTATCCGCTTCATGCTTCGTGTGACTCTCTCAATGATATGAATACATTATTTAACAGTCTGAATGAGAAGTGTGTGCTGTTTTCATGCCAAAATAATGCCATTTTGACTATAGTTACAGCTTGTTCTTACATTGTTTTGGGGGAAAGATTGTTACAACCTGGAGTCCGGGTTACATTTTCGATCCATGTTCGACATCTGTAATGTTCACTTTCATGACAGGGTGGAGTTGAAAATAGGGTACTAGTATCTATAGGCATATCCTTAATTGTTGTCATCAGACCACTACGGTCTGTATTTGGACATTCTCTGAGCATCTCAGTCGCTACAAGCTCTGTCACCTTAGTTTTAAGTAGGACATGTATACTCATACTGAAGAATTATTATAAAAATATCATTTTTATTATTATTATTATTATCATCCTTAAAGTTTGTTTGGACCACGGAATTGAATAATTCCATGTTTGGACTGAACAAGTACGCAGCCCCTTCTGATTTCTCTCATAGAAAAAATAAGAGCTATCGATTTTAAAACTGCTTAAAGAGAATTCTTGCAACATGAAAATGTCGGCGATGACGGGCCTCAGGTCTAACGATTTTCAAAATGGATAGCTTTCGTCTATATCTGATTACACACTCAAGAGATTAAACGTGATGCACGGATTATCCGTGCGTGATGGGCGAGGTTTGCTGTCGCCATATATAAGACACGGTACTTTGTAATGTACACGCATTGCATTTTTCAATCGGTCAGACAGTGTAAGAGTTTCAAGGTAAGAACTTTCTTTTATCAGTTTATTGTATTGTACTTTTCAGTTATTGTCTCCATGCGTCGATTTTACTCTTTACACATTCCTAGGGACTACGAGCTTATTTAGTGTTTAAATGGTTTTCAAGCACCATGTGAACTGGTGAAATGTTTTTATTAATTTATATGCATATGTAGATGTATTACCTGAGTATGTTTGGCTCACTACATATCTCGATGGTTAGCGCGTTTGCCGTCTAATCTGGACATTCGCACTGGTAGAAAATTGAATAACGAACTAATAGTTGGATATTGTACACCAGCTGAAAATTGGCGTGGCTATGTGAATATCGGACTGTTACTGCTAGCTCGTTATGGGCGTGTAGCTGGAAATTCAGTATCTAACTACGACCTTCCAACTTCTCGGAGCTGAAAGCTTGGGGTTATAGTTCGCCCAGGATAATATTTACAAACATGATTCGGTTTGGTCAACTGTTGCAAAATTGGTTTTACAAATTAATTAAGTAAACAGATAAGGTCATTATTGTACTCAAAATATCACTGATAAATCGTGCACTTATGATTAATTCACCTTTGTAAAATATACTAAACTTTCCCGCCTTATTACACTGGGCGCACTACGTATATATCATTATATTGATATTTAATTTCAGATGTTTGTTTACCTATGCCTGTTTTTGGTTATACCTGCGGTTCTATGTCTAGACCTCCAACCAGAGATGCTAAACGGTAAACATTTTCTGTAACTTTATGATATATATGTTTTTTACGATTTGAAATCGGGTTAAATGGTCGCAGTCTGCAGCTCAGGCCCGTTGATGAAGGTACCTAACCTTACAACTAGCTAGCGTATTTCAACGCCCATTTTCATACCTAAAATTTACAAGCATATATTTTTTGTATTTACGTCACAGCCCTCAGTTGAGCAACATGCTTTAGGAAGTCGTCGCCTTATTATCTTGCACTAACTACACAATTTCACTTTTCGAGAAAAAGCGCTTCAAAGATTCAGATATGATAATCTCATCAACATTGGTTGATTTGCAAGAAGTAAAACATATTATTTGTATAAGAATAAGCTAGTTTCACCGTGAATTTTGATGCCCCATGAGCGACAGTTCATTCTAAAATTGAAAAAGTATGTTTTGAGATGGCTCATAAGTGTAACAATGTTTTGATCTTATTTAAGAAATAAAAATCTGTTCGCGTATTTTATCGGTGAATTCCATTTTCACCCATTTGACATTTAACATAATTCCACGCTGAAATTGAGTGGCTTATTAGCTGGTACAATTACCTCCCTCGTTAATGAAAACGACATTCGTAATTTTCTGAAGGAAATACCACATTTTAAACATTGAAACAATTTTAATAACACGAGTATAGTGTATCTATTTCATGAATTGAAAATATAAATGAATTGATTATTAGAAGTTATTATGAAACTTAGTTTCGAGATTATATTGGAGTGTCTAAAAATAGATGCGTCATAGCTGTAACACTGGATTCTCGTGCAACTCGAGACGCGTGGAAGATTTTACTATAAAGTTTACGTTCATTCATAAATAGGTTACGTGATATGGGGCGTAAATAGTAACAGCCATTTAGAGAGGTATGTTTTACGGGGGTAATAATACATGGTCAGGTCAGCTCTATGTTTAATGGATTAATCCGCAGATCGTGTTAGAATGGTGAATAAAACACAGGCAGTAGTTCGGATGCGGAAAAAATAAATCACGAGTGAGTAGTATGAGTGATTTAATTTTCCGCATCCGAACTCCTGTCTGTGTTTTATTCACCGACAAAATACAAGAACAGTTTTTATTTCGATTTTTAACACGATAATATCCTGTACTATTTAACTGCGCACATTCAATTTTCACCCATTTTACATTGAACATAATTCCACAATAAAATTAAGTGCCTATTAGCTGGTACAAGTATCTCCCTTTTAAATGAAAACGAGCATCGTAATTTTCTGAAAGCAAGAACACATTTTAAACATTGAATCAATTTTAATAACGAATATAATAGGCGAGTCATTTAACTTTTAACCTCAAACTAATTGCAACACTAATTTTGATATTTTGATATTGTGCATTTAACTAATGTAAACCGTGAACAAAAGGTCCCTAAGAAAAATTCCATTGGCTTTTCGAAATATGCTCATGATATTAAAGTGTCACATGTTTTCGCCATACTTGTTTCTTTTGGAGGGTATATGTCTTGACCTGTATGCGTGTTATACTTTTAATGCGTTTTAATTGTTAACGATCCAACCAAGGAACACTCCAATGTTTTCTATCAGATTTTCAGTTTCGTCGAGGAAAATGTCCATTTTCTATTACAATCACTACGAACAAGTGAATTTTATTCCCTGGTGACAATGTCTTTCAACGAACCTTAAGCTTAATGTTTTAAGGGATTTGAAAGTCACCCTAGTAATATTTGAGCGAATTTATTTTGAAATCAAACTGCTGGTTCTTAAGAAAAAGACTGAGAAAGTTGTCAATGTTAGTACATATAGGGAAAATGTGCTCCACTCCCTAATATTCATGTTTTTGAAACATCTAATCAAAGTCATTTTGAGATATTTGGAAGAGGGTTACCCAATTTGTTCCAAAATAATTCTAATTTAAAGCAGTCGTTTTTGAAAAAAAGATGTTCAAGCCTTTTAATATGTGATTAACTATAGAGAAAATGTGTCACACCCCCTGGTGGCCATGTTGTAAAACGAATCATAGCGTTGTTTATGTATTTAGTTTAGAGGGTCACCAAACAACCATGTGTGCCAAATTATTTTGAAATCGGAACATTAGTTTCTTAAAAGGTTTTCAAAAACTATATAACCTTTGACCTAAGTATGGCCTTGACCTTTGAGCTTGGGACCAAGGTCTTGCGCATGGCACACCGTCTTGATGTGGTGAACATTTGTACCAGGCAATTTTAAAATCCAGTAAGAAACAACAAAGTTACAGAGCGAACGCGATTTACATGGCTATATAACCTTTGACCTCTAAGTATGACCTTGGCCATTGAGCTAGAGATCTGGGTCTTCAGTATGACATACCATCTTGATGTGGTGAACATTTGTACCAAGTATTTTAAAAATCCAGTAAGAAACGATCAAGTCACATAGCGACACGGTGTGCATGACTATATAATCTTTGACCTCTAAGTGTGACCTTGACCTTTGAGCTAGGAACATGGTCTTGCATATGACACTACGTCCTGACGTGGTAAACATGTGTACCGAGCAATTTTAAAATCCATATAGAAGCGACAAAGTAACAGAGCGGACACGGGCTTGCTAACAGAAATATACTCGAGAGTATTTTGGGCACGGCCTAATTCATGTACATCTTCACTCATTTATGCTGTCTGAACAAGAATGTTCATTTACCATTAAATACAAAGGTATATGATACACGATCTGTATAATTTCTAAACAAATCGGATTGAAATTATAGAAATGATTAACATTTATGTTACCCCTTCCAAGCGATAATTAATATGACTTACTTTGTCGACAATTCAATAGGTAATACCCCTTCATGTATAAGGTCATACAGGTGAATATTTAATTCTCCGATGATAATATCATTTTTTTGTTTTCGCTAGAGGAAGGTTGTATCTTTCAGAAAATATGCACTTTTATATACATTTAGTGAATATTTAACTACTTACAGAGGCATTATCAGAACTTAAAATGTCCCTCGTACTATCAATAAAAGAACTTGTTAAACTTGCTGTCAAAAGTGGCCTTAAACATGTGGATTTTTTTCCAACTTTCCGGCAAAATGTTTACTTAGGACTTTTTTCTAGAGTATATAATAGTTTGTAGATGATGAAACTGTAAAAAACCTGTGTTGCAATTAGTTTGAGGTTGGCCCTATTTTTGAGCTTAAATGGCTCGCCTATAAGGTATCTATTGTATGAAATGATACGTATAAATGAATTGATAATCAGAAGTTTTTATGAAACGTAGTGTCGAGAGTATAGTGGAGTTTCCAAATAGATGAGTCATTGCTGTAATACTTGTTACTCGTGCAGCTTGCCTTATTCGCAACTCGTTGAAGTTATTACTACAAGTTGACGTTCATTCATTCATAAATATGTCACGTGATACGGGGCGTAAAAAGTAAATTTGACAGGTATATTTTGTTGCGTTAATAATACATACCCTGGTTTCCTCTATGCGTATATGGATTAATCCGTATATCGTGTTAGAATAAATGTTCCAAAATCAACATGCTCAAATTATTTGTATCTTATTTCAGAGTTCAAGTCAGTATTTCATCAAGCCATTACCCAACATCTACAAGCCGAGTATTGGCTCTTACAACCCATCATGGCTAAACAGAATGAAAGCTGGGACATGTGTAAAGACACGGTGTTCGCCCACAGATCATCTTGTCGAAGTTGTGTGGAGTCTAACTGTAGAAAGTGAGTCACTTCTTCTTAAAAATAAAATAAAAACTCCAAACACGAATATTCAACATTTAAAAGTATATTCATTAAATCACAACGTTTCGCTCAGAAGACTTTTTCAGGTAATGGATAATTTGTTTCATTCATCTCAAAACCAGGGTAGCAATTCCACGTGGCTTTTGACTACAGTTACAAGTAGAAATTTGTAAACATTGGAACAAAATATAGCCATAAGTATTTTATTTCTTCATCGATTTCTATAAAATATACGCCACGCTAAGGGGAATAGTATTTGCTTTCCGTGAAAAATAAGATCTTTTTCAGCAGTTTTACCGATTTTTCGATTACCCTGTGAAACCTACACGTTCTAGGGTTTCACAAGGTAATGGACAAAACGACACAACCACTGAAAAAGATTATATATTTCATGCAAAGCAAATAATTGTCCCCTTAGCGTGGCGTATTTTTCATAGAAATCGATGAAGAAATAAAATACTTATGGCTATTTTATTTTCCAATGTTTGCAAATTTCTTCTTGTAACTGTAGTCAAAAGTCACGCGGTATTGCTACACTGAAAACATTCTCGTTGTATAAGGTAATGGCGTTAACATCTTTTTAACAAATCCGTCATATACGCCGGTTGTCATGTCGTTTTGTCATAGACTTCATCATAGACTCAATCGTCGTGGTTCCACAAGCCTTCGATCACGCTCCGAACATATACTATGGCCAATTGTATAGTTATTTGTTATCATCGGAAATTAAATTTGGAATCGTCAGTTGAATTCTTTGTCGGAATCTTGCGGGGATGTAACCCTAAAATGCCCATTGGCTCTACGACCACTTTTATCAGTATCGTCACATTATGCATTTGTGGGTCACCATACCAATTGCAATATAACAGAACTACATTAAACATTGTCAAATACCACATGCGAGCAAACCTCATTACAATAGGTAGGTATGAAGACACGTCCATATTTTATTTCCCCCATCGTACCATTTGTAATAAAAGTATTTTAAAAACCAGTGTAAGAGATACCACCTATGCTAATCTCATGGATGATTATTACACGCAGACTTGATTACTTGGGAGAGGATGTTCTAATCCACCAGTCAATTGACACCACGCCCCCGCCACGGGGAAGTGCGTGGAATGACAGGGAACAGTCCCGTATTTTTAGTTTTTACCTTTCCGATGTCCCCTGCTTTTGTTTCCACCCAAAATAGCGGCGTCGACTGAAATAAACTTTCTTCTGTATCCAGTCAAAGCCTTCATTCAACTGTCAAATTATAACGTTTTCTGAATGTTTTCAGTCCAATATCCGAGTTAGCTGGTGACCAGTGGGAGAATATGGATACCGTATTGGATAGCCCGGGTCAGAACCGCGCTGATTGGACAGGTTGGCTAGAAATGGGAACCACTTTATTCCGTGATGTTACTGGTGTGCCTGAAGGACCCGACACCAATGAGGACAATCTCAATATGTACGATCAAATGGGACAGTATGTGATGCGCAAACGGCTCATCGGGGGTTGTAAGTATTTTTTCTCTAAATACAAAAACCTGTGATTTCATTCGTCCATTATTAAACACAATAAAATGGGGTCATCTGCGGAAAAATTCTGATGGCACCAAACTCCTCGATTTTTTCTTTAAATGGTGCCTAGTATCACAGAGAAAAAAGTACCAACACTATGCTTTGAACTTTGTCATGTGTACCGTGTTGCCAAGTAAAATTTGGGAACATTATATATTGAAAATGAAAAGAAGTGATACAAAGTGTTGCATGTAACATTTTTTGTACAATTGCATAATTTGTGAGAACCATGTGTTAAAAGCTATTTTTTGTTCCGACTTGCCACGGTCTCCCCTTCATTTTATATTCACGAAATAAATCAATCAGAACCGGTAAAAGTTTTAACGTACAAGTCACTACTTGTAGCGAAGACAATAAATTTATTAATTAACGTTATTTCAGTGGTTTCATTGTTTTCAAAATATTTCGAAGAGGGAGGCATTCTAGCTGGAGCATGGTCAGGATTTACAAACGTCTTGAGTTCTATAGGCGGTGGTTTCGTTGATACGTTCTCCAATATAGGCAATACCATTGCTGGTAAGTGGTATTCCTGAAAGTCTTACATATTTAGACGTTCCATTTTGCAACCGCCACAGTATAATAAACGTTAGGACTTATGATTATATTTTTTTTCAGATATGACTCAATAACATTGTATCGTCATTGTGGCATTACATGCAAATTAATTTCACGTCTCTTTAAATGAATCGGATGTTGCATTAGAATGACAAGTCAAATTCAAAGTGGTACATATTTACTTAACAAACTGCAGTGGTAAAAAGGGTCGAGCAATCAATAGTTATGTCCGTGATGTCATGTCTGTTAACATAACCGACTTGTTCAAATATTAAGATTCAGTACAACCTCTATAGAGCGGACCTCTGTAAAGCAACAACCTCTTTGACCAACACTTCCAAAATTTCCCGAAGATGATAAAAAAAATATTGTTTACTCTAAATTTAACCTATGTAGAACAACAACCTCTATACAAAGGCCTATATTAACCACACCCAAAGGGTGTTGCTAACAGAGGTTGAACTGTATATTATATAACCTGCTGTTAAATTTGAAAATAAAATCATGTAATTCATTTAACATGCCAGACAATGTATTATCACAGCTAACTTATAAGCCCTATTGCCACGTGTTTAGATTAACATGTTAATCTTTGTCACGCACAGGTCATAAGTGGGACATTAAAATGTAATTGTATCACTTATAGGTTGGTTTGGAAGAAGGCGACGTAGTTTTGATCTAGCAATGACAGAGCGTAGAATTGCTTTGTTGAAGAAGAGACGACATTACGGTAGACAAATGGGGCCACTGAACGACGAGGCTAGAGAGTGTGTCGAACAATGTGCCGAATGTCGTCCTCACTTCATCGGAGAATTCACTGATGTCATATCAGAAGGTAAAGTCCATCCGTAATGCGGGCGTTTTTCTTTATAGCAACATTCCGAAAGGTTCCTAAGATATCTCAAAATTTACCCTGATTCACTTGTCGTCCTCACTTCATCGGAGAGTTCACTGATGTCATATCAGAAGGTAAAGTCCATCCGTAATCCGGGCGTTTTTCTTTATAGCAACATACCCGAAAGCTTCGTAATAAAAAGATATCTCAAACTTTACCCTGATTCACTTGGTTACGCGGTTTTCTTTTCTTGCTCCCAACTATCCCCTTTTCGTATACTTTCCTTAAAGCCAAGCGAGGTTTTCAGAGGAAAGAGATTGAGAGACCAGGGACAGGCCCCAATCTCCCAAAGCATCTCAAATAAAAATCTCAACTCAAAATGAGATTTTGCTCTCAAACCAGAGTCTAAATTTGAGATAAATCTGAAGTTAAGCTCTTGGATACTAGTTTGTTATGTATCAAAATCAGAATAATGTTTCTGTTTATGAATGCAAATTTTTGAGTCCAGCCTCCCATGGATATAAACGTAAAGACACACGACCATATTTGAGATGAGATTAATCTCATATTGTGATGTTTCAGAAGATTGGAGCCTGTATGGTGTTCACCAAGCATCTTAGTAGAACACTTCTCAAAATCATTGAAAAATCCATTAGTATGTCAGATATCAATTCGACTATCAAGATTATAGATTGTTTGCATAGGTTTAAATCATTATGTAAAGCTATTGTAATGATCATTGAAAACAGGGTTAGTCGTCAATTTGTGGAAAATAAGTTTGCGTTCCACAAATAGTTTTAACTACTTAAAGAAACTTTGGGAATACCAGCCCTGTGGTGTTATTCAATATTGATCTTAATTGACTTAAGGATAAGGGCAACCAATCAGATCACACCATATTAAACCATGGTTTAGTTAGGCAATATGATTGGCTATGCTTATTCCCCAATTAAATTAGATCAATATAGAATACCACTCCTGGTCTATTTCACATGTTTCGGTGATTGACTAGACAAGGTCTGGTTGTATTGAATGTATTATACAACTCTTGCAGTATGTGGTGAACAGATGGTTGTAGATGAGGCAAATATGGCCGCAACAATTCGGGAAATGCAAGAACTCTTCAGAGCCAACGGTCACAGCATCCTGCACAAGGTATTATATTCCACATAAAAGTAAAGTAGCCAGTTAAAGTCTAAATGCAGACATGCGTCCGTTAAACCGACTGTACATGTACTACCCGGTCGTTTATTCACAAATCGGCTGTTACACTCGACGCCGCTGACAGGCACAGCACATTTGCTTTTGCATGACCCTCCCATGTTGCCCTTTATACAAAAGTGGTGCTTGTGGTTTACTCTTGCTCAGAGATAATTAAGCAGTGGTCCAGATGGGGATTGAAACCGGGACCTTTCGAACCGAAGTGCGCAATTTTGGTCGTAAATCAACACTTTCAGTCCTACTCTGTGATCAGTTGACCATACCAGCTTTCTATAGAGTTTCAACCAGAATATGTTTTCTCTTCTGCAACCATTTCTCTGACGGCTCCCATACTTTTGGAAAGACCTATGAATTGTCAAGGACATACCATAACATAACGTGTCCATCCTGGTTATCTAGATCATCCGGGAGACTGTCTGGCGTACAATCTATTGTGCTTACCGGGCTAACATAATGGGTCTTATACTTGTTCAAACATTATTTTCAGTTCTTACGATTAATTTGAAAAATTAACGATTAACTGTTAAGAGAATTCAGGGGTCCGTTGCCTAAGCAAAGCGCTACCGTGCGCCTTTATTCAGTTACCTGCCGTTCAATTAAATATAGAAGGCATTGATTAACTCCCGTGGAAATCGCTACGTAGCGCTCGCTCATGTTAACAGTCTCCAGTTAACTCAAATTTATACTTTTCAGATTGAATACAATCCTTCTGACTTCCGACTGGCTTCTCTATCATTTGGTGAAGTTTACGTCACTGCAATGACGTCATCAGGTCCTGTGAGGTATCGAAGTGAATACCGCTTCCGCATGCAATCCCCACAAACATCAGCCATTGAAATGGCGGAAGAATTGATAAACAAATGGGGTCTTTAAATACAACTGGAATCGAATTTTTCCCCCACATTTATCGTCATGAATAAATAACATGTGTTGCTTTTGATTTATTGTGTTGATTATTAAAGGATAAAATATTTATATTGGACGTTGTACCTTTTCTTACTTCTTGCACTTGCAACGATACTGTGGTATGGTAAGGCATTTGGGTACTGTTTTATCAAAGCACATACGGAAATCGTAAACTTACGTTCAAATTTAAATTCTTTATAACTCTTTAACAACTGTAAATTCGGGACAGATACGGTCTGTAGGAGTTGATTAACTGAATTATAATTAGTATCGCAACTCAATTTACCCCATTTTGTAGCTGTAAAAGAATTATAAAGAATTTAAATTTGAACGTAACTTTCCGTAAGTGCTTTGATAAAACAGTACCCCGTGTGTTTTTTTAAGAGGATGTGTCCGTATTTTTGCCAATATTGAAATTACGATTAACAGTGCAATCTCTCCTGAAATGGCGCTCCATAGAGCAACACACTCTCTTAAGTTACTCATTATTTCATTTTGTTCCAGAAGTAACCATTGACTATAACATTTACCTCTCCAGAGCAAAATATCTCTCTACAACCAACCTGTTTCTCAAAGGGTGTTGCTTTACAGAGGTTTTGCTGTACATGTAATCTTAAAATAATTACTAGTTTATTATCCAATAACGTGCAAATCAAGAAATGTACGGGTCATTTATAACGAATCCTTTAAAATATTATTAACGGTTTTTATGCTTTGATTTATTTGAGTGGGTATTGTCCAGTTAGGATATTGTGACAGTGACGTTGCAGTTTATGTGTACGCAAAAAATCACAACCATTGTCTAAACAGGTAGAGCGAAGTTTAGTATGTTAGTTTAGCATTGAAATTATAGTTGTTTGTACAGTATAAGCCTTTATAATGGTTTTACACCGTTACAGTGGACTCGACCACTGCGTCACTGGATTTTTATCCTGACTGGACTATACATAAATTAATACGTTTTGCATACGTTGTAACCAGTATCCGCAAGGTTTGGTTACTACCTTTTGGAATAAATAATCCATACAATTTTAGCCTAATGGAGTCTCATATTTACTTTGCGGAAGAGTTATTAACTTGTAATTCTGTTATATCGCAATTCAACTACATGTAATGGTAATAATATGGCTTATTGTATCTACAATAATGCCCCAGTTATTTTAGCAAAACTTTGGAGTGGATTTTGAATTATAAAAAGGGGGACTATTCTGGCACGCCTATTAAACAAGTTTCAAGAGTTATCTCATGTACTTTCCATTGAGACAGGAAGTTGCATGGAATTGTCTCCCTTTCCATAAAACATGGTGTCTGCTATTTTCATAACAAATCAACTCAAATTTATATCTGCTTAATCTGCTTACTTTGTAATTTGTTTGATCTGGAATCATTACAAAAAGTTTATATAATGCCTGGAAGAGTGAAAGGAGCGAACATGAAGGCTGGAAAACTTCAGGAGGAGAAGAGAAGAGCTGATTTTATGGAGAAGTCTAATGACCTTCCAAATCTTAGACCCTAGGAGTTGTGACAATTCACAAGGTAATATTAACACACGATCAAGTGTAACGTGCAGGGACTCTATCTCTGAACCCGTCCAGGGAGTATAGTTGCAACGTACTAGTTTTAAAAACAAACGTATGTCGACAAACAACACCACACTTACTGTCGGTTCAATAAGTAATACTAATGAGGGAACTGTCCCATTCAAAAGAATAGGGGAGGTATATGTTTTATATAATAATATTGATAGCTTCAATCAATAGTATAATACTCGGTAACCAGTTTTCACACCGTCTCGTTAGTCGAGTGGGTAAGCATGTCGCTATTATACAATTAATTTTGTTCAATCTCGCCACTGGTTCTACTCCCATCCAAGTTACTTTAATTTTAAAAGTTTTTATTTTATCTTTTTACAAGTACCTACGAGTATTTTTTATGTGTAACTTATATAATAACGTACATGAAGCAAGGTATGCAGTACGTAGATTAATTTTGGTGATATGTTTTCATTCTTTATCAAGTCGTATTTCAATTATTTTATTTTTATATGCAGTACAACACTCATAAAATAGGTTGTTTTTAATATTTTCACTACATCACTTTGAAGTACCGATTCATTAAAACAGCAGTATAATATAAGACTTTATAACATGGATACATGCAATAAAATAAGTTGACCGAAGTGGGGATCGAACCTACAACTCAGAATAAAATAGTAACTTGCTGGAATTGAGGGTTTATCCACTACACTACCGCGCCTTCGATATATGGAATGAGATTTGCACACTATTTGATATCGAACCAATATAAAGTTTACCTGGCGGGCGAGTTTATGTTTATAACCGTTATCATTTGACTTTGAACGCACTATAATTCATTCCAATATATACAAAGAATCACCTATATACAAGTGGGATCTATAACCTTGCCAAACATATGTCTAAGAGCTTAAGAGTGAGAGTTTTGAACAAGTCAACTTCAGAATAGTTCAAACGTACCGTGGTGTATACCAAATATACCAGAATCAGCAGACAGATTCTCCAGACACAGCTGCGTAACTCAACAATACAACTTCAAACCAGTAGAACAACACCCGTGAACCTTACACAGGTTCACGTATGACTCAGCTTTGAACAACGAGACACCTTGTGGAAACTTGTAACGTTTCCAGCTACCACTAACAGTAGTTCGCCCTAACCACCTAACCAGACGAACAAAATCCACTGTAGTCCAAACCACTGGAAACACACCTCAAACACCCACAAAAGACGTACTCTCAGATGCCACGTTATTTTAACTACGCAGACAGCAAGAGCCAAACGCTGGTCTAACAGAATTATCACTTCGTTCTACCAATGTAATCAACTTTCACAATCTCAACTAGTCTAACAAAAACCCAGCAGTACCATCTATGCCCAATCGAGCACCCTTGCGAGTAGGACGATTCCGTATATAGCGGCACCATACGAAGCTTCAGCCAGACTATCAACTAACAATACCAACTATGCCCAATCGAACACCCTTGCGAGTTGGACGATTCCGTATATAGAGGTATCACCAAGTTCGAACCAAGACAACACAACCAACCTCAACTATTCTAACCAAAACCCAGCAGTACCATCTATGCCGAATCGAGCACCCTTGCGAGTTGGACGATTCCGTATATAGCGGCACTGCACGAAGCTTCAGCCAGACTAAGCTATCAACTATCTAAAACTCAGCAATACCAACTATGCCCAATCGAGCACCCTTGCGAGTAGGACGATTCCGTATATAGAGGTACCGCCAAACTGCTATCAACAGGCTTCAACTACTTACAAACTACTATCTATCTAACCGAACAATCCAAAGTTCAATAGTCTCGTAGCAGAATTACAATAAATCTAAAACTAACTACTGCAAGTAACTAACTACTGCGTTCCCTCTCCGAGATCGGTGAGCATACGAATCACGAATTTCAGTCGAATACCGCCTTATATAAGCTTATTCGGTGACGTCATATATCTAGTCGGCGTATTTCAGTAATCATCGCCAAACGTTTGGCTACATTAATGAGCGTCTATTAGATAACCATGATTTTGAGACTACCGGAGGGCTCCTAGCTTGAATTATTGGTCTAGATAGCAAGAGTGTAATATTCTTAATTGATAACAACCAAAACAACTGTCTAAGGACTTCTGAATTTCGAGCGAAGTAAATATTTATGAAATGCAATTTGCCTATGCGTTCAAGGACCATGACTTCCGGGGAATACGATTTTAAAAGCGGTTACATGAGTATGATAAAAGTATAAAGTTTCAACGTGTTTTACGGTCTAATACCAAATTAATAGAAGTATTTTATGATGCGATTACACTATGAAAACATAAATCTTGACTCGACATGCACTATTTAATTGAATATTAACATAATAGACAAATCGGTATTATGTTACTTCCTGGTACGAACAGACTTAGTGCGAATCTGGAATCAAACCACGGTGGTCTCCCCTTCCGAACGAGAAATGAGTCATATATAATACTGCATGGAGTTTAACGAAACCGCTGTTCGTTACACAAGTAAAAATATTGTGAAACAATCATATCTCAATAATTTAATTCACCATTGAGAAAGAGGTCCAATGATCTAGTTTTTTGATGAGCCAGTCTGGTAAAGGTGGCAGGGATAAACAAGAATAAAGTAAAAGGAATATTTAAATTTAGCAATTCAAATTTAAAGGCGCTGTTGAGTTGGACAAAATGCGCCCTGGTTCTTTTATCGGATTGGATGAGCACAAAAAAAAAATCTCGGTCTGGATTCCAAGATACACTGGACAAGTTTCAACATGCATAAATTTCAACAAAGGGTTTTGTAAATTCATAAACTGCAAGTTCCCTCATATTTGCTCAATATGCTATACTTCACAACAGGGTGAATGGTCGTGTCATGGGAGACAATCGAACACATTTAATTCATATAGTCAGCAGTCCTTTTGATGCTCATACAGGACAAGTGGAGATCCATATTCCAGACCAGTATTTACCCGGAAAGGTTCCAATAATTTATACAACTGGCACAGTCACCTGTTCATGTTTTTAAACACAAAGGAGGAAATTCTTGATTGTGATGAGGCAGAATCGCGATTTATTTAATGGTTTTTCATTAACATGCCCTACTTGTCAATCAGTAAACAACTACATTGACCCATCTTTCTGCACTGTCCATTAAACCAGTTTTGATGCTGCTTTTCATATGGTACAAGAACTGGGTTTTATAATTTATGTGAAGTATCTCAGATGGATGTTAAAAGTACATTTAGGTCTCTAGCCAGTGAATCCGAAAGATTTTGACTAATTGGGCTTTATATTAATTTTGAGGAAAACTACTACTTTAACTTAGTTTACCATTTGGATGACTATTGTTGTAATGTGTTCAACAAGTTTGGTGATTTTTTAACTGGGATGTGGTAAAAAAGAAAGCTCATTCACTAATTTGGTGATTTTCTTGAGGTGGTAAACCTCAATCAGGTATGTGTTAGCTTTAATGCAAGATTTTAGCAATGCCTGCAGCAGCTAGGCATTCCCAGAATACAGAAGGCCCAGTCCACGTAATAGTCATTATAACTAACAATTTTAGTTTAGAATTAGATTCTGATGAAATTTAATGGTGATTGCCTGCAGCAAAGCTTAATGAGCTATTGGTTCAATGAAACATTGTTACAAACTTAAAGAAATGCAGAGTTTGATTGGTATGTAGGGCAATTATCCCAGGTTGGCTCGTCCTTTCTTAGACGACTTATAAATTCTATTTGTGGTCTGACTAACTGCACCATCATTATATTAAGTCTTTCATGACCGCTTTTGGTCATATAAAGATAGCGACAGTGGCAAAGGTTTCGGGCTTCGGAATATTTTTGGCAATACATGGTTTTCTGAAAAGTGATCTAATGTCAGTAATGAGTGACATAAACTCGGCTATTCTGAGAATATTACAGTGCTTGAACTATTTCCAATTGCCATATAAATATAGACATGGGGTGAACAATTCAGAATTATGAAGATCTGCTTCAGATCAGATACCATGTCTGTCATGTGATAAAAAAGCCCCCTTTTATCTGGCATTGTTATGGAACTTTACATTAAAAAGTTGGGACTTCAATATAGTAGTAAGAGCTGAGCATGTACTTTGAGCAAAGTTGGGGAAACTACGAACGCTTTGTCTCGCATTCTGGACAGATTCTGATTGCTTTGTCAAAAAGCAAGTCCAGACCCATGCATAATAGTGTCCCAACTAGATTCTATGGCAAATATTCAATGACAAGCTGCTTAAGTCTGATTAAGTCAGCTGTTTCAGATAATAATGGAATGGCATATAAAATTGCCATTAATCAATTTAATAGTTTCATTATATAGTTTATTCTAAGAATGACAAATCCCATTGGATACAGTATATTTGGAGCTATAACTTACTAGGAATTTGGATAATATGGGATGCAGTATATTGGAGCTATAATGTACTTACTTGGAATTTGGATAATATGGGATACAGTATAATGGGGATATTGGTTTTGTATATAGCATTCTGTTATGAGAATTATGCTCTATCGACTATCAAGCTGCATATGGAAGTTTTGTTTTGTCCCAAGCTTCGTTTTAATACCCCATCAAAAAAAATGCATTTTCTGCTACATAAGAATGTAATTATTACTAAAAATTTATGCAAGGATACCCCTATAATTTTGGGGGACAAAGTGTAACATTTAAGTGTGCTACAATTTGTTGTGGCGGAAAATCATAGGCGGCTGTGATGGGATGGTGCCACTCTCAATTTTATACATTTATTTCATAAATTATACAATATTTAGCATAGGTATGGATGGTTTTATCCTCTCCATAATATGGCTCAAGGAATAGCTAATTTCCTTGTGATTACCAATTTGGAAGGATATCATCTATGCTTTGCACATTTCTTAAATTTGCATTAGTATACTTTGGGTCTGCTCGGAACAGGTCGGCCTAAAGTGGAGACAATTTTTATGGAGATATTTTAACTTATTTACGGAGATAGGATATTGACTGGAATTGGAGATTGGATGGAATACGTTATAGATATTTAACAGAAAGAACATTTACTGGGGAATTGGGATACAGTATATTGGAGCTATAATATACTTACTGGGAATTTGGATAATATAGGATACAGTATATTGGAGCTACAATATACTTACTGGGAATTTGGGTAATATGGGATACAGTATATTGGAGCTATAATATACTTACTGGGAATTTGGGTAATATGGGATACAGTATATTGGAGCTATAATATACTTGGAGATATTGTAATACGGAGACTGGAATATGCAGATAGGCTGGAAGGCTTGTCAGTTAAGGAATACCTAATATAACATGAAAATCTAAGTAGGCGGCACCATCCTATCCTCAGCACGTGCCTTTATTCCATTAAAATTACATGAATTCCATATGGCAATTACAAACACTTAAACACTTTGTAGTTGATTACCAATGGAATTAAGCTAAGATCTTCTTCGGTGCGGTCAAACTATGCCACTTACTTATAATTTATTGGTTACTGAAACACGGAAAATGATGATTGGATTAAATGCAGAAATTTGGAAATTTATAAGTTTAGTCTTAAAATAAACGGATATACCTCTTTTACATAACCAAATTAAACACATTATGTTACATGAAGCTGAAAGACCAAAGTGACACTGTACCAATACTCAAACCACCCTAGGAACTAAGTTTACGATAAAACAATGAAGATTACCGTAGAAATTAATCATACATGTACGCCGTCATGACTGTCGATGTTCAAAATGACCGATAGTAGAGTAACACAATAACTACTACCAAATACAAAAGTTAAGAAGTAAAAAGTAAGTAATAGAAGTTAGTCTAACAAGTAACAAATGTCTCTCCAGGGCTTCGGTACTCCAGGGCTTCCAAATGTGTAATAACTAATGAAAGTTACAAACCTAACCTACGTTCCAACCGTGCTGGCACAATGCCAATGTCAGTTAAAGGTCAAAGGTTTTAGCCTTTCATTTCATGTCCATGATTGCCATGGCCGAATTACACGTGTAACCTACGGAGACGACTCGCAGAATCACTTTTCAACCCAACTTGCAGATATACAGGGTGTTAAAAAAGTTCGTTCTTAATGTGTATGTTTCAATAGTTTATCTTTCTGTCGCCAGAATGTTAAATTTTCAGATTTAATTCCAGATGGTTCTACAATTGTAATCACACTGGTATTGAATGAGGCTATTATTGTATAAAATCGCACACATAGCTGAGACAAAATTTGAGTATGAATTTAAAGTTTGAGAAACTTTTTAACACCCTGTACAGTTATGGTCACTATTCACTATCCGTAATGCGGATGAGGATTATACATGTAGCTGTTTTTTGACCACATTGTTTGGTTACACCACAGGAATTTGAAGTTCTTTCAATAAAATATTATACAAGTCGGTCCATCATACATCCCTCTACATGTATATATATATATAATAATGGAAGGAACGCAACGCCTTTCCCCCTCTAAAATGGAATCCCGTAGCCAGTGATAACAAAATAAAAAATACAAGCGATCAAGTTAGCTCATTTGGCGAAGAATATGTATATGTACCCAATCTAATCGACAATCAATATATTCCATTTCGGAGGGGGAGGCGTTCCTTATATTATATATATATACATGTAGAGGGATGTGTGATTGACCGACTTGTCTATTGTAATATTTTATTGGTAGAACTTCAAATTCCTGTGGTTACATTTCCGAAATAGAAACCCCCTCTTGACGTATACCCTGATGGCGATATGGCTAGTTTCAATTGTAATAATAAGGGTTAGTCTATGAAAGATTCTTAAGTATCAAACATGTAATCTTTATTCGTTGTTAGTGAATAATCATAAATTCTTTTTATCATAATAATGTGAAAAGAAATGATCATCATTATACAAAATGTTGTCGAGGTATGGGGAAGTATTCAATACACCAACTATTTATAGAGGTTCCAAATCGATACATAATAGGAGCACAAATATTAAATATCATTGTTTTCTTGCATAAATATTTTTTCTAGTTCCTTTGTTCATTGAGTATCTTATGAAACATTGTCAATTTATTGTCAAATAAGTTTCCATGTTAAGTAAAGTCATTATTATTGTTATCCAGATTCGTACATTTATAGCTATAGATTCTTCTGCATTTTTGTTCATAGGTGTATACACCAGTTATATATATATACATGTTTATTACATGTTTGACGTCGCGGTAGCGTAATAAAGCCATTATTCATTTTTGATAATACACTAGTGTAATAAAGCTTTGACGCGACGTCATTCAAAGTATAGGCGACGTCGTCAAAGTTGCGGGTTTATTATAGTGAAAATAAGTAGCTATTTAAAGTTTCGGCAGGAAAAAGACTAACATGTGATAAAAAGAACATTACATTCGTGACTTTCCATATTGAATTTATTAAACTCGTTGAATAAAATCGATAAATTTTATTATTTTATTCGACTCGTTTAATAAATTCAATATGTAAAGATACTCATGTATTATCCTCTATTTATATAATAACTATACAGTTGTATCGCAGCTTGAAGACATAAAAATGTGCCACCACATTCGGGTCCCCTTTATTAAGTT
Organism: Spisula solida; assembly: GCA_947247005.1. Taxonomy (NCBI): domain Eukaryota; kingdom Metazoa; phylum Mollusca; class Bivalvia; order Venerida; family Mactridae; genus Spisula; species Spisula solida. The sequence continues at coordinate 23,346,888 of OX365951.1, forward strand.
AACCCATACTGTATTTCATTGAAATAAGCACAGTTGATACACATCATTTAATCATGTTTTGAGTTTGAAATGTGTAAACACGTACTGGTTATTTTAATCAATAGCTTTATCTGACAGTTTTAAATACACTACTCAAAAGTTCTAAACCGCCACCATAATTACGTGTAATAATTTTGTTAATACTGGACGTATAACTCTCATGACATTTTTGATACCAACAATTGAATAAAACATGCATTTAATTATTTATTAATTTTGGCAGATAAACGGCCATGTTACTCGTTACAGGCGCGTTACGTAATGAAGTCGGCCCGGCCAGAAAAACACGCAACATCCCGAGATTGACGTAAACGAACTTCGAAAGTGTAAGAATCTTACAACAAAATTTCACAAAGGCTATTTCAATGAAATGTAAATTTCACAAATTTTGCATGAGTGTGGATTTTCAAAAATTGAAGGTTTCTGTGAATGACAAAATGGAAATAATAATGAAAATAACAATTACAAACGAAATAGAGAATCATTTTTGTAATAAAAAGCAACACCAAGGACCGTACTGTTTTCCAAGCTGATGACATCCTGACAGGTCAACCGCTTTCTGTTTGTGCCAAATTCAACATGTTAGGTGATTTTTGCGTAGGAAAATCTAACATTAAAACCGTACATGAACACGTGATTTTCGACGCGCATGCATTACACGTGTAAATTATGCTAGATTACGTAATAAGTCAAAAATGCTGAATCATACCGTATAAACACATATTTGTATTCATTGGATATTCATATTGTGAAATTTCGTGTTAATAAATGTATTATTAAAAAAATATTAATAACATAAAAAATGCTCACTAGAAATTGTGTTCAGTGGTTTTTCGTAACCTCATGAGTCAATTTCAGCATTTTATGTGTTTTTCAAGATGAACAGTCATCAGTTATGCCTATTTTATTCATGGGCGCGTGAGTCATCCACTGTTATTGGTTTTCTAAGAAAGACCAACAATGTATCTTCTGCTGTGACTGAGCAGTTTGAGGAAGAAAGGAGAATAAGTTGACGGTTTGTCCTAGAGTTGTTACCCTAGACAAACCCGGTAAAACCGCAAGGATTCCAGTAAAACTGTGCAATCTGTCAGCGAAACTGTTGTTTTACCGTCAAAGTCAAGGATTTGTGAGCTTCACGAAGTCAATGTTATTAGAGAAGCCCTCAAGGTTTTTGTCATCAACAAACTTCAACAAATACAAATAGTTATCATTCCCCTGAAAAAAGTCAGATTTAACCGAACAACAAAAACAAAAAGTGTATTCATTATTTCAAAAATTTGATTCAGTTTTTCCGAAGAATAAAATGGATTTAGGACATACCTCTGCAGTAAAACATAAAATTGAATTATTAGACAATAAACCATTCAAAGAACCTAGTAGAAGAATTCTGCCATCAATTTATCAAGAGCCACATTCAGAAAATGATAGACGTTGGAGTGGTTAAGGATTTTAAAAGTCCTTGGTCATCGAACGTTGTGGTGGTTAGGAAGAAAGATGGTACCATCAAACTGTGTATTGACTTTAGGAACCGTTATTCGAGGACTAAAAGTGATGCATATGCAATTCCCAGAATAGAAGACACACTTCATATGTTTTCTGGGGCCAAGTACTTTTCAAAACTTGAACGTATGTCTGGTTATTGGCAGGTGGAACTGGACGAGTCTGATAAGGAAAAGGCAGCATTTCAAGTTGCAGGTGTCGGTTTTTATGAATGCAACCGAATGCTCTTTGGACTGTGTAACGCACCAGCCACTTTCCAAAGACTCATGGAGCGTTGCATGGGCGAACTCAACTTAAGAGACTGCCTTATCTACTAAGATGATATTGTTATTTTCAGTCAAGATATTGACAGTCATCTGGATAGCCTACATAATGTTTTTGAACGTTTGGCGGAATACTGTTTGAAGATTAAACCCTCCAAATGAGAGTTCTTTAAGTCGGAAATAACTTATCTCGGACACGTTGTTTAGGATGAGGGTATAAAGGTAGATCCTTCGAAGACAAATGTTGTAAAGACTGACCAACTTAGTTAAAGGTGTGAGACAGTTTCTTGGATTTGCTGGATACTATAGGCGTTTTATTAAAGGTTTCGCTTCTATATCCAGACCTTTAAATGGCCTGTTGATAGGTCATCCTACTAAACTTAGTAAACAGAAGAATCCCAAGACAGACAAGAAAACTCCATTCAAGTGGGCGTCTACTGAAAAAAAAGCATTTGGCAAACCCAAAGAACAGTTAGTCAACCCACCGGTGTTAGGCTATACCAATTACAACCACCCTTTTACATTGCACGTTGATGCATCAACAATAGGTCTTGGTGCAGTCCTGTACCAAAAACCTGAGGGAAATGATAGGGTTATAGCTTTGGCAAGCCGCAGTTTAAAGCAAAGTGAAAGGCATTATCCTGCTCATTAACTGAGTTCCTTGCACTGAAGTGGTCTGTTAGTGAAAAGTTTCACGACTACTTGTATGGGTCATAGTTTGTTGTTATTACAGACAATAATCCATTGACTTATGTCAATACTACAGCTTAACTGGACGCAACCAGCCATAGGTGGTTAGCAGCCTTGGCTAATAATAACTTTTCTCTGAAGTACAAAAAGGGTTGCACACACGTAGATGCAGACGGACTTATTAGAGTTATACATAGTACATGCTATCAGCACGTCAACCAGTGCGAGATCTGCCACCGCGGATGAAATCTTATGTGAATTATGGAATGGTGAGAATGTTAGTTTTGCAGCAATATTTATCGTCCGGGTATTAAATGAACGACCCTCGTATACAGCTGCAAATAGAACCTGACAATTTTGTATATATATGTAAAGTGTATCTACCTTTCTCAAACCATTCAGTTGATAGTTTTATGAAATATATAGATTTATTGTATGATTTATATAATACTTATTGTGACAAGGGATCTCCTTATTGGAGGAATAAAATCTATCTATCCTATCCCACCCCATCCCACCCCATGGTTATTGTAAGTTGACAATCTATCTTCAGCTCTGAATCTCGTAGACACGGAATTCGTAAGTGGGCGTATTATCCTCGTGTTGGCCCACTTCCACGAAAACTGCTTTCAGTTGGACTAATTTAAGTGGGAAGGCTGTCGTTGAATCCGTCTATAGCTCGGGACTGTATATCGCTGGCTTATATTAATAAGGTCGTCATACAAAATCGATATTTTGAGAAAACAAGAAAAGACTGTCTGAATGTTACTCTTTACTTGTGTGACCAGTTCCGATTTTCATGAAGATAGGCTCATAAGAAGCGCCCTTTGATGCAGATTTTAAACAGAATCGGTTCGATAATGTCGTAAGTAACTACGTACGACCTTTAAATCCAAGCCAGCGATATGTTGTGTGGCGGCCAATGAGTTGATGTAATTGTTAGTGAGAACTTGCATTGTGTCTGCCCCATGGCCTTCCTTTGACAGCTATGTCATATTATCATAATTTCATGAAGGAAACTAATGTCAGAGAATATCTAGTCTGAATAAAAAATACTCACCGATTATATTATTTGTCGAGGCAATATTGGTTGGCCCTTACTTATCTAATGCACTACATGCGATTTCTATTAAAGTGTTTTTTAATTTGTAAAAGAGTTAAAAAAATGAATAGTAATTTGTAGGACAAAGTTTACACATACAAAATGTAGTTTATTGTCACCCAGTTAGAGATAATGAATGGCAAATGGGGGAACCATAAATTCTAAAACATCCTCGCATCATTGAATCAAACTTTGCAGTCTGTAGTTCTGTATATAGGCAACCAGTCACTAGACCAAGTGAAACAAAAATGGATAATAAATTGATCATTAAACTGGTAGTACTGTTTGGTAGTCATGTAGCACATATCATATCCATTGGTATGTGTATATCTTTCGGCGTCCTATACAGGAAGATTCGTTCAGAGTTCCAAATGTCACAATCAGAGGCAGCTTGGACAGCGTCCATTTTTAATGGAGTTCTTGGGCTTGTAGGTAAGATACCTTCATTTTGCGTTAGTTACTAATATTTGTCGAATATTGCATATCACAAAAACAAAGACTTCATACTGTATACTATGAACGTTTGTATCAAGGCAATATATCGCTGGCTTAGAATTAGAAGGTACTTACGACCTTATAAGACTCATGCATATTTGCAATCTGCATCTCAAGGCGCTTCTTATGAGCCTATTTGCATGAAAATCGGAAATGGTCATGTTGACCAAACAGAAGTTTAAAAAGCTTGTTTTCCGTAAGTAAAGAGTAGTTTTCAGACAGTTTTTTTCTTGTTTTCTCAAAAATTGATTTTGTACTTACGATCTTCTTATTCTAAGCCAGCGATATTGTAATGCCGTGTGCTACAATCGTTATGAGATTATTTTAGCAAAGCGCTATTGGCTTTGTTGTAAAACACTTTTGTATACTTAGGAACAAAAGTCGTGCACGAGTATAAACCTTCTTAAAAAGCGTACCTTTTCTTCCGTGTTTTCATCAATCTAAGCACAATTCACACAATCGGTAAATGTTTCAGCAAAATCCATCCAGGCATGAACGAGACGGTTACAATAAGGATTATCTAACGGGGGTAGATAGTCCATCTAGCGTGCACGTCTGTCTTCTATTTAGCCTTAGTGGGTAGTTTTATTTAATGAGGGGCTATGTCGCCCACTTCGTTGTACGCACAAAACGACGAGTTCTTAACGAGGTCTTAACGACACCACCAAAACAGTTCGTTGTTCTCCACAACCGTCTGAGAAACGTTGTCTTTGTCGACGTTTTAAACATATTGACGTATTAAACTGTACGTTGAATTTACACTCATTAGTAAATAGCACATTACCGGGTATTTCTGCAACATTCAGTAGATCAACTTGATTGAACAGAGGTCAAATTAAGTATATTGGCCTTTATGAAGTTATGTTTTCCGTACTCGGCTGTTTAAGCTGACTGACGCATTCCCTGTCCGAATTTTTATTATCTCTTTAGGGCCCCGTATTTTTGTGCGGCACCCAATAGTAATCACCTGGTCCGTCCATCCGTCTGTCCGTCCACATTTTCATGTTTTTTCCTAATAAATTGGAAACTATTGCAAGTATCGACTTCAAACTTAAACCATAAACTTATGACAACTATCATAAAGTACGTTATTTTGTGACAAGTAACATAACTCTAACTACAATATAAGATTCGTTGTCCTTTGTAAATTTCAAATTTTCCTCATTTTTCATCTTTGTTTTCTTAAATACTCCCAAACCATTAAATATATCAACTTCAAACTCTATAAATTAGCTCACAACAGTACGCTATTTTATGGTAAGTTACATTACTCTGACTGCTATATTGGAAGAATTATTGTTCTTTGTTAAATTCCAGTTTTCCTACTTTTTCATCTTTTTTACATCATGACTTCAAAACCATAATTGTAGATATTGACAGTGATTATACAGATATCTGTAACAAAGAACAACAATTTTAGCTTTTATTAAATATTGATTTATGCCCCTTTATTTTGGCTTCAAAAACTTTATCATTGACCATAGTTAAAAGACCGTTCAAGTTATTGAAATGAAACTTGCTATACTTACGATAAAAAAGCCATAAGTATTTTATTTCTTCATCGATTTCTATTAAATATACGCAACGCTAAGGGATAGATTATTTGCTTTCCATGAACTATAAGGTCTTTTTCAATAGCTTGACCGATTTTTCCATTACCCTGTAAAACATACACGTTCTATGGTTTATCAAGGTAATGGACATAACGACACAGCCGCTCAAAAACGGTTTGTATTCCATGGAAAGCAAATAATTTTTCCTTTAGCGTGGCGTATATTTTACAAAAATCGATGAAGAAATAAAATACTTTTGGCTATTTTATTTTACAATGTTTACAAATTTCTTCTTGTAACTGTAGCAAAAAGTCATGTGGTATTGCTACACTGAAACACACTTCTAACAATTCTCGCTCTTTACATTTACAAATTTGTACTCTTATGTTTTATTTCATTCTTTGATTTCATCGGAAACAATCGGAAACACATATTTCTCTCAAAAGGAAATGTACATTAAAATGCCAACCTTCAAAATACTATAAATAAATACCAAAAATGTACATGTATAAAAAAGAATTCATAAAATAAACATGTTAAATAAACATGATGTCAAGGATAACAAAAAACTTAGGTACAAATGTACTTGTTTGTTTTATTCTTCAGTCAAATGATGACATTAGCAAAAAAAGCCTACATACCGGCAAACAAATATCGTTTTATTACAACATACATTGCAGCAACTTTACTTTGTGACTTAGATAATTAGAATCCACGTAAATAGGAACAATGTATTAAAATATCATTTGGGGATGGAGTAAAACGCCTCTAAATAAAAAATAGCAAAATACTTATTCAATTTATCAAACTAGTCATCTGAAGGATTTAAAGGCAACAAAAAACGATGAATATTGTAATGTTACACAAAACATGTCATATTTCATAGCGCGTCAAAGATCCGCCCTACATTCAAATTATTATTAATTTCATGCTTCCATCCAAAAAACTACATAATGGCACGACGTCACTGGAGTTGTTAATGGTTTACTATGAACGCACAGTCATATCTGCTGTTTATAACTAGATCTGTCATTATCATGGCAGTGAACGTATTGCTAGACTTATATAAGTGTTCGGTATAATAAAATAAATATCAGATGCCTGCCTGCATGACATTGATGATTGCCAACCCTCGAAACAGAATGTCACCCTCGGCTTCGCCTCGGGGTGGCATTCTACCCTCGGGTTTACAATATACATGTCACGCAGACAGGCATCTGATATTTTATATTGTATTTTCCATGTACAATCGATCATATTAATGAGTTACCTTCTGAACATAAAGAGCTTATTATTATTATATTTAACTGTATTACTAGTATTATTATTTTATTGTTATTATCATGATTATGTTTATTCTTCTTCTTCTTCTTTCAATCAATAGTAAAATACTTGGAAACCAGTATTCACATCGTCTCGTTAGTCGAGTGGGTAATCATGTCGCTATTATACAAGTAATTTTGTTCGATCTCGCCACTGGTTCAAGTTACTTAATTTTAAGGTTTTTTTAAATCTTTTTACAAGTACCTTATTTTTTATTTGTGACTTATATAATAACATACATGAAGTAAGGTATGCAGTACGTAGATTAATTTTGGTGTTATGTTTTCATTCTTTATCATGTCGTATTTCAATTATTTTATTTTTATATACAGTACACCACTCATATAATAGTTTTTAATATTTTCACTTTAACATGAAGCTTTGATCACTTTGAAGTGTCGATTCATTAAAACAGCAGTATAATATAAGACTTTATAACATGGACACATGCAATAAAAAAAGTTGACCGAAGTGGGGATCGAACCTACAACTCAGAATAAAATAGAAACTTGAAGGAAGTGAGGGTTTATCCATATAAACCAATATATATAACCAATATAAAGTTTACCTGACGGGCGAGTTTATGTTTATAACTGTTCTCATTTGACTTTGAACGCACTATAGCATGCTTGTTATAATGTTCAAATCATAGAACTATTTATTTGCGGAGGACTATTTTCTGGCCTATAGTCGTTGAATTGGTCGTAAGCTGAAAAGTGGTAAATCATCAAAAAAAACAAATTGTGTAAAAATCATTGTTTATTCCGAGACATGGAAGACATGTCAAAGATGCAGTGACCTCGAAAACCATATATTTACCATGAAAAAATACTTTTTCCATTGATTATTCTTGAAGTATATCAATAAGCCAAAAATCTATCATCTTTCATTATGGGATAAGGCAATTTTCCGTATTCGGCAAAATACAGGTACATTTTTTTCATAGTTATGAAAACAAATAATAATGTTACATCTGCTATATTGTAAACAAATAAATATTGTTTCCAAGTTTGATGTCTATGTGCTGATAAACCCAGCCCCACTCTAATGTTTGTGCTGCATTTAAACCTCTGTCATAACAGAATGTGGTCCGTAGTTTTGGTAGTTTGGGTCTTTAACAGTTTGAGAATAGAAAAGGGTAAGACATTTCCATGTAAGTCTTGTCACTTTGGACACTGTCTAAAGGGCTTTTATCATATGTTTGACGTCGCCGTAGCGTAATAAAGCCATTATTTATTTTTTGATAATACACTAGTGTAATAAAGCTTTGACGTGACGTCACTCAAAGTATAGGCGACGTCGTTTATTATAGTGAAAATAAGTAGCTATTTCATGTTTCGGCTGGAAAAGGCGAACATGGGATAAAAAGAACATTACATTTGTGACTTTCCACATTGGATTTATTAAACTCGTTGAAAAAATCGATATAATGCTCGGCAGAGCCTCGCATTTTATTAGTTTATTCAACTCGTTTAATAAATTCAATATGGAAAGACACTCATGTAATATCCTCTATATATCAGTTACCTGTAAGAAGACGTCATTATGTCAACTCATACCAAATGCACCACATGAAGTATTCGAAATCTAGCAGCAGACGAGATGATATTTTAATATGTGCACACAACGTTTATTTAGTCGGTTATGATGCAGACGTGGATTTTGATTGCTTAACCCTTATCAACATTTGAGTAGTATATTACAAACTGAGACTCACTATCTCTATTTCAACAAAACAGTACAATGTAATGCGCTACCATCCCGTCTTGAATTAATATGTCGTATTTATTTCAGGAATTCCACTTGGTGTCATCGTCCCTAGAATTGGTGAAAGAATCACTACATTTGTTGGAACTATTCTCCTGTGTACAGGACTGATAACGAGCAGTATTGTGGAAAGATATGATCTATTATACGTCACATATGGCTTAATTGCAGGTATGTATGGCAAATGAATTAACCTGGACTTGTTTTCACAAAGCACCTAAAAGATAATATCAAGTCAGACACGGAAGGCAGCACTCAGCTTAACCAGCCGAGCACAGAAACATAAAAAACACACAAGGTACAATGCCCACCTGAACCAGCAAAACACAGAAAACATAAAAACATAAAACGCACAATGCTCAACTCAACAAGTTATAATCCTCCCATGCCCAAGCTGTCGAAATTCTAAATGAATCAGTTTCAGCAATCAAAAAGCTGAATGCCCAAGCTGAATGACCTAGTTCCAACAGTAAAATTGCTGAAATACCTAGTTTAAGCTGTCCTAAAAAGTAGAAAAAGGAAGAAAAAGGTCGGTGTCAAGGTTTCAGCTAAATGACCTAGTTTCAGCAATACATATGAGCTGAATGCCCCCATCCGAGTGACATTCTTTGAACAATAAGTAATATCAGGTAAAACTTTTTTAACTAATAAATGCTTACACTATGGGGTATTAAGTCATAAAATTATGTCATGTCTGTATTACAAACGAAGAATCAAAACTAGCCGACTCTAAAATGAATGATATTGAAGAATTCGTAGTCAAAAGTTTAAATGATGCATTTATAAAAAACCTTTCGCTCACATAATAATAGGTGCCTTCACGTTATTACATAAGAAAGGCGATCCTGAAAACTGAGACAAACTGTAAACTGGCATCAAATCCCAATACTCAATGCAGATTATAAAATAGTGACACGCGTGTTAGCTAAATGAATGCAAAAAACTTCCATGATCAATTATGTTGCTAGATCTATAGCGATATGCATGTATTGATAATCGTTTTATAGGGTTTAACATAAGACAAATACAAGATATAATATCTACTATACCACCCTTGTTACCCTGATAAAACAACATGATTGGATATTCCCAACATGATTGAAAAATGGCGGATGTATGTTTACATATTCATCGCATTTTCGGCCAATTCTTCAAAATCTACGGGTTTAACCACCTTCTGATGCTGTATGAAGATAAACTTGTACATTCCTTCCATGAAACTAAAACTATTTATCCGTATGTTTGTGAATGTGATACACAATACGATAAAAAGTTAGAAAAATCTGTGTTGGACTTATTTGACAGTCTATAAAACATATATATTGTTGTTTATTTAGGGTTAAGATCTTTTGTTTATACAGCTCATTCATTTCACTATCAGACTTAGTTTAGAGTAAGTTATTTACATTTGCCGTTTCTACGTGATAACTATTTAAAGTAACCCATGTGTGAAAAATGGATAAAAACCAACATGATTTGAGGATAAAGATCAACATGATTTATCTTTTAAAGTGGATACTGACCAACATTGAATTTTCATTGATGCACTGCAGTGCGAATTTAATATGTAGCTTCACTATTGGAAGAATAATGGGATGACCCCAACACGTACGTAGGAGTAGATAACTCTATGAAGTATTTATTGGAAAATATGTCCCTTTTTTCAACTTCGTGCAAATTTGTAAGTTTACGTTCAAAGTATTAACCTATTATATCTAAGTGCATGTTCATATTGCATTGGTACTTTGCATACTTGTCATCCGTCTTGACCACAACATCTGCACTCTATCAAGCATGTTGTTGAATGTTATGCCCCATTTATACTAATGTACTTAGAAATACAAAAGTTTACAGTTTATGTACACAATTTTAACCTCTAAGACATGTATCTTTGATATTTTGCATACTTTATCACCATCATGACGCCATGACCTCCACATGAATAGGCAACTCTATCAAATATATACTGAGTACATCTAGAAACGCAACACTGGGTTCTACTGTCAATATTTGTTCAATCTGATGATGGACAATCAAACTTCATTAATTTTACTTGATGCAGTTTTATTCTATTTCCAATACATCTGTAACATTTTATCACATAGAGCTACATTTAGGTGCAGAGCAGTGTTTTGGTGTATAGTGCGGCCGAAAAATAACGGAACATAAATATAGTGCGGGCGAAAAATAACGATTTTTTTTATAAATTAGCTATTTTTTCGGAATCGTTGTTTTATGTCAATATGTAAAGTATTGATCAAATATTGATTGATTACTTATTCATGATGAGCAACAAGTTGTTGAACACTGTCAGCAGCAGTTGTGAGCCTGATCTGGAGTCTTATTCATCCTGTGGGAGGCTTGTTACGCATGCATGACCTGAACTTAGGCTGTCGCAAATGGTGCCAGTGTGTTGGTAGCGTGTCTCTAGATGTGAAATGTTCGGTGTATGACAATTAAACCGTCGTGCAAACTCCTGTTAAACATCTCTGCCATAAGCATCCGGATGGCCTGATTTTGCTCATATTCGGACAATCATGGCATTTTAATTCCTGAACATATGCCATTTCTTTTGTGATTTTCTTTTTATTAGCAAACTTTACAAAAAGTTCGATTCAATTTATACCAAGATTTATCATGCGTAATTGGTGCACGTGGAAATCATGCTTTTTGTGATTATATCGGTGCACGGGATTTACGTAACACGATCGATAAAAGTTGGATGATGGCCAAGTTTCTACAAGATTATACAATATTACTACACAAAATTCAAATATACATGTATAATGCAAGTAAGAAAAAAATGGGGATAAAACCGTTGCGTTTCTAGATGTACTAAGTATATGTTGAAATTATGTCCCCTTTTTTAAATTAGAAATACAATTTGGCACTATTCAAGACATGCTCACAGCGTTTAGCCAGTGGTCCCCATAATTCACTGTTCCTATTCCCGATGAATTTTGCACATTTAGATACATGTGTTAAATTTACCTGTCTTGACTTATTATGAATTTTACCAACATATAGCAGAAAAAAGTATTTAACTAGAAATATGTCCACAGGACACGGATGCCCCCGCTAAAAGCTGCCATCAGACATCTAAGTATAAAGCTATGCAAATGGAATAACTTGAAACAAGTTTGTAATTGCTTAAATGTGACATTGAACAGCAGACAAGAGCTGGGTCTGTAAGTGTGACCTTTACATTTGAGTCAGGGTGTAAATGCGAATGTAACCAAGTAATTTTAAAATCCAGAACGAAATAACAAAAAAAAGCAGACCAGAAGCGTATACTTGTGCCTTTTAACTTTTAATCTCTAAGTATGACCTTGACCTTTGCGTTAGGGACCGGGGTTTTGCGCATGTCACCTCGTCTTGATGATGTGAACATTTGTGGCAAGTAATATAAATATAAAATAAGAAATGACATAGTTACAGATCTGACATGAATCACATGCCTATTTGAGAATTTTAACTTTTGATCTCTTAGTGTGACCTTGACCTTTGAGCAAGGGACCTATGTCTTGCGCATAACACGCCGTCTCGATGTGGTCAACATGTGTACCAAGTGTTATAAATATCCAATAAGAAATGACATAGTTACAGAGCGGACATGAATCACATGCCTATTTGAGAATTTTAACTTTTGATCTCTAAGTGTGACCTTGCCCTTTAAGTTAGGGACCTGGGTCTTGCACATGGCAACCACCTTAATGTGGTGAACATTTGTACCAAATATTATAAAATATCCAATAGGAGATGACAAAATTACAGAGCGGACACGAATCACATGCCTATTTGAGCTTTTTAACCTTTGACCTCTAAGTGTGGCCTTGACCTTTAAGCTAGGGACCTGGGTTTTGTGCATGACACATCGTCTTGATGTGGTGAACATTTGTACCCATTTTTGGTAGGCGTAAGCCTCTCTATACTACCATTGCCCATTTCTTAATGCAACCTGGACCGCCTTTAGGCTGCTATGTGAATCCGCATTCAAGTAGTTCCAGAAACTGTCGACATTCCCAATAATTATTGTGAAACTGTTAATTAAATCGATATTTTTGCAGATAATCAGTCAGCCGGGGAGATATCGAACTTGTTTCGTAATATGAAAATGAAGTGTTCATCAAATGTCCCAGCCGTATAGCTATTTTTAGAAACTTCAGATCAGGGTCACGTGATGGTTTTATCAATTAATCGTATATCGTTATGTTATGCAATCATATGGTGTGGCTATACTAGCCGCTTTCTAGAGATGTCTAACGCTGTGATGGAAGTGATTACAAGACGGTACTGTAAAATCTGATTAATAGGCGCGCAAAGTATTATTTTAAAGCCACTTTTGATATACGCATTCAATACACGTATTACATATACATCAATATGCCCCTTTTTACAATTATTTAGATACCCTAGATGCCTATATAGTCACATATGCCTATTTTGACATTCAAGACAAGATCGGCAGTAAGAAAACGAACATTAAACGTGTAAAGTCGTTTAAGCTTTAATAGCAGCAACCAGATCGCCTCCCATCAGCACTCTTAGTGCTTTGATTATTAAATGTCCTAAAAGCAAGTGCTATAGACTGGGTGTGAAATCCCTTACATCGGGTATGCTCATAAACCTGCTACCACAATTCATGAGCACACTTCTTTAATGTACAATTATTTGTACCTTGAGAATCCCATTGGCAAGATTTAAATTTGTAATGTTGGTTTTTATCCACAATCATGTTGGCCAGTATCCTAATAAATTTAACAATCACGTCGGTCAGTATCCAAAAAATACTACACATGTTTGAATTGTTGTTGGTGAGCGTTAATTTATCTAAGATTTTAAAAAATTGAAATGTCCAAATCATAGTTTATACAACTGCCGATACTTCCCAAATGATATTCATTACATAGAGTCCAATAAATGAGTTTTACAACGTTTTTAAGTACAAAACTCATTCTCAAATGCAAAATCCACACATTCTTTAAGGCTTTACATAGTGAAAAATATTACCTATATGCAAATTGTTTAGTGCAAATAGTACATTTTCTTCATATGTTGATTATGTAATATTGAAATAAACAATCTGGATAGTTTATATGGAAAATATTGCAAAAACAATGCACTTATCACATTTTTCATGTCGGCCATTTTTCAATCATGTTGGGAATATCCAATCATGTTGTTTTATCAGGGTAACAAGGGTGTATACAGACAAATTGAATATTCCAAGAGCCGTATATATTATTCTTAGATTTTAGAAAAGACTTTGATGCAATAAATAGAAATTATTTGTTTGCTGCAATAAAACGCACTGGGTTTGATAACATATTGTGTAGATTGACAGAGACTATATATAATAACATACAATCATGTATTGTCAACACAGAATGGAGGAAATCTGAAAGTTGTGAACTATTAACCGGAGTAAGACAAGGCTGCCTATTGTCTGCACTATTATTTATATTAATAGCTGAAACTCTAGCAATACAAATAACAACAATGAAATAAAGGGTATACCAATCAACTTGAACAATAACACAAACTACTTGAAAATAAGCCAACTAGCAGATGGTGATGCACTTTTTTGGAAGTACAAAAAATGACATTGAATGCGCGCTTAATCTAATACACAACTTCGGAAAATACTCAGGCTTATATTTAAACGTAAATAAAACGGCAGCAATATGGATTGGAAAAGGTAAAAATAAAATAGAAAAAAATATGGATTACAATGGGCCAAAGTAGTAAAAGCACCTGATGTCTACTTCAGTGCTGGTATAGAAATAGCAAATCTTTAAATTGGGAGTAACAACTAGATCAATGTAACTCTCTTATCAACATGTGGAGTAAAAGATACCTTACCTGATACGGAAAAACCCGTATTAAAAAGTATCCTTTTACCTAAATTTACATATATAATGCAAACATGTGGGGTTCCTAAAAATAAATAATACAACATATTAAAAGTGTATTCTTTAGCTTCATGTGGAGCAATAAAAATGAGAAAATTAAAAGAATCACCCTAATAAATTCATGAGATATAGGAGGATTACAAATTATTTATAGAATCGTATGTTAAAATGCTAAACGTTAAACGGATTAAATTATTGATAACTGCAGACAATGCGAACTGGAAACTTATATCCCAATATGTTTTCGAAAAATATAGGAATAATTTCTTGATATACCATATGAATATTCCAACTATAAAATATCTACCGGTCTCAATTAAAACAACTCCAATATTTTACATTAACGTATTAAAAGCGTGGATTACTTACAAACAATTTTACGACGTCAGTCCTAAATCGTTCAGTGATATAAGCATTACGCAACTATTATTGGGGAATAGATACATTCAATATGGCGCCTTGTTATGTCAGAGGTCTATTGCAATGCATAAAGGCCGAAGTGATCAGAATGGGACAATACTTGACAAAAATGGTCGGAAAGCTGTTTTGTTTCGTATTGTATATCTACCGGGTTCGTTTTTGCTCACAGGAACCTAACGAGCTCAAATTTAGCTTTTGGTATGGTTACACATCTAGCGTTCGTCAAGCGTCAACAATTTCTTTCAACGCTATCTCCTGATAAATTAAAGAAGGGATTTTGACCAAACTGCACATGAATTATACTTAGGTGGGCTTCTTAAAACATTCCGGTCCGCTGTTTATATAGGTCATGGATTCAAAAAGTAGTTTTTACAAGAAAAACACTCTTTAAATGACATATCCTGCACAGGAATGATCCTTTAGTTGTCCTCTTTAAACGACAGTGTTAATTGCTCCGGTTTGCTGCATATGTCCGTGTTTGGGTAATAAATTGGTTTGGATAGTGTAATTAAGTCTTCAAAACGAGGTCTCCTCCAAAACCAACTTTATTTACAAAATACCAGAAGGTCAAAACCTCATGTGGCAACGTTTGTATTTAATATGATCATGCAAACTCACTACAAGTAGATTACCAACATTTTGTAATCTCCTTTTCAGGAATGGGTTCTGGAATTATACATTACTGTGCTGGTTTGATACTACTGAGTAACTTCGACTCGAAGTGGCTACCGTTTGCAACAACATTAGCTAACTCGGGAACTGCAGTCAGTGCGTTAGTGATGCCTCCCATTATGGTGGCATGTATCGACGCTTATAGCTGGAGAACAACATTCGTAGTTCTTGGTTGTGTATCTGCCCTAGGGTTGTTAAGTGCAGTCGTGTTTATTAGACCGGGTGAAAAATTACTTCCACAATCAAGTACCTGCAGAAGAGAACCAGAAGCGGATTCAGCTGACGCAGAGATAAATTACAGCAAGGGTAAGGACATGTCTTTTGATTTCGGTGTCTTTAGTGATAATGATTTCCGTTTATGTTCCTCAAAACTTCATGTTCCATATAGTGGATAGCGTTGTGTTTAATTTCCTGATTGAGGATCGTTATGGTCTAAAATTATACTGAAATAATTTATACTTGTAGAAAACTAGTTGAACTATGCGTAATTATTTTCATTTTTTTCTCATTTTACTTGTATAATAAAATTATCCGAGTTATAGTCTTATAACTGGTTTTAGAAAAAACTTTACAAGTGCAAGTATTCTTCGCGATAGCAGAATGTAGAAATTAGATAAATATACATTGAAACTGCAAAATTTCCTTTTGGTCACTCTGTACAATGTATAATTGGAGAGAATCTATAATGAATTTCATTTCAGACAGGAAGAACGACAATTCATTGAGGCAAACTTTTAATATAGCTCATGTCCTACGCAATTCCGAGTTCATGATCTTTTTCACATCGACTTTCTTGGCTTTCTTGGTCGTATTTGGCCCAGCGACGTTCTTACCTGATTTAATTCATGATTCGATGATTGTCGAACACCAGACAGCTTGGTGCATCATGGGCATGGGCGTTGGTAATCTGTTTGGACGAATCATCAGCGGTGTGGTTGCATCAAGATTTAACGATCATGTACAGATGATTCATGGTTTCACATTACTTGGCTTAGCAGCGTCTACACTTGTCATTGTATTTGCCAACAACCTAGCGACTTTTATGGGGATGTCCATACTGATTGGTTTATTTAACGGTAAATTGTTTATACTTACTTACTTACTTACTCAATCTCCTGGATCCGAATCGGATCGTAAGGTTGCCACAAGATTTCTCCACCCAGCTCTGTTCTTGGCTTTTGCTTCTGTCTCGACACCAGGTTAGTCCTAATTCTCTCGGCTCTGTTTCTACTGTTCGGCGTCAGGTGGTCTTTGGTCTTCCTCTTGGTCTCTTTCCCCGAGGCGTCCTAGCCATAGGAAACGTCTATGTTTTATTTGTTGGATAACGCAGGGGGAATTGGTTAAATTGTTTATACATATGTGTAATATTTGAGCGACAACTGTCTTAGACTAGCAATGGTACTAAAACGATATTTTGATTTTAATGCCTATTTACTAATTTGCGTTTTCATCACCAACTGCTTTCTTTTACAAAATACACATGTACATTTAATTATCAGAAGTTTCAAGCACAAGCGGTTTGAACTTTTGTCTGTCGGAACTGTTCTAGGACAAAGTCAAGCATATGGACTACATTTGTAATCTCACTGCTTTGATGTTTTATATTTTTATCCCACTTTCAGGTGGTTACTTCGGGTTAGCGACTGCTGTCATAGCTCATTATCTAACACTTGATCAAGCTGCTGTGGGTTATGGTATGTTGCTTACAGCCACTGGAATATCATCGACAGCGGGAATGCCGTTAGCTGGTATGTGTTCTAAAAATTATGAGTTACGTAACGATTGGAGCAAAAATCGTTGGCTTAGAAAGAAGAAGGTCTTTAGAACAAAATGCTATTTTGAGAAAACAAGAAAAAGCTGTCTGAAAACTACTCTTCACTAATGGAAAAACAAGCTTTTTTTCTACTTCAGTTTGGTCAACATGAAAATGGGTCCGTACGAAACGCCTTGTGGTGCAGATTTCAAATATGTATGAGTCTTGTAAGGTCGTAAGTAGCACCTTATTCTATTAAGTCAACGATTAATGAGGCCGACAGACCAAAATAGACACTCTCTTGTTCTTTTAAGGGCCGTAACTTTGGAACCTACGGCAATCACGACATATATCAATTTCAAAGAAGGAATCGATCTTTTATGGTGATCAATACAAATTTGCAACAATGGAAATATAAATTAAACATCCATCATGCAGACAAGATAAAAAAATTACATTGTTTACACACATGACAACGTGTGTTGACATATTGTTTGCATGCAATTTAGGGCCCGTGGCGCTCTTGGTATTCTTTGAATGTACACGAATATGGAAACATTCCCGATTTCTAACAGAATATCTCAACCCTCTTGTCGGAATTTAAAGCGAAAACTTTTGGACTTTGCTGCCAATGTGTTCTATGCTTTCAGGGTTCGTCTCAGATACTTTCAAGAGTGAAAGGGGATCGTTCATATTCAGTGCTTGTGTAATGTTCCTGGCCTCGGGTGTTTTGTGTTTGATCAAGTTTAAAAGATGTTTAAAATGCATTCGCACGAACACAAAGGGACAATTACAGGAAACAGGCAAAAACTCAGTTGTGATAAGTACCTTTACACACTTGTGAAATATGTTTAAACATTCTCATTTTTACCTGGTTGCCAACTTGTTGTTATTACTATGTTGTTAATGTGTTTCACAAACTTACTATGGCCCGTTTATTGTTAGCTAACTCTTGTACAGAGGACTCGACTATGTTTAGTTTAAACTTTTTTATCACCTAAATAATACATATAAATACTATCGTACAAGACTAAGTATACATATGATATGTATGGATAAAAGGATCGAAACACAAGTTCCAAAGCATAGTTACGGCTCTCCCCAGGACTACGCATGTTATCACCCGAGACGTACGTTCAGAAATCATGCTTCATATACATGTACATGTAATTCTAGGATATCCTATAATTTATATTGACGTTTGACTGGAATTGTCCACTAGTTTTATTTGTGGATCATTCCTAAAATGTATATACATAACGTACAAGTATAACGTAGATGTTAGTTCTATGGTACCCAATTCCGTCTAGCTGAGCTACTAGAAGTTCTGGATAACCATAACTGAATTGGTTGTTTATTTATTTTATGTGAAGTCGACCCTTTGATGAAATGAAATTATCATCATCAATGACCTTGGACTAAGCTACGAAACTAAATCAAATACAAGTGTCAGCGATGCATGTCTTTGCTACAAGTGAGCATACAAGTCGGATTATCATTATACGTGTATTGTACACGTGCTTTTTATGTCATTCTTAGATTTCCTTGTTTTATTTTCGTCAAATATATCTGCTGAACGTGGCATTAGCTCATAAAATGTTAAGACGTGGTTAAAAATTTCCCCAGAGTATCAAGATACATGTACAGATGTATTTTTCTATTATGTGATAAAACAACACATAGTATACATTTGTATATACTGACACAACATTCCTACAGTACTGTTTCAACTGAACTAGACACCATTGTGCACTAGGTTTAATCTTCTAATAATATTTATTATTTACCTCACATGACCTCTTAATGTTTTTTCCCCATAAACCTGCCGGTTAATATTTTTTTTCGATCACATAGTGATATTTTGTTCGATCAAATTGCAAAAACGAGGCTGAACTATTTATAAAAATATGTACTTTTTGGGTCCAGAAAGCTCCCTGCTAGGGAGTATCCGTATGTTATTTATATAATTGTGTATATTTCACATGCTATTTTTAGTAAATCTTGTCAATTTCAGACATCTAATACGGACTGAGATTGTACATGTTAAATTATCATAACGGCAATCTAAGCGCTGCTTACATTTGTTGATATTTTATTTTGTAAAATGCTTTAAATTTTGTTCGGTATCATGAAATAAATAACACATGGCTGCTTGGATGACAGTAAATAAGACCAACCACTGAATAGTCATATCACATTCGGCTTCACCTCGGGTGACATAACTATATTTTCAGGTTGGTATTATTTACTATCAACCTCACAGTCATGTGACTAATGTTCATCCGCCATCTTGATTGATCACTGAAGTCATCCATTTTAACCAGATTGTACCCAATCAAATGTAATGCAAAATTGTGGACGGGAACCAGACTTCATAGTTGCCGTCCTTGAATTTTTCAGAGGAAGTTACTCTTGTCGACTTAAAGCGTGAAAATGTTGTGAAAAAGCGAAAATACAACGCGCGTAATTCAGCACTGTTAAGCCCAAGGAGAACATAACCCAAACCGTTCTTAGAGAAATGTTTTTCTACAGAATTACTTCCCTTCTATATGCTTTCGCCATTCTTCTGCTGCATGTAATAAATCTTTCGAAATTCATACACTTTGCAAATCTCAATAGAAACCAATAATGTTCACTGTGTGTATTTATTTGCTGTGGAAGCCTTATGCACCGAAGAATGCGAATAGGACTAAATAAAGTAAATATTTATTTCAATCACATGTTTGGTTTTATATGCTCTTCAGAAAAGCTTTCACTTCTGCCTACTGTCTGTTTGTATACATGTATAATATTGTTTGCTATATGCATACGTATTTATGTTTTACGCAATAAATATTTTGTATGTATTGTATTTAGCTCAGTGTTCCAAGAAACAAAAACAATAAATTAATTTCTTATGGGATTTTTCTTTGAAAGACATGAAGCAAAATTATACTAGACTTCATAGGTGCAAACGAGCACATACGAGGGTTGTCCTAGAATAGCATATAATTCTTGATTTATTCAGTCTAATACATAGACAGCCTACACGTACCCTACTACCCCCCCCCCCCCCAGCCAATTCAACCTTCTAATGATTACATATTAAGACAGGTGAATTACGGTAATTGAAGTGCCTGTTACATGACTTGTCGTATTTTTTATTTATTCACTCAAATGCTATATTACGGGTATCAGCGTGTAGCTAAGATATTTTACTTTCAGGATATATCAACACTTCAGTCCTTAAATAAAAATCCTTTAAACAACTGTTAGTGAACATAAGTCAGAATCGGGAATTTGGTTTGGTCACCAATTTTGCCGTTCAGTATATACACCGGAAACATAATATAATGGTACAGATTAAAAATTTTGAATGTGCATTTTTACAACTATTCCACATATATTAAAACTTTTGTGGAATTCATTTTATATCAGCATACGTTGCATGTGATTATTGGAAAAATTCGAAACCCACGGTATGCGGTCCAGCAGAAACAATATATATCACAAAATTGAATTCAAATATTTACATGATGGCAATAATACTTCCGTACTATTAGCCACATCCAGGAAAAAAATATAAGCGTAATTGGGGTGTTTTGGCTGGTTGCTTAGAGACATTCATAGTAATGACGGGTTTATGGTGTAATATAACACCATTGTTATGATCACCGTATACAAAAGTAGCGTAGTGTAACATCTAGAAATCAACTGACATTCGGCAGACGTTTTATTTGGCATAGAAGGACAGGCGAACAAAACAGAACAGACTGAGCAAAAATTTACGTCAGATCGTTTCCGACACTATCCTCAAAATTCGCCAACTCAAGTTGTCCATTTTGTAAAACATTTCATGAAATTTTGATAGTATGTAAAAAATAAATTACATTACAACTTCGGCATATGGATATTAAACGTTTGTACCTCATAAAGGAAAGTACTTTAGAAAAAATGTGATAGCTTGATGTCGTAGGCGAGTGTTGGAAGTTCTGTTGACCACCCGGCTTCACCTGGCGTTCGTAAAATGTACACAATTTGTATGTTTTTAAATGATGCTGACATTTTGCTACTTTGCCAAGAAAAAAATCTCAAAAGGTCTAGAAGTATTATAATTTCGGCAACAATACTTGATAGTTTTCATGATATAACGTAATTATTCGTTTTCGGTGACAATTTAGGTATAAAACACAGTTTTTAAAAAATCTCGCAAACTTTTTTTGGTAATTTTCTTTATTCTTTTTCAACTATGAAGGGGATAATAGAATTATAAACAAAGGTTATCTATAGGGCTGTGTAGGGACAGTGACAAATGTCACTGTGGAAACCTTACTATTACACCACAGACAACCTTACGCATCAGGACAGTGTAAAGAAAGGTCTCCCCACATGCTAGGCACCTCACCAAAAGGTCATATCACAGGAATTTGAAATTCCATCAATAAAATATCATAGCAGTCAATCTAATCAAAATCGCTCTATACGTATATATAATACTGAAGGAACGCAACGCATTTCCCCTCCAAAATGGAATCCCGTAGCCAGTGCTAACAAAATTAAAGATACAAGCGATTAAGTTAGCTCAATCGAAAATATTCACTTTCGTCTGATATTATGAGATATATTCCATATATCCTTCACGTAATGTCAATATCTAGTACATCGTCGGTGCCATTCTGTGCGTCACTAAACCACACAATCAGGCAAATATTAAATACATTTAAGGGGATAGGGTAGACGAGCAAGATTTGCAATGAAAGTGCTGCCATGCTATGATAAATATGCTTTATTAATGCGTATTTGTTGATTAACTCCAAGGGTATAGTTCGTGCTAGATAATGTGGCAGTCGAGTCTATTTCACAACAGGTAATACATGATATTGATTACAGATAACTTTAAAAGAATCTAATTGTTTGTTGTTTGTCCGTTTCATTAAATACTATGTAAGTGGTAACTGTTGAAATACAGACTTAACATGGACTAGTGTTTGTTTACCTTTCAGACCAGTACAACTGCCTTGTGCAGCTAATCCTTTACCATCCATTCAACCACGAAATTTAACATTTAACATAGACAGTTATCCAGTCAGTTAAATTGATTGGCCTTATTGTCATGCTTGACTAATGACAATGTAATATAAGCACTAAATAATTGCAAGTAGTTATGTATGCTCTAATAGCTCAGGTGGTAACGCACAGGAATTGTAACTGAGCGATTCAAGTTCAACCCATCAAAGAAGTCTTTAGTATTTTTTTAATTCATCACAATTGTTTTAATGTTATTTTCATATTCTTTTCGAGAGAGTTTATAATTTGTTAATTATATATTTTTCTTGTTTTCTTATGGTCATGATAAAATTATTTTTAATTCAATTAAACTTTTATGACAAGAATACACACTCTTTACAATACAAAAGAATTTTACATCACTTCATCTGCTGTATCACGGTCTGAGTTACAGTCACACTCAGATAATGTTTCTGTAGTTACAATACCTAAGTACTAGCAATCAAAATTCTTGTGCTTTAATTATAATACGTGTACACAGCACGTTGATTGTGTACATGTATATTTAGGCTATACACTCTTTAATAATAGACTTAATAACTTTAATTACAGGTTTGTATCACTATTGGATAGAACTGATTATTTAAGCCATTTTTCTGTAAAACTCTTAGCTTTTAAATTTATAAAGATGAGAAAAAGAAATTTAAAAAATACATATAACTTGACAAGGTTTCGAACTCGCGGCCAAATATATCGAACTCGTCAGGAAGTATCTACGCACTAAACCACTCGGCTATGAAGTATGTTTGAATTGGTGGATGGTTAGAATGATTTATAATCACAAACCTTTACCATGGTTTACCTAATTCAATCAATTGACATTGTCCACATTGTGTCACGTGACCGCCACATTATCATGCACGGACTATAAATGTAAATATAGTACATTGTAATGCTATGTTTGCTATGTCCGCCAAATTTTAATATGAAGAAAAAACGCTTTCTGCAAACATGCCCTATCGCACTATAGAATGCCATTAAGTGTTTATACAAAGTGGTATAGCCCGTTTGCGCTGAAAAAATCGTCTAAAATGAAGATTTCTCAGTATTTACTGCACCTACAAGTATGAGATTTTGCACGAGTTAATGAAATGTATCTACCTAATATACAATTAAATCTAAGCAACATCGGACATGTGTAAAAAAAGTTTTGTTCATAAGTTCTATGTAAAATATTTGTAGTTTACGATGAAACTTCATGTTAGAAGACTCGATGCATGCAACAGCCAATTTTATGGTCACGTGACACGCCTAACGGTAGATTTACGTATTTGAAATCTATTTAATATAGTATATACGAGGCCCGTCTGTGCATCTGACATAGAACTGTTTGTTTGAATCATATTTCCCCGTCTATTGGCTTAAAAATATGAAAATACATGCAACTAACCCCCTGGCTGATAATACTCAAATAAATTTACCGAATGCGTAAAATATTACACAAGTAACATATAAATATATAATAGTGAAAATATATAATACTTAAATTATAATTTTATATGTACATATTGAAATATACTTCTACTACTGAATAGGCCGTCTATCAGTCATGGCCTGGCGGATTCGATCCATACAGCTGTCGGTCGTACTGGTTGTACTATAACTTTTTTAGGTATTTACATGTTTGTTTTATACATGTTTATTGTTCAGTGTCATAGTTTATGTATGAACATAGACAGAGACATGAAGAAAAAACATACACGTACATATCATAAGTTTATTTCATTATTTCATAATAATTTTCATATTGCCTAGCCAAACAACAGTATTGCACAGTACAGTTCGACTTTATATTATGCTTCAACATCGCTATCATAAAATCATCAAAATGAATTACTATTTTCTCAATTCCCTCCTTTATATTGTCTTTTTTCCAATATGTCTTTTCAATTTTGTCTTGGACATGTTTGCATGCATTCTCCCACTTCTTTTGGGTGATATAATCAAAACTTTCCTTAATGAGTACATGTATTTGCATATTTTTTTAACTGATTCCGAATGCATGTTCTGTCCGCAGGTGCACTTTCCTCAACGAAAAAACGGCTTGCCTCTTGCAGCCTCCTTCTCGAAATATAAAAAACTGATCTTACAGCGTCTTCAAACGATTTTGACCGCTTAATATAATGCATTCTTTAAACCATTACACAAGGTTTGTGTAGATGTATATATAACTCACTTTTTAGACCTGGTTCAGTCATAAGACAACTGTCATTGTGTACATTAACATTGTAATGCTTTTATTAAGTTGTTAAATTAACATTAGGATATACATTTGTATATACATGTATGAGTATGTACATAGAGCTTAGTGAACAAGGTTTTGGTTTTTACTGTTTTTTCATGATATTATTATACATTATCTGTATACTAGCGACATACCTAACTAATTCGACTGATACGGGCCTCAAAAATTTCGCCTTCGTCACACCAATGTCAATCTCGTTGATCACTGATTATAACGGTTAAAAAATACCGTAAAAACATCAATGGAATACCAGATTACCTCCCTGCGTTAAAGTGTCCAAATACATGTAATTTCAATATACAATAAAGAACAAAGTAGTTTTAATAAGCAATTAAAAATTATGAAATTTAAAATGGGAGTAGGTAGGATGTAATTATGGTTGTACGTAAATTTTTGCACACATTTGATGAATAGATTCTCAGAAATTTAAATTGTAGACGATTTTTTCAGCGCAAACGGGCTATAGTGACTCTAGACTTTCAATTGATCATTTTACATTTATCTCTAACCGTTGCACGTTTTCCTCGTGGCAAATCAGTAATAGTTACAAACCAGCGATATTCCTTAGCTACTCACTTGGATCGGTGCACGAGTTTATCGTGCGCAAATCGTGGGCCGATGTGTTAAAAATAACAAAATCAACTGACCGTGAGCGGAAAATACAGGGTTTTCCATATAAAAACTCAGCTCGGGCGTGGTTTGGTGACGCACAGAATGGCACCGACGATGAACTAGATATTGAACTTTGAGAAGCAAATCACGAATAGTCGCGTAAATTCAGGAAAACATATTGATTGTCGAATAGATTGGGTACATTTAAGTTTTCTTCGTCAAATGAGCTAACTTGATCGCTTGTATCTTTTATTTTGTTAGCACTGGCTACGGGATTCAATTTTGGGGAGTGGAAGGCGTTGCGTTCCTTCAGTATTATATATATGTATAGAGTATTTTGTGATGGACCGACTTGTATAATATTTTTTTTAAAAAACTTCAAATTCCTGTGGTCATATTGACCGGTTATATTAAATGTATAATATAATTCTAAAAATTTGCTTAGTGTCAAGAAATCAATATTCATGTTCGGTCAAACGTAAACTGAGCAAAACCTCTGAATTTTCAAATATCTTATCTGCTGCTAAATTTTAAAACAATCATGTACTGCATTTGGCACATATTGTCAAAATGACGTTGTTTTCCAAGTAACCGATAAGCAATATTTGCAGGAACCAATGTAGCATGAAATGTTGGCCCTGTTTTTTAATCATTCTGTTTCTCACGCTAAATACCAAGTAATGGACTGCAAATTCACAGAGGCTTGAATGCAGCACTAACATTTTAGTGAGGTTTGGTTTATTTCGAAGCAATTCGTTTACAATATTGCAGATGTAGCAGTATGTTTCTGAAAATTTCATCAGGGCATCTTATTCAATTTGCAAAATATTCAAAAGGAAAATTTGTTGAACCTTATTAAATTGCGAGAAGTATACATAATAGCGCAAAATTTTATATGAACAATATCCATAGAGTAGTACAGAAAGTACGTCATTCCATCATTTTTGTTATCAGACCTCGCCATACATTTGGGATTCCATTTTGGAGGGGTGAAGGCGTTGCGTTCCTTCAGTATTATATATACGTATAGAGTGATTTGTGATGGACCGACTTGTATAATATTTTATTGGTAGAACTTCAAATTCCTGTGCTTTGACCAATATAGCAATGTTTGGATATATTTAGTATTTGATTGACATATAGTCCAGTGAGGATAAAAATCCAGTGACGCAGCGGTCGAGTCCACTATAACGGTGTAAAACCAATTATAAAGGCTTATACTGTACAAACAACTATAATTTCAATTCTATACTAACATACTAAACTTCGCGCTACCTGTTTAGACAATGGTTGTGATTTTTTTGCGTACACATAAACTGAAACGTCACTGTCAAAATATCCTAACTGGACTACACCTGTTTAGACAATGTTTGTGATTGTTTGCTTACAGATAAACTGCAACGTCACTGTCACAATATCCTAACTAGACTATACCATTTTTTTTGTAATGATGTCTCAGCGAGAATATTCCACTGTCTTCGTGGGAATTCATCATCCATTATGTCTATTCGGTTTTCTGTTATTGTGATTCTCAAAGATATTGTATTAAAATAAGAAAACAACAAACGTCATCTCCAGATATCGACACTTCTCTGTTCGTATCATTATGCGGACAATACTGGCCGAGAATAGTACATGTATAAAGGAAACTTACTTGACAGACGTAATTCTTAGAATGCTGACCAAACATAAGAGTAATGATAGAAACGATGTTAATTTTCCTTTTTATCAAGTATTAAATCGTCTCCATTGTGCCCATGTATGTAACTTAACCTCTCACACACTACGATGAGTGTACATTTTTATGAAACTACTTTATACATGTACTTCACTTCAAAATGTTTTACTGTAAAACAAGTAATCAAGTTTCGCGGGTATTAAAATTCGCGGATTTTGGTTAAATAGTTATTTTGCGGTTTCTTCAATTCGTGAATTTGAAATAGGCCTATTGAAAATAAAGTCTTGTTACATATGCTTGAGATTAATCAAGCGATGGGATTTAATTTCCACCGCGAATATTTAAATTAATTATACAGTCAACATGAACACTGTGCCTGTGGTACGTTTTAAAGTTACTACTGGGCTCAGAATGGGAAAACAAGTATACTGACTTGTGTAAGATGTGGCAGTTCTGTCGTACAAACAGACATTTACAACCTCAATACACCTCTGCATTATTCGTATATGTTATGATACTACATACCAACAAACGAGCATTACATATACTTCTTTCAACAAATGCCGTCTGCAATTGTTTTAAAAAAAGTATGAGGACGATTTTCTGGTGGTATTAGGTTCATGAGGGATTGGAATAAACGAAAAGTTGTAAACATATGGCTAACAAAGTTTATTTCTTATTTGATTATACATGGCCAACGAACAAACCGAGCACTAAGCTGTCCGAGCATTGGTCCTCTCACTGTAATGTTTTCATAAATACTTCCGCTTGTAACATCGTATAATTATGTTGAATGTACGCTTTGTAGTTCTTGTTATATATGCTCTTCAATATTGGAGGAAATAAAGATGATACACTCAAGGACTTTAAAAACGCCTCACTTAGTTCAAAGCCCAATATCGCTCAAAGTATTTTTGTTAAATTGCAATATAATTTTACATGTGTAAGAATTTATCTTTCCTACGAGTGAATCAGTTTAGTTTATACTTAATTGTTGTCTCGTTATTTTCTGGGAATCCTGCAAGCGCACTCACCCTAAGCAAAAGTATGGGATTTTCAATACCGGCTAAGGACGCAATTTATCCTAATATGCGGGATCACATTCGTCTACGAAGTCCTAAAACGAACCTCTTGTCACATATAAGATTTTCACAATAGTTTCTATGCGTGATTAAATTCAACAATAACCTGGCATTTTGTTTAAAACAAGCATAAATGAAGTCAATAACAAAAGAATATCCACGTATTTCATAGACATTTAAAACCACTAAGTTTGAAGTTTTGTTACTAAAATTGGCAAATCCAAAATCCTATATCCCTTTAAACATGTTTAAATGCGTCAGGTAAGAGCTTGTGTAAAAGTAAACCAGCATTCTGAAAACGTGCAGATCCTTAAATAAAAAGATAGAAAACGAATTAGTGTGCCTACACCACCTCACAAATATGAGCACATTAAGAGAATAATGCCTCGCATAGCCTGTATTGAAAATCCCACACTTTTGCTTAGGGTAAGTGCGCTCGCAGGATTCCTTGAAAAA
The DNA here is from genome assembly GCA_947247005.1 of Spisula solida. Lineage (NCBI taxonomy): Eukaryota > Metazoa > Mollusca > Bivalvia > Venerida > Mactridae > Spisula > Spisula solida. Next base: position 23,375,496 of record OX365951.1, read on the forward strand.
AATGAGACAACATTTTATTACAAACTAAACTGATTTAAACGTAGGAAAGATCAATTAATACACATGTAAAATTATATTGCAATAACATAAATACTTTAAGCGATATTGGACTTTGAATAGGTGAGGCGTTTTTAAAGTCCTTGAGTGTATATAAGTCTATCCAGATCGGGTTAAAATTGATTTTATGAAGATGTGGCCGAAAGACCGCTTGATACTTTAAAAGCTGTTTCAGACTTGAGATGCGTACACTTTACAGGTCTCATGAGGTAGTTAATTACATCTCAGACGTTGGCAAAGAAAAGCTCATGTGCGTATTGAACATAGAGAACAAATCCCACAGAGACGGCCATGAAATGGAGAACTATGATCGATGGAAAGTATGCGAGATTTGTGTATTGCACTTGTAAAACAGCAACAAATAGTTGGAATATCTACCACTCTTGTGATACTATATGCTGTTCAACGAAATGCGGACATTTCATCACGAAAAAGATGTATTCATCAAAACTATGTACACTGTGTAGCAACGTTAAATGTCGCATCGACGTTAAATGTCGCACTTGACGTTAAATGTCGCAAGGCTGACGCTAAAGGATCGCGACATTTAGCGTTAATGTTGCGACATTTAACGTCAGGCCCCGATTCCACGTAAAAACTTAAGTTATTGCTATTTTGAATTTATTATATGACTACAAGTATAGTCTTGTGATGTAGATTGCTACCAGAAACTGTGTGTTTATGGCTAAACTATGATATAGTAGGTGCTTTTTGTATGTAATGCTCATGGAAATCCAACAGTAATGAATAATAAAGAACGTCATACTTGAGCCTGTTATAACAGACTTAAGTTTTTGCTTTAGATGTTTATAACTGTAAAACACTTTTTTCTGTACAAAATTGACTTATTATGTATTGTTCTATTAAATAAGCATCTAACTGTGATGAAACAGTATATACAAGTATACATGAAAGTCATTTAACCAACACAATATGTTTTTAAAATAGCAGTCTCAGCTGAGCAATAACTTAAGTTTTTTTCGTGGAATTGGGGCCAGGCCAGTTTGTTGCGACATTTAGCGTCAGGGGGATTGCGACATTTAGCGTCAGGGGGATTGCGACATTTAGCGTCGGTTGCGACATTTAGCGTCAGCCTTGCGACATTTAACGTCAAGTGCGACATTTAGCGTCGATGCGACATTTAACGTTGCTACACACTGCTTAAAGTGCGACTTGTGATCAGCACACGCTAGAAAGTGATAATTTTCTTGATTAGTTTTGGCACTAGAAGGATAACCCGTTTTATGTGTTTTATCGGGATCGGGACCCGGGCTGGTATTCACAAGCATCTTAGATCAAAACTTAGAACTTTCATAAAAACATAATAATTCCTTATTTATGTCAGCTAAACATGCCACTCAATATTATCGTTTCTTTCTTACGTTTAAAGCATTATGTCAGGAGCTATATAAAAAGCACTAAGAAAACATACTTCTGTTAATCTTCATTTTGTAGAGTATATGCGCAACACATTATAATTGTAACTTAAGTCAGAATATCGAAGTTTTCCACTAAGATCTTTTGTGAATAGCAGTCCAGATCTCCTTGTAACATTATAGCAGTCATACCAGAATATATAATTATTGATATATTACGAGAGTAGGAAAGAGCTGGAATGACGCCGGTATAGCATTCTTTTTCTTCTTCAAATTAAATGTGTTTACACTAGGTCTGTGAATTTGGCACGTAGGTCGTACATCGACAGTCAGATGTTTACTCATTTTTATTTGAAATGAATACATAGCTATTAGCTCGTTACTCGGAGCACGTTAGTCGAAGCTCGTAGGTTTTATATCGCAACTCTTGGGTCGTTAGACGCAGCTTTTATCTCGTAGATGTTTACTCGATGGTGGCAGCTCGTCGGTCGCAGCTCGTAGGTCTTTGGTCGCACATACCTACCTACCTACCTAACTCATGTGCGTATTGCACACAGAGAACAAATTCCACAAAGACAGCCATGATGAATCCAATCTTTGTATTTGATCTTTGTTATAGAGGTACTACTGTGCCTTATCCGACGAGCCAGCTTTTCTCCTATCACCAGCATGTGATATTAGTTCAGATTAAATCTTTTTCGGCAGTGTAATTCTTGGGGAAAGTATTGATTTTAATCTACAAGCGCATTATTTAGGAGACGAATCAATTGCAGTTTTCCTGTTACACCAAAAACACAGCAACCGACAATCATCCAATTAAACATGTCAACTATACAGCGATGCAGAAAAACCTGATTTAATAGTGTTCAAGTTAGATGATTTGGTTAACATGCTCTGTTGTGCGGTGAATGAGGGCATCATATGTGGGATTCATACACACAAACACATTAACTAGTGTTTGATGCTCTACCAACAGTGTCCACAGACCGGTTGGCCTCCTAACCACACACTACTATATTTCTCCACATTTTGCATTGAAGCTCAACGTAGGTTGTCAAACATAGAATAAAGAAAGACATCATATGTAGGGCAATGGAAAACAATATACCCTTACCACCGCGCACTGTGCTCCCTATAAACACGGGTACGACACTCTACCGACCCAGTCAATCAGCAGCTATTCAATTGCTTCCTTAATTATAAGCGTTTAAGTTAAGCTTGATATAAATAATCCATTGTCACACTACAATTACTCTCAACAGTCGAGTCACGACACAGCGTAACATTACTTTATACTACTCCTGGACACGCCCATATAGTAACTTCTCAGCAAATTAGTTGCCAACTCGGAAATAGACACGAACGAAGCCGATTGGGAAAAGTCTTAGTACATTATAGTGGTATACAAACAGGGAAGTATCGAGTTCTGGAGAAAATGTTTCGTTGATTTCTTATTCCCTGTATTTTAACACAATTTATAGCGCGGTTTGCAATTATGGAAACCAAGCAGACAGTGTTTCCTCTCTCAGATTTTTAGGTACGTCTACCAAAATGCAAACTATGAGTTGCATAATTTTGTTGAACAGGACAACGCTCGTCGTATCTGTCGGAGTAGTATAAGATAAGATAAGATACATTTATTAACGTCTCACTTTTGTACATGTTTGTTACAAATATACATATAAAATGATAAAAATGTAAAACATGCACAAAACCACTCAATTTGAGTTATGAGAGACAATATCAACGGCATAAAATTTCAAGTATACATACATAAAACAATAAAGAATAATATCCTTAAAACACAATATCTTTCAATTACAAATACAAATGGAATTCATAATATAAAATATCATCTATACAAGTAAAAACCTTAACTGTACAATACATTTCTCCTAGCGACTAGAATTTCATGACAAGCTTTGGCACTGTATTTTACGATTTCATTATTTGATAGTATGTAATAAAACGTTTCTAGATCATTCAGATAATTAAAATCAGGGTAAACATTTTGAATAGATTTATATAAATGACGTCTGGTGTTTTCATACAGATTACATGACATTATTACATGATATTCATTTTTGACAAGATTCATACAATTAAAACAAAATCGTTCATCGATTGGTATCCCCTGATATCGTGCAATCTCAATTTTTCGGGATGCAACATAACAACGGAACTTTGACAGCGCACTCTTATGAGTTCTTGGTATAATATTGTTCTTCACTATAGTAGTGTAACGTACAAGCAACAAGAAAGCTAGCGGGAGGTCTTGTGTTATCGTATGGCCCAATAAATAACAATCCCAAAAACATAATGTAAAATTAGTGTTTCATGTACAAGTATTTCATTTGCTGAACGCTATATATGTATATTTATATCAAATACCAGTTAATTACTGTTTCGGGATTTTGGGACGACATCCTTTCAAGTATTATATATGGCGACAGTTGAAACGACAGGTAACTGTGTCATTGAAAAAGGGCATTTATTTTTTATAGATAACATAAATGTTATAAACATATTTGGATTGTTTACTCTTTAACAATGATACAGTTACCTGTGGTTGGCACAGTCAGTGAGCCTAAATTAGTTTACACTTCCTAAATCAACTGACAAAACCCCTCCAGTGCTCGACAACACCTACAAAAATGAGCATGGGAATGAAGATAGCTTACACAACCCAGAATACCTGCCTAGTGTTCTCTAAATTAAATGTATTGCCGGGTGGGCTGAACTGGGGTGGTATTCAATATTGACCCTACTTTACTCAATGATAAGGACAACCAATCAGATTAAACTCTTGGTCAGTAACAGGCAATATGATTGGCTATCCTTTTTCTCCAATAAAATGAGATAAAGATTGAATACCAACCCTGGTTCATATGATGAAATTAAACTACGACTGATCTAACCTCCGGATAGCCACCACAATGGAAGGGCATATAAGGTATAGTTCAATTATATAATTAGATAACATTCACTGAATATAGCAGTAAGATAGGTCTCAGATCACTTTAACATTCTCCCCTTCAGACCTAGAATGGAATAATGGAATAATGACCCATGTTAATGTCACTGCCAATAGTCGCAATAACTATCTAACAGATAATAACAATGCCAATACATTATTGTATAATGATGAAATGAAAGTGGAATACAGAAGGAAAACGACCAGAAATTACAATCAGTGTCACTCCTAATTTACATCACGACACATACAATATGTCTGGGAATCCAATGTTGTTTTCTCGACAATTTCAATTTATTGACTTTTGCCAGTTTTAGTTTGTTGTTGGTATGTTTCGTCTGGATTTAAGCCGTTTGAAAAGTGTTTGCGCTCGAGTCTCATTGAGTGCTGTATAAATAATATCACTTTAAGCCGTTACATGGTCTTTTTAAATGGTATTTTCTCCTATTTATAGATAACTCACAACATTTATCTGGTTATTGGAGTTAACTAGAAAGTTAAATCTTGCTTTCGATTATTTTATGTTTAAATTTGCTTCCCTATGTGTTGTTATTTCATTAATTTTACGGAATAAGTCTGAAGTAAAATACACTGCTCAAGACGTTTAACTACACATGAATATTCCTATGAAGTCTGTAGATGTTCGATATTCCTTGGTGCCGTATCTCGATGTCGGCTGCACACAAATCAAGAGAGAAATAGTCCCCTCAGTGAGACTCGGACGCAGGATTCTTAGGTAGCCTATAATGTCAAAGAGTGGCTTTTCGGCTGACATCGACCATCGAAAACTGATAACTGAACTATTTTAAAACTTTGATTGAAACTACTTAGTAATTACAATACAATTTAATAAGCCTGAATCTAGAGTCGCTGACATGACACATAAAAAATATGACACGTTACTAATATAGTCTTTCTAAACCATAGTATATTATACATGCACTAGGGGCTCATTTATTTGCATTTAAAAGACTTTAATTTGTCATTTTGATCCAGGCTGTTTGACAACAAATAACGTTATGATCTGATTTCAGACTTCACGTTCAAGTTTTGCTATTTTGAAACTGTGAATTACAATTGGATTGAATAACATAAAATATCCACAAGCATGAACGACACATCCTGTTTTTGTCTAATCTTTTACCGACACACACTTCGATGTGTGAATTTACGATTGCAATAAGTAATAAATTTATACACACATCTTTGGTACGATCATCTGACACGAAGATATTTGTCTGTCCGTATACAGACAATCGATGAAAATAATCAAGAGAAGGAAATAACAATACATCACAGGAAAATATTTCTTGTCTTTGATTTGTTATCCAGACCGACATTGGAACATGGGCATTCGATGTGAACATGTTCGGAATAGAACTGGCAACGAAATAACATATATGTAGCCAATGTCATGGACGTCACTTGTCCTAGAAGGGTATTGAATCCAGATCGTTCGTCTGACAAGTGCGCTTCCAACTGGTTGCCCGATTGATGTGAAAATAGGAGTATCATCTTTGGACGTACAGTGCCAAAACACTACTTTACTAGGTACAATGAACTAGAAATTTGTGCCCTCGAGCAAATTATGTCGAGCCTCGACGCACGTTGAAAAATGGCTACAACTTAAATAAGCCTTCAATTTGACCTTGAACTTTGAGATAGGAACCTGGGGACGGGCATGACACTCCGCCTCATTGAGGTTAACATTCATGCCAAATATAAGAAAAATTGGTCTATGTATGAACAAGTTAGGCTCCGGACAAGCTTCAATTTGACCTTTGATCTCCTATTGTGACCTTGACCTTTGAGATAGGAACCTGGGAGTTGGGCATGACACTCTTCCGCATAGAGGTTAACATTCATGCCAAATATAAGAAAGATTGGTCTGTGTATGACAACGTTATGGTCCGGACAAGCTTCAATTTTACCTTTGACCTCCAACACTGACCTTGACCTTTGAGATAGGAACCTGAGGGTTGGGCATGACACTCTTCCGCATAGAGGTTAACATTCATGCCAAATATAAGAAAGATTTGTCAATGTATGACAAAGTTAGGCTCCGGACAAGCTTCAATTTGAACTTTGACCTCCAACGGTGACCTTGATCTTTGAGATAGGAACCTGGGGGTTGCGCATGACACACCGCCTCATGAATATTAACCGCATGCCAAATATAAGCAATATTGGTCTAAGCATAACAAAGTTATGGTCCGGACAAAATCGGACGCACATACACCCAAAGTGGCGACTAAGACTCGCCTACCACAAGCGGGCTCGACAAAAATCATCAAGTCATAATACCCGGGCACTCACCCATTGCAAGTAGTCCTCGAACTACCAACATTTCATAAACACACTGATCTCTAAGCTAATTTCTAGCTATTAGCGAAGACATCAGTTTCAAACACAAAACGATTCATTTACCATGTGGCTGTACTTAACACTGGATACTCGATTGCACGTTTCTGTCTGATGACGTATTCAGTGTTACCATGGTGACAGTACGAAAAACTCGATACTCGATTACACAAGTCTGACTGATGACGTATCCATTGTTACCATCGTGACCGTACGAAAAACTGGATACTCGATTACACGAGTGTGTCTGATGACGTATTCATTGTTACCATCGTGACCGTACGAAAAACTCGATACTCGATTACACGAGTCTGTCTGATGACGTATTCATTGTTACCATCGTGACCGTACGAAAAACTCGATACTCGATTACACGAGTCTGTCTGATGACGTATTCAGTGTTACCATCGTGACCGTACGAAAAACTCGATACTCGATTACACGAGTCTGTCTGATGACGTATTCAGTGTAACCATGGTGATGTACGACGAGCTTGATACTCGATTACACGAGTCTGTCTGATGACGTATTCAGTGGTACCATGGTGATGTACGAAGAGCTTGATACTCGATTACACGAGTCTGTCTGATGACGTATTCATTGTTACCATCGTGACCGTACGAAAAACTCAATACTCGATTACACGAGTCTGTCTGATGACGTATTCAGTGTAACCATGGTGATGTACGACGAGCTTGATACTCCATTATACGAGTCTGCCTCACGACGTATTCAGTGTTACCATGGTGACAGTACTAAGAGCCGGAAACTCCATTACACGAGTCTGCCTGATGACGTATCGTTAAGTTTTAATGACTTTGTTATAATGCATTGTTTGTAAAAACAACCTTTATATTTCTCTCATTATTGGTTGCCAATAATAGAGTTCACCAGCTCGTACAGTGATTTAACTAGCGTAGTAACGACAAATCACATGGGAATACACATAAATAAACAGTAATAGTACAATGTGATGTCGGATTAGCAGTGAGTTATTTTCTTTAAATGTTTTTGGGATTTCATTCAGTCAACTGCACGTACGTGGGACGTTCAAAAATAAACAGGACTATTGTCACAAAACCCGCATGGTTAAACGAAATAAATCCAATTATATACCATCAGAAATCGGAATCCTTTTTCTATATACTGTAAAGATATGAACTAAAACAAATACGCGGTCCGATAGTTACAGGTGACTAAACAAGTTAACGCTGACCGGCACACAAAATGACGTCGCGCTATTTTACACGATGTAGCAACGTTAAATGTCGCATCGACGCTAAATGTCGCACCTGACGTTAAATGTCGCAAGGCTGACGCTAAATGTCGCAACCGACGCTAAATGTCGCAATCCACCCTGACGTTAAATGTCGCATCTGTGACGTTAAATGTCGCAACAAACTGGCCTGACGTTAAATGTCGCAACATTAACGCTAAATGTCGCAATCCTTTATAAGCACTCATTTGTAGTATTACTGTTCTAGTTTAAAACAAGACGTATCCACAGTTCATAGGGGTTTACCCAAAGGGGTACGACACATAAGCATTAAGTGATAAAAAACTGTTCAACCTCTGTTTATTTCAGTACCTAACTTCCAAATGTCGTCATTTGTGCAGACATCGTGCAGCATGTAACATGTAATGATACGGCGAAATTTGAAAACAAACGATATGGTAATAATTAAAGATACATCTCATTACGTAGTCGCCATTAATGGTAATTGTTGGGCTGCGCCGGGTGCGTGTTACCATGTTTTCAAAATGGACTATTATGAGAGGACGTGATAGCGTAACTGTATAAATCAGATATCGAATTTTCACCATTGATTTCCGATTCCATATTATGTAATGATATTTGTATAATATTGAAAACTGTAGCCGAGAGGGCCCCAGTCCTGTTTATTTTTGAACGTCCCACGTACTGATTTATTGCATAATCTTGAACTTGAACAATTTTAAAGATCTAGTCAGCAATTAATTAAAATTTGTGAGACAACCTTGTGATTGATTGTTTGTAGGAAAACGCTTATTTTTACAGACGATAAGAAATGGAACTTGAAATCGCTATCGGTCGACATATGATAAAATAAATAAAAGAAATGGAGCTGGCTCATAAATGTCATCATGGTAAATGTACGTACGTGGCCTGGTTCTAGACAGCCATAGACACATACATGTATATTAAAAATCTAGGTTTTATTGGTTTTATACACAATATGTCCCTTTGCTAATATAGAGTTATGCACTCGATTTAATGTCTGTTACTAAAAACCGCCTCCTCGATAACCTAGTGGTTGAGCGTTCTCTTCGAGTGCGGGAGGTCTCGGGTTCGATCCCTGGCCGCGCCATACCAAAGACGAAATAAAAATGGTACCAGGAATTTCCTTGCTAAACGCACATCATAAAAGGGAAACTGGCTTCTCTTCTCTCATACCCTCGTGGCGATATATAACATCAGGAATGAGGTGTCGAGAGTGAATAATATATGTTGGAAAAACTTGTTTCACAATCGACCATAAATAAATTAGTAAAAACTTGTTTTACTAAAAACCGTATATATATAGGTCATGCATGTGGATTTAAATTGCCACTCAGCAGTTGGTATGTCTAAAGATAATGACAAATCGGACAGAGAATGCAGCACTCAACAAAAAACAGCAGAGTACGGAAGGAACAAAAGAAACACAAACAAAATGAACTAGAACATCATTAATATTTTAAAATGAAACTTGTCAGTTATAACAACCCGACATCCGACTCCGACAGCTAGCCGCATCAGTCAGCCAAACACAATCATCCGGAGCACGAGACTGCAGCAACAACAAGGACAACCACGCATGATGTAGCGCTCGATAGCGCTTTGCTAAGCAACGGTTTGCTCCGCGAACACTCGCCGGTAGCATATATTTGCTACGCAGCGCTTTTTGAAGAAAACCGTTTCCTAGCATAGCGCTATCGAGGTTTCGTTTTCGTTAGGCAACGGGCTCCAGGACTACTTTGTACTATAAATATAATCCTCCAGAATGTTCTCCCAAGAGTCCTCAGCATGTCATAGTCACGATACGGTTTATCACAACTCGAAAGCTAATGAGAAAAACATCATAAAACACGTTGATAACACAGGATCCTATGTTCTCCGAAAAACCTTATAAACGATAAAAATGTATAGATTCGTACGTAAACAACCATTACCAAGAGAACTAAATCACTAATGACTAATGATACGTTTAAAGTCAGTAATTGTCTATCCGAAGTTTGTAACAGTTTATCGTCTGAAATATGATGCCGTTGTAACAGTTTATCGTCTGAAATATGATGTCCTTGTAACAGCTATCGTCTGAAATATGATGTCCTTGTAACAGCTATCGTCTGAAATATGATGCCCTTGTAACAGGTTATCGTCTGAAATATGATGTCCTTGTAACAGCTATCGTCTGAAATATGATGTCCTTGTAACAGCTCTCGTCTGAAATATGATGCCCTTGTAACAGGTAATCGTCTGAAATATGATGTCCTTGTAACAGCTATCGTCTGAAATATGATGCCCTTGTAACAGGTCCTCCTCCGTGTAAATGTACAATGAGAAATGACGTCACCTGTACATGTTAGCTCTAACATCTTCTCAAATTTTGATGCTTAGTACTCTGATGTTTCCTTGGTAGGTGAATGTGGCATTTGATATCACATCTTGTCACTAACAACATGTATTTACAAATTTGTCAATGCGGCGTTTCACACATTCTCGTTCACCAGAGTATTCTTCACCAGTCTGCGATCTTGACTAACCACTGATGTATGAGGATGCGTTCACATTACTAACAGGTTGTTAACTATTGTTAAATGAACTACGAAAAAAATATATATCTAATTACTATGTCACTAGCCCCTTCATGATTAAATTAGTTCAACTTCTTTTAAGTGAAAACAATATAGAACTACGTAAAATCTGTCTGTTTATTAACTATGCATCAGAGCTAAGAACAACAATTATATCTAACTTACTACATTGTACATGTATGTTTATATGTTTGTCCTCTGTCTATGTGCATGTATACTTTATTATATATGTACAGCTTCGAAGTCTTTATTTTTTGTATTGTCTGTTTACCATGTTATTCATGTTTGTTAATATGTTTGTAACTCTGACTATGTACTGTGGACACGTCTTTAAAAATAAATTATGTTTTGTTGTGTTATTACGCTCTCAAATGTCATTTATTATATACATTTTTCTTTCTCATACCAATGTCTGAAAACCAAACCATGATATCTTCGACTCGATTTATCAAGACTTAGAACAAACACTTATTGTGTTTTCAATCCCTTCGATATGTTTACGTCAAGGAAAATAATTACCTATTTGTATCCTATTGGGTCTATTGATAATTGTAGCTTATGTCCGAACGGTAATGGACTTGTCTGTAAAACTGTCAAGTAATAGACTGTCTAGTGTTATATAGATACAGAGGGATGCAAATCAATAGCATGATATATTTACCAAAAACTCTCTTATATAAACATTGGTATATTAAAGGACTGATAGGTTGGCCCTAGGCCAGTGAGTCTTTGTACTTCCCTTATACCCCGAGTGCCGGGCAAGTTAGCTATGCTAGTATCAATTTAATGACTTGGTATCGAACAAAAAGCTAAAGCAGTCTCTCATATAAGGTGAGTCACGTGGCCACTAATGTTTTCCAACTTCAATATAATATTCTGTGATTCAAAAACATCTCTTTGGAATTTTAGTAAAGTAGAAAACACCGAAGATATTTTTTTCTCAGAGTTTTATATTTCACTTACTTTGACAGAACAAGCAAAGTAAGCTGTCTTTTATGCAATAGCAAAAATGTAAAGAATACGAATAATAAAAATGTTTCTTACCGGCTTATCACAGTGATATATTGTTTTGTTCTTATTTCTTGAAAACTAAATAAAATACTACTTTGAAAAATGTGTCTCGATGTTACATGATGTGTAAGGAACACGATTTCTCACGAGAATGTACGATTTTCTCGCTTGCGAGAATGAATCGTTCACATTCATGTAATATACATTTATTTGTACATTCGACAGCAAAATCCGTACAACAAACATGAGTCTAATAGATAACCCAGAGAAATCTCCCACAGCAGTTGACAAAGTCACATCAATAACAAATCCAGATTCCAAAATGTATTTTCCATCTTAGATAGCTTTGTACAAATCATTGGTAATGGACCGTCTATAAGTGATAACAGAAACCTTTCTGTATAGACCGCGTTTATTGTATCTTCATCTTAGAAAATTGTGAGAATATGGGAATGTTAAGTAGCCATTCTGCATAAAATAGAGAACTATAGATTCATTATTCATATCTGCTATTAAAAATACTATACGGGGAATACGTTCTTGCTGGCGTCTGGTAAATGATACGTGTATCTGGGTTAGGCTATGTGTTTCATTCAGGACTTAGAATGTTTGTAAAACACGTATTCCCAAATGGCAGTTCAATAGTCAGAAATGGTAAAGGGGTCACAGTGACCTTTGACCTACTGACCTCAAAATTAATAGAAGTCATCTGCTGTTGATGAACAACCTCCAAGTCAAGTTTTAACATCCTAGTGCAAAGGTATCATGAGTTATTGAACGGAAACCATTCGGTGCACTGACAAACATGTCCAAAGCAATATACCCCCTCATCAAAGACGGGGGACATACATATCACATTGGTTGAATGCACGTAAGCGATAGCACTCAGTAATCACTTAAAACGTTGCTTGAACTGCCAAGTTGAATGACTGTTTTTCTGTTTTTTCTTACAAAGAGTGGACGAAAGTCTGGTAGAAAAGGTCATTGTATGCTGTTTTAACATTCCTGGGATCATATATGAACTTCATATGACCTAGACCTATTGGTTTTTGTACTTTGTATCTCACAACATTTCGTGTACACTTAATCGCGAATTATAGATTCATTATTCATATCCGTTATTCAAAATACAAAACTGGGAATACGTTCTTGCTGGCGTCTGGTAAATGATACGTATCTCTGGGTTAGGCTATGTGTTTCATTCAGGACTAGAGATCTTTGTAAAACACGTATGCCCCAATGGCAGTTCAATAGTCAGAAATAGTAAAGGGGTCACAGTGACCTTTGACCTACTGACCTCAAAATTAATAGAAGTCATCTGCTGTTGATGAACAACCTCCAAGTCAAGTTTTAAAATCCTAGTGCAAAGGTATCATGAGTTATTGAACGGAAACCATTTGGTGTACCGACCGACATGTCCAAAGCAATATACCCCCTTTATCAAAGACGGGGGACATACATATCACATTGATTAAATGCACGTAAGCGATTACACTCAGTAATTACTTAAAGGTGTTGCCTCACAGATTTGGCTGAAATTTTTGTGTATCGTGATTTTCCAACCTAACCAAGTATTGATGTTATAGAAAGCCACTGACTGTTGCTTAATGAAAGATTTTGTGCAAATAGGCAATTTTAACCACTCTCGATATCGCCCACAGGGTATTTTTTTCTTGAAAAAAAGCGCCAAGTTTCCTTCCAACATGCTTTGTGAATTATGTAACTCACACGTAATCGAACTGTAACATCAACAAACTACAGCGTAAACATCATGGTTTGTTTTTCGATTCATATTCATCAAATGCGAACAATTTTCAGACAATATAAGTAATAGTAGTGTTAATTCTATAGGGTATTAATACCCTATAGAATTTTTGTTGTAAAATTACTAAATAACTACAAAATGCCGAAGTTTCTCAAGTTTTTGAGACATCAGTGTGGTTGTTTATGGCATATACAGGCAACTATACCAAAATTACGCGAATATTTGACAATTTTATTTTTGCAATAGACCAATATGTGAGGCAGTCCCTTTAAAACGTTGCTTGAATTTCCAAGTTGAATGATTGTTTTTCTTTTTGTTCTTACAAAAAGTGGACAAAAGTCTGGTAGAAAAGGGCTTTGTCGCAAACGTTCACTAACTCACACACCACCTGACATGGTACATTTAGAGTATATCACAACCGAAGTGGACTGATGTGTCACAAGAATTCAGCTGATAGACAATAAGGGTATAGTTTAATGAGCTTCGTGAGGCGTCGGGAGCAGTTTTCTAGTGCTCTAGGAAAAGCTTCGGTGGAGTCCTGAGTCATTTTATGACATCGGGAGGAATCTTGAGGCATTGGAAGGCATCGGGAAAACTTCCGATCTGCTGCCGACGTTAGGCGTCAGTCCTACTGCAGGGTGGATGCGCCCACGATGGTAATTAAGAGCTTCGGGAGGCATTGAGAACAAGTTCCACAACGTCATACGAATGCTGCGAGATGTATCAGGAAAGCTTCGAGAATTCTTGAGACATCTTATGACATCCATAAAACGTCGGGAAATTTCAATGCAAGCATTGATTTTTTCTTCATTTTATTGATTATGCCTGTGAGCCATCACCGAAGCATCCTCAAAATGTTTTCGCTGAGAAACCAAAGAGGCTTCTTCGATGCATCGGTGTTGTTTCGCTAATACAGTGTTGGCGACCATCGAAGGTACTTATATATTTTACGAATGTTTGGCAACCTTTCGGGAATATGCACGAGTTAGACAAAACATGTACGACTTCCATTAGGGAATTAATAAAGTCTGCAAAAGAAAATTGTAATTTACTAAATATATACACACACATTCGCCGAATCGTCTTTGAGCGTTCCCGTTGCATAATGTGTGCTATTTCAGATGGGACCGCTCCGATATGTTGGTACATCGGGACAAAATATGTGCATTTCAACACCGCCAATGACTTTCTAAGAATAACCTACACCTCTGCATATAACTGTTTATTTCTCTGCATGTAGATGACGTAGGTTTAACCAATGCGACGGAAGACCATACTCTGTCCAACACTTGATCGAACTCAATGAAAGTCTAGCGCTCTACATGTATCGATGCTATCCGGATATAGTTTTTGATGCAAGAATGATCCTCCTTACAGCTAAATGAATGATAAATCCAAACATGTTCAAAAACGTTGTTGTTGAAGAGACGTTGTCGACCGTGGTTGTCACGTGACATACCCGGTATTCAGTGGGCTGGTGTCAAAATTACAGTGACTTTTATGTTGCTTGTATTTTCAAAATTGTTCAAAATCTATGCATGTCAGTTTGCAGCTGGTGGTTTTTAACTGCAATCATGTTTAAGCAGAGTTGTTTTGTCTATTTTATTTAAAAGCTGTGTTAAATTGATGTTTCCTGTTGTATAATCTCTCTGGAAACATTCTAGTAAAATCCAATATTCAGGATGAAAATTATTCAGATTGTTAAGACAAGGCACTGGGAGCTTTTCCATACACATGTATTGTGTATCAATACTTCATAGTTGGCATTTTCTTTGTAATTTGAGTTTAGTGTGCGACATTATTTTATATGTGGAACACATGAATATTCGGTGCTTATACTTTGTTGTATCAGGCTTGTTATTTTAACAATTTCAGACATTAATTAGACAGTAACGATAACACACGACGATTACCGAGTTCAAGTGAATTGTAAAGTAATTCATTCTTAACCCACTTAACCAATTTTTACGATTGGTAGAGCTTCGGGATTCGGATCCAATAGATATTCCTTCATTGGGGGGGGGGCGACAAAGTGGGAATTCGCGCAATAACTTAAGTGCATGATGTTAGTATCATACACGGTAGTTTTTGCACTCATTTCTTGAAAATGTGGACACACCCCATCAATTGTAACTGCATTAAGCCTCACATCTTCAACATATTGCTTGGAATTAGAAGGTCGTAAGTACAAAATCAATAAAACATCAATAAAAAATTGTCTGATATCTACTCTTTACTTATGAAAAACCCAGCATTTTAAACTTCAGTTTGGTCAGCATAACTACTTCCGATATTTAAATAAATAGTCTTAAAAGAAGCGCATTTAGATGCAGATTTCAAATATGCATGAGTCTTAACACTACTTCTAATTCTAAGCTAGCGATCTATCAATGTAATATGCCGTAGCTATGACACCATCTTAGAGTAAAAAATATGAATATCCAACCTTTAAATTTCCAATTTTATTGAGCATAAGTGCAATAATGTAACAACTCTGTTCAACCTATGTATGCTTTGCGTTCGACTGAGACAGTCTTAGTGCTTGGTCATTCGGTTTATCCTTGTCTGATTGGTCAATGACCTCGGCTTCGAGGAATACGCATGTTTAAATTCCTCTTTCCAAGCCCATTCTGAATATAATGAAGTTTCTGCTGAGGAAATATTTAATCAAAACTTGTTATACTCAGGTCAGTGTATTACTGGTAGTCATCCCTATTATCATAAAGACGCTGAATGTTTGTCTTGTTAGACAAAGCTTCAAATTTCATTTTGTATATGATTGACAATATTTCTTAGAAATTGCCAAGTTATTTATCATTCAAATAGATGGTTACTATAGCAACAGACATATTGGTGTAATGCCAAAACTGAAATCATTGTTCATATTTAATGCCAATGTATGCTGTTTTAACCGTGATTCATGAGATCATATATGAACGTCTGATGACCTAGACCTATTACGAGGGGTGATCAACAAATACGTGGAAAAATGCTCTGAAATTGTTGTTACCTAACCAATATTGAAGAAAATCGGTCAGTAAATAGATTGGCGTATTACAAATACATAACTATCCAAACATTAAAATCAAGAAAATATTTGGTCGAAAAAACATATAAACAGTAACGTCACTATGGCTACACCGGCCCAACGTCATCGCGACGTCGGTACATATAACAGTATGCATACTCATTCGTGGCACAATTCAAAATGTTTGACGCATTGAATGATTGTCAAAAAGTAGCTGTACAACAAGATAAACTTCATAGACCTGTCAACCGAAATTCAATAACTTTCATTGCTCGTAGTGTTCGTACTTCGTCCCGGCTGTATCTCACAACTTTTCGTATACGCTTAAACGCGCTCCTAACGCAGAACCTATTTTCTCAATTGTTTATAATTATGCGACTTGATTTAAATTTGGCGTGTTAATAGATACATATTTAACTGATGCTTCTATGATTGTTTTAAGATGAACATAATTTCAAATAATGAACATTGTTTTAATTTGAAAGGTCACAAAATCACCATTAAAAAATATTACCAAGGTGTGTGTAAATTTTACTAAACTGTTTATAACAATGAATAAATAATAAAAATAAATAAATAAAATAGTTCTGTTCCTTGTTAATTAGTATCTTGTACATGTATGTCCTTCTTTGTCATTTGTGATATATTTATACCTCTGTCCCATCGAGAGCACATACTTATTATCAATACCTTCGAATCAGGTCTTCCTTTCCCGAAAAGTACCAGGGTACTGTTTTATCAATGGACTAACGGAATTTAAATTCTTTATAATTTGTTTACAATTATTAAGTGTGGTAAATGGAGCTGCAATACTAATAACGATTCAGTAAATGAACTCCTACAAACCATATCCATCACAAATTTGCAGTTGTTGAACAAATATAAAGAATTTAAATCTGAGCGTAACTTTAAGATTTTCGTAAGTGCCTTGATAAAACAGTACCCAGTTCTATAGTGTTTGCGGGGTTGGTTGTCGCCTCATTTGTCGCTTGCACATCTCGTTCCAACAAATTCTAAATATTATATTATTGAAATTCGAAGACTTGGATGATAGCGGCACCTCTTGTTTGATGTGATTGCGCAGAAACGCTTGTGTTGTATGTGCTATTTGAGCGGGAGCTTCGCCCTGCAATAGTTTTAAATGGCGTCATTTTAGTGACTTTTCGTTTCACAGTGATACTCGTTATTTAGTGTTATTTTCATCTTTCCATGAACTGGTTTGCATATGATTTTAAGGATGCAGTTTTTATTCGCATTCCAAATTTCAACTATTTCCATTTATTAATAGTCGAGAAATTATGTAAGTATAGGTGTTGCGTTAGGAGTGTGATTAAGTGTAAAATTATCGCCAAAATACAATTGTATTTATTTCTCATGCAAAAACGCAACGCTGTGACACGTCATTTTTGAGTCAAATTTTTATCTTTGTTGCCTATTTTTCATTTTAAAATTATTTGTCATCTCCATGAAACTTCTATCATTCGTTTCGTCATTTGATATGCTTTCTAACGATATATATATATTACGCACATAGAAACGTTTGGCATTATTTAGTATGGACGTAATTAAGGACGACAATCGATATTGACGGGGTGGTTCCAGTTTTGTGCGTTACATCTATATATACAGACATACAACCATGTTTCGCCAAAGGGATGACTTGTATTAACTAAATACTGTAATGTACAGACAAATCAAATCCAAACAAGAGATAGACACAGAACGCACAATCCGTATTCCAAAAACAGGAAACTTCCAACGAGCCTATACTATACTGACCCCACAATGAATGACATAATGAGTTAATTGCAAGGAGGTAATTGCAAACGATAACTTATGTTAATCTGGCATTTTCTCTGCGTTCGGAGGTTTCAAAGTTTGAGTAGTACAATATAGGTTACTTTTCAATTATAGCTAGGATAATAGTAGAATGACGCAGTGGTTGAGTCCATTTTTAAGTTGTAAACCCAACTAGTTGCATGTTTTTATTGCCTCGAATATTTACCGTTTGTCATTTATTCGTCGTTCAGTCTGACTTATGTAGATCAACTATCCAATTATCCGAAACATCCCGGTAGTTAAAGCACAAAGCAGAATATTGTAGCAATAAACAGTTGATCGATCAATTATCCATCTAATAGTTGTTGCTTTTAAATAACGAATTGTCTTGATGCATTTTGTGTGCACCAAGGACCTAACGGTTACTAACTATCTTTTTTGTAAGCGTACAAGCATCATTTAGTCCATAAATAGCACATCCAAATAGAACGACGGCGTTATCTTGTTTCAGGCAGTAACCATTTATCTCCACGCCACGGAAATGATCCATAATAATGGCTAAGTCATAAGAAGTAAGTGGAAAATAAAAACTCCATTAGTATTCACAGACAATAGGTGAGAAACTAACATTATCCTCTTATGCTTCCCAGATATAAATGGCCAACATAATCTCCAGCTGTGGTTTGGCATGTGTTTGTCCAATACAAGTATTTCTCTATCGAACAATAGCCTGATTTCCTTCACTTTACACCAAGCCCTGTAGTTACAACCGATATACAAACACCGTCTGTAACATACGTGAATAAGTTGAAGCGATAAATTAGTTACAATGTTAGCCTTATAAAAACCTAGAAAATGTGTCTGGTGCTTTCATTGCATTTTACGACGTATTCAAAAGTGTCTGTCATAAACGGCAAGCAGTCAATCTAACTAGCGTTTCACGAAGTCATTATTGAGAGCCTTCAGTTTTCACTGATAACCTATGATCGCAACTGCGAACCTATGCTTCGAGTGGGAGACAATGATTACAAAATAAGGATCTATGTTTTCATAATAAATGTCCACGCGGTACACCATATATATATAATCACAAAAGAAAACATTGCCTTAAAAACTTTTGAAAAAAAGCCGTTTGCCTAAGGACCTAAGTTATCACTGAAAACGTTCGATCCTGAATTGTGCTATCTTATCCCATTTGTATGTTGGCTGACTTCAGTCATCTTATTCAACTCGCAGAGACGATTAATACCTTAAAGCCGTCATCGACATGCATACGATAAAGGTTAAAAATAACGTCAACTTTTGCTGTAAACGATTCATTTTGTAGACAAATTACATATGAACAAAACGAAAAATTCTGACAAACTGATAGTATTGTTTCAAACCAGCCATTTAAATAATACAGCAAAATACAGTGGAATCCGTACAACAAACATGAGTCTAATAGATAACCAAGAGAAATTCTGCGACAGCAGTTGACAAAGTCACATCAATAGCAAATCCAGATTCCAAAATGTATTTTCCATCTTAGATAGCTTTGTACAAATCATTGGTAATGCATCGTCTATAAGTGATAACAAAAACCTTTCTGTATAGACCACGTTTATTATATCTTCATCTTAGAAAATTGTGAGAATATGGGAATGTTAAGTAGCCATTCTGCATAAAATAGAGAATTATAAATTCATTATTCATATCTGCTATTTAAAATACAATTCGGGGAATACGTTCTTCCTGGGGTCTGGTAAATGATACGTATATCTGGGTTAGGCTATGTGTTTCATTCAGGACTAAGAATGTTTGTAAAACAGGTATGCCCAAATGGCAATTCAATAGTCAGAAATGGTAAAGGGGTCACAGTGACCTTAGACCTACTGACCTCAAAATTAATAGAAGTCGTCTGCTGTTGATGACCAACCTCCAAGTCAAGTTCTAACATCCTAGTGCAAAGGTATCATGCGTTATTGAACGGAAACTATTTGGTGCACCGACCATGTCCAAAGCAATATACTCCCTCATCAAAGACGGGGGCCATACATATCACATTGGTTGAATGCACGTAAGCGATAACACTCAGTAATCACTTAAAACGTTGCTTGAACTGCCATGTTGAATGATTGTTTTTCTGTTTTTTTCTTACAAAAAGTGGGCGAAAGTCAAGTAGAAAAGGTCATTGTATGCTGTTTTAACATTCCTGGGATCATATATGAACTTCAGATGACCTAGACCTATTGGTTTTTGTACTTTGTATCTCACAACATTTCGTGTACACTTAATCGCGAATTATAGATTCATCATTCATATCCGTTATTCAAAATACAAAACTGGGAATACGTTCTTGCTGGCGTCTGGTAAATGATAAGTATCTCTGGGTTAGGCTATGTGTTTCATTCAGGACTAGAGATCTTTGTAAAACACGTATGCCCCAATGGCAGTTCAATAGCAAGAAATAGTAAAGGGGTCACAGTGACCTTTGACCTACTGACCTCAAATTAATAGAAGTCATCTGCTGTTGATGAACAACCTCCAAGTAAAATCCTAGTGCAAAGCTATCATGAGTTATTGAACGGAAACCATTTGGTGTACCGACCGACATGTCCAAAGCAATATACCCCCTTTATCACAGACGGGGGACATACATATCACATTGATTAAATGCACGTAAGCGATTACACTCAGTAATTACTTAAAGGTGTTGTCTCACAGATTTGGCTGACATTTTTGTATATCGTGATTTTTCAACCTAACCAAGTATTGATGTTATAGAAAACGACTGACTGTTGCTTTATGAAAGATTTGGTGCAAATAGGCAATTTTAACCACTCTCGATATCGCCCACAGGGTATTTTTTCTTGAAAAAAAAGCGCCAAGTTTCCTTCCAACATGCTTTGTGTATTATGTAACTCACACGTAATCGAACTGTAACATCAACAAACTACAGCGTAAACATCATGGTTTGTTTTTCGATTCATTTTCATCAAATGCGAACAATTTTCAGACAATATAAGTAATAGTAGTGTTGATTCTATAGGGTATTAATACCCTATAGAATTTTTGTTGTAAAATTACTAAATAACTACAAAATGCCGAAGTTTCTCAAGTTTTTGAGACATCAGTGTGGTTGTTTATGGCATATACAGGCACCTATACCAAAATTACGCGAATATTTGACAATTATATTTTTGCAAAAGACCAATATGTGAGGTAGTCCCTTTAAAACGTTGCTTGAATTTCCAAGTTGAATGATTGTTTTTCTTTTTGGTCTTACAAAAAGTGGACAAAAGTCTGGTAGAAAAGGGCTTTGTCGCAAACATTCACTAACTCACACATCACCTGACATGGTACATTTAGAGTATATCACAACCGAAGTGGACTGATGTGTCACAAGAATTCAGCTGATAGACAATAAGGGTATAGTTTAATGAGCTTCGTGAGGCGTCGGGAGCAGTTTTCTAGTGCTCTAGGAAAAGCTTCGGTGGAGTCCTGAGTCATTTTATGACATCGGGAGGAATCTTGAGGCATTGGAAGGCATCGGGAAAACTTCCGATCTGCTGCCGACGTTAGGCGTCAGTCCTACTGCAGGGTGGATGCGACCACGATGGTAATTAAGAGCTTCGGGAGGCATTGAGAACAAGTTTTTACAACGCCATACGGATGCTGCGATATGTATCAGGAAAGCTTCGAGAATTCTTGAGACATCTTATGACATCCATAAAACGTCGGGAAATTTCAATGCAAGCATTGATTTTTTCTTCATTTTATTGATTATGCCTGTGAGCCATCACCGAAGCATCCTCGAAATGTTTTCGCTGAGAAACCAAAGAGGCTTCTTCGATGCATCGGTGTTGTTTCGCTAATACAGTGTTGGCGACCATCGAAGGTACTTATATATTTTACGAATGTTTGGCAACCTTTCGGGAATATGCACGAGTTAGACAAAACATGTACGACTTCCATTAGGGAATTAATAAAGTCTGCAAAAGAAAATTGTAATTTACTAAATATATACACACACATTCGCCGAATCGTCTTTGAGCGTTCCCGTTGCATAATGTGTGCTATTTCAGATAGGACCGCTCCGATATGTTGGTACATCGGGACAAAATATGTGCATTTCAACACCCCCAATGACTTTCTAAGAATAACCTACACCTCTGCATATAACTGTTTATTTCTCTGCATGTAGATGACGTAGGTTTAACCAATGCGACGGAAGACCATACTCTGTCCAACACTTGATTGAACTCAATGAAAGTCTAGCGCTCTACATGTATCGATGCTATCCGGATATAGTTTTTGATGAGAGAATGATCCTCCTTACAGCTAAATGAATGATAAATCCAAACATGTCCAAAAACGTTGTTGTTGAAGAGACGTTATCGACCGTGGTTGTCACGTGACATACCCGGTATTCAGTGGGCAGGTGTCAAAATTACAGTGACTTTTATGTTGCTTGTATTTTCAAAATTGTTCAAAATCAATGCATGTCAGTTTACAGCTGGTGGTTTTTAACTGCAATCTTGTTTCAGCAGAGTTGTTTTGTCTATTTAATTTAAAAGCTGCGTTAAATTGATGTTTCCTGTTGTAAAATCGCTCTGGAAACATTCTAGTAAAATCCACTTTCAGGATGGAATTTATTCAGATTGTTAAGACAAGGCACTGGGAGCTTTTCCATACACATGCATTGTGTATCAATACTTCATAGTTGGCATTTGACATTTTCTTTATAATTTGAGTTTAGTGTGCGAAATTATTTTATATGTGGAACACATGAATATTCGGTGCTTATACTTTGTTGTATCAGGCTTGTTATTTTAACAATTTCAGACATTAATTAGACAGTAACGATAACACACGACGATTACCGAGTTCAAGTGAATTGTAAAGTAATTCATTCTTAACTCACTTAACCAAATCCTTACGATTGATAGATCTTCGGGATTCGGATCCAATATATATTCGTTCATAAGGCGGGGGGGGCGACAAAGTGGGAATTCGCGCAATAACTTAAGTGCATGATATCATACACGGTAGTTTTTGCACCCATTCCTTGAAAATGTAGACACACCACATCAATTGTAACTGCATTAAGCCTCACATCTTCAACATATCGCTTGGAATTTGAAGGTCGTAAGTACAAAATCAATAAAACATCAAGAAAAAATTGTCTGAAATCTACTCTTTACTTATGGAAAAACCAGCATTTTAAACTTCAGTTTGGTCAGCATGACTACTTCCGATATTTAAATAAATAGTCTTAAAAGAAGCGCATTGAGATGCATATTTCAAATATGCATGAGTCTTAACACTACTTCTAATTCCAAGCTAGCGATCTATCAATGTAATATGCCGTAGCTATGACACCATCTTAGAGTAAAAAATATAAATATCCAACCTTTAAGTTTCCAATTTTATTGAGCATAAGTGCAATAATGTAACAATTCTGTTCAACCTATGTATGCTTTGCGTTCGACTGAAACAGTCTTAGTGCTTGGTCATTCGATTTCATCCTTGTCTTATTGGTCAATGACCTCCGGCTACGAGGGATACGCACGTTTAAATTCCTCTTTCCAAGCCCAATCCGAATATAATGAAGTTTCTGCTGAAGAAATATCCAATCAAAACTTGTTATACTCAGGTCAGTGTCTACTGGTAGTCATCCCTAATATCATAAAGACGCTGAATGTTTTTCTTGTTAGACAAAGCTTCAAACTACATTTTGTATATGATTGACAATATTTCTTAGAAATTGCCAAGTTATTTATCATTCAAATAGATGGTTACTATAGCAACAGACATATTGGTTTGATGCCAAAACGGAAATCATTGTTCATATTTAATGCCAATGTATGCTGTTTTAACCGTGATGCATGGGATCATATATGAACGTCTGATGACCTAGACCTATTACGAGGGGTGATCAACAAATACGTGGAAAAATGCTCTGAAATTGTAGAAAATCAGTCAGTAAATAGATTGGAGTATTACAAATACATAACTATAAAAACATGAAACTCAAGAAAATATTTAGTCGAAAAAAACATATAAACCGTAACGTCCTTATGGCTACACCGACCCAACGTCATCGCGACGTTGGTACATATAACAGTATGCATACTCATTCGTGGCACAATTCAAAATGTTTGACGCATTGAATGATTGTCAAAAAGTAGCTGTACAACAAGATAAACTTCATAGACCTGTCAAACGAAATTCAATGATTTTCATTGCTCGTAGTGTTCGTACTTCGTCCCGGCTGTTTCTCACAACTTTTCGTATACGCTTAAACGCGCTACTAACCTATTTTCTCAATTGTTTATAATTATGCGACTTGATTAAAATTTGGCATGTTAATAGATACATGTTTAACTGATGTTTCTATGATTGTTGTAAGATGAAAATAATTTCAAATAATGAACATCGTTTTAATTTGAAAGGTCCCAAATCACCTTGAAAATTATTACCAAGGTGTGTGTAAATTTTACTAAACTGTTTATAACAATTAATAAATAATAAAATAAAACCATTCGCCCTGCAATAGTTTTAAATGGCGACATTTAAATTACTTTTCGTTTCACAGTGATACTCGTTATTTTGTGTTATATTCATCTTTCAATATGATTCATATGATTTCTAGGATGCAGTTTTTATTCACATTTCAAATTTTAACTAGTTCCATTTATTAATAGTCGAGAAATTATGAAAGTATATGTATTGCGTTATGAGTGTGATTAAGTGTATACTATATATAGAGACATACAACCATGTTTCGCCAAAGGGACAACTTATATTAATAAATGCTACGGTCACAAAGCTAGTACGATATCCGTACGAGTTGATGCGAGCTCACAATTTTTGAAATCCTAACGGTTTTTGTATGTTCGTAGCGTCTGGTCACAGCTCGTACGAACCACGAAAAATCTATAGAGATGCACTCGTGTGATATCCGTACGATGCTCGTACGAGTTAAAAAATCCGTACAATGCTCGTACGAGTCTTCGGTGTCCGTACGGGCTCCGTGCGAGTTTGCCAAAATCAACTCGTAAGGAGCTTGCAAGGAGCTCGTAGGGCAAATGCGACCTTTTTAATACTGTAATGTACAGACAAATCAAATCCAAACAAGAGACAGACTAGGAATGCACCATCCGTATTCCAAAAACAGGAAACTTCCAGCAAGCCCATAAAATACTGACCCGACAATGAATGACATAATGAGGTAATTGCAAGGAGGTAATTGCAAAAGATAACTTATGTTATTCTGGCATTTTCTCTGCGTTCGGAGGTTTCAAAGTTTGAATAGTTCAATATAAGTTACCAGCATTAGTTTATCGACAACTTTTCAATTAGAGTTAGGATAATTATAGAATGACGCAGTGGTCGAGTCCATTTTTAAGTTGTAAACCCACCTAAAAAGGCTTATTTAGACATCTATTATTGCACTGGTAAACTAAAAAACAATATTCGTTTTACCTGTTCGGAAAATGGTTGTAATATTTTGTGTACATATAAAAAATGTTACTTTCACAGTATATCCTAATTACTAAGTATTTGTCTGTACATTATTAGTTGTTAAAATTAAATTATAACACTATGATGGAAGTCAATCAGCAACGTTAGTCAATTACATATCTCCTTTCATTTAGGTCTTCTGAATAATTTGTCTGTTCTTGGGTGATAAGCATACATATAAAACAACCCAATGACCACTGGCCATATAAACACACTCACTGCGTACAGAATAAAACTGATAATCCTAGCTTTCCTGCTCGTCCATTTGTTCTCCAGTCGGACCTTGTACACATTCGGATAATTCTTCTTTCTAGTGTCGTTACGTGAGAAGAAGTCTTGACCTTTTATCGCCAGGTCTTCGGCGATTTCTCGAATTGAATCTAGACGAGAGTTTGAGCGAGATGTGGCACGGTTAGCCATCTTAATGCACACTGAACTAATTGCAGAAACCATGAAAGGAATAGTGTGTTATTCCGCGCTATTATATAACTGAACTTTAGGTATAACACGCGTATGTTGTCTTTAAATAATATTATCCAGAAATGTTTACAGTGACAGATCGTATATATATACCATGAGCTCAGTCATTACACCGCCGTACTCATAAACACGTATATTCCCGACGATATTGGTCAACTTAAATTTCATGTTGCATCGGATTTGCTGTCGGTTGTATTCGTCCAAGTCCAGGGCATACAGTTCACAAAAGCGTTGCGTCAAAATATTTCGTTATTTTTAACACAGATGTTAAAGTAGTTTCACTCATGATTTCCTTACAAAAACGACTTGACACCAGAACACTAAATACTAGCAGAGAACGCCTTGACACCCGACGAAAAATAAGTTACTGCTACTCCGTCGAATCAGACGTTGCATGTTTATATTGCCTCGAATAATTACCGTTTTGTCATTTATTCGTCGTTAAGTCTGACTTATGTAGATCAACTATCCAATTATCCGAAACATTCCTGGTAGTTAAAGCACAAAGCAGAATCCTGTAGCAATAAACAGTTGATCGATCAATTATCCATCTAATAGTTGTTGCTTTCAAATAACGAATTGTCTTGATGCATTTTGTGTACACTAAGGACCTAACGGTTACTAACTATCTTTTTTGTAAGCGTACAAGCATCATTTAGTCCATAAATAGCACATCCAAATAGAACGACAGTGTTATCTTGTTTTAGGCAGTAACCATTTATCTCCACTCCTCGGAAATGATCCATAATAATGGCTAAGTCATAAGAACTAAGTGGAAAATAAAAACTCCATTTGTATTCACAGACAATTCGTGAGAAACCAGCATTATCCTCTTATGCTTCCCAGCTATAAGTGGCCAACATAATCTCCAGCTGTGGTTTGGCATGTGTTTGTCCAATACAAGTATTTCTCTATCGAATAATAGCCTGATTTCCTTCACTTTTCACCATGCCCTGTAGTTACAACCGATATATAAAACACCGTCTGTAACATAAGTGTATAAGTTGAAGCAATAAATTAGTTCCTTTACAATGTTAGCCTTATAAAAACCTAGACAATGTGTCTGGTGATTTTATTGTATTTTACGTCGTATTCAAAAGTGTCTGTCATAAACGGCAAGCGGACAATCTAACTAGATTTTCACGAAGTCATTATTGAGAGCCTTCAGTTTTCACTGAAAGTCCATGATTTCAACTGAGAACCTAGGCTTCGAGTGAGAGACAATGATTTCAAAATAAGGTTCTATGTTTTCATAATACAAGTCCACACGGTAAACAATATATAATCTCAAATGAAAACATTGCCTTAAATTTTTTGAAAACCATGGATCTCAAACGAAAACACAGGTTAAAGCCGTTTGCCTAAGGACCTAAGTTATCACTGAAAACCTTTGATCCTGAATTGTGCTATCTTATCCCATTTGTATGTTGGCTGACTTTAGTCATCTTATTCAACTCGCAGAGGCGATTAATACATTAAAGCTGTCTTCGGCATGCATACGATAGAGGTTAAAAATAACGTAGACGTTTGCTGTAAAACGATTCATTTTGTAGACAAATTACATATGAACACGACGAAACATTCTGACAAACTGATCGTATTGTTTCAAACCAGCCATTTAAATAACCATGATAACGCATACCCGGGGCTTTTTCCACTTTGTGTCATTACTTGCACAACTGATGTAACACTTTCTGTTTTAAAATGACGTTATACCCATAGGAAGAGTTCTGTCAGTTGTACTGAGGTGTTAAAATGATATAACATACCTTTTAGATGAAAGGGGATGGGGTCAAGTAAGAAGATCTATAGTCGCAGCGTTGAAGTTAACGTTAAAGCGTGATGCGCTGTCTTGAACAAAAAAAAGATATCTATATTGAATTCAGCAGGCTACCGCCAACATTAACGTACAGAATAATTACTTTTAGTATTATGGTAATTTCGACAAGTGTATCAGGTGTCAAGTGAGTGGTCGTTAATGGGATTTTATCGACACCTTGACGTCATTATCGTTTCTTGGGTCCGTGGTGGTGACTGTTTTTGAGGAGTTCTAATTTATGACAGTCATGTTACATATACGTATATATAATTTGGTGTATTGGTCGACGAAAGATTTCCGAATTATGAGGGCGCATTTATTAACTTCGTAGTATAACACACACGAACTCCAGAGAAAAATGATTAAAGTTATTCAACTTCTATAAAGTGAAAACAATAAAGAACTATGTAAAAATGGTCTGTTTATTAAATATGCATCAGAGCTAAGAACAACAATTCTATCTAATTATGTTTATATGTTTGTCCTCTGTCTTTGTGCATGTATACTTTATTATATATGTACAGTTTCCATTTCTTAATTTTTTGTATTGTCTGTTTACCATGTTATCCATGTATAATATGTTATTCATGTTTGTAAATATGTTTATAACTCTGACTATGTACTGTGTACACGTCTTTGAAAATAAATTAGGTTCTGTT
This sequence comes from Spisula solida, assembly GCA_947247005.1. NCBI lineage: Eukaryota > Metazoa > Mollusca > Bivalvia > Venerida > Mactridae > Spisula > Spisula solida. The sequence continues at coordinate 23,404,151 of OX365951.1, forward strand.
GTGTTATCACGCTGTTAAATGTCATGTATTATTATACATTTTTCGTTCTCATACCAATGTCTGAAAGCCAAACAATGATATATTCGACTTGATTTATCAAGACTTCAATCCCTTCAATATGTTTACTTCAAGGAAAATAATTACCCATTTGTATCCTATTGGGTCTATTGATAATTGTAGCTTATGTCCGAATGGTAATGGACTTGTCTGTAAAACTGTCAAGTAATAGACTGTCTAGTGATATATAGATACAGAGGGGTGCAAATCAATAGCCTGATATATTTACAAATAACTCTCTTATATAAACATTTGTATATTAAAGGACTGATAGGTTGGCCATAGGCCAGTGAGTCTTTGAACTTCCCTTATACCCCGAGTGACAGGCAAGTTAGCTATGCCAGTATCAATTTAATGACTTGGTATCGAACAAAAAGCTAAAGCAGTCTCTCATATAAGGGGAGTCACGTGGCCACTAATGTTTTCCAACTTCAATATAATATTCTGTGATTCAAAAACGTCTCTTTGGAATTTTAGTAAAGTAGAAAACACCGAAGATATTTTTTTCTCAGAGTGTTATATTTCACTTTGACAGAACAAGCAATGTAAGCTGTCTTTTATACAATAGCAAAGATGTAAAGAATACGAATAATAAGAAATGTTTCTTACCGGTTTATCACAGTGATATATTGTTTGTTCTTATTTCTTGAAGACTAAATAAAATACTACTTTGAAAAATGTGTCTCGATGTTACATGAAGTGTAAGGAACACGAGAATGTACGAGTTTCTCGCCAGTAGGGGCATAGTTTCTTGCGAGAATGAATCGTTCACATTCATATCATATACATTTATTTGTACATTCGACAGCAAAATCCGTACAACAAACATGAGTCTAATTGATAACCCAGAGAAATTCTCCCCAGCAGTTGACAAAGTCACATCAATAATAAATCCAGATTCCAAAATGTATTTTCCATCTTAGATAGCTCAAAGGGATTCGACCCGATAAAATATCTTTCACATCTTTACACTATGAATACATAAGACAGGGGTCTTCTTTATGACTGGCCCTCATATACCCAACTCAACATTATGTCCAATATTTTAAACAAGCCGAATACAATCATTTAATTTGTACTGCACACTTCAAGACAATATAATATTATACATAAAAAATACAACTTTTATCAATACACGTACATAATGTCGCCTGTGTCGAGCATAGAATGTTCACAAAATGCGTAAAACCCGGTTTGACGACATAACCCTGCACAGACAGAAACTAGAAAACGGCCTTCGATAAAGAAGAGAAATCATTATTTACACACGATCTCAGGATATTAGTACGACGATTTGATAGTGGGACATATTTTTTGCAACTTACCGCCACCTATATGTTTCTGTTCCGCTTAAATAGACGATAATCCGAGTTCAGGGAGAACTGATATTCAATTTCTAATATTTACATTCATTTCGACCATTGTAGTATCACGTGACGAATCATGTGACAATAAAGAAAATGATTGGTGTTCGGGTAATACCATGCAACTCTTCAGCCAATCAAATTACTCGTAACAAAAGCCGTGCTGTCACTGTCAAAATGGCAAAAGTCGGCGAATTGTTTTCAGTCAATGTTGTTGAATTGCTGCTTTCGTCTAGCTAAGCTGTACAGAAACGGACGAGTGTCGGTGAGTTAATCCAAATATGTTCCTCTACCAAATCGTCATACTAATTTCCTGAGATCGTGTGTAAATAATGATTTCTCTTCTTTATCGAAGGCCGTTTTCTAGGTTCTGTCTGTGCAGGGTTATGTCGTCAAACCGGGTTTTACGCATTTTGTGAACATTCTATGCTCGACACAGGCGACATTGTGTACGTGTATTGATAAAAGTTGTATTTTTTATGTATAATATTATATTGTCTTGAAGTGTGCAGTACAAATTAAATGATTGTATTCGGCTTGTTTAAAATATTGGACATAATGTTGAGTTGGGTATATGAGGGCCAGTCAGAAAGAAAGACCCCTGTCTTATGTATTCATAGTATAGATGTGAAAGATATTTTTATCGGGTCGAATCCCTTTGAGATAGCTTTGTACAAATCATTGGTAATGCATCGTCCATAAGTGATAACAAAAACCTTTCTGTATAGACCGCGTTTATTGTATCGACATCTTAGAAAATTGTGAGAATATGGGAATGTTAAGTAGCCATTCTGCATAAAATAGAGAATTATAGATTCATTATTCAATCCGATATTTAAAATACAAAACGGGGAATACGTTCTTGCTGGCGTCTTGGAAATGGTAGGTATATCTGGGTTAGGCGATGTGTTTCATTCAGGACTAGAGATGTTTGTAAAACACGCATGCCCAAATGGCAGTTCAATAGTCAGAAATGGTAAAGGGGTCACAGTGACCGTTGACCTACTGACCTGAAAATTTATAGAAGTCATCTGCTGTTAATGACCAATCTCCAAGTCAAGTTTTAAAATCCTAGTGCAAAGCTATCATGAGTTCTTTAACGGAAACCATTTGTTGCACCGACCGACATGTCCAAAGCAATATACCCCCTCATCAAAGACGGGGGACATACATATCACATTGGTTGAATGCACGTAAGCGATAACACTCAGTAATCACTTAAAACGTTGCTTGAACTGCCAAGTTGAATGATTGTTTTTCTGTTTTTTCTTACAAAAAGTGGACGAACGTTTGGTAGAAAAGGTCATTGTCGCAAAACGTTCACTAACTTACACATCACCTGACATGGTACATTTAGAGGATATCACAACCGAAGTCGAGTGATGTGTCACAAGCATTCAGCTGTATAAGGGTATAGTTTAATGAGCTTCGTTGGGCGTCGGGAGCAGTTTCCTAGTGGTCTAGGGTAAGCTTCGGGGGAGTCCTGACTCATTTTATGATATCGGGAGGAATCTTGAGGCATTGGTAGGCATCGGGAGAACTCACGATCTGCTGTCGACGTTAGGCGTCAGTCCTACGGCCGGGTGGATGCGCCCACGATGGTAATTAAGTACTTCGGGAGGCATTAAGAACAGGTTCCACGACGTCAAAGGGGTGCTCCGAGATGTATCAGGAAAGCTTCGAGAATTATTGAGACATCTTATGACATCGAGAAAACGTCGGGAAATTTCAATGCAACCATAAGGGAATTAATAAAGCCTGCAAAAGAAAATCGTAATTTACTAAATATGTGCACAAACATTCGCAGAAGCGTCTTTGAGCGTTACCGGTGCAAAATGTGTGCTATTTCAGATAGGACCGCTCCGATATGTTTGCACATAAGGAGAAAATATGTGCATTTCGGGATCGCAAATGACTTCATACGAATGACTTGCACTTCTGCATATATTTGTTCATTTCTCTGTATGTAGATGCTCAGGTAACTGTATCATTGATAAAGAGTAAAAAAATATATAAAATTTATATTACCATAGAAAGGTATGAAAAACAAGAATTGGCTTTCGATATCGTCATAAAGTAAGTACATTCATAGAAAACAGCGTTAGAACTACCGCAATGCAAAATCCAATCGAAATTGTCTAGTTACAAAGTTATACCATGAATACCATGGTGTCCAGGAAGTCACTGAGGTGCATTGAGTAAAAACGACAATGCTATGCTAAACAAGAAAAAAAGAAAGTGATTTCACGTCCTATGGGTTTATTTTCTTATTTATGGAAGGATTTTTAAAATAATGATATCAAATTAAGGACGAAGCTACCTAGTTTCTGATTATGTAAATATATTTAAAATCAGTATTCAGGAAATGTTGATTAAAAAACAAACTGCACCTCAGTGACTGTGTGGTCAATTTCCTGTGTTATAAACCTTTCTAAGATATTTTAATTTTATAAAAAAATCTTTACTTTTTGTTAATGATACAGTTACCTGTGTGTAGATGATGAAGGTTTAAGCAATGTGACGGAAGACCATACTCTGTCCAACACTAGATGGAACTCGATGAAAGACTAGCGCTCTATCGATGTTATCCGGATATGGTTTTTGAGATTGATCCTCCATACAGCTAAATGAATAATAAATCCAAACATGTCCAAAAACGTTGTTGTTGAAGAGATGTTGTCGACCTTGGTTGTCACATGACATACACGGTATTCTGTGGGCGGGTGTCAAAATTACAGTGACTTTTATGCCGCTTGTATTTTCAAAATTGTTCAAAATCTATGCATGTCAGTTTGCAGCTGGTGGTTTTTACCTGCAATCATGTTTAAGCAGAGTTGTTTTGTCTATTTTATTTAAAAGCTGTGTTAAATTGATGTTTCCTGTTGTAAAATCTCTCTGGAAACATTCTAGTAAAATCCAATATTCAGGATGGAATTTATTCAGATTGTTAAGACAAGGCACTGGGAGCTTTTCCATACACATGAATTGTGTATCAATACTTAATAGTTGGCATTTGGCATTTTCTTTATAATTTGAGTTTAGTGTGCGAAATTATTTTATATGTGGAACATATGAATATTCAGTGCTTATACTTCGTTGTATCAGGCTTGTTATTTTAACAATTTCAGACATTAATTAGACAGTAACGATAACACACGACGATTACCGAGTTCAAGTGAATTGTAAAGTAATTCATTCTTAACTCACTTAACCAAATCCTTACGATTGATAGATCTTCGGGATTCGGATCCAATAGATATTCCTTCATTGGGGGGGGGGCGACAAAGTGGGAATTCGCGCAATAACTTAAGTGCATGATGTTAGTATCATACACGGTAGTTTTTGCACTCATTCCTTGAAAATGTAGACACATCCCATCAATTGTAACTGCATTAAGCCTCACATCTTCAACATATCGCTTGGAATTAGAAGGTCGTAAGTACAAAATCAATAAAACATCAATAAAAAATTGTCTGATATCTACTCTTTACTTATGAAAAACCCAGCATTTTAAACTTCAGTTTGGTCAGCATGACTACTTCCGATATTTAAATAAATAGTCTTAAAAGAAGCGCATTGAGATACAGATTTCAAATATGCATGAGTCTTAACACTACTTCTAATTCTAAGCTAGCGATCTATCAATGTAATATGCCGTAGCTATGACACCATCTTAGAGTAAAACATATGAATATCCAACCTTTAAATTTCCAATTTTATTGAGCATAAGTGCAATAATGTAACAACTCTGTTCAACCTATGTATGCTTTGCGTTCGACTGAGACAGTCTTAGTGCTTGGTCATTCGGTTTATCCTTGTCTGATTGGTCAATGACCTCGGCTTCGAGGGATACGCATGTTTAAATTCCTCTTTCCAAGCCCATTCTGAATATAATGAAGTTTCTGCTGAGGAAATATTTAATCAAAACTTGTTATACTCAGGTCAGTGTATTATTGGTAGTCATCCCTAATATCATAAAGACGCTGAATGTTTGTCTTGTTAGACAAAGCTTCAAATTTCATTTTGTACATGATTGACAATATTTCTTAGAAATTGCCAAGTTATTTATCATTCAAATAGATGGTTACTATAGCAACAGACATATTGGTGTAATGCCAAAACTGAAATCATTGTTCATATTTAATGCCAATGTATGCTGTTTTAACCGTGATTCATGAGATCATATATGAACGTCTGATGACCTAGACCTATTACGAGGGGTGATCAACAAATACGTGGAAAAATGCTCTGAAATTGTTGTTACCTAACCAATATTGAAGAAAATCGGTCAGTAAATAGATTGGCGTATTACAAATACATAACTATAAAAATATTAAAATCAAGAAAATATTTGGTCGAAAAAACATATAAACAGTAACGTCACTATGGCTACACCGGCCCAACGTCATCGCGACGTCGGTACATATAACAGTATGCATACTCATTCGTGGCACAATTCAAAATGTTTGACGCATTGAATGATTGTCAAAAAGTAGCTGTACAACAAGATAAACTTCATAGACCTGTCAACCGAAATTCAATAATTTTCATTGCTCGTAGTGTTCGTACTTCGTCCCGGCTGTATCTCACAACTTTTCGTATACGCTTAAACGCGCTCCTAACGCAGAACCTATTTTCTCAATTGTTTATAATTATGCGACTTGATTTAAATTTGGCGTGTTAATAGATACATATTTAACTGATGCTTCTATGATTGTTTTAAGATGAACATAATTTCAAATAATGAACATTGTTTTAATTTGAAAGGTCACAAAATCACCATTAAAAAATATTACCAAGGTGTGTGTAAATTTTACTAAACTGTTTATAACAATTAATAAATAATAAAAATAAATAAATAAAATAGTTCTGTTCCTTGTTAATTAGTATCTTGTACATGTATGTCCTTCTTTGTCATTTGTGATATATTTATACCTCTGTCCCATCGAGAGCACATACTTATTATCAATACCTTCGAATCAGGTCTTCCTTTCCCAAAAAGTACCAGGGTACTGTTTTATCAATGGACTTACGGAATTTAAATTCTTTATAATTTGTTTACAATTATTAAGTGTTGTAAATGGAGCTGCAATACTAATAACGATTCAGTAAATGAACTCCTACAAACCATATCCATCACAAATTTGTAGTTGTTGTTATAAAGAATTTAAATCTGAGCGTAACTTTAAGATTTTCGTAAGTGCCTTGATAAAACAGTACCCAGTTCTATAGTGTTTGCGGGGTTGGTTGTCGCCTCATTTGTCGCTTGCACATCTCGTTCCAACAAATTCTAAATATTATATTATTGAAATTCGAAGACTTGGGTGATAGCGGCACCTCTTGTTTGATGTGATTGCGCAGAAACGCTTGTGTTGTATGTGCTATTTGAGCGGGAGCTTCGCCCTGCAATAGTTTTAAATGGCGTCATTTTAGTGACTTTTCGTTTCACAGTGATACTCGTTATTTTGTGTTATTTTCATCTTTCCATGAACTGGTTTGCATATGATTTTAAGGATGCAGTTTTTATTCGCATTCCAAATTTCAACTATTTCCATTTATTAATAGTCGAGAAATTATGTAAGTATATGTGTTGCGTTAGGAGTGTGATTAAGTGTATACTATATATAGAGACATACAACCATGTTTCGCCAAAGGGACGACTTGTATTAATAAATACTATAATGTACAGACAAATCAATTCCAGACAAGAGAGAGACAACGAACGCACCATCCGTATTCCAAAAACAGGAAACTTCCAACGAGCCTATACTATACTGACCCCACAATGAATGACATAATGAGTTAATTGCAAGGAGGTAATTGCAAACGGTAACTTATGTTAATCTGGCATTTTCTCTGCGTTCGGAGGTTTCAAAGTTTGAGTAGTTCAATATAGGTTACCAGCATTAGTTTATCTACAACTTTTCAATTAAAGTTAGGATAATTATAGAATGACGCAGTGGTCGAGTCCATTTTTAAGTTGTAAACCCAACTAAAAAGGCTTCTCCAGACATCTATTAGTGCAATGGTAAACTAAAAAACAATATTCGTTTTACCTGTTCGGAAAATGGTTGTAATATTTTGTGTACACATAAAAAATGTTACTTTCACAGTATATCCTAATTTCTAAGTATTTGTCTGTACAAAATTAGTTGTTAAAATTAAATTATAACACTATGATGGAAGTCAATCAGCAACGTTAGTCCATTACATATCTCCTTTCATTTAGGTCTTATGAATAATTTGTCTGTTCTTGGGTGATAAGCATACATATAAAACAACCCAATGACCACTGCCCATATAGACACACTCACTGCGTACAGAATAAAACTGATAATCCTAGCTTTCCTGCTCGTCCATTTGTTCTCCAGTCGGACCTTGTACACATTCGGATAATTCTTCTTTCTAGTATCGTTACGTGAGAAGAAGTCTTGACCTTTTATCGCCAGGTCTTCGGCGATTTCTCGAATTGAATCTAGACGAGAGTTGGAGCGAGATGTGGCACGGTTAGCCATCTTAATGCACACTGAACTAATTGCAGAAACCATGAAAGGAATAGTGTGTTATTCCGCGCTATTATATAACTGACTTTAGGTATAACACGCGTATGTTGTCTTTAAATAATATTATCCAGAAATGTTTACAGTGACAGATCGTATATATATATACCATGAGCTCAGTCATTACACCGCCGTACTCATAAACACGTATATTCCCGACGATATTAGTCAACTTAAATTTCAAGTTGCATCGGATTTGCTGTCGGTTGTATTCGTCCAAGTCCAGGGCATACAGTTCACAAAAGCGTTGGGTCAAAATATTTCGTTATTTTTAACACAGATGTTAAAGTAGTTTCACTCATGATTTTCTTACAAAAACGACTTGACACCAGAACACTAAATACTAGCAGAGAACGCCTTGACACCCGACGAAAAATAAGTAACTGCTACTCCGTCGAATCAGACGTTGCATGTTTATATTGCCTCGAATAATTACCGTTTTGTCATTTATTCGTCGTTAAGTCTTATGTAGATCAATTATCCAATTATCCGAAACATTCCTGGTAGTTAAAGCACAAAGCAATAAACAGTTGATCGATCAATTATCCATCTAATAGTTGTTGCTTTCAAATAACGAATTGTCTTGATGCATTTTGTGTACACTAAGGACCTAACGGTTACTAACTATCTTTTTTGTAAGCGTACAAGCATCATTTAGTCCATAAATAGCACATCCAAATAGAACGACAGCGTTATCTCGTTTTAGGCAGTAACCATTTATCTCCACTCCACGGAAATGATCCATAATAATGGCTAAGTCATAAGAACTAAGTGGAAAATAAAAACTCCATTTGTATTCACAGACAATTCGTGAGAAACCAGCATTATCCTCTTATGCTTCCCAGCTATAAGTGGCCAACATAATCTCCAGCTGTGGTTTGGCATGTGTTTGTCCAATACAAGTATTTCTCTATCGAATAATAGCCTGATTTCCTTCACTTTTCACCATGCCCTGTAGTTACAACCGATATATAAAACACCGTCTGTAACATAAGTGTATAAGTTGAAGCAATAAATTAGTTCCTTTACAATGTTAGCCTTATAAAAACCTAGACAATGTGTCTGGTGATTTTATTGTATTTTACGTCGTATTCAAAAGTGTCTGTCATAAACGGCAAGCAGTCAATCTAACTAGATTTTCACGAAGTCATTATTGAGAGCCTTCAGTTTTCACTGAAAACCTATGATTTCAACTGAGAACCTAGGCTTCGAGTGAGAGACAATGATTTCAAAATAAGGATCTATGTTTTCAAAATATAAGTCCACACGGTAAACCATAATATAATCTCAAATGAAAACATTGCCTTATATTTTTTGAAAACCATGGATCTCAAACGAAAACACAGGTTAAAGCCGTGTGCCTAAGGACCTACGTTATCACTGAAAACTTTTGATCCTGCATTGTGCTATCTTTTCCAATTTGTATGTATGGGGCGCCTAACACTGCCTGGAACAATCACTATTTGCTGTTTCGGGTACTTAACATTGCCTGAAACAACCATTATTGGCTCTTAAGGGCACCTAAAACTGTCTTGAACAACCGTTATAGGCTCTTAGGGGTACGCAACAGTGTCTTGAACAGCCATATTTGGATCTTAGGGGTACCTAACACTATCTGGAACAACCGTTATTGACTCTTTGGGTAATTCAAACTATTTGGAGCAACCAATATTTATCCTTTGGGATAGCTAACACTACTTGAAACTACCATTATCGGCTCTAAGGGGTGCCTAATACTGTCTGGATCAACCATCATTGGCTGTTTTTGGGAACCCAACACTGTCTGAATTCGCTATTATTTGTTCTTTTGGGAACACTGTCTGTAAAAACCATTATTGGCTCATATGGTTACCTTATACCGTCTGGAACAAACATCATTGGCTTTTTGCAGTACATAACACGACATAGATCAGCCATTTCTTACTCTGTAGGATACCTAACATTGTGTGGAGAACACATTAATATGTTGGTGCCTAGCATAAGAAAGACAATATCAGCTCTGTTGGATGTCCAACACTCTCTTGAACAACCATTATGTGCATTTTGGGGTACCTATAACTATCTGGAACATCCATTACAGGCTCGTTTGGGGACCTAACACTGCAAAGGATAACACTTTCTGGCTCTGTGCGGTACCTTACGCCACTTGGAACATGCATGGCTACCCCTTTTGGGTACCTAACACTGCCAGGAACAACCTTTCATGGCTCTCTTGGGTACTTAACACAGTAATGCTCAACAACTCCTGGCTCTATGAGACACATAACACAGCCTGACACAGCCTTTTTCTGGCTATGTGGGTTACAAACATTCCATGGCCCAGTCATTCTTGCCACTGTTATGTGCCTAATACTAGGCACTTTTAATACCATGCCTTGCTGGATACCTAGCTGCAATAGCTACAGCACTTTCATACCTAGTACGAAGCAATATGTATACTGTTTTTCGTGGTATTATGTGGTAACAAACTGTTCAGGGGTCACTAGTTTTCGCTTGGTAGTATACATACCACGATCATCGTTTTAGTTTGAATGGTGTCTAAGTGTTTCGATCGTATTCCCATAGAAAGCTTTTTGATCCAACTTGTTCGCTAGTTAAGACAGCTCAATCCCCCAGACACACTATATGAGCCCACAATTCGTTGATCCTTTGATCTGGATACATAATGGCATTCGTTATGCACCTATCAATGTTTTCCCCCAGGGGGAGCGGCGGGCATACACAGGCTTTTGACAGAAGGCTGGTGGGAATTTGACAGACAGAATGGTGCCGAGTCCCGGGAAATTTTGACTTTGGCCGAAATTTTGATCCCGGAGGTATGTAAAGCATCTCACAGTGAGGGGATATTCGACAAATTGCCCTTGCTCTATGGTGAGAATTTAGACTTTGAAAAAGCAAATATGTCAAATTCCCCTGGGTCAGCCCCCCGCCCCCCCCCCCCCTGGTGAAAATATTGATAGATGCATCAGGTGTGCATAAGTAATGAAATAATATCCCTAACGTTTACGGCGTACTACAACGGACCAAACATAAGGCTGACATAATTGCTATGATTGTATGACTTCCGACTTCATGGATTGTGTTGATGTTACTTGTATGGAACATTGTTATAACACGATCGTCATAATCACTATGTGTTCTTGTCACAAAATGAAATCTTACACTATCTTTGAATATTAACATAGTTTTTAGGGAAATCCAGTATGTAATTATGCCGCCAAGAATACACCGGTTAGTAGAAAATCGATGACATTATTCAGCCAATAGAAACAAAATCGGCGTTTTTGTTGTTTGACCTTTGATTTGACCTTAAAAGGGGTCTAGACATACACTTAGTCGCAAAAGAAAGTATACATTGTTCATAACATGACATTATATCATCCGTAAAAAAGTTAATATTTACCGAATTATTTGTTTATCTGATTTTTTAAGATCTAACAATAACATATCAATAAATGCAATACCGCGTAAATATAGTCAACTGCGTTTGTACTTGAAAAATAAAATTAACACAAATGTTAAATCGTGAAAACAATAAAAAAATCCTTTATTTATTGATATTTCTGCATGAAAGTTTGTGTACATGCTGTTGGCTACCACAATAATATTATTAAAGTTCTTTGACAGGGGTTCGTTAAGCCATGAAAAACCAAAAACGTAAATGTACGAGAAACTGACCATTAGTAATATTATGGTCAAGGGTAGGTAACCACGTATAAGATTTGATTATTTTTGTTAATTTGATTTTTCAGGTGTCAAAGCTGTTGAGTATATTTGTGTAGTATTGCATTTATTGACATGCTATTTATTGATCTTAAAATATCAGATAAACATACTATTTAGTAAATATTAATCTTTTGTTTGATTCTTTCAACCTCAGATGAAATAATTTCAATTATAAACAATGTATACTTTCTTTTGCGACTGAGTGTAGTACAGATAATATCTGATTCATTTCCATGTATAATGGTGAATGTTTGTGGGATCTTTGATGATTCAGACTTAAATTTGATTTTTAGCCAAACATTAGCATTTTACAGTATTTGGTGGCGGCCATCATGAACACCATCTTAGATTTAAGGGCATACACCAAATATTTGCAATTAATACCGACAGAGAATTATCAATACTCTCCTGACATGTGTATGCATAAACGGGCAGTGTGTATCTATTATAACAAGTTTACAGTTTATAACAAGAAAATAGAAGAAAGTATCCAGTCAAAAGTCAAACTTGTGTGTTTTCTTTGCCGTTTGACCTTGAAAATGACCTTGTAATACTTGTTTGGTTGCCATAAAAATGACTTAGAACAATTACGGAAATTTGGTCTAGATCATGATTAATATTTATGTGAACTTTGATTATACAGTCTTTAAACATAAAAAATCTAGAAACATGACACTAAAATAGCATCTTATTGAATTAGATGGCGGCCATCCTTGGCGCCATCTTGGATATTAGGTCCCGCACTAAAAATTTGCAATTAATGCCGGCAGTCTCTTAATCTTCAGGCTGTCTCGAACATTGTGGTATATTACTATTTCTGTTACTTTTTGGGTCCACCTTACTTCTTAAAGTCACATTATCTCTCCCAAAACTTTTTTCCCGATCATACGGTAAATAGACTAAATACGAAGAATTAGGATGTTTTTCACAAATGACCTATACTTGACGACAGAATGTCAGCTATATCTGTCGAAATAGTATGCCAAAAATCACATTTAGTAAAATGTATGGATGACAAAATACTAATTTTGCAAGAGTTGCTTCCCTTAGACTTTAAATTATGCATTTATTGTTTACATTTCGTTATTTTGTTTACAAACCAACTGGAGGCTTTATTTCGTTTTCTACCATCTCATGGTGTTTTCCACCTTTAGAACTCAACTTAAGTTCTTAAAATGCATCATTTTGCAGATAGGTTTCCAACTTATTGCTTTTTAAAAATAGCCATTTGAGGCGTAATGTGGCTTTAAATAAGCCACTTCTAGAAGCATTGCTGCTCTACTGTCAGTTTTTTTTGTCAACGATGCCGAAGTTCGGAGAGGTACCGATTGCACAAGCTCTACGCAGTAGTAACCCCTCCCCCTTGTTGTTCATATGGCTGAAAGCAGGGAAGTAACCGCTATGAGGAGTAACGCATTAAGAATGCCACGTACTATTCTACGAATTCTAATTATGTCGGATGTATTTTGGACATTCAGCAGGAATGTGGAATCATGGTCCTTAATAGTGATCAACACAAGAGCTAAACATTGCTGGTGATGCGACAACAGTTACAGTTAAGGTTGCGATATAATTTTTGTCGAGCCCGTTTGCGGTGAGCGAGACTTAGTCGCGTGCGTGCGTCCGTGCGTGCGTCCGTGCGTGCGTCCGTCCGATTTTGTTCGGACCATAACTTTGTCATGCTTTGACCAATGTTGCTTATATTTGGCATGAATGTTCACCCCCATGAGGAGGAGTTTCATGCCTAATACCCAGGTTGTTATCTCAAAGGTCAAGGTCACAGTTTGAGGTCAAAGGTCAAATTGAAGCTTGTCCGGACCATAACTTTGTCATGCTTTGACCAATGTTGCTTATATTTGGCATGAATGTTCACCTCCATGAGAAGGAGTGTCTTGCCCAACCCCCAGGTTCCTATCTCAAAGGTCAAGGTCACGGTTGGAGGTCAAAGGTCAAATTGAAGCTTGTCCGGACTATAACTTTGTCATGCTTTGACCAATGTTGCTTATATTTGGCATGACTGTTCACCTCCATGAGGAGGAGTGTCATGCCCAACCCCCATGTTCCTATCTCAAAGGTCAAGGTCACAGTTTAAGGTCAAAGGTCAAAGGTCAAATTGAAGCTTGTCCGGACCATAACTTTGTCATGCTTTGACCAATGTTGCTTATATTTGGCATGAATGTTCACCTCCATGAGGCGGAGTGTCATGACCAACCCCCAGGTTCCTATCTCAAAGGTCAAGGTCACAGTTGGAGGTCAAAGGTCAAAGTGAAGGCTAATTTAAGTTGTAGCCATTTTTCAACGTGCGCCGAGGCTCGACATAATTTGCCCGAGGGCACGAATTTCTAGTTATGCTTCAGTTGGCACTATGTAACGTTTACAGGAGACTATATAAGTTTCAAAACCAGTAATTAGTTATTATACCTGCGGTCTCGAGGCCGCAGGTATCTTTGAATGCCTAAACCAAATTGTCTATTGAGGGGCACGTGACTTGTCCGCAATCTGATTTACAATTTCAAAAACAAAATACAAAAAAGGAAGCATTCTGCATGATTGTCGTGAACCAGACTAATTCCACTTAATTTTCATCATTATTTTATTAAATGTATTTGTACGAAAAGTAATGTACCTAGTATTCTAACACGATCTGCGGATTAATCCATTAAATATAGAGCGGACCTAACAATGTATTATAACCCCCATAAAACATACCTATCAAATTGGCTGTTTCTATTTACGCCCAGTATCACGTGACATATTTATGAATGAATGAACGTAAACTTTGTAATAAAATTTTCTACGAGTCACGATGACAAGGTGAGTTGCACGAGAATCCAGTGCTACAGCTATGACGCATCTATTTTTAGAAACTCCAATATACTCTAGAAACCAAGTTTTATTAAAGCTTTTGATAATCAATTCATTTATATTTTTCATTTTATGAAATAGATACCATATACTCGTGTTATTAAAATTGTTTCAATGTTTAAAATGTGGTATTTCCTTCAGAAAATTACGAAGGTCGTTTTCATTAACGAGGGAGGTAATTGTACCAGCTAATAAGCCACTCAATTTCAGCGTGGAATTATGTTCAATGTCAAATGGGTGAAAATGGAATGCGCGCAGTTAAATAGTGCGGGATATTATCGTATTCAGAATCGAAATAAAAACTCTGTTCTTGTTTATTGTCGGTGAATAAAACACGGGCACTCGTTCGGTAGACTTTAGACTATGCATGTGTGATTCAGACTTGTCCTAGCATCCTAGGGCCGACTTTTAACTGTTTTGAAGACTTCTGGGTATTGTTTTATCAAAGGACTTACGGAATTCGTAAACTTACGATCAAATTTAAATTATTTATAATTTATTGACTATAATAAAGTGTGGTAAATGGAGCTGCAATACTAATAATGCTTCAGTTACTGAACTCCTACAAACCATACCCGTCACCAATTTGCTATTGTTAAAAGAATTATAATGAATTTAAATTTGAGCGTAACTTTAAGATTTTCGTAAGTGCTTTGATAAAACAGTGCCCTGGGTATTGTTTTATTAAAGCTCTTACGGAAACCTTCAACTTACGCTACGCACTCATGATTTAATTTTTCCGCATCCGAACTCCTGCCCGTGTTTTATTCACCGACAATAAACGCGAACAGATTTTTATTTCTTAAACAAATAATAATAACTATTTGATTTAATTGACATGCATCGTATGATTCAGGAGGAATGAATGGAACCAAGCGGTCAAATTCCTCGATCTGTTGCTGTGCCTTTCTCTCCTATTTTTTGTATTCATGCATGTATGCAATGACGCAAATGTTTATATTCACCGTATCTTGTTTACCAAATTTATTCCGATGTATTCAGAGTTAAACGACTAGGGGATTGCGCTCGATACTAATTTCCATAAACATGTGCATGCTTCCAATTCTTCTTTAACAGACGTATAGTGCGAACAAATAAACGTTGTCTTCGAACATTCTGTTAGAATGATTGAATTGTTTAATTAATTTAAAAGCGGCATTTGTTTGCATAAGCGGAGAGTATTACGAAATTATAGTTGTTTTAGAAACTTTTTTACGACTGTTACCAGGTAACGGCCCACATCCTCCCGTTATCGGGTTGGGTACTTTTATCACTAACCCCCTGGTTGACCCTTAAATACTTCACAAAATGCTCAACCAATTTAATTCAGACATACATTGTACATACCATGGGTCCGTTGCCTAAGCAAAGCGCTACCGAGCGCCTTTATTCAGTTACCTCCCGTTCAGTTAAATATAGACGGCAAGTATTACCTCCCGTGGAAGCGATACGTAGCGCTCTCCCATGTTAACGGTCTCCATATTGCCACCTTGTGTTGAAACATAATAGAGGGCAAGAAAGTATAACCATAGAAATACTCCCGGACAAACACACCATGAATTACCTCCCGTGGAAAAGCTAATAATGAATTTTGAACGATATTTGGCATGACGTTTTTATCTTCCTCGACTTGATTGTAAGGTAAGTTTACTCTGTTTATCTTCTCACATTCATCGGTTGATATCTCAGTGTTTGAAATTATAAACATAAGATGAAATAATAGGAATTTGCAATAGATACAGCGAAAAATGATTACAAGTGTTTTATTTTATAATTCCTTACCTTTCCCTGTACACATGCATATTGGACGAGTGGCAGATCAAAATATCATATATTTTTATGTAATAGATCCTGTATCACAAAGGCGGGGTTTTGGCGCTAAACCATGGTTACCATGGTTCAACTTGAGACCGCGAAACCCCTTCAGTGGTTAAACTATGGTCGAACTATCGCTAGTTTGCTTTTACTCTGGTGAAACCCACAGGTAACTGTATCATTGATAAAGTGTAAAAAAATCTTTTATAAAATTTACGTTATCTTAGAAAGGTGCATTTGTACTATAATGATCAGATTTTCATGGTATCAAACACAAAAATTTGCTTTCCATATCTGCATGAAGTAATTACATTCATAGAAAACATCGTTAGAACTACCTCCGTGCAAAATCCCATCGAAATTGATCAACTGGTAAAAAAGTTATACCATGAAATGTATACCTCGTTGTCAAGTGCATTCAATAGAAACGACAATGCTATTCTAAACAAGAAAAAAGAAATTGATTTCATGCCCTATGGGTTTACTTTCTTATTTATGGACGGATTTTTAAAATATTGATATCAAATTAAAGACGAAGCTCTCTTGTTTCTGATTATGTTATAATATTTAAAATAACACCATAATAAAATCTTTATTAAAAACAAACTGCACCTCAGTGACTGTGTGGTCAATGTCCCGTGTTATAAACCTTTCTCAGATATTATGAATTTTATAAAAAAAACTTTTTTGTTCGTTTACTTTTGTTAATGATACAGTTACTTGTGGTTTAACCATAGGAATTTGAAGTTCTACCAATAAAATGATATACAAGTCGGTCCATCACAAATCACTCTAGATACATATGAACCAGTCTCTAGGAAACCTGCTATTTGACAAAAATATTGACTTTAAGATTTTCCATAGTATTACAGAATAATGTTAAATAAGCAAATTGCAAAAGAAATTATGTTAATATCTTGAGTTGTAAGGAAATTACAGCTGTTTTTGTAGAGTCCCTATTCGGAGCTTTTTGTGTGACGTCGCAAACGTCATTCAAACGTTATTCGACGTAACTGAAATAAGTATTTCATTATAACACCATTTGATCAATTCTTGACATAAACTGTTCAAAATAGTACCAAATTCTATAATGATGTTTCACTTTTCAAAATATTTATCAAAATCAAAATTGTTTGCATTTAGAGAAAGGCTACTTCTGTTTTAAACAACTAAATTCTCGTTTTTCTCAATCGGAGTACTTTTCTGAAATTGGTCACCATAGCAACGAAGTTAGTTTTTTCGACATAATTCATAAGACAATTTAAAGCTAAGGTATAGTACTATACTATATGGGTAAATTACTTAAAATAGAATCAATAGATATGTATGTTTCCTTATTTTAGAACTTTATCAAAATCTTGTTACATATAGTAATTACATAATGTCATTATAGCAGGTTTTCCTGGAGACTGGCTCATAATATATAATACGTATTATATATATGTATGTAGAGTGATTTGTGATGGACCGTCTTGTATAATATTATTGGTAGAACTTCAAATTCCTGTTTAACCAGCAAAAGTTTTGGCAACTGGAAAAACCAGACATGCGCAGATAATCGAACCAGACTAGACTATAGTTAGCTCCAATACCAAGTCATAGTAATACGTATGCACGGGAAACACGGTATTTCATCGTCCATGAATTCATTGAAGTTATATATATACGTGCAAACACTCATTATCGATTCATGAAGAAATCGTGCTACAACTGTCACGTGCTTTTTACAATGACGTTGCTCGTCCTCACCAAAATGTACAATAACCCATGTAAGAAGACACTTTTACGAAAAACTAGTACAATATCTAACGTTATTACATAACTTTGCGTTTCAATTCTGTTTCAACATAACTTATACAAACTTCATACTAAAATGCGTTCAGGGAAAAATAACGTGACGCACGTATCGTACCTGGTGCGCAAATGGTACGAAACGTTTCGTACCGTTTGTGCACCAGGTACGAAACGTTTCGTACCAGGTACGATACGTGCGTCACGTTATTTTTCCCTGAACGCAGGGCTGATCGGAAGCTTCTTGGTGTAGAATTAATCGAACATTTCAAAATTCATAACTTAGATAGTGAAGTAGGCAGGCATAAATACACAACTGCTTTCTCAAGTGAAAACTGCTTACAATATCAGCTGAGAATCGACAAACGCGTGCATGCCGTCAGCTAAATCTATAAAATACATTTGGATGTTATACATTTATTGGTTTCATTTGATTTATCACCCGTACATTTTGAAAGTAATGATACAAGTGTACGGAGTCATAATATAATTCTGAACATACTTCAGTGCAAACGAAACGCAACATTTACATTTAATTATTTTTCGTCGTTTAATCAGTTAATTAAATTGTATATAAATGAATTAAAGTTAAAGATAAAAGATGTAACCATTATTGCCAAATGTTCTTTAGGCAATAGCAGGAAAAAATGCGAATATTTCGGAATTGAGCTCAGAATTATTAAAAGATAATGGTTGTTCAAGATAAATTATTTTCTATAAAACCACCTCGAATTCTAGAAAAAGTAAGAAAACAGGCAAAACCCTTCGGCTTCTGATCCCCAACCAGTATGTCCAGTTGTGAAATAAGCAATTGCTGGTTGGTTATCAATCTTTCGTTAATGACTGCATTGTTGCTGAAATGACCGAACAAACGACCGAACGAACGACCAAACAAACTACCAAACAAACGACTGAACGAACGACCCAACAAACTACCAAACAAACGACCGAACAAACGGCCGAACAAACGACCGAACAAACGGCCGAACAAACGACCGAACGAACGGCCGAACGAACTACCAACTAAACGACCAAAAAACGACCGATCGATCGAACGAACGGCCGAACAAACAAACGACCAAATGAACGACCGAACGAACGGCCGAACAACCGACCGAACGAACGGCCGAACAAACGACCGAACGAACAACCGAACACTTGAAAGACAAAACAAACGACCTAACAAACCCTGAACCACTTCATATTTTATTTGGCCCAAACATTATGGTTATGTAGCTATGATCATCACAAGAGTTGGATACAAGTTGTGAGCGATAAATGATAATGTAACATTATGCTGATTGCATACCATTGATATCTTGACAGCCTTCTTTTAGATAAATGTGTGATTTATAAATTTATGTACGTGTGTCGGTCGAGTTTGGAACCTTTTCAAATTCTACATTAACACAAAACTGCTTTTAGATCATTGTGCGATCTGTATATTCATTTTGTCAGTCACCTTTGGCACTTCAGATTCTACAATAAAGCGCATTGCATTGAGAATTGTTTGCGCTGCATTGGAAATCTACCAGACGTATTTTGATTCTGTAAAGTGGTATTCTGCATGTTAACAAACAGGCTGTACATCCGGGTCGTATCGCAACACAATTATCATAGAAACGGTGTTCATATATCAACATGTGCTCCAGAGAAACGCTATTTATCTAAGCGTCTATACATGTAAGATCCATGGAAACCAGATATTCAAACATTGGATAATGTTTGGCATCTTATACCCCTGCGTATATCGTCTCGAATTTCTTGAATTAATAACTAAGATCCTGTAAACCTGTTTATATATAAATCATGAAACGTTGTTAGTATATTCCGTTGTGAATTCACTCTGTGTAATTGGACATATATAATCAGTAAAGACTAATTGCTTATACGAAGGGTGTTGCTGTAACTACGTGCTGGTTATTTTGATTGACGGTGTCTACCGATGCTGTTTGTCTGAACATAATCTGCGTTGATTAATTATACGTTTTAACATTCTTTAATAACATATTTAAGATTATGTCAAAGATAAATATTGAGTTTGTCGATGCAAATATTTTTATATCCAATACAAGTATGTGGAAATGTATTCTCTGAGGCTTAGAAGCAACAGTAAGATTCGTGCGTTCGATCGGTTAGTTTAGTGATTTTAATTTTACGCCAGTGACGTTTACTTGTGGTGCACCATGAAGGAGAAGGCATCATATCAGTTAAATTTGCTGTGCGCGCTATAAAATTAAATGTGGAGCTTACGAGAAAAATACAGATTTTGTTTGAAATAATTACTGCTTGATTGACGGTTTTGTGCCCAATGCGACGTATTGGGGATATGGATGGTTCGCTCTGTGTCTGACTCTTGCGTGGATGGCTATGCGCAGTCGCCGTTTCTGTGAGGCTTTGGATGGTATGTACAGTATTGAGCAAACAAAACTGAGCTGTTGTGGCATTTGAAAGGAGACAAGCCGGTGACACAGTTCACTCGGTGATAACATTATACGTTTCTTTGGATTAAATCTGTTTCTTTAATATACAGCCATTCTCACTATTCTGTGGAAATCATGAAACTAACATAACAAAAATCCGCGTGCGTGGAAATAAATGAGTTAGTTACGAAATATCCGGGGACGAGAGCGCTCACGTGGAGTCTGAGAACGCACGAGACGAGACTGCAAACAAAATATGGCGCTTCCTATGGGACGAACGAAACGGAACATCTCTAGTACGGAATCTGCAAGAGAATATTTTGAAGATTCTGTGCATGGATTACGTGAAATTGTCACCCGAACCACCCATAGAATACATCATAAGTTTTACACGTCCAAGAAAGAAGAAAGGTTTACCAGCAAGAGGGCTCGGACGATAAGTGTTATTCTGTACGCGTTATGTGTGTCCATATTTGCATTTGTACTAGGTCTGTATTACACCTACTCTTACCGACCAAACACCGAGAAGTTATTTAATTTTAATGAACATTGTTTGAAGACGTCCAAGGATGGTTGGCCGGAGATAAATAGTTGTGGCAGACTTTAGACTATACATGTGTGATTCTGACTAGGCCTAGCATTATAGGGCCGACTTTAACTGTTTTGAAGACTTCTGGGTATTGTTTTATTAAAGCTCTTACGGAAATCTTCAACTTACGCTCAAATTTAAAATCCTTAGACTGCTTTTACAGCTACAAATTTTGGACTGGTATGGTTGCGTATGTATGCATTACCGAATCATCGTTAATATTGCAGATCCATTTACCACACTTAGTATATGTTAAATAATTATTAGGAATTTAAATTTGGACTTACGAGTAAATACGTTCCGTAAGTGCCTTGATATAACAGTAACCTGGGGAGAAATTCCTTTTGGCTGATTATTTCGTAAAATTTATTTAATCAATATATTTGACATGAAGGACATGCGCCAATTTTGTTAATGACAGCATGGTCTCACAGGTAACGGTGCCATTGATTTTATATTTACAGAAATTGATATATACGTATACAGTTTGTCTACCAGTGCAAGTCAATCACCAGTTCGGATGAAGTCATTTTCCACTATGGAAGAATAAAAACAAATTGATGTGTTTATGAGGTACCCTTAGATTAAGGAATAATTTCACAAAGTTTTATCAAGAAAGCTGCTGTTTTACCGTCTTTCTGACGCTACAAATGCTGAAAAGGTTACTAGTCTATACCCTGAACTGCTTGAATGACTCAAGTATTGTAATGTCCTCATAGAAGTAGAAGGCTTTATCATTATCAAATAAACCTTTTCAATATTGAATTTATATTCATAGGCTATGGATATGCTATGAAATATTCATTATGTAAATTGTATTATCTTTGATCATTGTAACTACTTATTAAATGTTAAAAATTTAATTATAATAATATTATAATTCAACTAATATTATAATTCCCCGCTTTATACCTCGTCTACTGTAGTGACAACGACATTATCGGCGTCATTGAGCAATTTTTTGGAGTTGTTTCGGTGGCGTAAATTGGTATGGTCGCGGTGACTTAGTGCTAGGCGCTGTTGCCGTTGGTGTCGGAGGTTCGAATCTCCCCACCGGTTGGGGGTTCATAGAGGATTTGTAAATTTTATGATTTTGCACAACTTTTCTAAGGGTTGAGTTCGGTTGGCATCTTCACCAAAAAACTGATAAGCCATCTTGCTTACACTGTTATCATAAGAAATGACAGTACACGCTTATTTTTTACATGTGCTCATATTGACGCTAAATGTCAAAGGAAATTACATGTATTCTAGTTAAGGGAACGGGCTAATCTAAACTAGTTGACTGACTGTAGTTTTAAATTTAACGAAAAAATAAATAGGTTTCATTTAGACTGTTACATATGCATGTACTGGAATGATGTACATGTATAAACGTTAGACTTAATCATATAAGACCAGATAAAAATATATTTTCGACCAACGGTCATCCTTACATTCTTTAGCTTGTTACACTTCAACCACGGGTATTGACTATTTTTTTAAACATTCTTGTAAAATGAAATATGGAGTGTTCTTTAAACTATGTTTTATATGAAACAAAATAAATAGGCATGTAGCAGCATGTATGAATAGTATGCTTTTAATATTGAATTGTATCAAAGTTGAAAGTTCAAAGTTTATTGGCGTAATCGCTGAAGCAGAGCATTTTACATAACTATTATTGTAGTCTGGGCCAGGTAGACTTGAACCTGGATGTTTGTTATATAGTTTTTTCTCTTTTGATTATGATCTAGCACATATTCACTGTATAAAATCAGTAGGGTGCATCAGGATTACCCTTGTGCAACTTTTTTTATTGACGTTTATTGATCTAATGGTCAAACGGCATAAAATGCCTGACATATAACACACTCTAAAGGTAAAAACTCATCATTTATAATCACTATATCATATAGACATGTTTATTTCTCTTACAAATGGATAAACAAGGATATAAAGTACATGTTTTGCAACAAATTAATTACTGTAGCCTATGTTTCTCTTACTAGTTGTGGTATTTTACGTTACCAAGGTGTATTTGGTAACAAGGCATATTTGTATTTTCTCATTACTAATCTGTTTTACTATTTAAACATATCTGTTTGTGTTTTATATATACTTCTTTATAGCATATGGGTACATGATCACGTTTTGAACATCACTATGATAAAAGAAATCTCCGCTACTACCCTTGACATTATCATAAAACAACCCAATAACAAATGACACAACTATTTGTTGTAATCTGAAGCACTTTATGTTACATGTATTTCCAAAAGGAAAAAGCACAAAGAACTAATTTTGACAAGCAATTATGAATCCTCTAATACATTTGTACTGAAATGTAACGTTCGTTACTGTAATTGTCATTCCTATAATTATAATGAACTACACATGTCAATTTCTTTTCTGTACATATTGCACTTCATTCATTACATGGTTACTACTTAAACAATGGCATTGAATTGGTTTTTTCATATCACAGTCAATACCACCATAGCAAGCACAGCAAATGAGAACATTGATCTATAAATATCAAATATACATAACTAATGTTCTGATTACTTCATTCGTAATTGAATGTTAAATATGTAGGTACATGTTGTTTTCAAATTTACTCATCACTGATCATGATTAGTGTTATTGGCAAAGATTTGAACCAGACAAACACTTATCACTTCCCAACGTTCGTGGATTCATAACGTTTTCAATCACGTATGTGTGGGTTTTAAATATACAAAGGTACACTAATAAGGCACGATTTTATGTTTTTTTAAATCAATCTTTTGTTGAAAATTGAATTTCAGATTTTCATATCCTTAATTCTCATTCTTTTTATGTTGAAAATTTAGTTTCAGTATTTGCTTTTTGTTATTAAAATGTGTTTAGTGAGGATGGTAACGGAAGTTATGTTTTGCGAACATTCGGCGATATTTCGTTGACACATCCGCGGTCTCAGAATTTATTCCTCGAATAATCGCTGATATTTATCAGTGATGATTATGGGGTGGTAGATTTGGTACTGGGAGAACTCCCGATGTGTTCCCGACGGTGTACGTCGGTCCCATTAACTCAGGGATGTACTCCCTATGACATTAGGAGCTTTAGGGAAGTTTGTGCAAAAACATTGGGAGTAGCGGGGGCCATCGGGAGAAACTAAGTGTAATACCACATTGCTGATGAGGAATTCTTTAGTTGGACCCAGGCTTAAACACGCAAAAAGGTATTCAAGGGATTGTAGATAACGCAAAGATAAATTGTGATTGTCAAACATACCTTTACCAGAAAATTCAAATCTAGCTGTACATAACCAAATTAACTTTGGTAACGAAATTTAGCGCAAGTAGTAAGAAAAACGAAGACTACATCAATGTTTCCCAAACAAGAACTTAACTTAAAAATTACATCCAATTGCTTTGTATAATAAATATTCCATGTGTTCTTGTTATTGGGGTAGTTTCAACTGTGATAGGGAGAAGTCAAAGTCAGTATTCATGTTGTAACCATTCATTGAATATAGTGCAACATGAAGAGAATACTTACTACAGTAACGGACATTACAAATCAGTAAAAATGTATTAGAATATATAAGAATATTCTTAATTGCTTGAGTTATGTATGGTATTGGTTTTGGAAAATAACATTATTGTTTGAGAATACAACACAATTATTTGTGTCGGTTTGTATTTGGTTGTTTTAAAGAAAGTTTTATGGTGGTGACGGAGGTTTCTTTTATTATGGTGATGTTCAAAACGTGATTATGTACCAATATGTATATATAAAAGATAATAAGATGCATTTTAATAGTGAAACATATTAGTAATAAAAAATACCAATTTGCCTTTCAACCAAATTTACAATGGTAACGTAAAATACAATAGCTATTAAGAGAAACATAGGCTACAGTAATTAATTTGTTGCAAACAAGTACATTTTGGAAAATAACATTATTGTTGGAGAATACAACACAATTATTTGTGTCGGTTTGTATTTGGTTGTTTTAAAGAAAGTTTTATGGTGGTGACGGAGGTTTCTTTTATTATGGTGATGTTCAAAACGTGATTATGTACCAATATGTATATATAAAAGATAATAAGATGCATTTTAATAGTGAAACATATTAGTAATAAAAAATACCAATTTGCCTTTCAACCAAATTTACAATGGTAACGTAAAATAAAATAGCTATTAAGAGAAACATAGGCTACAGTAATTAATTTGTTGCAAACAAGTACATTATATCCTTTTCTATCTATTTGTTCAAGAAATAAACTTAAATATATGATAGTGATTATACGAGAGGTGCCCCACTTATATTTGAACACCGTTGAACATCCGATGTTTTCATGCTAACACGCTATAATATACAACTATGTATATTAATGTGTTGACTAACATATGCACTCACTGTTTTCTATTTTTGCAGTTTAGTTAGACCCCAAATTAACAATTTGGTAGGGGCATCGAATTTAGCTTTTTTAAGACAATAAACCCTAATTGATGGTGTAAACATGGATCGATTGTTATCAATTCTGTTTTATCGTTAATATTCCAATGTTTATGAATACAGGATTGTAAGACTGGTATTCACTATTCTGGTGTAATATGCTTCGAATTCGTGTTCTTATGGTATCGAATCTCGTGATTGTGTTGGGGTATGAAGCTGAGTCTTGACCAAAACACCATGTTCCAGGCATTGTCGTCAGGAACGAGACGTGGCAAACATTTTGTCCAAAAACTATTTTAAACGTTAGGAGCATAGTACTGTGTGCTTATTTTTCCCTTTGTAGAATGAATATGAGTTATATTTTATTACTTTTAACAAACAAAAGCACAAGTCATGCAACCGTATGAGAACTCACGTTGCTTAACGAATGTTAACTTTTTGATAGTCTCGTAGGCATTTCTCATATAGCAATCTGTTGTGTTACTGGGTTTGGCATTCGCCATTTTTAAAATTACTTGATTAGTTGTTTCGAAAGATACTCCTACCTTCATTGCAATCCCATTTTGGTTATTGGAGTTATCCTAGTTATCAAATAACCAATGGGTACGATTTTTGAAGGAATCGTCACTTTTTGGCATTTTTTAATATTGTGTGTCATTTCACGTATTAGACCAAGAGAACGTAAAGCACCCTTCTAGGGACGAAATATACTGATAGTCGTCACAGAAACGGTATATCCACGATGTATTAACACCTTGGTGCTTCTTAAGGAGCATTCGCCCTTCAAAAAGCCAAACGCCACATCCTCTACAAAATTGTTGATTTCGGCTCGAATCATATTGCAAACAAAGAAATAGTGAGTGCACATGTTACCTGACACATTATTTTACGCGGTTCAAAAGCGTTATTTCATATATATCGGGTTAACATGAAAATATCGGATATTCAACGGTGTTCAAATATAAGTGGGACACCTCTCGTAAATGATGAGTTTTCACCTTTAGATTGTGTTATATTTCAGGCATTTTATGCCGTTCGACCATTAGATCAATAATACCAAAGACGAAATAAAAATGGTACCAGAAATTCCCTTGCTAGACGCTCAGCATAAAAGGGAAACTGGCTTCTGTTCTCTCATACCCTCGTGGCGATGGATTACATCAGAGTGAGGTGTCGAGAGTGATTAGTATAAGTTGGAAAAACTTGTTTCACAATCGACCTTAAATAAATTAATATAAAAATAAACTAGATCAATAAACGTCAATAAAAAAAGTTGCCCAAGGATAATCCCGATGCACCCACCTGATTTTATACAGTGAATATGTGCTAAATTATAATCAAAAGAGAAAAAAATTATATACCTCAAAGCACGGTTCATCAATAACTTGCCATATCTAGTCCAGACTATAGAGATTGTATCACGTGAAGGACGCACATAGCATGTACCATCTAAGGACCAATCTCTTCCAATGACAGTCGCTGTGCCAAAAAGATGATCTGATGCAGCCCTATCAAAGTTTTAGGATCCAGTGCAAGATAACCTGTGATAACGACCATCTTCGAACGAAAGCCTGTATGTAAATGCCACCTACGATATCAGAGTAATTCACTGATATTAACCAGTTAAGAAAGACCACCTACAAACAAACATTTTGTGCTGTTTCCATTGATGGTCTACTGGTAGGCGCAATGCTTGACTAATTGATTATTGTAGTTGAGAAGTTATTGCTCCGGGTAGGTGAACTTGATGGTGAATATTTTCTAAAAGATAACCATTTTGTATAATTTGTATAATCTTAATGTGCCATCTTCTTTAAATAAAGATATTATTATTATTATTATTATTATTATTATAAACATGCATTGTTCGGATTAACGTTAAGTTAATGATGATTTAATATTTTGTTTATTGAGTATACTCCGTCTTCCTTTTATATCCCTGATTTATAAATATCATATCATTTTTTCTGTGAGTTTGTCTCACTGGTCATGTGTCTAATTGAACGATTTAACATTCAACTATTACACGCATGTTATGTTACGTTAACATTTTCATGTACATTGATTTCTGACTGTCTGCGCAAATATGAATTGTATGATTGCTGTCTGTTAAACCATCATTTGTAGATGAACAACAGTAGTTTATACATGTATAGCTCAGAGAATTTGACATGAACCTGACCTTTATGCATTAATATATTACAAGGTTCTTGTGTTGAATATATAAATCTCCGCGAGCAAATCGTGCAATATCGGTCCAATAGATCGGTGTTTGTATTACAACTCGAGCGTATTCGTGATACTTTCCGATTATGCCATAATTTTTTGAAAACGTACAACCGGAATTATAATAATAGACTACGAATCAGCTGTTAAATTATGCTAATAGAAGTTCGAGAGTCGTGTCAAATTCTCTGGACTATATCAGTGTATTACATGACTTTACTTGACTTGAATTCGCAGGCTTAGAATTAGAAGGTCGTAAGTATAAAATCAATATTTTGAGAAAACAAGAAAAAACTGTCTGAAAACCATTCTTTACTTATGATAAAACAAGCATTTTAAACTTCATTTCAGTCAACATGACCGATTTTGATGCAAATACGCCTTGAGATGCAGATTTCAAATACGCTTGAGTCTGTAAGTACTACTTACGACCTTCTTATTCTAAGCCAGCGATTTATGTTGCTCTTGAAAGTTTGCATGCGTATGCTATATGAATTTAGTATTTGAGTGTTGAGTGTTCAGCACAATCTAGATAATTACTAGATAGACTGATGTGCTGCACTGGATAGTATTCTAAGACCTACGTTTTTGTAACTAATACATTTCCAGCATGCATGACGTTCTAGAAATGTTGCGCAAAAATATCCTCCATAGACAATAATGTTGCGTACAATCTTCAAATATATCTGATAAGGTATCTGTTGAAATGTTATATTCGCCCAATTTATCATGATGAAATACAGTACTGCAAAATCACATATTTTCTTGGGTATTAAATTTCGTAGATATTGATAAAAATGCAATTTCGTGGGGTCGTAAATGCGTGGATTACAGATCATGAAAGGGAAAACCCATGTCTGAATTTGAGAGGTCTGTTAATCATTGGGATTATATTTCTAGGTCGAGATCAACAACGAAAACAACGAAAATTCAACTCCCTCGAAAAATAATGATTTTACAGTATAACAAAACGAGGTGTGATATTTGCAACGAGACTGAATATAGATCAACTGTATAATTATAGTTATTTATGCCATCTTATATATTACCAAACAAGTTTACAGTATATTAAGACGACGTTAATTTTTTTGTATTATTTCAAATGAAAAGGACAAATGATTTTTTGATTTTATTGCGGCGTTAATTAAACGTTGCGTCACGTTGAAAACGAGGCAAAATTAACTTCGTCATTTTAGAAGGAATCTACTTTTCTTCAGAACCTCACAGATATATTCATAAATAAAGAAGTTCTGCGATAAGAACACGCGCACACTTTGCTAAGTGTACATAAACTCCTACAACATTGTTAAGTACTGTACACTAAGTTGCTATTGTACAGAGAATTAGAATTGATCCTCGACCTTCTGTTAGACCAAGTATGTTTAAATTTTTGGAACTATTGAACTCTATAAATAAAACTCAGTTATATAAATTAGCTATACATTATAAGAAAGCTGTCATGATTAGAAATAATATTTTGAATAATATGAACTAACAACGAATTATATAGTTTATCCTCGACCGTCAATTTATTTATTGTCAATTTATTTACTAACAAAATAAGCATGTGATAACTAAATATGTATGTATATATGTTTATATGTTATATGTATAGATGATGTACTATCTACAAATCTGAATAAATATCTGTTCTGTTCTATTCATAATTTAACAGCTGATATATTGTCTATATTTATAAATAACGTTATAACCTCACCTTAATGGCATTCAACTATTTCTTTGTTATTCCAATCAGTCAATGTATTCAGCGATATACTGACTGAGTTGCATGTTCAAAATACAGCAACCGGTCCATATTATAAAAATATGTACCGACAAAAATTATGGACCGGCAGGTAACTATAGTAGTGGCATAGAACGCTCTTTTTAGAACAGAATTTGCTTCGGACCATATACACAACTTGGGTTGACTAGCCAGTCCATAATGCCATAGGGCCCTCAGTGATGTGAACTATTTCTAAGTATAGGATAGACAATGAGCTTCGCTGGTTATGAGATTTAGACAGCGAGCTTCAGCAAGCGTCTAATCTCATAACCAGGGATACGAGATGTCTATCCGACTTAGACAACGTGACTGACTAATTTGTATATGTACCGTTATTCATGCACATTACAGAAGTTGTACATTGTATTACTGACCAGATTATGCAATTTGCTCCCAGCAATATGATTAAATTCTGAACTTATTACTCAAAACAACAAAGGATCAAAATCACATGTTATCAGCTCAAAAGTATGGAAGCCCTGGAGGGCACTTTTGACTTATGACTAATGACTTATGACTTGTGACTTGCGTAGGCCCCAGGGTGCACTTTTGACTTGTGACTTATAACTTGTGACTTGTGACTTAGGAGTTGTGACCAAACAAACTATAAATATATGTGCATGCTTTATTTTTCCCTTACGCCCAACAATAACGTGGATAAAAACAGATGATACGTGAATCGGATTTTAATATATATAGCAAGACAGGTAAGTCAGTTTTAGTTGTTTGGTTAAATAACAATTGTTCACGGAATTACACTCATTCTACTACATAAGAGTTAGGTTTAAAATTCTTCCTTATCGATATGTTATTGCAAATAAAGTTAGCGTTGACGTTGCTATAATATATTTCCAACTTTAGATTATAATTTTAGCGTCACAATCGTGACGAATATTTAGGTTAAGAGGAGTGAATAGAATGACCAGTGTAATTAAAATGTTTGTTTGTTTTTGCAGGTGGAGATAAATGAAATAGCTGTCGTGGAATCCTGAAAATATCTCTTGTGGAATATTGCATAAAAGGCTGTGAACAACTCTCTTACTGTAATGGACAGAACTGCATATACTTACAATAAACCCACACAAGTTGAGCACAATATTATTGTCTCGTTATGAACCTTCATATACTCAAATAGAAGTTATGGTTGATATAGTCGAGAGAGAAATACAAACCGATCTGGACTGACTAGCACAAAATAAGAATGTTTATGATATAGGATCTCTAAGACCCTGTACCATGATATAGTACAACACCAAAACCTTGATGATATACATGTACTCCAATTGATTTTGGGATGTTGGAAAGGCGTGTGTTTAATTCAGAAGTTCACCAATTTACAGCATATTCCATGATTTAAAATATTTGTATAACTAATTATGGCATGTTGTTAATCGGTATTGTTATGCTGAGCCACTTGAGTATAATTTCATGTGTATGTTGCTTTATTAATTTTGACATGCATGTCTAATGCTTCATTTAATCGTAAAGTAAAGCATGGTTATAACGTCTGTTTTATTTCTGCATTTCAATTAAGATTTTGATTTGTGACTTATGACTTATGACTTGTGACTTGTAACTTGTGACTTGTGACTTGTGACTTGTGACTTGTAACTTGTGACTTGTGACTTGTGACTTGTAACTTGTGACTTGTGACTTATAACTTGTGACTTGTGACTTATAACTTGTGACTTGTGACTTGTAACTTGTAACTTATGACTTGTGACTTGTGACTTGTGACTTATGACTTGTGACTTGTGACTTGAGACTAATGATGTGTAAAATGTGACATACACACTACCTTTGATAAAATTATAGACAGCAATGTATCATTATAAGTGTTATTATTATAAATGTTGTAATTTAATATGAGTTTGTTATCCTTCGTTTGTTATCAGTATCCATTAAAGCCAAAATCTTGGAATGATATTTAATCATGTAATTGACAGTGTTTTTGGTCTTTGCTTTATATTGTATACAAAGTTAACTGAAATGCAGTATTATGTTGTAAAAGATGAACGGTAGACAAAAACACATTTGCAAATGACAACTTTGAGTCTGTTGCATTACAAAGTTTATTCAAAATAAATTCCACATAAATCAATATAAGATTGTTTAGGTCACATGTATTTCAAAACTTGACAAAATGGCGTATTATTTCTAAACATGTCTGACCGACATTACATCTATGAAATTAAACTTATGCGAATAATATAAAGCCATCTTGAAAAGCTTAGTTCGTAGGCGCCATAAATGTTAATGTATTGATATCCACAGCTTGGAATTGTCCGCAAAACCTTATAATGTTCTACTTCTAAATTATGGTACATACATGTAACACAATCACATTCAAAATCTATTCTAGCCCATAGTGTCACACAATTGCCAAGTTTACATTTGAGCCGGTTGCTTTGCTGGGTTTTAAGACATACAGGTAATAAGGTTTGCACCGCCACATCATTTGTCGAACCAAACGCACCGAACACACACACATAACACGGACATTCCATTTTCTTCACCTGGAAAAATGTAGATGAACATATAATTATTAATACATGTACATCAACAAAACTTAAAGTCTAATTCATTATACCATGTATGATCCGAACTATCCATCACAAATGATAACGAAAAGGAAGCAAACCATAATACTTTTGTATGCACATGTACTCGTATAAGACACAGCTTTGCCAGGGGAAATTATGCTATTACATGAAGGGTATTCTAGTTAATTCTGTTAACAATTCAGAATAACGGGTCGGGGCCTTCAACAATGATGATTTCAATCAAACAAAACTAATACCGACTTACCTGACTCACTATAGACTATTACCAGGTTATTCCGATTTAGACATCATCCTTTACCATCCACGCTGTCCAAAGAAGTGCGCGCAGATTTATTTATAAAATGTAAGTCACAAGTCGTAAGTCTCAAGTCGTAAGTCTCAAGTCATTAGTCACAAGTTCTAAGTCACAAGTCATAAGTTACAAGTCACAACACCTAAGTCAAAAGTGCCCTCCAGGGCTTCCATACAAAAGTGTTGGATACGGGATTTAGACGATGGCAATAATGTGCTGTGATTGGCTATTTGCGGCTTACAGTGGTCTTACCTCGGTTGTATGTTTCCGTTAGTGTATAATGAATTAAGACACCCAAGGTGTAATACAAATTATATATTTTCCACGAAATAATTTTGTCTTTTAGTATATTCATGCGTAGTGTTTGCTCGACTTTGTCGACCAATCAGTGGACTTAATTTCCGTCGTTCTAATCCATAATGAAAGTTCTATTTTTCAAAATAATGCGTCTCCACCAAAAAGTAATTTCAAGTCACTGCGCATGTACAAATAGTCCGCGCCTCTTCGTGAAGGCGGTTCAAACCATGGAATATGAACGAGTGGTGTCAGTAACAATTCATAAAACGCACAATTTATTGTACTAAAGTAGCAATGTAAGCCTCGGACGGGAATTAGACTATAACCTGCTCCACGAAACAGCCCAGTCGAAAAGGCCTAAGCTATAGATGTAATCGTCCATTTAGCCATTAAACATGATGTTCTCGCGCAAATTGTTCATGTTCAGAACAATGTAGATGCACGTAAACCACGTGTTTCTTGTGGTTTTAACTATTGTGGGTGGATCAAACACTAAGGCCCATATTCACATGTCGGTCCTCCACTCCAACTCGACTAACACTAACCTAAGGTAGCCTCAAGTGTAGCTGGAGTGACGGTCGAGTTAGTGAAGGTCGAGTGGAGATTTGGTATTCACATGTGTAACTCGTCCTCGACTTTCCTGAGTGTGTGACCGTTATAATAAATGGTAGGATATTACACTGTGCAAACAAGCTGTGCTTTATTATTGAATTGGTTGGTTGTGTTTCGATGCATTTAACAAAGTCAAACTATAATTTTGATGATGTTTATGCTACATTCTTTATATTTCTTTAAACTCGCTGAAATAAAACCTTTATTTGAATAATCAAAAATAGAGAGTATGATTATTGCAAAGATAATAGTGGATCAGTTAACATAAAACGATGTAATTAACGTTGAATTAACTTGTATAATGATTTACAATGATATATTCCAACAAAACATTTATGCAAGACAATGCGTACGCATACTAAATGAATAAAGGATGCGCATATCGAAGAAGACACCGTACCATTTGCCTTATGTTTTCGCCGTGGACTCAATATTAAATATCATATCACGTCAATATGAATTCCACCGACCGTCAAGCAGGTAATGTCATGTTAATAATTTAGAAGTCAATGGAGATGGACTCCGTTCCGGGGAAGCCCGACAACTAGAAAGCCATAATTCCTAGAATGTCATTTTATGAGCGACATGTATAAAAAAATTAGTACATTAATTAGCTTATGCATGAACTTCTAGGTTGATTATGAAACAAGTTGGTACAACCTTGAACTAATATTAACCATTCTAGACACATCATGCCCAATTTTATCCATTGTCACAATGATATCGATATGCATAAGAAAAGAGAAGCCAGCTTTCGCTTATTATGCTGGACATCTTGCAAGGGAAATACTAATACCATTTCGTTTTTAGCATGAAGTGACCCCGGATCGAACCTAGGGCTTCCCGCACTCGAAGAGGACGCTCTAACAGTAGGCTATCGAGGCGGCACACTGACTCATGTATGATTGCAATGCACATCATCAGCATGTGTTGCAAGTTAGCACGTTTTTTATTCGTTTAAATATTTCAGTAATCTTCATATCAACATTGGGCGGGATTAAAAATAATAATATGGCAAAGAATGAAAACAATAACGTTATAATTTCATAGTTATGCTCCATATATAAATACCATGCATTTAATTAACATCGCGGTAATATGACTAAATTTTAATTCCAGATACTTTATACACTTATTACAGTAACTTTATTTGTCCAAATAATATACTTTTAGATAACAAATTATAAATAAATTTATATTTATGGTTGTATATTTATCAACCCACACGATCATATGAATTTGTTGTGTAGTTTAATTTGAAACTACAATAACTTGATTAGTTCAACATTCGTGCGCTAAATCGGTAACCACATTTGAGTGTAGCTGGGGAACTTTTCCGAGAATTTCACATTATCCATGCTTTCTAAGGATTTGCTTCTATCCGGGATATTTCTAAAAGGTAAAATTATCTCCTCAAATTCTTCTACCGCGAGTATATTGTCCATTTTAGTTAGTGACTAACTTTGGTATTCACTAACATTCCATTGAGTTTGGTTGGAGTCACGCTCAAGTCGACGTTTCGCTCCCTCGAAAATTCTTCACTCAGTCGAGTCAACTCCAGCTACACTTACCGTTGTGAATACCAATTTCAGGTTAGGTCGAGTTCACACTCAAACGCACGGACGAAACGATAATTAAATTTGGATTAACTCAGTGAGTGAGAGTGGAGGAGGGGATGTGAATATGGCCCTAAGTCGGTTAGATTTCGTGAAACAGTTTTCTTCAAGGATTTATAATCACAGTCACTCTGTACCTTTAGGTTAAAATCCTTGAAGAAATCGTTTCGCTCACTAACACAGGGTAGCAATACCACGTGGCTTTTGACTACAGTTACAAGTAGAAATTTGTAAACATTTGAACACAAATATAGCCATAAGTATTTTATTTCTTCACCGATTTCTATGAAATATACGCCACGCTAAGGGGAAAAGTATTTGCTTTCCGTGAAATACAATATCTTTTTCAGCAGTTTTACCGATTTTTCCATTACCCTGTGAAACCTACACGTTCAACGGTTTCACAAGGTAGTGGACAAAACGGCACAGCCGCTGAAAAATATTTTATATTTCATGGAAATCAAATAATTGTTCCCTTAGCGTGGCGTAAATTACATAGAAATCGATGAAGAAATAAAATACTTATGGCTATTATATTATCCAATGTTCACAAATTTCTTCTTGTAACTGTAGTCAAAAGTCACGTGGTATTGCTACACTGTAACAGCTGTACTGGCTGACCGGTTAAAAACAGTCATTTACAAAGTTCATGGAATACCAACCACCAACATGACTATGTTTACTGCAAATTTTCGTCAGGACTGGGACACAAATTGGAACAACAATCAACAATATCCAAGACACCACAACAAAACCAGATACTAGACAACACCCTGAATGATGATCCATCCATACATACTGATGCCCAAAAAAACACACTTGAAGTAGAAAACCATTTGCAACCTCGAAACTTGTTAGAAAATCGTTTAGATCTTCTAGAGACAGTGGTGACAGTGATTTATTAAGTGCTGAAAATAATTCTGCAGTAAATAACAATGGCATGACAGCAGGAATTTTTTTCAAGAAACAAGGACTCAAACTTTTTCATCTTAATATTCATTATTTATTCCCTAAATTTGACCAATTGAAGATTTTAGTAAATTAACATGACGAACTTGATTTATTATTTGCTTTCAATGGATTATGGACATTTTTCAGTGAAAATAACGGTGAAAATAACAGTGAAATTAGATCTACCACTTTGTTGTTTTCACTGTTTTAGAAGCTGGTTCCAGTATCATGCAGAAAAAGAAACGTAACGTCAACGGCCCCGGGCTTTAAAATATGCGTTACGTCATCATGACGTCATAATTCTCACGTCGTGACGTTCTAATTACGACGTTTTTTTTCCAATTAGCCAATTATGGAAAACATTTAAGAGGAATTGAGGCATATGATAAACAGAAACTTTGTTGATTTTTGGTGTAAGATCAATTTTATTTCACTCGTGATCACAGAAAATTAAACTCGTGAAAATATTAATTTTCTGTGATCACTCGGTGAAATATATAGAGGATATTTGTTGATTTTGGTGTAAGATCGTATTTTATTTCACCGAGTGATCACAGAAAATCAAAATGTAATTTTCTGTGATCACGAGTGAAATAAAATTGATCTTATCAATTATGACGTCATGATGACGTAACGCATATTTTAAAGCCCGGCGCCGTTGACGTTACGTTTCTTTTTCTGCATGATACTTGAACCAGCTTCTAAAACAGTGAAAATAACAAAGTGGTAATTTCACTGTTATTTTCACTGTTATTTTCACTGAAAAATGCCCATAATCCATTGAAAGCAAATAATAAAATACGATCTTACACCAAATTCAACAAATATCCTCTATGTATTATGTATTTCTGAAACATTTTTAAACAATCTATTCATTGAAAGTGAGTTTCAATTAGATAACTTCAACCTTTTTCGACGTGATAGGTTAACCAATGGAGGAGGGTTGGTTACATATGTGAACTGTTATCTCCAATCATGTCGGTTTATCTGGGTAACAAGGGTGATAAGGTTTTCTCCAGAACTGCTTACAACTCATGTCTGCATTTAAAAAAGAAAATGATTTTGTTTATACACCGCAAAATACAGTGGTTTAGCCGCTGGTGCCAAACAATATGATTAGGGGTCCTAAAGAGGCATAATGCCCAATCCTGAAAATGAGATGCAAGTCTGTTTCGGGTGTCCATAGCACACAGCCCTTCAACAAAGGTGTATTCCAAACTGTTCTTTCCTTAAATTTCAGCTTATGGAAATTCAAATGTCAATTCTTTAATTATTTTCATTAAATAACTTCAATTTTTGCTGAAATGTTTAAAAACATTAGTGCAGGAAATCTGGAACTCCAAATCGCTGTTAGATCACATGCAGTTAGTTATATCGCGTTTGTCTCCCTTTAACCACGGAAATATCTGTGGAGGTGTTATTTAGTTTCGCAGAATTCAAACAAAAACCTGGATAAATGAATATAATGACTGACATCTTGGGCACATAGTTTTTTGACTGCTGAAACTCGTTCATTCGGTGTTTCGACAGCTTAGACTTGTGCGTGTCATTTACTTGTTCAGCTGGCATTGTGCCTTGTATGTTTTCTGTGCTCGGCTTGTTCGGTGAGTGCTGCCTTCCGGGTCTGACTTAATATTATCTTTTTATCGCCAACCCTCACAATATACATTTTTGTACATGCATTTTAAGTGCATTGATTATCTTTGCCGTTTTTGTCCATAGTAACAAATAAATTAAATGTTTATAATTCCCGCGATTTAGTGCCATTGTGTCAGTATTAAATGACTATATTATACGTATGTAGACACCAGTCACTGCATGCTGCGTGGATAATAACCGCAAAACGGAACTGACTCAACTGTTTGGCATGAAATAACAAAATATCATGCGAATAAAATGAGTTGAAGTGATTTTTGATACTGGCTCTGATCTGCTGAGAATAATATACAGGTTCAGATCAACATCCAAACTTTTGCCGCGAGTACATGTACGATCAATCGTTCCCCCACTTATCAGACACAGTTTGGTGTATCCATAGACCGACCAATATTATATACGAACCGTTACGAAGCAACAGTAGCCTTCGCATGCACATGTATGCCTTTTTCTTTGAATAGACATGATACATAATAGTCTATAATCCCTCGAACTATTTCATGCGAATACCACGTAATGCGTTCGTCTCGCTTTTTTCGTCCTGTTTAGTTCAAGTCCACGTCGTTTATACACTGAGCGCCTTTGAAAACGTAACACAAATGAAAATCAAAATAACTTTTTAATTTATTAATATTTCTCAATGAAATTTTGTGTGGGTGTTGGTGGCTACCCATGGATTGTAACTCGATGTTCTTTCCATCTAAGTTCACTTCAATGGTGCATTGAACCATGAAACGGTAAACAACGAAAAATGTACAAGGAATTGATGGGTTGATGTTAATTAGTTTAATTTACGGCCAATTGGAATAGTCAATCCATCGACAAATTAAAAAAAACAACAGAAATAAGACTGTTTACCACTCCGCAAAAAAGTGGTCTCTAAGTTTTAAAAACGCTTAATAGCAATTTTTCAGGTTTACCGATAAATACGACTAATTTAACAGTCAATGGGAAGTAATTCTGGATAGAGATTGAGTAAATGAAATTTAACTTATCTAAATTGGGCTTTATATTTATCATTGTTTGCTTTATTTCTGTCTTCATGCTAAGCATGGACACTTGTTCACAAACTTTATCCGAAAAATAAGTACACTTCAGCATTAACAATCTGTATAACGCAGAAGGTCGCACGGCATCAAATATGCTTTTGTTTGTGTCATCGTTGTTTTAATGTGGTTGTAAAGTCTTATCAGATCTTAATGAAAGAATTTGATTCTCATGCCACATATCTTAGCTACAAGTGTTGAAAATGTCAGCAAAATAACACGCATATTGGCTGAGCTATGGGTAAATACATACATGCATACACATAAGCCATTTAAGTAAAAATGTTGCGTTTTTAAAGCCGCTCGGTGTATCTACGTTTTTGACCATCGTTACTTTAGCGTCTTCAGTTAGGTGTTCCTTCCGACTGTATTTCATGCAGTGTACTTTCACAGGGTCCCAACTCATGAGTTACACGAGAGCTGGATGCTTGTCGTGTGTCTGTTTGGAGTACTAGTATCATGAAGTGACTGCCTGTTAAGTCAACAGAATGAAAGGCACCCACTTCTTCAGTGTCACACTAGTCCTATGACTTTCGTCAGGCATTCGATTCCCGTTTGACAGATTGGGACCATGCGGCCTGTAGTTTTGTAGTATCTCACTAATGAGCAAAAGTCTTCGAGTGTGTGTGCAACTTGATGTTAATGATGTTATTAGCGCGAATTTAGTCTATAGTCCGATAGAGCACTTTTGAATGTTTTATTTTCACTTATCGCCACTAATGAGTCTGGTAAAGAATTCCAGTCACAGATAGTTTGAGGCACATACGAATATTTATAAGTGTCAGTATTACTTGCTGTATGTACAACCGATTTGAAATTCGAGTGTCTTTGTTGACGTTGGTTTAGTTCCAGGATGCCATTAGCGGGGACGGCCACCAGGTCATGGATGATCTTGTGGAAGAATGCCAGGCGTTGATCTCGGCGTTAAATAGCGTCTTCCATCCTAGCTGTTGCATTTGTGTGACACTGCTTTTTGTCCCGTAGTCATTACAAACAAATCTGGCTGCACGTCTTTGTACATTCCCAATTCTGTCTGCACGTCTTTGTACATTCCCAATTCTGTCTATATCCTTTTTGAGATGGGGATCCCAGACGCTGCTTGAATAATCAAGGATTGAACGAACGAGGGAGATGTACGCTTGTTTCTTGAAGTTCTTGTTGCTGTGCTTCAGGTTCCTCCGTATGAATCCCAGAATGCTACTGGCCTTATTGCACATTTTGTTTATGTGTGTTGTCCATTTTAGATTATCACTGATTTGCACTCCATGGTATGGATTGTCCTGCACTTGTTTCAGTATGTGACCATTTAGAATGTAGTTGTAGATTGATGGAACTTTAGAGCGATGTATAGTCCAGAGAATTTGACACGACTCTCGAACTTCTATTTGCATAATTTGACAGCTGATATATTGTCTATATTTATAATCCCGGTTGTATGTTTTCATAAGCGGGGACTACCACGAAGACGCTCGAGGTGTATTACCAACGTAAATCTAAAGGACCGATATTTCACGATTTGCTCGCGGAAATTTATATATTCAACGCAAACACCTAGTAATATATTCATTCATAAAGGTCAGGATCATGTCAAATTATCTGTGCTATATTGACATGAAATAGCATAATGCCATTTGGTTGCGTTAAATTTCATCCCCAGTTGTCTGCCCATTCTTGTAGGTTGATCAGGTATTTTTGCAATGCTAGATGGTCTGCATATGAGTTTATTTGACGATAGAGAAGGCAGTCGTCTGCAAATAAGCGTACCTGTGATTTAACACTCTTGGAGAGGTCATTTATATGACATAAGAACAGTAGCGGGCCTTATAGTCCCTTGGGGTACTCCCGAGTCAACTGTGCCTGTCGCTAACGCTTCCCTTCGACGATGACTCTTTGCTTTCGTCCTGTCAAGGAGGTAATCCAAGTTAGTATATCGCCTCGGATGCCATAGTTTTCGAGTTTGTGAAGGAGTTTGCGATTGCGGCACAGTGTCAAACGCTTTGCTGAAATCTAGTATTACCATGTCTTGTATTTTTTATCGTATGTTTTCATGATATCGTCCATTGTAAGAATTAGTTGGCTTTCGCAGGAATGTCCGCTTCGGAATCCATGTTGCAGTGGTGTTAGAATTTTATGTTGCTTGAGGCGATTCATTATGTGACATATTCATATCATATGACACGATTTAGCAGACTAGTGCATGCACGGTATGATACCTAATGAACGGTGTATAATCCAGTGTTTACTGTTACTGTAGCCTTCGTGTAGTTCAATCTGTAATCAGACCTCCGAGTGAGATGAATATGTACCTTCAGTTCATGTAAGATGTGCAAGTGCGAAATACTACATAGATGTCGGAATCACGGATATACTCTTTGGCCTGAATCTACCAGATATAGTGCAGTTTAGTATAAAGTTAACACCAACTCCTAGATTATCATCCCATTGCGTAGATTTTGATTTGGAATGATTTGCATCGATTTTTATTTACAGCAAATTATAACATGTATATTGTGTTTTAAAAGTAAAATAATCAAGGCAGGTAAAACAGGTGCAGACAGGGATGACAATCTAGGGGTTTATTCTAGCTTAAGCAGGATGCAAGGCATTTCATTGCCAGGATACCTTGTGTTGTGTATCCGTAGAACAACTCCTTTCCGCATTTTACCGCAGTACATGTTCTCCAGAGTAACCTTTATACAAGCAACAACCTCCTTAAACATTAGCATTTCGGAAATTCCCTTGTACTGTACTGTGACATCTTAAAGTTAACCCAATCTACCTTAAGCAGTCAATATTATACTCTCAAATTGCCTCGCCCGAATATTCTGGTGCTCTACATGTTTCTAACGGTCAAGTGAAAAATCAAAGCGCTGTGGAGAGTGTATCAATATTATAAAATCACAGTCAACAGCTTCATATTGAGCACATTTGAATTGATCATTTAGTGTCCACATACAATGGTTACTTAAAGGGGCATGCCCTGGAACTGAAGTGTCTTGAATAGCAATCAAATTGGTATTATTTTAATACCGAAGTCAAATAATGAAAACCCTGTAAAAAGTTATGAAATATCCTGCTAGTTTTTAAAAAATAAAATATTTCAAGAATAACTAAATATCCTTGTCGTCA
Source organism: Spisula solida (assembly GCA_947247005.1). Lineage (NCBI taxonomy): Eukaryota > Metazoa > Mollusca > Bivalvia > Venerida > Mactridae > Spisula > Spisula solida. Next base: position 23,445,945 of record OX365951.1, read on the forward strand.
ATAAAAATTCAAATCAATATACAAAATATTGAAGCGCGCTTTATAGAGTAATTTTTTAAGTCAAATTCTTCTTTGACTTTTCGGTAATAGTTGGTTTTACAAGTGATAAATGCAATTTTGTTGTATGCAAACCAAAACACTCCAGTTTCTGGGCATGCCCCATTAAGATAGCCCAGACTTTTATCAGAATTTAGCCTTTTTTAAGGAACATACACCCATATATAGCCAAAGCTTATATTCATGAAGGTTGTTGCTATGAAGAGGTTGTTGCTATGGAGAGGTTGTTGCTATGGAGAGATTGTTGCTATGGCGAGGTTGTTGCTATGGATATGTTTTAATGTAAAGAATCATCCACTGACCAATCCACTCAAAACACAGATTGAGTGAGTAGAAAATAAAACTCAGAAGGGTTTTTTTAGGGAAGAAATACAAACAAATTGGTAACAATATGATTTTTTTTATTGAAGGTTAAAAATCAAAGTTGGCAATATCCAGGAAGATTTGCAGTGAAAGGCCGAGCTATCTACGAAAGATTTTGAAGTCATACTATTTACAACATCTCTCCCTATATAATCGAACACGTCCCCAGCAAGTTTAGTATACTAAACTGGCAAATCAATAATAATAAAAATGAATAATACATATTTGTCTAAGACACAAATAATCAAAATTGGTACCAATTTCATCATACAAAAACAAGTTGAAATTTACATAGTAAATGCTTTTAGTTAATGATATTATATATGAAGATCTTTTTTTTAAATTGGGCTATAAGTCATTTTTACACAAAAATGAAACTATACTTGACAGTATACATACATCTCAAAGCGTAAAGAATGGGGCGAGCAGCCATAATTTTGTTGAAGTCGTGAGCTGAATGGCAAGAGGGGGCTGGATACATAATATAGATGGATATTGCCATTTTTGCATTCCTTATCACTTCAATAAAGAGGATGGTATATGCATTGTAATGAAATATTGCAAACAGTCAACGATGTAAACGACATGTTTTGAGCAGATGGTGCAGCTTAGATATACGCCAGTCCGATGGATGGACTGAATAAATGTCTTTTGCCATCCCGGCTCCACGCACTTCAACAGAAGTTTGCCTCCCGCATACTTGCATAAACGTTATCGCCAAAGATTCATGAGGCTACATAAGGCAAACGAAAAGTATTCCTTGCATCTCATATAGAGCATATCCCATAACAAGCAACAACACGCAAGGACTCCGGGTCCTACACTTCCGTGTCTAGAAGATGTACTTTCCAGGAGAAAGGCGATAAAATTAAGTAACCCCACAAAGATATGGCTGAATGAAGTCAATCCTTTAATTACATACATACATACATACAAAAACAACTTTTGGAAAAAAGCAGGACAAGAATCGTTCAACAAATTATTATTTTCAAGTACTATATCCTTTAATACATTGTATTAAATATTTTATTTAGTAAATACATGACTATAGCTTTCCCATTTGCTGAATTGTCTGCTCATATGAATTAGAAAAAACACCCACTTAGACCTTAACAACGTAGTGCAGCAGTACACAGCTCGTTAAATACAAATAAAACAGTTAATAATAAAAAAACGACCCAAAATGTTGCTTGATTTTGCAATCAAAGACACTGCGGAGAAACACACATTTACACCTAAATTACAATACTATTAAGCCTTCAAAAGCAAACCAATTTATATTATAAGTCTTTGCTTTACAGATACAACAAATTAAAGAAGAAATATCTCATTCTCATACAGATCTCCATCCATTATAACATCAAATCGGCATGAAAGTTCAGTTCACTTCATTATTATTTTGTTCGAAAAGTTCATATATATGTATTTGCATAGTAAGTTTATGTGATCGTTTAAAAAACAGCGAAACAACGGGCTTCTGTAGAAATGTAAATGAAGTGTGTATTCGTGTAGTTTACGTTTAAACGTAGGATGTTCTCACATGCCAGCCAACTCAGCAAATGTCTGATCCAATTCGTCACTGATCGCTTTGTATTTCTCCTTCTCTTGCAGCAATTCATCTGAAATCATAGAAAATATCATCCATCTATCCTTTTTCCAAATAAAATTATCATCAAAATTTCCAAATATACTTTCATCTTTGAATCATACATTGTATTTCTAAATCAATTTATCATCAAAGAGTCAAACTTTCCAAATATAATATAATATCAATGAAACAAAATTTCCATACATAATATCATCTTTGAATCATATTTCCAAATCAATTATCATCAAAGATTTAAACTTTCCAAATATAATGTACCATCAATGTAACAAAATTTCCAAATATAATCTCAATATGGATTCAAAATTTCCAAAGGATTCAAATATCATCAATATTTCATCAATTAATCATATTGAAATTGACAAATGAGAATAATGGAAAAACAGTCCATGATTTAGAGAATTAGTGAATTTGTGTCAAACTTTTTTTGCATACAGCCTTTAGTGAGTTCCATTTGTTACCTTCTTACACACTAACAGTGATGTCATATTAGTGATGTCATATAAGCAATTCAAAAATCGACTCAGTTTGTAAAGGCAGACAATAGGTAGTTAGGTCACAGATCAGAAATTTAATATTTAGATCTGCAGCAGACCATGGTCAACAGATATAATACCAGTAATCAAGTCAGGTAGCATAAAGCACAAGAAGACCTCAAATTAGCAGACTTTTCATTGCCTTGCTTTAATTGTTATATAACACAGTATTTAGTAAGTAATGTTTAATTTTCACACTGACATGAAGATTTAGTATAAATAAATTTATCAAATAAATTAATTCATTTGATTATTACTAAGCACCCTTCGTTAAAAGTAAAACCTTTGTTAGTAGTCACCTAAATTCTGCAGTCAATATTAATACACCAAAAATGGTTGTTATATGTTGAATGGGCATGTGTTACATAGCACACACGCCAGTCACATTTAATGAATCCCTTGACTATCTATGTACAGTGTAAACAGGTTAGATTGCATATATTTGACACAAATCAATTGATTAGACTCCGTGTCAAGTGGATATTTAATTAATAGAATGAATGTTATTTTAATTATACATGTGCATGGTTAGTAAGGGTTTTTTAATCAGCAAAATGCAATCACACAGCACAACAAACATTATCACCAAAGACAGTCTAATTTTGATCATACAAAAATGTGAACATTTTTTGCTTCAATAGTCGAAAGAAAAGATACAATCATCTATTATTGACATAAAGTGCACTCACATGTGAAATTTCTCAATAAATAATATAAAAAGCTAAATAAAGCTATGATGGTTTTCATGCATCATGAAATATAAAAATCAGAATGGTTCCCTGCACCATGAAATATAGAAATCAGAATGGTTCCCTGCATCATGAAATATAAAAATCAGAATGGTTCCCTGCACCATGAAATATAGAATCAGAATGGTTCCCTGCACCATGAAATATAGAAATCAGAATGGTACCCTGCATCATGAAATATAGAAATCAGAATGGTTCCCTGCACCATGAAATATAGAAATCAGAATGTTTCCCTTTACAATCAGAATAGTTCCCCAACCATAAAATAGAGAAATCAGAATGTTTCCCCCCACCATGATAGACAAAACAGAATGGTTCCCAGTACACCAAGCAGTAGATAAGTCGGAACAAAAGCTGATGATTGGTTCCCTTACCATGAAATATAGAAATCAGAATGGTTCCCTACACCATGAAATATAGAAATCAGAATGGTTCCCTGCACCATGAAATATAGAAATCAGAATGGTTGCCTGCACCATGAACTAGAGGAATCAGAATGGTTGCCTGCACCATGAAATATAGAAATCAGAATGGTTCCCTGCACCATGAAATATAGAAATCAGAATGGTTCCCTGCACCATGCAATGAATGAATCAGAACAGAGATATGTGCACAAATACAGGTAAAGTAAGAAGAATGATAAATCCTTAATCCTAGAGATGATAATATTTAACATTAACCCTTTACTCCATATACTACTCATACATTGACCTACACTGTTCTTCATACCACATTTCAGACAATTACTGGACGGGCATGTGACAGAGGGGCACTTGACTGATGTTTAATAGAATGGTAAACCAACACATTAATATACAGTAAAGGGTTATGGAACAAAACTTCTATAAAGAAATGCTGCAGGTAGCCAAACAGACAGATATACCATAACAAGTCTAGAAAGCTGTTTAAAATAAAGCTCGGTATAAAACAAGTGTATGTTCAGCAAGTTCAATGATCATCAGGAAGAAATATCTTATTTCGTGTGCAATTCACAGAGACAACGTACCGTTAAGTTTCACAGATCAAAGTCCATATTTCTACTCAAAGCTACTCAACACCGAATCACAGTTGTTCAGCATAATGAAACAAAAAAAATCTTTTGATATCCAACTCAAATCAACTTAAGTCATAGTCATCAGAAAAAGCGCAACGAAAAAAAACGTTTGATATCCAACTCAAATCAACATGGACAAGAGTCAGACTTGTTAGAAAAGTGCAAGAAAAGAATCTTAGATACTGAGAAATTTCACATGTATGCATCAGATGAGCGTACATTCAATGATGTGTTAATTACCTTCCATTAATATAATGATGAATTACGAATTGGTTATACATGCTCACATATTATCTATATCTGCGAATGTGGCGTCCATCTCTTCTTTGACAGCCGTGTAATTCGCCATCAAATCATCGTATTTCCCTGAAATGTATCCATGCACAATCAAGGAACACAGCACACACTTGGGTAACTATGGCAATAGGACACGGCTATCTGTACACCTCAATCAGAACACACACGGCCCATGTGGCGGTACATTGCCCATACACACAGACGGACACCGTTCTCAGCATACTGACACCAATACCAAACTTATTTAAGATGGTTTTGGGCAATCTCAGGTCGGAACAGGACCTACAGACAGTTGCCAGCAGACTGACACCAATACCAAACTTATTTAAGATGGTTCTGGGCAAACTCAGGTCGGGACAGGACCTACAGACAGTTACCAGCAGACTGACACCAATACCAAACTTATAAGATGGTTTTGGGCAAACTCAGGTCGGAACAGGACCTACAGACAGTTGCCAGCAGACTGACACCGGTGGACCAAACTAGGGTATCAAAAGAGCCGTGTCCAAACCATGAGCTACAAGATGCAAGATTTAGTACAACTGGGAAGCAAACAGTCAGATTTTTTGTTAGTATAAAATAAAAATGCTACAATCAATGTGATTTGAAATATTCCGTACAACTCTCCCACACATTGCTCAATGCTACCGGTGCTTGTCACAATCTCCAAAGTGAATGCCTTACATCCTTGACGTTTTAAGTTCAAAAATCTTTTATCGCCAATAAAGCAAACTCTAGTTCATTTTCAATGATTTGAATCTCTTCTTGTTTCCGAGTACAGTTTTCTACAGTGTAGATAAGCAGCACACAGTTATATATAGAAAAACATTCTGTGTCTTCAAAGCCACACCGTTAAAAGATGAAGCAACATATACATGTTCAATTCATCGTGGATTCGTTGTTTCCAATAGTTTAGGAGGCCAGATTTAGTGATGATGATCACTTGAATACAGGAGTGTGTATATAAAAGCAGACTGGGAGGTGATTATGAATGACTCGACTCACAGACAAGCAGCCTCATTGATGAACCAATGACTTGCAGACAAGCAGACTCCTGGACAAATGAATAAGATGACTGGCAGACAAGCAGACCAGCACACTAAAAGTTGACCGGCAGACGGTCAGACAAGCAGACTTGTGGATGAATGAGTTCACTAGCAGACGAGTAAGACCTGCATACTCAAAGTAAACTGGCAGATGGATGAATAATCAAATGTATGGATGATCAATGTTGTAATGAATGTGAATAAAGGCTGAGTAAACCTTATCGACTTTCAAGACTTAGTAATATTTGCCAGAGTTTTATAAAATTAAACAGTAAGATTAGAAGATTCCACCTACTCTCCAGAATTTCAACATCAGACCTATATCGTGCGCTTTCTCTCTCAGCGTTGTCCATGCGTAATTCTCGCTGGGATGAAAAACAAACAAAAACTCATGCAGCATAACATAACACAACTATAGCAATAACTGTATATCTGTCTTTCATATACATTGTTCTAACTAAACAACTGTCAACACAGCGTAAACGTATGAAGAACAGCATGCAATACTAATCGACCACCAGTCGCCCACTGACAAAGAGATGCTTTTCATTGACAAGTGAGAAAACCTTCTCATTGACAAGCAGAAGAAATCCTTCACATAGATTATGAAGGTTAATGTCAAGTAAACTGGGCCAGCCAGTCTTATATTTTACCCTTATACATCAAGCAAGGGATCTGAAAATGGCTTGTATGATTTGAAATGAGGTTTTTTTTCGCTTCATTGTACATGAGCAACTGATGGACGATCTAACAGAACAATGCATGTTCAAAGTCAAACATTAGTAAAACGTCAACTCGCTAACAAAGATATCAACAAGTTGACGAGAATAGATTGAAGTATGCATCCAGGACACTGACTCCAAACATTATCTACAGTTGAAGGTACAATGAAGACCAGTTTTTTTTAATATTCTCTTCAAATAAATTTCCCTTTTTATTTACGTACTAAGTATTTTAATATTCGTGACAAGAAGAATTGATATTTCAGGAAAATATAACCACTTGTTATCATATGATCAACAAGGAAGATTTTAACTTAATTATTAAACATGTATGTTAACATGTGTACAACTACTGGTATAGCAGACTAAAATTCAATGCAAACTGTTTAATCCTTAGTATAACAAATTTTGAGATATGTCTTTCAATTTAAGGAAGAATATTCGTAATCGAAAAAAAAATATCCTTGAGACTCAATATGTGGATATGGGTTACAGACCTTCTCGTCAGTGTCCTGAATATCATATACATAACTAACACATAGACAACATACTCAAATACTAACACCATGCATGAACAAAAAAAAACTGAAAAATATAAAAAAAAATCATCATTTTTATCTTTGCCCAAATAATCTGTAAAACAAACATGCAGTTAATGAACATTGTATATTGGTAGATGGAGAAGGCTTGGATAGTATAGTACAATGATACATGTATGATTACATTCACATGTATTTGCCATCTATATCAAGGTTTTTCTATATCAGTATGTTACTAATAACTTACTATAGCAAACTTAAGATTTGTAATACAACACTTAAGATATCACATCCCAGGAAATAGGAAACACAAACCACTTAAAGTTTATTCAAACAGTATCGCGTTCCCACAAGTAGCATGTCCTTTCCCAACGACCTTCAACAGCTAGGTCACTCAACTGTCGGCGGGAAAATATTTAATACTTCAAGTCTATGTTAACATCAGACTTTAATCTAAATCATGTCTAAATTTTTCCAGTCAATTTTGGTTAATGGTTGAATTTGAAAGAAACATTTTTCAGCATAAAATTACCTTTATAACCCATATGTGACCTTGACCATAGAACAATGACCTTAATAAGCTAAATGTGACCTTGATCATATGACAATGACCTTGAAAACCAATAAGTGACCTTGAGATGATTTCAAATCAGAAAAACCTTGGTATAGACAAGGTGACATTCTGGTCAACATGGATAATGGAGTACAGGAGAACATAAACATGTTTTGGTTACCACGGTTACCAAGATTCTAGTACTACAGTTTGGAATTATGGGTACATGAATATTTGGTAGGAATATGCGTATAAGTTGTGCAATGATTATGGAACCGGTAACAAGCCGGGTGGGGACTCATACTCAAAACTTGGAAAGTCAGTACCATTAGAAATCAGAGAGTCCAGTCTCTGGGTCTGGAAGTGCGCCCGGCAGAGACGGGAGCGACGAGAGACCAGCTGCTTGGTACATTTTGGGATCATACCTCACAGGGACGGGTGAAGAGTATTGTTCATTTTTAGGCCTTTCGGCCAAGTCTGAAATGAAGGTAATAACTACCGGGTCAATAGTTATAGTACTACTAGTTTATCATTTTCATTTGTATTGAGATATCAAATTCAGAAACAAAGTATTTCGTACATCGAAAGTAAACAGAAATTAATGAATATTACGTTTTTTTAAGTTGAGAAAATAGAAATAGTACATGACACCTCCAAGCCTAATCCTAAGACAAGAATCACCAAAGTTCTTGAGAAGGACATTGGATCCCCTTATCTAAACAACATACATATTGAAATGTTAATATTCAAGTAAAAACACCAGTCTGCAGCAACATCATCATAACAATGTGACAGTATCCAGTCAGCATGTAGCAAACACTTAGTCAAAGCTGAAAAAACAACATCAATATGTTTTTAATGAGAGACAGGATGATAGGGTGTTAATCCATTCAAACAGGGGGGTTGTTCACATGCTTCCAGGGGAGGCTTGCAGCGCTTGGGTGATCTGTTGGCATGGTAACCCTACCTTCTAATCTGTCAACTTCCTTCTGGAGCTTGTTGACAACACGTTCAGCTTCAGAAGCACGGTTCTCAGCCTAAAGAATGATATTGCATTTAAAATACATCAATAAAACTATTCTAAAATATAACGCATGTGTTCAAACATAACTTAATGTACAGTATTACATAATATACATTGCAGAAACATACAAGAAAACTATTCACTGTCAACTCTATAGACACTTAATCCATAAATTCAAACCACCTAATCCATAAATTCAAACCATCTCTATACAGTGTATTGGATAGTGATGGGTTGGGAAAAGGTGAGTATATGGAGTGAAAAGTGTATAAAATATTCTGTTGTTTTGAATAACCAACAAAAAACTTCTATCTACCACACTTGATACACTTAGATCATAGCAGAACAACTCTTCATTTTTCATCAGCTAAACTTTCAAAACTGGCGACTAAATTTGCCAAACATGACATGGTACACTTTTCGTTGTTCTATGTAAACATACTGAGTGTCATGGGACAGGGTGCAAATAATCCAAGGAATTCTTTCAGGTCGGCCATCTTGTTTTTAAAACTACCCCCTTCCACTTAGTATGCAATACAGGTCTAAGCTAGTTTTGTGCAACAACTCTGTGTTTGAAATTCACCATCTAAATGCAAGCTTACATGTTTGTTTTCTAGCATTGATTAATGATCAACTAGAAGTTGCAATTAGTAGTGTCCATTATCCCTGAAAGTTTTCATCAAGATACCAGCTGAGACCTGATGACGCACACTGACCACATGGTTCGACCGTGTGGTTTGACGGCGTGGTTCATGATTCAATGGACGGATAGATAACTTTAACATGCAGTAAGTAGAGCTTACATAGCACAAAACATCACAGAGCATAGCCACAATTACATAGCAAACATCACAGATACATCTGTGCTAATACTACAAATTGTTGGATACCCAAACATACAAGAGAGGCACCATGGACCAATAGAACCTGGTTACTTATAGTGACCACCAGTATATCTACATACACAACCAAAGTTTACCTCCACATGAATATCCTGAAAAGTCTCAAAAATCATCAAAGTACTGTTCTATTCAATTACATGAAAGCTGCAACTTTGGATTTATTGAAAATCCCATAAATAGTATACCAAAAATACTGAGATTATCCTGTCAAATTATTCTGGAACTGGGCCTACTAACAGTTCTGGAACTAACTCTCATATATATGCAGAATGTGGGCAATCAGGGGCTATACCATTACAAGACTTATATAGGTAGGCTCACTGGCCAGGCAGGAATGGTACCCATAACCTTCCAGGCTCAAGACAAACTCTCTTTGCACCCAGCCATAGCAACCAAAGACGGACTAGTAACAAATAATCAGCTCCCCCCCCCCCCCCCCAACATGCCCTAGGTGAATATGGTACTGAGTAAATCAATCATTATATGTATTAGACCAGCTGTTACAAAATAATCACTCAATAAAATGGAGTGAACCTCTAAGCATATTACTCACTAACACTTTGAAGGATTTCAACACAACAGCTTTTAACAGCCTTACAGCAACAGATAATTTAGTCAGTTAATAGACTAAGGTCTGTTGACAAACAAACAGACCAACAGACAATTGAAATGACACCAAACTGGTGACAGTTTAAACCATAGCTAAATCATCTGCTGTTGACAGCTGACATGATGTCTTACTATCAACAGCAGAAATGATATTCTACAGTCAATTATAGGTAAGTTACTCCATAATTGACAGTTAAAACTGAATAAATGGACTAAGAGCGCCTTATAATGCAAAGGTTCTTTTCCATGAGACGGTATAAAAGAAACTGGTCTAGAAAGAATGGCTATACTTACATCCTTGAGTCTCTGAGTCAAGTCACGGATGGTTTCTTCGTAACTGTCCTCTCTCTGAGATGCCTAAAATACACGCCAATCATCATTTAGTTAACAATCGTACAAACCCTAGGTCAAGGTCATGTCTAATGTATACACCAATCTAGACACTGCCGTACATTGTTATCACTATGTATGCATGGTCGCAGCGGCTGATACAAAATCTGTTGCTGTTTTCAATATTTGTTAAAAGGAAGCTTAGCAAAAACTGCTGAACAAGCGATATAAAATGTTAAGTCATCAGACTATAATGAGCCAATGCGGCTTGTCATACTAGCATGAGCTAGGGGACTGGGAAATTAGAATATTTTAAAATGTAAATAAGTACTGAAGTATTAATTGATATTATTTTCTTAAATGTATGATAAGAAATTGGTTTTAAATTGAATATGGAACAATTGTTTTAGAATTTACGCAATAATGCATTTGAATACAAGTTTATATTACTATTAGAGGTATATAAATATTTATTACCAAAATTGTTTTAATTATACATAAAAGGCTAAATTCATCGATGTGTTAAAAGGCACAAAAGCCCCTCAAAATGCTCTCTAAATGGTTGTAAAAAATGCAACACACAAGCTGATATATAGTTTGTCAGTATGACATTTAAGCATGGACAGTAGCCTCTTTGTTAAAGTTATAATGCAGATTGTGACATCAATACATTTTACCATGTAGTATATTAATATTAACATTGACACAATCTATGATGGACTTCACAAGTTGGGAGTTAATTTCCACATATACGCATCAACATAGACACATCGTACGGCTCTAGTTTTGTATCTTGCACTAAGTCCGCATGCCATTCGTATTTTGCTACGTAGATTTTAAATGTTATTTTTAATCAAGTGCACGTTAATATTGCTATATTAATTAATGATCGTGTCTGTTAATTCAGACTCAACATGCAGTGGTTTTAATTTGAGTGTAGTGAACGTTATTTTAGTGTACCAGTCCTTGAAGTATGTGTCAGTTACATGAGCTTTAATTTGAATACTGTTATACATATATAACCTATTATCATCAACTTTTTAACAGCTAATTGATTATTAAATTGTGAAAGAATTTTAATTACAGTTTGAATATCCTTATTCCTAACATTATTCGCATTAACATGTCTATTAGATGAACTGAGTGATAGGTTCTAGGAAAATTACTGTCAATCACAATATAATGAAAGCCTAGCACATTACGAATTGGAGTTAGAATCTAACTATAAACGTTTTTCATAAACAGTGGAAGTGTAAAAAGAAAATTTTCTATGTTTTCAATTAAGCAAAACTCAAATATACGAAATCAATTATACGCCAGCAGTGCATTAGAAGGTGTTGGTCTAGTAACTAAATTTGAAGTAAATTTTCTTTATTTTTGCAACTTCACAGAATCAAAATGAACTTATATATGGACTAAATTATATTCTCTTTTATTTTTTGAAGTACGGAGCAGTTCGCATGCAGCCAACAAGCAATTATGGTGATATGATGACATTATTATTTAATGTGTGGCATTCGTGTTAGATGGTGATATACAGATGACACTATGCTCAAAATACCTGTAAAACATAATATTAGAATATCATCAGAATTCAAACAGAAGAAGACCCTAATTTAAGGAGTTGAAAAGGGATTTTAAACAGATATAATTAATAAGCCCCCATTTTAGGGAGTTTGAGGGAATTTGAGAGGGGGTCATAATGATTTGATCTGCATGTTAAGTAAAATGATTTAATGGGGCTTTAAATCACATAAGCAGCCAGACTCACCACCGTCGAGCCTTTCAGTTAGGATGACCCTGTCCGTCCCTTCTGGATTCATTTTAGAGATATAGTGGCACCAGAGTAGGGGACCATTAATTAATACTAAATTATTTCAGGTCGATTGTGAAACAAGTTTTTTAAACTTATATCAATCACTCTCGAAACCTCATGCGTGATGTCTGTGAGCCATTACCACAAGGGTATGAGAGAAGAAAAGCCAGTCTCCCTTTGCTGAGCTTCTAGCAGTGGAATTACTAATACCATTTTTATTTCGACTTTGGTATGACACGCTCTGGGATTGCACCCGAGACCTGCACTCGAGGCGTACACTCAACCACTATGCTAAGAAGGGGACCGTTATTTAGCGTAATAGTCTTACAGTGACCACATTGTTATACTGTTTGAACTCTGATTACATACATACACGTATACATACATTTACTGAAAGGAAAATAAGTTTATATCTAAGCTAAGTCATTCCCGACACATCACCCCCACCAAACTCTTAACTCACAAAATGTGAGAACTTTTGAGAGGGGCCATGAAGAATTGACAAAAATAGAATTGGATCACTATAAGAATACCCCTCTAATACTCCCCCTGGTTTAATACTTAATATAATTTTTGTAAAATTTCAAAACAATAGTGAGGAGGCCACTCCCCAGTTTTAAGCCACACCCCCTGAACTTAGAATGTGTCAAGAATGGTAATGATTATATATACATGTAAGTCTACAAGCGGGAATGCATTAAATATATTAACAGCTTGATTGTCTTGCTCTTCTTTGTCATTCTCTTCATAAAAATGACAACTGGAAACAAAAAAATGTCTGAAAAAAGCTTTTTACCAAATAATGGAAAATTCAGACAGCAACAAGAACAGATTGGAGACTTGAACAAAATATCCAACCGTAGACAAATAATTTCATCTATTCTGTCTGGCCAGAGCAAAAGATATAATATGACCTTTACTAAAAATTCAGACCCAAATTACGAAAATGTCCTCTATTACAAAATTTACCCCAATTTTTTTAAAATTTGAAGTGATGACAAACTTGTATTTCGAACTGCACATAGCTGAAATTTCTTACATATTAAACTTGTAAATCAAGGTGCAAAGCTTTTTTCTACACATTATTGATAAAATGCGCAAAACTAAATTGTACAATATTCAGAGTACACGTATGTTGATTCTGTCACAGTTTCAACATGCACACATATTCACAGGTAAGTCTCGATAGAATCAAGCAATAAAGATTTTGCCCGACAGTCAGGCAGACAGAAAAAACCATGCCCAGTAGTGTGAGGTTTTGTTTTGTTTTTGTGTCACAGCCTTGCGTTACCTCGGATTCACTTATTTCAAGTGATTTCATATTGTTTCCAACAACTTTGAGTTCCTCCTCCAGTTCGAGAATTTTCCTGCAATGCAAACGTTACGGTTAGCACTAACATACATGGTGTCTGCAAGTCCCTTAACTGAGATCCTTACCTGGTCTACTGCGTTCTGGAGACCCTTACAGTTATTAGTGGCCACACTTAGCTCTTCGGTGAGTTCAAGAATTTTGCTGAAAAGTAAGAAAGGTCTTTACTGGTCATGTGTACAGAGGTCGTCGCTGCGGCGGCGCCATAGCTGCATCGTGCACCAGCTGTAATTGTAGAGGTGACGAGATTCGAACTCACATCCTAGGTGGTGGGGAGGGGTATAAACACACACCATTCCGTATCAACGACAGTACAGCATGCTAACTGATACATGCCTAACTACGACACACATCACTGGTACCTAGACGGAAAAAATTTGGGGTAATAAAACAAAAGTATAACACAAACCAAACTAAGACTTGCAGAACGAACCATGTATGTACATTCTGACCAGTTGTCAATGCTTTCTTCATATTTCAATTTCAACCAGGTTTAACAAAATTTCTTCTTTTTTTAAAAAAAATTACTAGTACAGATGAAGAAAGCCTTGCCAATCAGTCACACACAGGGACAGGGAAGTATCTACGATTTCATGCTAAAATGTCGTAGATAATTCCAAGATCCAGTGTTCAAAAAACTAGACTGTGTACTCTAATATCGTTACACAGTCTATAAAAATGATAAAAGTTAAAAACAGTAAACCAGTCCGTACAAAAAAGTCCAGACTGGTATACTACATGTATTAGTGTTAGTATTAGTGGGTGGGGTAACCTACCTTATAATAGTCTGATTCATAACTTCTAGCCTGTTGGCTTAAACCCATTTGTTCTTCCTCCAGCTCTCGCATTTTTCTGAAATTTGGGTCAAGCACAAAAACACATTGACATGCAACATTCCAAGGTTATTGGTCACACATTGTTAAAATTTTAATTGAAAATTAATACATAAAACTGAAGTTTTGAAAATTTATTTACGAGCAAAGTGATCTACATTTTCCCAGAATGAAATATCAATTAAACTAAAATGTGACATATTTTCTCAAGGCAAAATCTTTGTAAATAATTTTTGCGTGAATAGTATTTTTATTGAACAAAAAGAAAAACAGAAATGTGTTATAAAGTAGACTTCTAAGAAAATGAAACAGTGTTTGTACATCTAATAATAGTAGAAACATCAATAATATAATTTTCTCAGATTTTTATCTTTACGAAACAATCAAACTGATTGATAGAATTTTAAACAGATTAAGGATTAAAATAAGAACCGTAACCACGGCAACTTTCTGTCCAGAACTTACAATATTTCTGTAATATAAAATATCAGAAAAATTGGTCACTCTATTTAAATAACAAGAACCTTCAAGAGTCTAGATTCATTAAAATTGCATAAATGAAGTTAATGGGTTTTTTTAATTTAAATAAAACCATACATAGTTGCCAGTTCTGACTAGAGAGTTAAATTCAATGCACAATTCAAACTTCAAATGTTCTTCCAAGCCATCGACTATAAATCAGCAGAAACTTAAAGAAAACCTTAAAAATATGTTGACGAAACACGAAATTTAACAATTCTCTGATGTATGCAGACACCATAAACAATGTTTTTCGTTTTTTCTCTCAAATTTTATCAGACAATAAAAATATCAACTACGGTTTTTGCAGCAGGACAGAAGGCAGAACCAATACTGTCCATCATTGTATGGACTGAAATGGGAGCCATTTAAATGATCAAGATGTAAATTCCTAGCCAAGGAAACATGATTTGGTATTATGTATCTATTGTAAAAAAACTCAGGAATGACATTGGCTAAAAGTACACTTGTTGAATGAGTTTGAGCACTGGGTCGGAAGAACAATGTAGCATGCATTAGAATATAGAAGGTGAACATATGTACACGGGAAGAACAGTCGTGCAAACATGCAACATAAATATAGAACCTGAAAAAGAATTTAGCAAAAAGGCTTGTGCCATCATAACCAAATCTAGGAACAGTTTGAACTATTAAGTGTGATGAAGTTTATTGTTAAAATTGTGTATTTCATAAGAAATTAAACTATAGTGAAACCTGTGCTAGTCCTTAAGGAGTCAATTCCGGACGCATTTCCTGATCCCCTGCTTAAGACAGCTATTAAGGGGATATGCATTTTTTCTCTCAAATTTTAAACAAAAGCATAAGCGTTTGTTACATGTATCTTGAACATATATTGGCAACATAAAAATCTTAACCTGTAATTTGCCAAAATAAGTAAATACTTCTCATAGAACTATATTTTTGTCTAAAGATGAAATGGTTGTATTCATACGCCTGGTAAATAGGAAAGTAGTTCCTATGATGATTTTCTCTTTCTCAATAGTTCAGAGGAATGGTTATGATAAACTTATGATCATACATTTTGCAGGATGTGACTGAAAATATTATAATGAAGCAACACAAGGTGAATTGACAGTGAAGAACTCAGATATAATGTTGATGGTACAGATTTGATATTGAAACATTATACATTTGAAGTAAGATGGATAGATGTATTCTTTCAGTATAAATGCATTGATGACTCCTCGAGTGTATATGTTTAATGGAAAAAACGACAATGCATACTGTGATAATGACCATCAGTTAAGTAAGGTACTTAACACTTCTCTTAAGACACAAAGAAATGTCCACAAAGACAAACGTATGGACAGACAGACATACATTATTATACATAACACTGCTTTACTCATTTCAAGAATATGAAAATTCAAAATTATTCAAATTAAGAGATATTCAGCCAATGGAATCATGTTTTACAAAATGTTGACCAATAGAAATAATGCACACAAGAAGAGTATTAAATATGAGTCACTGAATAGTCTCCTCAACTTGCAACAAGTCAATACAGAATTATCTGCCCTTATTCCAGATCAAAAGAGAATAATCTGCCCTTATTCAAGATCAAGATAATTATCTGCCCTTATTCAAGATCACAAGAGAATTATCTGCCCTTATTCAAGATCAAGATAATTATCTGCCCTTATTCAAGATCACAAGAGAATTATCTGCCCTTATTCTAGATCAACATAGAATTAGTTTCCTTTTTTCCCGATTAATAGTTACTAACTCATAGTTATCCAATCACCGCAGTGAACTAGTTCTATTTAAAGCATAAGAATCTTGAATACAGAAATAAGCAGTTAGAAAATAGATCATGAAAATCTGGTAATAAATCATGGACAAATAATCAAGATAATTGTGATAAACAAGGCTTTGTTTGATAAACAACATTTCATAAATGATAAACAAGGTCAGTCAATAACAGAAAATCAAGGTCATGATAATTAAGCAAGGCGAGTGTTGATAACCAAGAGGTAAAATGTTAATCATATCGTATCTTAAATTTTGTTATAAGCTATATTACTATTGAAATATATAAGCGCCAGATTTTCATGAAATTTTAGCAGAAGTGAAACAGATTGGTTGTAGAAGATAGAAGAAGGTATAGATACTATATAGGTAGCCTGCACAGAGATTGAATAAATAAACCGTAACCATGGTGATTATAACACCATAATTACACCAGTATTACTGTCGCAACAACAAACATACCTCTGACAATCACCTAATTGGTCTTCAGTTCGCTCTAAATTAGCTTCGGTCACCAATAATTTTCGAGCACTCTAAAATCGGCATGAAAAGTTCATTGTAATAATACAAAAATCTCTTATTTAAACTTTAAAGCCATTAAAACGATTCATCATGTGAAGAATGAAGACTGAAGTTAATTCTTCCATACAATATGTAGGGAAACTTCCATATGACATGTCAGGAAACTTCCATATGACATGTCGGGAAGCTTCGATACAACATGTCAGGAAACTTCGATATGACATGTCGGGAAACTCTCATATGACATATCAGGAAACTTACAAATGACATGTCGGGAAACCACCAAACGGCATGTCACAGACTTCAATGAAGAGTTACTTCCCCTTCATCTTCACACAATGAACCAAATCAATGGTCAGCTTAACTCTATCATATTGTACATATATTTGTCACCATGGTGTTCCCACTTATGCTCAATGGCTGATCCACTCCAATTCTATTTAACATACAGTTATACATGTAAATACACACTATCACAGTAGTATGCTTGTCAGGCACAGGAAGTGTGGTACTTAGAACACTAGCTCGCTACTACCACGCATCTATGTACACGGATCTGTGCGCACTTCATGAAAGCGAATACATCACTAACAGCGGAAACCCCCAAATATTGAATAAAATACCACTTGTCTACTGGTATGTTACAAGATCTCCAAAGTATATAGATCTAGATTTGCATATGATAGCTACATATAGTATACATACAAACAGATCGTGGAAATGTACCAAGGACAATTTAACCTTAAATGCTTGATCTGACAAATCAAAGCCAATCTGGTAAACACCCTAGATAATTAACGCCTGAAATATTGCAGGGATCCCAAAAATAGAGTATTTTCCCATCAGTCATTGCACATAAGAGCGATCATCGCCATGGTAACCACATAGAACCAATGAGGAGGAAGAATTGATACGTACGCCTCAGCAGCTTCCAATCTGGTCTCAGCTCTCTCGAGGTCTACTTCAGTGATAGCCAGTTTACGGGCAGCCTATAGTGTAAGGAGAGAACAGAGCTTGGTTACGGCCACGTTTCGTGTCGTTGTCACGTTAGTTACTCAGACCATGCAACACACCGTGGGGGTAAACTAGCCATGCGTCTCACCGTGGGGGTAAACTAGCCATGCCTCTAACACATCGAAAAATGTTTCATGCAGAAACTCTTCGCAGAATCAAATAAAAAACTTTCAGGGATGGTTTGAAATTCATGCAAAACAAAAAGGAATTTTGTAAATGTTAATTTGGAATGTTTTTCGCATTGAATGCATTGAATTACCAGAATGCAGCCACTAGCTTATCAGCTAGTTCATTATTTCTGATTGTTTTAGTATCAATTCTTCAAGTCATTACAAACACAACAACATGCAACATTATCATATATAGTATATCAATATACTAGAACATCCTGTGTTAAGTGGTCACCTGAATATAGCAGCACACTTTCGTAACCCTCTACCCAATAGACACACCTTTAAATACCACAATAAGCCTGAGTCATTGAATCTCAGAGTCTGAGAGAATCATTTTGATTTGATGCCGAATGCATGCATCTATAGATAACAACAGCATATGCTTTAAAGGCTACATCTGACTTATGCCTTGATTAGCTGCTATACACAGGTTTGACTGTAAGATAGTATAGTTCATTTCCCAAACACAGTGGGACCATTAAAACACTAACATTGAAGTACATGCATTGTAAGCAAACAG
Source organism: Spisula solida (assembly GCA_947247005.1). NCBI lineage: Eukaryota > Metazoa > Mollusca > Bivalvia > Venerida > Mactridae > Spisula > Spisula solida. Next base: position 23,464,868 of record OX365951.1, read on the forward strand.
TCAATATTGTAACTAACATGTAAACCTCAGGGTGTTTTGTTCCGAATTCACCATTAATTTTTCTTTGAATTAATTATTACTTTCCAAGAGTTATGGGAAATGAACTATCATAACTATAACATAATTATACATAGCAATGGATTCTAAACAAAAGCGAAAGCAGTTTTCAAAGCACCTGTCCTTGATTGGAACATGTTTGAATTTAACTAAGGTCCCTGATAGACTGCTAACTTGTAAATAAACAAATGATTAACATTGATGATGTAATGTCGTCCAGACAGAATTTTTTTTTTTTAAATGAGGGCAAGTTAGCCAACTGCTAGGTCTTCACTGGACATGCTAAAAATTTTTAGACATCTATAACCTAACTCCTACCGGCGCCATCTCAACTTTGAAATGGGAATATCAAACAGGCGTATTTGAAAACTGCATTCCTTCACATATCTCTCTAACAACAAATGCAATGCTTTAGTAAAATCATCATCCTTCAATAATCAACAATATCTAAAGTTAGTTAATTTTTCAATCGTTAAAAAGGATGGAATAAAACATGTATATAATTATATGAAGACTGGTTTTTCGGCCTGTTAGATCATAGACTGGCTTGCCCCCACCCCATTAAATCGTAGACTGGTTTGCCACCCCATTAAATCGTAGACTGGTTTGTCACCCCATTAAATCGTAGACTGGTTTGTCACCCCATTAAATCGTAGACTGGCTCTTAAGTCTCTTAGATACAATTTATACTTTTGCCACACCAATTTATTCCATCCATTTTAAGAAACAAACTATTGCACATATAGCATGACTTGTCCATCAGCATAGAGGTAGCAAATATATATAGATGAAATATATGCTATAACGCTGTACCATGACAAGATTGTCAAATACCCAGTAGTAAAAATCCCATACAGAGTGAGTGAAGAACTGATGGGAGCCATTTATGCTGATGAACATTTCAGTTATACATAGTGATTTCAATGGTAGACATTCTCCAGAGGTGAAAATGAAGTCTAGCTCCTTAACCCTTTACTCCATGGAGTCGCGTTTTGATACGTTAACCCTATCTCCATGCTGATGCATTGTTCATTTCCCCACAGATGTGTTATGAGACGAAGGTGTCGATCACTAAATCATTTTTATAATTTTCATATAACTAGTTTGGAGACAGGGTAAGTTATCTAACCATACTCTAAATCAGAATACTGGAGGTAGAAAGGTTAGGAAGTAAGCAGTTAAGGGTCAGGATCAAGAGAAGCAACGTTTCCCTTTCACTGGTTCAGTCTAGGTAATATCAGAATAATTTGACATCAGCTTTTGGCATGCTCTCAGGAACTGTAGATAAACAAAGCATCATACACACATCAGCTTTTAAAAGCCTATCTTATCATGAAGAAAATAGAAATTCATCACCTGGGCTTATCTTGAAAGCAGACAAAAAAGCAGCAAATATCTTGCTGATTCAGCATTTAATGAATACACAAACACCAAGATGGTTAAATGAGAATATCTCTGTAGAAGAATTCATCACTATGTACCTGTAAGTATGACTCATGGTGTAGGTTTCAAGTACACAGTGAAGAAAATCAGGAAACTATCAAAACCTGGTTTATAACTTGCAAGGTAAATGCCTTCAGTTAGCCTGTTCAGGGAGAGTAACTCCATACTGCATAAATCAAGAGAGGTACTGTATGTGCCTTTCCAGGGGGGATAATTGTACATTGTTATTCAATGGGAGGATTTTTTCTGTTTATTCTTAAGAAAGGGAAGTAACTGTTTGTGCCTAAGCAGGGGGAGTAACCTAGTATGCCTATTCAAGGGAAGCAATTCTTAACACTTATTTGGTCAAATTTCATTAGAAACAAGTCTGGGAGGGTCAGACAGAGTCCACAAAAAGCTGGCAGTCAGTCAGAACTGACAAATATTGATTCAGACTGTACTTAAAAAGGAGGCACATTCAGACATTTTACTACTTGGACTGACCAAGTTCGTAAACTTTTGGTGAAGTCTTAATTGGGAGAATGAAATTGATGAAATGATGTCATAACAGTAAGTCCTACTCCATAATTTTGATGGAAGACAATCACATGGATGCAAACAGCAAGCATTTAGTACTCAATCATGACTGTTATTGTTTCGTGGGGTGACTAAAATTTGCATTCCAATACATTATCAACAATTGAATCCTTATTCATTATACTTAACTATTATTCTATTAATATAAATAAATAGATAAATGTAGATTCTGACGATGAAAGTTTAACTGATATGACATAGTATAATATCTTAAATCCAAGTTCCTTTAAATACAGTATGCAAAATAATCTTATTGCGCTATAATAAAATCTGCTGCTTGAATTATTTTACATAACTCATTATAAATGTTTGTATAATCTAATTTTTTTGCTGTTTAATAGAAACAATATGACTCAATTTAATACAATTAAATTTACGGATGAAACAAACATCGTTAATTTGAATATCAGGGGAGACAACTTGTTTCATGCTTCATTCCTCTAATCACCTCATCGTATTTACGATCGGCTTCCTCAGCTACATATTTAGCATCTTTCACTTGTTTTTCTAAGCCGTCGATCCTGTCGTCATCGGCGATGCTTCTGCTCTCAAGCACCTTGCGCCCTCTGGTGGAGAAATGTAATATTTATAGTAAACAACATAAAAATACAGAAGTTATAACCCTTGACTATCGTCATGCAATAACCATGTGATGTGCTGATCTGCAGGACACTTGACAAATCTACAAGACAAGAAACAAAGTTAATTTATATCCTTCTAAATACGCGAGATGCATGTTTCAAAGGGCATACTGAGTACGCACAAAGCTCGCCCTAACCTTTGAATCATGACAGACAAACTCTTCCTAAAGAAGGTTCGCTTAACCCTACCTCTTCATATTTTTGTTCCGCTTCAGTTGAGATTACTTCCATTTGTCTTTTATGCTGTTCTAGTTTTTCCAGTCGCCCCTCGTCCAGATAACTTCGACTTTCTAGTCCCCGCCTAGCTCTGTTCGAAGGAAACAAATCTCGTTAATGTGGATAAAGCCATCAGAATGTGAAACCTATCCCCTAGTACCAGGCAAGAGCCCATATATGGGTGAGAGGGAGTGGTTTTTGTGGCCAGTGAATCGAACGTGTGCAACATCTTCAATCAAGACATTCAGAAGTTTTAGGAATTGGTATACAGAAGTATCAAGCTTAGCTACTAGTGTTTAGAACTGAACAGTGTACAGAAGTACAAATATGTACCATGAGGTGTTAAGAAAGGGAATGACAATAAGTTTAATGAGCTAAGATGGCACACTAACAGATTCACTGACCATGTGTCACATGTCCAACGCCAGCAAGCTATCCGTAACTATCATGAAGACCCTATCTCAGTCGTAACCTACCTCTTCGTATCTAGTTTCTGCTTCTGTTGCTATGAGTTCGAGCTTTTTAACCTGCGCTTCCAATTGCTCACAGCGATCTTCATCAATTTTACTTCTAGAATCCAGCGTTCGTCTCGCTCTAAAAACAGGCAGGGAGTCAGCATGCTTACTGTGTCAAAGTTATTCCTTCAAGGACCTCCAAGGTCACACATTGAAGAAACAGCCTTGACCTTTGGGTTAATGTTAAATGTTCCCTTTTTCCAAATAATTCTGTTTATACTCAGAAATTTTATTAAAATTGATGTCTTAATAAAACATATTAATTTGTTACTCAATATTCCTTCCCCATGACAAACTGCATACAACGATGTATAAATTCATGCTGTATATAAATATAACAAGATATAAAAGTACACAGTTCACAAACAAGCTCCTCTCTCGAATTGACAATCAGAGGCCACAGATTTCCTATCCCACATAAACAGATTTTTAGGACAAAATATTTAAGGTTCTAAAATCTATGAGAAACTTTATTTCTCAGTCCTGGAACTAACCCTATACACTCTTAGTGCATCAGACAAGGGAGCTAACTCTGAACATACTTAGCAACTAGTTACTACCATATATGGTGTAAAAGACACCCACGAAGTTGCTTTATACTGCAATGACAAAGCTATCAGCTAAAGGAGCTCATTTAGTGCACTAAAGCTTGTACCAATGGCTTAGTGCAAGACTGTTGTAACTGAACGTAAAAACCAACATACGTTACAACAGCCTAGACCAGACCATATGATACACACGTGTATACATTAATACTGATTATACAATACACGATAAAATATGAACAATGAAAGCAATTGATGTGTTAGCTGGCAAAATGAAAGATTAGCTTGCTAGCAGTTGGCATGGTATTTCTGGCAACAACATGAGGTAACCATGATTAATGGTTACTATAGCAACCATGATAAACAATTCCCATAGTAACCAGATGGTTGATGACTCATCAATGACCAGAAAATTTATCTTAACAATTAAGATAAATCGAATTGCAACATGTTAAAAGTGGATAATATTACTATTTTTCCCAAAACCACCAGAATTGTGAACCAGAACAGAACAGAACAGAACAAATACATGATTATTTATAGTGATGGTTATATAAGTATTATATATATAAATATTTCTGTTTGCAACGCTCATCTTTCAGTGCTGCCATAAAGTTGAAGGGGTCAGATTATCATGAAATCAATTAATGTCCATATTAATAAATTATGAACATAAATATCTTTTTAAATGCTTTCCCTTATTTAAGTCAACGACTAGATCAGTATTTGGCCACATATGTTAAAACTTCAGTAACTTGGACATGTTAATGTCGACTTCAGAAACAGTATTTCGGACATGAATATTTCAACTTCTGCATTTCGGACATGACAATTTCAAATACTGGAATTTCGGACATCCATTTGGGCAAATAAAGAGACTAACATGCCTGGTATAATTACACCAAATTGTGCAAGGTGATTTCGATGAGTTTTGGTGTGTGGGGGAAGGGTACGAACCTGTCAGTCAAACATTTACAGTTCTAGCTGATAAACATAGCAAATACAGAAAGCTTAATACATACAAAGATAAATTCCATCCTAGCCAAGTATTTATCAGTAACTCTGCCTAAAGTTTGTTAAATGTGGAGCAAATACCATCTGACTGAGAAAGGGACTATATTTAAAATGTATGATAAAATCTAGATTTGAACATGGAGTCAATACCATTTGACTGAGAAAAGGGGCCATTTTTTAAAATTTGTGATAAAATTTAAATCTGAATGAAACAGATATTATGCTACCTTACAGGCGAGACTGGAACACTTTCAGAGTGAAAGATTGCCTGCACTGGGTCGTATCTTTTTTGCAGTTGAAATGACGTAATATGAAATAGAACTGGTTTATGACACCAGTAAATCATTTCCTTAAGCAGAGCACTGATCTATACACTAAAGTATATATAACATACAAATATATTACAAAAGAGTAGAAATTCAGTCAATACATGAACTTAAAGGCACAATATGTTATTGCAAAACATTATTTTTTCACAGACCCAAATTCTGGAAGTTTCATAGCACCTTTATACCAGAATAAAGTAGAAAAAATATTTCAGCTTCAAATTTAAATATACAAATGTTTTTATAAGTTGTTTATTTTTTGAAAATTGTTTTGCTTTAACTTGTGCCTTGAGTAATGCATTCTGAGTTCCATGCTTAAAATTGCATACCAAAGTTTACCTCACCAAAGCACATACATACATGTAATCAGGGCTTTTATTCATTTAAAATATCTGCCAAAATCTATTGTCACCAATTACTTCAAAATGTGTCCCGTTCCCCCTGTCCCTCCTCTCAGCCTCCCCTCCCCCAGATAAGAACTATAACAGTAACTCATCCATCATTGACTTAACCTTAAACCGACGTTCAATGTTACACCAAAATAAAAGCCCTGAATCAATGATACAGGAAATAGAAAGATACAGTACCCTGGACTGAACAGTTACCACATTCCATATTCAAATAAATCCAATCACTGATGATTGATTACTGTTTGAACACGTAATAACTCAAAATTAAACCAAAAACTGTGTTTTAGATTCATAACCCAATCTCTGCCAATTTCAGGGGTCAAATTAGAGCATCATCCCCCAGGGTTTCCAATATTACACTAATGATTAATGAGCATTTCTTCGACACAGATCAAGGACAAAACAATTTAAGCTTTTTTTCACACAGATCAAGGAAGAAAACAAGCCTTTTCTTCAATCCGAATAATCAATATATAGATGGTGGAAGTATTAGTGTGATCGATATGTCATGCTGGCTGTGTGTGTGGGAAATGATTATAACCAATAACAATTAGAAAGACCATATCATGTTTCCACGAAGGACGACATCGCCTCTCGTCTCTGAGTGAATAATTTCATCCCTCTGTGGTAAGCTTGATGGAGCTTCATGAAGCAGATAAAATCAATGTATATAATATGTATGCATTTACCCGGATAATCCAGGGGAGATTAATTTCCAAGTTTCAACATGTCATAGGCTTAATGCAACAACACTATCTGTCATTCAATGTAACTTTATACATCTTGTATGTATCAGAAGATCTTAGGTTGTTTGTTTGTATTGGATTTTAAGCTTTTTTTTTCAAATGTTGTGAAGTCATCTACTCGGACTTCTCCTAATGTGGAGGTCATGCCTGAACATTGCCAAAGCTATGATAGGACATAACAGCAGCATATCTCGGAAAGGGTTCAGCAGAGCAATTTAGGGTTTGAGTTTGGGAAACTGTTCAGTCCATTCTAAAAAACATAACTAATACACATAGCCATGAATAAAACATAAAATTCACAACACGACATTACTTAAATAGCAAAATTTTAAGGAAATAAATCAATATCGAAAATGATATATTTATCATCAGACAGTTTAATGCTGAACTTTTGAAAAACCATAAAACTTTTTGACTAGCAAACCGCTGCTTTTATAAGATAGCCAACAGTACACTTTAGAAACAAAATGACCGAATAAGTAGCAATAATTTAAATTTAAATTTACTAATTCTGAAAAACCTGAAATTCTCAAAAATCGACAATTTATATAGGGAAAATAAAGAAAAACAGGCTTTTTGATTGTCTCATAAACCTGAAGTTCGAAACTTTCACCTATGCAAAATTTTGAAATTTGGTTTTTTGTAAGCTTGAGCAGACTATGGAGAAGTTTATACCTTTCGCTCTCATCTGCTGTTTTTGTTGCATCTTCCAACTTTATGAGGGCTTCATCAAGTTTAACTTGTGTTCGGTCCAAGTCATCCTCTAACAGCTGAATTCTACGTGTGTATCCCTTGATTTCATCTTCGCACTGCAAGCAGAAAAACAGTTTCAGCATAAGTACAACTGATAAAAAAATATCACATGGCAGTTAAATTTTTTGTCAACCACGGACGTGAACGAGTAGTTCTAGAGAAAAATTGTCACAGCATGAGTATATACATTTTGAAAAATATTCATTACATGTACATTTTTTTTACATTGAATATGGAGGTAATTGAAAATATATAGTAAGTTTAAGTCAAAAACATTTTGACACCCACTAATCTTATGGAGTGTTGTACTACAAACATTAAGTACTCCTCGAGACAGGGAGAGGTGCAGATAATTTCAAAGCAAACATCACTAAAAATTTGATAGCACAAAGTAAACTGAGCAACTACCAAGACACAATACAAGAGCACCATTAGCATAAAATAACAGCATTGTGTAAACAATGGAAAATGACTCATATATTATTCAAAACAACACATTCAATATTATGCAGATACGTCCAGGAAACAACCTAGTTATATATAATGTCCCTTCAATTTGTCAGGGAACAACATAGAAGTTATAGTGTTAGTAATAGAACAATGCATACATACAGACAGATGGACAGACGGACATTGACACACAGACAGACGCACATACAGACCGTTATAGACACACAGACAGACAAACTCGGATTAAGACAAGCCAGACCACAGTGAAACAATTCTTAGTTTTGCTCTCTTATATAAAGTTTAACTGACTACACTTTGAAACAGTTTGCTGCATACTTTTGTTTTAAGTATTGAAGTAATTAAATAATGGACCTGGTAGAGGTCAGGTTTGTATGACTTCTCTCACAATCAAACCTAGGACTTTAACAGTGTAACACAAAGCCTGGGTACAACTCACATTCCAATCATGAAAACTGAAACTTCACGAACCTCACAATGTAGTATACAATACATGATTGCATTGCAGAACACAAATCAAGGCCATTCTAAAACATTCCCAACAAATAACTAAGTAGGTTTTTATTCATTCATGCGTTGTTTTATATGGAATAATTTCATATGATAAAGTGCTATATACACTAACAATTGCAAAACCCTTCTTTGTACAACTCACTCAAAGCTTGAAATAAATTAAATGTAGGGGCCACTTTCATGGTTTCAGATGGGGGTCACATACAACATATTTTTAAATAGTGGCCTAACTCACTGTGTCACCGGCATTAAGGAATTTAAAACATGACATGCACATGTTAATTACTCATGTGAAAATATCCTAGACTTGTGAAAACATTTGTAACAGACGTTCAGTCACTTAGTAACCTAGTAATTAATAATAGGGTTTACATGACTGCATCAAGTATGAATGACTGTTGATATCATTAAATAACTTAAGAAACTTAAATGCTCATTTATTCACAGGGATAGAGTTACTTAGGCAGAATGTTAATGGAAAAGGTCAAGAGATAATTAAATTTAGCTTGAATGGCAACAAATGATTCAGATTGTAGCATAGTTTACACCCAATTACACGTTTTACACTACTGAAGCTGCATGTTATTGTAAATCATGCCTAATACTATAGATCAAAGGAAAAACTGTTTTAAGTGCAATGTAACATGCACAGTATTTAGAAAAATTTGCAATAAGTAATCAGATTTTATCATGCTTCTGAATTAAACTTCAATGTAATACAGAATAGTTATAAAAAAAAATTTACACAGAAAATGTAGATATATAATTAAACTGATACAGTGATAGTCATCATTCAAATCAGATCATAACAAATAATTTTACATACACAATTCACAGCTCAATTTACAAAGGAGGACTTCATTTATTGCCTGGGATGTCAGTACAATTTAATGCAAGGCAAACATTTCCATGTACATGCTATTAAATTTATACAAATCAATTAATTTCTCGTTCTGAATATATAACAAATTGATGTCAACCCAAAGTGTGAGATATTGAAATTGGTCCAATAACAGTTTAAAAAGAAATTGGTTGTCAGCAAAGATTTAATGGGGCAACCTGGGAAGGATTGAAATGGCAAATCGTTAATAGATATGGATCATTTATTACTTGCTAAATTATAACATGCTAATGGCCTAGCTGACACCAATGGGCATCATTTAGGGGCACGAGTGTAGGAGATGGGTCAGGGGTTTCACTAAATTGTATCAGCATTCTAGGGGAAATGTTACAATTTGTTGCATCTGAGTCTACTTTTAGCCAACCCCGCGCCAGCCCTCAACTTCTATTAAAGTTATAGAAAATTATTAATTTCCCGCCTTTCGAACACCTGACAAATGCCTACACAACATTTTATGCAGGCAACAGTGTGTAACATGTAAAGATTTATCACATAACGTAAAGATAACTATAAATGATTAGCCTTGATAGTATCAAATATGGTCCATATATGTTCAGTAAGGGGTAAAAGAAGCACTAGCAGCAGGCCAACAATTCGCAACAATTTTCTTTTCTCCAACGGTGCTTAATAGACAGTATGGTGATGGAATTTGACACATTTTCACAGTATGGCGTAGGTATTTAAAATACATTCACTCAACCATTCGTAATCAACAGCCACATTCCAACATCTCACTATGATAATGTGTAATACAGAGAAGGTTTATAATAAAAGGATGAAAGAGAACACTGTATATTAAAATAGATGTGATCAGTTTACACAATTATCATATGGGACGTTAAAAATGGCAACCGCTGACACGCGTACAAAACCGCCATAATTCAATGAAATTAAACAACAAGTTGCAACAGAATACCATTCAACCTTCAAAATATAGAATGTAAAAGTTTAAAGTATTAATACACACACAGACAAATCATTTTTTAGAATTCTTTACATTCTAATAAAATGACTTTGTGATTAACCTAATATACAGTATGGTAGCTACCTTACAGTAAAGATAGAAATACAAATATTTTAATATTGATTTAACAGGCAAAGGTAGGATCCAATAGATTTCTATCTGATCATGGTTAAATTGGCTAAATCAGCACTTGAATGTTATTACATAGATCTTAGCGGGGTAAATTACTGTACAGAAATATATAGATGTGGGGCAAATGCAAGCAATGAAGTAACCAGAGTGCTTGATTATTCATCCAGGAAGAAGATATTTTGAATAATTTCATATACATAATTGAGCCAATGCAGTTGTGACTTTGACTACCAGTAATATGTTATCCAGTATACTGAATTCAGACAGACTGACATACGGAGACGGTTACGCTGACCAGGAGGCAGGTGTAAGTGGAGGACCTTCTTCAGGGGAGACATAAATTCATAAAAGTAACTACCAAGTTATTTGTAGTAAATCTAAACACAGGGACTGCTGAACACTGGATGAATAAACTGATACTACTGCCGTGAGTAGTTGATATTAAAGGGAGGTTAGTAAGCATACTACGGGACAGTCACATATTACAAAAATTTAGCTTGGCCTTAATGAGAAACAATTAAGATAGCAGTAATAAATCATATTCAACATAAAACAATAAACTAGAGATATAAAGAGTGCATACAGATATTATGCATGTCCACATATAGGGGAATCAATTTGGTACACCATATAGTGTAATGATGGAGAGTTACAGTCATTGACACAGACATATATTGTCATATCCAGTGGTCAACATGGGTCGCGGGTCAACATAGTGTATGGCTATATAGATTGTCAGTGATCCTAGTATATCACTGATAATTCAAGGGCAGATAATTGGTATAGATCTAAATCGAGAATTGAGCTGCGGTGACTGCACTTTTAGCTATAGACAGACTGTATACAGTGGATACCCAAAGGTTTTATAACAAATCTGTTAGAAACAGGAACAAAAGTATAATAGACTCCCCCAGCCCATTCAACACATGGGCTAAAATTCTTCACAATGAAGCAAACTTAATGACATCACATTACAATGTTTCATTAATGAGTAATTTTATAGCATTTTAATCATTTAATGTCAAAGAAGCTTCTTACGTTTCACCTGATTTACACCCCCTGTCAGACCAACATTACGACAGGTTCAACTAATGTCATGATAAACTATGTTAGCAGTAAATGAGCAAAATAAATCTAGTGATTCAATAGGTATTATACCATACACTATAATTACTTAGCCAGCAATATCTACCCTTTAGGTATGGCCGACACAGATAAGCTGTGTAGATTTTCATCCGAAACTGCAATTAAATTGTACTTTCAATGCGATGGTGTCCAGGTATCTACCTAGGTTACAGACAAACCTACACTGGCTGACTTATCTTATCACTTATAAACTGTATCTAAATTTTCAAATGGCAATATGAACTGGTACAGTTAAACTGGCCTTTATATGGTATAAGTTATACTATAACCCATGCATAATTCAGATAATGCACAGTGGTAACTGGGAAATGTAAACAGTATGTAATCAACACTTGTACCTCAAGGATGTATTAAAGTTACTTTACCACACATATAAATTATAATTTATCACCAACTATACTGGGGGGGGGGGGTCCCCGAAACACTATCCTGTCACATTATATTGGGCAAATCAGTCCTTAGAACTACCCTTATAGTATAATTCTATACTAAGCATAAAAGGTAGGGAGTTAAACCAGTTCATGAATGTGCAACGCGTTACCAGCCTTAAGACTTGAACCTGTAACCTTCTCGCAAAGGAAAATACATCACATTGAAGTTCAATAGACTGCAACCTTTTAAACAGATGGTAATATTTTAGATATATGCACATGTCTACACTGTTGTGACATATATGATAATACAACAATGGATGAGCAAGGTATAGTAAATTACTAAATATCTAATAATTATGGCTGTAGGCAAGATATTAGGGGAATTAATTATGTATAAATATGTTCATTAGGTTAGCAAACAGCTAATTATGTCCTTCAATATTGAACCTGAGGCAACAACTGTTTGAAGGCTTTGCTAGTTTCAGAATCAGTAGCACCCTTTTTCATTTCTGAAGGCTTTCATGATAGATCAGCTCGCATAAGGTTAGGGAAACAGACTTTATGGAAACAATAGATCAGTTGACTTTAAAGGGCCAGGAACCAATATGTATATATATGGGTTAATGGAGTAAATGGATGAGCCAATCAAGTCTACATCAGACTTTCCCTGTATAATAACTCAGTGACTTTCAAAAGAGTGTATACATTTTTGACAAATAATTACAAAAGCAATCAGCACACCTTAATACACAAGAATTTCAAGGCTACTGAATATGTACTGAAAATTTGGCTCCAAAAATTTGATAAGTCTAACACATTTCCTTTAATAAATATAAGAGACATAATAACAAAAAAATTTAAACCACAACTGCAGTGATAATTTATCTTCTGTGCCATTAAAAGCCGAGCCTATTGACACAAACTGTTAAGTTACGGTCTAAGTGAAATAGGATCTTATGAAAAGGTTTACTCATGTGTACCCAATTGAAATATGTTGTAACATTACATGTCTGATAAAATGTGTAGAGTTTGCAAAATATCAAGTCAGTGAATACCTCTTTCCCCATCCCCCATCCCCCACCCGCCAGGGTCGGCCTAGTGAGGGAACTTCTAGTGAATTTTCAGAATTTATTTTACCCAGGAATTGTCCAGTATGCACAAGGAGCACCGGGTTGTTCCCCCTGATTAGCTGCAGTATCACCAACCAGGGATTATCAGATGTGCCAAACTGGGACAACGGTAATTGGGCTTCAAAAAGAACTCATGATTGTCAATTAAATGGTTGAATTGGAGGAATGACCAAAAAACACCCAAAATATACCATAGAACATATTTGCCCTCACTTGATGCTTTTTTGTCTCCAGATTCGGCCCTGATTGTATGACAGCCAAACAATTCAATTAACCCTGATTTGGTATTATTATAGTCAGAGAAATGTACAAGTGAATGGATACATGAATGACCTTAAAGCATTGTGATCTGAATTCAGTATAAATACCAGATTTACACATCCCTTGTCATAAAACTGACACGTATATTGAAGACGATACAAAAACCTTCATTGACAACATTACTGTGACATTTACACTGGTCCTATTATATATATAATACACTGTGTCACAATACACAAGCTTATTTCACTTACATATCTATTTCTCACATGTATTAAATGTCGCAAAAAAATGAAAAATTAGCAAATATGTCATCAGAATTAATAGTATTCGGCATTCATGTATAAGAAGAAAATATTTTCAAACCAAATCTGTGTCAATGTACATGTATACACCATACACTGTATCAATTATTCAATATATAATTAATTTATAGAAACTTGTAAAAGAAAATAATTTGGATATAAAATTTTATGAACGACTATAGATTTCAGTCAAAACAAATTTTGGCTGTGTGACTCAACGTCCTTGATGAAGTTATCACCAGTTTGGGTAGGATATAAAGTTCTATCTGGGTCAATATCGTAAATGCTCTGCCCACGATATAAATGGATAATCAACGTAGTAGATTATATGACAGATAGCAGATCAATAGAGGAAATAACGAAATGCAAAACAATATACTACAGTAATATAATAGGGATAATGTTCCAACTGTATTCTTACAACTTAGGGCTGAAGTTAACAAACTATAGTAGGTGTGACTATGAGGAGACGGTACTCCCTTCAAAGGGTCAACTCATTTTGTCCCCTCGGTAAAGCTAAGTTTCTTAGTTAGAAACCAAACTATTTATGTAGGATGGAGAGTTGAGACCTTGCTTGGCCCTTACGATGAGATGAAGCCCTTGTGTGGTCACTCAAGATTTATGATTTAAGTTCAAACTTACTGACACAAAGTCAACCAAAACACTTCACTTTACATAAAGAATATCTATAGGTAAAACTAACCAAACCAAAACCAATTTTTATGCCAAAACTTTATCTTGACAGGCTCCATAGTTATCTCAGACTAGACCTATAACTTACAGCCGAGGTAGGGGTTTAACAATGAGCCACTTTACTACACTTTATCCAACTTCATAGATTAATAGCACTTGAATTATACCTAATCTCAAATGAGTAAACACAGTGTATGAATAAAACTATGCATTAGCTTTCATTTATTACACAAAGTTACCACACTCAGATATACTTTACGAGGAGCCAAAAACAGCCAAAGCTTGAATACCTTTCACCCCATATGATATACAAAATGTGCCAAATTAAATTTAAAAGCTCACATAGGCCAACTTTCAAACCATCATGATGTAGCTTGTGTCACAGGCTTTTGGTGCGATTAAGTGTTTCGAATATAACTTTTTTGTCCGGACCCTCAAAACGGATTGACAGCCTGTGGCTTGTATAATATAGCCAGTTCCTGTGGTAACATCGGGACAGCCATTCAAATATTAATATTTATTACATGATACTATGATACAAATGGTGTGTCACATGGGGATAGCTTATTTTATCTGCCAGTATCACACACACACACTGTGAGCTATTATGAATGAGATCAATCATTGATGCAACTGTACAGTACATGGATGCATGAAACCATTTTATATTGATCAAATATGTCAGCAGTGTTTATCAGTATTCTAGCAAAAAGTGCTGAACATTTATGATGTGACATAATTTATGTTCAAGATAAGTTGAATCATTATATACACAAAGTTAAGAATTTTGGCGGAGAATAATTTCTTCAAACACAAGAAAGATGATAGAATTACCAGAATGATGTGTCATAAAGTACCAGAAAGATGCATTAATTACACAAAAGGAGTGGAAATTAACCATCAGCAAGATGCTTCCAAGGTACTTTAAACCATAAAAACGTTTCCTTCCAAGACTAATATCATTCAACCACAGTTTTTTTGCATTCTTTGCCTATATATATGAACAAATAACACTTAAAACACTTAAAGACAGTAAAGGAATGTTACTTGTAAGAAGTTATTTCCTATAGAACTATAGAAATGGAGAGCATAATAAATGAACATTATTCAGCACTAAGCATAGGAACACTGACTGTACACTTTACACACTTCAAAATATGTTGCCTAACAATGATATGAAACAAATGCCCAGATCAGAATTTGAAATATTTACCTAGCACTTAGAACTGAAGTACTTCAATATACATGGTCAAGTGAACTTAGAACACACAGCTTAACTTTGTCACTTAATATTTGAAAAAGATGAACAAAACCACTCAGGATGAGAATTGAAACAATTTAGCAATTTTCCACTAAGAATGAACACCCAATGAAGAGTTGGAAGGCTAGTCTGAGAGATGTTATGAAGACTTAAAATGGACAAAACAGGGATATGATTGTACACTACCCTTCCCTTGCAAAACGTCATTTTTGAGTAGTAAAGTCCAAAGGGCTAGTGGAAATAAGTTATCCTAGAAAAATAGTAACATCTAAACAATCTAAGATTGACAGATTAGAAATGGTGTGAATCCGTCTTTTTCAGACAAAATGTTGTTTTCTAATTTAATAATTAACAGTAGCTCTGATAAGTGACTTAAAGTCATGTGCAATTAATCATTATAGACATGTTTTGTTAGGCAGAACTACTAAGTATTCATAATATACATTTGCATACAATTATCCCTGACTAAGCTTTGACAGTTAACACTCCACCAATTGACAGAGGGCAGCTAGCATTATGATGTGGTATCAGTAGGACAGCTAGGCATTATGGTGTGGTATCAGTGACTATTGTTCACAGTGTGATAACAATTGATATCAAACAAACAGGACTGATAGCAAAAACAGTACTGTCAGAGTGATAACAAGGGAAATAATAATAAAGATGACCTCATCATTGAGAGCAATAACATTTGAATAAATTTGTAAGCAAAATAAAATTAATCAGATGACATACCTATCTTTATCTCAAGAAGAGAATAATCATGATCAAAATCTAGAAATAACCAACTGAACAATTTTAGTTATTAGAATAGGTGTATTATATATATTTAATAGGGAGGAAGAATGTTGTATTCACTCAAATATTGAGGGGGAGGGCAACACTGACCAGGATCAGGATATGGACCCAAATTGACCACATGGGAGTCCCCTTTAATGAACAATTCAAGAAACCCAAAAACTACATCACATATGACAAACTGGAATAGCATATGAACAACATTAAGCTTACTGTACTGTATTGCATTTTAAAAATACTAAGAAAAGAAAATATTGAAAAGCCACTCAACTAGGCAGTATTAAAGATAGATCATAGCTTGAGAGGCCAAAGCATCCAGGAACAGTATAATTGATTGACAATGTGATTGCTGTCCCCTTTACACAAGGAATGTTCACCTGAGTATCTTAGCATATAAGTCATTAACCTCAGGAACTCCCTGAACAGGTATGAATATTTCAAAAATGAACATTCCTCATACAGATAATTATCTTGCATGTTTATGACTTATGGTATCAAAAATTATGTAAAAATTATGTTTTCAATCATAACCCACATGTTTTAAACAATAGGAACGCGTAATTCAACAGGGAATACCCGACAAGAACGTACAAGATAACCACCGGCTTCAATACACTAATTGAGGTCCCCCGCAGGGTATTCCCAATTTAGCAGGTATGAAATCACGCAATATTTCATCAATTACAAAGATCGTGCATAATATAGATAGACAGAAATGTGTAGGATAAACATATACAATATAAAAGAAGATCAGAAGCAAGCGTCAAGTCGTAAAACATTGAAATAACAGAAAAAGATACAATGCGGAAATGAAACGAGGCAACACCTTTTCTCTTTCGGCTCGTTCTGCCGCTGCTTGCTTTTCTGCACTTTCATGCATATCACGATATTGCTCTAATTCATTTCGTAAACTTTGCATTTTGTCTTTAAGGGCTTTAAGCGGAGCCCCGCCGCCAACAGAATTTGGTCGCGAATTCATTGTAATTATAAGAACTTTAATTCCGAATAAGTCCAAAATAAAGATGGCTACCACTGTCAAACCGGATGGACCGAACAACACCACTGACGTATAATTGCGCTGGACAAAGTAGATCCAATAATGTTTAAATTTTAGTCCGTCTTTGAAAACTAAATGATATTTCTTAAACACCGAGTTATAAACGTCTTCAATGATGTCCGTGTAATGATAAAATGTAAACAAATTGATAAAATAAATTTATTTGACTCAAATGGATCACGTGGTCTACTACACGCTCTTAAAGTAGTCAAATGCCCATATAAGGAAAGTCATTTGCATATACGATAGTAGGACGGTCCCAGCATTTTTCAAATACCGTAACGTTCTTAAGCGTATTCACTGATGCACGCAATGACAGCACACATTTTTATCTAGTTAAATAAGAAATTTATTAAAACCCGAACGTGTTTATTTTCAGATAACAGTTCTAGCTTTCACAGCGGAAATACACATATATTAATTAATGTTGCTTTTTGGATTAGTCATCTTCTTCAGAAGTTCAGAGAAGTGCACCAACATCACGAGCATTTTGTACTTAATTTCGCCACAGACCTCAAAATAGTGTTGCGAGGATTGTTGAAACGGAAACAGAAAGCCAGGAATGTTTGTCTGATTATTATTATTGTAAACATTCTGTCGTCTAAAATAACTTGCCAATACTGCTAAAATTAACAACATAAAATGATGTAGCCGTAAACGGTATGATAGGCTATGTCATTTAATTAGGCTATTGGTGTTCGAATAATCTATATATATGCAGAGTTTAATGGCTAATAAATAAAGACACCAATTAACAATTAATATAGGATCCCTGACATACTCAATTTTAAATTAAGACAACCCCAATAAGAGGCCAAACAACATGTATTCTTATTCTTTAGTGTTCTATGGAGAGGATGGTCTTATTGCTGAGGGTTGACAGGTTTAGCCGATGATAATAACCCACATTTCTTGTCCAGGCCGGGTCTATAACATACATGTATATTATACACACATTGTATTATAAACATATAATACAGATATTTCTTTTTGAGTGGAACGTGTATATAAATGATAACCTCGTGTAGGCCTACTAGTATTCTTCTAAGACACACACACAATCATTATGTTCATTAGGGCCTATAGTCTCTATTCATAGCGGATATATCTCTAACATAAGTGTTCTGTGAGCATATTAATTCACACAATCAGGAGAGTTGTGAGTACAAATGAAATTACAGTCTCCAGGTAGATAGCGTCTAATCACCACCGTATGATGGAAGAATGTTTGATCGTCTGCCAAAATCGCTGACGAATTCTGTATTCATGAGCAGGTATTGCCATGGCAACGATTCTGTTTTGTTCCCTGTCATTTTCTACCTAGTACCGTTTCTTACAGCAGCGGCTTGGGAGTGGATAAGAATTTTGTTGATGATGCAAAATTCGGAGTAAGTTGCTGCTAACAGTAAGAAGATGATAGAGGCTATTAATGCGTCAATAAATAGTTGATTTCTATTATATTCGGACTCTACGCGATTCTAATATATACTACATCAAAATCAAATGCCTTAAATCATCGAACTACGAGTGGACAATAATTTTGTTGAGAAGGCCTATTCTTTTTTAAAAAATCGCTTATAGAACTAGATTCTAAATGTAGACTAAATGTCTTTGAATCTACCACAAAACAATTAAGGATTTAGGCCTACATCATACAAACTCAAAAACTGTTTTTAAAGTTTAGTAATAAAAGGTCTCAATATATTATAATGATGAATGTTAACCCTACTACCCCTCTACATATAGATATATGTTAATACAAATGAATGTTTTCGGTCATGTGTGCAATTTACGTCAGGAGCCGCAAGTGAGTCAATACTCACATATTTGATTAAGTACACACTTCAATCCCTTTCTTATTACGATAAATATGCCCTTAAACTTATAAACCACAACCAACCCATTGAATAAGACTATCAGCTTTTCATATGCAGATAAAAACTGTTTTTGATCAGATACGCGGCTTGTTACATATCAAATTAAAGTTCTTAAACGCATGCGGTATTTTACATCATAGCAGAGACTATAATCTATAGTCTCTGATCATAGCAAAGTAATTAAATACGATTTATTAGCTTCGTTGTTCTTTGATTTAATTCACAGTCATAATTAATATGCACTATGTGTAATATAGTTTGTAGGCCCTACATAAACGTGCATCTGGCACAATCATATCCTACTTTCATTTTATGAAAAGCGCATTCCTAGCGTAGTAATGTGTGTATGACGTCATGATGAATCATTCATACCTTTACTATCGCGATCGTTCAATTTGGATTCTACCTTTAGCATTTGTTGGCAGGCGTTTCAAACTGATCAGCTAAAATTTACAACAATTCGACATTTCTGTTCATGAGAGCTGATTAATCGTCATTTTACAGCCTGTCGATAAATTTCGGAAAACCCACCTTGCGCGGGACTACTTTTACGCTAGTATCGTTTTCAACTGTCAAACCAAGGGGAGACAACTGTTTCATGACTATTAATGTATTTTTACGTAGTTATCTGTTATCTAAACTTTTGTCATATAACATGATAAATATCTTTTCACTCGAGGCGAATATTTCTAGATTATAAACCTATACATAGGAGACCATCTGCTACAATTATTTACAGGATGGACTTAACACAACACAGGTATAAATCATAGAACGAAAAACCTTCAGTTCGTAACTCTGGTACGCGCAGATAAAACGGTTGCTTAGCAACCAAATTAAACACTCTCATTGCAGTGAAGATTCATGTAAACAACCCGAGAAGTATTCAGCGTATACAACAATTTGGCGAGTTTTCAAATTACCCGGATATTTGCTGATTTGCGAATATTTACGAAAACAAATCTTTGCAATTTTCACGAATTTCTGAACAACAAGAATGTTTTAATTAAATTTAAGGATAACAATTAAACACGTATGCGTATAATCAAATGCCGTGATAAAATGTCTGCATCATTTTAATTAAAATTTATCTACGAACCTGCCCGTATTATAAATTTGCCATAGAGAGATCATAATGAAGAGTAACAGAAAAACAGTAAAATGACGGTTCTCATGAAAACAATTGACGGTAAATGTATAGGCCTACATTTATATTGGCATTTTCTCTGACTTATTGATATACAAACATTAAATAAAGAATCGCCAAAAGCTGTTTTGTAACACTTTTTATACTATGGATCGAATATTTACATTTTTTTCAAAATAGTGCAGACTGTGTTACTAACAAATAGGCAGACTTGAACAGGATCCCCTCAATTTCACGAGTTGATACGCGTACATTTAATTGATAATAAATTGCTTTTTATACATGTATATATGTCAATGTTAATTTGGAACATACACTAAACACATGGTAATCTGTTGAAGTGATTGTCAAATGATTACTGGTATAGTTATAGCGAACACCGTTATCTACAAAGACTATCTATGCAAGGTACGGGTAGTGCGGGCGATTAACATCTCTCAACACGTGTTAGTAATTATTCATAAGTAAGAACTGATCATAACCGTGGTAATTGAGTAATTGATGACGTCGGTTTATTTGTTATACAATTATTTGATAGGATAAATATGACCATATGTTTGCTTCTTAGATTCTGATATTATTATTATTCAGCAGCCATTCTCAATTGATAAGTAATATCCAATTAAAAACATACCGAATCAAAATATTAAAATTGTTTCCCATTAAAGGCCCCCGCGTGAATGCCATCACCAATCACCCTTTCTTTTGTATATTATAGTTTTATTATTTCTTGTGGCTTCCTAAATGAATGTCGATCAATCGATCTGCCAATCAATTAAGGTGATTCATGGGGGTTCGTTTCGAGACCATCTGCTTTTTGCGTACTTGTAAGTCTATTCACAGTTGTTATGGTACACCGGAAGTACTTCAAACCAGCTACAACAACAACAACGACCACAACACCAAGTTAGAGCACTCTTATGTTAAAGTTCAAAAGGTATCCAATGTAACATCGACTCGAGAATAAGAATCCGAAATCCAAAAATAGGAACAAATTTCCATATTTCCATCGCATGATTTGCGATCCATTGATGTCAATCGAAGTTGAAAATTCACACTCGATCTTCGTAATCCAGGCTTTATTATAATCCATAGCTTCGGTAAAGCACATATAAAGCAACATTCATGTTAATTTGCAAAACACGTTTTCAATACAAATACATATATATGTTCCCATCATGAAGGTAATGTAATACATGTATTTATAGTCCGTAGTTTAATACTATCGCATATACATGTACGGTACTTCCGGTTAGGTAAAACGTTACTTTGCAAGTAATTCTTTCATGGAATGTCTGCCCACAAATCGTTCATCGTTTCAAAGCACGAATGTATTATCACAATATGTATTACTAACAAATAAAACATTAAAACAGTCACATGCTGCGCAAGTTGAATACACTTACATTGTACAATATGCAAAGTCTTACAAAGTAACGGAAATTCCCAGCAAGTTAAAGCAAACATATACATATACAAACATATTACGGTTGTGTTATGGCGAGCTGTGCATGTACTTCTGCTTGTTAGCTGCTATATTAGTATAGAATGGTAGTAGAGTATCGCACCCCAAATAGTCTAATGAACGTTACTAGTATTCTACGAATTGGAAACTTAAAACAACCAAGTAACGTATATTACACGTAACGTACATTTCGTATATTTAATCATATTGACACTCAAACTTACCTCAGTGACACGTTTCTCTGATGCTTCGAGTTTAATAGTTCCTTCATTGTAACTTTCGTTAACTTTGTCGAACTCATTCTCGAGATTTGTGTATTTCTTCTGGAGTGCAGAGAGATCTTCCTCGATCTGAAATAAACCACGTTGTTTGTTAAATATGTTTCGTTAATTACATTTGCTAATTGAGTTCCGTAGCTTGTAAAGTAAGTAAGTATACCAGAATGTGTATTTCAAAATGACTGCTTAGTAAGTACATGTATATGGACGATGCAACTCATCATTAAAATAAAGGACTATAATATATTGTGTATTACATGTTTCGTAGTAAGATCATACTCAAATGTAACGTAGGTGACACTATTAACTATGATGATCATGGGGTCATAAAATAATGATTAACTTACTATCAATTAGGATTCCAATGGTAATATACATGTCTGGTTGAATTGTAAAACAACTTAATCAATTTGTTTTCAGTTGAAAACTTAGTAATGCCATGCAGTTACATGTACATATAAAGTAAACACTTACTGTTCAATAACTAAATAACTAAGAACATGCATATTGATATGCAACCGACGTGCATAATATTATTGAGGGCTGGTATTTTTGTAAACTTAAACATGTTTGCTAGTGAATGTGCAAGAAATAATCATAATCATTCTACACTATTTAGACAAAACTCAAGCAAACTACACATTAAAATAAGAGAATATCCCATATGATTAAAGTTCGGATACCAGGCGTTCAACTAGTTCGGCTGTCACCGCTATCAGATTTATGCAATAAAATGTGTAATAGTGGAAAATAATAAGTAAATAAATGCAGGAGTGAAGCTCTACCTTTAATGCATTAAGATTGTTAAAAAAAGAAAGATGGGAACTTCTTCATAGGGTATACTAATTAACTAGGTCAAGTTCATATACAACAGGTAATAAAACTATAATTTCGGTATTAGATTAATTCATTTAAAGATGGCGGACTCATG
Source organism: Spisula solida (assembly GCA_947247005.1). NCBI lineage: Eukaryota > Metazoa > Mollusca > Bivalvia > Venerida > Mactridae > Spisula > Spisula solida. The sequence continues at coordinate 23,487,811 of OX365951.1, forward strand.
CATTTGTAATTCTGATAATAAATGTAGATTTTGTAAATAAAGTGTTCACAAAACAAAATAATTTCTAATTTCTTATGCAACATAATATACAGCAAGCGATCACGTACAATTACTCCATGCCAAATAAGCCATACGTTAGTCATAAATACATAGCACCCGTCTCGAATTTCAAGATGGCCGCCAAGCAAGAATTCCGTCAAGGTGTTAACACTGCCTGAATCGGAAATTGCCAACTTGGACTAGGCATACTTTATTGCATAGTGATTTACTCGGGTATCTAAATTAATGAAAGCTATTAGTCCTCAACTTGATTAACTTCACTAACTTTGAAACAAATCGTTTATTCAGCAGACTTAACGATCTTTAAGTTTATCAAACATTAGTCATTACTGTTCTTGTACATTGTAATTGATATCATAGCAAATTTGTAAGCACGAATACGTCCTGGGAAAGTGGTGTGAATACGCCAGTTTCCCTAACATGAACTAACTTGACTACCAGAACAAGCAGACAGCATAAACGTAGGCATAGTTTGACTCTAATCGTCATATTAAAACAATAAGCTTCACTACCGTTACTTAGATGTTTCTACTAAGGCTAGTGAAACTACCATTGCTTCAATATCACAAGCAAATACTTAGACATTATAAAACACAAGATAAAAGAAGAAAAATCATACCTTGGCTTTGGTGTCTTCTACGTCCTTCAATTTTTGATCTAATTGTTCAGCTTTATCCAAAGCATTTTCCTTTTCCAATTTCATGGCCTGCATCTTCTTCTTGATTGAATCCATGGCTGAAAGTTGTTTGTTTCACCTACCACACAAATAAAATAGAATAAATAGGAATGTTTGAGCTAGAAGTGACTTTAGCAGATGAGAGTCGTCAGAACCACTATCCTGCTGCCGCAAACTCGAAAGGGCTATGCTGAAGTACTGAGAATCTCGTCCAGTACGTTGTTTTCAGGGAAGACTAGAGGAATGCTACACGAACCAATCAGAATCGTCGTTACATTATCCAGCCGCCATCTTGTGATACGTCACAGTTTGGCACGATTGTGTTACACCCTTCTTTGGAAAATGCAAAAGAAGCAGACGGTAAGGAGAAGATACCACTACAAATCTGCAGGGAGGCTTCTGGTCATGATCAGGATTGATCTAAGTATGTAATTACTTACGCAACAAATTGATTGCAATCGGCGCATATTTTGTGTATCTGTTTATAGTTTATAAGCAGACGCGGTGAGGTAACTTATCAATGTACATCTTGAATTAAATCATTGCTCGCAATTCTTCCTGCATTATTTACCGAATGGAATCAACTCAGGTAGCAGGAAAAAGGTGTACAAAATGTAACAGAAATTTACTTAGAGCAATCTATAGTGTGTAGAAGTATATACATAGATCTGTTGCTATGACTACCGATTATCATCATTATTGTACAAGATCGGGTCTTTGATCATTAACAAACAGAAATACTACTCGTAAATATTTTCAGGTTATACAAAACAATAATAGGAACAAAACTTATTTTATTCGCATATAATGCTACGAATCTAAAAACATATTTCGGTGCTGGCGGTGAGTGACAAATGCATATATGCCAAGGGCGTCTGCTTCAGCGTTAGAAATTTGTGGTTTATCAATGAACCTGATGTCGTTTGTTAGAATTCATGCACTTCCTGTAGAGATAGAAAGATAAAGTCGAAAGCAATATCAAAATATCGAAAACTGCCATATGGTAGGCCTACTCATTCAATATTAATCTCTATACACAAAATAATTACACGAAATATGCTTAATTATTTCTCCTAATTTGTTCCCAATAACCTGCAATTTTATGTTTCAACAAACTTTACCGGAATGATAATTAATGCTTATTTTATCGGAGCGGGATTAAAAGTGAAATTCTTCATCAATGTCAGATTCGTGGCATATGCAACGTATTACTGTTGTACCAGTTAATTTCCCGGTAGCCTTCAGTTATGTGAACAATGCTATATGGCTGATGTTGAAGTACACAGGTGAGAGCAGCGGAGTGATCCAAGTTTTCAAAACAGGCTGTTTTGGGGTCGAAATGGTTCCATGATATCACGAATTTATCTTATATTCTTCGTGATTGAGCTCTCGTGAGGGGGGTTTATGTTGCAGTGAATTACGGATGTAACGACAACACGGCTATACGTACTTTACGTACGGGTATAACAGTTAAATAGGAAGTACGACTTACACGTGAAATATGTGGAGCATTTTCTTATAGATAATATATGAACACTAAAAGTCTGGCTAGCGACTAACGTTATATAACAGTTTCTATCAACTTAATTTTGTATCTTACGTTAGTATTTTTTATTAATTGCGTACTAAAATAAAGTCTTTATTATTATTATACTATTTTATATCAACTACAGATTATGTGTCATCTGTTAACCTCGGGCATATTATGATCTTGAGATTTTGTAGATGATGTTGCAACTCAAAAACATGATAAAACATTGAATTTGACTGCAGCCTACACTTGGACAAGTACTTAGTATATTCAGAACAGAATTCAAGTGTTTACGTTTATACTCGGGTCACAAATTACCCGGGCGACGGACGATATCCGTGCATTCAATGTCTTGGCCCGTACAGACACCGCACGATGTCCATGTATCCGCGTATTTAGGCCTCGTACGGTGTCCGTGCATTCGATGTTTAGGCCTCGCACGATGTCCGTGCATTCGATGTTTAGGCCTCGCACGATGTCCGTGTATTCGATGTTTAGGCCTCGCACGATGTCCGTGTATTCGATGTTTAGGCCTCGCACGGTGTCCGTGTATTCGATGTTTAGGCCTCGCACGGTGTCCGTGTATCCTCGATGTTTAGGCATCGTACGGCCGAATGATGAGTAAGAATGCATATGTCCAAAGAGACATGACTTACTCCTTCCGCCACGCAATGACCGACCGATGCCCGTCCTGCCCCCGGTCGGATTAGACCAAACTACGCCGCTCGTCAATCGGAATTGCATTTGTGATCCACGTATAATTTTCTGAAATATTCTTTTTAGTACAAATGTTCCATGTAGTAATCGATAAAATATATTGTTTATACTGTATCTGTTTATTGTATATTGCCAGCATAGCTACTGGCAATATAATTTATTATATCAAACAGATACAGTATAAACAATGTATTTTATCGCCTTAAACATTCGAATTCTTAATTTGTATTTCTTAATTTTATGTCGTGTTCCGGTAATAACGACAAATCACGGGGTCTGTCATTTAAGTGGAATAACCATTCAGTACACATCTGCACAAATAGCAACTTCCGAACAGATCAAAATCGTAGTTCAAACATGGAGGACACAATTACACGCTGATTGTGTAACATAATATTTTATAATTACTTCTCAGGGGATGGTTTATGCATTGTACTTTATACTTCATTGTATGCTGTATTTTATGTATAAATATTGTAATTATGTTAATCTGTATGTTCATATTCTTTTCATACATCAGAGGAATTAAAGTATCAACGCGTTCAGTTAGCATGTCAGAACACAACCATACCCCACCTAGGGTTCGAGCCCACGAACTCTAGCCACGGAACTTCCCGGGCGGTCTGCTAAGCTTAATTTCCTCATTCGATTTCCATATTTCCTTTTTTGAATAAAAAATATATACCAAGCTTTGAGTGTGGATTTGTATGTGTCAAATTCTGACTGTTCTTAGCAGGTTCAAGATTGCAAGTCAGATACTTCCCCAGGAATTACAATTATATTGCGCGTGCCAAAATTATTAATCTACTTAACATTCGTATGATATCGGTATTGCGTAAAAACAAACGCTGACTTGATATGAGACCCACGTACCGTGATGCGCTCAAGGTAAATCTATTATTCTCTTACTTCCGTAACACATAATGTCATCTCGATTCCAGTATGTGCAGTGAAACCTGTGTTTAGTTGCCACAGCCCCAATTTAACAACAACTCGTATTAAGAAATTGATTTAGACCACACCCAAAATAAAACCCCTTTCACAATTGTCGTAGGAATTTCTTCGTCGCACGACGCTTGCGAATCTACGTTGAAAGGGTAATTTTGTGGAGCGGTCACAATTGTCGCACGACGGACGTGCGACGGCTCTACGATGCAAATTTGTGAACTATCGTGCGTCCGTCGCATTTTTATTTCGTTTTTGGTATGACGCGTTCACTGATCGAACCCAGGACCCCGCCTCCGTACCAGCTCAGTAGTTAGCGCGCTTGCCGTCTAATCTGGCGACCCGGGTTCAAATCGGGGTCGAGGCACACATAAATGCCTGCCATATTTCAGCAGAAAGCTGACTGGCAAATAAAGGTTATGCTCGGCATTAATAAAAAAAATTAATAAAAAGTTAGTCAGGTGACCACTAACACAGGGTTCACTGTATACATTTGCTGGTTCGACAAACTGAACATGATTTTTGCTAATGATACTTACAGGTTTTATTATCAGCAGGGTGATTAACAGTGAAGTAGAAGTACACATTATAGAGGAAAATAGACCAACAGAACATTGCCAGAATTCCTGACGTTTATCTACCATAAAGTGTAAACCGCTGTCCGTGTTGTTTAGATCATATATACAATCTTCTCAGATGCGCCACGCATGTCCTGGTCTGTCTATACCTGTACCCTATGTTTAATTAAAGGAGACAACTCATCAGTCTACGCTTATTTCCTGATATTATTTCCCATTGTACACTCAAACATGGGATAATCAAGTCTAAACAAACTAGCTAAACTTGAAAATGACGTTATGATAGTTGATTGAAAAAATATATTTTCTAGTCGGGTAGCCAGACTACGCATGTCCCACTATACAGTAAACGTACATATAGTAAGAGAGCATACGAATACTTTACTCGTTGTAAGCATTTACTACAAACTTATTACAAATCCTAATTCAATGAATAACATGGATACTACATTTTGTACTATTATTTCATTTTCACAGTGTATAAACAAGTCAACCTCCGATAATCGCAATAAGGCATTCACTTTGAATTGTATCCCAATAAGTGATACAGTGACGGAAAATCACAGATGCTTTTGCTTGTAATAAGTCATACAATTGAATTGTATAGTCTCCAAAAAAGTCATACAGTGACCGGAAATCACAGATGATTTTGCTTGTAATAAGTCATACAAGTTAAAAAATGTGTAAAGTCTCACAATAAGTCATACAGTGATAAGGTTTATACGCTGTAATTTTACTGCGATATAGATGAAATACGGACATACGGTACGTTTAAACGAAATAAATAGAAAAATAGGAAAACAAAAGAATAAAATATGATTTCGAAAAAAACACATTTTTACATGACTCTTATTAGCTAGGAGTTCCCAATCGTTCCATTTACCAGATTATTAAGAAATACACGAAACTCATACAAACTCTCAACGTGCAATCAGTTTCCGGGAAATCTTCAAAGAAACGTTTGATAAACATCAACACTTTCTTAAAATAAATTTATCATAGCGGTAAATACAGATGTCTGTATACAGCTCCCCACCTCAGACGTCTAATGTGAAATCTAACCTAGGAGTGGCCGATATTTGTTATAAAATTCCCATACAACTGGCTTATCTGATTAATCTCAAAACTATTACAATTATTTCCTACTTCACGTTGCTTGCTTGTACACAAAGTGCATGTTTATATTCCTGAAACTCGCCTTGAAAGTGGAAACATTAACATGTTTAATGAATCAGAGGCGAGATTGTCGAGATTTTCGAGATTTTCGATTTTAAACTTCCAGTTCATGTGGTTAAATAGTTTAATTTATCAGTACTATTGTATTAGTTTTTACAACTTATATTAATCACACAGTTTCACTCTGAACACCTCATTTCTGATGTGAGAAAGAAAGAAGTCAGATAATTATACCTGTTTATGATGTGCGTATATAGCAAGGGAATGACTCGGCTCTGGATCATAATAATAATAAATACTTTATTTTACGAGGAAACTCATTTGACAATTCAATTCAATGTCAATCTTCAATGAGATTCCCAGCAATAAACAGTTGAACAAGAACACTAGTACATGAAATGAAAAAAGCATAATGGCAATTTGGCACATATGACGTCCACATCGAACCCTGGAACTCAGTACCTCTACCACTTGGTTATCGAGGCGATCATAGACTGCACTCACAACTGTCTCCTGTAAAACCACCTGAGTAAGCCAACCAGTGTCCAGTATTTTATCGCAATGGTAAATAAAAAACCACGTGTGTTATACAGCCACCTACTTTATTAAGCCACATTTTAGCGTAGATTTTGTCAATCAATTATCATAACTTTATTTGAAATGTTAGCAAGATTTTATTTTGTTTGAGGGTGCATAGGGAAAAAATTTCATGAAAAGAGTAGACTGATGAGTTGTCTCCTTTAATTTAACATAGGGTAACGGTCTGTATCATCCTCATACTTAAGAATGGTCACATAATACTGTTTATGATATTTAATATGATTGTAACTGTATATATGTGAATGAGACTCAAACAAAGAGTATATATATACATCAGTGCCCAGACTACCTCACTGGTGAAGAATACACTGGTGAACGAGAATGGTCTTTATAGACAGACTAGCGTAGATGCTTCTAGACAGTACTGTATCAACTATATAAAATATTATTGTTTTATTTTCCCCCGAGGATTTACTCTAATTATATTTGAGCAGCAAAGGGACCTTATTACGTCACATAAAGTGATACAGGAGTGATCTCCCATAAAGTAGTTAAACATGGGGTCAGTCTAATGAGTCTATTCGAATAAATTATGTTTAATTACCACCTCTCATACAATTTATGTACTTAAAAAGTGAACAGATGCAATTATTGGTACATCTAACTAAAGTAAAAGTAACAGCGAAGCGTTTATTGTGGGGGTAATTTTATTCAGGTTGAGACTGAGTCATCGTATTTGTCTGCTGTATTTTGGGGATCATAATTTATGTAGGTTCACACATATAATTATGCACATGCCAACACACTGTACCATGTATAATGATGATGCCAAATGAGAATACGTATATTGTGTATAAGAATAAGTATATTATGATACATTGTAATTTTACAAAAAATGTTAAAATGAATAAAATAGTTGTCAGGGGGGTAGATTGATGTCTACAGAATACGCTGGTCTAGAATTAGAAGGTCGTAAGTACAAAACGTTATTTTGAGAAATCAAGAAAAAACTGTCTGAAAACTACTCTTCACTTATATATGGTTAATCAACTTCAATTTGGTCAACATGACTGTTCCGATTTTCGCGACAAAGGCTCTTAAGAAGAGCCTTGGTATGTAGATTTAAAATATGTATGAATCTTACAAACTTATACACGTATATAGACCTTCTCATTCTAAGCCAGCGAGTTATAAATTAATTTACGTACCAAAGAAAGAGTACACACTATTATATTAATGATGGATCATAAAATGATTAAAAAATGTTTCGTTTAAGTTTTCTATTGATAAGCTACGAAGCAAACTTATGAACTGAGTAACAAAGTTAATGATGATACTAAATCAGAGTATGATTACAACTTGACGCCGTCATATTCATTAGTTTAGTGCATGTTCTGTTGTAAAAACGCAGCATGGAAGACAAGTAATAAATCAAACATGTGCTTGATGCCCTACTTGCATTCTTAATTTGTCAAATGTTTTGGAAGCATTTAATTATTTGTTGCCATAGTCAATCGCCGGACGGACTTTAAACTAATATCCAAAGAAATCACAGTGTATAAACGAGTCAACTTCCGGTTATCGCAATAATGAGTACACATTGAATTGTATAGGATTGTGCAATAATGAGTACAGTGACGGAAAAATGCCGGATGTTTCAATCACAATAATGAGTACACGTTGAATTGTATAGTATCACAATAATGTGTACAGGGATTTGGTTTATACGCGGTGGAAATCATTTATTGTTTGGTTATTTCAAAGATCTAAACACAATTGTATTTTTAGATCTTTGGTTATTATTCGGGCTTCACGTTGTTCCTCAACAATTATTCAGTTACGACGCTGATATCGCCATTCACCAAACCACTTTTCATAAACTGTCTCCTAACCAATACTAACTTACGTTCATTTTACAAGTACGTATGTTACTCATCGTACACTATAATATCGCTATTAATCGTACGATTGTAAGTTCTAAGGAAGCAAATCGTATATTATGAACGTAAATCAGTGTAAATCACTACATATGTTAAGTACATAAGTACATATATGTGTGTTCATTTATCCAGGCATTCACTCAGCCAGTCAATGAGTTAAGGATTGGTATGCAAACAATCTAAGTATAAGCTATATTGTACGAAACGAGGGTTGTCTGCAAGACTGCAATACTTGCACTTGAATAGTCGGTCGTTACGACAGTTTTGCGGACAAGCCTTGTAAAAATAAAGGTGGAGGTGTTATGTAACCGCAACATGAATGTATTTACATTATATACAACAATAGTCCAGTGATCTGCCGCATCTTATCGCGTCTATTATCTTGCTATATAATCTTGCTCACTTTCTGATGTTTAGGGTAGAGCTACAGGCGGGCCGATTATCTTCCTTTCCATTGATAGTAATTGATTTGATCTGGTTGTGAGTTCACATGGACTACATATTATTTATTAGTAGTAAACCACCTACGTAGGCGAACCAACGAGAATGTTACTATGTCGCTATAATCGGCTACCCTTCCGCAAAGCACCGGGGTCAAGTGGAAGACAGGTCTTAGAACGAGGCGGTCGTAAGCACAAAATCGATATTTTGAGAAAACAAGTAAAACATGTCTGAAAACTACTCTTTACTTACATATAAATGAAAAAAACAAGCTCGTTAAACTTCGGTTTGGTCAACTTGACCAGCTCCGATTGCCATGAAAATAGGCTCATAAGAAGCGCCTCGTGATGTAGATTTCAAATATGTATGAATCTTATAAATTCTACCTACTTCCCATTCTAAGCCAGCGATATAATGACACCGTTGACATGATAGTAAAACATTCATCAGTGAGTAAATTCAGTAGACTGCATCTAACTTCCAATAATAAAATAGTAATAATAATAATGATAATAATAATGTCTTTATTTTCTGTGGATAATATCATTGGCAAACCAATTTTCATTAAGGTCCACACTATGACCATGGTATTAAGATACAATGTATTTGATTTAATGATTCGTACACGAAAATATTTTGCTTAACATTTCGGGGAAATTGACACCAAACAACAATTTTTTGTTAATTTATTTTATTTAGTAAAGCAACGTCATATCTACATGACAAGAACGCATGTAGGTCATATAATATAGTTTTGGTAGAAGCATAAATTTGTATAGAATGTTTTCGAATGCAACTTGAAATATCGGGAACATTCGGTGACAAAGAAATGTTTTATTTATTACGCGCACACGTGTCAGATAACCGTGACTTAACACGTGTGTATGTAATAAATAATTTATTTCTAAAGTCCAATATTTGCTGAGCCCACTCTATGCCAGCGTAGGAAAGAAAGTGTATGCGATAATCAAGTAACGGTAGTGAATGAAATTAAGTACAAAATATGTCCATAGGTACAATTAATGACCCAGGGTAATGTGAACTCTAAGTTGCTGTCGTTTTACTGAAACAAAATGCAAGGTACTAACTTAATGATGCATAATTACTCACATGCCATTTTAAAAATATCGAACGTTAATGTTACAATAGGTACACTTATATAATCATTATGCACTAAACGGAATGACATTTTAGATTTTGATATGCTAACCCCACCCTGGCAGTATTACCCAATGCATTGAATGCAATAAGGCTGAAACAAATTAATATGGTGGTTCAGCTGAAATCATGAAATAACAACAACAACAACGTCTAAATTTGCTGAAAAATAGGGTAGGTAGGTAGGAAAACATTTAAAAAAAATTGTATTGGTTAAATAAATATTAAAACAGTGGAAATGGAGCTGGCATTTGTGATTTTAATTTTGGGATTGTCTTTGCGGTGGCCAGTAGGTCAAGTTTTACTGTCTAACGTCTAGTTTGTAAGAATGCATGTCAGTCATCAAAAAATAAAAACACACAAAGTTCATTGTGTTCAGATCGTATTTCTTGTTTTCAAGTTTTTGGTGAAACCCGATCCTGATTAACACTATTTGGTGTTACATTTATTGCATATTTGTGCAGTATGGTAACATTGTCAGGGTATCCAATTAACTTCGATTTTTTGTTAGGAATTTACGCCCCCCTAGAGTGACATACAACTAATCATTGTTTTATTTAAATTCGGAGAGATAAAAACCCTGCATACACACTTTCCAGATGTTTGCTCTGTAACAAATTCTTTTTTATTGACAGAGAAATTACAATATAAAAAGAATAAAATAGGTTGGCCATTGAGGGATATATTGCAGGTATTGTTATATTGTTATAGAGGGGTTGTTGTTCTATATAAAGGGGGTCGCTCTGGACAAGTCTTAAGATGTAAATATAAAATATAATTATGCATAGAATTGTTGGGATGTCCCTTCATTGGCTCCGTAGATATCCAGTTTCAAGCACCCATATTAAATCACCCATATGATGAATTGAATTCCATGTTGACAGATTTAAAATGAATTAATACCACATCGAGCCTTACCAACAATCGCCGACATGTCACTGCATTGTTCATACTGATAAGGCCAAAACAAAATAATGATTATGGTATTGTGGTTCTTGTATCACTCCCGACCATTTTTTGGTAATAATTCCCCTACGACCATTATATTATAATATTTCGGTCAGTCTAGTAACCCTACGACCATATATTATAATATTTCGGTCAGTCTAGTAACCCTACGACCATATATTATAATATTTCGGTCAGTCTAGTAACCCTACGACCATATATTATAATATTTCGGTCAGTCTAGTCACCTTACCGACCGTACTTTGCCCATATCCTTAACATGTTATTGGCATTTTGCTAGAAATCACTATGGACAGAAGAGTTTCAAATGCATAAAATCAATAAAATAATTAAAAAAGCAACTGTTTTTCCTACCTATCTACATGTACCCTATTTTTTCCCAGCATGTTACCAGAACCGTACTATTAATTTGCTTTGGACTGATATAACAAATACGCTTATATTAACATGAATGTAAAATACGCAATAACAATGATATATTCATAGTTTATTTATATTATTTTTTACACAAGTTTATCATAATACAAATGTACAAAATAAATAGGATATGCCGGGTATGACCGAAGGAATGTCATAGAAAAATACAACTACATGAAGTATACGAAAACCCAGAATAAAGTAGTCATTTACGAAATAAACTGTACCTACCCGTTTCAATATCCTACTAAAAAATACTTGTAGTTGATTAAATTGCCAAAAGTAGTTTTATCAGGAAGGTTTAGCTTATAATATTTTATACATGTACATGTGTATGTATACATGTATTTATATTTTGTCAACTTGTTCAATGACGTATACTCCACCTGTATCATGCCCCATCAGGTGTCTAGGGACTTGACAAACCACTGAATATGTGAATGCTGATATCAAATGTATGACTAAACGACAGTATGCATTGAAAGACTATTATAATTTCATTTCGAGATTTTGTCAAAAAGATAATTATGTATAACACGTTAGAGTAAGGAATTTCTATTCAATAGAAAACCCCTGATAAAGGAATTATTTGATAACATTCCGGGGACTGAGAGTAAAGTATAATGTCTATGTAATCTGAACATTATTTTAACTCGTACTTCCTGGTTGGGTTGGAGATTATTTTATTTTCAGCATAGAGTCGTAGAAATTCTACAGTTGCTGTAATATATAATATTCATGATATTTCATAAAAGAACGTTTCTTCAATGAGCTAAATGCAAAAACACAGTGTATAAACGAGTCGGATTCAGGTTATCTCAATAAGTCATACACCTTGATTTGTATAGCCTCCCAATAAGTCATTCAGTGATTGAAAATCATAGATGCTTTTGCTCGAAATAAGTCATACCAGTTGAATTGTATAGTCTCCCAATAAGTCATACAGTGATCGGAAATCACATATTTTTTGCTCGCAATAAGTCATACAAGTTGAATTGTATAGTCTCCCAATAATTCATAAAGTGGTTAGATCTAAACGCTATGAAAATGTACATGGAAAATCATTTATAAGAAGATACACCACGACTTGTATACTTAAATAAATAATAATAAACTTTACACATACCCGATTGTAAATACTCCACGTCCTCGAGCTCCGAAATCTATCCTTATCGCAAAATAAAAACAAAAGTTGTACAATCAGTCACTTCAGCCCTGCCAGCTCTATGATTTAATTTTATGTTAAACTACTACTAAATTACGCAATCTGCAAGTTTTATTTTTACGGTTACGGCTGAGGCGGACTTTAATCAGTACCTCAAACTTTACTTTAATACTATCAATTATAACCGCTTGACATAAACGCCAATCGGGGGGACTTTTATCTTGCAAGCATACAAATACTCTGTATATGGGCATTTGAGTTCTCGGTTGACATTTAAGTACGGTAGGGGAAATATATTACGTCTTGAAGAGCGACGGAAAGTCAAACCTTGGGTAATGTCTAAACTCTAATATTTTAAAGATCGTGAGTCAGAATCCCGCCTCCGCAGTGTCGTGATGATTAGGAAATAGCAATGACAGCAGTCAGCGACAATGAATGCTGTTTGATCTGTCTTAAGCTAACATTCCATGGCTAAACCTATGTTAGACCGTCACGTAAATCGATCAACTACACAGTGTATAAACGAGTCAACTGCCGGTTATCGCAATAAGGAGTACACGTTGAAATGTATAGTCTTGCAATAAGTCGTACAGTGATAGGAAATCACCGGACGTTTCAATCACAGTAAGCCATACAAGTTTAAATTTATAGTATCAAAATAAGAAGCCATACAGTGATTTTGGTTTATACGCGGTGATCCAAGTGGTATACATCAGCCAGTTCATACATATGATTCAAACCCAATCAGTTAATTGAAACAAAATACACATGGGCCCATATTTACAGTGAAACCCCAGAGACAGTAACTTTTTAAGTTTTTTACGAAAATATCTTAGTTTTTGTCTAAGATAGATTTTTTTGTATAGAAATGGTTAGAAATAGTTGTTAGAACTATTGCTCAATGAAATCATTTAGAATTCAATCAGATAGAGTTTTGTTTATATCCTTTCCGCTACCATAGCGTACTAATGCAGACTCGCCGTGATGGCCATTTCGGCCTTCCGTAGTTTTCGACCTAAATGCCCAAATTCGGGAATTTTGCTGTCATGGGTACACAGGCATCCCAGCCTACAGGATATTACGGGCCCAGGGTCGTGCACAAGTTTTTGGGCCCGCTAAACCCCTTTAAAGAGGGCTTTGAGCGTAGATTTTACAAAACTGAAATTACTGGTCCTATCCGCCATTGCGGTACGATTCCCTGTGGTATTGCATTAACATTTAGCGCCAAAAAGTTTTTATTTTTCTATAGCAGGAATATAAGGCTAGACAAAGGGGTCAGGACCTATGCCCTAAAGGGGCCAAAAAGTAGGCCTGTCAAGCTAAAAAAAAAAAAAAGTTTTTCGCGCAAGGGTCACCGTCACATCGTCATTTCCGGTGACCTTTAGTCGAAATATTGACAATTTTTTCTACTTTCGGTTTGAGGTGGGTGTGTAGCATCCGGATGTATCGAGTTTTTATCAGTGCTGTAAGTCAATAGTGTCCCAGGGACGGGGTATAGGGACCATATGAATTTCTCATAACCCCCCAAAAAATCGTGGTAGCGGAAAGGATATTGAAGTGAAATATGTTTTCGTTTAAGAAAATTTCATTGGAAGAATGACGTCTAAGACGCGTTGTGAATACGATCCCTCAAGTTTTCTTACACATGCAGTAAACTTACAGAGTGTTAAAAAAGTTCGTTCTCAATGTTTAATTTTCAATTAAAAAAATTCCTGGCCTCAGAAGAATGGACAATTTACAGGTTAAATTCCAAATGGTTCTACAATTGCTCTTATCATTCTAGCATTAAATGAAGCTATTTGTGAAAGAAATTGAACGTGCACACAGTGTACATGGCTCAGATTAAATTTAGTAAGAATTTAAATTTCGAGAACAAACATTTTAACACCCTGTACATGTCATGTAGATTATAGCCACACGTTAGGATTCTTTTGACTGGTTTTTGAAGACAGATTTAACTGTATAATAATAATAATAATAACGACTTTATTTAAAGAGTCAACACAGTTGGGCAAGCCCAGTCTTCTCTGTAAGCCTCAAATAATTAGCACATATATATATGAGCCAGTCTCCAGGAAAACCTGCTATCTTGACAAAAATATTTATTTTGAGATTTTCCATAGCTTGAAAGAATATTCTTTATGAAGCAAAATACAAAAGAAATTTTGTTAATATCTTGCTTTTTAAGGAAGTTACAGCTGTTTTTGTAGTGTCCCCATTGGGAGCTTTTTGTGTGACGTCGCAAACGTCATTCAAACGTTAATTGACGTAACTATAGCACGTATTTCATAATTACACCATTCGATCAATTATTGACATGAATTGTTCAAAATGGTATCACATTTTAGCATTATCTTTTAATTTTTTAAATATTTACCAAAATAAAAATGTTCGCATTCAGAGAAAGGCTACTATTGTTTTAAACAACTAACTCCTCGTTTTTCTCACTATGAGTACTTTCCCGAAATTGGTCACCATAGCAACGAAGTATGTGATTTCGACATAATTCATGGGAAAATTTAAAGCTAAGGTATAGTACTATATGAGTAAACTACATAAAATAGAATCAATGGATATGTATTTTTTTTCTTATATTAGAGCTTTTACAAACCTTGTTACAAAATGGTAATTACATAATGTCATTATAGCAGGTTTTCCTTGAGACTGGCTCATAATTATACATGTTAACAATAGTAAGCAAACAAAACATAAATTAATGATAATACTACTGAAAATCTACTTGGAAGATAATATATGTTACAATATTCACAAAGAAATATCATTTTGTCCAATAGCGTAAAAACCATGTGAGATATGTGTTTTTGAAGATATTTAGTGAACTTGACTGAGAGAGATAATCTTTATTAAAGTCTCATCAATGTACATTCTTACAATATTTACATTACATATTTGAACAATTATAAAAGTACTTTGCCGCTCCACACTGGAGCTATAAGAGACTAGATAATTCATATATACATATCAATAAAAACAGAACTATATTCTTGCAAGGGAACATAGTCGCGCAAAACGTAGTCTGCACAACCATAAAACAGAATTAAACAAATAAAAATTTACATTAATATGTATAAAAATCAATTGCATTATCCTTTAAGATTGCATGTTATTTACAAGTTAAAAATTGTCTTCTTTGCAGTATTAAAAAGCAGGTTTTGGCACAAATTCTTACTAAATCACAATTGGAAAATAAACATGAAAATTTCTCAGCATCAGACATAACGTTAAAAAGGGGTACACAGTTATTGGCTTTATCAAGAAGAGATGCTCTTAAATCATTATATACATGACAGTGTAATATCACATGGTACTCATTTTCCACATTACTACAAAAAGGACATGTACGTTCCTCCTCGGTTAAATTTTCGAACCTACCAGTTTCTATACGAATTGGGGCAACCCCGCAGCGAAATTTACTCAATGCAGACCTGTGTTTTACAGGCATTATGAATTTACAGTACTGTTCAGCTGCATATTCCGATTTAAAAGACTTATATATTCGAAGCTTATTGCGTCCTCGTCCGGAGGAACCAACAACATTATTTATACTAGTATACCAGTTTGCAACAAACTCGTGAAATAATACATTTTCTATCTGTTCCACAAATGTCTTTGAAATAGCAACATCAATATTAGTAAATTCTGGTAAATTATGATCTCTTAAAAACCTTTGTACAATAAACATCCAATTAGCGCAGGAGTCACGTGATTTCAAAGATACCCAGTGTGCTATTCGCTTATTGGTTCTTGAGTCAGTCATGGTGCTTAGTTTGGACCAGTATAGAGATATGCTTTTCCATTGCCGGACAAAGGGGGGTTTCCAACCCATATCTCCTAAAACTGCATTGTTAGGAGTATATTTCCCTACCCCTAAAAAGAAACGTTGCGCTCTGTTGTGAACGGCTTCAATGCATGAATAATGGCGGAACCCCCATATAGGAGCACTATAGTTTATAACAGGCCAAACTACTGTGTCGTATAGCTTGGTAAAGACATCATATGGTACTCCACCTATATGCTTGCATTTGGCAATCAAAAGACCCAATGCACGACTAGCACTCTGTGAAACAGCTTTAACCATAACATTATAATCTAAATGCTCGTCTAAAACAATACCAAGATAAGTATATCTGTCTACAATATTAATTACATCATTTCCACAACTAAACAGTTCAGTTGTTCTTGAAATTGATTTTGGGCGAAAATGAATTACGTTACTTTTGTTTGCATTTACATTCATGTCATTCAAACGGCACCAATCATTTAACGCATTTAACAAAACTTGTAGATCAGACGCGGATTCACATAACAATACAATATCATCTGCATATAATAAAATGCATATCTTTTCATCTCCAATAGACACACCAATATCAAAAGACTTCAAATAAATAGTCAAATCATTAATGAACAAATTAAACAAAAGTGGAGACAAAATACATCCTTGCCGCAAACCACACTTAACATCGAACCATTCAGTGGTTAGGTTATTTACACGTACACAAGACATAACAGATACATATAATGATTTAACAGCACTGAACATCTTACCAGTGATACCAATTTCGTCTAACCTCTTCCATAATATATTCCTATTAATAGTATCATAAGCTTTTTTAAAATCGATGAAAGCACAATAACTTGACAGCTTTAATTTTTTCCTTGTATCAATGATATTAGTTAGAGATAGAATGTGATCAGTAGTACTTCTACTCTTTCTAAAACCATTCTGTTCGTCGCAGATTTTGTCATTATCCTCTGACCATTTGGATAAACGACTATTTAAAATAGCACAATATAACTTGTACATACTAGATGCTAGTGAAATTCCTCTATACGATAAAGGGTCTCTTTTGTCTAATGTCGATGATTTCGGAATTGGATTAATAATACATTTACTCCATGCAGAAGGTACAATACCATTATCAAAACATATATTAAACAGTACATGTAAGAAACAAATAGATGTATTGTTTGATAAAACTTCAACCGGTATATTATCAATACCACACGCTTTACCCTTATTGGCAGTATGTATGGCTTTCTGAACCTCCAACAATGATATATGATTATTAAAACAAATATTGTCATTAGCTGCATTAGTATCAGCACCAGTGGGTTCATCAACCTGTCTGTGACTGACATTTTGGAACAAAGAGCTAAAGTCATTTTTCCATTTTGTTAAAATAACTTCGACGTCATCAGAAATGGAGCCGTCATCCTGGACAACTTCCATGGGAATATAATTTTTTGTACAATTTGCACCAATTTTACCAACAGACTTCCAGAATTTAGAAGTATCAACATTACATTCATATAAAAGCTGGTCTTGCAAAGAGTACCAATAAAAACGCTTAGCTCTTTGTACCTCTCGGTCAAACAGTTTGCGAACCCTAACAAATTCAGATTTCAAACGAATCTTATCATTTCTACTATTACATGCAAGCCATAATTTCTCAGCAAAACACACTTGCTTCCAAAGATCAGTTAATGTAACTGACCACCAAGCTTTACCATGTCTCCGCTTTCTATGCGTTGACGTACACAATACATGCTTATGACTCAGTCCATCGTGCATACACTGTTTAACAATATTACACCAATCCGAGTAAACATTATCCATATCTACCTGTTGTCTATGACTGCATTCAAGCATGGAGATAGTTTCATTTACTCGGAATAATACATCATCATTTAACATAAAATCTTCCGGAACATGCTTAAGATCAAACTTTGTATAACCTTTTTGATTATCTGAAACGTCACTGTTAGGACTAACTGTGCATTCGATTAACAAATTCCAAGTAAGTAAAGAGTGATCAGGCATACATAGTGGTAAAATTATACCCAACTGTTCATATTTAAGGACAAGATCAGAGACAGTAGTTACAGAAAAATTACTACACATTTGCAAATGATCATGGCTCACAAAACAATAGTCAACTACAGATTTACCCCTGGTTGAAATAGAAGTAAAATTATTTGACAAAGCATTGCGACCATTTAACATACACATATTAGCATTTATAAGAAAATCAATTAGCAATGCACCGTATTGGTTAACATTAAAATCAATGACTTCTCGGTCAATCACATTATCAACACCACGTATAAAATCATCATTTCCACCACACCGACTATTAAAGTCACCACAAACAATAAATGTACCATCGTCCTTATACTCATAGATAAGAGAAAGTAAAGAATCATAAAAATCAACTACATCAAAAGATCGAGAAGAGTTTTCGGGTGGTAAGTAACATACACATGGTAAAATACTAAATCGTTTGTACTTGTGACTAAGTTTCAACAGTAAAATACCTTCATGAGATCTATCTAAAATACCAACATCATGACTGACGTATGGTTAGGGGTATTTTGTTCCATATTTTTGGACCAGAGTATGCAAGAGATTTTCTGCAGAATTCTAGTCTAGGTTTTGGAATGTAGAGAGAATTGTTTGAATGAGATCTTAAGGATGTATTATTAATTTCAATAAATAGGTTGGACATGTACTCGGGAAATGAATTATTTAAGGATTATTTAAGGATTTATAGACAAACACCGCTTTTTTAAGTATATAGCAAGTCATTATTTAGAATACCATGTTTATCATAGTAGCAAGTTGATAATTTAAAGGCGGTCTAATAATGAGTTCAATCAAATATGAAAGAAAGAAATGTTCCACTATATCATGGTCATATTAATGAGAGGTTTTTAATATCAATGTGGTCAGTAAAGCCTAGGTCCGACTGAAGAATTCCACATCGGGGATGTTCTTCCGGTTTTTTCCAATACCACGCGATTCATCACAATTCCTTCCGATATCACAAAGTGTCTCATGACTTCCCGGAAGCTTCCCCTAGACCACAAGGAACCTGTTCCCGATGTCCTGAATGCTCATTATTTCTATCGGGAGTACATCGCCGAGGCAAACAATGCTCAGTTTGACCTAAGCTTAAGTAAGGCTTGCTGTGAATGTGTTTTATGGAATCAGTATTTGGGTCGTTGTAGTCGTGCGCTGTTGGCAGTGTTTAAATAGTTACTTTGGTATGTGAGGCCTGGGCCCGAACCCACAGCAGCCCGTTTCTCAAGGCGGACGCTTTATATAATCACGAGACAGTTACTGTAGACAACCGTTAATTTACATCTGAGTGTCGCTGAATCCCTGTCGCAGATTATTCACGCATAATACATCGGAATAGAAAAATCGGTACACAGGAAAGTGGGTGTAGCTATACATGTAAGAAGGAAGAGATAGATTGTTTCTTTCATACTTATAAGCAATAAAATGCAAACTATCCTCAAGTCTTTGGCTTCACTATTATTACCAGTTATATATAAAATGCCACTAGGCCTCCCTAAAACACTGTTTGGTTGGCATAGTATAATTTACAAAATTTAGACGGGGCTTATTTGTCATCATTTTCTACGACAATGGTCGTGTGTACCGTGCAATATGTCACTCAACTCATTTCTGACCCAATATATATCCCTTTCGTTAGGGGCCATTGGACCCAGTTTTAAATATCTCTATGGTTAGGGACTTTTGGACCCAATAGTAGGAGGGGACACTTCAGTGGATAAGTAGCCATGCGCCAAACAAACATTATTTAACCCTGGCCTAATGTAGATAAATGCCGCATGTCATATTGATGTTGATTGTCTATGAATGCATCAAATGCATGGTATAATAAACACGCATTTTGTTGCCGGGAATTATACATTCTTACTGTTACGCGTGCTCGTACGTCAATAGCACGCGGACGTAAAAAATAATCATTCTTTCTCAATTATCTGGAATATTTGATGGTTCATGTACCAAAATACTTTAGCAAGGTGCAGCCTTACTGTAGTATGGATTCAGCAATGTGAAAATGCATCTCACATTACTTAAAAAATACTAACCCATCACATTGCGCATGTACGTTTACTCGGTACAGAGTTGTCAAAGAACTTTTAAAGTGTGTCGTCATGTTTACTTAGATCTATATACCTATGACCGAGAATTTCACCAGTTGTCAAGTCAACCCAAAACTCACGTGTATTCCTAGGCAATCTTATGTTTCAAAGCAATAATTGTATTCGATTTAAACTCAATTCCATAAATTTATACGCAATATTATAATTCGTTATTATATAAATCATTAAATTGATGAAAGTTACATTATATTTAGTACATACTGGTTTACTGGTATTTCGTTTTTAAAGGTACCTCATTGTCCACAATCACCTTTTATCATTTACAGTGTAGCAATACCACGTGGTTTTTTACTACAGTTACAAGAAGAAATTTGTAAACATTGGAACACAAATATAGCCATAAGTATTTTATTTCTTCGTCGATTTCTATGAAATATATACCACGCTAAGGGGGCAATTATTTGCTTACCATGACATATAATATTTCTTTCAGCAGCTTTACCGATTTTTCCATTACCCTGTGAAACAGAAGAAATAAAATAGTTCTGGCTAGTTTATTTTCCTATGTTTACAATTTTATTCTTGTAACTGTAGCCAAAAGTCACGTGGTATTGCTACACTGATTTAGTCGGGGATTTATTCGTAACACGAGTGCTTTTTCGTTTAAAAAAATCGCATTACGTTTTGTCTGATACATACGATCGAATATTTTAAGCACCACGTGACCGTCGTGATAATAATTTATGAATGACGTAATAGAAACAAGAACGTCCGAGATATCACGTGACTCGGAATAATCTGTAACACAGTTTGACTGCTGATTAGATAAATAATTCAGATTCAATAATCGATATCTATAATTAACAATATTCGGACAATTAAGTAACACAGCAGTATTCCTGATCAGCACTTTAATAATTAATAGATAATCATTTCCCCTTGCAAACGTTAATATGTTATCATTGATGAAACTTTTGTCGCACTTCTGTACCAGTTGGGGATCCTATAAAAATCCAGATTACCAAAAAAGGATAGACTGATAAGATACTTAGAGATTTTTCCCGATCCAGGTCCATATGGGTCCTCTTACGACTCTTACTAGTCCCGCTTCCGGATATCAATATTTTAGCTTTATAATTATTGTACACTATTTCCTGGTTTGACCACAATTTATCTGATCTATTCTTAAAAGTGTTACCATTTGTTTGCTTTAACAACTGATAGACAGTTCCATATTTTGGCATTTCTTATGGAAAAATAGTTTATTCTTGTAGATATTTTACATTGTTGAGGGTAGATTTTTAGTGAATGATAAAATACCTTATCAATTGATATCAAGTCAAATCACTGTACCAGTAACTGGTGTCGCCTTGTCGGTCCACATTTCTCTGTTCAGGATATGTGAGTAAGTTTGCTCTAGCTAAACACACGTGTTACAAATATTGACAACGAAACAATGGTCTACATCAAGATGTATACAATATGTTATGTTATAAATTCTTAAATACAGAATCCGATTCTACAGAAATCTCAGATAGCGAGACCTGGAACACAATGTAGATACAAAGGACTTGGTGCCAGTCAGAAAAAGTGATATTAAGTATGAGCTATACGGTACAACGTCTTCAGTGCGGACTAATTTTTCTGTACATCGTCATACTGTCAATTTTCAACACAACACAAAGTTGGTGCTCAATTAATGAAATGGAGTGAACGCTGTTTTTTATCCGACTCAGCAATGTCCATAGCACATTTTCTAAACATCTAACTTTGAGGTGACTTTTGATTCTAGTAGGCGTGTACAATGTCATGTACGGGGTGATTAATAAATACCCTGAATCATGTTGTCATTTCTTTATTCGTTGTTGTAAGTTTATAAAACTGTCAGAATATGCAGGCACCTTTATTCCAAATTGTTCGTTATTAAAACACAGCTACATATTTTTTTCTTAAGGAACACGCGTACATTATAGATAAATGTAACAAGAAAATGGCTGTGCAAAAACCTCTTGTTAAAACACTATAAACACGAGTATTTACTGTCAAGTTACTTCTCTATGGCATTAACTTCTTCGCAACCATGAAAATGCCACTCTTTCAAAGGACATAGCTATTTAATCATGTATTAATTATGCCCCCATCTTTGAAGAGGGGGTATATTGCTTTGCACAATACATGTCTGTCGGTCGGTCTGTCTGTCGGTTGATAGCAAAATGGGTTCCGTTCAATAACTCAAGAATGCTTCGTCGTAGGTTCTTCAAACTTTACATGGAGGTTGTTAACCAAGAGTAGATAGTAATTTTTAGGTCAGATGTCAGTAGCTCGAAGGTCAAGGTCACTGGCTATTCAAATGGTGTCCGTTCAATAACTCGCGAACGCTTTGCCCTAGGATCCTGAAACTTTACATGGATGTTGGTCAGCAATAGAAGATGACCCCTATATATTTTGAGGTATGCATGTCAAATGTCAAGGTCGATTTGTCCTGTGACAGCAAAATAGTTTCCGCTCAATAACTCATGAACGCTTGCACTCATGATCCTGACAATTCACATGGATGTTGGTCAGCAATAGTAAATGACCCCTACTGATTTTGAGGTTGGTAGTTCAAAGGGCAAGATTCTTGTTATCCTTCTCATTTCTGACTACATTTGTGTATTGGGCTGCCATGGGGGCATATGTGTTTTACAAACATCTCTTGTTAATATAGAAATTCCAATTATATTCAATATTCATGTATCTTTTATGTCTATCAGTTCTTTAGGGAATATTTTGTTTTGAAGACATTGGGTACCCTCCTCATAATTGTGTACATATTGCGGACCTGTGTGATGTTGACATGCGCGATATTTGCATGATATTCAAACGGTGCTGTTTATACTTAGGTTAATCGGGTAAAATTGATCGCGGCTATTAACCGGTCATTCACTACTTCCGTATCTTTGTACAGGCGCCACGTAGACATATTTTTTATCTTGAAAATAATTGATACATAACAAATATGATAAAAAGTATGATATCTCATCATAAGGAAGATCATTCATTCATATGCAACGTGTCCAAAGACAGTCTATTGGCTAAATGAAAAAAAAACTTTGTTTATGACCAACCGAGCTCAATGAGTGCCTCGGTAGCGCAATGGTTAGCGCGCTTGCCGTATAACCTGGCGAGGGTGAATGCATTCATATGCCTGTCATATTTCAGCACAATTTAAGCCGATTGGCAAAAAGGCTATGCGCGGCATTTGCTCGCATTAAACTTTAAACGTTTTAATTATAATAGGCTAAACGATCTCATATGTAATGACTTGCCGGCACATGCAGTAACAAATCATATATCAAGAAATTACCTTAATACAAGTTGGCACAATCAAGAGCGAAATATCGAGAAGCAGCTAGAAAAAAACATCTTCTCAATTCCCTATCACTCATCAAGGCGGCTATAACTTGATACGTATGGTATCATTGACAATTGACGTTTTGATGAAAGACCAAGACGTAAAAAGGATGCACAGGCAACATACTTGATGACTGACTACTATACGCCCTAGCGCGTAACGATAATGCAATATTTTTGTTAAAATATATCGTTCATAAAACATTTTCATGACCGAAGCTACGGTACCGATATAAGGGCGTGAAGTGTTATTCAGATGATACTTAATTTTACTATGGACACAACAATCGAAATGACGCCATGACGATACGGAAACGTGAAAATACGTCAATGCGATGTTAAATATCGCGTCTTCGCATAGTGTATTAAAACTAGTCGTTAATCGAACAACTAAAAATCATACCTTTAATATCGACAGGTATTGTGAATGTTAACAGAAAGAGCAAACATGTTGTCAATTCGATGTCATAAATTACACACTTGGACGCGTCGCCCACGAGATGGATGACGTATATACGTTGTCTTGCGATAACACATGCTTTGCATGCTTTTCATGTAACATGATGATATATGTGTTTACTGGTAAAAGCGCCGACAGCTCAATGTCTTTCAGAACTTTTGTCAGGAAGTATTTCACCGAATTATCGTAACGTGCTGTGTATAAGCAGATGCTTTGTTGTTGGTTTGAGTTCGACTGATACGGTTGTAAGTGTGTGACCACCCGTTTTCCATTTTCCTGCCAATGACCCCATGCTCCGAGAAAAGAGACCATTGTGTGTTACAAGGAATCTGGACACAATTACCTTGCCCTTTCCGAATAGACTCCTTGGTTGTTTAACATGTCCGGTGTATAGCACTAATACATGGAGAGGAAAAAGTTGCGACACATTAGCGCAATGACGTCAAAAGCATGCATTCTGTTCACGACAATCGATTGTAATTGTAACACATTATGGTACACCCTGTACATGTTGTGTTGCTTGTTTTTGGTACTTGTTTTGTTGCTTGTTTTTGGTACTTGTTTTGTTGCTTGTTTTTGGTACTTGTTTTGTTGCTTGTTTTTGGTACTTGTTTTGTTGCTTGTTTTTGGTACTTGTTTTGTTGCTTGTTTTTGGTAGATGTTTTGTTGCTTGTTTTTGGTAAATGTTTTGTTTCTTGGTTTTGGTAGATGTTTTGTTTCTTGGTTTTGGTAGATGTTTTGTTGTTTGGTTTTGGTAGATGTTTTGTTTCTTGGTTTTGGTAGATGTTTTGTTTCTTGGTTTTGGTACATGTTTTGTTTCTTGGTTTTGGTAGATGTTTTGTTGCTTGTTTTTGGTAGATGTTTTGTTTCTTGGTTTTGGTACATTTTTATTGCTTGTTTTGGAACATGCTTAATTTTGATGATGTGTTTCACAATTGCTCCGTATACGGAAATTACCAAAGCCATGCGCAGTACCAGTAAATAAAGTGATTATTTCATATCGGGGGTCCGTTGCCTAAGCAAAGCGCAACCGAGCGCCTTCATTCGGTCACCCCCCCCCCCCCATTCTATTAAATATAGAAGGCATGGACCTCCCGTGGAAGGTGGTACGTAGCGCTCGCTCATGTTAACGGCCTCCTGGTTCTTCAAGCAAAATGTACATGTACATGCATTGTTGAAGTAACATTGTAAACATGTTGTATTTGAATATTGCAGTAAGTATTGTATACTGTTTTATGCAATGGAACACCACAGCTTTAACCTATACAAACGGCACATGTTTAATACTTGATATTGACGAGACAGTTTTGGTTATGGCGTATTGTTGTTGGGATCTATTGTAGAGCATTTGGCTGTTTCAGTTTGAAAACCAATAAATTATTACCAAATTAATGAAAGAGTGACACACTGCCTTCCTTCTTAGAGTCTTCCATGCAGAGAATTCACACATACACATAACCTTCCCAGTTAGAGCCTTCTTACACAGAGCCTTTCTACACAGAACCTTCCCGAACCGAGCCTTCCCGTAGATAACAATAGTAAATCTAGTAAATCAAACATCACTTAACAAAACATTGGAATATCAGGATGGGCAGGAGCATTCCAATATCATACGAAAACATACTGGCTCTTATAATGTTTACATCTATTAGGCATCGGAGTACGTGTTTCTGATTAATTATTAATTGTATTGATTTAATAAATAATACCTCTATTGCTTTACAATTTATTGATAAGATCATTCCCCGATCCCCCGAAGCATCTCAACTTGAGCTTAATCTCATCTAAAAATATTTCATGACTGTGTCATTGAGGTAATTTCCATGAGAGCTGGGCTCAAACTTGGTGTCACAACACAGAAACATCATTCTGAGTTTAATACAGTCAAATTTTAAGAGCTCTAACTTCAGATCTATCAAAAATCCAGATTCTGGTTTGAGCAAAATCCTAATTTGAGCTGAGATTTCTACGTGAGATGCTTCGGGAGATGGGGAACAGGTATACAGCAGTTTTCAAAATATCAAATAATATTTTAAGACGTCATAATGAACCAATTTGCATAAGTACGATACCATCACTTTCAATGGATAATTTAGTAATATTCTTGTTCAATCATGATTACAAATAAAATATTCCCTTACTACTTGTCTGCATACCTTTACCCTTAAGCCAGGTAATTAAAACTCTATACAACAGTTGTGGCTTATGAGTCAACACGAATACATGTATACATATTTCAAACTGTTGCTCATTGGATCACACAGAGATAACCGCTTCCAGGCTCCCAATACATATACATACTGAAATGATTAATGAGGCGCTGAATCTATGGTTCTATATAGTGAGTGGGGCGTACTTCGATCAACGAACACTGCTGCAAAAAGAGGCTTACCTGAGCTTCCACACCTGATGTAATGTACGCTTAAACTTGGCTATTATCTATATATATAAGTGTATATGTGTGTAGTATTTTACAACATATGTAGATAATATACATAACACGTTGATATATGCTATGTTGTCTGCTGTTTTATCGATAGAAAGAAGGCTTATAATTGAGGTTTACGAAAGCAGCTTGTTTTTGTACATTTTATCTTTGTTCGTGCTGTTGTTTTTACATACACACACAGGTGCTTGCAATAACTGCAATTTATTACAAGTCTCTTAGTACGAGGATATCGAACGGCTGATAATTCAGCAATGTACACACATTTCTGTGTGTTAAATAATTTACACTTATAGGGCATTCAAAAGTATGTTAAATTCTCTGTCGAGCTTCAAGACTGTCTTCCGGTTGGCTTTGCCAAATAGAACTGTGGACGCAGCACCGAACATTGGCATATAATCAAACTACATATCCATGGTTTAGATTGAGAAGGTCGTAAAATTTAATGCTACGGTCTTATAGGACTAACTATGCATATTTGCCATCTGCATCACAAGGTGCTTCTTATTAGCCTATTTTTTTTTAAAATCGGCAGTGGTCATGTTGACCAAACTGAAGTTTAGAAAGCTTAGCTTGTTTTTCATAACTAAAGAGTAGTTTTCTAACAGTTTTTTTTTGTTTTCTCAAAATATCGTTTTTGTACTAACGACATTCTCATTCTAAGACAGCGATGTGGCAAAGTGACCGAATACAACACATTATGAACTAAATTTACAATTTTATTGTAATGAATAAAGGGCAGACTTTATATTTTCCCTTTTCTACATGTTTGTCATGAAACTTTTACCACAGGCCTAAAAAATTATATCACAAAATACAGAGTTTTGAAATTCCCCATCATCCCGTCATTACTACATTTGTATATATAAGAGACAGGTTGGAAACGCTTTTTATGGCCCCTACAGGAATCTACTATTTAACGCATCATCGGGCCGGGAAACGGTTGCAATATGGTCTAGTTGTGTTTTACTATATAAAACAATCAATTTATCTACCACTGAAAGTGTCATAAGTTATATTTCAGGTATATTTCATTTTTAGATCGATGTTTCTGATTTCATGACTGTCTCGTTGTTTTTAAGTTAAATTTGAAAACAGTGCATTTACTGATATTGTACAATTTGTTTCTGTGCGCTTCTTGAAACTAGCTATATCAATATGCCCCTGAAACACCATCGAATTAATGAATAAATATATAAACAGCAGTATTTACAGCAATACGAACTTCCTGATCAACCCTCGTGTAACCGTATGTCCTAAAACCGACCCATACTGTCACTAATTTTGTAGATTGACCAGTTGTTCCCGGGGAAATAGGATAACGGAAGTGTAGACATCAAGAGCACTGACCTAGCTAATTTACCGGCATTCAATATAGTTGTATTAACAATCCAAGTGTACGGTTGACAACAAATCGGAGGTCCATCATTCTGAACAAATTAATTCATCAAAACTATCTTAATAATTTTTTGTGATCACATTAGCTAAGACAGCACTTTTTAGAACAATTCTGATATAAAATGCAGTTGAAAATTCACTTGCGTTGCTGTATTACAAGATATAACCAACAGAATACTGTAGACCTACAATGTTTATTTAATTTATAATAATTAAAATAATAACGACTTGATTTTCGAGGCGACACGGTTGGGCAAGCTCAGTCTCCCAATGTGAGCCTCTATGGTAAAAACTGTACCACACAGACCCCCCTCCAAACAAAAACTTATTTAAGTTATGTCGCGTAATAATGCGGCTTACAGAGATATGTTCAGCAGCAATTTTATCCCAATGGTACTAATAACGGATATTTCAGTCACCGATATCATAAAAAGGATCAATTTTTGTTTTGTTGTAAAATGTTCATATGTTCAGTTTGTTCTACGATAGACGGAGCAAAAATATTCAGTTCAAACTTTGTATATGAAAACAGTATCATGTTAAATACAGAAAATACAAAAAAAAAATAATCACAGGACACCGAACTGCTCTTGAAACTAATGTTTACTCAATTTTTGCGTATTTAAGGGGATATAACTCATAAACAAGCACGATATCCTATAGTTATGTTGGCATTTTTTTATTTTTTTCTGTTTCTATATGATACTCTGCCGATATGAGTACAAAAACTAAATTTCATTTTTTGTGCACATTTTATCCATAAAATAGCGCTAATATAACGACAAAATGCATTTCAGGCCCAAATTACCACTAAAATGTGCATTTCTTGAACCATGTACGTATATATACACATTTTGAATAAATTCTATTTTTGGGACCCCATATCTTTCAAGAAACTCCTACGAACGCCCTTGTAATTGAACTTTCCCAATTAACTAAAACAAAAGCAGTGGTATGTGCGACATGTACATATCTGTATTAAAATGATGTGTCAGCATATTAGGATTCTGAAACCAGAAGTTTCTAAGTGTTCTTACCACAGCGAACTTATTATACACACTCGTATTTTATAGTGAATGACAGTGTGTGTGTGTGGAGTAGTTTGAAGATGCAACCTACTATCTTAGATATACAATATACGTACATATTACATATTTTATTCTTGTGTTGCAAGCCATAAATCTCTTAATTCGCTTATTTCTGTGCTTGTTAATACAGAAACAGTAAGCGGTAGCCTATCAATGTACAGTACAACCTCTGTAGGGCAACATTGTACAACCTCTGTAGAGCAACACCCTTTGGGGGCTGCAAATTGTGATAGTTGTTTAGAGGTTGTCGCTTTACATGGATTACATTTATAGTAAATAGTAACTGAGGCTAATTTTGAAGGTGTTGTTACACAGAGGTTGTTGCTCTACAAAGGGCCCCTCTGTGGAGGTTGTACTGTATTGTACAATACTAGACCGTACGAGGTATACATATTGTTTTCGAGTTAAACCAGCGGGAGATAATTACCTTTTTGTTGAAAAACCATACTCACTTTTTCCACTCTCTTTGATATTTTGTTAATGTTTTTGTTACAAATGATTATCTTGAGCATAATGCAGATAACATTATGAAAGAAATGGGACAATGGCGAGTACAAATCTAAGGGCAGTTACTCGATGGCACACGTATGTGTACGCTTGATCAGGTTATCGTTCATATTGCCGAAACTGAATAGTGTAGCATAATGACATTTACGAATCTTACGAAGGGGGATTACTAGATTACTACAAGTCTACATAGGCATAAATTGATTGTCGTTCCTTAACTCTTTTCCAACGAGTGTAGACGCAACTCCGCACAGAAATTTGTCCGATGTCCATGGACATGATTTCAATGAAATATGAGATCTATTTTTTGTCCAGCACCCATGTGAAACCTCGGAAAAGAAGAGACTTAAAACAGGGTTTACCGAGTGCTGGAAAAAGAACCAAGCTGCTGAAAAGATCTTATATTTCACTAAAAGCAAAAAAAATACTTATATATGGCTATTTTTGTTAATTTCGTCTTGGACGTGTAGGCAAAGGTCACGTGGTATTTCAACACTGTATAAGATCAGTCGAATAAAATGTATATAGTCCGGTCTATAAATGGGATATTTAGGTAAGACCCGGCATTGGACTGTATAGTAAATATTTTTTGGTTTTCTGTTAGGGAATATGTTGTTATTGAAGAATCTGAATGATGCCTAGCTGGCACCATTGAGCATTTTGAGAAATTCAAGATGGCGTCCAAGATGGCCGCTAAAATTAGAAAAAATGACTGTGGTACTAGAAATAAGTTACAAATTGCTATTTTTGCGGGTTTATTGTATTTTAGATGTTAAAAACATACTCATTAATATAAATTTATCATAAGTTATTGATTTAGTGAATCATATATGGCACCCATGGCAGCTGGAATCCAAAACACGGCTATAATGGCCGCCATAATTGCCAGATTGTACTAAAACTCAATTGTTTTAATTATATGTGTACCAGTAGTGTAATATATGATAAATACTCAAAGAAAACTTCAATTCAAAACAGTTGACCCATTAGCTGATTCAAAATGGCGGCCAAGATGGCCGCCATAATAAAAACAATATGTTAGTGGATCATAAAGAAGTTACATATTGATATTTTGCTGATTGATTGTAGTGGAAGTGTCTCAAACATAATTACTTCTGTAATACACTGCATAAATATATCGAAATGGCGGCAAAAATGGCTGCTACATATGTCAAACTGAAAATTAGCATTTAACGTAATAGAAATTTCTTAATTTTTAATATAAGTACTGCTATAGGTAATAAATGGTCTAATAAAACTACAATTGAAAACACTTTATGTTTAGCTTATTCAAATTGGCTTCCAAGATTGATGTCAAACATGAAAGTTTAAACCAAGCTAATTGTATATCTTAGACCACTGGTCGGTTGGTATACTAGTATATGTATATGGTACTTAGTATTGTAAATACTAGTATATGAATATATGTTTAATTTACACGTTCGTTTATTTTACAAACAACATTTTATATACATGTGCACTTGATTTTATCCACTTCTCCTGTAGTTTGTCAATATGCATTGTTAACAGATTTTAAAAAACAAAAAATGTTCTTCAAGTAATATCTGGTAGGATTTTCAGGGCTTTTGGGTTCAATTCCAATTATAGGTGTCTGAGTGATGTTATACTCTTCTCACAATGTAGATGCCATATCACTTCCATGTTTGTTGTTTTATGGTTGGAATTGTGTTTTCGTGCTTCGTATTGTGCCAACACTGACGCCATTTTCATTCGTGTATGGTGTTGGCGATGGGTTTCTGCTTCATCCTCTGTAAAGGCGTACAGTTGTTAATTATGTCTTGGTCGTATATTTTCCCAATTCTACATGGACATTATGGTTGAGGAATACATGCGGAGCCATCATCTATCTACGTGGAGTCTTCACTATCTGCTCAGTAAGGTACCAGGTCTTTGAAATATACAGCTATATTGTCATGGCATTGAGACGAATAGCTAGATGTCTGATTTGATCAAGTTGTTGCTGGTGTTCCACTGTGGTTTAAATGTATTGAAAGCATTACCTATAATAATCTTCAAATTTAAATCCTCCCCTGTCCGTTCCAACACGTCTCAAGAAGATGAAGGTCTCATTATCAATGTTTTGATGATTCATATGGCATCTTGCATGATTAGAGCATAGCGCATAATGTTGCATCGCAAACCGTTTTGTCTTCTTGACAATGACCAATGTCTTTGGTTTTGTTGTCAAGACAATGTACATTGTTTAGCACGAGGCAAAGCTGTGGGAGATGCCAGCAACCTACATAGTAAGGATGTTGCAGTTCACTACATCCAATATGAAGATATACTAGTCAACGGTACACATTGAAAGTCTGTGTGAGACGCTAGGCCGATACATTCAGCACATTTCAAATCTCTGACTCAATTCATTGATGTTATTATCGGTCACATACGTATTATCCTCCCAGTTATCACTCAGCAACTTATTACAGTTATGCTAAGGTTGGTGTTTGAGCTTTCAACGCTTGATCTTGGTTGATTACGGAGGCTTTTCTTGCAATCAGCCTAATAATGGATCGCTAAGTAGCATCACTTTTGGTAGGATCAATGTATATAGTTCATTTTCTCTCCTAAGTCTGACAAGATCTTTTATTACCAGTGTCATCATGTAATCCTTAACCTACCCTCATGTTCATTCAGGCGCTTTCTTTACCTTCTTCGCATAGTTCTCTATATTACACTTGGTGTTTTAGATATATGGTCCTTGTTTGCAACAGCCAAGTGTTGTACATCTTCTTCTTGTATCCCAATTGATCTTTAGAAATAATTTTATTATTACATTCTATATCTGACGTGTTGATGTTGTGCCAAGCTTAAAGAGAATCCAAGAATGGTGGTTCCTTACTCTAGCAAGTAATTTTATAACTGTCAAATATGTAATCCACAATAGATAAAGTCGTTATTATTATTATTTTTACTATTATTATTACCAGGTCTGGTCTGATCTGGTCATAGTTTTGCCCATATATAAACTATTATGTCATGTAGAGGTCTTCCACATCCTCTGGAGATCGCTACATAATATTTGGTTTAAAGCGACCATATCAGATGACCTCCATGTGGCCTCGTAGATTCTTGGGTGTTGGAATCTTTTTCATTCAATAACTTAACACATGATCATCACATGGCAGCATAGAATATACCGTTTTTTTCGCCTAGACCTTCGTTATCAATGATCATTTCTTTGCTTGTGATGACATTTGTATCACCAATGAAAGTGATAAACTCCCTTTTCGACAAATCCATGTTTTGATGGGGACAGAATACACCTGATTGGTTGAACTTTGCATGCTCCCTAACAAGTGCACGGGGTCACGTATTAAACAGCACGTACATTGATTTTTGTAAAATTGATCAATATAAATTAGTTTATTTGGAACGAATACTTGATGATTAACACTAAATTTACCAACCGACAAATGACAATGACTCTATGGTTAACTACTTCTTTCATGTTTGGAAGCCATCTTGGATGCCATTTTGAATCAGTTATCGGGTCATTTGCTTTTAATTAAAGTTTCAATTAGAGTATTTACAACATTTGCAGTACTGATAATATTATAATTAGCAATTTTGATTACACTTCATGGTTTTTAATAAAATATGCCAATTCGTCAATTATGACGGCCATTGTAGCCGTCATTTTGATTTCAGCCTTCATGGATGTTATCGCAAATAGACTCAAACAATAAATAATGATATAAATACGTCAAATACATCTTAAAAACTGTCAATCAGCAAAAATAGCTTTGTAACTTACTTCTTGCATCATCGGCATATATTTACTGGTTTTGGTCGCCATCTTGGGTGCCATTTTGAATCAGCTAATGAGTCAATAGTTTCAAAATGAAAGAAAGTTTAATTTTGAATAATAATTACATATTACAGAACTGATATAAACAAATAGGTTTAAAATAGATGATTTCCAATACAATTTACCAATTTGTGCAATTACTGCGGCCAACGTAGCCGCCATTTTGATTTTAGCTGTCCCGGATGCCTTCTTATATTAACTGAATCAATGAATAATGATAAATATATATTAATACTTATGTTTAAAACATTTAAAATACAACTGATGAGCAAAAATAGCAATTTGTAACTTACTTCATGCACCCATGGCATTTTTTCTAATTTTAGCGGCCATCTTGGACGCCATCTTGAATTTCTCAAAATGCTCAATGGTGCCAGCTAGGCATCATTCAGATTCTTCAATAACAACATATTCCCTAACAGAATACCAAAACATATTTACTATACAGTCCAATGCCGGGTCTTTTTCATAATTGACCGGACTAATACAGATTTAACGTGAAACACGAAATCGGCCCAGTCAAAAAGGCCAATTGTTTTACATTTTGAGCAAGTTATGTGAATTTGTACATTACGCACAGATAACTTCTCGAATCACGTGAATTGCGTGCTTTTATGTGTACTTTAACGCTCAGTATTTTCAAAATATTTTGGGCTAGTCAATCGGCCGGAAATGTACCTTTTCTTTCAATTTATACTAACGTGCCAGCCTGGCATACATATGACCAATTGTTTGCAGGGTAGCAATACCACGTGGCTTTTGACTACAGTTTCAAGCAGAAATTTGTAAACATTGGATCACAAATATAGCCATAAGTGTTTTATTTCAGTCTTCATCGATTTCTATAAAATATACGCCACGCTAAGGGGAAACGCATTTGCTTTCCGTGAAATAAAATATCTTTTTCAGGAGTACTACCGATTTTTCCATTACACGTTCCACGGTTTCACAAGGTAATGGACAAAACGGCACAGCCGCTGAAAAAGATTGTAACTGTAGTCAAAAGTCACGTGGTATTGCTACACTGTGTTTGAATACATTGCTTACCCTGCTGTTTCTGTTAATGGCTGCCCCTACTTTCGGTTTTTATCATAAATTACTAAAGGTTGTGTTAGATCTGATATAAAGCTCCAAAACCGTCAACATTTGTGATTTTCAAACTTATGCATGCTCAAGCGAAATTTTTGCAAAGTCTTGTAAGAACGCAGGCGATATATTTGGTGAAACAAATACAACAATGATCGCCAAACACGGTAGTTTTACGATTCCTGTTTCCAGCATTTACTTGAATATTGACACTTTCCAGAAAATTATAATTTTCTGCGAAATAACTTGCTTGTTTTCGATTGAAATATTTTTGGAATACACAGCTAATCCATTCACACCGTTCTTGGGATAGTCACATCTATGAAAGGCAAAGTTTGAATTCTGTAATCTTCAGACACATATACGTACTTCTAAATCTGTAAAAATATTTTTTTAATAAAATGCAACAATGATATATCAACACATATTCTTTTTCTTTTTTCATTATATACTGACGTCAAGAAAAAACGCTACACTGAAAAAAGTGAATAACGTTATAATTTTTCAAACTATTCCTGTGATTATCGACACACCATCTATCTAGCTAAGAACGCACCTACCGAAGCGAAACAAATTCCCGATCTGGTCCCGATGTGCCCAGGAAATTTAGAAATTGAAAGCAGTTTAAATGTTCTATGGAACAACCTTGAACGTCCTTGATAGCCGTTAACGTCCGTTTTAACGTCAGCTACGAAACGTTCAGCCATTACAGACTCTTAACATTAGGCGAATGTACGCTATCTCAAGGTACGTACTGTTCAACTTGTGTGGATCAATTAGGCGAAGATTGCCATCAGTTTTCGCGGGACATGGAGGGCATACGCGATACTGGCTTTTTGGATAGGTTAATGTTTTTGTATCGCAATTTTGAACATATCAATGGCGATAATTTCAAATGAGAATTTGCAGACATGTTTGCACATCTCTATATTTTAGTCTTTGAGAAGAAATGATATTGTTACTATCCTAACGTATGAAATATCCGAACATATAGGTAGGTGTAGCGTTTCTTTTTGACGTCAGTATATAATGTTCACAAATCATGACCTGTTCTATAAATATAGTATGTAAACTCCCTGTGAGAACATAATGCACAAACTTCTGCTTTTGTTTATTTTAACGATTCTTTGCTGTTATTAGCATCTACTGAAAAAGTAGTCCCACAATGACGAAATAGCCGGTTCTCGTCTGTGTGTCCGATTGACATTCTCTCGACCAAAGTCTCTCTGCCTACCTCCGCAAGACAGGAACTAACTGGTAAAAGAGAGGCCACTTGTCCGTGGCTTTCCGTTCAGACAATAATGCCAGCCTGAAATCGAACAAAATCAAAGATTAGTTCTTTCTAAAAGAGTCACAATCGTCAATAATGAAGTACGATACAGGTTTAACATTATTCACAATGTTATTCGCATTATATACATGTCGAAATAGTGGAGTGATATAGCCAAGTACAGTCGTTAAATTCTCCAATACTATTACATGAATACAAATATCTGTTCATTAATAAATAAAGTGTAGTAAAAAGTATGATATGTGAATTTCAGTCACTGTGGCCTTTACCATGTCTGACTATTCAAATGGTTTCCGTTCAATAACTCAAGAACGTTTGCACTAAGATCTCCAAACTTTACATGGAGGTTGGTCATCAACAGTAGATGACCCCTATTGATTTTGAGGTCAGTAGGATAAAGGTCACTGTGACTTGTACCATTTCTGACTATATTGGCGTGCCATGGGGGCATACGTATTTTACAAACATGTATTGTTTGGTTCTTGTGATTAATTTATCAGCAAATGACCACTGATTGGAAAAATATTAAACAATTATGTAGTTTAACATAAATCTTATAACTATACCAATAAATTAGATCGCACACTATTTGAGTAACTGACAAGACTGCTGTTTTTAATAATTTACATATACACTCAAACGCCTCACCTAATTCAAAGCCCAATGTCGCTCAAAGTATTTATGTTAATGCAATATAATTTTACACGTGTATTACTTGATCTGTCCTACGTGTAAATCAGTTTAGTTTGTAATAAATATTGTCTCGTTATTTTCTGAGAATCCTGCAAAGTCCTTGAGTGTATGTGGTTAATTACGTTTACTTACCGAACAAAACATGTTTAATGTAGAATAATAATATATCGTACATATCAGCGAATATAGAACAGACGATCACGTATTTGGACCCTAGGGCCATTATGTCACTAGAGCGATAGTTTATTCTCGTTCAACGAGAACAACAATACCTTATATGGGTTTTTAGCGGAAGTGGCGGGGAGGTGATAAGTGCGCATGTGCCATATTGACAAAAATGAAATGGAAGCACGAAAGCCGCCATTGACGAAAGTCGATTCAGACAGGAAAATAGTGATTTGGACCACTAATCGTTAGTACCAGGCATCATTAGCGGTGCGTGTTGGTGTGAATATATCTCTGTGAGTATTTGAAATGTTTATCTAACTAGAACTTTCTTTAAATATTGTATTCTGGTTATAAAACCAGAAGAGATTATTGATGGTCTGAATTTGCCGAGGAGGGATTTTTTTTAAACTCACTGCTGGCGTTTTTAGATTTTTAATGGTTTATTAAGCTAGTGTATTCGAGCTTATTAGGACTACGATACAGTATTCTTCTTGTACCATTGCTAGTAGAAGTGCTAATCATGGTATTACGAGCTTTTGAAGTAGACATCGACACAAGAGATGGAGTTCCAAATTCAAAGAAACAGCCAGCATTATTTCTGATTACATCAGACACTACATTTTCAAGCGGAACGCCACTCATCATTGGAACAAGCATCTTAAATGAATTTCAACAAGATTGCAAACTTAACGTAAGTGATAAACTTTTACAAGTAGCAAAATTGACCTATCCATGGTATTCCTGCATCCGAACTTTAGTAATTAGGGAACGTCAATTGAAACAGAATAACAACAGATTGGGAATTAGTAAGAGCGCACAGCCATACAAGAATGAGACTATCGATTTAAGAGGAATTGTAGACAAGAAGATTGATCACATACCGACAGCAGCCATACTAAAAGAAGCCAAGGACACGTCAATCCCTGGATGTGACACCGAGTGTAGTACATTACCATTATAGATGCACAAGCGAGGTTACAGTCACTTTATCGAACCTATCAACTAACACAGTGACAATTACAACCAGTGACAATCACAGAGGAAGTGATGAAGAAAATAAAAGAAGAACTTGACAAGAAGAGAATGAAGATAGTATCAGAAATAGAGATAGATGAAGACAATACTTTGACGGACCAACAGAAAACGCAATTAAATAACTTACTCATCAGGCACAGAGATATATTTAGCATCAGCGACACATATATAGGACAATGTTATATCATCAAACACAATATAGACCGATTGTTTTAGTCAGGAAGAAAAGTGGTAAGTTAAGGATGTGTATTGACTACAGAATGTTGAACCAACGGACGGTCAAAGACTCATACGCTCTACCAAGGATTTAGGAAGTTTTAGATTCCCTGTATGGAGCGAAATACTTTTAAACCATACATATGAAATGCGGATACCATCAAGTAGAGGTTGAGGAAAAACACAAGGAAAGGTCAGGATTTACAGTTGGACCTTTAGGATTCTTTGAATTCAACAAGATGCCATTCGGACTAAGTAACAGTCCAGCTAGGACCTAGTATTGACAAGACTGAAAGAATGTTATTTAAAACTAGCTGCTGAGAAATGCTTCTTCTTCAAGGAAAGAGTGAACTTTTTAGGACATGTTGTAAGTAAGGATGGAATCGAAACAGACCCGGACAAATTAGACGGAGTGAGAAATTGGCCAACACCATTTACACGTGAAGAACTTCACAGCTTTCTAGCATTTGCTGGGTATTATAGAAGATTTATTAAGGATTTCGCCAAGATAACACCACCAGTTTATGATATGATACCTCATCATACGAGTAAGAAGGGTGCCAAACAGAAGAAAGAATGGAGATGGACTGAAAATATAGAAGATATTTCAAGAACTTAAGAAGACACTTTGCTCGCCTCCCATTCTGGCATACTCAAACTTCGGAAAGCCTTTTGAGCTACATACTGATGCTTCAAATATAGGACTGGTGGCGGTACTGTATCAGCAAGGTGGAGACAAGAAACGCGTCATTGCATATGCTAGTCGATCACCTTCAAAATCTGAGATTAATTTCTCACAAGAAACCATTTCAGGTATACACCGATAACAATCCATTGACACATATTTTGACAGCGGAGGGCAGCAGCCTTAGGAGGATACGATTTCGAGCTGATTTATCGTGTAAGAGTAAACAATGGGTACGCGGATGCCCTAAGCAGATATCCAAAAGAAACCAAATTAGACAATGAAACAGTTAAAGCTTTGTGTTGCCAGTTGACTCCATCAGCATACATAGACAATATACCATCCATGAGTATCAACTTAGTAGAAATGACTGAAGATCCTTGGACACAGATGACCAAAATAGAGTTGAGAGAGATACAGAAAATTCAGATGGAAGATCATACTATTGGCAAATGGAGAATAGCGGTCATTGACAACAAAGTAAGAGACAAGATTGATGGGAAACAAGACATAACGATGAAAAGAAATTTTAAGAACTTCAAGATAAAAATAGGAATTCTATTCAGAGAAGTGAAGATCAAAATAGGAATTCTATTCAGAGAAGTGAACATCAATGATGATAAATCAGAACAGCTAGTCATACCAGAGAAATACAGAGAGGATATTTTAACAGGTTTACATACTGACATTGGACATCCAGGAATTGAAAGAACGACACGACTAATTAGATATTATTTTTTTTTAAATATTTTTTGGCCAGCAATGGCGGTTGATGTTGATAAGTGGGTCAAGGCGTGCAAGCGATGTTAACGGAGGAAGACGGCAACCAATGAAAGAGCACCGCTGGTAAACCTACACACATCGTATCCATTGGAGCTTGTCTGTTTTGATTACCTTACATTAGAAACCTTTAAAGGGGGATATGCCAACATACTAGTGATTACGGACCATTTCACCAAATTTGCCATGGCAATACCTACAAGAAATCAAACAACAAAAACGACTGCAGACGATTTTTCAACAACTTTATCACGCATTATGGAATTCCAACTAGATTACATTCAGACCAAGGGGAAAATTTTGAAAGTGAATTAATAAATGAATTATGTGCACTAACGAATATGAAGAAATCCCGCATTACATCCTATCCCCCCTCAAGGGAATGCATGACTAGAACGCTTTAATAGGACCCTTATGAGCATGCTTGGAACTTTGGAAAACGATCAGAAACAAGATTGGAAAAAATACATAAACCCAATGGTATTCGCTTACAACAGTATCCCACATGAATCAACGCGAGTATCTCCGTATAAACTGATGTTTGGTCGGATACCAAAACTACCCATCGAAATTAGCAAAGCAGAAACAGAAATATTTTTACGACAAGAAACCCAAAGGGCAAAACTAGAAATAGGTGACCATGTTTTGGTGAAGATTTTATCTAAAGGGGATGGAAAACACAAATTTGCGATAAGTATATATAAGAACTCTACACAATAACTGCAGTGCCAAGAGAAGACATACCTGTATTTGTAGTCGAAGAAGATCAGAACACTCCATCGGAACCATCTGTTCCCTGTGAATTACAGGAAAGCGACCCAGGAGACGGTGGATGTGGAGACAGAAGGGGAGAATGAGGAGGAAAGTACAGAAGGTAGTGACGTCACAGATTACAGTTCGGAAGACGAGGAAGGGGAATCATTTGTCACACCGACAAAGGAACAAGGGGACGCCTTTGAACCTGGAAACCGTTCTGAAGTAATTTAAGCTGAAAGTACAACAGAGATTACAGATGGTACATGAAGTACCAGACCTTCAAAGGAAGATGACAACAATTTTACAGCAGTAGAATTGAACACTACATGACATGTCAGAGAGTTGGAACCAGGAGCTGTCACAAGTGAAGAATATCAAGTGTCTGACCAGGATCACACAGTATCGGATCTAGAAGATCAAGTGTCTGTCCAAGACAACACCATTGGAGAAGGGACAGAAGCAGAAACTGTCAGAAGGACAAGGTAATTACATACGGTGCCACAAACACAACCTGACAGAAGAAAGAAGCCATTTCAAGACTATCATATGTTTAGCCATTTACAAGGTAAACCCATAGATAGCCGAATGCAGGCGTTATTTAAAATGCTCTGTAGAAATCAGGCATTTTTAACAGCATGGATGCGGACACCGTAATAAAAGATATATTTTGGTAAGAACAAAGTATACGAGATTGTAGTGTTTTGCTTTGTAATGTTGTTTTTATGTAGTTATGACAATAGTATATAATTATGCTTAATACATCTAGAAACGCAACGTTTTTATCCCCGTTTTTTTCTTACTTGCACTGTAAATGTGTTTTGAATTTTGTGTAGTAGTGTTGTATAATCTTGTAGAAACTTGGCCATAATCCCAATTTTGTCGATTGTGTTACGTAAATCCCGTGCAACGATATAATCACAAAAAGCATGGTTTCCACGTGCGCCGTTTATGCATGATACATTTTGTATAAATTGCATCGAAAATTTTGTAAAGTCATGATTGTCCGAGTATGAGCGAAATCAGGCAAATTTGGTGCTAATGGCAGAGATGTCAAACAGGTGTTGGCACCGAAAATTTCTGGTCTAGAGACACGCTACCAATACACTGGCACCATTTGCGATCGCCCAAGTTCAGGTCACTCATGCGTAACAACTCTCCCACAGGACCAGTAAGACCGCGTAAACCAGCTCCAAATCAGGCTCACAACTGCTGCTGACAGTGCTAAACATTTGATCGATACTTTACCTATTTACAATGATTTCGAAAAAAATGAAAATGAAATACAACAGCATCAAGTAAATGCAGT
Source organism: Spisula solida (assembly GCA_947247005.1). Classification (NCBI taxonomy): domain Eukaryota; kingdom Metazoa; phylum Mollusca; class Bivalvia; order Venerida; family Mactridae; genus Spisula; species Spisula solida. The sequence continues at coordinate 23,529,208 of OX365951.1, forward strand.
TTGTTTGTCTGTCACCATGCATGTTGAAAACATATTGACATGAGTGTTGCGTTTCAAGATGTACTCAGTATATATCATTGTAACATTTGTATCTGAAACTGAGTTATTGTTATATTATGATTTCAAATGCTAGGATGCATTTACATGAAACGCGGAATAGGCAGAGAATGCATTGATTGTATAGTAGATAGGGGTGACTATTGAGGCCATTTTTGACTATTGCAATACTACACTTAACCAATGTTCTAACTACACCGACTATAAAATTGAATACCTCTGGAACCGTTGTATTAATTCACACTATTTTTTGAAAACAAGTCTAAATTGTTAGTAGGGTGTTTTTGCAACCCAATCTGTGTAATATTGAGCACCGAGGCATGACGATATACAATATCGATTTTTGTGCACGTGCTATTGAATGTTGGCGGGAAACCCATTCCACGTTGTAGATCGCTTTTTAGTCGTAAGTCCTTTCAGACAAACAAATTAGGGTTCTTATGCCATTTGAAGAAAGGACCAGACATGTTGATAGTTAAAGTAGTGGTTCGTGTTGACGGGGAATATATCGGCATATGATAATCTTGTTATCTTTGGTTTTAGAATATGGGTATACAATTCAACCACAAACATTACCAGTTCATCATTTGTTATTTATCTTATGATATCAACATCAAAACACCAATAAATTGTCGTTTTTAGTGTAGAGACTGAAACCAAAAGTAAAAACAAGTGTCAAGAGTGTTTTATCCTCTGTAAGCTCAAACCACTACACCAACGACCCGTAACCTTGACCCTTTGTTCAAATGGCATACTAGTCATGTGATGTTTTTCTGATAGGACGATCAACTAAGAAGCGATTTACAACGTGGAATCGAATTCCCGCCAAACATTTCATAGCACGCGTACAAAAGGGGATATTGTACCGTCATGCCTCAGTGCACACCATTCCACCGAATAACTTGTAAAAACATCATAATAACGTAGACGATATCGATTTAAACCCTTTTACAAAAAATCACGTGGTTCAATACAAGGGTTCTAGAGATATTCAAATTTAGATTCGGTGTAGTTAGAACATTGGTCAAGTGTATTACTATTGCTGAAAGTACCATTGCGATACTATTGTATTGCTGGAAACTATTGCGATACTATTGCAATAGTTATTGGCAAGATTTGAAAACCAGAGATTGACTTATAAATGCAAATTTGCACTGTGTAAGATATCACTAAGTTGTACAACATGCTAATCTACTATTTGTGGATATTATCTAAAATGAATAAGACAGAAATAGAACATGAACGATTGCGATATTGGTCCTTTGTTGCAGTTTTGATGCGTGGAATTATTTAAAATAAGTTTTTTTAACGAGAACGGAAACTGTATTAAATTAATAATAAACTTTATTAATAAAAAGGAAACTATCGTAACTATCGATAGTTGAGCTAACTATCGGCGATAGTTATTGGATCGAGACTTTTGCTATCGATCCATACTATCGGGTAGCTCGGGATCGCAATGCATCGATATTTCGATGCATCGGCCCACCCCTAATAGTAGATATGTCATGACTATTTAAGATGATTTATGTATGTTTTGCCATTGCACATGTATGGAATTGTACTGTTATAATAAAGAAACTATGGTATTAAGTGTGCTGACATATTTTTTTATAGAGGGGAGGGTTATGACTTATTGAGTGTTGATACTGTTTGTAAGAGATGGTGGTGTTACACTACATAAAGTAGTGACCGGTTTATGAGAATGTTACCGAGAAAGCGGTCTACGGATTATTACGCGGAGGGTATTGGTGGGAGGTTTGTTGGATGCGGCAGATCATTGTGAAAACCAGTAATTTTAGTAAACCAGGTAAATTAGGTTTAGTAGTAAAGGGTAGTAGAGTAGATTGTTTGGAGTATAGTAGTATAGAGTGTCGGTGAGAGATAATTCTTTTTGACTTATTACTTGACATGATGAGACAATGACGGGACGTCATTTAAAGATTGGGAGGAAGTGTGTAACCGGTTGATATTTTATATGATTTTAGTATTTCACTTTTAGTGGTGTTTGACCTGTGGTCAGTTGTGGATTTTAACCTAAGGAGGTATGGATTAATTCTCTTGATTGTGTAATGGAAGTAAGAACCAGTTTGCCTGTGTTATGTTCCTTTGTTACCTTGTCTTAATCCCTAAATTGGTGTCATGTGACTAATGTTCTTTGTCAGTCCAAGTTAGCTTCTTTAGGGAGAAGGTTGTTTTGAAGTTTGCTCTTTGTTGTACTATGAATTTTAGTGGAAAAGAGGTTTGATCTTATTCTTCATTATATTATATTCTTATGTCTGATATTCTTGTATATATCTTGAATAAGATCAAATGAGCTTTACTTTAATTGTAATTATTAATACTAAGAAATGTGTAAATGGGTGTGTTGGCACTTGGAATTCAAGATGGCTGTCATGTTGTTGTAAGGTAATAGAATGGTGATTGGTAAAAGTATTAATTATGTAACTCCATCTATATGTAACCATTTGCAGTAACCCATCACAGTGAGTGTGTGACGGAGAAGTAGAGTGATCAACATTATTATTGAGTGAGTTGTTGAGGAAGACCCGATCCATAATCTGTATATAACTATGTGTGATTAGATATTATAATTGTACCTTTGTTGTTTGTCAGGATTTTCTCAGTTGATTATTGCCAGTTATGGCCCTTTAATGGTCAATAAGTTTGTACTCGTTCTTCTCACCATTTATCAGATGTCAATGAAAATTCACTTGAACCGTTGGTACAAAGCATATTGTCAGGAAATTTGTGTCAGATAATGGCCCTTTGTGGGAGACATACAATTTTGTGTCAAAATCAGTTTTGTTTCAGGTCTGGTCTGCATGATAGTGGTTTCATGTAGTATTCAATATTAACCAAACAAGCACACAACTTGTATCACCATAAGAGCTGTTTCTTTTCTGAAAGCAAATACTGTAAAATCATTATTTTTCGAGGGGGTTTAATTTTTCGTTGATTTTGTTGTTGAACTCGACCACAAAATATAATCCCAAAATTAATCCACCTCTCAAATTCAGGCATTGGTTTACCCTTTCATGTAATCAACGAATTTACGACCCCACGAAAATGCATTTTTTTAAAACACCACGAAATTTAATACATGTACCTACGAACATATGTGATTTTACAGTATATCCCATTATGGATGCCAGAGGTATACAGCCCATGGTTCATACAAAATTCTCACACTAAAATTCAAGGACTTTTCAAGGTAGAATATGAATTTTCAAGGCGTTTTTCCAAACATTTACCATGGTTAAATTGTACGAACATGCAATAATTCCTTGCCACTTTATACTGTATTTCTAGTCCTAATACCCGAAAGAGCTCAAATCATTAAATAACAGTGACATTCGCACTCACACATTTCTGTACTTTAATTTTTCAGAAAAAGAACGTTTTTCTATTTCTTTTATTACACTGATATTGAATGTGCCATGTTGACAACATCTACACGCGTTTATGGATATTCAAGGCCGTTAGCCTGAATTTAAGGATATTCAGTTAAATTCAAGTACCATTTTGGCATTTTTTCAAGGTAGCACTAAATTCAAGGACTTTTCAAGGCCTGTAGGAACCTTGCAGACTCTTAAAAGGCCAGAAATAAGCTATTTTGGTTTTTAGGACAAACATTTTTATGACGCTTGATCTGAATAATTGCCTCAATGAATTATAGACAATGCTTTGAATGGGTCATGTGGCATCCAAAACTAGAAGGGTTTTTGACAAAAACATGTCTCTCACAATGAGCAATTCAACCCAAATTTCCTGACAATATGCACAACTAGGCTTAGTGAAGTTTCATTGCAATCGGACCCAAAGTTAAGGAGAACTTGTACAGAGAAACTGTGTGACATCCATCCATCCAGACGTCGAGCACAATATTAAAATGTCTCCCCTCGCTAGATGTGGGAGACAAAATTAGGTCAATATAGAACCTGTAGTAGCAAATATTGCCAATTCAAGAAAGCAACCCAGCTTTTATGGTGATACAAATTGGGTTCAAATTTGGTTAAAATCGAATAAATGTCCTATCAGGCAGAGATGAAAATTGTTGACAGACGCATGGACACACGATGGAAGAAGAGTCATCCCAAAAGCTCACCTTCTCACTATATAATGTGACAGATGACCTAAAAACTAGTCACCTCCCCTGCTCTGCCAAGGGGTGGTATTCAATATTGATCTAATTTAATTGGAGAATAAGGAAAGCTAACTATATTGCCCGTTACTGACCAAGAGTTTAATATGGTGTGATCTGATTGGTTGTCCTTATCCTTAAGTCAAGTAAGATCAATATTAAATAACACCCCTTCCTCAAAATTGTCCGAGCAGAACACAAAATCTGGATCTTGCAGGAGACTGGAGTAATGCAGAAACATTGAAGTATAAGAAAAACAAATATTCATGACAACAATTTAATGATAGTTATAATGAAAACAATAATGAATACACTGGTGAGTGACATACACTACACTTATACCTGAGCCCACATTGACAAAGGCATCAGTAAAATATGTTCATCTTTCATACAAGGGTCATGAATTACAAGCAATACTTACTGGTACTATCGGCAGTCAGCACTCAAATAATCAAAATGTGAAATTATTTGCTGCTATTTGTCTTAGATTGCAAATCAATTTGATGAAAATGTTAAGATTGCAGGGCTGTATCTAGACACAAAGAGCACAGAGGCAAGATTTCTAGGGTACTAGTATATTTGAAGCGTTATTTTCTCTAAAAACCATGCTGATTTTTGTAATTTCTCTTATTTTCACAGAGACAAGAGCTTAAGTGTACCTCTGCGTGTGTATGGTACTGGGGTGTTGAAAAAAAGAATCTGGAACATTTTCATTTCCGTTGAATACTACGAAGTATAGAGTTTAGTGTAAATCATTTTGATTTGTCTCCTTTTTATTTGATCATGAGGTATAAATGTAACCTGAGTGCCACACTCGATCAAACTGATAAATTACAGTTATAGCTAATAAATACATTAAATCACACATGAAAACAAGAGGGCCCAAAGGGCCCTAGGTCGCTCACCAGCGAACTTGACCTAGCTTTTGTTCAGATGATCATTGTGACCAAGTTTCATACAGATAAGGTCGAAATTGTGACCTCTAGTGACTACACAAGGTTTTTATATGATTTGACCTAATGACCTAGTTTTTGACCCCAAATAAACCAATATCAAACTTGACCTAGATTTTGTTGAGATGATCATTGTGACCAAGTTTCATACAGATTAGGCCAATATTGTGACCTCTAGTGACTACACAAAGTTTTTCTATTATTGGACCTTGTGACCTAGTTTTTGACCCCGGATGACCCAATATCGATCTTGACCTACATTTTGTTGAGATGATCATTGTGACTGGGTTTCATAAAGATTAGACCAAAATTGTGACCTCTAGTGACTACACAAGGTTTTTCTATGATTTTACCTTGTGACCTAGATTTTGACCCCGGATGACCCAATATCCAACTTGACCTAGATTTTATCGAGATGATCATTGTGACTGAGTTTCATAAAGATTTAATCAAAATCGTGACCTCTAGTGACTACACAAGGTTTTTCTATGATTTGACCTTGTGACCTAGTTTTTGACCTCGGATGACCCAATATCAAACTTGACCTAGATTTTGTACAGATGATCATTGTGACCAAGTTTCATAAAGATTAAGTCAAAATTGTGACCTCTAGTGACTACACAAGGTTTTCTATGATTTGACCTTGTGACCTAGTTTTTGGCCCCAGATAACCCAATATCGAAATTGACCTAGATTTTGTTGAGATGATCATTGTGACTGAATTTCATAAAGATTAAGTCAAAATTGTGACCTCTAGTGACACAAGGTTTTTCTATGATTTGACCTAATGACCTAGTTTTTGACCCAGGATGACCCATTATCGAAATTGACCTAGATTTTGTTGAGATGATCATTGTGACTGAATTTCATAAAGATTAAGTCAAAATTGTGACCTCTAGTGACTACACAAGGTTTTTCTATGATTTGACCTAATGACCTAGTTTTTGACCCAGGATGACCCATTATCGAAATTGACCTAGATTTTGTTGACATGATCATTGTGACTGAGTTTCATAAAGATTAAGTAAAAAGTGTGACCTCTAGCGACTACACAAGGTTTTTCTATTATTTGACCTTGTGACCTAGTTTTTGACCCCAGATGACCCAATATCGAACTTGACCTAGATTTTGTTCAGATGATCATTGTGACCAAGTTTCATAAAGATTAAGTCAAAATGGTGACCTCCAGTGACTACACAATGTTTGTCTATGATTTGACCTAGTGACCTAGTTTTTGACCCCAGATGACCCATTATCGAACTTGACCTAGATTTTGTTAAGATGATCATTGTGACCAAGTGTCATAAAGATTAAGCCAAAATTGTGACCTATAGTGACTACACAAGGTTTTTCTATGATTTGACCTAGTGACCTAGTTTTTAACCCCAAATGACCCAATATCGAACTTGACCTAGATTTTGTTGAGATGATCATTGTGACCAAGTTTCATAAAGATTAGGCTAAAATTGTGACCTCTAGTGTCTACACAAGCCAATTGTTGACGGACGGACGGTGGACGACGTACGACGGACGAAGAGTGATCACAAAAGCTCACTCTGTCACTTTGTGACAGGTGAGCTAAAAAAAACACAAGATTTTTAGCCCCAATTATACATATAATTCTTTGCCCCAATTAAACATTATGACACATCTTTGCTTTGAAAAAATGGTCACAATTACGAACCTCGAAATAGTGAATTCTCATATTTGAGTGCTGAGTGTAATGGTAAGTATTGGTAGTGATTTTAGGGCCTGTATTTCCATTGATCAAAAACCCCAATGTAAACAATAAAGTGTATACAGCACAAATATATACATTGTATATATATATAATATATATAGTCGGATTTCTCTGACCTGTCGCAGGTCATCTGCTTGACCGTTAGTAATGAGAACAGCCAATGTCACATATGATATGGGTATGTGCCCGTACACAAAATGTTAATTTGTAATTGACTTGTAAGACATTAACCTTTATACATTTAACGTCTGTGCCTGGTTTATCTCATAGGCTAGACCAATAAATATTCAATGTCTAAGTAACTGCGACAGGACAAAAAAAAGACTCATATACAGCCGAACCTGTCTTAAGCAGTACATCAAAGTGTGCATCATCGAAAGGTGGCGTTTTACTACAGATGCACACAGTATGAAGTAAATTATCTTTACTTAAGACAGGTGACTGTAGAATTAATCAACCAATAACACTTGCTTAACTACATGTTAATATAAACAAGAAGGCAAAGTAATTGCACCATACTCTAGGACTTCAATAAATCACGATACATGTATTCCAACAATGTTGAGATGCTTTTTTTCAGTAGTTTTAAATTACCCATTTTGACTTTGGTCGTTTCTTATTTTAGAACAAATTTGTTTCTAGGAATTAATATAAGTTTTCTTATTACTTGTTTTCCAGTCCATTTCCTAGTACAATGTATGAAATATTGTATACCAGTACGGGTATGACTATCGAAATAACTGTTACTATTAACAGGGGTCCAACAATGCCTAAAATCCAGATTTGCGGCACTAGAAAGAATTAACTCTTTAGCAGAAAATAGAAGTTATTTGAGAAAAAAATACCCCTCAACTATTACAACTACAAGAACATGGATAGAAGCATGTATAATGTATTGCATAAAACAAGCCTGATTGATGAATGCAGTAATAACGATAGTAGCAAAACAATGACTGTTTCCATTAAAATTCAGCATATATGTAACACACTACTTCTAATGTCCATAAAAGTTTGTACACTTAAACAAGAGATGTTTGTACAGCATGTATGCCCCTATCGCAGCCCAATAGTCAGAAATGGTAAAGGTCATGGTGACCTTGACCTATTGACCTCAAAATCAAGTGGGGTCAATCTCTATAGAGTTTGAAGATCCTGGGCCTTACTGTTATTGAGTTATTGATCAAAATCAATTGGGGTCATTTACTGTTGATGACCAACCTCCATGTAAAGTTTGAAGTTCGTATGCCAAACCATTATAAAGTTTTTTAACAGAAACCATTTTGTCTACCTACAGGCAAACACAGACAGAGAGACCTACATGAGCAAAGCAATATACCCCCTCATTAAAGATGGGAGGGGACATAACTATGACAATCCAGTAGCACATACAATACTGGTAATACATACATGTACACTAGTAAAATAGCAGAAAGAGAATATCAGAAATGCAAGGCTACTGGGTACTGATTTATCAAAGCACTTACGAAAATATTAAAGTTACGTTCAAATTTAAATTCTTTATGATTCTTTAACAACCGCAAATTGGTGACGAATATGGGTTCAATTGGTTTGTAGGAGTTCAGAAACTGAATCATGATTAATATTGCAGATCCATTTCGACACTTGATAATCGTAAATAAAATTATAAAGAATTTAAATTTAATCATAAGTTTTTTCACAAGTGCTTTGATAAAACAGTATCTAGTTGATTCAAAACAATTGAGAGGACTGTGTGTTGTGAACATCGTCAACAAAACAGGATAAACTTTTGAATAATGAAACAGACTGATATACAGGTCTTCCGTGGATGCATAATGTTTAGCTGTGCAGTCCTTTTAATATCATAATAAAAGTATGGAATTCTGGTTAATTTACCGGAACCATTATAGTATGTAGTACAATACAATATAATACAATGTTCTAAATTTATGGACGAACATAAGAAATTTTGAAAATTCTGAAAATTTGTCAATTTTTTTTAGGGAAAATAACGGAAACAGGAGATTTTTTGGACGTTAAAAATCAAGAACTCCAGTCGATCTGGAAAATTCTCTCATGGTAAATTTACAATGAAAAATCATTTTTGACTTTCAGAACAGTGAAAATACAACAGCAAGTTATTATACAGATAAGAATGACATAAACATGTATTTCAGTTAACATATTATTGGCAGCTTAAATGCATCGTTACACAGAATGGTTGCATTCTTAATGTAGTTTAGTTTTAAATTTCCAGAGTGCTACAAAACTTTATTCATATAAATCATTTGATCTAACAAGTACAGCACAAGCCAAATATTGCACTAACAATCAGATTTGACCTTCCAAAGTGGTTCTTTAAGTGTCATTTACAGTAGCTTTAACAATTGTGCACAAAAACATCCATTAATGAGTAATTCTAAAAATTATAACGAATTCTACAGATTGCATTCTGCCACTGTTACATGTATTAGGCGTAGTAACTTATATTCAGACTGATGCACATCATATTTTTAACACAACACGAACCAGAACAAACGCTAAGGCAAAACGATAACAGCCTAGCATCAGTTATACAGATAAATCTACCCATCAGTGACCTCCCTTTACAGATATCTAAGAGTGATCTCCCTTTTCAGAAGACATCTTAGAGTGACTTCCCTTTTCAGAAGATATCTTAGAGAGACAGCCCGTTGCAGATAACTAAGAGTAACCTCCCTTATCAGATTTCACAGATATTTGAAATCACAATATCTCAAGTCAATATTTATTATTGACAGAAATTTTACTCTTCATTGGTGAGGTTTAATTAGAAATGTTCCTACCATTTGAAATTATAATATGAACGATAGTGTTGAACAATTGAAAAAGTCAAGATTGTTTTAACAAGATCAACAATTAAAAGCGTGAATTACGCTTACAATGAGTAACAGTTAGTGTTAATTCAAATTTCTATCTTCATCCTGTTACATTAGTGATGGCAGTCGTTATTGTGCAAAAGGGAGAGAAACCCAACATATGAGTTTATAAATGTATTACAATACCCTATTTGACTGTTCCACTTTTAATAAATACTAATCCAGTACTGCCAATTTATGTACACAATAAACGGGGATTGGCTTTAACATAAATGCATCAGTCCGGTGCCAACTTGCATCACTGCTGGGCTGAAGCCTTACCTTGTCAGTTGGACTAGTCGATTTATGAGAAATAAATAATCTAAATTTTCCATCAAAAATACACAAAGGAAACTTCAGAGAAAACAGGCTAAACATTGCTTTTGGAAATTGAACAAAGGTTTTTTGTTTCTTTACTTTTTTCAACTTGCTTTAAAACAGTAACGATAAGACTGTTCAGCCAGACAAACCTTAATACTGCAGAGCAATTTTGTTTAGAAATGCACCAATATTATGGAGAACCAAGTTGGAAAAAGTTCACTTAGTAGTCCAACCCTGAATTACAAGAAACGTTTTTTCCCAAGCACTGCAAATACCATCTAGGATCAACTAAATTAGACCATTTCTTGACACCAATTCCGCACAAAATGTAAAGACAGCAAAATATTTAACCAAGTTTCAACAAACTTATTTTCCAGTATATTTGAATGATATAACTGACCACATTCATGTACCCTAATATACATAATATGATGTCACGTAATTCATGTATTGTTATATACATAATATTATAGAAATCTGGGGTTGTTACAAATGTAACTTACATTAAATCTATAACAGTAATGCAGTATATATATAACATGTTGACCACGGATGTTTCTTTGTATTTTTTGTAACAGTTTATGAATAATATTGACAGTTATTGTAAAATAGGTCCACCATCTGCGTCCACAAGTTTACTGGCAATTTGAGAGGGGCGTCTCATGTGTTCTACCTCTGATGGCGTCGGAATGGCTCCACCAATGGATTCCTGTAGTAGAAGTTTCTCTTTAGGGGCCAACGGATGTTTGGGGTTATTCATCTTTGCTTTAGCCATGTTGTAATCACCAGAATCAAAATATTTAGCCTGTAAATAACACACCATGATTAGATAATAAAGTCTTATTCATTTTATCATACATGTATATACCTAAACAACAAATGTGACCACAAGTTTCCTCACTATCTTCAATCAAGAGGTCATGGTGCAGTGCGCATGTTTGTAACATGGTGATCAGTGTTCAATTTCCAGCTGTGTCAGGTCATACCCTTCCATTAAAGTTTGACAACAATGTTCTTTTCCTGCACATGTGGAGAAGTTGTGAGGTTCCTTGTGGAAGGGTTAAGTTGTTACTGGGTATGATACAGTCCAAGAAAACTAGTTCAGTGAATCAGCCACCGTGTATCACTGAACAATTGTTGAGAACGGTGTTAATCCGGAATAAAGAAACAATCAATCAAGAGAGATAACTTAACATCATTCGATTATGAGGAATGAAAACAGAACTGTTATGAGTATTCAGTCAGAGCTATAAATCACGTATTACTATTCATAACAGTCTGTTACAATGTAATTGCACTACACAGCAGTGGGAATACAGAAAATATTTTTGTTTATTTGGTGTCTATATTAAGTGAGTGAAGTGACCAGAATTGTCATTATGATTATACTGAGCAGGTAAGTTATAAATTTGAGGCAGTCAAAACTTTACAGTTATTTTATCAATCTACAGAAGTTTATTGTCTAAGCTTTGATGTTAGCAAAATTGCAGTTGAGACAGGCATTTTGGTCTACAGTGATTTTTTTGGCTATTTTGGGGGCCGAAAACAGGCCCCTTCCCCTAGCAAAATAACCTCCATTTTTCCCAAAAGTAATCATTTTTTCCCAAAAAGAATGCATTTTTTCCCCCTTTTCAGTTTTTTTCTTGCTGGTTTAAGAGCAACTAACGGTATGGCTGTTTTAGAGTCAAAACAATACATTTTCAAACTTGCAAAAGTCTTTGCTACATATGACTTGAGTATAATATCAGTAGAAAATAGAAAAATGTGAACAATTTTAACCAAACAAATCTTTTTTAATAATTCCCAATTTCATGATTTGTTGCGCTAAAATTTCCCAATTTAAGGGCACAGGCTGTTTCATTTTGTTCAAGAAAAATCACTGGTCTACAGTTGTCTTTTAAAGACAACCCTGAGTGAACATGCTAATTACACAACAGATAATGATAAATCATATCACATATCATATGTGCAGGGCTCACACTGGCCATTTTAAAATAATAGCCATTTATTTTTGCCCAACAAAAATTATAGCCAAAATTGACGCGAACTTAAAATCTATGCATAGTGACTCGAACATAATGCATGGTACATAAGGCTTTTTATGAATCATAGTCAGGGCCTTAGCTTGATTAAAATGAATATGTGTGGCAGCTTATGCTAGGAAGTTTGGCACATACTCCACTGGCAAAATTTTTAATTTGATAGGGCTTCAGGTGCCTTCTGGGCAGTTTTCAATCTAGAAATCATGACTAATTATGACTCAGTCTAGTGACAGGTCAAAGACAAATTGATCATCATTTAACTTAATTAAGAATTGTCTTCATACAAATAGGCACCATTGTACTGGGGTGGGTCCAGAGGTATGCTCCCCCAAGGTCAATGATTTTGAATTCTACACTGTTGCATGTGACTGTGAGTTAAGGGCAGCATTGAGACAATCATTTTGTTTTGCATTTTTTCATACCTGGGGTAAATCAATAATTGTCTAGGCATATGCCTATAGAAAGCTATGCACCTGCTCTTAAAAATACACCATGTGCAATTTATTATAATATTACCTTGCACTTAATTTGTTTACTTTGCTTTATTACTCTGATAAGTACACTGTCCATTTACATGACACATGTGCAGACAGCTGAGGAAATTGATGCCATTACAAAAGGGACAGTCAAACAGCTTGGTCAATCAAATTGTCATTTCTTGATAACCATTATCTTCTAAAAGCTAGGAAATGGCCAATATAGCAGCAAGATATCCATATAAAGCAGCTGCAGTGATTTTATAAATATAAGAAAAAGATATGAATTGATTGTTAAAATATGTCATGATAAAACCTTTCTTTTGACCAAGACTTATAGCTCAAGCAACAAGCTGAATCCTCATGAATGATTGAATGCAGGACTTCAACCTTTTAAAATGGATAATTTTATTTTAAGTTTTTAAAAAAATAAACACTTATATTTTACAAATTACGATTATCCGAATTTTGCATGTCCGAATACTAGTCAACTTACGTTTTTCAAACAGCTCGTAAAAATAAGTTTTATTGAATAGTATGTTCATTTTTTAGTCAAAGCAGTCATTAGTCGATAGATTATCAATCAAATCACCTATTATTAACTATAATTAACCCTAAATTGCAATTAATCTTGTCTGCATCCCACGTCCCGGATTCGTCAGTATTTTAGACATGTTCGTCAGTATTTTAGACCTGTTCCACAAACGTTGTTGACAGTTGATTACACCAATTAAATGGGGATTAAAAGATGTTATCACAACAATTTATCAGTAATTAGACCTCCTGGGGCTAATGGTAATTAACAATGAAGATTATATGGGTCCAGTTTGAAGTGTGAACTTGAAAATTTGTGACACTCGATACGTAGCTGATAGATAAAATAAGAAGTTTTGCAGATATTTTTTTTTTGCAGTTTGATAAAATTATCGCCATTTTTCATCGCCAAATTGAAATAATAATCGCCACTTTGATAAAATTATCGCAAATGGCGATAATGTCGATTGACAGCGTGAGCCCTGATATCACATGGTTTCCTTGGTAATCTACACAACAAGAAACATGAACATTCAAACAAGCTCTATATAACTATCATAAACCGCTGAAACTTCTTGACAGATTGGATTTTTTTTCTCCAAAGTTGGATTTCCAGATTATTCGCGACTAGAAGGACAACTGAAATCATAGATGACATTTACCCCCTTTTGAAGTCTTTTCTGCAATAATGCTGATCCGCCACCAGGTTTCTTTAAACCATATTTTGCCTTCAATTTTGCTTCTTGTTCTCGTTCAATATCTACTTGATTCTGCAACAACAAAAGATAATGATATCACAATAGCTATAACTATAAGCATTGTAACGTGTAGCGGCTCAAACTTCGACAAGCTACCTACTACAAAATACAAATTCACAATAATATGGCGGTAGCCACACACAGACTATGACCACCGTCAACACAATAACACAAAATTCCTATACACAGATCAAACTTCAAACGAAAACTTAGAAACAACCATGTAGCGTGAAATAATCATGTGGTTCATGTTATATGTACAAGCAATATCAATTATATACAAATCTTGACCTATACTTCCTGTCAACAAGTAACTGCCTGCACTACCAACATAGTTACATACACCTCGTCTACTGTCTACCAGTATGCTTCACAACGGCTTCAGCTACACTGATCACCCCAGTATACCACACTACATGTACCAGCGTACTATGACGTTGCACACTGTGGCCAAAAGCACAACCCGATGTACAGCCAAACACCAAAAGCCAACTAGTCTATGACTACAACGGTGAACCAGGCAATACCATGTATGCACAATCAAGCACCTCAAGCATTCTGTATATAGCGGTATCACACAAAGATCCAGCCAAGACTATGAACTATCAACCTCACCAAAGCTTGCCAAACACTGGCACTACCATGATGGCATCCATGCCCAATCGAGCATCCTTGCGATTAGGAAGAATCCGTACATAGCGGCACCATACAAAGTTCCAGCTAAACTATGCCATCAACTAACTAAAACCCGGCAAAACCATCTATGCTTAATCGAGCCACGGATATACACAGAACGGATAAGCAGGTCTAAAAATAGCCTAGTTATGACCTGACTACCCATAATGCATTGCGCGCTTCGGTAAGCACGATAATTGTGAACATGACTTATCCAAAAGAAATCTTTTTTTCGTGTCAAAACCACAAAACTAAGTGGTTTGATCATTTTCAACAAATAGAGGACACCCCAAAGATCACAAAAAATATTGATTTATTAGAAAAACAGTCGTAAATAAGTTTCCTTAGGGTAAAAAAAAAGTAAATATCGGAAGCAATCCAAAACCCGTCGATTGAAAATTTATCGATCAGGATAGGTCACAGAAAATATGGTCTATGTCACAATTGACAGATGAATCGTCCAAACTATCTATACAAAAACTTTCCAAACACATAAGGGAACAAATAAATTCCCATCTTTGCTTATTTTGACGAAGAGTTGCTTTAAATGAAAACAAATATCTCATTGACAAATTAGGCTGAATTTATGAAATAATCCAAGATGGCGGCGGCTAGCGGGGAAAAATAGCGCCAACTTGAGAATCTCGCCAAGTCTCGTTAAGTCTCGTACAAGTAAGCCGATCGCGATATTTCATTCCAGTATGGCGGCCTATATAGGAAATATTGTGGGGGGTCGAATGAGTTGCCATTCCGTCTAATGTATTTCCGTGATCGAGCACCCTTGCGAGTAGGACGATTCCGTGTGTAGCGGTATTACCAAGCTCCTACCAAAAGACTTAAACTAGATCTACCTTGATCTACCAGCATTATGAAAACAACATCAGACAGTAATTACTTATATCCAACTACCTCCTACTAACTAACCAAACATCATCTCCAGAAAGCTATGCTTTGGTGGAGAACCTGGAAAAAACAGTTCCGTAGCAGAAATACAATAAAACTACACTTTCATTAAATACATCTCAGATGGTCAGGTCAGACTGTAATTTAGAAAAAATGGGTTGGACCTGGTCGAAATTTGCTAGTCTAGTGTTATCCGACGGTAATTAAATGCACACTTCACAAGGGATTGTATTCACCGATGTCCTGTGGTAGGTACGCCATACATGCATCTATTATTTATCTTGGAACTTTCGTATACGGGTCATTTCGTAACCAGTCTTAATCGTACCCAAAATAGTACTGGCGAACTCGTAACCGCTGATTAATTGCTTTTTATTCATATAAATATATTATATATGTGGCTTATATCATCGTAGAAATGTGTTATAAAGGTGTTAAAATGGTTTAATATAAAATGTATTTATAATTTCGTTAATATTTACGTAATGAATAGCAAATTGTATTTCGAGCTTTTTGAGGTCGGTTACGAATCGGCCGATATATGGTTACGAAATAGCGGAAAATGGACGGTTACGAATAAGCCTGGTTATGAATATAGCCGCATACCGAACTCTCGAAGGAACGTCTATCTACGCACCTGCCAGTTATCATCTGCCATCGAGCTTAGAGCTGCTCTTGCAGTGACGTCATAATCTGGCATTCTGGGTAAAACTGACGCTTTAATAACCATACCTCAGGACCCCCCATTATTCAGCCCTAAAACCTGGAATTCACTTGTTACAACAGATGTAAAATTTCTAACCTTCACACTCACTGATTCAGCATAGCTGCCTCTAGTGCAAGACAAAAATGTTCTTCATTAGGTCTAATTTTGAAGACATAATTATAATGATTGTATTTTAACTAAATTCTGTTTATATTGCTGCAATGAACATTCCCAAGACTAGCCTGAAACACATTGAATTATTTTCGGATACCCAAATCCATATCCGACTACTGCTACACTTAAATATTAAAAAAGTCATACTATTGATTCGGGCACTTTAAATACTTCTTTAGAGACATTGCCAGCGTCCATGTTTTCTTGATTTTCCGTCCTGTTGTCCTCAGTCAGTTCTTGTCCAGACATAATTAATATCGCGCAAAATATGCGTGAAAAAGTGCTAATATGATTGGCGGTCCTAAGTTGCGTACGACTACCTAACATGGAAACGGATAGGAAAAACCGGCTGAAAAAGTTATAACGCAGTTGTTTCCCTTATGGAAGAAGAAGTGTACGATTGAGTCTGATATACGACCGATTGTTCCAATCTAGATCTATATACGAAATAAGAAATCCCGATATTATCTACCTCTGTCTCATATTTTCGTGTCGTCTCCTGAAATTCGTGCTTGTTCAAATTAAGTTCAAACAGGACATGTTCTATAAACCTGGCTCACACAAGACGCAATGATACGTATACGAGGTCCTGCTGTTGATGTTAGCATCTGTACATGTATAACTATATCCTATGAGTATCGAATCTATCTTGTTACTGTTGTAGTCTAGTTCCCGCTCCCCTATTTTACATTACATTAGATTGTAAAGATCGCGAACCAGACTACACGTAGTTGCTATTGATGTTCTAATATGAACTAAGGCACTGACTGTAATGGAGGTTCTTATTTGACATATTATGTACATGCATGTATTTATGTATACACAGTCAGTGGTGAGTGCACATGAAATAACACACATATTAACTACTCAATAGTAAACAGAAAACATATTAGACAGTGACGGTTTTCAGTCACTAAGTCCAAGCTGCCATTGCGACTTCTCCAACAACATACTTAAACACCCATCCATCCATCGTTCGTAAACGAGTTCGGTCGGTCGATCGGTCAGTCCCCATTTTGGGGATACCGTTCTAGGTATAGCAACAAGAGTTTGATAACATCAACATTTTCCCATTATGGCTTTATCTACTGTTGTGTAATAAAATAGCGGTCTTTGTTGGTTCTGTTGTTCTTTATACAGTTTGAGTGTATTGTATGATACGTCACATTTGATGTATATACAGATCCTGAGCGATGAGATAAGGAAACAGGAAGAAAAGTAAGACAAATGGCCAAGGAAGCTACCACCCAGTAAACATTGCCATATCGGACCGATGTCTGCTGCATGACGGAATATCGGTGGAAATTAGATACAATGTACTAACACACTGTCACTGATAATCAGCGCCAATAATACACAAATAAACACCACCTTTTGATAATTATCAAGATTGTTAAAGCAGCTATTCTGAGATGATACTATATTGTGCCACGGACAAGGTTTTATTGGTGATCTTAAAGGTGCTGTCTCACAGATTTGGCTAACATTTTTGTATATCGTTATTTTCCAACTTAACCTAGTATTGATGTAATTATAGAAAGCCACTGACGGTTGCTTTATGAAAGATTTGGTGCAAATAAGCAATTTTAACCATTCTCGATATCGCCCACTGAGTATTTTTTTCTTGAAAAAAACCCCGCTAAGTTTCCTTCCAACATGAATGTATAAATACCCATTCTCTAGATATTCCAAAAAGGAACAAGCTATGCATTCAAGAGATGAAGATGTCGAATTCGCTATAGTGTTCCTGTATAGCTAATCGTCAACAGTGGCAACAAGGTATGGAGCGGGGAAGACTATAGGAGAAGTAAAGACGAAGAAGAAATAGATGGCTTCGGTCCTACTGTGAAGACCATGGTTGGGTGTAAATAGAAATAACATGCTGGTTCAATATTTCCAACAAAGAATTCAGGCTTGGTGATGTTAGCTCCTTCGTCAACCTATAGGATATTAAGTTTATTTGACGATATTTTAAAAAGAGTAGCACCAAACATACAGAGAAACTATACAAAATGAGAGCCTCTGTCAGATGGATTGAAGCTGACGCTGATCCATCCTCAAACATCCTTTCACTTAAGACAAAATATTTTATTATACTAGGGCTTCATATAATTATAGTCGTTTCTTCTATAGTGTTCAAGGTGTTCGTTAGGCAGTTATTAAAACATATGAAGGTGATATTTTCTCTTGTCTTGTCACCCTTGAAGAATGAAAACTAACTGCAGACAAATTCAATAAGCGATGCAATGTATCACATGCTATAGGGGTTTTTCAATGGCCAATAGTATAACTCCCCAAAAGCCAGCACACACAGGTAGCTCGAGGGATTGTGCATGTTCCACTCCGGTATTGGTAGATGTTTGAACTTGGTGGCATTTTTCATATGTCAGATGAACAAACTGTATCCATTATGTTTACATGGTGCAACCGGGAAATATACTTGATCCGGATGTTCATGTTTGTTGTCGAATCTGTGCTATTCATAGATGGAAAGGTTGACACTCGGGGACCTCTGATATCATCTGCTTGATGTCACTGAATAGGGTTACTATCCTCAATCACCCGAGTTTTGCCGAGTGGAAGTCTGATATGGCAGTTCCTCTTGTGGAGGTGGGGTAAATGGTCTTTTCATTGGCTGCGTGAACTTACGGTTATTGGTGTTGGTAGGAAGATTAGACAGCCTGATTTTTCCTAGCAGATTATTTCCTTCGTTTTTGGCTAGTATTTAGGGGTGTCGAAAGCGCGACGAAACGTCACAGCGCGGTCCACAATGATTGAAACGCATCAAAACGTAGGTGAGCTCCACAAAACGTGGGAGCAAATCGGGACCATCGTACCAGAACGTACAGCATCGTGTTTAAATAACTGATACTACCCTATATATCTTGACGAAACGTAGCAGATAGTGATAGAGCGTGGTGGAATCGTAATGCTACTTAACGCATCGTGTTTCAAAGTCCATCAAGACCCCTTACGATGAAGCATCACGGTCTGACACGCTGCTTTAAGGTCTCATAAGTTTTAATGCGCTCCACTACGCTTAGTACGTTCCATCACGGTCTCTCAAGATCAAAGTTGAATCGGGACAATCGTGGTCAAATATTTGACTGTCAAAAATTTTGACACGATGCTCACGATGCTCGCGATTCCACCAAGTTTCCCCACGATCATCACGATTCGATTCCACGACCTCCGACGATCCCCCACGCTCACTACGATACTTTCCAATCGTGGTCATCGTGGCTATCGTGGCTGACTGTAAACGCAGCATTAGCACCAACCCAACAATTTTGTTGTTTTCTGTTTCATGGTTCAATGCACCACTGAAGTGAATTTAGATGAAAAGAACATCTAGTTAAAATCCATGGGTAGCCAATATTTCGTTTAGAAAAATTAATGTACTAAAAATTATCTTGATTTTCTTCAGTGTTGTTTTTCAAAGCCGTTCAGTGTAGCTAAAATTAAAAATTTAGTTAAGGCTATAGATTAACAAAATATTTTATCGCGTATCCAGACTAAAAAGTTCTATGCAGCAGGAGCTGTTGAACCCCTGTTCGACATGTGTACACGTGTAATTAAGACTTTCGTTCACCTCTTCTGTATCTCATATTCATTGTTCTGTTCATATCTCGTACAACTTTATCACCTACATAATTTTACATATATGTATCACAAAACCTACATTGTTTGAATGAAAACTAAAGTTCAATCAGTTAATTAACATCTAGGTATAAAATGTTTACATAATCGCTATTGTATAAACAAAGTTTTACGTTCATTAACGATAAAATGATGATAAAGTTAAAAATGCTGACAAAGAAATTGTGCTATAATTCAAAGTTTTACCAAGTCGACGAATTCATTATAAAAACACCCTTAAAGTCCTTGAACGCACCGTAGCGAAATTGACCACGTCGTGACGGCCAGCGAATATAGATTGCAAGTCTTCGAATTTATAAAGTGCTGACCTATCATTAACATGCATGTGTATTTATTCTCGTGCTACTCTTCAAAAGGGAACATTTTTTACACTAAAGCGTGGATTCAGCAGATGGTTGGCCAATAAAAATAAAAATGTTATATAAACCCTTAATTAATATTGATTGATTGGTTGATTTACTGGTATTGATTGATTGATTTGATTGATTGATTGATTGATTGATTGATTGATTGATTGATTGATTGATTGATTGATTGATTGATTGATTGATTGATTGATTGATTGATTGATTGATTGATTGATTGATTGATTGATTGATTGATTGATTGATTGATAAACAACGCTTCGCGCGAATATTTGCCTGACGAGAGGGGGGCACATCTATGATGGCTGATTTATATCATTTCAGTAAAATAATAATTAATCTGATAAAGGTCATCACATTCCATAAGTGTATGGACTTTCAAGTTGAAAGCTTTAATAGTGTTTATATGTAAAATTCGTCATTATTTCTATGTACTAAGTCCAAACAAGGGCATATAACTCCATCACTATAGGTCACAGAGTTACCAGCCTTGTCAGACTCCCCTTGTGATGAAGAATAACTATACCGAGTTTCAAGTGGATACCAATGATAGTCTTTGAGAAAATGACTCTGACGATAAACTTAACCAACGCAGACGCACACGCAGATGATCACGTCACGACAATTTAGCTCTACTTTTTTTCTTCGAAAAGTCGAGCTAAACAGTTGTCTTCACTTGTTTTAAAAACGTCATGAAATATTGACTTAATCTAGCGTCGTGCGCCGGTGCATGCATATGCGTCTAGCATATGATATCACTCTTCGCAAACGGTTGTATGTATCTTCGATCTGGGTTATTTTGTATGTTAAAGCTAGTGTATTGTACTTTATGCCTATGTGATTTTTAAATCTTCATTACATTGTTTTTTGTTACCGCAAATAAATTCCACGAGCGTATCATACATCCCTCATATGTTATATTTTATAACACATATTGCATTCAGTGTGCGCAAATGAGGTCTTAACGTTAAATAAAACAAGTAGGGCAGTTAAAATCACCTAGATCATCTATAAAAGTAAATACAAATGTAAATATAAAGTATAGTAGAGCCAGGGAATTTGACACGACTCTCAACCTTCTATTAGCATATTTTAACAGCTGATATATTGTCTATACATATAATCCCGGTTGTATGTTTTCTAAGTGGGAAGTATCACGAAGACGCTCGATGTGTAATACCAACACAAATCTAAAGGGCCGATATCGCACGAGTTGCTCGCGGAAATTTATATATTCAACAAAAAAGCCTTGTAATAAATTCATGCATAAAGGTCAGGATCATGTCAAACTCTCCATGGTTTACGTTCATTGACCAGTACGCCACCTAGATTGTATGGCCCAGTTACCGTGGGTTACATCGTTCATCCTATTGTTTCACTTAAATGTTACATTGTTTTATTGTCTTCTTATTTGTTTGTACTTGTTGTGGTTATAAACGCATGAAGTGGACTGATGCTGATACGAAGACCCTTTAGATAACCATTTGATAAAGGTCCTCATAACTATATACTGGCCTAATGCAATTAGCGATAGTTGAAGTAAGGCGATAGGATTTGGACACAAGTGACGGAGTCTTAAAACTGTCCTGTCAAAAAATAATCGTTCGACGCATACTGAATGGATCCCTCGGGTGATTTATACTGTCCATAAAATTGAACACATTAAAATTTTGTTAGTATTGAAGCGCAAATGCATGTTTTCTTTTTTTTAATTGTTTAGCCTTGTTGACCCAACCAGTTTGCCGGTACTTCATTTATCCACAGGGTATTGACGCATATTATTGTATGCGTGTGGGACCGCCTTATATCTCATATTCGTATATGAGATATAAGGCGGTCGCACACGCATGCGTCAATACCCTGTGCATTTATCGAACTACTATAAATTGTTCTTCCACAAGCAACTGGCAGCTTATCCGTATATGTCAAACAGTACATAACCAGTCCAACTCTCGTCGGCTGGGTATCAGGTTAGCGCTACACTTCACTGAGCAAGTCTGAGGCTCGCGCTGCGCTAAGTATACGTACACTGATCAAGTCTGAGGCTCGCACTGTGCTACGTATACTTACACTGATCAAGTCTGAGACTCGAGCTGCGCTACGTATACGTACACTGATCAAGTCTGAGGCTCGCGCTGCGCTACGTATACGTACACTGATCAAGTCTGAGGCTCTCGCTGCGCTACGTATACGTACACTGATCAAGTCTGAGCCTCGCGCTGCGCTACGTATACGTACACTGATCAAGTCTGAGGCTCGCACTGCGCTACGTATACGTTCACTGATCAAGTCTGAGGCTCGCGCTGCGCTACGTATACGTACACTGATCAAGTCTGAGGCTATCGCTGCGCATTTGATGATTTAATAATATTTTATTGCATTTATTATACACAAAGGGATTGGGCACAAGTTATTTCAACATTATTGAAGCCCTCTCCCATAATATTAACAAAGTCATGGCAACTGCAAGAAAATACATATCAAGACAATATCATGCGCATTTCTGAGTTGTTTTTGGGTTGCACTCTTGTCGGTTTTGTCCCAGTCTTCCTTCGCTTTTGATGTTTTAGCTTTTTGGTAGAGTTTATGCTTTTTTCGGATTTTCTTTTTCAGTTCATGGGTAATCCATGGATGGTTGTGTTTATTGGATGACAGTTTGGACGGAACTTCCATGTCAAGGGCTTTGTTTATCCCAGATTTAAGTAGGTTCCAGCTATCTTCTACAGATGTTAATTTACATACTTCGTCTGATAGATTGTTCATTTTATCAGATACATTGTTCCAATTTTCTTTTTTGTAGTGATAGATTTTGCGTCTTTTTGGTTTGTCACTATTTCGGTTTAATGTCAGAATCCACAATAACCATGTCATGATCAGAGATACCTGGTACGCTGTCACATTTTTTCACTAGACTAGGATGAGATGTGAAGAAGAGGTCTAGATTGTTATCTTGTCTTGTTGGGTTCATTTGCATCTGTTCGAGTCCATGTTCTTGGCATATATTTAACATGTATTGGTGCTGGTTGTTTTGGCTGCAGCCCGACTTTACTGCTAACGTGTTCCAATCCAATTCTATCCTATCTATCTATATTTAACCTTAGATATAGATTCATTCAGTTTCTCTAGTGCACTTATGCTTGCATTTGGTGGTCTGTAGTATGACCCTACAACAATGTTCTTCTCATTTGTTTGCACCTCAGTCCATATTATTTCACACTCTGAGTCACTATTGTCAACTGACCAAGTTTCTAATTGGTCATTCACTGCTATGAATACTCCGCCTCCGTTTTTATTTCTGTCTTTCCTATGTACGTTTGTTTGGAAACCTTCTGGAAAAATTTCGGCGTTTTTAATATCAGTTGTTAGCCATGATTCAGATCCGATAATTATGTCAGGTTTTAAATATTCAGCTGATTTAGATATCTGTGTCCTTTTGTTCCGAATACTTTGACAATTTATGATTAAGACACGAAGGTTACGCTTACGTGTCTTTGTAGTTTTTACGGAACTTGGTTCACCTGTAGTGGAGGATAGTAGCCTACGTTGTTTAGGGCTGCTGAATGCCGTAGGGCTAAATGACGAGTCTATTGATGGGATAGTAGATACGCCACTGAGAATACTGAACTGGTTTGAAATTTCAAGTTCAAAGGAATGATATGTAAAACTGCTAATGTTCTGCGTGCTGCATTTTGCACATATCCATGACACATTTTCATGTTGTAATAGGCTGATGTTGTTCGCACTATTTTCAATACACTGTGAATGGTACCAGATGCTACGCTCATCACAACATATGGCTCTGTTGTGGGACCATGTAACAGTGTCTTCACAGAATCCACAAGGATAAATACTAGCTGGGCCTGGATTTAGTTGTATGTCACCGGATAGCATTAGTGAAAGAAGAAACAGTTTTAGTGGTGACACACCTGTCAGTACTGGCCGTACGATGTTACTCGTTTTTTTGAGATGTATAAGCGAGGGAGCACAGTTTATGAGCAATGAAACTGGTGTTGGAAGTGAATAACGCACAAATGGATATGTACTTGCAGGCTGGTAACTGTTGTTGACTACAAAGATCAGCGCCAAGAATGCCAATGTTATTGACGTTTTCACGATGTCCGCCATCTTGGATTTTGACATTCCTTAGTTTACCTAGTGACCGACCCGCTAATTTGTTGAAAACTACCACATCGTCACTGGATCGGTGTACAAAAAAATAACAAATTGAATAAATGCCTTAATTCAAGTTAATTTTGGTTGGTAATACTTTCCAAACACACTTAAATATTTATATTATTAGAAAATATCTTCTTTAAAATTTCCGCGACTTTCTTCTTCGCGCATGCGCACACATATACTTGTCTCTGACACAACTAATCACGTTGCTTCTCAGATGTCGCTTGTTCTCTGACACAACCAATCACGTTGCTTCCCAGATGTCGCTTGTTCTCTGATATAACCAATGTTGCTTCCCATCTGTCGCCTGTTCTCTGATATAACCAATCACGTTGCTTCCCAGATGGTGGAGAACACGATTCTAAGACCAGAAAAACGTGAAATACATGTAGGTCAAATATGACCCTTGATCACAATATCAACATACAATATTGCTACATGATCGTGTGATGCTGTCAAGGTCAAATACAGACGGAAGAAATACTAAATAGATATACAAGTAAAAGTAGCCTATTGTAAGGGCATTAGTTAATATAATCGTTTCAATTTTATGAATTTTGATGATAATATTAATAATTTATATGAATAATCTATGAAAATAAAAAACGTATACTCAAGGAGTATGTCAACCAGCAACAAGAATGAGACCTATCATTTTCAATGTCACCTGTACAAAAATAGGATACTTCAACTTTACATTATCAGCATCCAAAAACCTCATAGGACTATCAGTATTTATGTTGTCAGTACACTTCATTATGATTGTGTGATTTAAGATAAGAGGGTGATACAGAACGGGTACAGTGATGGTGATTATCTGGTAGTCAACACAATATACTGACTATACAATTGTTTAAACATTTAGAAAAAAACATTGGAATTATTGAGAAATATTGAAAATTATTGAGAATTAATAAAAATGTGGTTGCGGTTTGGAAGTAAGATAATTTATGTTTGTAAATATTTGTGTTAACATAAATAATAGTCCATGATTGTGAAGGATTACGTTATATAGTAATAATAATAATAATACTAGTGAGCCATACCTATTGTTAAAATATGTTAGGATTTCCGTTATACGTTAACCATGACTTGGTTATGTTTATTACGTTGTATTGTATTCTGTAAACCCATGTGTCGTATTTACGATTTGAGTTAATAAAGGTATGTTCTGTTCTGTTCTGTTCTGTTCTGTTCTGCTCTGCTCTGCTCTGCTCTGCTCTGCTCTGCTCTGCTCTGCTCTGCTCTGCTCTGCTCTGCTCTGCTCTGCTCTGCTCTGCTCTGATCTGATCTGCTCTGCTCTGCTCTGATAACAGTTACTACTAGAGTTATTAGTTACTGTGTTTTGTAATATCGGTAGCAAAATATGATACATGTTTTTATATAGACCTAATTTTAGAGAGAGAAAAAATGCATATATCACTATATCATTAGTTACGATCAATCTGCATGTACGGTAGGATTCCCCTTACAAGATGCGAAAAAATGCTTACAGGACTATTTTTGTTCTAAAATGACTTTGGTTCTTTTCAATTGCAAAATTCTGCATAATTTCAAAATAGCTGAAGCGGTCTTATTAGCGGAACTTAACTGTAATATGTTATTATATGTACATGAATTACTTATTAGCGGAACTTAACTGTAATATGTTATTCTATGTACATGAATTACTTATTAGCGGAACTTAACTGTAATATGTTATTCTATGTACATGAATTACTTATTAGCGGAACTTAACTGTAATATGTTATTATATGTGTATGAATTACTTATTAGCGGAACTTAACTGTAATATGTTATTCTATGTACACGAATTACTTATAAGCGGAACTTAACAGTAATATGTTATTATATGTACACGAATTACTTATAAGCGGAACTTAAATGTAATATGTTATTATATGTACATGAATTACTTACTTATTAGCGGAACTTAACTGTAATATGTTATTATATGTGTATGAATTACTTATTAGCGGAACTTAACTGTAATATGTTATTCTATGTACATGAATTACTTATTAGCGGAACTTAACTGTAATATGTTATTATATGTGTATGAATTACTTATTAGCGGAACTTAACTGTAATATGTTATTCTATGTACACGAATTACTTATAAGCGGAACTTAACAGTAATATGTTATTATATGTACACGAATTACTTATAAGCGGAACTTGAATGTAATATGTTATTATATGTACATGAATTACTTACTTATTAGCGGAACTTAACTGTAATATGTTATTATATGTGTATGAATTACTTATTAGCGGAACTTAACTGTAATATGTTATTCTATGTACACGAATTTCTTATAAGCGGAACTTAACAGTAATATGTTATTATATGTACACGAATTACTTATAAGCGGAACTTGACTGTTATATGTTATTATATGTACACGAATTACCTATAAGCGGAACTTAAATGTAATATGTTATTATATGTACACGAATTACTTATTGGCGGAACTAAACTGTATTATTTAATGCTTACTGATGAGATATGGAGTTCTATCAGTGAAATAAAACCTATATCAGTCACTGGTTATCACCTACAATGTGACTGATATAAGCTCCGCCCCCTCACAGGGACTACTTTAATTTACCAAAATCTCAACACTAAAATGTCTGTAACTTTTTTATTACTGAACGGAAACATGTCATGTGGGGGGTTTTATTCTTAGTTAGACCATTTCCTACAAGTTGGTGTATGATTTAATGCAAAACTCTCAAAATAGTCGTTTTCACCTATTCACCATAATCCAAGATGGCGGATTTTGAAGTGAAAAATATGAATGGACTAACATATTCATACGTAGCCTAACCACAGTGGTAATTTGGCATAAATAGTACCAGTTTTGACACCATAAAAACATTAAATAAATAGAATATTTGTTTGTTTTGATTGAATATGGTTAATATCTCATCTTGTAGTGATAAAATCTAATATTTTCACTCGCGCTACGCGCTCTTGAAAATATTGAATTTTATCACTACACGATGAGATATAAACCATATTCAATCAAAACAAACAAATATCCTCTATATATGTTATTATATGTACAAGAATTACTTATTAGCGAAAATTAACTGAAATATGTTATTATATGTACAAGAATTACTTATTAGCGAAAATTAACTGAAATATGTTATTTTACGTACACGAATTACCAAAATTACTTATCAAACTGCTTATAATACGTGTATTATCAAATTGAATAAGATGCATAATTATTTTAGGTAGAAGTTCAGATAACAGTATACACACATTTTTATGTACGGCGCAGTCAGTTTGTACAACGCATCTCATTGGAATAGAACGTTTTGCATTTAGATATTTTGAATTAAGTTTAATAAATTGTGCTGTACATGTATACGAGGGTTGTTCGAAAAATTCCGAGACAAGTGCCGCAATATTAACCTCCCGCACTCGAAGCGGACACCCAACCACTAAGCTATCGATGAGGCGGTAGCCAGTTAGCTTGATATAGATGTAGAATTTTATATATTTGATCATAGACAGCGTCTCTGTCTGCTTATATCAAACAAGACACAATTTTTTTTTAATAAAAACGTTCTGGATTCTTTCTTTATAGAGTCACTAGAATGTGATGACCAGAATTGACGTCGTCACTAAAAAACGTAACTTTTTTGGTAATTTGGACCGTACGTGTTTGAGCAAACTCGTTATTGTACCGATTGTTTCAATATCAAGTGTTGTCCGACTGTGCCCCGCTCATGCTAACTTCGCGTTGTCATAGCAATAGATTTCGACGTTGGGAGAATATAAGTAAACAGATAACTAATGAAAAGATGGAACACACACTTGTGGAAAACTTAAAAGAAAAAAAATCAAGAAATAAAATATTAAATTACAGCACTTGTTCCAAAGGTTCCCGAACAACCCTAGTATTTTTAGAAGAGTAGCCCATGTTTTCTTTAATAAATATCGTAAAATCAGATTTTTTAATGCCTTGTAGGCCTACAGTACAGAGCGGATATAGACTCAGTTAACACTACGTATATTAGATATTGTAAAATCATTAATTTCCGCGGGTATAAAAGTTCGCGGACTTTGGTAAAATGATAATTTAGTGGTTTCTTAAATCCGTAGATTTAAAATTTAAATAAGCGGATTAAGCTCAGTGGTAACGCACTGGGCTGTCAATCCAGAGGTCGTGGGTTCAATCCCTGGCATCGGAACTTGACATTTCTGAAATATTTATGATATTTCCCGCTATATCTGGCCGTGTTGTCTGCAAAGTATCTGGAAGTGCCAGGAAGCTGTGTATCGGTGCTATACACCGGGCACATTAAAGAACCAGGCTGTCTATTCGAAATAAGAGCTAGGCGCACATCTGCAGCGCCGGACATGCCTGTATCTAATGTCTCTCTCTCCCTTCAGGGGCTTTCTCTCAGTCTGTCCCTCTGGTCAGATCATGATGTATCTGCACTGGTAGAGGATGCACCTGCGCCCTCGTGGTTGCAACATGGGTAAAGTGCCTTTGAACGTGCGTTCGCATGAAAAGGGCGCTATATAAATCTGGTATATTTTAAATAGAATGATAAATCTTGTTACGTATTTTAGGTCAAATATTTGTGTGGATTTAATTTCGCAATGTCATCCGCAAAATTAAGAAAATTAATCCGCCACGAATATTGATAATTTTACAGTAACCATTTTCATTGACATCTGTTTCAGCTATTTGGTTATTTTTCACGATGTCACACAGTTACGGAGCAACAGGTATTTAAAAACTTTAGATAGTTTTAAATATATTTCATCTTTACGTCAGTTTGCACACCTATGATATTCACTTTCGTTAGGCAGTTTCCTGGCCGAGATAAAAATGTGAAAATCAGATTATTATAAATATACATGAACATGTATTTCCCTGTCTACTGGTGATCTGACTATAACTTGACTTGTTATGTTGTTGTCCCGGATGTATTTTATATAATTACATCTATTATGATATTAATGACGTCATTTACATGGCAACGTTGTTATAGGATTAACCGACTATTTGTTGAAGTTCACTGCTGTAAACGCCCAAACCTGAAGGAACACATTGAGTAAAGTTCACTGATATGTAAACGTCTAGTCTTAGCCAATCAGAATGCAAGGATTTGCGGACTTTGGAATTATACCCATATCTTCAAAACGTCCACTGACGTCATTTGTACAACATGCATTATCACTGTGCATTACGATTGTTTATTACACTGTAGACAAATACACGGATGTGAGATGAAAATATTAATCTATTCACCATCGCAAGTACATCGTTGTATACATCGTTGTGTACTTTGTATGTTATGAACGTATATAAGGCACAGCCTATTTGGGGATTTGATCTTAGCTATTGACTAAATTCTCAGCAATATTTGCGGATTCACTTAGAAAATTATATTTTGAAGGTAAATATTAAAGGTAATTTTTGTCATTTTAATAAATAACATAAACAAAAAATAACTAACGTTACATTTTATGACATTTCACAAATAAATGCATATTTCAGACCAGCACCTTGTGTTCTGTTGTTCGTCATTCTAGACGAGTTCGAACCATCTTGGGACTGTACTTCCTAGAATTTGAACTTTACATGAATTAAAGATAAACCGCTTATTCCGTCTATATGTACACATAGTTAAACATCATTGTCAATGCTGTTGTGGATTTCAGAATTAAAACAGAAGCTTGATGTTTGATTTTAGGATCCTGTAGTATAAAGTCAAGCCCTGGAAGCTGTGCTTTTTCAGCGGCCAATGAAGTTTGTGGCTATACTTTAGGAAATGGTTCGAATCTGCAACATGGCCAATTCAAATATAACGGACGTCCCTTTTCTTACTTCAACAACAACCCAAACGGTAAGATGTTGTTTTATATATAACATATATTACATACAATAATGGCTTGTCATGATTATCGTAATTTTAGTTCATAATTAAGTTCTTAAATCTCGAATTTCATTTGCATACTCTTATTCGCTATTGACGAGTTGTCTAAGTTTGTTTTTGTTGTGTACGTTTTGTATATTTCACATGCTATGCAAACATTTATAATTCAACAAACACAGAACTAAAATTAGTCAGTTACTTGCTCTTGCGCGACATTTAAAATGTCGAGTCGGATCACATGAACTGACAGTCGTTTTTCAGTCGATCATGTTTAATGGGTAGGAAATATGTTTGTCTGTTGTATATTGACCAATGTTGTTGTCATTCATTCAGTTCCAATTTGTTTATTCACAAAAAGATATCTACTGCATACGACATGACTACTTGTATATCTGCACACAAATAAAGTGAGAACATGGTATTTCAATTTATCAAAAAGTCGCATCCGATTTCAAAAATAATTTCATTATTTTCTACAGATTCGTACTATCTGACGTGGTCATCAGTACGTTCAGCTGCATCTATTGACGTGGTATCGCCTTGTATACCTGCTGGTTCATATTGTCTCAAGTTCTGGTATGTCTTGGCGACGGCTAGTGTGTTTCATCTAGACATAGGAAGCAATAAAGTGTTCGATATGCCTCAAAATAGGACCTGGACTGAATTGTCCCACAACTTCACAGAACATTCTGATTTCCGGGTAAACAGCATTGTGTATATTATCTGAATACCTAGAATATAGTCGGAAATAAATATTTTAATCAGGCCCTAGTTACTTCCCTTAAACTGCATGAAATGTGTAAATCACATACAAATGTAGTATGTATAGTTCGCCCAGGATAATGTGAAATTTACAAACATTAATCGAGTTGGTCAACTGTGGCAAAATTGGTTTTACAAATCACTTAAATTAACAGATAAGGTCAGTATTGTACTCAAAACATCACGGATAATTGTTGCACATAATTGTAATCCACCTTTGTGAACCATATCAAATTTTCCCGCCCTTCACATTATCCTGGGCGCACTATACCATTCCAACTAATTTATGAATGAGAACCATAATTATGCCGCGTTAGTTAAAACGAAGTTCATTAGACAATTAAAGCAATGTTTATATGAATGTAAGGTTAATTTATGTGCTTTTTCGTGCTTTAACATCTGCAGAGTTCCGGGGTACAGTTGGTGCCCAAGCCCGTTAGGGTAGGTGCGTGTGAATGGATTCCAACGAGTGCAATCGCTAATATATCAAAGACGGCTTAAATGTTTTTTGATAGATTTGTATTTTCATATTACAGTTAACTTTTAGAATGGACCCGAGTGACCATTCGATGCTTGCTGCTTTAGACGACATTCAACTCTTCACAAATAAAGGTACAATAAAGCTAAATTAACAGGAATTGTCCTTCAAACTCCTTGTAGTTGTTACCTCATGCCATGTCCTATGTCTCCTCATTTCGGAAAGTTAATGCAGACCTGGCTCCAAAGTACCTCAAGTAGAAATCTCAGCTGAATTTTTTTATTTTGCTCAAACCAGAGTCTGAATATGAGAGAAGTCTAATATCGAGCTCTTGAAATAGTACATTAATAATATGAGAATACTATTTCTGTCTTGTTATGCCAATTTTTGAGTCCCGCCTCCCATGGAAGTTGACATAAACATACAAATGTACATGGCAGTAGCATGTATGAGCTTAGATTAAGCCCAGATGAGATGCCTTGGGAGACCGGGACTGTTTGTTTAATGTAGGCTACATCACTGTGCGTGGAACAACTCAATCTTCTGCGCGAAGGTTGTTGTTCATTGTGTAATATTCGGAAGTATTGCTTCTTCTCAGCATGTTCTCGTGATAGCACACTTTATGACGTCATCCGTAAAACATAGTATAATACATATAGCATGTGTACTTATTGAAGGAACTTACTTTACCAAAGGATAGAATGCACTAGAACACTAGAACACTAGAACACTAGAAACTGATTTAGATGTCAATTAAGTCTCAAGGTTGCGAGATTTGGCCAACAATATCTTATCCGCCTTGAACAAGCTAACTGTATTAGTGATGGATGTATTTGTGTAGTATCTATACGTATGAACAAAATAGTTTATAACACATATAATAACATCACCGCAATTTCAGTGTCTGCAGGAACTCCGCAGTGTGACGTCACCACTGAGGCTACAACAACAACTACAGCACCACCACCAACAACAACTTTACCTACAACCACTCCAAATACTCCTTCGACATCAATCACTACGCCTTCAACTGTAACAACGCCTACAACAACGCCTTCAACTACAACTACGCAATCAACAACAACAACGCCTTCAACTACAATTACGCCTTCAACAACTCCAACGTCTTCAACAACTACGCCTTCAACAACCACGCCTTCAACTACGCCTTCAAGTATAACAACGCCTTCAACTACACCTTCAACAACAACGCCCCCAACTACGCCTTCAAAAACAACAACGCCTTCAACAACAAGTACGGCTTCAACTATGCCCTCAACAACAGCAACGCCTTCACCAACAACTACGCCCTCAACTACGCCTTCAACAACAACGCCTTCACCAACAACTACGCCTTCATCAACAAAAATGCCTACAACAACAACTACGCCTTCATCAACAAAAATGCCTTCAACAACAACTACGCCTTTATCAACAACAATGCCTTCAACAACAACTACGCCTTCAAGTACGCCTTCAACAACAACGCCTTCAACAACAACTACGCCCATAACTAAGCCTTCAACAGCAACGCCTTCAACAGCAACTATGCCTTCAACTTTACCCTCAACAACAAATACGCCTACACCAACAACTATACATTCACCACTACCTACGCCTTCATCAACAACTACGTCTTTGAATAAAGGCACTACAATGCCTAAAACTACGCCTTTACCAGCAGCACCTGCAGCTACTACACCTGTGGTTACGACAGCTGCAGTTGCGACACATGTGGTTTCGACACCTGTTGTTACGCCACCTGTTGTTACGACACCCGCAGTTACGATACATGCAGTTACGACACATGCAGCTACGCCCATCACGACTTCAATAACGCCTACAAACACATCTTTAACAACAACTACAGCTACGAAATCTTCTAACACTACAGCACAGGTATCGTCATCTGGAACAACTTCACAAATGTCACCATCATCATCTATCACAACAAAAACACCTATACCTTCAGCGTATACGACGAAAAAAGCACATAAAGAAACTACAATGCCACCAATAACATCGACAACCTCTAGCGGAACAACTAAGAAAGCGCCAACAACTATAACAACTGCAACAACAGAAAAACCAACAACTCAGACGACAACACCTGAATCAACTACACAAAAGCCGAAAACGACATCATTTACTTCAAAAACCACACCAAAGGGAACAACAAGCCCACAGCCAGCAACAGAACCACCAACATCAACCTCATCAACAACATCCCGACCACAAACAACAATAACAGAGATAGAAACGACAACAACAACAGCTACCTCCGCGCTACTGACTACTACAATAACAGCAGGATTGGAAACAAAAACAGCATCTCGTACACAATTAACGACAACAGCAAACAAAGTACATACCTCCAATGGATTACCAACTGAACGCACAACGTTAAGAACAGCCGGGAAGGACAGCAAACAAAACGGTTCTGATCCTGAAACTAAAACCATCGTTGGTTCCGTAATCGGAGCATTGTGTGCATTTCTCGCGATCCTCGTCGGACTTTACTGCTACATGAAATACAAAGGGAAACGTTCAACGGTTCATGCACAATATACGGACGAAGAATCGGAACCTACATTTAATCCAAATGATAAAAGAAGTAGTGCTACTTTAAAACTTCAGAGACTCGGCAGTGTTGATGTTGTACATACACCTGAATACGCAGGAATGGACACTCAACCAGGAGTGCAACCAAACTCTAGATATAGTGACAGAAGTTTTGATATACAATGATAATTGTGTAAATATATTATACATGTATAAATCGATTATTCAGGCCAGTCACTTGTTTACATAACATTACGTTCATAAACAATGCAAGTTCTCTTATTAAAGTCATATTTTAATACATCTTATGTGTATTAGTATGTAGCTTAATGCATAAGGTATAAGTTTTTACTGCCCTTTTCTCCAATTAAAATGTTTGAAACAATAAAGATACAATGTTAATGTGATATAACAAGTGACAGTCCTAAATAAACGGACAGTATACATGTATGTTATTGTGAAATTTGGGACATTGACACTGAGAGTGTGTGAACCTTCATAACAGTTACGTTTTATATAATAAAAAAATTGTACAATGTACAAATAAATTACAAGTATTAAATGAACACACATAATAACTAGGCTTTGTCTTACAGTTTTAATACTAGTACAGTACATGTAATGCAATGGTTTTAAATCTTTTTGATTTGAATTCTGCAAACATGGCACACAGAAAGTGTGGGTGAGAACGTGGTCACGTGTCAATCCTAATTTTAGGCTAACCTGGGGAACCCTATAAGCCGTTCTACCAGCCATAAAGGCATTAACCACTACTAATACGATAGTCAACTTATCGTCGAGGCCCAGTCTACCAATATGCTAATAAGATTACCTCGGTCTTTCTTTGATAAGGGAGGTAATTTATACGTTATCAATGTCTCTCATTAACTTGAGGTTGTCTCCCTTTGGTTATATTGTATACACCAAGGGGACTCGGACACCAGTATAGTCCAGAGAATTTGACGACTCTCGACCTTTAATTAGCATAATTTAACAGCTGATATAATGTCTATATTTATAAACCGGTTGTATGTTTTCATAAGCGGGAAGTATCAAAAAGACGCTCGAGGTGTAATACCAATACAGATATAAAGCACCGATATTGCACGATTTGATCGCGGAAATTTATATATTCACGGCAAGAACCTTGTAATATATTCATGCATAAAGGTCAGGATCATGTCAAATTCGCCGTGCTATACATATCGGTATTGAACTATAATAGTCCATAGAACGCTGCAAAGGCTAAGGTTATATCATTGTATTTGCTATTCATTAATTGTATTACTTGGTTTATAGAATGTACATGTAGCTATGAGGCTAAGTTATAGCACATACCATAATAAAAATGGGTAAGTCAAATATGTCACCCACACAAAATGAAGTTATTATTTTTAGAACAGGAAAGACCATCCACACTATTCAAACGGCGACGGTTAAACTTGAGACATTGTGAGGCACACGTTGGGACACCTAAATACCACAAATAACTGAATACAACTAAAAGATAAAAAAAGAAATAAATAACTATACCAGATTTATATAGCGCCCTTTTCATGCGAACGCACGTTCAAAGGCACTTTACCCATGTTGCAGCCACAAGGAGGCAGGTACATCCTCTACCAGTGCAGATACAGCATGATCTGACCAGAGGGACATACTGAGAGAATGCCCTTGAAGGGAGAGAGAGACATTAGATACAGGCATGTCCGGCGCTGCAGAGGTGCGCCTAGCTCTTATTTCGAATAGACAGCCTGGTTCTTTAATGTGCCCGGTGTATAGCACCGATACACAGCTTCCTGGCACTTCCAGATACTTTGCAGACCACACGGCCAGATATAGCGGAAAATATTATAAATATTTCAGAAATGTCAAGTTCTGATGCCAGGGATTGAACCCACGACCTCTGGATTGACAGCCCATTGCGTTACCACTGAGCTAAACATGCAATATAAAGAAATATGTGGGAAATCTGCGGATTATCCGTGATTTGACACCCAAATACCTCATTCTTGTGCAAGGACAACCAGAAAAGATCGGTTATGTCAAACCACTACACATGTATTGTTGGATAGCAAATACGTCAAGTACTAAGTATTCGATTTAGGCAATCGTGACAAGTTGTAAGTAATCGCTGTCCTTTTCGAATGATGAAAAAGCCATACACCCGATGATATCGTAGTCAGTTTATTGTTAACAACTGAGCGTTAATCTTAGGGATCGAGAAGTCCCGGGTTCGATCATCGTCTTCGCCACAGCTTTTACAATTTCTCGGGAGAGGAATAACCTACTCTGCTCCACTCGACCAAGGTGTAAATTGGTACCTGTGAGGGTGGTGTCTGTACATGTGTGATATTTCTGGCCGCCATATCTCGATGTTTGCTGCACACAAACCAGGAGAGAAATGACTTCCCATGGAGACTCGAACGCATGTTTCCTTAAGTATAGTCTAATGGCCAGGGGAAGTTAAATGTCAAAGGGAGGCTGAACGACTGCATTGCTGAAAGCGGCCCTCGAAAACTGGTTACTGAGCGTTGAACTTAACATCAAGTTCAGAAGCATAGTTACATTAAATTTTAATTAAGTTCTTAAAATCATTTTTGTAACCAATTACAAAATAATCATGCTTAAGGAATGTAACGTTATGATAATATTTCAATCATGTATTAGAATACTCAACGAAAAATTCAATTCTAACTGATGAATGCCTCAATGTCTCCGAACGCATTCATATATTAAGATACTGTAAACTCATTATTTATCGAGGGTGTTGAATTTTCGTTGATTTCGTTATTAAAATCGACCGCAAAATCTAATCCCCACGGTTTATCGAACTCACAAATACATAACATGGTTTATATTTCCATTTTTGTAATTCACGAATTACGACCCCACGAAAGTGGATTTTTTTCAAAATCTACGAAATTTTATACCAACGAAAATGTGTGATTTTACAGTAAATACGGATAAATTAAAATACTCGTTTGGTTTTATCAGCGTTACTATATGCATAAACCAATCAACATAGGCTCTACATGTATTTTAAAATAGATCTATTTCCAGATAACACCAGTTTATTTCTGCTTATCAATGGATTATAGAGACTCAGTGAAAGAAATGTTAGTTTTACTGTTTAAGAAGCTGTTCCATAACAAAAGTTGTTGTTGTTGTTGTTGTTTTTGCTGCTGCTGTTGTTGTTGTTGCGGTTGCTGTTTCTGTTGTTGTTATTACTGTTGCTGCTGTTTTTGTTACTGCTGCTGCGGTTGTTGTTACTGTTGTTGTTACTGCTGCTGCGGTTGTTGTTACTGTTATTGTTACTGTTGTTGTTGCTGCTGCTGTTGTTGTTACTGTTGTTGCTGCTGCTGCTGCTGCTGCTGCTGCTGTTGTTACTGTTGTTGTTGTTGCTGCTGCTGTTGTTGTTACTGTTGTTGCTGCTGCTGCTGTTGTTGTTGTTGTTGTTGTTACTGCTGCGGTTGCTGCTGCTGTTGTTGTTACTGCTGCTGCGGTTGCTGCTGCTGTTGTTGTTACTGCTGCTGTTGTTGTTACTGCTGCTGTTGTTGTTACTGTTGTTGTTGTTGCTGCTGTTGTTGTTACTGTTGTTACTGCTGCTGCGGTTGCTGCTGCTGTTGTTGTTACTGCTGCTGTTGTTGTTACTGTTGTTGTTACTGCTGCTGTTGCGACACATCATAACAGGTCTAGTTAAATATTAAGCTCAATTTTAATTTAGAAACGTTGAATTTTATTAACTCAATCTCTATCGAAAATTACTTCCCCTTAACTGTAAATTAGTAGTATTTTTTCGGTAAACCTGAAACATTGATGTCAAGCGTGTTTGAAACTTAAAAACCACTATGTTGCGGAGTGGTAAACCGTCTTTTTTTTTAATTTGTTCATGTGTTGACTATTCAAATTGACCGTACTTAAAAATATGGTTAACGGATTTAAAAACGCGACACTCGGGTATGTTGGTATATTTAAGGAAAACACATTCCAATTATAAAATATATTTATATTTTCGTAAAGGCTAATTCAATGCCGTCATTTTGATACCAAACTTAATAGAATCCAACGAGTATTAACTAAATTATCGCACGAAAAAGACATTGGTCCAGAAAACAAAAGTAACATGTTTATCGGCGCATTGGTTTTATCGTTGAAGATGACCAGCCTGTATAACAGATCGAATGTTTGCGTAAGGCTAGTCGGATTTCTATATACAAATTCTTAATTAAATTGAATATATTAAATGTCATACGCAACTTTTATTTAAAATGTGTCTATATGACACGGAAACATTGTTGCAGGAAACATACACCATTACTTATAGACCTACATAATGTTTTTATGGTCAAGGGGAGGTAACCATGTGAGGAATTTTAGTCAGAATGTGACTTTTGTTTTCTTGATCGACGTATTGATTGTACAATATATTTGTTAATATTCATCTCATTTTTATCAACTTATTACCAAAATGACACCAATACATTTATCTTTGATCTGCACTATTCAAATACCGACATAAATTTGAATTGTCTGCTATAAAACAACATACCCCATTGTCGCGTTTTTAAATCCGTTCAGTATAATAAGCATCAACCCAACAATTCCTCGTACATTTTTCTTTTTTTTTCGTTTCATGTTGTAGTGAATTTAGATGGAAAGAACACCGAGTTAACATCCATGGGTAGCCAATTACTGCGTTTTCAAGTCGCTCAGTGAACTATCCAAGACCTCTTTACAGACCGGCATTTAAAACGATAATACATATTATCTCTTTTATTTAGACTAGTGCTGGTCAGTATCGATAGAGACTCGGGTCGTAATTTTGGCCATATAAGAATATAGCAGGTTCCTGTGTATAAGTCTTTAATATTGGTATTACATCGTAATAGTGGACTGGGTCACTCTATAATTAGGAAGGTTCGTGTATCAATCCGTACATGTATACGTACACGTTGCAATTATAATTGGCTTGCGAAAAGGTTCGTGTAGCTATCCGTACATGTATACGTACACGTTGCAATTATAATTGGCTTGCGAACAACAACTTGTGCGTGTAAGATCACGGGACAGTTTAAACAGTATGCACCTATCAATGTTTCCCCCAGAGGGGGGGGGGGGGGGAGCGGCGGGCATACACGGGACTTTTGACAGAAGGCTGTT
This sequence comes from Spisula solida, assembly GCA_947247005.1. Classification (NCBI taxonomy): domain Eukaryota; kingdom Metazoa; phylum Mollusca; class Bivalvia; order Venerida; family Mactridae; genus Spisula; species Spisula solida. The sequence continues at coordinate 23,568,641 of OX365951.1, forward strand.
CCCGATAGGTGGGAATTTGACAGACAGAATGGAAGTCCCGGGAAATTTTGACTTCGGTCGAAATTTTGATCCCGGGGGGTATGTAAAGCATCTCCCAGTGAGGGGATTTTGACAAATTGCCCTTGCTCTGGGGTGGGAATTACGGCTTTGAAAAAGTAAAAGTGTCAAATTCCCCTGGGTCAGCCCGCCTCCCCCCCCCCCCCCCCCGGAGGAAAACATTGATAGGTGCATTATTTCTTCGTAACTCGATACGAGTGTTTATATAGACTCAATGAGTAAACGGGCGAGTTCCTCGTATATACGCCTATCTGCGTGACATCATACACAAAATAAGTTCGTCAGCCACACGTCTGTTACGTGTAGAAACTACACACACATGGATGACGAAATGCTCCAAAGTTAGACGTTCACGTTACACGTTGATTTCCCAACCTCTCATTTATCCTAACGTATTGGTTATACTTCCTGCTTAGTAAAACAAAGGCAGAAATTACATAACAGACAAGAAATCAATGTTAATTTAGGTTAAAAGAAGGGTTCGAGGAGCACGTTGATTGGTTCGCCCTGTACATTGGTTGATATTTTATAACTCACCTGTACGGTAGATAGAAAACAATAATCCAATCAGTTATATTACATTTATAGTCTACGTACTATCTGCTGGGAAACGAGTGGTTACCTAATAGCAGATTGACTTTTAAATGAGAATGTTATTTTTTTCCAATAAGGGACAATTTAATCCATATGCCGACACTAACCCCCATAGTACTTAACACATGGTTTTATAAAAATTCAGGTATTTTATACATAAGATATATCTTTATTGTCAATGGACTTAAACAACACCACAAAACGTGCCGAACTTCGAATGCCAAATAATCCAAGATTTCTATGAAGTAATGTATGTAGATTATGTGTATTATCATAATCTTTTTATTATATTAAAGATATAATATGAGCATCAGAACAAGTTATTTATTATCATATTTGTGATAACATTGGCTAAGAGCAAGAACAATTGTGATGAAATTGAAGCTTAACACATCTCTCCAAGTCTTTATTTATCGTGATAATCGTAATATCTAGTTAGTAACCTTATATAGTGTCCCTTGTCGAGCATACTTCAGTATTTGGCAAATCTTATCATTTACCCTTGAAAAATGTCAAAGTATTGAGTCAGACTAGAATTCGTATTTGTGATTGTAGTATGCATCGATTACAAAAATATTTGCATTTTCTAAAATCTCCAGGTTTATCAACGTGGTGCTTTTCTGTAAATAAGATTTTTATGATGTGGCACACTGCATGGTATAAAATTGAAACGTCACTACTTTATGCATATGTACAATGTACATCACCGAGCATGCATCTTGGTCGTGCGATCGGGTATTTGCTCACTGTGTGGATACACATACACATCTCGTAAAAATCGTACTAGTATATTTCCTTTGACTGTTCCGCAGTGTATGTAATAGTTAGAACTTAAAATATATTTAAGCCTTATTTATTTGTGTTACCTCATCAAAATCAAGCCTTATTTACTTTCAAAGTTCTTTGTTGTTATGTTTATTTTTCAACTAATTTTGTTTTATCTATGATTCATATACCCTTGATTGGAATTAAACTTTATCTTATCTTATTTAGTTTTTTTAATGATTAAAAGGGGCGGAGCGGGCGGAGCGAGCGGAGCATGTTCTTACTAACTTAGAATGTAACATCCAGCATTTTGATTGAGCAATAGAATACGGCAATAATATTGGCTGTTGCTGATGAGAATGTAGACTTACGTGATGAAGTGTGCTTTTAATTATCAAAACAGACCTTAAACTATCTGTGATCTGATATTGTAGGATCGTCCATATCAAGGTCCAAATCAACAAAACACGGACACTTACACGAAGGATCGTCGAAAGCAGATAAAGTTCAAACTAACCGTACCCACGGTGGTAGATCTGTATATAATTATGTCTTCTCATTATCTGTAATATTGTGGTCAACTTAACATCCTTGTCGGTAATTATGGAATGAATGTGTATCCCTATTGAAGTCAATTATGACAGGATAGTAAACTACGTAACATGTTACAGCATTTCACTGACTAAGGGCCATATTCACATCCTCTCCTCCACTCTCACTCACTGAGTTAATCCATATTGAATTATCGTTTCGTCCGTGCGTTTGAGTGTGAACTCGACCTAACTAGAAATTGGTATTCACTTGGAATACTCGACTCATCATTTTCACCATGATGTTTTCGATTAGTTTGCTCGATCTGCCAATGCAACCCACGACGGCAAATCCAACTCCAGAGTCGATGTCAAAGGTTGAGATGTTGATCTCGGGAATACATATACACTCAATGACTTTAAAAACGACTCGCCTGATTCAATGCTCAATATCGCTTAAACTATTTATGTTATTGCAAAATCAGTTTACATGTGTATAAATCGATTTTTTTTTCACTGGGCCTACTGCAGCCTCTGTATTAAAATATAGACAGGAATGCAATGCGATTGTATCCCACGAACTATTCTCATACCAATATTTTCTCTATACCAACTTGACAGTTAAAATATATTATCTAGGCAGTTAAAGGGGTTAATAACAATACAGAATACATCCGCACTTCAACCGATCGGTACCGATAATCGTCTAATATCGGCTTTTAAAGCCAATATTTGTGGAGTTTTGAAATGGCGTCGACTCCATTGAGCGTCCGCTCCTGTGCTCAGATACATTTAGTATGAAGTTAAATGTTGAGAACAAACTTTTTAACACCCTGTAAATACTGGACATGAAGCTCCATACAATAACCTCATCGGCGGCCCCATCCTTAGTTTCTAGGAATAATTTGATATTTCTTAAGAAGAGTATTTCCAGTTATTCTACATAGCCAGCAATGAACACTGACAATCCACAGTCCAGTAAGTTAGGTGTTTATTTGTTATATAGTTTAATCCCTATTTAAATGGCTAGCCAATCTGATGTATGTTACAGCTATAGCTACTTGTGGTGCTCATTTTAAATCTTCCGCCTTCTTTTCCGGTGGAGGATGTTTAATTCACTCACTCATTCCGGGTATGTGTTACGTTTGGAAATCGATAGGATTCATAGAAAATGCACAAAATGCAACATGAACACATTAGAAACAGAAATGCATTTCCTATTATTTTGTCCAAAATATACTAACCTTCGAAGAAAAATATTTAGCCCTTATTATTGTCACTGGCCAACAACTAAAAAATTTGAAAATTTATTACTATCAAAAAATCCCAAGCACGAGTTTTGTATTATGCTTTTAAAGAACGGGATTCAAATGAATAATATGAATAATCTACTATTAAATTCTCCATGTTAACGTTTAAATTAAACCAGATACTATTGACTATTTGTATAATTATCACAATATGCACTACATGATGTTGTATTTGTTTATTGGTTATAAATATGTATTTATTTTATACCAAATAAAGATTATGTTAAAAAAAAAAAGTTATGTTTGCAGCCAAAACTTGTCAATTGTTGAGAAGGAAACATGTACATGTACTTGAATGAGAGATTTTCGGAAATTATAATCGTATAGGCCATGACCTTTGACAGCGAGGGAAGAGTCAGTTGAGGGATACAAGTACTTGTAGTTAGAGTATGCTTAATCGGTTTATCACGAACAAATACGGAAGAGCAGTGTACCATTTGTACAAAGTATTAAGGTATTTATCAGGGGTAAATCCCTTGTTGTACCTAAAGACACTATCAAGGAAATGTTACAATTAAAACGTTTCAAATGAGGTTTTATTATTATTATTAAGGTTCCAAATCGACGCATGGTAAACGATAGTTCCTACTTCTCAAATCACGATAGTGTTAAACATGTGTACTAGTAATTGGCTACCTTAATTAAGCAACCACTTGTTTAAAGTGATCACACTACTGTGAACGACAAATCAGTTTATTCTAAGGACATGCTTTGATAAGCAAACTGATTTATGCCTGAATTTTTTATGTCACACTTGTGTCTTTGACGGTATGATAGGTTCGACAGTATTTTCAATATAAATGGGGGGAGATTTCAGAATATATCAGTTTCATACTCAAATGTTTAAAAAGTTATAGTCGAATATATAGTGGGGTAGAGTTGTTTTTCAAAAGCGTTTATCAAAGGAATTGTATTCGAACTTTAATTTTCAAACGCATTGTAGAGCCGTATATTCAAAGGGAGACCTATGCCACGGTGTGACAAAAGTTAAAACAGTAAGGTTTGTTGAAGGTTACAATACGTCATACGACAGGCACTTTGTCAAAAACATAGTCTATTAGATCACACTATGCCAAATCACGGATCATGTGTTATCCCAAACGTAATATATGATAAGCGTCTTCTCATCACTGCGTGTTTGTGCTCATTTGTATGACTCAAAGTACTCACTGTCCGAACAAAAAACTTATATGTTGTACACGTATACAGCATTACCTGGCCCCGATCTCCCGAAGCATCTCAATCTGAGTTGAGATAAATCTCAAATACTGTCATGTGTCTTTGAGATCATTTCCATGGGAGACAAGAATCTGAAAGTTGGCGCCACAAAACAGATACAATGTACATTGTTCTGAGTTTATTACAGTAAATATTTTGAGCATAAAACTTACGAATGATCTCCTATTTATACTCTTGACTTGAGCAAAATCTCAATTTGAGTTGAGATTTCTACTTGAGATGCTTCGGGAGATTGGGGCCTGGGTGTTTACTATTTTTTTTTTAAAATAATGCCACTCAGCTTTCTGTTGAAATATGGCGGGCATATGTGTGCCTCCAGCCGGATTTGAACACTGGTCGTCAGATTAGTCGACAAGCACGCTACCCACTGAGTTACTATGATGACCTTGTGTATTATTATTCTAGTCTTAATATGTTCAAACCTCCTTTAAGTATACAAACAAGATAATCAAGCGTATTAATATTTAACTTAATTTTGAAGCATGGTGCAAATAACTACACTAATCAATCAAAAAAACATGCACTATTGATCAATTTGCAGATAATGTGAGCCACAGGTATTTATGTTATCTTAGAAAGGTGACCAGACACGTCATTGAGGTGCATTTTGTTTTAATATGGTGTTATTTTAAATTGGTTTACATGTTCAGAAACTAGAGAGCTTCATCTTTATAATGGTGTAAACATAGAATTGAATGAAAAATAATTTTAAAAATTAGACAGGACCGTGGAATTGATTACATTGAAAAACTAATTTCACATTGTCGTTTTTATTGAATGCATCTTAGTGATTGATTGGACACCGCGATATACATTTCACGGCATAACATTTAAAATGTCGATGAGATTTTGCATCCATGGAGAAGTAGTTCAAACAAGGTGTATGAATGTAATTACTATATAAAGATATCGAAAGCCAATCCGTGTCTTGAAACCATGAAAATCTTACCACTTTAGTACAAATACAGCTTTCTAAGATAACATAAATTATATATAAACAATATTTTTTACTCTTTATCACCTGTGATATGAGCGGCGTAAATTTATAACTTAAGTCGAAATGTTTAAGTTTTCATCATATACACTGCAGACATACGAGTACGTGTTTCATTCTCAAACATGTGTACACATGACATTTTCATGAAACCTGTTACTGCATCGTACCAACCATAGTTATCTTTATAACAATTTAAGCCGGAGATAGCGCTCAATACCTAACGGCGGTTTTCAGAAAATTGTGGGTTGGAAACTACCGGATACTACTTTACCAAATAAGGAAACGAGGCCAACCAATCATTAAACAGAATTGCGCGTGACGTAATGAAAGTAGTGACCTTAGCACTTAGTATATAACCAAGCGCCCGCCTGAATGCCGCACGCATTTTATCCCGCGCTGTCTTGAACTAAACTCGCTATAACGTTTACATATTTCGTCTATAACGAATCACTTAATTTAAACATGTTGGCTTTCGTAGGAATTGGATTGTCTGCGCTGGCACTGATATTAAATGTTGTTGGGTTAGCCATCCCGAACTGGTCTGTTTTCGAGGAGAACAAGTCAGGCTTGTGGAAAGTTTGCATTCAAGGAATTTGCATTGATATTCCGTCAGAAGGTTTAAGTAAGTTTTGTTTTCATTTCATTTCTCTTAATTTTAAAATCATGAAGAAGAATCTACTGAAACGTACAGATATTTTCTGACAACTAAGTTTGAATCTCTGACAAATTTTATTGGTTGTGTGTGTGTTATTTAAAGGTGTCATTGATCTAGTAATTTCATTTATCACATAAAATAGGCTCTTGGAGTTTAATAAACCCATTACATAAAAGTCATAATACACACGTGTAATAAACATGCAAATGATGTATATACAAGGGCGAGTCACTTTATTCATGTATTCATACACGTTGTCAAAAAAGTAAAAGAATACATTTTTAGAATAGAATAAATTCTATATCCGATTATGAGCACTCTAGGGCATGTTATAATCACACAATAACAGATGCACAAGAACTTAAGAGATATGACTGTAAGTAAACATGACGGTAGGTCCGTTAAACGAGGGTACGAATAAGATCGGGACGAAATGTAAATACCAAATATCGGGCATCTACACAAACACAGCATCGGATGTTGATTTCATTGTATAAATCCGTTAATTTTGAGTATTAAAGACGATTTTCCTTGCTTACCAAGTACTTGCATCGTGTACAATCAGTTATTTTCGGCTATTCAGACGAATCGCGAATAAATTCACGCGGAAAACCTAGTTACTTCCCCTGTCCTTGGTTGTTACTAAAACCCGGAACGGAACACGGAACAGAACAGAATACGTTGTGTTGCTGCGGTCCTAGATTTAATTATTTACTTTGTTAAGCGTAATTTTACATCTGCAGGATTTAAGATACCCTGTAAATATTATTTTCAAAGGCAGAAAAATTAACATATTGAAGTATACATTGTTGCACTATTTTCTTAGCTCTTTCAATGAACCGCTTTACTCCTATGGAGTTTATTTGCTAAAGGGGAAGTGTGTGCATTCTTGACAAACTTTTACTGTGTATTTAGTTTATGTGATAAAAAGAATCTTACATTCGTGTCATTCCATATTAAATTTATTAAACTCGTTGAATAAAAGTGATAAAATGCTCGGCAGAGCCTCGCATTTTATCATTTTATCCAACTCGTTTAATAAATTCAATATAGAAAGACACTCATGTAAGATCCTCTATATGTTAACAGAAAATTGAATGTAAGTACGAGGTTGTTCAAGTATATTCGTAGACTGAGCTCACACATTTAAAACCAGAGATAAACAACCTGCATAACATTGAACTACAGCCATTCGGACACAAGTGCAGAAAAAATAATTCCGAAAAATATACACTGAACAGTGTAGCAATACCACGTGGTTTTTTACTAAAGCTCCAAGTAGAAATTATTTGCTATAAAGCTATAAAAAGAAAGTAACTTACACAGTGTATAAACCTCATCACTGTATGGCTTATTGGGAGACTACAATTCAACGCGAATGACTTATTGCGAGCAAAAACATCTGTGATTTCCTGTCACTGTTTGAATTATTGGTAACGTGTTTGACTTATTGGTAACGTGTATGACTTATTGCGATAGTAGAAGTTGAATCGTTTATACAATGTGACTTAAGCGATCACCACACAGCGCAATTCATACTATTCTAACGTCAGCGTCGTTTAGAAATGTTACTCAAAGTAAGCCCCGGAATGAATTAATGTACATGTACTATTAATTACTGTAAAATGCGACATTAACTCTTGAATTGTATATTATTGAACATACGTAGTTTCCACGCATTTATTATAAGTCTTATTTAAGAATTATAGCCAGACATGACTGTGGTATGTTAAATTGAAAGTAATTCGCAAATTTTGGCTGCCGTTGTTTGAAACGTGCTTACGCCATTTCTGTCCATCGATTTGTCGTTTTCGTGTCCTTCATAAAATGTGTTGCCACTTAAAAACAAGAACCTGGTTACATTATTGCCTCTCGGTGCTCTCTGTAGCAGCTCATTTGTTTCTTACTCGCGTTACGGGTACCAGACTTTACATAAACAATGTGCTGACAAAGAAATACATCGATGGGGCGATATGCGATGTTATGACCAATAACAGGGGACCTGTATACGCGCCTGCCAATAAATAGGACAGTCGTGAGAAGTGTTTATCCATCAGATCATGGAATGTTAACGGTCTCGCTCGTAAATTGTGTGACACTGAATTCATTGAATTCGTTCAAAATCATGATATTATTTTCATGACAGAAACATGGTTATCGAATAATTCTTGTGTAAACCTAGAGATACCGGGTTATTTGTGTGTACATATTTTTGGCAATAAGTCACGTAATGTAAATAGAGGCTGTTATAGCGGTGGCGTAGCCATTTATTATAAACAAACTTTATCAAATTACATAGAGGTCGTTGAACATGCCAATCTGGTATTATGTGGACAAAATTAAGTAAAGAATTGTTTAATTTTAATGAAAATGTGTATATATGCAATGTTTATATTCCCCCGTACAACTCAAATGTCATTGACTCTAGAGAATTTGATTTTTTTGAAGAACTTGAAAATGGTATACAAATGTTTAGGAAAATGTTTCATCCTAGGAGATATGAATAGTAGAACATCAACATGTAAAGATTTCATTATTTATTATGAAGATTCTGATTTTGATAGTTTTATTCCTAATAATGATTTATTTTCACCACGTGTGTCGAGAGATAACATTATAGATAATTACGGTAAACGTTTAATTGAATTATGTTGTAGTACATCTCTAATTATAGCAAATGGTCGTTTACATAATGACTCAAATATTGGAGAGTACACCTTTCTATCTTTTAATGGATCTAGTGTTGTAGACTATCTACTGCTACACCCAGATGATATAAAATATATATCTAGCTTTGAAATTGAAAATCCGACATAATTTTCAGATCATTGTAGTCTATCATTCTCAATACAAATGAAAACAAATAATCATAACACAAACTCTAACTCGAGTGAAAACGAAGCCAGCCAAAATTACATAAAATTTGACGAATCAAAAATTGAAGATTTCAAACTCCTATTAATACAAAAACAAGCTGAAATACAACAGTGTACAAACATCATAAACGATACATCAGATGTTGACTCAGCTACTCGTTCATTTTTATTAATCCTACAAAGCTATTCCAACAGCGTATTTGGAAAATCTCAAAATAAACAAAACAAAAACACATATCATAATAATAAAAAACCGTGGTTTGATTCCGATTGTTATAATTCAAGAAAACATTATAATAAAACTCGAAATAAATTCCTTAAAAACAAAACCAATATTAATTTACGCCATGACTATTTAAGCGCAAAATCAAATTATTGTAAGGTAAAACGAAATTGCAAATATAAATGTTCAATTAAAGAAAAACGAGAATTAAACCATCTAGGAAAAACAAAACCAAGAGAATTTTGGAGAAAAATAAAGTCACAATACAAAAAACAGAAACTATCAACAGAAAATATTAATATTTCTGATCTCTACGATCATTTTAAAACATTATATAGTTCACAAACTGAAAATGAAAACCCAAACAATCAATCTTTTCAAGAACAAGTTATTAATGATGAGGACCTCGACTCGGAAATATCACTAAGTGAGGTAAAAAATGCCGTTTTTTCACAAAATAATAACAAAAGCTGCGGTCTAGATAATATATGCGCAGAAATATACAAACACGCATTCGATGAAATATCCCCTTTTCTGCTGCGTCTTTTCAATAGACTATTAGACAATGGAGAATATCCATCATCCTTTGGTGAAGGAATAATATGCCCTATATTTAAAAGTGGTGATACATCTGACCCACAAAACTACAGAGGAATCACGCTAATTAATATCCTTTCCAAAGTTTATTCGCAAATAATACTTAACAGACTCACAAAACGGTCAATTAAACATAACAAAATAATAGAAAATCAATTCGGCTTCAAAAAGGAAAATCTACAACAGATTGTATATACGTCTTACATTCAATTATCGCTAAAACACTCTCGAATAATAAAAAACTATACTGCGCCTTTGTAGATTTTGAAAAGTGCTTCGATAAAATTGATCGTGGATATCTTTTCCATAAACTGTTAAATACTGATGTATGCTCCAAGTTCATTAAAGCAGTAAAAAGTATGTATAGTGTTGTAAAAGCGTGTGTTCGACACAACGCTCAATTGTCTCCCTTCTTCGATTCCAATATCGGTGTCAAACAAGGAGACCAGTGTTCTAGTTTATTGTTCCTATTTTTTTGTAAATGGCATTCTATCAAATATTGACCAAAATATAGATGGACTTTTCACTATAAATGAACTTAAATTATTTATTCTATTATTTGCTGATGACGCTGTTCTGTTTGCACATACCCCCGAAGCACTACAGTCACTGTTAAATGACCTCGAACACTATTGTAATACTTGGAATTTAAAGGTTAATACAGCTAAAACAAAAGTTATGATTCAAATATCTTGGGTTAACCCTCTTTAAAAATGGTTTAGAACGCAAAAAGTTTTAGCAGATCCATCACTGTTTGCTTTACGCAATCTCTTTATTGTATTTAACCAACTAGATCTAACAACCAAAGACAAATGCAATTTATTCGACAGTCTTGCTGTATCAGTTTTTAACTATGGCTCAGAGATATTCGGTTATTTTGATTGTAAAAACATTGAAAAAATACATTGCAAATTTCTAAGATAGGTTTTATGTGTAAAGAAAAGTACAAATCTTGATGGACTTTACGGTGAATTAGGTAGATTCCCAATGGCGGTTAAAAGAAAGATCACTTTAATGAAATATTGGATCAAAATTCTAAAATCAAGTTTCGATTCTCTTATTAAAATAATTTTCAATGTCCTACGCGAAGATGCGAACAACAACTTAAAATATAATGGCACAAACTGGGCGTCACATGTCAAACAAATACTTAATGAAATAGGAATGACCAATATTTGGATAAATCAAGATACTTTACCTTTAAATTATATAAACGAAATAATACAGCGACTGGTTGATACATACCAACAAACATGGTACAGTAATATAATTAATTTAAGTAGATTAGACTTTTATTGTAATTATAAATATGACTTTAAAATGGAAGAATATCTGAATTGTATAAATATTAACAAATATAGAATAAGTCTCACAAAATTTCTACTGTCGTCTCATACTCTCGCGATAGAAACTGGTAGACATAGTAATATACCCCGAAATGAAAGAATCTGTCAACAATGTACAATGAATGTTATAGAAAGTGAATATCATTTTCTCCTTGTCTGCCCGAAATATCATGTACTAAGAACTTCACTTTTACCAAGATACTACTGTCATTGGCCTACTCTTAGGAAGTTCAAATCATTAATGTCAACATCAACAACGCGATTACTAATCATTTATCCAAGTTTGTTTATAACGCATTTGATCTAAGAAATCAGACTTAAGATTTTCCTATCAATACAAAATATTAATTTTATGTAACAACAATGACCAAATAAAATATTCACGAAATACATTATGAATATTATACACATACTATGAAAACAAAACACATTTGTTAAAATCCATACGTTAATTGTATCCTTCTTTTTCTCTCATTATATTACGTATATGTATGGTGCTACATTTTATTTTTATTTTATTGTTAAAACCATACAGTCTCCTATTACAGCTTATCTACACTCCTATAACAACTACCTACTTCTCTGTTAAATGATTCCAATTTTTCCTCGTTTTATGCTTAATTTGTATGTACATAATTTGTGTATGACTATGAACATGTAGTTCTATGTTAATAAACTTTATGTTATGTTATGTTATGTTTCTCTTACGGTCTCCCGTGCTCCGTGCAAAATTTAAAATGCGTACGAATTTACATTCATTAAAACGTCACAGCCATTTTAACGTTAATGAAAGTATGACTCGGCTCGACCAAACCGATGATAAAATTAGACAGGGCAGGTAGCACTCAACTTAAACAGCCGAGCACAGAAAACATAAAACAATCATCACATGCCATAATTACACGACACAATGCCCAACAAACATTGTTTATTTCAAACTCCATAGACTAAATGACTTCAAAATTCAATGTGAGGTCATCATAATCCCACGTCACAATGTATAAAAAGCCGAAGTAATGAGAAAGGTACATTTCTTTGGGCGGGGAATGAGAAGGGTACACTACGAATACATGTGTATTGAATGACCCTCGTATCTGATTTTAAGAATAGAAGTTTTATCCACGAAGTTTTCATATTATACCGTATCAATGATCTATTTCCTGGGTATATTTATTTCATTCCCTCGAGGCAATGTCTTCATATTCATGCGGAAATCTCAATCCAGAACACTCTGTTCCTAGTTGAATATCAATATGTTTGCATTAATTTTCCTGAAGTCACGACTTGTTCTATAAATGGTATATTAGTTACAATCCCTGCTAAAATTGCTTCCTATAAAAAATGTCTCAGAATATCAAGGATAGTACTACTCATCATGGCCGTAACTAGGATTTTTCAAAAGGGGGTGCGAAATCGGGTTTTATAGAGATAATGGGGATGTTTAGATGAGGGGTGTTGGGCTTCCGTATATTTCTGCAAGGGGATATAGAGCTACCAAATCCTTCTGGTGGAGGTTGCGGGTCCGTACCAACGAGAGTGTTGTAAACTGCATTGTTTATCCGAGGGACAGTGTACTCAAACTCGAAAAATGCGTTGTTTGTGTAAACTGCTTGCCACACAACCTTGTTCTCAACTTGATACAATTCATTGATAAAATTATTGAGCTAGCGAAGCGAGCAAGAAAAAATGCATTGTTTATCAGAGCTGCATGCAACGCAAACTCGTTTTCTAATTGCTATCATTAACTGCTAACCGGGCGAAGGGAGCTAGAAAAAAACACAATTTATCTGATATGAATACCGCATTAACTCGTTTTCATCCACTGTTAACAGTTATTTTGTAATACCATTCACTGATAAAGTTATTTTGCGAGCAAAGCGAGCTAGGTAAAAAATGCCATATTTAACTGAGCTGCATACCACACAACCATGTTCTCAGTTTGATATCGTTCACTGATAAAAGTTATTGGGCAAGCCATGCGAGCTAGACAAAAATGTATTGTTATCTGAGCTACATACCCCACACACTCGTTCTGCATTCGTTTATGAACAGCATTCAATCGTACTATACTTGATTGGATGACAAAGTTATTTTGCGAGCGAAGCGATCTTGAAAAAATGCAAAGTTGATAAATGTCACCAACAAAAAGGATTTCTTTGGCGAAAAAGGGGGGTGCGTTCGCACCCGACGCACCTCCCCTAGTTACGGCCATGCTCATGTACTGTTTAACTGAGAAATTCATATGGTCCCCATACCCCGTCCTTCGGACACTATTGACTTGCAGCACTGATAAAAGCTCGATACATCCAGATACTACACACCTGTTCCATAGTGAAAGTAGAAAAAGTGTCGACGATGTGACGTTGACCCTTGCGCGAAAAACTTTTGAGTAGTACTACTCATGTACAGTTTAACCTGTCTTAAATACCCGGTCAAGAAATGCATCAAATGTTTGTGCTGAAAGCAGTTAGCTGTTTCATGTATGTTGAATGTAAAAATGTTTGGGATTTAATATTATTACATGTAGTTACTTTAGGTTCAAAACCGCAACATTAGTTTGTTCTTGAAATCAACGTAAGGTGACAAATTTCCGACCCAAAAATGTCAACTTTTTTCCATGGGACCCCTCAAATCCACCAATCAATGGAAATAGTTTACAGCTTCAAGAAAATGAAAAAGCATCATGGGGGTTGCGTATCACATAAGAAATATTTGGTTTGTCAAACACGGTGAACAAAAGATTTCACACGCGCGGATTAATTTCAAGTCCGTTAGTCCCTACCCTACCCTTCTTTCACTTTCATATTTTAATGTTTAAAAATGTCTAAATAAAACAGTTTCACAGCGTCACATTCATGTGTACAAAGCTTTTAGGCCCAATTTCATGATTCTAATGCAGATTTATCAAGACATTCCACCATTTCCAGTCAAACTATATTTTACAGGTTTACGATTTTGGTACGCGTAGGCATTTGGTGGTAAGTTACCTGAAGGATAGTCACATCGTTCCGTATAGCGTATACAGACGTCGTACGGATAGAAAAATGTAACCGGACGTTAGTTATAGTGATGAAAATCATCTTTGGTGTTACTGCCAAGCTTGGTCACAATGGTCATCTTTATAAAATATAGGTCAAGTTCGATACTTCTCACTTCTTCATACTTACAACATATCTTACATTTTGCTAACAACACTTCATACACATTGAGATCCACCACTCATAGAGATATAACACATGCGAAGATACACACTAGTAATGGTGAAAAACCTTTTCCTGTATATCAATGAAATTATGGAACAGCATACCTCTTTCTGTTAGAAATTTAAATTCATTATAAGCTTTTAAACATAAATATAAGAAATATCTGATGTCAAAATATTAGTGAACATGTTCATTTTACTATTTTAATCATTCTAGTTTTAATTACTGTTGAGATGGGTGTGTCTGTCTATCATATGATATAAGTTATAGTTAGAACATATTAAGTAAATTTTAATGATTAAAAAGGGCGGAGCGAGCGAAGCGATTTTAATGATTAAATTTTCAGTTAACCGCCAAAATGCGGCGTTTTCATTGGCTCATAATGTAGGTTATATTCTAATAAGTGTTATTGCATGTATGAATGTCTGTTTATATGTATGAACATGTTATTTCATATAGAAGACCACATTGTAAAAAAGATATAATCATTTTGTATAATTTGTTTGATCTTAATGTGTCATCTTCTTTAAATAAAGATATTATTATTATTATTATTATTATTATTATTATTATTATTATGTTTGATCAACTAAAACCCGAAAGTCAAGTAAATGTGATGGACTATAATAATTTATATGTATGTGTGTTATCCCGCTACGGAAAGGGTATATTACCTTTAATATATCAGGCCCCGATCTCCCTAAGCATCTCAAGTAGCAATCTCATCTCAAGTTGAGATTTTGCTAAAATCAGAGTCAGAATTTGAGATAAATTTTAAGTTCGAGCTCTCTAAAGGTTACTTCATTTTTAATGAACCAAGAATAATGTTTTCTGTTTTGTGATGTGAATTTAAAGTCCAATTTCTCATGGAATTTAGCTAAAAGACATATGACAATATTTAAGTTGAGAGTTATCTTAGATTGAGATGTTTCGGGAGATCGGAGCCTGAACTGTGCTATATACGTACATGTATGAATTCATTGTGTAGTATTAGGTATGTAACCTTTATTGCGCAATCAACTTAAAAACTTGTATGCATATTATTTGAACTACTTTATGTTTTTAGATGGTTCTTATCAAGCCACAAGAGCTATGGAAATACTTGGAACGTTGGTGTTAACTGTTGCATTAGTATGTGCGATACTAAAACAGTTCGTCATGAAAGACCAGAAGATGCTACCGAAAATAAGTGGTGCAGCCGCCATTGCAGCAGGTATAGTAATTAGTTTATATTGTTAACGTATTTAGAAACGCGTGACTGGTGGAACATCACCCCCGGAATGACAAATGCTAATTGTTATATTCCGTTTAAACTGCTTATTATTCCGTTTGTGCGATGATACTATACCGTTTGAACGGTTTGTTGTATAGTTCGAAAGGCATAATATACAGTTTAAATGGCCTTATTATACCGTTTGAACGACTTATTATACCGTTTGAACGACTTATTATACCGTTTGAACGACTTATTATACCGTTTGAACGACTTATTATACCGTTTGAACGACTTATTATACCGTTTATTTCGAACGGTGATCAAAATGTTAGTTCATAATCTTAATAAGCGTGGTCAATAATCATTAACTTGACGATATAACGATATCTATAAAAATAGTTAAACACCATTACACATGCATACTTTATATTCAGGTCAGATATTTTATTTTTATTTTTTGTAACTCCGACTTTGGTGAGTGACTGAATGTTCGCAGGCCTGAGGAGGTAAAAATAAAAATACGAGGGGTGATCAACAAATACGCAGAAAAGTGCTGTATTTTCTTTATTCGTCATTATATAAACTCGGTGAAACTTTCTAAATACGAAGATAAATTTATTTCAAATTGATTCACCGCTGATCATCATTATTAACTAAAGTCAGAACGAACGTAATTATATACTAGTAGCTACCACGCTGATGTTGATGGACTATTCGTCCGATTTAAAGCAATCAACAACAATGTTCACAGCCGAAAACAGCCGATTTATCTTGTGACTAGTACACTGCAACGAAGCAGCTTATCATTAACAAAAAAATGAAATAATTGAAAATGGCAGGTAAATTACCATCAAAACATTGTATACAACATTGGTTTTCCAAGTTCGATTTTTTTTAAACGACACAAAATTATGCAGGAGGGTCTGAGTAACGAAAAATAAAAAAACTCAGGCCTCACACACTTGCCTACTCCTTGTGCTTGTGTATCGTTAGGCCAGGGCTGGTTAATGTACATGTATTCACAAAGCATCTTAAGGGAAAACTTAAATATTTTAACTTAAGTTAAAAAATTGAGATTCACATAATTATTTCCAAAGAAACTATCCATGTTTTCTTTGTGATTATTGATGCTTCCAAACGATGTGAAGTCCAGCCAGGATAAAAATCAAGTGACGCAGTGGTCGAGTCCACTATAACGTGTAATACCAATTATAAAGGCTTATACTGTACAAACAACTATAATTTCAATGCTAAACTAACCTACTAGACTTCGCTCTACCTGTTTAGACAATGGTTGCTATTTTTGCGTACACATAAACTGCAACGTCACTGTCACAATATCCTAACTGGACTATAAAACATTGAAAACCTTGATTTTCTTGTTTCAAGTTTTCCCTTAAGATGCTTTGTGAACACCACCCCAGATTTTGGATGACCAGGTTGGAAAGTTGTTTAGAATTGTTCTTTTATATGAGCAATAGAAACAGTGTAATGTGATACAGATGTGCAGCCGTACACAAAGTTTCGCAGCGGGTCGATTTAAAGAACTTAGTCAAATGCTGTTTATACACACATGTATTTCAATTCAAAGTATGAACTTAAAGAAATATAAATGTCTTATATTAGAGCTTTGTGAAATTGTAATTAACCACAATTATTCATTCTGATTGTTCCATAAGGACATTGCATTCATGAGTAAGCTAGAAATTGCCAAGCCGACCAGAAAGGTAACTCAAAAAAAACGTCAAACATCGACTTAGAGCATTGTAGAAACTATTCCGCCTCGGTAGCCCAGTGGTAGAGCGTTCGCTGGTAGCCCAGTGGTAGAGCGTTCGCTGGTATCCCAGTGGTAGAGCGTTCGCTGGTTGCCCCAATGGTAGAGCGTTCGCTGGTAGCCCAATGGTAGAGCGCTCGCTGGTAGCTCAATGGTAGAGCGCTCGCTGGTAACCCAATGGTAGAGTGTTCGCTGGTAGCCCAATGGTAGAGCGTTCGTTTCGAGTGCGTGAGGTATCGGATTCTATCCAAGCAGCGTCGTACCGTTCCAAAGATACTTGTGAATCTCCCTTGCTTGACGCTGTGATAAGTCTAGTCTAATGACTAGTCTCCATGTGGCTGAAAGAAATACTGTTGGTCAATGGGACCTAATTTTGACATTTTAAAAATGCAAACATTATCCTGTGTCAGATTACTTTTGCATTTTCATTGGCAATATCTATCATATTGCATACATTTTTTCTGTTTTCAGGCCTGTTCATGATAATAGGGGCCGTGATTTATGCTGTGAAGGTCAATGGAGACTTACTACCCGGATTCGATCTAAGTGCTGGATTTGCGCTGTGCATCGTGGCAGGAGTACTTTCTATAGTTGCCGCTATCTTAATATTCCTGGGATTCAAGGATGAATAGCATTTCACACATTCGAATAAACATTGCGGTGTTTTTCTTTAGTCATTGATGTAAGCATTTTTGTACGTTTTTAGTGGTTTTTTTCTTTATTTAAGCATTATTTTTCATCCTTTGCCCGTCAAGAATGAGCAGTGTTTGCTAGAAGCTTAGTCAAATCATGCTTACCTTTGAGTGGTTTTTTAAAGGCTTAGTCAAGCCGCCATGCTTACCTTTGAGTGGTTTTTTAAAGGCTTAGTCAAGCCATGCTTACATCTAAGTGGGGAGTTTAAATTTCTAATCATGTATGAATGTTTCATATTGAATATATGTAATTCAATTTACTTATTTATACAACATGTATCCACAGGAACTTGCATTTATAATTTGAAAAAAAAATGGGAAAAAAATGAAAAAAACAAACATTTTTTTCACTAGGCCTACTGTACTACTAAAATAACTATATTTTAGTAGTACAGTACAGTAGGCCTAGTGAAAAAAAAAGGTTTTTTTTTTCATTTTTTTTTCAAATTATAAATGCAAGTTCCTGTGATGTATCCTATGTGAGTTTAGATGACATTTTGAAGCTCATTCTTTATTGTATGTGTGATTTACAGCGAACATTCTTGTTAATGTAGGCCTTCTTCATACTGCATATTCATATCGTTTAATTGTATTCATGAGTCCCGTCCTTCACCCAATCGCTCCAAAGAGTTAGTATTATAATCCATGCATTCTCAGTTATACGAATTTAACGACGAATAAAATAGAAAAGCCAAATTGTTTTTTTATACATTTGGGTACTGTTTTATCAAAACACTTGCGAAAATCTTAAGTTACGATCAAATTTAAATTCTTTAATATTCACTAACAACTGCAAATTGGTGACGGATATGGTTTGTAGAAGTTCATTAACTGAATCACAAATTTAAATTCTTTATTATTCACTAACAACTGCAAATTGGTGACGGATATGGTTTGTAGAAGTTCATTAACTGAATCATTATAAGCAATGCAGCTCAATTAACCACTTTGTATTATAAACAAATATTCAAGAATTTATATTGGATCGTAAGTTTACGATTTCAGTAAGTGCTTTGATAAAACAGTACCTTGGTCATGATTAGTCAGTGTACAAACCCAAGGGTTGTCAGTAACGTACTCTTCATGTTGAGGAGGTGTTGGTTTCTTGTGAAAAAGCAATTTAGTTAAGCACGGAGAATTAGACATGATCCTGACCTTTATGCATGAATATATTGCAAGGTTCTTTAGTTGAATATATAAATTTCCGCAAGCAAATCGTGCAATATCGGTTCTTTAGATTTGTGTTGGTACTTCAGCTCGAGCGTGTTCGTGATACTCCCCGCTCATGAACACATACAATCAGGATTATAAATATAGACGATACATCAGCTGTTAAAATATTCTAATAGAAGGTCGAGAAGCGTGTCAAATTCTCCGTACTAAATTGATGAAAATAGGGAGGTTGCGACGTGAACATGTACGACAACTTGTACGTGTAGCGAGTAGCCACCCTTACTCGTTGTAATTAAAATTGGCATGCGAAACACCGTGTGCTTGTAGAATCACATGACAGTACTTACCTGAATTCTTCATGAATCGATAATGAGTCTTTATATTAACTCAGCGAAACCACGGACGATGTATATAATCTTGGGTATCCCGTGCATACGCATACCTGTGTGACAGGACACGTTATATTTTCGTCTGTCATGCGTCCGTTACGTGTAGTTACATACCAACTTCACAGGAACTTGCATTTATAATTTGAAAAAAAAATGAAAAAAAACCATACTTTTTTCACTAGGCCTACTGTACTGTACTACTAAAGTATAGTTATTTTAGTACATGTAGTACAGTAGGCCTAGTGAAAAAAATATTTTACATAGTTTCGAAGCATTATATAAACAGCTACTATAATCACTAAGAAAACATGGACTATTCTTCAAATTGCGGGACATGTGAGCTGTACAAATTTTTAACTTAAGTAAAAATATTTAAGTTTTCACTTAAGATGCTTTGTGAATACCAGCCTGTATTCGAAATAAAATAGACCTGCCCACGTGCACAACTGACTAAAACAGAATCGCGCAAGTAATTCTTTTGATAATACCGATCTTTCTAAAGGATACGGACATATTCGTGTGAAACAAAGTTTATGGTTTGTATTTAAACACTGTTTAATCGTTACTTGTATGCGTTCGGTGAATTTCGCCAACGTTAATTTCAAAAAAGCGTAATTAGCCGTTAAATAGCAATTAAGCACTTTCGGTTCTAAGATAGCACGTGTATTAAAAGATATTAATATTTTGATAATTTGATTTGTTTCAAATCAGTGCATGACAGCATACATATACATTTCAATTGGAAGAAAAAGCACTTGAAAAACATGCACTATCCCACAATAGATTTTACTCTATCCCACCTAATGAAAACAACAGAAAATGAACAGGGGTAAATGTACATTCGGTAAATATAAAGCAGTCGAGTATTTTGGTGTATTTGAACCTTTCATTTACCATTGCAATAATAATTTAACAATGCAGAAGCTACTTGTTTAATGACGTGTTGGTATTGTTGAGTAATGTTCGTACAGACGTGTTCCATGAGCGCGATAAATTACGATTACAAATCAAAATACTGCAAGCCATCAAGCGTCATGCATTGCTAAACCATTGCTCTAAAATAAGGTTTAGCTTTTAATTTTAGTTAATTATAAACGTTATATTTACTTGTTCCTTACGACACTCTTCACAAAAGGATAATGCCAGTGGCATGTCCGACATATCAATTGGTCGTATGGCATGTAAGTCGGATAACAACCTCGTGCATCGGTCTATCTGTGTAGGACAGAGCAGCGCACTCGGTGTTCACGTGAAAACCGTGACCAGGTCTGTCCTACCAAGATAGACCTCCCACTCGGTCGATATCCTATACAACCTACACAGTGCATAGATGACAAAAGGCTCAAACGTTAGGCGTGTACGTTACATGTTGACTTTCGCAACCTCGTTTATATAAACATTCATTATCGAGTATGAAAATATCATGCTACAATTGTCACGTGATTTTTAAATTTCGACCTGTACGTATACATACACGTTTACATGTCATCATGTTCACTTCACAACCTCCTTATTCTTGCACCAGCAGCTGTCACAGGCGACTTTAAAATGATTCAAATACCAACGCATGCGCTGTCTTTGCATTCAGTTGGCGCATGCGTGTTGGATTAATTATAACGGAAGTCGTTCGATTTGTTTCATTATTTTATTTGCTTTGGTCACCATTAAACCAAGTTAGAATCCAATGTAAAAACTGTGAAATATATAAAACTAACAAATAACGACAAATAAAACCAAGTCTGGTAATGTTCACAAAGACGGCCGAAAATAAAGCTTCGTAAACAATAAATTAGATGATGTATATACATATACACTAGACAGAATTTCCAAAATAATAATTTAACAAGAGTTATGATGGACGGATCAAAAACATCACACGTAAGATAAATTGAATAAAATGCATCAGTTATTCAAGAGGTTGACAATTTTAAACAACCTATTTTAGGTAAATTCTCAAATATAGACGGAAGTGTTCGAAATTATTTACCTGGTACTCATGATTATTGAACCGAAGACAATTTTCAATTTTGACTCGTCTAAATAACAAACGTGACAGGATGCCGGATATGCACGAAGTATTCATGAGACCAGGTTAATACATTCGCACAATAACACGAAAATACGAGAGATTGTATTTGAAAACTGAAGATAAATTAAACGGTTGATCCGCAAAAATCAGTTTTTACATTGACAGTACATATTGGAAGTAACACGTTGATATGGTAACATGATATAACAATACAAACAAAGTAACAAGTTGTCATATAAATGCTTTAAAACACATCGACATTATGATGAGCAATCATGGAAAATAAAAATATCATATAAAATAAATAACAACTAAACAAGCATGATTTAAAACGTGTATTATCAAATTGAATAAGATGCATAATTATTTTAGGTAGAAGTTCAGATAACAGTATACACAAATGTGTATTACAATTTTTATGACGGCGCAGTCAGTTTGTACAACGCATCTCATTGCAATAGAACGTTTTGCATTTAGATATTTTGAATTAAGTTTAATAAATTGTGCTGTACATGTATACGAGGGATGTTCGAAAAATTCCGAGACAAGTGCCGCAATATTAACCTCCCGCACTCGAAGCGGACGCCCAACCACTCAGCTATCGATGAGGCGGTAGCCAGTTAGCTTGATATATATGTAGCACTTTACACTACGCCGAAGTTCTAATTGGCCACCCTATAAAATCTGATACTATGTGATATATTCAACCAATACATAAGAAGTTGAGTTATATTTTTATTCCACACATTAATCTATCGATTTACAGAAATAAAACACGTGTTTTTGTGCAAAATCATCCATGCTGAACGGTTAGTGCGAAATGGCTTTTGTGCACGTGGTGCTCGTGCACGGCATGAACTATGTTTGTTTTTGGTTTGAATGTATCATCTGTGGATTGTCTTTTATGAAAAACATTAAACTTTGAGTGATTAAATAATGTGGAACTTGTCAAATCCCTCTGAATGATGAGTATCACCACCCAAAACAGCGAAGTGCGCTACACGTGTTTTTAAAAAATTGCAAACTCCTTATTTACGTTTAATTTAGCGCAAACTACTGTGGGAAACCTATTTTCCTATCAATGTAAGTAGACATCATCGGGTTTTGGATTATTTGTATTCTTCTGCAAACACTTTTTCTAAAAAGCATTTAAAAAACACGTGGTCAAAGAGAAATTTATTGAAGTGCATGCATACATCTGACGGCTTAAGCGCGTTCCCGTTGCTCATTCTCGCGAGGTTTTAAGTTTTTCATTTAGAAAATTTTAGAAATTCGGCGTAGTGTATATATTTGATCATAGACAGCGTCTCTGTCTGCTGACGCAAAATTTCTTTAAAATAAATTCTGGATTCTTTCTTTATAGAGTCACTAGAATGTGATGACCAGAATTGACGTCGTCACTAAAAAACGTACCTTTTTTGGTAATTTGGACGGTACGTATTTGAGCAAACTCGTTATTGTACCGACAGTTTCAATATTGTTGTCCGACTGTGCCCCGCTCATGCTTACTTCGCGTTGTCATAGCAATAGATTTCGACGTTGGGAGAATATAAGTAAACAGATAACTAATAAAAAGATGGAACACACACTTGTGGAAAACTTAAAAGAAAAAATGTCAAGAAATAAAATATTTAATTACAGCACTTGTTCCAAAAGTTCCCGAACAACCCTAGTATTTTCAGAAGAGTAGCCCATGTTTTCTTTAAGAAATATCGTAAAATCAGATTGTTTAATGCCTTGTATGCCTACAGTACAGAGCGGATATAGACTCAGTCTACCATTAACACTATACATGTACATGTATTAGATATTGTAAAATCATTAATTTCCGCGGGTATAAAAGTTTGCGGACTTTGGTAAAATGATAATTTGGTGGTTTCTTAAATTCGTACATTTAAAATTTAAATACTATTTAAATTTTAAATGTACGAATTTAAGAAACCACCAAATTCTATTATAGAATGATAAATCTTGTTACGTATTTTTAGGTCAAATATTTGTGTGGATTTAATTTCGCGATCAATGTCATCCGCAAAATTAAGAAAATTAATCCGCCACGAATATTGATAATTTTACAGTAACCATTTTCATTGACATCTGTTTCAGCTATTTGGTTATTTTTCACGATATCACACAGTTACGGAGCAACAGGTATTTAAAAACTTTAGATGGTGGTCTACATTGTATTAAATATATTTCATCTTTACGTCAGTCTGCACACCTATGATATCAACTTTCGTTAGGCAGTTTCCTGGCCGAGATACTTTACTGCTACATGAAATACAAAGGAAAACGTTCAACGGTTCATGCACAATATACGGACGAAGAATCGGAACCTACATTTAATCCAAATGATAAAAGAAGTAGTGCTACTTTAAAACTTCAGAGACTCGGCAGTGTTGATGTTGTACATACACCTGAATACGCAGGAATGGACACTCAACCAGGAGTGCAGCCAAACTCTAGATACAGTGACAGAAGTTTTGATATACAATGATAATTGTGTAAATATATTATACATGTATAAATCGATTTCATGCCAGTCACTTGTTTACATAACATTACGTTCATAACCAATGCAAGTTCTCTTATTAAAGTCTTATTTTAATAGATCTTATGTGTATTGGTTCATGTATATAGCTTAGTGCATAAGGTGTTAGTTTTTACTGCCCTTTTCTCCAATTAAAATGTTTAAAACAATAAAAATACAATGTTATGATATTACAAGTGATAGGCCTGAATAAACGGACAGTATACATGTATGTTATTGTGAAATTTGGGACGCTGAGAGTGTGTGAACCTTTATAACAGTTACGTTTTATATATAATAAAAAAAATTGTACAATGTACAAATAAATTACAAGTATTAAATGAACACACATAATAACTAGGCTTTGTCTTACAGTTTTAATACTAGTACAGTACATGTAATGCAATGGTTTTAAATCTTTTTGATTTGAATTCTGCAAACATGGCACACAGAAAGTGTGGGTGAGAACGTGGTCACGTGTCAATCCTAATTTTAGGCTAACCTGGGGAACCCTATAAGCCGTTCTACCAGCTATAAAGGCATTAACCACTACTAATACGATAGTCAACTTATCGTCGAGGCCCAGTCTACCAATATGCTAATAAGATTACCTCGGTCTTTCTTTGATAAGGGAGGTAATTTATACGTTATCAATGTCTCTCATTAACTTGAGGTTGTCTCCATTTGGTTATATTGTATACACCAAGGGGACTCGGACACCAGTATAGTCCAGAGAATTTGACACGACTCTCGACCCTTAATTAGCATGATTTAACAGCTGATATAATGTCTATATTTATAAACCGGTTGTAAGTTTTCATAAGCGGGAAGTATTACGAAGACGCTCGAGGTGTAATATCAACACAGATACAAGTAGTTCCTGCGAGCAAATGATGTACCGACTTCATTTGACAGAGAATTGACAGGATCCTCGACCTTCTATATGCATAATTCAACGGCTGATGTGTATAAAATTAAGCATGAAAATCTCAAAATTGTGAGAAAAAATAAGCGCGATAGGCCGGTAGCTTTCAAATTGGGAAAACTATATGCACGATAATTTGACAAATGAAATTTATCAACAAATTGTTAAATAATTTCATGTATAACAAACCAATTTTTAAGACACCTTATTGCATATTATGACTCCCTTGTTCCATATAATATTTATATGCTGATAAATAAAACCTCGTATCAGTTCATTAAAAGGTATTATCATAAGACATGGGTTCAGTGTTCAACAATATCCAAGATCATAAACCAATTCCGATAATTCCATGACAATGGACAAGAGACATTTAGAATTTTAAGTCTCTGAATAGACATTAACACTGAATGGTAATTCTCCTTATATGACTCTGGAGACCAAAAGAAACTGTATATGTTGTTAATTTTATCAAGGGAAACAACCAACACTAATTTTACCCGCTGATCCTAAAAAAAATCCAAAAAATAATTTACGGAGCGATGTGCCGGGTACACCCGAAATTCCGTAATCCTGACACATTAACCATAGAACTAACTGATTTTCGTTCAAGAACAATGTGTTCTTTACGGGATGTACTACAGACTGGGAAGCGCTGTGCTTATGCAGCTGCAGTCACCTACTGTTTAGATTCATGGTCTCAATATTGCCTAGCGCTCACTGAAATTTCGGATAGTTCTGATTTCTTCGGTAAATAAACTATTGCAATGCGACAAAGACCGATGTTATCCGCATGGAATAATGGAATTAGTCTGGTTCACGACATTCTTACAAAATGCATATTTTTTTGGATATTTTTTTTTGAAATCGTGAACCATCGAGAACAGGTCACGTGCCCCTCCATTGACTTTTTTGCTCACCTGTCATAAAGTGACAGAGTGAGCTTTTGTGATCACTCTTCGTCCGTCCGTCCGTCCGTCCGTCCGTCCGTCAACAATTGGGTTGTGTCCTCTCTAGAGGTCACAATTTTGGCCTAATCTTTAAGAAACTTGGTCACAATGATCATCTCAACAAAATCTAGGTCAACTTTGATATTGGGTTATCTGAGGTCAAAAACTAGGTCACTAGCTCAAGTTATAGAAAAAAAATTGTGTAGTCACTGGAGGTCATATTTTTTTATAAATCTTTAAGAAACTTGGTCACAATGACCTTCATAACAAAATCTAGGTTAAGTTCGATTTTGGGTCATCTTTGATGAAAAAGGTCACACTGTCAATTATAAAACTCACAATGTCAATTGACATTTTCCTGAGGGCCGTGGGTTCAAACTCCACTGGAACCATAATTTCTATTTTTTTTAAAACAATTTAAGTGTTTAGGTATTGTTTTGTCTTTATAGCATGTATTTGTACAGTTATATATGGCGGAAAATATTTTTTTCCAAAATATTTTGTTTAAATTATAGGTCAAATCATAGAAAAACCTTAAGTAGTCACCAGAGGTTACACTTTCAACTTAATCTTTATGAAACTTTGTCACGATGATCATGTCAACAAAATCAAGGTAAAGTTCGAGTTTTGGTTATCTGGGGTCAAAAACAAGGTCACAATGTCAATTGACATATTCCTGAGGGTCATGGGTTCAAACCCCACTGGGCGCATAATATTGTTTTTTATTTTTTAAGTGTTTAGGTAATGTTTTGTCTTTAAAGTATGTATTTGTACGTACATTTATATGGAGGCAAATATTTTTTCCAAAATATTTTGTTTAAATTATAGGTCAGATCATAGAAAAACCCTGTGTAATCACCAGAGGTCACACTTTCGACTTAATCTTTATGAAATTTGATCCTAATGATCATCTCAGTACAATCTAGGTTAAATTTGATAGTAATTAAGTCATCTGGGGTCAAAAGCTAGGTCACATGGTCAAATAATAAAATAACTTGCAATAGAGGCTGAATTTTCTTAAATTGTATTCAGAAAATGTGTAGGGTCACCATAGGGGTGTTCATGCACTAGTACGACAGGTGAGCGACCTAGGGCCCTTTGGGCCCTCTTGTTACTTAACGCTATCCAATATACCTGCTCGCTCAAGGCTCGCAGGTAATAAACATGCTTATGGAATGTAACATTACGATAATATTTCAATCATGTATGAGAATACTCAACGAAAAATTAGATTCTAACTGATGAATGCCTCTGATCCAGAGATCAATGTCGCTGATCCAGGGATCAATGCCTCTGATCCAGGGATCAATGTCTCTGAACGCATTCATATATTAAGATACTGTAAACTCATTATTTATCGAGGGTGTTGAATTTTCGTTTATTTCGTTATTAAAATTGACCACAAAATCTAATCCCCACGGTTTATCGAACTCACAAATATACTAAACGGATTTAAAAACGCGACAATGGGGTATGTTGTTTTATAGCAGACAATTCAAATTTATCTCGGTAATGGAATAGTGCAGATCAAAGATAAATGTATTGGTGTCATTTTGGTACTAAGATGATAAAAATGAGATGAGTATTAACAAATTTATAGTACAATCAAGAAAACAAAAGTCACATTCTGACCAAAATTCCTTACATGGTTACCTCCCCTTGACCATAAAAACATTATGTAGGTCTATAAGTAATGTTGTATGTTTCCTGCAACAATGTTTCTGTATCATATAGACACATTTTAAATAAAAGCTGCGTATGACATTTACTATATTCAATTTAATTAAGAATTTGTATATAGAAATCCGACTAGCCTTACGCAAATATTCGATCTGTTATACAGGCTGGTCATCTTCAACGATAAAATCAATGCGCCGATAAACATGTTACTTTTGTTTTCTGGACCAATGTCTTTTTCGTGCGATAATTTAGTTAATTCTCGTTGGATTGTATTAAGTTTGGTATCAAAATGACGGTATTGAATTAGCCTTTACGAAAATATAAATACATTTTATAATTGGAATTTGTTTTCCTTAAATATACCAACATACCCAAGTGTCGCGTTTTTAAATCCGTTAACCATACATAACATGGTTTATCCCTCCATTTTTTGTAATCCACGAATTACTACCCCACGAAAGTGGATTTTTTCAAAATCTACGAAATTTTATACCAACGAAAATGTGTGATTTTACAGAAAATACGGATAAATTAAAATACTCATTTGGTTTTATCAGCGTTACTATATGAGTAAACCAATCAACGTAGGCTCTACATGTATTTTAAAATAGATCTATTTCGAGATAACACCAGTTTATTTCTGCTTATCAATGGATTATAGAGACTCAGTGAAAGAAATGTTAGTTTTACTGTTTAAGAAGCTGTTCCAGAACAAAAGTTGTTGTTGTTGCGGTTGCTGTTTCTGTTGTTGTTGTTATTACTGCTGCTGCTGCTGTTGTTGTTGTTACTGCTGCTGTTGTTTTTGCTGCTGTTGTTGTTGTTGTTGATGTTGTTGTTGTAACTGCTGCTGCTGCTGCTACTGCTGTTGTTGTTGCTATTATTACTGCTGCTGCTGTTGTTGTTACTGCTGTTGTTGTTGTTGTTGATGCTGTCGTCGTTGTTGTTGTTGTTACTGCTGTTGTTGTTGAGTATGTCGTTGTTGCTGTTGTTACTGCTGCTGTTGGTGGTGATGGCGCTGTTGTTGTTGTTGTTGTTACTGCCGTTGTTGTTGATGATGTCGTTGTTGTTGTTGTTACTGCTGCTGTTGCGACACATCATAACAGGTTTAGTCAAAAACCAGTGATCTAAGCAACCGTGGTCTACTAAACTGGTCATCAAAGCGCAGTGAAGCATTTTTAATTTTTTGTTTTCATGCATTTAACTTAATCTATAGATTCACATTAAGGTACCATTCATGAAACAATTCAAGGATCGTTATCTAGATATTGTATATCAAATTCAACCCATTGATTTCAAGTTTAACATGCAGTCAACAAAATACAGAAAACGCTTCAAGATTATGATAATTGTCTTAAAACATCAACTTATACGCATTCTCCAAGAATTCGTTTTTGCATTTCCGAAAACAATCACATAAAATCACAGGAACCTGATATTTTCATATATGGCCTAAATTACACTGAGCGGCTTTGAAAACGCAACAGTTACACTTATATAGCCTATATTGATGCTTGTATGTATTTAACCATAGCTCCGCCAATATGCGTTTAATATTGCTGAAATTTTCAACATTTGTAGCTACGATATGTGGCATGACAATAAAGTTCATTTCAATACATTCTTATTTGATCCTTTTACAACCAAAGGGATTCGACCCGATAAAAATATCTTTCACATTTATACTATGAATACATAAGACAGGGGTCTTTCTTTATGACTGGCCCTCATATACCCAACTCAACATTATGTCCAATATTTTAAACAAGCCGAATACAATCATTTAATTTGTACTGCACACTTCAAGACAATATAATATTATACATAAAAAATACAACTTTTATCAATACACGTACACAATGTCGCCTGTGTCGAGCATAGAATGTTCACAAAATATGTTCGTGAAGTTAGCAGGCTAGCGGCCTAGCGGCCTAACAGCGTGAAGTTGGCGGCCTAGCAGCCTAGCGGCCTAGCAGCGTGAAGTTGGCGGCCTAGCAGCCTAGCGGCCTAGCAGCGTGAAGTTGGCGGCCTAGCAGCCTAGCGGCCTAGCAGCGTGAAGTTGGCGGCCTAGCAGCCTAGCAGCGTGAAGTTGGCGGCCTAGCAGCCTAGCAGCGTGAAGTTGGCGGCCTAGCAGCCTAGCGGCCTAGCAGCGTGAAGTTGGCGGCCTAGCGGCCTAGCGAAGTTGGCAGTCGAAAAAAAAATTGTGAAGTTGGCGGCCTAGCGGCCTAGCGGCCTAGCGTTCTAGCGGCCCAGCGGCCTAGCGGCCTAGCGATCCAGCGGCCTAACAAAGTTGGCAGTCGAAAAAAAAAAAAAAAAAAAATTGTGAAGTTGGCGGCCTAGCGGCCTAGCGGCCTAGCGTTCTAGCGGCCTAGCGGCCTAGCGGCCTAGCGATCCAGCGGCCTAACAAAGTTGGCAGTCGAAAAAAAAAAAAAAAAAAAAAAAAAATTGTGAAGTTGGCGGCCTAGCGGCCTAGCGGCCTAGCGTTCTAGCGGCCCAGCGGCCTAGCGGCCTAGCGATCCAGCGGCCTAACAAAGTTGGCAGTCGAAAAAAAAAAAAAAAAAAAAAATTGTGAAGTTGGCTGCCTAGCGGCCTAGCGGCCTAGCGTTCTAGCGGCCCAGCGGCCTAGCGGCCTAGCGATCCAGCGGCCTAACAAAGTTGGCAGTCGAAAAAAAAAAAAAAAAAAAATTGTGAAGTTGGCGGCCTAGCAGCCTAGCGGCCTAGCGGCCTAGCGTTCTAGCGGCCCAGCGGCCTAGCGGCCTAGCGATCCAGCGGCCTAACAAAGTTGGCAGTCGAAAAAAAAAAAAAAAAAAAAAATTGTGAAGTTGGCGGCCTAGCAGCCTAGCGGCCTAGCGGCCTAGCGTTCTAGCGGCCCAGCGGCCTAGCGGCCTAGCGATCCAGCGGCCTAACAAAGTTGGCAGTCGAAAAAAAAAAAAAAAAATTGTGAAGTTGGCGGCCTAGCGGCCTAGCGGCCTAGCGGCCTAGCGGTCTAGCGGCCCAGCGGCCTAGCGGCCTAGCGATCCAGCGGCCTAACAAAGTTGGCAGTCGAAAAAAAAAAAAAAAAAAAAAAAAATGTGAAGTTGGCGGCCTAGCGGCCTAGCGTTCTAGCGGCCCAGCGGCCTAGCGGCCTAGCGATCCAGCGGCCTAACAAAGTTGGCAGTCGAAAAAAAAAAAAAAAAAAAAAATTGTGAAGTTGGCGGCCTAGCGGCCTAGCGGCCTAGCGGCCTAGCGTTCTAGCGGCCCAGCGGCCTAGCGGCCTAGCGATCCAGCGGCCTAACAAAGTTGGCAGTCGGAAAAAAAAAAAAAAAAAAATTGTGAAGTTGGCGGCCTAGCGTTCTAGCGGCCTAGCGGCCTAGCGATCCAGCGGCCTAACAAAGTTGGCAGTCGAAAAAAAAAAAAAAAAAAAAAAATGTGAAGTTGGCGGCCTAGCGGCCTAGCGGCCTAGCGGTCTAGCGGCCCAGCGGCCTAGCGGCCTAGCGATCCAGCGGCCTAACAAAGTTGGCAGTCGAAAAAAAAAAAATTGTGAAGTCCATCGTGACCTTGTAATACATGTGGAATCAAGACACTGTTTAATACGACAAGTGTACATTAATGTGAGGTTCAGTGTTTGGTCAAGTCGAACTGTTATTTGCAAAGAATTCCTTAAAAGTCTGAAGACAAGTAGCTTAGATGTACTAGCACTATGCTTTCATTTGACTGTGCTAGATTTAAACCATGACACTAATATCTAAATAGACTGAACATAAAATTCGTAAGGACTAATCAAGAGCCCAATTTATCATAGGTGCCCGTCATGTAATGTAATGTAATGTAGACTTCAATAGATATATTTCTCTACGAAATTTATCACACACTTCTCTTCTAGTTTTTGAAAGCAACTTGATATGATATGAATTAAAACAACATTGTATGTAGGGTAACCCGGTTGTAGAGGGTTTTAATGCAATGAAATTTGAGAGGTTGTAGATCTACCTCCACAGTATTTTAATGCAGTTTTTTCAAAGATCTAATTGGTGGTTGCTAACTGGCAGCAAGCTGTATGGTGTAATGCAACAGTCAATTGAAACCACAGCCCGAACGCCGGGGAAGGACGGATATTTTTACGTTTGTCTTTTCAAACCCCTGGTAAAATCCGTGCCCCCAGGGTCTGACAGATAGCAAAATCCCCGCAATTGCCCCGCCTCACGGGTAGAGTCACGGCTATATTTCCCCGCTATTTTTGCGCGAAACAAAAGTCCCGCACTTGCACGGCAGTGCGGGTGCGTCGGAAATGTTAACACATGCGACAATTTCCCTCGCCACCCACCGCCCTTCACAGGGGTTGGTGGTTGTCATTCAAATCAACTGATGCATAAGTACGATTTCCCGAATTTTGGATTTAAGAATTGTTAATTTAGCCGTCACCGGATAAAAGTTGCATCGTAAATAGAATCCTGAACGAAATTGCTATGTCAGTCTGGTGCACATGGTACTAGTATGTCTTGCCGCAGCGACTAGGTCCCGAAACCGAAACCCCTGACAATATTTCTTCCATTTTTAATTCATGCAAGTGTCAGTAGTCAACTATAATAATCATGCAATTTCCTGCAGTTTAAGCTTTTGAACTGAAATAAATTTGTAATGCATCATAATCAGAAAATACCATGGATTAAAAAAATATTGAAAAATAATTTATTTTTTCATTCAATTTTCATTTGTCTTACCCTTAAATTTGAATACATCTCACTATGAACTCGTGTAATTTCGTGCACTTTTAGAATCAGATTTGTACTACTTTGGTCACCTTATGTAATCGATTTATGCTGGGTTGGCCATGTGAACATGACTCTTGTTAAAGTTTGCAATAACACCCTCTAATGGTCAGAGATTCATGAATATTGCACTGAACCGATTGTGTCACGTGTGAAGAAAACATACTCTACACTAGTCTATCAGTCTCTAATTACTGTCTATTGCCTATTCTGCGCTTTCACACACAACCGCACTGTCCAACAGCCAAACTAGAAGAGAGCCGCCACTCAACTCACCGAATAACATGGCATTTCAGACTAGATAAAACCTGTACCCAGCTGTACTGCACACAGACCGGAATCCCAGAATCACTACACTCCCTCCGACTTTGTCTGAAAGCGCTGGGATTACAACTGAATTAAGATATTTAGTCCCAAATGCTCAAAAAACACTAAACATAGGCAATTTCAAAACTTTAATTTAGATTGTCCCATTCAAAACTTAAAACTGATTCGTTTTTAGACATTATTATTATTATTCACTGACGGGATTTTTCCAGTGTCTATCAGTCCGGCACGTTACAAAAGAGAATTGCCATGTTATTGAGGACTGAAGATTTTTTCCTTTTTCATTATTCAAACCCAAACAAATCTGGTGCCTTCAGCGCTTTGATTTTTGCTGTTGGCAGAGTCTTCAGTCTACCGGAACTTGGATACTTAATAGCAGTAAATGTTATAGTGTATACAACAATGTCATGTGTTATTACATGTACATTCGAAATAAAGATATAACAATTCTGTGTACAAATGTTGTTATGCTCGCTCAGTCTGTCAATCTTCAAAAAAATTGTTTTCAATAATGCAATATACACCATACTCATAACAATTCGTTGTAATAAGTTTAGCAGTTAAGATAATGTTCACTATCTACATCCTAATGGCGTCCCATGCGATGCAAAACCTTGCAGATTTCCATATCCGTACGGATATCGTACGGTACTCGCACGAGTATTTCGTAGCTCGTGCGGTGTCCTCACGGGCCTCGTGAGAGATAATACAGACTTGAAAAATATCTACGAGCTCGTAGACAACTCGGGAGATCGGTTTCACCGAGTCCTCTACGAGTCACAAAAATCCGTGCGGTGCTCGTATGAGTTTCGATATCCATACGAGCTCCGTACGGACGCCGTACGAGTTCGTCAAAATCAACTCGTACTGAGCTCGTAAGGAGCTCGTAGGGCAAATGTGACCGTAGCATAAGTAGGAAAATATCACTGTATATTATAAATGATTCAAATCTATCAAGTTTCAATGAGTATCTATATAGATATTCAACATTATGCTAGGGAACATGGGTTGAGCTTATCAGCTATCCTTTATTGCTAAATCACATAAGACTGCAGGATCTGGTATATACAATCTCAGTGGCTAATGCATTATTAGTTTTATTACAATGAAAGCCATACTGAGATTTTGGCATTATGATATACGTATACTGAACAATTGTTTAAATTATATGACAGAAAATATTCTCCAAACTTGTGAAACATAAAACACTGTTAAAACATAAGCAACATATATTTCCAGGCAGAGATACTGGTAATTATCAGTCCTTAAAAAGCCTTACATGTTATCAAAGATCTTAAAATGAGATTTAACAAAAACAGGTTATATTGGATTGTCAAAAGTAAAATGACCATGGAGGGGCACGTGACATGTTCTCGATGGTTTACGATTTCAAAAACAATATCCAAAAAAGAAGCACTTTGTAAGAATGTCGTGAACCAGACTAATTCCATTATTCCATGCGGATAACATCGGTCTTTATCGCATTACAATAGTTTATTTACCAAAGAAACCATTATTCCGAAATTTAAACTGAATACGATTTATATCTCATCATGGCATTTGTTGTTAGATTAATCGGTATTGTCCGATATTACATGTATTGGAACAATTATGACAGAAACATTAATTTAAACTTACACCGGAATAAATTCGAATTGCATCCAAACTGCAAAAACCACATTCTAAACGATACAACTAAATTATAACCCACAGGAAACTATTTGACTTGTATATAATTACCTAGTAGGCCCTATTTTACACTATGATGCTGAGGTTTTTGGGGTAAAAATATTTAAATTATACATTGCAAATGTCCTTTGAAAGATACTTTGCGTCAGAAAATCAACAAACTTGGACGTGTTACAATAACTTTTCATTCTCTGCGATTAAGAATACATTCTTGTTCATCTAGCATCATTTCAACTATAAAAATGATAATAATAATAATAAAGACTTTATTTAAAGAGGCAATCCATTCTTCCATGTGAGCCTCATTAACACATTTACAAATTATGTACAGTAATAACAGAAGATAATAGTAACAAAAGGCCTTTTCGACTGGGCTGTTTCGTGAAGCAAGTTTTATGTGGTAATATTTGACCACATCATTTGTTTTAAATTGTCAACATAATCTAACTATTTTAGCAACGCTTTTCTGAAAAGAACATTCAAAGTATTTTAATACCCAGGGGCTGTTAGGTTGTAAAACGACTATGATAGTCTAAATAATTGTCACTGAAATGTCCACTGGAGACAGGATGCACGCGATAGCATCTTAATAGATTTTTATCATACATTAAAGTCAAGGTAATGATATAATAGGTTCAATATTGGTAAACCCTTTGTTTTTTAGTAATTATGCAATAATGTTGTAGCCACGTTTTAATTGGCTAACAAAGTATATAACATGCAATTTGATTGGCTAAAAACGTTTTAAGTATTTTGTAATGTGTAATTTGATTGGTCAAAAGCTTTTAAGATTTATTTTCTATGATTTGAAAAGTAATGTATATTAAGTAAGATTTTTTTAAAAAAAAGGATGAATTAGGACGAAAACAGCCATGATGTAGGTTTTAAAAAGTTAGGAAAAGTGGAGTTCCACTACGCTTAGTTAAGTTACTAACTCTGTGTGTTAAGAAAATAAAACATATTTGTTATTGTTAAAATATTTGGAGAAACGACGAAAATAAAAATAGAAAAACTGACGGTGGATTTCTCATAACTTATTTAGTTGAGACTTTGTTATCATATTTGAAATTGTACTGAAAAAACGCACTGGACTTACTACGTTGGCAGAGCTAAACTGACAGCTCACACACAACGCACGGACCAACGGGTTGTTACATACGAGCTAATTCCCAAAACAACAGACATAACACTGTTGTTTAAACAACAAACCGGATGTTCACATTACAACAAGCACCAACAACAAGAACTAGAGATTAAAGTTCTCAGAGAGTTGAGAAATCAGAGCTCATCGACGCATTGGAAAAATTCGTTCAATTTCACACACTGTATCAACGCCCTTCGTTTACGGCATTACACAAGCTTTAGCCTGGTTCCCATCCCCACAATCACAGCACTACTATAGTAATGCAACTGTAAAATTAGAACGGGAACAGACTGTAACCTGCTCCACGACACAGCCCAGTCGAAAAGGCCTAATGTCAACTAATGCATGATTTCCGTATTAAAATTGATCCATAGATATCACAAAGGCGTCATCAACCAAAACATTACCACGTGATCAGACGTTTACGAGTAAATATTAGTGTGTAAAACGCTCGAGATCATTCATAAATCGCTACAAAAAAGAATCCTGCGACGATAATAATACTATAGGAGGGATTCAGAACTACGTCATCAATATAGTCTGCTATAGTCTACAACCATTGTCTAAACAGGTAGAGCGAAGTTTAGTATGTTAGTTTAACATTGAAATTATAGTAATATAGTTGTTTGTACAGTATAAGCCTCTATAATTGGTTTTACACCGTTATAGTGGACTCGACCGCTGCGTCACTGGATTTTTATCCTGACTGGACTATAACGGGAATTGTCTGTCATTATACAAACAATTACAGCATTTCGTTTATGAAAAGCGTATAGTCCTGTTAGGATATTGTGACAGTGACGTTCCAGTTTATGTGTACGCAAAAATTCACAACCATTGTCTAAACAGGTAGAGAGTATATATTTACAAATGTAGTTGTTTGTACAGAATTAGCATTTATAATTGGTTTTACACCGTTATAATGGGCTCGACCGCTGCATCACTGGATTTTTATCCTGACTGGACTATAGTTGTATATAAATCAATTAAAACTAATTAATTACCACTAGATTCATATAATTAACAATATGGCATAAATACCGGCGGCACGAAATACCCAAATATACCCAACTACACCCAAATATACCCAAATATACCTAAGTTTTACCCAAATACATGCATTTTATTAACAATTAAGCCTAAATAAACTAAATTACGCAGTTTAGGGAATAAAAAATGTCAAATAGTAAGTAAGACACGTCTGTAACGGGGACAAGAATACCGGCGGCACGAAATACCCAAATATACCCAAATACACCCAAATATACCCAAATATACCTTTATTAGTTCTAATTTCACCCACATTATTGCATTTTATTGTATGTTTACTGTAAATGAACTTTTTTATGCCTTTAAATGCAAAAATAAATATTATTCCCGTATAATTATGACTCGTTTCGTACAATTCGCTACGAAACGGTATCCTGTTTGGCGAATCGACAGTCCATAATATATTCTTGACGTGAAAATCACTGGTGCGCTTTTTAAACTTTCATATAGGTCTGTTAAGAATAATACATACAAGATCTACATCATTACAAGATACAAGAACATTTATTTTACGTCGTATTCAATATACATAGTAACACAAGCTAACAGGTTTTTTCCGACAAACAATTGTAAATAGTATAACAAATTAAAAACAGCTATAAAAGAAAAACATGGTTATTTTAGATACAAGGAAAAACATTATGAGGCTCATATCTATCAAAGTTTAAGCATATCAATCTATTCATGTTAAGAACATGATGATAAACTAGGTGTGATATTTATGCTCGCCCATATGGGTTATCCCAGTGGCGAGGGTAAATAAATCTAAACATCCATGGAGTGACCAATTAAATTAGTTCCAGGGGCGTAGCAAGGCTTGGTTTGGTGTTATGCACACACGCCTTGAAGTTGCCGGGTATGATACGGGTATTCTACATCTTGCGACGGGAAATATCAGTGTTGATCTTCGTATTAGAGATTATTCTTGTAGATCTACATATCTACAGATGTGTTAACATTATACTATTTCTAGCATAGTTCAATGACCAGCAGTCAATGAAGGCAAACAGCAATTAATATTTAGATCTATATAATTCGTTCTACGCATTACGTAAATACCCTACTACAGCTAAAATTACAGAACATTACTATATATATGTATTCATGACACGCCTCATTCTTTCAACGTATAAGAGACCGTGTGGATCGAACTCCTAGCCGCCTGCTCAACCATCTTGTAAATAATAATTTTCAGCTGATGTGTACACGAATAGTACTGACTCATAACTGATTATCGTATACATTGCTATCGCATGTCCGCCGTAAGAATATTTCACAATATCCACAATTGTCATTAAAAATCCGAGCCAACCGTTCATACGACGGAAGTACGGCAATAGCGACCGCTCCATAATTGTGAAAGAGGGTTTACAGCCCCCGATCTCCCTAAGCATCTCAATTTGAGCTTAATCTCATCTAAAATATTGGCATGTGTCTTTGAGGTAATTTCCATGAGAGTCTGGGCTCAGCACAGCACAGAAACACCATTCTGAGTTAAATTATTACAGTCAACTTTCAAGAGCTCAAACTTCAGATCTATCAAAAATTCAGACTCTGATTTGAGCAACATCTCAATTTGTGCTGAGTTTTCTACTTGAGATGCTGCGGGAGATTGGGGGCTGGTCGTGTTAAGTTTCTTCTCAAGACTACAGGATTTGACGCTACTTTTCATTCCTGGGGTATTTCATTTTCATGAATTTAAGGATATCGTAAAACGGGAAACGAGTAAATACAGGATTACATACACGTAGGTAGTATAGATTAGTGCAACCTATCCACATAAGCGCGCCCCAGAGCGGCCTTCCACATAGAAACAATCAGGTCCCGATCTCCTTTACATCTCAAACTGAGACAAATCTCATTTCAAATATGGTCATGTATCTTTTATATAACATCCATGGGAGGCTAGACTCAAAATTCGCATCACAAAACAGTTTATTACTGTAAAATTTAAAAATCTCGAATATTAAATTTATCTCAAATTCTGACTCTGATTTGAGCAAAATCTTAATTGAGATGAGATTTCTACTTGAGATGCTTAGGGAGACCGGGTCCACTCATATCATTATGTAAAACACTTTCTGTACATCAACCATACTTAGTGTGTTCACAAAATTAATGGTGTTGTTCTATAGAGGTAATGCAAATTGTAGGTAAAACTGATTTCCGAATTGTTGAATACATTAAAATATGCGAGCTTTTTTGCACAACTGGGCGATTTTTTATCAAACTATTGGTTACTGGTCACGGTCATATATAAATTCTTAAATATGATTTAATGCACCAAACGAATTAAACGCGCCAGAACCCAGTAATGTTAACTGTTTAATTAGTTAATACATGATTAGCTGTTTTTAATTTGCTTTACATTCACATGTATTAGATAGATACATTTATATTACCCCTTTCCAAGTTCGGTCATAATCTTATAACTTCCTGTCACATACGGACATCGTGTGATATATCAGATAATAGTGTGCGGTACTGCTAACTTATCATGTCATAAAATCAGTGATCACATACCGACATGCTTAGACAAATGGATGATAAATTTACAAATTACAGTTACGTTGTTCGATACTGTTAACCTTATATCGTATAGCACCAGGGACCGCACACTGACATCATGCTGAGAGATCAGATACACTTTCGATGTATCGGTAACTGTTATACGGTATAGCACACTTGGGCGTCATATCGCACTCTGTTTAGTTGGCTTTTATCATAAAGAGGAATTTGTATAGATTAAAAAGACGATTGTTATCTTCATGGCAGAAATTAATGTATGTAGACAATCCTTTAAACAATGATCAAATTCAATATGAAACTGTTTACTACCAAATAAGCTAGCGCGTAATTAATTAACAATAGATTAATTACTGTTTTTGGGTGTACAATATATAAATGTATATATCGCTGACTTAGAATTAGAAGGTCGTAAGTACTTCTTACGCCCTTATAAGACTTATGCATATTTGAAATCTGCACCTCGAGGCGCTTCTTATGAGCCTATTTTCATGAAAATCGGAAGTGTCATGTTGGCCAAAGTAAAATTTAAAAGGTTTGGTTTTCCAGAAGTAATGATTTGTTTACAGACAACGTTTTCCTTTTTTGTGAAAAGTTTGATTCTGTACTTGCGACCTCCTAATTCTAAACCAGCGATATTTACACATAATGGACTTCAGGGATGATCCATATATAACGAGAAAATGCTTATAACTTTGCTATTACATGTTATTTTCAAACAATATTTTATGTGTCGCGTTTGAATTATAGTGCAAGAATGTCTGCCTCATAATGTCTGCTACTGCTAGAATGTCTGCCTCATAATGTTTGCTACTGCTATAATGACTGCCTCATAATTTGTGTTGCTGCTATAATGTCTGCATCGTAGTGTCTATAACTATTATAATGTATGCCTCAAAGTGTATATTACTGTTATAATGTCTGTATCGTAGTGTCTATTACTATTATAATGTATGCCTCATATATATAGTGTCTATTACTGTTATAATGTCTGCCTCATAGTGTCTATTACTATTATAATGTATGCCTCATAGTGTCTATAACTGTTATAATGTTTGCCTCATAGTGTCTATTAATATTATAATGTATGCCTCATAGTGTCTATAACTATTATAATGTACGCCTCATAGTGTATATTACTGTTATAATGTCTGCCTTGTAGTGTCTATTACTATTATAATGTATGCCTCATAGTGTATATTACTGTTATAATGTCTGCCTCATAGTGGCTATTACTATTATAATGTATGCCTCACAGTGTCTATACCTGTTATAATATATGCCTCATAGTGTCTATTACTATTATAATGTATGCCTCATAGTGTCTCTATTGTTAATGCTATAACGTCTGCCTCATTATGTCTGCTACTGTTATAATGCCCGTTCTGCTTCATACTGTCTGTTGCTGCTATAATGTCTGTTAAATGATTACAATATATAGTACAAACAAATTTACCTGTTACTGGACCTTAATGCTAGAATATATTACTTGTGTTAGCTTCTTGAGAGGAATCATTCAAGTGCCGGAGATTTATATTAATGTGAAATTTAATTACACACAAAAACTGTTAAATTATGCTAACAAAAGGTTTGAGGATCAGGTCAATTTGATCGTATTATACCTCACCTGATCGCAGTGTGCACGAAATGTAAGATGTGTTGACCTGTAGTTAGTATCTATGTACAGTGGAACCCCGCTAATACGGACCCCTCCAATCCGGATTTCCCTCTAATCCGGGCGGATCTGTTGGTCCCGAATATTCTTATTCATGTTTTAATACGTTTTTACCCCTCGGATCCGGAACCCCTCCACTCCGGACACCGGACAAAAATACGAGGATTTATCACATATTTGCTCTAAAATTGACCCCTCGGATCCGGACAATCGATTTGAACATTGCCCATTAACTTGTGCTTGGTGAACAATGTATGTAGGGATTTACAAAGAAAATAAATCATTTATATTAACATTTGTACTTGAATTACTAGTAATATTTATTTGTTTCAATCCATCAACCCTGTTCAAACATGGTTGCCTGTTTTATGCACACAGTCAAGTTAAACATACATATATATAAACAAATTTACAACACTTTATTGAAGCTAAATTAGCTTCCCAGAACAGAACTATATCCTCACCAATAACAGCTAACTCTTCCACTGAAAGGTCTTCTCTCATTGAGGAATTATAACATTTTGTATAATTTTCAAGGACGAGTATGACCAGTCTATAGAAAAGACACTTCCTTGAAAAAAATCAAGTATAAAATACAACCAAGAGTTATGGAGCTCCAGCAAACTAACATTACCCACTAGTCCTAACATTGGGGGTTTGTTTCCTGCCCCCACCCCAGCGCATACGCCCAGCGGCCCTTAACATACACTGTTATGTATGTATTTTATTTTTTAGTCGCTACTCTTATGCACCAGTCAATATTATGCCCGCCCAGCCTTATTGACTCCGAGTCCCGGGGAATAGACTTTCATTCGGGAATTTTGATACCTCGAAAGACAACAGTGATACTTTATATTCTTGTTTTTATTAAATACCCGGATGAAAAACTATGCCCCACGGTAGGGATTTAGACAAAGAAGTTATAAACATATATACGACAATTTATTGAAGTTAAATTAGCTTTCCAGAACTAGATTTCAACCAATAACAGCTAACTATTACACCGAAAGCTCTTCTCTCATTGAGAAATTATAACATTTTGTATAATTTTTATGGACGAGTATGACCAGTCTATAGAAATGAAATATCCTTGTGGTAACGCACTGGGCTGTCAATCCAGAGGTCGTGGGTTCAATCCCTGGCATCGGAACTTGACATTTTCTGAACTATTTATAATATTTCCCGCTATATCTGGCCGTGTGGTCTGCAAAGTATCTGGAAGTGCCAGGAAACTGTGTATCGGTGCTATAACCAGGCTGTCTATTCGAAATAAGAGCTATGCGCACTTCTGCAGCGCCGGACATGTCTGTATCTAATGTCTCTCTCTCCCTTCAGGGGCTTTCTCTCAGTCTGTCCCTCTGGTCAGATTATGCTGTATCGGCACTGGTAGAGGATGCACCTGCGCCCTTGTGGCTGAAACACAATCATGTAAAGTGCCTTTGAACGTGCATTAGCATGAAAAGGGCGCTACATAAATCTTTGTCAAAGTTCGAACTTAATTCACTTTAAACTACTTCATTCTTTATCGTGTCTTTATTCTAAATTTCTGTAGAATTCGCCTTGTGATATATACTCAGACATCGAGCCGGTTATTTACGCCAGAATGTTTGTGTTTGTGTGACACTACCAACCTGCCATACTGTAGTTGTTACAGTAGTCTTTGACGTTAACAAACTGGTCTCAGTACAACCGCAACTAGGGATTCTCTGGTTGTTAAGTTCATTAAGAGCCATTAATGTTTTAAAGTGTCATACTTAACTTTATATATAACCTTCCATTGAAGTGCTTTCTAGAGCAAGAAGGCGATTCCACATATAGGTGTAACATCGTGAGGTTTTAATTTGTCGTCATTTTGCATAGTTTCTGGTTGGTTCATGGTTCAGGGTGCTAGACCACCGAATAAACTTTCACATAAGCAATACATCGACTTAGTTGTATAGCTACGGAACGATAGGTTTCCCGCGTTTTATGGTAACTGGTGCCGCGGTGAGGACAAAGCTGTGACTATGGCTGAATTCCAGTATATGGAGCGATCAAAGTAAAAAGCAGCTCGCCACCAACGACACTGTGGCAACGTTCCCATGCACCGATCGCATCTCGGAAAACTAGAAAAGGTCACTGTTCTAACCGTTCCTTTTTTGTGCTAATTACTACGTAGGTCTCTAGAGCTTGAAATGAGAGGTAGTATTAGTTTTATAAGAAGGGTAAAAAATATATGCGATCTTACTAGTAGCTACAGACATATGAACATTGGTTGACAATGTTATCATACAGAAAGAACGTTGCTGCCTTGAAAAGGGACAGGCAACTACACTTCTATTAGCCGCTAATAGAAGTCTAGTTGCCTGTCCCTTTTCAAGGCAGCAACGTTCTTTCTGTATGATATCTGAGGGTTTTGTGAACATAATAAAATGGGACTCGTAAATATGTTTGGTTTATGTTTTAGCTTTATTTTGAACAGGGAAGTAGGCCTACTCTATTTACATAAGATCGTTTATTTACAAATAATGATCTTAAAAACTAAATAAAGCACCTTGAGAACGCTTCAAATGCACCAGATTACACCATTGTTTTCAAAAAATTCCGGGGAGCATGCACCCGATCACCTAAAACAATCGTAAATCCACATGATTATAGGGCTAGCTACGCGCCTGAACATGAATTAACATGATAAGTAGAAATAAGTACACACACTTAAACACTGACAAATCGAAGTCTTATGACAGGACGTCCCGAACCCCTCTGGATCCGCACATGAAGATCGTCAACGGAGACAAAGTGATCTTCACGACGTGATAATATTATGGAAAACGCCGTTCGACAGGATACTGGTCGGATTAATTAGCGTCCTTAGCAATCAATTAAAACAATTATTATTTACATCGTATTTAATCCATTTCAAGGAATGATGTAGAAAATTATAAAAATGACAAAGATATGGGCCAGATTCATACATATCCAGCTAGATAGGGTTAGATTTATCGGATACGCATATACGCCGCATGTCGGCAGGATACGGGTTCCGTACTGTACTCAGTAGTGTTTATTTACCGAAAAAACTTACTATTTGACATTTATTTATTCCTTAAACTGCGTAGTATCGTTTATTTAAGCTAGTTTGTTATAAAATTGCAAATATTTGGGTAAGATTCTTACTAATAAAGGTATATTTGTGTGTATTTGGGTGTATTTGGGTATATTTGGGTGTATTTGGGTGTATTTGGGTATTTCGTGCCGCCCAATACATGTACAATACTGTATTTTAATAACTTTTTTCTTTTATTACATATTTAGTATTACCATGAAAATATATCACTAGGGATTTTGTCAACCTTACATGTATAATCATGATAATATCAATTCAAAAATGAGATAAGACGAGCGACAGCTTCACCATGTTGAGGACAATTGATTTATATTAACAGTGCCAAGTATTCAAAATTATTTACTATTATTTTCTGTTAGGTCAACAGCAGAATTATGACATCCGAAATGCATATTATGTTGAACATTGTTTCCAGTTAAGCTATTAATCCTTACATTGCTTACTTAAAAGCATGATTATGTTTCATTATACTTGATCCAACCAAAAACATATGTTACCTAAACATGTACATCATATCACAACAGTGTTA
This sequence comes from Spisula solida, assembly GCA_947247005.1. Lineage (NCBI taxonomy): Eukaryota > Metazoa > Mollusca > Bivalvia > Venerida > Mactridae > Spisula > Spisula solida. The sequence continues at coordinate 23,613,182 of OX365951.1, forward strand.
ATTAACTCCTTTGAGTTTTAATTGATGCTATATTACACACCTTAGTACAAATTCTATACAAATGATACTAGGTCGGTCAACCGTTGCTGTGGTCAGTTCTTATCAGTAAATCTATTTTTAGCACACTCCCTCCTATAACCAACTACCACGTGCTCGTCACTGAACATTTTCATGAATGGGTCAGATAGGGGTCAACAGCTGCAGTCGGTTTTATCTTGTGGGTTACATAACATTGTCCATTCTCGTTCACCAGAGTATTCTTCGAGTCTGGGAACTTGACTAACCACTGATGAATGAGAATGAACATTGCCTGGTTGGTCAGTTCCACCAACACTATCAAGATTTGATTGGCTGATAAAGCTGGTTAATCGGCGTTCCTAGTAAATTGGCAGATCTGAGGCACGATGACCTATAATGGTCCTTCTATATTTCTGGCTATCATCAGGAGATCACTATCAGTGTTTATCTAGGGTCATAAAACACAGAAACTGGTCCCGGCTACTGAAAATCAATAGGGTGCTAAGTACTGTATGTACACTAGACAATATGTGTCATATTATCATTTATGTTTGTTTTAAATTGGAATATTAAGATATATTAATTTATTTCTTGTTTCTATCTAGTTTGAGTGTATAACAGCTATTTTCCCTATATGTCAATGAATTTGGCGATTTTATTATTTAAGAGTTATTTGACATAAATTAATAGATATAACATTTTGTACACACTAGAACTAGATACAAATAAAAATAAATATATCTAATAGTTTGAAGATAAATAAAAAATAATAAACTACTCATATAGATCTAGTTTATGAATTTAACTTGTCTATTCCAAACAGTTTAACCAAAGTCCTCAATATAACATTTTTGTATCGTTGATTTAAAACATGAATAATATTAAGTCACTTATCTACTCAAGTAATAAGATAAACATGTCAATGTTACTGTGTGTTAGTTCGTATTTTAGTTTTCACACTTTTTTATTCATGTGCAGGATTCCACAGTGAGCTTTTAAAAATGCTCCCCATCCACGGTGACCACCTGTTCCAAATATGGTTTCTGTAATTAAACCCGACTCATTCCATGAAATGTACATAGTTATTTGGATGCTTATACATAAATATCCGATGCCCGTATCGCACTTTGTAAAACCCCTTTCACGATTGTCGTGCGACGGACCTGCGACGGGTCTACGGTGTAAATTTGAGGACTATCGTGCGTCCGTCGCACGACGGACTTGAGAAATTTCTGCATCGTGCGACCGTCGTGCGACGAAAAACATAATCGTAGACCCTCGTTGTAGAGTTTTGGACATGTTAAAACATTCTAAGGCGGGTGACTGTCGTAGGCCCGTCGTACGATGCCCTACGTCGTCGCACGACGGACGTGCGATGGACGCACGATGGACGCACGATTTGTTTGAGATTATAAGGTCACTCTAGGCACTTAGAATCATACCACTATCGTGCGATGGACGTACGATGGACGTGCGATGATTGTGCGATTGTCGCACGACAGTCTTGTGAACATCCCCTATCCTACGACTGCCGTGAGACAATCGCACGACCTTCGTACGACAATCGCACGACCGTCGTACGACGCTCGTAAACATATAAAAATTATGTACTTTTTCAAAATGCATACCCTATAGTGCAATTCTTAGATAAATCATATTCTAAGAGAAAATGTGCACTTTGAAAACAATAAAAGCTCTCTATAGCGACACACATTGGGAAACATAACATTATGTTGTTGTATGTAGAGATTGTCTCTCCTCGAACAACATGTTTATGTTGCTGAAGAGAGGTTGTTGCTCAGTGGAGGGCTGCTCAGAGCCTCTGGAGAGGTTGCATTGTACATAGTTATCACAAATGCATTCAGCTAAAACTAAGATCTAAAAGTTGCCCGAATGTTCTCATACATGCATATCAATAGCATACTTTAATCACTTAGCAGGTTATAAAATATCAACAGTGTATGTTTTTATTATATAATTAGTTACATTAAATGTATACTTAGTAACAATATACCAGTACATCTAAAGACTCTAAACACGTTTTTTAATTCATAAATATTTCCAACATCTTGAAGAAAGCCATATTTGAATTAGGAATTAACTGTTCTCTCATTTTATAACATGTGGACATCCAAAATATCTCGAAACAAACAGCCTAAACATTATTATTATTGATTATACATACATGTATTTCAGTTTAATACTATATTAATCATATTGCTACTGCAATATTAGGGATGATTGGAATGATTTAGGTATGACTTCGTAAATATTAGTTTTGTACTTTTGAATACCTGGATTATTTGTGTACTTTCTACAGGTAAAAAGATGTGGCGGACGCAATTTATTTGTTTACCGTGTCACACGATAGCACAGGGAACTTCAGATTTCCCGACAATGCAAGGATATGTCATTGTGTGATTGTACACGTAGACAATACACTGTAGAAATAAATAGGGGAGTATACTTATATATTCTGTTAAGGCAACATTTTAAAGTTTATTCACTACATGTACACTCACATAATGACGGTAGCGGATATATTCCGCACAGTAACCTTGTAATATATTCATGCTTAAAGTGGAGGAACACGTCAATTGATTCACACTGATACAGGTCTTAAATGGCACACACTATCGAACGCCGATGATAGCACTAGCATTTGTTTACAAATAAATATGAAAATTAAATGCATTTTCAACGTCTATTCTTTGTTCTATCTTGTGTATAATCACTTCTTTAGTACTCTTTCAATCTTCACTGATAACAAGCGGTCATTCGAACGTGCAGAGTTTGTATTATGCATGTTTGTTTATTGATAAGGCTAGAATTATCTCCGGCGAGCTATAATTTATATAAAAGGAATAACAAATCGGACATAAAGGTAAGCAGAGCACGAAAGACACAATCTCGCTAAAATGTTTTACGATAACCACAAGCTTACTAGCCGAAGTAAAACCATAATGAAACTCTATTGTTCTAGTCAAACACTTACCTGTAGTGTTGGGACTACGCAATATTTTTTCCTGCCATTAATTTTTGAAATGTACTAATCAATGTGTGTTATTCGGATGAGTAGAAACGACCGGCTAATTAATATACTAGGGAGCGTGTGCTGGGGAATAGTCGGGGAAAATCATCCTTCATCCTCGATTGATTCTGCATAATAAATATAACATGTCTGTAATAAAAACGTCATAACAATACTACTGTCGGTTCAATAAGTAATACTAATGAGGGAACTGTCCCATTCAAAAGAATATGGGAGGCTTATGTTTTATATAATAAACTAGATACCTTCAACCAATAGTATAATACTTCAAAACGTGTTTTCACGTCGTCTCGTTAGTCGAGTGGGTAAGTATGCCGCTATTATTCAAGTTATTTTGTTCAATCTTACCACTGGTTCGTCACCCATCCAAGTTACTTAAATTTTAAAGTGTTTTTTTACAAGTACCTTATTTTTTATTTGTAACTTAAACAAAAACATACACGAGTAAGGTATGGAGTACGTAGATTAATGTTTGTGTTATATTTTCATTCTTTATCAAGTCGTATTTCAATTGTTTTATTCTTATATACAGTACAACACTCATACAATCGTTTTTAATATATTTACTACAACGTGAAACTTTGATCACTATGAAGTATCGATTCATTAAAACAGCAGTATAATATAAGACTTTATAACATGGATGCATGCAATAAAAAGGTTGACCGAAGTGGGGATCGAACCTACAACTCAGAATAAAATAGAAACTTGAAGGACGTGAGGGTTTATCCACTACACTAACGCGCCTTTCGTATATGGAATGAGATTTGCACACTATTTGATATCGAACCCTTATAAAGTTTACCTTTCGGGCGAGTTAATATTTATAACTGTTCTCATTTGAACGCACTTTAGTATATTGAAAATAATTTATTATTTAATATGATGTGTTTTATTTCAATCTCTCCAAAAATGATGCAGATTTCTTTCTGTTCCGCATCTTTATCGGATGCTGTTAAACATTTACATTTAACTATATTCAAATCATGCATTGCGTGCAGTGACAGGTTATTAGACAGCATACCGCGTGTAAAAGCGAATTTTCTGGCGCGAAGCATTAAGTCAACGGGTCACGTGGTTTGGTCAGAGTTTGAATTCACTAATGGATCTGAAAATTTGTGTTATAGTTTCGCAGTTACAGAAAGATAATGAAAAATGGCCGCCAATAGAATAACAAAAGTTCCCTAAAATGCGTTATTCTGTAGCTCATAAATTTTCTTTTATATTTTAATGATGTTTAAAAATATTCCAAAAACTCGAGTAGGCCTATCTAGAACACATTTTAAAATAAGGGAGATAAATGCTCAGTTGCTTAGTATAGCACTTTGATCGACCGCCATCTTGGAATAGGAACGCTTGGAAGAGAAAGCACTGGACGTGACAGCTTGCCAGTTCAACTGATTACACCATGAAAGTACTTGTTTTAAACGAGGAAAGTCGTATTTTTATAGACATAATCAACGTAGTTATACAGAACAATGAACTTAAAAATGAAAGCAGATTCGTACTCGTACTGTATCGTCCTTCGTTACTTCGTACCCAAAAATGTCGTTTGAATTTTCGAGTTTTTAACTTCAAGAAACTTATAGATCTACTTTATACAGTATATGTAAACCCACAATCAAGCGATAACTTCGAGTACAAATTCACACAATCAGCCTGCCAATAATGGCAAGGCATACAAGGGATTTACTTTGCCACAGATATTGGCAAAATAACTAAATGATCTTCCATTATGTAGTTCAACAATTACCCAGTCAGAAATAGCCGAAAACAGAGACAGTTCTCTGACGAAACTAAAAATATTGCCAAATCAAGATTTAGGTTGACGGTGTAGAATGTGAATCTGAGTATCTTCAGACTTCCGAGTCACTTGGATTGGCCTAACTGTTATATTGACTGCTTGGGGTGTGCCATGTCCGTGGTTGTGATCAGGATCGGGAATCGCCATAAAAATAAATAAATAAATCTGGATATGTATCCACCATATATGCAACAGTCACACACGGCATTAGGAAAAAACAAGTTTCCATCTACTGTTTTAATCCCAGCCTAATCAAATGTCTTGTCTTGTTTATAATTCTTTTACATAAACATGCATGGTACACAATGTATGCCAATATATTCATACTAAATTGTGACTATCGTTTTTTTTTGTAACAAAAACCTTCGAGATCTTGATTTAATATAATTATATAGTCCAATTCTAGTATTTGCCTATAAAGACCATCCATTTGGAAACTGCAAATAGTGATATTTAATGAAAGGTATGTCCCTCTCAAGAGGTACAGGTTAATATCATTGAAAATGGTCTGATGAGAAGATGACATTATTTTTTTGAATATATTGTTATATAGTGGTTTTTGTTTGCAGGTTGTATTTAACAGCGGTTTTCTCAAATTTTGTATTATTAAGTATGCTTACCAGGATGCATAATTGCATAATGGTGCATCTGACTAGTGTACATAAATATTTTCCAAAAACTGTGCAACAATTTCATTTGGACCGAGTGACCTGTGCTATGTAAATGAAAAACTACGTAAATATAATTTTTAACATCTTTAAAGGGTTTTACTAGGTAATGCTACGGTCACATTTGCACTACGAGCTCCTAACGAGCTCCGTACGAGTTGATTTTGGCGAACTCGCACGGCGTCCGTACGGAGCCCGTACGGATATCGAAAATCGTACGAGCATCGTACGGATTTTCGTGACTCGTAGAGGACTCGGTGAAAATGTTTCACCGAGCTCCCGAGCTGTCTACGAGCCCGTTGATATTTTTCAAGTCTGTATACTCTCGCACGAGGCTCGTGCGGACACCACACGAGCTACGAAATACTCGTGCGAGTATCGTACGATATCCTTACGGATATGGAAATTTGCAAGGTTTTGCATCGCATGGGACGCCATTAAGATGTAGATAATGAACATTATCTCAACTGCTTTACTTATGACAATGAATAGTCATGAGTATGGTGTATATTGAAATATTGAAAAATTAAAATTTTGGAAGACAGACAGACTGTGCGAGTATAACAACATTTGTACACAGACTTTTAATATCTTTATTTCGAATGTACATGTAATAACGCATGACATTGTTGTACACACTATGCCATTGTTGTACACACTATACCATTCACTGCTATTATGTTGATACTGCAACTGTATCATGTATCGAAGGTCCGGTAGATAGACTCTGCCAACAGCAAAAACACAACACTGATTAATTCATGAAAACAATGTCGTATTTTTATATCATTATTATGGTATTCTCATATTATCATTATCGTCATCATAATCGCATTCTCGTAATATCATCATCGAGCTATCGTATTATCATTATCGTATTCTCGTAATTATCAGCATCGTTCTATCGCATTATCATCATCGTGTTCAGGTATTATCATTATCTTATTATTGTATAATCATCATCGTATTCTCGTATTATAAATTATCTTATCATTGTATCATCATTATCGTATTCTCGTATTATCATTATTTTATCATTGTATTATCAGTATCGTATTCTTGTATTATCATTATCTTATCATTGTATTATCATTATCATATCATTGTATTATCATTATCGTATTCTTGTATTATCGTTATCTTATCATTGTATTATCATTATCGTATTCTCGTATTATAATTATCTTATTATTGTATTATCATCATCGTATTATCGCATTATAATTATCTTATCATTGTATTATCATTATCGTATTCTCGTATTATCATTATCTTATCATTGTATTATCATTATCGTATTCTCGTATTATAATTATCTTATTATTGTATTATCATCATCGTATTATCGTATTATAATTATCTTATCATTGTACTATCATCATCGTATTCTCGTATTATAATTATCTTATTATTGTATTATCATCATCGTATTATCGTATTATAATTATCTTATCATTGTATTATCATTATCGTATTTTCGTATTATCATTATCTTATCATTGTATTATCATTATCGTATTCTCGTATTATCGTCATCATACTATCGTATTCTCGTATTATCATCATCCTATTATTGTATTATCATTATCGTATTCTACTATCATCATCATCAAACTATCGTATTCTCGTATTATCATCATCGTGTTCTCGTATTAGCATCATCGATATATCCGACCAACAACCTTTCTCCAAGTAGGGACGCACCAGACTTTGATCCATGACATATTACCGCGACCGTGGCTGGGTGATTTTGGCGTCCGTATAGGAAGCGGGAGATCGAAAGTTCAAACCCCGGAGAAAGTTAGGTTATAACTGATGTAGTCGTTTGGTAAGACGCCGGTAGGCCCAACTCTGCCAGGTACCCGGCAATACATGTATGAGAATGGATTCGTGTTATTTTGCTAGAGAGGGGTCCGACCAGCAATATTTTATCCAAGTTGGTACCCAGTAGACTCCCACCCAAGACGTACTCCTCTCATTGTATTACATGACCACAATTCACCACAATTCCAGGGTCCAGGCCACACGCTCAGTGTATGATAGTTGTTATTTCCGTGATTCTCGTGCACAGAACTTATTAGTACACACCAAACCATTGTCTATGCATCTACATATATGTATATCCTATTTCTACTGCATTCACTTAATTCTTTTGGTAAAAATATATATTTGGTGTGGTACACATGAGACACATACGTGTGTATACCCTTTGTACTATTCAAAACGTTATGGCGAAATAGGCTGAATTTCAGAGTCTGTCGAGGGACAGTTATGCATTTTTTCTTACATATATAAACATGACATGAAATATCAACTAATCCAAAATCATCTTACATAATATAATAATACATAAACTGGGTGAGGACAGCTTCATTGCGAGCTTTCTACTTCAAATATCTCTACGAGCTCATAGACAACTCGGAGATCGGTGAAACATTTTCACCGAGCTCCCGAGTCCTCTACGAGTTACAAAAATCCGTACGATGCCCTTACGAGTTTACGATGTCCGTACGGACTCCGTACGAACTTGCTAAAATTTGACTCGCACGGAGCTCGTACGATCAATGTGACCAGGGTCTTAAAATAGATAATTTAAAATTCGCTGAATATATCCATTATTGTCGCACGAACACCGTACGGCCATCGTGCGATCACCGTACGGACACCGTACGAGTTATCTACGAGCTCTGATTGATCTACGAGCACCGTGCGATGTACGGCCGGGCTCTTTGCGAGCCCCGTACGGTGTCCGCATGGATATTACGATGTCCGTTCGGATATCGTACGATTGCATCTCTATAAATCGTACGAGGTTCGTACGAGCTGTGACCAGACCCTACGATTGAAAAAGTACCGTTAGGATTTCAAACATTCAGGACTCGTTCGAGTTGGTAAATTCGTACGGATATCGTACGAGCTTTGTGACCGTAGCATAACAAACTAACAAACTCGCTTAAGAAAATCTTAAGGAGTGTTTTGGCTTACATTCCAGTCATTTCACAACAAACTTTCCAATAAAATTTGTTGGAGAAAAATGCAAAAATTTGTCTACGAGTAATTTCTCAACTAAGTCTGCTATTTTTTTAAATCTATTTTATGACCATAATTATAATCGTGTGCTGTAGAATTATTTCCGGCAGAAACTGTGTATTTACGACTACAGTCTCTGGTATTTATTGCTAAATTTATTATGGTAGGCGATTCTGTATGAAATGTACATCTATCATGTTATAATAGACTGACGTTTTTATTTTCTGTAAAAACATATTTATTTATTTTCTCTATCAAATACATGTAGACATGTTCATTGTCAGTCGGAGATACTGTAGGTACATACTTTAAGTACCGTCAACGATACCAATTTATACAGTGAATGCATATGCAAAGTGCTATGGCTATAGAACTATTTTCCCGGTGAATCGTGACCACTGATGTATGTCAAACACCTACATCTAAAAACAAATGCCTACCTACCTATCCTATTGTTCACCAATGTTTCCTGAACCACACATATGTTTTATTTAGCCGAAGTGAAAGTTATTCATTTCATGCCAATTTATTTTAGGTCGATTGTTTCACAATAAATACATTTTAATTGTTGTTTTTTAACTTTGCCAAAGTCTAAAATAAAAGTTCGTTTGAAGAATAAACATTAAATGCTTCGGCTTTTTGTGGACGATGCATTAAAATGACTTTCAGATGATAAAAGTCGAAATATACTTCCCGGATGCAAAATTGTCTATATATATACCTTGTTGTGAATTTTCTCGGGTTTTAAAACCGCTATAAATGTTAATATGTAATGATTGTCAAACATAGTTGGTGTGTTTCATTCTTTAGAAACAGACCTGTTAATTCATTCAGATGTCATCCAAACATAGTCACTGACAAAAAAGTTATATGTGTTACCATGTTTTGTAGATCAAAAATGCCTAATAAAATGGTTTATTTAAAACGTGATAAAATATTAATATCTCTTGTATCTTCAAATTGTTTGGTGCCTTCTTATACTGCAAAAATAGACCTTTCGCGTGAAACCACTGTCGATTAGATATATACACAAACTAAAGAGTTATAGGCGTAGCAGTGATTTCAAAACCAATGTTTCCTCTATAACCTATATCTCGACCAAGGTTTACATCGTGTAGCGGTCTAGCGATAACACGCTCTGGTTGGATCAACGAGATTAAGTGGGTGGAGTCGGCGTCTGGTCAATTGATACGAATGACCCATTATAAATGACCACCACATTTTGATTGACAGGTGACGTTAGCGGAATAGTGTATTTCTCGGCCCTATGCTATTTTAACCAAGAACAAAGGATTGATTCTACGGCGTGGAGGGGGGGGGGGGGGGTAATTTTGTAATTTATTGACGAATTTTAAAATGTTGATATGAAATTAAAGATTACGCTCTGAAGTTTCTAAATATAAAAAATTGAAATTATGCCCATGCAAATATGAATTATAATGGTTCAAACACAGACTATTTTTCGAGAAAAAAATCTACACATTTTTGTGTTCGTATTCCACGGCCGTAGTAGTTTATTTTTTTATTTATTAACATATTTTCATATAAATTATATCAAAATAAAAAAGAAGCTCTCTTGTTTTAAAATATACAAACATATTGAAATAAAATAACGGCTAATTGAATATATACACAATTTTCTCGGCGTGAAATTATATTTTTAATGTGTTCGAATTCCACGGCCGTACCAGTTTTTTTATGATTCACTCCATTTCTATTGTTTTATATCGTTATGAAGCTCTTTAGTTTTTAAATATGTAACAATATTGAGAATTATCAATAACGCAAATATTAATAAAATGACAATGATTAGAAAATTGTGGTATTTCACGGCCGTGATTTTTTTGTCAATATTTGTGACGAAGATTAACACCAAACCGTATAATCATAGTAACGTACGATCATAGACATTGAAAGTGTTTCGAAAAAGAAAGGTTTATTGTTTTATTAATATGTTATACATATTTTGGAAATTTCATGGTTAGTAAAATAAGATCATTTAATTGTGAAACTATTGTTTTTCATTAACCCTTTCTTATAAACGGTCGTATTCATGAGTGTCCTCAAATATTTTATGTCGTTCGGTAGTGTCCTCAAATAATTCATCCTTTTTAAAAATACTGTGACTTTTACATTGGATGCTCATTGGTTGCAATGTGTAAATATATGTGATTGTACATAAGTTGAGTCTCTTATAATTAATTCTATATCGAATGGTTATATGCATGTTTTATTTGTGATATAATAAGTGTTATTTTGTAATAATTAGACATGGATGAGACTGAAATACAGTCTAATTTTACAGTTATTGCCTCCGAATCTATACGGAGAAATTCAACAACGCATATGTATTAGAATTTTCACAGAACAAAACGGAACTTTATTTATCACAGGCATCTATGCAACATGGGTACAGTGATATATAAATGTTACAGTATAAATACATTGGGATAAACACTATGGGCCATATTCACATCCTCTCCTCCACTCTCACTCACTGAGTTAATCCAAATTTAATTGTTTTTTCGTCCGTGCGTTTGAGTGTGAACTCGACCTTACCTGAAATTGGTATTCACAACGGTAAGTGTAGCTGGAGTTGACTCGACTGAGTGAGGAATTTTCGAGGGAGCGAAACGTCGACTTCAGCGTGACTCCAACCAAACTCAATGGAATGTTAGTGAATACCAAAGTTAGTCACTAACTAAAATGGACAATCCATTCGAGGTAGAAGAATTTAAGGATATGATTTTACCTTTTAGAAATGTCCCGGATAGAAGAAAATCCTTAGAAAGCATGGATAATGTGAATTTTTTGGCAAAGTTCCCCAGCTACACTCAAATGTGTGGTTACGTGCATACCGATTTAGCGCACGAATGTTGGACTAATAAAAGTTATTGTAGTTTCAAATTAAACTACACAACAAATTCATATGATCGTGTGGGTTGATAAATATACAACCATAAATATAATTTTATATATTATACCTCACCCAAATTTCATTCAACTGTTTCTTTGTTATTCTAATCGGTCCATATATCCAGAGATAGACTGACTGATTTGCATGTTCCAAATACAACAGCCGGTCAATATTATAAAAATATGGACCGGCAAAATAATATTGACCGGCAGCTGAAATAAACGTATTGTTTATTGCATGACGTCATGGATACTGTGACGCTACCATAGAGCGTGACGTTGCGCGAACTTTTCTTTTTGTAACGTTTTTTTGTTTAAATTAGATTTATGTCCTGCCGACAGTAATTGCATGGATCAACTCATGTGCGTTTATGATACAAAGTTCAATATAAGCTCTAAAGACGCATTAGTTTGCATAAAAATGAAAAAAAAGTCGAAATTCCAGTGATGGAGATTATACTTGAAACAACTTAAAAGTTGTCCATAGATTTATTATAGCAACACGGGTTTTCACATTTCTGCGTTATTTCGGTGGATATGCAAACAGACCAAAATAGATGTAAGGTCTCCCTATAATGATATGTAGTTCTGTAGCACATAAACAACTTAAACCCAAATGTATGTAATGTTTTCTTATTAGTATCTAGATCTAGTTACAAAAGTAGGCCTATAATATCGATATTAAATGTTCGGTATAATATAAGAAATAGTTCACATCACTTCGGCCCAATGACATTATATGGACTGGCTAGTCAGCCCGCGTTGTGTATATGGACCTCAGCTTCGCTTCGGTCCATATACACAACTTGGGCTGACTAGCCAGTCCATATAATGCCATAGGGCCCTCAGTGATGTGAACTATTTCTTAATTATAATTTGTTATCTAAAAGTATATTATTTGGACAAATAAAGTTACTGTAATAAGTGTATGAAGTATCTGGAATTAAAATTTAGTCATATTACTGCGATGTTAATTAAATACATGGTATTTATATATGGAGCATAACTATTGAAATTATAACGTTATTGTTTTCATTCTTTGCCATATTATTATTTTTAATCCCACCCAGTGTTGATATGAAGATGACTAAAATATTTGAATGAATAAAAACGTGCAAACTAGCAACAAATACTGATGATGTGCATTGCAATCATTCATGTGTCAATGTGCCGCCTCGATAGCCTACTGTTAGAGCGTCCGCTTCGAGTGCGGGACGCCCAGGTTCGATCCGGGGTCACTTCATGCTAAAAACGAAATGGTATCAGTATTTCCCTTGCAAGATGTCCAGCATAATAAGCGAAAGGTGGCTTCTCTTCTCTTACGTATTGTATTATATATTGTGACGATGGATAAATTCGGGCATGATGTGTCGAGAATGGTTAATATTTGTTCAAGGTTGTACCAACTTGTTTCATAATCAACCTAAAACCAAGAAGTTCATGCATCAGCTATCTTATGTACTATTCTTTTTAAACATGTCGCACATTAAATGACATTCCAGGAATTATAGCTTTCTAGTTGTCGGGCTTCCCCGGAACGGTATGTACGATGTATGTGTTGTAATTAACAACATCATCTGACAGTGAAGCTGCTTATAAAAGTAAACTGAGTCCATTTCCTCCGACTTCTAAATTATTAACATGACATTACCTGCTTGACGGTCGGTGGAATTCATATTGACGTGATATGATATTTAATATTGAGTCCACGGCGAAAACATAAGGCATACGGTACGATTTGTCTTCTTCGATATGCGCATCCTTTATTTATTTTAAATGCGTAGGCATTGCCTTGCATAATTGTTTTGTTGGAATATATCAATGTAAATCATTATATACATTTGTACGTTCATTCAATGTTAATTACATCGAAGTTTTATGTTAACTGATCCACTATAATCTTTGCAATAATCATACCGACCAATTCAATAATAAAGCACAGATTGTATGTACAGTGTAATATCCTACCATTTATTATAACGGTCACACACTCAGGAAAGTCGAGGACGAGTTACCCATGTGAATACCAAATCTCCACTCGACCTACACTAACTGCTAGGCCGCTAGGCCGCCAACTTCACAATTTTTTTTTTTTTTTTTTTTTTTTTGGACTGCCAACTTCGTTGGGCCGCTGGATCGCTAGGCCGCTAGGCCGCTGGGCCGCTAGGCTGCTAGGCCGCTAGGCCGCCAACTTCACAATTTTTTTTTTTTTTTTTTTTTTTTTGGACTGCCAACTTTGTTGGGCCGCTGGATCGCTAGGCCGCTAGGCTGCTAGGCCGCTAGGCCGCCAACTTCACAATTTTTTTTTTTTTTTTTTTTTTTGGACTGCCAACTTTGTTGGGCCGCTGGATCGCTAGGCCGCTAGGCCGCTAGGCCGCTAGGCCGCTAGGCCGCTGGGCCGCTAGGCCGCTAGGCCGCCAACTTCACAATATTTTTTTTTTTTTTTTTTTTTTTGGACTGCCAACTTTGTTGGGCCGCTGGATCGCTAGGCCGCTAGGCCGCTAGGCCGCCAACTTCACAATTTTTTTTTTTTTTTTTTTTTTTTTTTGGACTGCCAACTTTGTTGGGCCGCTGGATCGCTAGGCCGCTAGGCCGCTAGGCCGCTGGGCCGCTAGGCCGCTAGGCCGCTAGGCCGCTAGGCCGCCAACTTCACAAATTTTTTTTTTTTTTTTTTTTTTTTGGACTGCCAACTTTGTTGGGCCGCTGGATCGCTAGGCCGCTAGGCCGCTGGACCGCTAGGCTGCTAGGCCGCTAGGCTGCTAGGCCGCTAGGCCGCCAACTTCACAATTTTTTTTTTTTTTTTTTTTTTTTGGACTGCCAACTTTGTTGGGCCGCTGGATCGCTAGGCCGCTAGGCCGCTAGGCCGCTAGGCCGCTAGGCCGCTGGGCCGCTAGGCCGCTAGGCCGCCAACTTCACAATATTTTTTTTTTTTTTTTTTTTTTTTGGACTGCCAACTTTGTTGGGCCGCTGGATCGCTAGGCCGCTAGGCCGCTAGGCCGCCAACTTCACAATTTTTTTTTTTTTTTTTTTTTTTTTTGGACTGCCAACTTTGTTGGGCCGCTGGATCGCTAGGCCGCTAGGCCGCTAGGCCGCTGGGCCGCTAGGCCGCTAGGCCGCTAGGCCGCTAGGCCGCCAACTTCACAAATTTTTTTTTTTTTTTTTTTTTTTTGGACTGCCAACTTTGTTGGGCCGCTGGATCGCTAGGCCGCTAGGCCGCTGGACCGCTAGGCTGCTAGGCCGCTAGGCTGCTAGGCCGCTAGGCCGCCAACTTCACAATTTTTTTTTTTTTTTTTTTTTTTTGGACTGCCAACTTTGTTGGGCCGCTGGATCGCTAGGCCGCTAGGCCGCTGGGCCGCTAGGCCGCTAGGCTGCTAGGCCGCTAGGCTGCTAGGCCGCTAGGCCGCCAACTTCACAATTTTTTTTTTTTTTTTTTTTTTGGACTGCCAACTTTGTTGGGCCGCTGGATCGCTAGGCCGCTAGGCTGCTAGGCCGCTAGGCCGCCAACTTCACAATTTTTTTTTTTTTTTTTTTTTTTTGGACTGCCAACTTTGTTGGGCCGCTGGATCGCTAGGCCGCTAGGCCGCTGGACCGCTAGGCTGCTAGGCCGCTAGGCCGCCAACTTCACAATTTTTTGACTGCCAACTTTGTTGGGCCGCTGGATCGCTAGGCCGCTAGGCTGCTAGGCCGCTAGGCTGCTAGGCCGCTAGGCCGCCAACTTCACAATTTTTTTTTTTTTTTTTTTTTTTTGGACTGCCAACTTTGTTGGGCCGCTGGATCGCTAGGCCGCTAGGCCGCTGGGCCGCTAGGCTGCTAGGCCGCTAGGCCGCCAACTTCACAATTTTTTTTTTTTTTTTTTTTTTTTTTGGACTGCCAACTTTGTTGGGCCGCTGGATCGCTAGGCCGCTAGGCCGCTAGGCCGCTAGGCCGCTTGGCTGCTAGGCCGCTAGGCCGCCAACTTCACAATTTTTTTTTTTTTTTTTTTTTTTTTTGGACTGCCAACTTTGTTGGGCCGCTGGATCGCTAGGCCGCTAGGCCGCTGGGCCGCTAGGCTGCTAGGCCGCTAGGCCGCCAACTTCACAATTTTTTTTTTTTTTTTTTTTTTTTTTGGACTGCCAACTTTGTTGGGCCGCTGGATCGCTAGGCCGCTAGGCCGCTGGGCCGCTAGGCCGCTAGGCTGCTAGGCCGCTAGGCTGCTAGGCCGCTAGGCCGCCAACTTCACAATTTTTTTTTTTTTTTTTTTTTTTTTGGACTGCCAACTTTGTTGGGCCGCTGGATCGCCAGGCCGCTAGGCCGCTGGGCCGCTAGGCTGCTAGGCCGCTAGGCTGCTAGGCCGCTAGGCCGCCAACTTCACAATTTTTTTTTTTTTTTTTTTTTTTTGGACTGCCAACTTTGTTGGGCCGCTGGATCGCTAGGCCGCTAGGCCGCTAGGCCGCTAGGCTGCTAGGCCGCTAGGCCGCCAACTTCACAATTTTTTTTTTTTTTTTTTTTTTTTTGGACTGCCAACTTTGTTGGGCCGCTGGATCGCTAGGCCGCTAGGCCGCTGGGCCGCTAGGCTGCTAGGCCGCTAGGCCGCCAACTTCACAATTTTTTTTTTTTTTTTTTTTTTTTTTGGACTGCCAACTTTGTTGGGCCGCTGGATCGCTAGGCCGCTAGGCCGCTAGGCCGCTGGGCCGCTAGGCCGCTAGGCCGCTAGGCCGCTAGGCCGCTAGGCCGCTAGGCCGCCAACTTCACAATTTTTTTTTTTTTTTTTTTTTTTTGGACTGCCAACTTTGTTGGGCCGCTGGATCGCTAGGCCGCTAGGCCGCTAGGCCGCTGGGCCGCTAGGCCGCTAGGCTGCTAGGCCGCTAGGCCGCCAACTTCACAATTTTTTTTTTTTTTTTTTTTTTGGACTGCCAACTTTGTTGGGCCGCTGGATCGCTAGGCCGCTAGGCCGCTGGGCCGCTAGGCCGCTAGGCTGCTAGGCCGCTAGGCCGCCAACTTCACAATTTTTTTTTTTTTTTTTTTTTTTTTTGGACTGCCAACTTTGTTGGGCCGCTGGATCGCTAGGCCGCTAGGCCGCTGGGCCGCTAGGCCGCTAGGCTGCTAGGCCGCCAACTTCACGCTGCTATGCCGCTAGGCTGCTAGGCCGCCAACTTCACGCTGCTAGGCCGCTAGGCTGCTAGGCCGCCAACTTCACGCTGCTATGCCGCTAGGCTGCTAGGCCGCCAACTTCACGCTGCTAGGCCGCTAGGCTGCTAGGCCGCCAACTTCACGCTGCTAGGCCGCTAGGCTGCTAGGCCGCCAACTTCACGCTGCTAGGCCGCTAGGCCGCTAGGCCGCCAACTTCACGCTGTTAGGCCGCTAGGCCGCTAGCCTGCCAACTTCACGAACATTCACAAAATGCGTAAAACCCGGTTTGACGACACAACCCTGCACAGACAGAAACTAGAAAACGGCCTTCGATAAAGAAGAGAAATCATTATTTACACACGATCTCAGGATATTAGTACGACGATTTGATAGTGGGACATATTTTTTGCAACTACCGCCACCTATATGTTTCTGTTCCGCTTAAATAGACGATAATCCGAGTTCAGGGAGAACTGATATTCAATTTCTAATATTTACAATCATTTCGACCATTGTAGTATCACGTGACGAATCATGTGACAATATAGAAAATGATTGGTGTTCGGGTAATACCATGCAACTCTTCAGCCAATCAAATTACTCGTAACAAAAGCCGTGCTGTCACTGTCAAAATGGCAAAAGTCGGCGAATTGTTTTCAGTCAATGTTGTTGAATTGCTGCTTTCGTCTAGCTAAGCTGAACAGAAACGGACGAGTGTCGGTGAGTTGATCCAAATATGTTCCTCTACCAAATCGCCATACTAATTTCCTGAGATCGTGTGTAAATAATGATTTCTCTTCTTTATCGAAGGCCGTTTTCTAGTTTCTGTCTGTGCAGGGTTATGTCGTCAAACCGGGTTTTACGCATTTTGTGAACATTCTATGCTCGACACAGGCGACATTGTGTACGTGTATTGACAAAAGTTGTATTTTTTATGTATAATATTATATTGTCTTGAAGTGTGCAGTACAAATTAAATGATTGTATTCGGCTTGTTTAAAATATTGGACATAATGTTGAGTTGGGTATATGAGGGCCAGTCATAAAGAAAGACCCCTGTCTTATGTATTCATAGTATAGATGTGAAAGATATTTTTATCGGGTCGAATCCCTTTGTTTACAACCACAACAAAACAATGCTCACATAAACAAAAGCAAATTTGATGCCGTGTGTCCTTCTGCATTTTTTCAGAATTTTAATGCTGTTGTGTACTTTTTCTTCGGATAAAGTTCGTGAACAAGTGTCCGTGCTTATCATGGAGACAGAAATAATGTAAAGCAAAGATAAATATAAAGCTTAATTTTGATTTAGAACGTTGAATCTTATTAACTCAATCTCTATCCAAAATTACGTCCCCTTAACTGTAAATTAGTAGTATTTTTTCGGTAAACCTGAAACATTAATGTCAAGCGTTTTTGAAACTTAAAAACCACTATGTTGCGGAGTGGTAAACCGTCTTTTTTTTAATTTGTTCATGTTTTGACTATTCAAATTGACCGTACTTAAAAATATGGTTAACGGATTTAAAAACGCGACACTCGGGTATGTTGGTATATTTAAGGAAAACACATTCCAATTATAAAATGTATTTATATTTTCGTAAAGGCTAATTCAATGCCGTCATTTTGATACCAAACTTAATAAAATCCAACGAGTATTAACTAAATTATCGCACGAAAAAGACATTGGTCCAGAAAACAAAAGTAACATGTTTATCGGCGCATTGGTTTTATCGTTGAAGATGACCAGCCTGTATAACAGACCGAATGTTTGCGTAAGGCTAGTCGGATTTCTATATACAAATTCTTAATTAAATTGAATATAGTAAATGTCATACGCAACGTTTATTTGAAATGTGTCTATATGACACGGAAACATTGTTGCAGGAAACATACACCATTACTTATAGACCTACATAATGTTTTTATGGTCAAGGGGAGGTAACCATGTAAGGAATTTTAGTCAGAATGTGACTTTTGTTTTCTTGATCGACGTATTGATTGTACTATATATTTGTTAATATTCATCTCATTTTTATCATCTTAGTACCAAAATGACACCAATACATTTATCTTTGATCTGCACTATTCGAATACCGAGATCAGTTTGAATTGTCTGCTATAAAACAACATACCCCATTGTCGCGTTTTTAAATCCGTTTAGTATAATAAGCATCAACCCAACAATTCCTCGTACATTTTTTTTTTTGTTTCATGTTGTAGTGAATTTAAATGGAAAGAACATCGAGTTAACATCCATGGGTAGCCAATTACACGCACACAAAATCTCGTTGAGAAATAATAATAAATAAAAAAGTTATCTTGATGTTGCGTTTTCAAGTCGCTCAGTGAACTATCCAAGACCTCTTTACAGACCGGCATTTAAAACGATAATACATAAATTATCTCTTTTATTTAGACTAGTGCTGGTCAGTATCGATAGAGACTCGGATCGTAATTTTGGCCACATAAGAATATAAGGTTCCTGTGTTAAAGTCTTTAATATTGGTTTTACATCGTAAAAGTGGACTGGGTCACTCTATAATTAGGAAGGTTCGTGTAGCTATCCGTACATGTATACGTACACGTTGCAATTATAATTGGCTTACAAACAACAACTTGTGCTTGTAAGATCACGGGACAGTTTAAACATTATGCACCTATCAATGTTTCCCCCAGGGAGGGGAGCGGCGGGCATACACGGGACTTTTGACAGAAGGCTGTTCCCGATAGGTGGAAAGACAGTCAGAATGGTGCCGAGTCCCGGGAAATTTTGACTTCGGTCGAAATTTTTATCCCGGGGGTATGTAAAGCATTTCCCAGTGAGGGGATTTTGACAAATTGCCCTTGCTCTGGGGTGGGAATTTAGACTTTGAAAAAGTAAAAGTGTCAAATTCCCCTGGGTCAGCCCGCCGCTCCCCCCCCCCCCCCCGGAGGAAACCATTGATAGGTGCATTATTTCTTCGTAAATCGAGATGAGTGTTTATATATACTCAATGAGTAAACGGGCGAGTTCCTCGTATATACGCCTATCTGCGTGACATCATACACAAAATAAGTTCGTCTGCCACACGTCTGTTACGTGTAGAAACTACACACACATGGAAGACGAAATCCTCAAAAGTTAGACGTTCACGTTACACGTTGATTTCCCAACCTTTCATTTATCCTAACGTATTGGTTATACTTCCTGCTTAGTAAAACAAAGGCAGAAATTACATAACAGACAAGAAATCAATGTTAATTTAGGTTAATAGAAGGGTTCGAGGACCACTTTGATTGGTTCGCACTGTACATTGGTTGATATTTTATAACTCACCTGTACGACAGATAGAAAAAAACAATAATACAATCAGTTATATTACATTTATAGTCTACGTACTATCTGCTGGGAAACGAGTGGTTACCTAATTGCAGATTGACTTTTAAATGTGAATATTATTTTTTTCCAATAAGGGACAATTTAATCCATATGCCGACACTAACCCCCATAGTACTTAACATTTATAAAAATTCAGGTATTTTATACATAAGATATATCTTTATTGTCAATGGACTTAAACAACACCACAAAACGTGCCGAACTTCGAATGCCAAATAATCCAAGATTTCTATGAAGTAATGTATGTAGATTATGTGTATTATCATAATCTTTTTATTATATTAAAGATATAATATGAGCATCAGAACAAGTTATTTATTATCATATTTGTGATAACATTGGCTAAGAGCAAGAACAATTGTGATGAAATTGAAGCTTAACACATCTCTCCAAGTCTTTATTTATCGTGATAATCGTAATATCTAGTTAGTAACCTTATATAGTGACCCTTGTCGAGCATACTTCAGTATTTAGCAAATCTTATCATTTACCCTTGAAAAAATTGTGATTGTAGTATGCATCGATTACAAAAATATTTGCATTTTCTAAAATCTCCAGGTTTATCAACGTGGTGCTTTTCTGTAAATAAGATTTTTATGATGTGGCACACTGCATAGTATAAAATTGAAACGTCACTACTTTGTGCATATGTACAATGTACATCACCGAGCATGCATCTTGGTCGTGCGATCGGGTATTTGCTCACTGTGTGGATACACATACACATCTAGTAAACATCGTACTAGTATATTTCCTTTGACTGTTCCGCAGTGTATGTAATAGTTAGAACTTAAAATATATATAAGCCTTATTTATTTGTGTTACCTCATCAAAATCAAGCCTTATTTACTTTCAAAGTTCTTTGTTGTTATGTTTATTTTTCAACAAATTTGGTTTTATCTGTGTTTCATATACCCTTGATTGGAATTAAACTTTATCTTATCTTATTTAGTTTTTTTAATGATTAAAAGGGGCGGAGCGGGCGGAGCGGGCGGAGCGAGCGGAGCATGTTCTTACTAACTTAGAATGTAACATCCAGCATTTTGATTGAGAAATAGAATACGGCGATAATATTGGCTGTTGCTGATGAGAATGTAGACTTACGTGTTGAAGTGTGCATTATCAAAACAGACCTTAAACTATCTGTGATCTGATATTGTAGGATTGTCCATATCAAGGTCCAAATCAACCAAACACGGACACTTACACCACGAAGGATCGTCGAAAGCAGATAAAGTTCAAACTAACCGTACCCACGGTGGTAGATCTATATATAATTATGTCTTCTTATTATCTGTAATATTGTGGTCAACTTCACATCCTTGTCGGTAATTATGGAATGAATGTGTATCCCTATTGAAGTCAATTATGACAGGATAGTTAACTACGAAACATGTTACAGCATTTCACTGACTAAATCTTGGAATACTCGACTCATCATTTTCACCATGATGTTTTCGATTAGTTTGCTCGATCTACCAAAGCAACCCACGACGGCAAATCCAACTCCAGAGTCGATGTCAAAGGTTGAGATATTGATCTCGGGAATACATATACACTCAATGACTTTAAAAACGACTCGCCTGATTCAATGCTCAATATCGCTTAAACTATTTATGTTATGGCAAAATCAGTTTACATGTGTATTAATCGATCTTTCCTACGTGTAAATCAGTTTAGTTTGGAATAAAATGTCGCCTCGTTATTTTCTAGGAATCCTGTAAGTGCAGTCACCCTAGGCAAAAGTGTGGGGTTTTCAATACAGACAATTCGTGGCATTACTCTTACTGTTTTCCTATTTGTTAGACCGCGTAAGCACACAAATTAATCGACACACTTGTTGATCGTTTTCTACCTTTATATTTAAATCATCTGCAAGTTTTCATAATGATTGCTTATTTCAACGCACTCATCAACCTTCCTCATTTCAACTGTTAAAATTCAATATGTTCACAAGGATAAAATTAGATTTTGAATTTGTCAAATTTAATAGAAAAACTTAAAATTTGGTGATTTTGAATGTCTGTCTAAATGTGTGGACGTCCTTTTGTTATTGACTTTTTTAATTTGGCAGGTGAATGTTGTATTTGAACATGCATATATATTATTGTGAACATCTTATAAGTGACAGGAGGTATGTTAAAGGACTTCGTAGACGAATGTCATCCCGCATATTAGGATTAATTGCGCCTATAGTCTGTATTGAAAATCCCACACTTTTTTAGGGTGAGTGCGCTTGCATAATTCCCAGAACATAACGAGACAACATTTTAATTAAAAACTAAACTGATATACACAAAGGAAAGACCAAATTATACACATGTTATAAATTATTTTGCAAGAACATAAACACTTTAAGCGATATTCGGCTTTGAATCAGGTGAGGCGTTTTTAAAGACCTTGAGTGTAAAAGACAGCGTCGCCAAAGTCAAGCATTGAATGTCGAAAAATGCGTAAAACCCGTTTTGAGGACACAGGTACGAGCCGAAAAAACATGAGAAAAGCGTCAAGTAAAGAAGATATTTTTATTATTTACAAATAACCTCAGCACAATAATGCGACGGTCCGATGGAGAATCATGTTTTCCACAACTCTCCACCACTCGTCAGGTTCTGTACCGCGCTTACATTCGATCATCAGAGTTCAACGAGATTTTTTTTCCAATTTCTTATATTTGCATTCTTATACGATCAGCTGAACATGACAATCAATATTATTATTTTTTTGCATAGTTTTAAATCTTTATGTAAGGAGCTACAATACACTAAGGAAACATGGGCTCTTTTAACCCCCCCCCCCCCCACTTCATGTCTTAGGCAGCAAAATAGCACCAAGGGAAAACCCGTAAAACTTTTATCCAACATTAAACTTTTTTAAATATTTTATTAAGTAGTACTAGTGATATACATCTTCCTAATTATGCAATAAAAGATATATGTCACTGACTTATTTTTTCGCATATTTTGTTTTTATTATACCCCTAGATACATATACATGTAATAATATATGGGCGCTTTATTGGAGTCATGCTTGAGGTTTGGTTGGTTGGTCTATTGGTTGGTCCTTGCAAATTTTGTCCGCGCTATTTCGCTGTTACCAATGTTTGGATTTCAATGAAACTTTGCATGACTGACCAGTACCAAGTATACTTATGCATATCCTCTGAACACATTGGTTGGATTAATTTTAAGAGAGTTATGGCCCTTTGTTTTTTACACTTATAAATTTTGTCCGCGCTATTTCTCTGTTACCAATGGTCGGATTTCAACGAATCTGCATGACTTATCAGTACCAAGTCCAGTTTGGCATATCCACGACACACGTTACTAGGAATTATTTTAAGGGAGTTATGGCCCGTTTTTTTACACTAATTTTGTCTAGCATATTAAGTGACTGTCAAGCAGTATCTGGGGGTTTTCATCACATTCAGTGATATTTCTTGTTTTGGTTAAATTTGGCATAAATGCTGAGAAAATCAATGTAAATGTTTGACATAAAAATTATTGAACATGTTTATATAATGAAAACACATAATAAACAAACATAACCAAACGAACCTGACCCCTCCCCCAAGTCATTTGGCATAAAGGTCACAAACCACTCAATAAAATTGTTCTTTAGCTCAATGTAAAGTGACAATTGTCAGCCCCAGATTATATCATGTTAAAGTCTATGGCCAGTTGACAGACCTATATCATTGAAAAGCAGTATGTTTATTATTATTTTATTATTATACCATATTTATATAGCACTTTTATCATTTAATTACACGTTCAAAAGTGCTGTACAATCACATTTAAGACATGGTTAAAACAGTTTTACATAGATAAATGCATGCAAACATTAAAAATGTATATATACATGTAAACATATTACATGTACAAATGTACAAATAACACAAAGAACCCCCCCCTCAATTACCCCCCCCCCCCTAAATGGGTGTTTCAAGAGCAGCGTCACATACCACTGCCACGAGAAACTAACTCCAAAGGAATAGTGATACTTCCTTTAAGGAGACAGGAAACCCCCGACATTATTTACTACTGTACTAGTGTTTCAAGAACAGCGTCACTTACCACTGCTTCGAGAAACCGTCTCCAAAGGTATAAATGTACTACCTTTTAGGAGATCCTTAAGAAGTCAAACTAATAATCAGCCAGAATATGCTTTAGTAAAACAGTGTGTTTTTAGCGCTTTCTTGAATGATGGTAGTGTTTTACTATTGTAGCATAATGGGCTAAGACTCAAAGACACCGTTTCAGTTATACAATTTATTCAGTTGCAGTGTACATACAAGTCATACTTCTGAGCGTCACTCAGAGCTCCAATTTCAACTAATCTTAACACAAATTGGCTTGGCTTATATAGTGTATAGCCAGACATGTTTTACATAACATCTATAATTAGGTAAACTAATAATCGGCTTGTTCCGTGTAAAATGACCCCCTCTTGTCAAAATATCAACCTTAAATTTAGCAGCTGTCAACCCGGAGTTAACTCATATGAACTACAACAATGGTACAATGTTACACTATCTCTGAGTGTTGTTGGCAGTGTATTCCAGAGCTTCGGTGCTGCAGCCATGAAACATCGATCACCGTACGAGACAGTCCTCATCCTCGGCACAACTAGAAGAATAGAGTCATTTTGTGACCTAAGCTGTCTTTGTGGAGTATATATTTCCAACATACTTCTGATGTAGCCTGGGGAATTTCCAATGTAGTGCTTTGTAAACATGAGTCAAGACCTTGTACTCCACTCTGTATTGTACAGGTAACCAGTGAATATCCTTCAGCACAGGAGTGATGTGATTGTATCGTGGTATCCGTGCGATGAGGCGGGCAGCTGTATTTTGGATATTTTGTAGTTTGTTCAGAATGTTTTTTGGGGAGCCGCACAGTAATGTTTCAGCTACAAAATAAGACCAAAATAACAGGGGGTCATGTTTAATATAAGAAAGATTTTGTTCGTCAAATGCGGTCGACACATTTTTAATGACGCGCGGACTGATCCAATGTGGGTTTTACCCTACTCTACTTTCGCTTTGTCAAATATGCCAAAATCTTGAAATATTCAAGATGAAACACATTCACTCATTCAACTACATGTATACAATACATTTAAACTCAATAAGATGATTCTAGTTCCATTTTGTCAAGGCATATCACCATTACCAGGCAAACAGAAGTTTCTGAAAGGACTATTTGAGTGTTTCCGATTTTGGTCCGCGTATGCATTTAGTGGTTTATGAGCTAAATAGCAATATTTTTATTTTTACCCCACACACATATTTTGTAATGTAATCTTTTCGTCGGAATGTAAACTGTTATTTCGAATAGTATTTTCTACTTTAATTGCATAATACTAATAATAAAACTGTTAATTTAGATACTTTTGACACATTTTAACATTAATATGGCGCATAACGTGGTATGACAAATGACGCATGCCCAGTAAACCGACCGATCATCCTTAAATGATTATAACGAGGATATTTGTTGGTTTTGGTGAAAGATCGAATTTTATTTCACCGAGTGATCACAGAAAATCAATATTTTCACAAGTGGAGTAGTGAAATAAAATTGATCTTACACCAAAAATCAACACATTTTCTGTTTATTATATGCCTCAATTTCTCTTAAAAATGGGCCGTAATTGGCTTAATTGGAAAAAATCATGTCGAAATTGGAACGTCACGTCGGGAGAATTATGACGTCAGGATGACGTAACGCGCAGTTGACGTTACGTTTCTTTTTCTGCATGATACTGGAACCAGCTTCTAAAACAGTAAAAGTAACAAAGTGGTAATTTCACTGTTATTTTCACTGAAAATCTCCATAATCTATTGAGAGCAAATAATAAATATGTGTATTACATGTATATATAATTATAAATGTAGATCTATTTCAGTCAAACAAAACTAGAAGTGAATTTCAAAATAAAAATCCATGCGACTTGATTATCACAAAGATAACATTCAGACAACTTCATTAAAAGTTCAGACGGCTTACTGATAATGAGACAGCAGTTTTTGTACTGTCGAAATATCCGTAATTTATAGGTCGAAGATATCGGAGCTTTCTTGAAATACTTAACCATAATGATTGTGTAGATTTTAAATGTTTACATCATTTTTATTTTAAACCATCTCAAATAGATATAGTTGTATTCAGTTTTTTTTATGAATAGAATAATGTTTGGCTTATAAAAGAGGTCGGCTATATTCACTCAGTGGTGTATCTTGAATGAGATAGACACACCTATCTACAGTAGATATTATAGCTTTCGCATTGTTTTTCGTATCAGATAATTTTCCATGGTCAAACACTAATAGATCTATAAAATGTTCATATGTTTCATAAATAGAACAGACACATACGTATGTGAATTTATCATATGTTTGACGTCGCGACAGCGTAATCAAGCCGTTATTTATTTTTGATAATACATAGAGGATATTT
Organism: Spisula solida; assembly: GCA_947247005.1. Lineage (NCBI taxonomy): Eukaryota > Metazoa > Mollusca > Bivalvia > Venerida > Mactridae > Spisula > Spisula solida. Next base: position 23,639,622 of record OX365951.1, read on the forward strand.
GTTGAATTTGGTGTAAGATCGTATTTTATTTCACCGAGTGATCACAGAAAATCAATATTTTCACGAGTGGCGTAGCCACGAGTGAAAATGTAATTTTCTATGATCACGAGTGAAATAAAATTGATCTTACACCAAAAATCAACAAATTTTCTGTTTATTATAAGCCTCAATTCCTCTTAAACGTGTTCCGTAATATGCTTAATTGGAAAAATAACGTCAAAATTAGAACGTCACGACGTGAGAATTATGACGTCATGATGACGTAACGCATATTTTAAAGCCCGGCGCCGTTGACGTAACGTTTCTTTTTCTGCATGATACTGGAACCAGCTTCTAAAACAGTGAAAATAACAAAGTGGTAATTTCACTGTTATTTTCACTGTTATTTTCACTGAAAAATGTCCATAATCCATTGAAAGCAAATAATAAACTAGTGTAATAAAGCTTTGACGTGACGTCACTCAAAGTATGGGCGACGTCGTCAAAGTTGCGCGTTTAATATAGTGAAAAAAGTAGCTATTTTTATGTTTCGGCCAGAAATGGCTAACATATGATAAAAAGAACATTACATTTGTGACTTTCACAATTGGATTCGGCAGAGCCTCGCATTTTATTATTTTATTCAACTCGTTTAATAAATTCAATATGAAAAGACACTCATGTAATATCCTCTATATGTAATTTTAATTTAAATGACTATAATGCTGAAATGCATAATCTGAACATGATAGATATAACGTTTTCTAACATCATACATGCATATGTGTGAACATACAGGGTGTTCAAAAAGTTCGTTCTCAATGTTTAAGTTTCAATAGTTTAATCTTCTAACGTCAGAAGATTATGATTTTCTATGGTTAATTTCCAGAAGTTTCTACCATTGTTCAAATCTTTCGAGAATTGATTAAGCTAACAGTGTAAGGACTTACAATTGTACACTGTGTACCTAGCTCAGATCACAGGAACTTGCATTTATGATTTAAAAACTTTTTGTTTTCACTGGGCCTACTGCAGCCTCTGTATTAAAATATAGACAGGAATGCAATGCGGTTGTATCCCACGAACTATTCTCATACAAATATTTTCTCTATACCAACTTGACAGTTAAAATATATGATCTAGGCAGTTAAAGGGGTTAATAACACTTTGTTCACTGGGCCTACAGCAGCCACTGTATTAAAATATAGACAGGAATGCGATGCGATTGTATCCCACGAACTATTCTCATACAAATATTTTCTCTATACCAACTTGACAGTTAAAATATATGATCTAGGCAGTTAAAGGGGTTATATAACAATACAGAATACATCCGCACCTCAACCGATCGGTACCGATAATCGTCTAATATCGGCTTTTAAAGCCAATTTTGTGGAGTTTTGAAATGGCGTCGACTCCATTATCAGTTTCATACTCAAATGTTTTAAAAGTTATAGTCGAATATATAGTGGGGTAGAGTTGTTTTTCAAAAGCGTTTATCAAAGGAACTGTATTCGAACTTTAATTTTCGAACGCATTGTAGAGCCGTATATTCAAAGGGAGACCTATGCCACGGTGTGACAAAAGTTAAAACAGTAAGGTTTGTTGAAGGTTACAATACGTCATACGACAGGCACTCTGTCAAAAACATAGTCTATTAGATCACACTATGCCAAATCACGGATCACGTGTTATCCCAAACGTAATATATGATGAGCGCCTTCTCATCACTGCGTGTTTGTGATCATTTGTATGACTCAAAGTACTCACTGTCCGAACAAAAAACTTATATGTTGTACACGTATGCGCCATTACCTGGGTTTTTACTATTTTCTAAAAAAAATAATGCCACTCAGATTTCTGTTGAAATATGGCAGGCATATGTGTGCCTCCAGCCGGATTTGAACCCTGGTCGTCAGATTAGTCGACAAGCACGCTACCCACTGAGTTACTATGATGACCCTGTGTATTATTATTCTAGTCTTAACATGTTCAAACCTCCTTTAAGTATACAAACAAGATAATCAAGATTATTAATATTTAACTTAATTTTGAAGCATGGTGCAAATAGCTACTCTAATCACAAACATGCACTATTGATCAATTTGCAGATAATGTGAGCCACAGGTATTTATGTTATCTTAGAAAGGTGACCAGACACGTCATTGAGGTGCATTTTGTTTTAATATGGTGTTATTTTAAATTGGTTTACAAGTTCAGAAACTAGAGAGCTTCATCTTTATAATGGTGTAAACATAGAATTGAATGAAAAATAATTTTAAAAATTAGACAGGACCGTGGAATTGATTACATTGAAAAACTAATTTCACATTGTCGTTTTTATTGAATGCATCTTAGTGATTGATTGGACACCGCGATATACATTTCTCGGCATAACATTTAAAATGTCGATGAGATTTTGCATCCATGGAGAAGTAGTTCAAACAAGGTGTATGAATGTAATTACTATATAAAGATATCGAAAGCCAATCCGTGTCTTGAAACCATGAAAATCTTACCACTTTAGTACAAATACAGCTTTCTAAGATAACATAAATTATATATAAAAAATATTGTTTACTCTTTATCACCTGTGATATGAGCGGCGTAAATTTATAACTTAAGTCGAAATGTTTAAGTTTTCATCATATACACTGCAGACATACGAGTACGTGTTTCATTCTCAAACATGTGTACACATGACATTTTCATGAAACCTGTTACTGCATCGTACCAACCATAGTTATCTTTATAACAATTTAAGCCGGAGATAGCGCTCAATACCTAACGGCGGTTTTCAGAAAATTGTGGGTTGGAAACTACCGGATACTACTTTACCAAATAAGGAAACGAGGCCAACCAATCATTAAACAGAATTGCGCGTGACGTAATGAAAGTAGTGACCTTAGCACTTAGTATATAACCAAGCGCCCGCCTGAATGCCGCACGCATTTTATCCCGCGCTGTCTTGAACTAAACTCGCTATAACGTTTACATATTTCGTCTATAACCGCGTTTTGAATCACTTAATTTAAACATGTTGGCTTTCGTAGGAATTGGATTGTCTGCGCTGGCACTGATATTAAATGTTGTTGGGTTAGCCATCCCGAACTGGTCTGTTTTCGAGGAGAACAAGTCAGGCTTGTGGAAAGTTTGCATTCAAGGAGTTTGCATTGATATTCCGTCAGAAGGTTTAAGTAAGTTTTGTTTTCATTTCATTTCTCTTAATTTTAAAATCATGAAGAAGAATCTACTGAAACGTACAGATATTTTCTGACAACTAAGTTTGAATCTCTGACAAATTTTATTGGTTGTGTGTGTGTTATTTAAAGGTGTCATTGATCTAGTAATTTCATATGTTAACAGAAAATTGAATGTAAGTACGAGGTTGTTCAAGTATATTCGTAGACTGAGCTCACACATTTAAAACCAGAGATAAACAACCTGCATAACATTGAACTTCAGCCATTCGGACACAAGTGCAGAAAAAATAATTCCGAAAAATATACACTGAACAGTGTAGCAATACCACGTGGTTTTTTACTAAAGCTCCAAGTAGAAATTATTTGCTATAAAGCTGTAAAAAGAAAGTAACTTACACAGTGTATAAGCCTCATCACTGTATGGCTTATTGGGAGACTACTATTCAACGCGAATGACTTATTGCGAGCAAAAACATCTGTGATTTCCTGTCACTGTTTGACTTATTGGTAACGTGTTTGACTTATTGGTAACGTGTATGACTTATTGCGATAGTAGAAGTTGAATCGTTTATACAATGTGACTTAAGCGATCACCACACAGCGCAATTCATACTATTCTAACGTCAGCGTCGTTTAGAAATGTTACTCAAAGTAAGCCCCGGAATGAATTAATGTACATGTACTATTAATTACTGTAAAATGCGACATTAACTCTTGAATTGTATATTATTGAACATACGTAGTTTCCACGCATTTATTATAAGTCTTATTTAAGAATTATAGCCAGACATGACTGTGGTATGTTAAATTGAAAGTAATTCGCAAATTTTGGCTGCCGTTGTTTGAAACGTGCTTACGCCATTTCTGTTCATCGATTTGTCGTTTTCGTGTCCTTCATAAAATGTGTTGCCACTTAAAAACAAGAACCTGGTTACATTATTGCCTCTCGGTGCTCTCTGTAGCAGCTCATTTGTTACTTACTCGCGTTACGGGTACCAGACTTTACATAAACAATGTGCTGCCAAAGAAATACATCGATGGGGCGATATGCGATGTTATGACCAATAACAGGGGACCTGTATACGCGCCTGCCAATAAATAGGACAGTCGTGAGAAGTGTTTATCCATCAGATCATGGAATGTTAACGGTCTCGTAAATTGTGTGACACTGAATTCATTGAATTCGTTCAAAATCATGATATTATTTTCATGACAGAAACATGGTTATCGAATAATTCTTGTGTAAACCTAGAGATACCGGGTTATTTGTGTGTACATATTTTTGGCAATAAGTCACGTAATGTAAATAGAGGCTGTTATAGCGGTGGCGTAGCCATTTATTATAAACAAACTTTATCAAATTACATAGAGGTCGTTGAACATGCCAATCTGGTATTATGTGGACAAAATTAAGTAAAGAATTGTTTAATTTTAATGAAAATGTGTATATATGCAATGTTTATATTCCCCCGTACAACTCAAATGTCATTGACTCTAGAGAATTTGATTTTTTTGAAGAACTTGAAAATGGTATTGAAAAATACAAATGTTTAGGAAAATGTTTCATCCTAGGAGATATGAATAGTAGAACATCAACATGTAAAGATTTCATTATTTATTATGAAGATTCTGATTTTGATAGTTTTATTCCTAATAATGATTTATTTTCACCACGTGTGTCGAGAGATAACATTATAGATAATTACGGTAAACGTTTAATTGAATTATGTTGTAGTACATCTCTAATTATAGCAAACTGTCGTTTACATAATGACTCAAATATTGGAGAGTACACCTTTCTATCTTTTAATGGATCTAGTGTTGTAGACTATCTACTGCTACACCCAGATGATATAAAATATATATCTAGCTTTGAAATTGAAAATCCGACATAATTTTCAGATCATTGTAGTCTATCATTCTCAATACAAATGAAAACAAATAATCATAACACAAACTCTAACTCGAGTGAAAACGAAACCAGCCAAAATTACATAAAATTTGACGAATCAAAAATTGAAGATTTCAAACTCCTATTAATACAAAAACAAGCTGAAATACAACAGTGTACAAACATCATAACCGATACATCAGATGTTGACTCAGCTACTCGTTCATTTTTATTAATCCTACAAAGCTATTCCAACAGCGTATTTGGAAAATCTCAAAATAAACAAAACAAAAACACATATCATAATAATAAAAAACCGTGGTTTGATTCCGATTGTTATAATTCAAGAAAACATTATAATAAAACTCGAAATAAATTCCTTAAAAACAAAACCAATATTAATTTACGCGATGACTATTTAAGCGCAAAATCAAATTATTGTAAGGTAAAACGAAATTGCAAATATAAATGTTCAATTAAAGAAAAACGAGAATTAAACCATCTAGGAAAAACAAAACCAAGAGAATTTTGGAGAAAAATAAAGTCACAATACAAAAAACAGAAACTATCAACAGAAAATATTAATATTTCTGATCTCTACGATAATTTTAAAACATTATATAGTTCACAAACTGAAAATGAAAACCCAATCAATCAATCTTTTCAAGAACAAGTTATTAATGATGAGGACCTCGACTCGGAAATATCACTAAGTGAGGTAAAAAATGCCGTTTTTTCACAAAATAATAACAAAAGCTGCGGTCTAGATAATATATGCGCAGAAATATACAAACACGCATTCGATGAAATATCCCCTTTTCTGCTGCGTCTTTTCAATAGACTATTAGACAATGGAGAATATCCATCATCCTTTGGTGAAGGAATAATATGCCCTATATTTAAAAGTGGTGATACATCTGACCCACAAAACTACAGAGGAATCGCGCTAATTAATATCCTTTCCAAAGTTTATTCGCAAATAATACTTAACAGACTCACAAAACGGTCAATTAAACATAACAAAATAATAGAAAATCAATTCGGCTTCAAAAAGGAAAATCTACAACAGATTGTATATACGTCTTACATTCAATTATCGCTAAAACACTCTCGAATAATAAAAAACTATACTGCGCCTTTGTAGATTTTGAAAAGTGCTTCGATAAAATTGATCGTGGATATCTTTTCCATAAACTGTTAAATACTGATGTAAGCTCCAAGTTCATTAAAGCAGTAAAAAGTATGTATAGTGTTGTAAAAGCGTGTGTTCGACACAACGCTCAATTGTCTCCCTTCTTCGATTCCAATATCGGTGTCAAACAAGGAGACCAGTGTTCTAGTTTATTGTTCCTATTTTTTTGTAAATGGCATTCTATCAAATATTGACCAAAATATAGATGGACTTTTCACTATAAATGAACTTAAATTATTTATTCTATTATTTGCTGATGACGCTGTTCTGTTTGCACATACCCCCGAAGCACTACAGTCACTGTTAAATGACCCCGAACACTATTGTAATACTTGGAATTTAAAGGTTAATACAGCTAAAACAAAAGTTATGATCTTTGAAAAAAATCGACATACTAAACATGAATTTATATATAACAATATAACTCTAGACATTGTAGAAAATTTCAAATATCTTGGGTTAACCCTCTTTAAAAATGGTTTAGAACGCAAAAAGTTTTAGCAGATCGATCACTGTTTGCTTTACACAATCTCTTTATTGTATTTAACCAACTAGATCTAACAACCAAAGACAAATGCAATTTATTCGACAGTCTTGCTGTATCAGTTTTTAACTATGGCTCAGAGATATTCGGTTATTTTGATCGTAAAAACATTGAAAAAATACATTGCAAATTTCTAAGATAGGTTTTATGTGTAAAGAAAAGTACAAATCTTGATGGACTTTACGGTGAATTAGGTAGATTCCCAATGGCGGTTAAAAGAAAGATCACTTTAATGAAATATTGGATCAAAATTCTAAAATCAAGTTTCGATTCTCTTATTAAAATTATCTTCAATATCCTACGCGAAGATGCGAACAACAACTCAAAATATAATGGCACAAACTGGGCGTCACATGTCAAACAAATACTTAATGAAATAGGAATGACCAATATTTGGATAAATCAAGATACTTTACCTTTAAATTATATAAACGAAATAATACAGCGACTGGTTGATACATACCAACAAACATGGTACAGTAATATAATTAATTTAAGTAGATTAGACTTTTATTGTAATTATAAATATGACTTTAAAATGGAAGAATATCTGAATTGTATAAATATAAACAAATATAGAATAAGTCTCACAAAATTTCGACTGTCGTCTCATACTCTCGCGATAGAAACTGGTAGACATAGTAATATACCCCGAAATGAAAGAATCTGTCAACAATGTACAATGAATGTTATAGAAAGTGAATATCATTTTCTCCTTGTCTGCCCGAAATATCATGTACTAAGAACTTCACTTTTACCAAGATACTACTGTCATTGGCCAACTCTTAGGAAGTTCAAATCATTAATGTCAACATCAACAACGCGATTACTAATCATTTATCCAAGTTTGTTTATAACGCATTTGATCTAAGAAATCAGACTTAAGATTTTCCTATCAATACAAAATATTAATTTTATGTAACAACAATGACCAAATAAAATATTCACGAAATACATTATGAATATTATACACATACTATGAAAACAAAACACATTTGTTAAAATCCATACGTTAATTGTATCCTTCTTTTTCTCTCATTATATTACGTATATGTATGGTGCTACATTTTATTTTTATTTTATTGTTAAAACCATACAGTCTCCTATTACAGCTTATCTACACTCCTATAACAACTACCTACTTCTCTGTTAAATGATTCCAATTTTTCCTCGTTTTATGCTTAATTTGTATGTATATAATTTGTGTATGACTATGAACATGTAGTTCTATGTTAATAAACTTTATGTTATGTTATGTTTCTCTTACGGTTTCCCGTGCTCCGTGCAAAATTTAAAATGCATACGAATTTACATTCATTAAAACGTCACAGCCATTTTAACGTTAATGAAAGTATGACTCGGCTCGACCAAACCGATGATAAAATTAGACAGGGCAGGTAGCACTCAACTTAAACAGCCGAGCACAGAAAACATAAAACAATCATCACATGCCATAATTACACGACACAATGCCCAACAAACATTGTTTATTTCAAACTCCATAGACTAAATGACTTCAAAATTCCATGTGAGGTCATCATAATCCCACGTCACAATGTATAAAAAAGCCGAAGTAATGAGAAAGGTACATTTCTTTGGGCGGGGAATGAGAAGGGTACACTACGAATACATGTGTATTGAATGACCCTCGTATCTGATTTTAAGAATAGAAGTTTTATCCACGAAGTTTTCATATTTTTACCGTATCAATGATCTATTTCCTGGGTATATTTATTTCATTCCCTCGAGGCAATGTCTTCATATTCATGCGGAAATCTCAATCCAGAACACTCTGTTCCTAGTTGAATATCAATATGTTTGCATTAATTTTCTGAAGTCACGACTTGTTCTATAAATGGTATACTAGTTACAATCCCTGCTAAAATTGCTTCCTATAAAAAAAGTCTCAGAATATCAAGGATAGTATTACTCATCATGGCCGTAACTAGGATTTTTCAAAAGGGGGTGCGAAATCGGGTTTTATAGAGATAATGGGGATGTTTAGATGAGGGGTGTTGGGCTTCCGTATATTTCTGCAAGGGGATATAGAGCTACCAAATCCTTCTGGTGGAGGTTGCGGGTCCGTACCAACGAGAGTGTTGTAAACTGCATTGTTTATCCGAGGGACAGGGTACTCAAACTCGAAAAACGCGTTGTTTGTGTAAACTGCTTGCCACACAACCTTGTTCTCAACTTGATACAATTCATTGATAAAATTATTGAGCTAGCGAAGCGAGCAAGAAAAAATGCATTGTTTATCAGAGCTGCATGCAACGCAAACTCGTTTTCTAATTGCTATCATTAACTGCTAACCGGGCGAAGGGAGCTAGAAAAAAAACACAAGTTATTTTGTAATACCATTCACTGATAAAGTTATTTTGCGAGCAAAGCGAGCTAGGTAAAAAATGCCATATTTAACTGAGCTGCATACCACACAACCATCTTCTCAGTTTAATATCGTTCACTGATAAATATTATTGGGCAAGCCATGCGAGCTAGACAAAAATGTATTGTTATCTGAGCTACATACCCCAAACACTCGTTCTGCATTCGTTTATGAACAGCATTCAATCGTACTATACTTGATTGGATGACAAAGTTATTTTGCGAGCGAAGCGATCTTGAAAAAATGCAAAGTTGATAAATGTCACCAACAAAAAGGATTTCTTTGGCGAAAAAGGGGGGTGCGTTCGCACCCGACGCACCTCCCCTAGTTACGGCCATGCTCATGTACTGTTTAACTGAGAAATTCATATGGTCCCCATACCCCGTCCTTCGGACACTATTGACTTGCAGCACTGATAAAAGCTCGATACATCCAGATACTACACACCTGTTCCATAGTGAAAGTAGAAAAAGTGTCGACGATGTGACGTTGACCCTTGCGCGAAAAACTTTTGAGTAGTACTACTCATATACAGTTTAACCTGTCTTAAATACCCGGTCAAGAAATGCATCAAATGTTTGTGCTGAAAGCAGTTAGCTGTTTCATGTATGTTGAATGTAAAAATGTTTGGGATTTAATATTATTACATGTAGTTACTTTAGGTTCAAAACCGCAAAATTAGTTTGTTCTTGAAATCAACGTAAGGTAACAAATTTCCGACCCAAAAATGTCAACTTTTTTCCATGTGACCCCTCAAATCCACCAATCAATGGAAATAGTTTACAGCTTCACGAAAATGAAAAAGCATCAAGGGGGTTGCGTATCACATAAGAAATATTTGGTTTGTCAAACACGGTGAACAAAAAGTTTCACACGCGCGGATTAATTTCAAGTCCGTTAGTCCCTACCCTACCCTTCTTTCACTTTCATATTTTAATGTTTAAAAATGTCTAAATAAAACAGTTTCACAGCGTCACATTCATGTGTACAAAGCTTTTAGGCCCAATTTCATGATTCTAATGCAGATTTATCAAGACATTCCACCATTTCCAGTCAAACTATATTTTACAGGTCTACGATTTTGGTACGCGTAGGCATTTGGTGGTTAGTTACCTGACGGATAGTCACATCGTTCCGTATAGCGTAAAAAGACGTCGTACGGATAGAAAAATGTAACCGGACGTTAGTTATAGTGATGAAAATCATCTTTGGTGTTACTGCCAAGCTTGGTCACAATGGTCATCTTTATAAAATATAGGTCAACTTCCATACTTCTCACTTCTTCATACTTACAACATATCTTACATTTTGCTAACAACACTCCATACACATTGAGATCCACCACTCATAGAGATATAACATATAAGAAGATACACACTAGTAATAGTGAAAAACCTTTTCCTGTATATCAATGAAATGATGGAACAGCATACCTCTTTCTGTTAGAAATTTAAATTCATTATAAGCTTTTAAACATAAATATAAGAAATATCTGATGTCAAAATATTAGTGAACATGTTCATTTTACTATTATAATCATTCTAGTTTTAATTACTGTTGAGATGGGTGTGTCTGTCTATTATATGATATAATAAGTGCTATTGCATGTACGAATGTCTGTTTATATGTATGAACATGTTATTTCATATAGAAGACCACATTGTAAAAAAGATACAATCATTTTGTATAATTTGTTTGATCTTAATGTGTCATCTTCTTTAAATAATGATATTATTATTATTATTGTTATGTTTGATCAACTAAAACCCGAAAGTCAAGTTAATGTGATGGACTATAATAATTTATATGTATGTGTGTTATCCCGCTACGGAAAGGGTATATTACCTTTAATATATCAGGCCCCGATCTCCCTAAGCATCTCAAGTAGCAATCTCATCTCAAGTTGAGATTTTGCTAAAATCAGAGTCAGAATTTGAGATAAATTTTAAGTTCGAGCTCTCTAAATGTTACTTCATTTTTAATGAACCAAGAATAATGTTTTCTGTTTTGTGATGTGAATTTAAAGTCCAATTTCTCATGGAATTTAGCTAAAAGACATATGACAATATTTGAGTTGAGAGTTATCTTAGATTGAGATGTTTCGGGAGATCGGCGCCTGAACTGTGTTATATACGTACATGTATGAATTCATTGTGTAGTATTAGGTATGTAACCTTTATTGCGCAATCAACTTAAAAACTCGTATGCATATTATTTGAACTACTTTATGTTTTTAGCTGGTTCTTTTCAAGCCACAAGAGCTATGGAAATACTTGGAACGTTGGTGTTAACTGTTGCATTAGTATGTGCGATACTAAAACAGTTCGCCATGAAAGACCAGAAGATGCTACCGAAAATAAGTGGTGCAGCCGCCATTGCAGCAGGTATAGTAACTAGTTTATATTGTTAACGTATTTAGAAACGCGTGACTGGTGGAACATCACCCCCGGAATGACAAATGCTAATTGTTATATTCCGTTTAAACTGCTTATTATTCCGTTTGTGCGATGATACTATACCGTTTGAACGGTTTGTTGTATAGTTCGAAAGGCATAATATACAGTTTAAATGGCCTTATTATACCGTTTGAACGACTTATTATACCGTTTGAACGACTTATTATACCGTTTGAACGACTTATTATACCGTTTGAACGACTTATTATACCGTTTGAACGACTTATTATACCGTTTGAACGACTTATTATACCGTTTGAACGACTTATTATACCGTTTGAACGACTTATTATACCGTTTATTTCGAACGGTGATCAAAATGTTAGTTCATAATCTTAATAAGCGTGGTCAATAATCATTAACTTGACGATATAACGATATCTATAAAAATAGTTAAACACCATTACACATGCATACTTTATATTCAGGTCAGATATTTTATTTTTATTTTTTGTAACTCCGACTTTGGTGAGTGACTGAATGTTCGCAGGCCTGAGGAGGTAAAAATAAAAATACGAGGGGTGATCAACAAATACGCAGAAAAGTGCTGTATTTTCTTTATTCGTCATTATATAAACTCGGTGAAACTTTCTAAATATGAAGATAAATTTATTTCAAATTGATTCACCGCTAATCATCATTATTAACCAAAGTCAGAACGAACGTAATTATATACTAGTAGCTACCACGCTGATGTTGATGGACTATTCGTCCGATTTAAAGCAATCAACAACAATGTTCACAGCCGAAAACAGCCGATTTATCTTGTGACTAGTACACTGCAACGAAGCAGCTTATCATTAACAAAAAAATGAAATAATTGAAAATGGCAGGTAAATTACCATCAAAACATTGTATACAACATTGGTTTTCCAAGTTCGATTTTTTTAAACGACTCAAAATTATGCAGGAGGGTCTGAGTAACGAAAAATAAAAAAACTCAGGCCTCACACACTTGCCTACTCCTTGTGCTTGTGTATCGTCAGGCCAGGGCTGGTTAATGTACATGTATTCACAAAGCATCTTAAGGGAAAACTTAAATATTTTAACTTAAGTTAAAAAATTGAGATTCACATAATTATTTCCAAAGAAACTATCCATGTTTTCTTTGTGATTATTGATGCTTCCAAACGATGTGAAGTCCAGCCAGGATAAAAAAGTCCACTATAACGTGTAATACCAATTATAAAGGCTTATACTGTACAAACAACTATAATTTCAATGCTAAACTAACCTACTAGACTTCGCTCTACCTGTTTAGACAATGGTTGTTATTTTTGCGTACACATAAACTGCAACGTCACTGTCACAATATCCTAACTGGACTATAAAACATTGAAAACCTTGATTTTCTTGTTTCAAGTTTTCCCTTAAGATGCTTTGTGAACATTACCCCAGATTTTGGATGACCAGGTTGGAAAGTTGTTTACAATTGTTCTTTTATATGAGCAATAGAAACAGTGTAACGTGATACAGATGTGCAGCCGTACACAAAGTTTCGCAGCGGGTCGATTTAAAAAACTTAGTCGAATGCTGTTTATACACACATGTATTTCAATTCAAAGTATGAACTTAAAGAAATATAAATGTCTTATATTAGAGCTTTGTGAAATTGTAATTAACCACAATTATTCAGTCTGATTGTTCCATAAGGACATTTCATTCATGAGTAAGCTAGAAATTGCCAAGCCGACCAGAAAGGTAACTCAAAAAACGTCAAACATCGACTTAGAGCATTGTAGAAACTATTCCGCCTCGGTAGCCCAGTGGTAGAGCGTTCGCTGGTAGCCCAGTGGTAGAGCGTTCGCTGGTATCCCAGTGGTAGAGCGTTCGCTGGTTGCCCCAATGGTAGAGCGTTCGCTGGTAGCCCAATGGTAGAGCGCTCGCTGGTAGCTCAATGGTAGAGCGCTCGCTGGTAACCCAATGGTAGAGTGTTCGCTGGTAGCCCAATGGTAGAGCGTTCGTTTCGAGTGCTTGAGGTATCGGATTCTATCCAAGCAGCGTCGTACCGTTCCAAAGATACCTGTGAATCTCCCTTGCTTGACGCCGTGATAAGTCTAGTCTAATGACTAGTCTCCGTGTGGCTGAAAGAAATACTGTTGGTCAATGGGACCTAATTTTGACATTTTAAAAATGCAAACATTATCCTGTGTCAGATTACTTTTGCATTTTCATTGGCAATATCTATCATATTGCATACATTTGTTTCTATTTTCAGGCCTGTTCATGATAATAGGGGCCGTGATTTATGCTGTGAAGGTCAATGGAGACTTACCACCCGGATTCGATCTAAGTGCTGGATTTGCGCTGTGCATCGTGGCAGGAGTACTTTCTATAGTTGCCGCTATCTTAATATTCCTGGGATTCAAGGATGAATAGCATTTCACACATTCGAATAAACATTGCGGTGTTTTTCTTTAGTCATTGATGTAAGCATTTTTGTACGTTTTTAGTGGTTTTTTTCTTTATTTAAGCATTATTTTTCATCCTTTGCCCGCCAAGAATGAGCAGTGTTTGCTAGAAGCTTAGTCAAGCCATGCTTACCTTTGAGTGGTTTTTTAAAGGCTTAGTCAAGCCGCCATGCTTACCTTTGAGTGGTTTTTTAAAGGCTTAGTCAAGCCATGCTTACATCTAAGTGGGGAGTTTAAATTTCTAATCATGTATGAATGTTTCATATTGAATATATGTAATTCAATTTACTTATTTATACAACATGTATCCACAGGAACTTGCATTTATAATTTGAAAAAAAAAATGAAAAAAAACAACCCTTGGGTTTGTACACTGACTAATCATGACCAAGGTACTGTTTTATCAAAGCACTTACTAAAATCGTAAACTTACGATCCAATATAAGTTTATAATGCAAAGTGGTTAATTGAGCTGCATTGCTTATAATGATTCAGTTAATGAACTTCTACAAACCATATCCGTCACCAATTTGCAGTTGTTAGTGAATAATAAAGAATTTAAATTTGTGATTCAGTTAATGAACTTCTACAAACCATATCCGTCACCAATTTGCAGTTGTTAGTGAATATTAAAGAATTTAAATTTGATCGTAACTTAAGATTTTCGCAAGTGTTTTGATAAAACAGTACCCAAATGTATGAAAAACAATTTGGCTTTTCTATTTTATTCGTCGTTAATAGTGCCTATATACAAGAAAGGCGACACATCTAATCCACAGAACTATAGAGGAATCACATTAATGAACACGCTTGCTAAGATTTTCTCCTTAACTCTCAGAAATAGACTTAATTCATGGTGTGAATCTGAAAATTTGCTAAATGACTGTCAATTTGGCTTTCGTGATAAACGAAGCACATCCGATGCTATATTTTTACTACATAATATCATTCAAAAAGTACTTTCACAAAATTCAAAACTCTGGTGTATATTCATTGATTACCAGCGGGCATTTGACAGCGTCATTAGAGATGCATTGTGGCTGAAATTGTTTGAGCACGGTGTAAGTAGTAAAATGATTAATATGATTAAGTCAATGTACAACAATGTTAAAGCTTGTGTTAAGTTGAGTGCGGATATGGATTTATCCGATTTTTTCGACGTAACAATAGGATTGAAACAGGGTGAACCATTATCCCCCTTGCTTTTTATACTTTTTATTAATGATATTAATTCAAATATTGATTTTAATTCCTTAAATGATAACGACCTAGATTTGCTATCAAGGTACCTTATTCTTTTTGCGGATGACATTGTTCTGTTTACAACGAATCCAGTTACTTTACAGTCACAGATAGATAATATTCACCATTATTCATCTAAATGGGGTTTAAAGATAAATGTATCGAAAACAAAAATTTGTGTCTTTGAAAAACGAAAAAGTATACATAATCATGCATTTTATATTGACGGCGAAACAATCGAAATTGTTGACTCATTTACGTACTTGGGGATTTTATTTTCGTATAATGGGAACTTATTGCATGCAGTCAAAGCACTTCAAAACCAAGCATTGAAGGCATATAACAATTTATTAAGTTTATTTCAAAGAATCGAACTAAATATCAAAACAAAACTAAAGTTATTTGATTCTCTAGTTGTACCTATTTTACTATATGGTGCAGAAGTATGGGGAGTATATAACTATAAAGTGATAGATAAACTGCATCTCAAGTTCTGTAAATATATTTTAGGAGTAAAGACTCAGACCCCAAATAGTGCGATATACGGTGAACTAGGACGAACCCCGCTTTCACTTGTATGTAAAGAAAGATCTCTCAAATACTGGTGTAAAATAATGAACAATAACAATTCTGTACTGTATAATATTTATATGGAAAATGTTCGTATTTGTAAGGAAAATATGTGGGTATACAAAATTCAAAATATCATCAACAATTTAGGATTTCCCAATATTATACACAATTTTATAAATGACTACAACTACAATAATATGTTTAAAATGCGATTGCGCGATCAGTTTATACAAGAATGGAATGCCTCTATAAGAGATTCTCCAAAACTACAGTATTATTGTAAATACAAACAAATATTTGAATATGAAGGGTATTTAGATAAATTGAGTAATAAACTAAGGAAGCAATTAACACGCTTCAGGTTAGGCTCTCATACTCTTGAGATTGAACATGGTAGAAATTTGGGTATTAATCGTGAATTAAGACTGTGTAAAATGTGTAACTTAAACTGTATTGAATCTGAATATCACGTGCTACTATGCTGTCCAAAATATTATAACTTAAGGACACGCTATTTAGGAAGAACAACATTCCCAAATCTAAATAAATTCACTACATTAATGTCATCGAATAAACTTGATAAACTTACTAAAATTTCTGTATTTTTAACAAAAGTCATGAAAGAAAGAAAAAATGTCTTGAACTATTAAACTGTTTCTTTTTGTACATATTTAATATTTGCTTTGTACATGTATTTGTATGTATCTTATGTTTTTTTTTGTATGTTTGTCATGTTCCTTTGTTTGTTCATTTGTATTTGGCCAAAGGCACAATAGTGCCGATTTGCTAATAAATTGAATTGAAAAATTGTTAAATTCGTATAACTGAGAATGCATGGATTATAATACTAACTATTTGGAGCGATTGGGTGAAGGACGGGACTCATGAATACAATTAAACGATATGAATATGCAGTATGAAGAAGGCCTACATTAACAAGAATGTTCGCTGTAAATCACACATACAATAAAGGATGAGCTTCAAAATGTCATCTAAACTCACATAGGATACATCACAGGAACTTGCATTTATAATTTGAAAAAAATGAAAAAAAAACATTTTTTTCACTAGGCCTACTGTACTGTACTACTAAAATAACTATATAAGTAGGCCTAGTGAAAAAAATGTTGTTTTTTCAATTTTTTTTTCACAAAGCATCTTAGCAGAAAACTTAGAAAAACCTTAAAATCTTATATTTTTCTAAGTGTATCAACTAAGCAAGAAAGGCAATATGCTAAATATTTTACATAGTTTCGAAGCATTATATAAACAGCTACTATAATCACTAAGAAAACATGGACTATTCTTCAAATTGCGGGACATGTGAGCTGTACAAATTTTAAACTTGAGTAAAAATATTTAAGTTTTCACTTAAGATGCTTTGTGAATACCAGCCTGTATTCGAAATAAAATAGACCTGCCCACGTGCACAACTGACTAAAACAGAATCGCGCAAGTAATTCTTTTGATAATACCGATCTTTCTAAAGGATACGGACATATTCGTGTGAAACAAAGTTTATCGTTTGTATAAACACTGTGTAATCGTTACTTGTATGCGTTCGATGAATTTCGCCAACGTTAATTTCAAAAAAGCGTAATTAGCCGTTAAATAGCAATTAAGCACTTTCGGTTCTAAGATAGCACGTGTATTAAAAGATATTAATATTTTGATAATTTGATTTGTTTCAAATCAGTGCATGACAGCATACATATACATTTCAATTGGAAGAAAAAGCACTTGAAAAACATGCACTATCCCACATTAGAATATAACCTACATTATAAGCCAATGAAAACGCCGCATTTTCGCGGTAAAACGAAAATTTAATCATTAAATTTTTCTCTTAACAGAATTGACGTCGTGCGTTGGCGCTTATTTCTATCGGCCAATCAGAATGCAGAATGTTATATTCTAAGTTAGTTAGAACATATTAAGTAAATTTTAATGACTAAAAAGGCCTCGCATCGCTTCGCTCGCTCCGGCCTTTTTAATCATTAAAATTTACTTAATATGTTCTAACTATAACTTAGATTTTTCTCTATCCCACCTAATGAAAACAACAGAAAATGAACAGGGGTAAATGTACATTCGGTAAATATAAAGCAGTCGAGTATTTTGGTGTATTTGAACCTTACATTTACCATTGCAATAATAATTTACCAATGCAGAAGCTACTTGTTTAATGACTTGTTTAATATTCTGTATTGTTGAGTAATTTTCGCTCGTTCAGACGTGTTCCATGAGCGCGATAAATTACGATTACAAATCAAAATACTGCAAGCCATCAAGCGTCATGCGTTGCTAAACCATTGCTCTAAAATAAGGTTTAGCTTTTAATTTTAGTTAATTATAAACGTTATATTTACTTGTTCCTTAAGACACTCTTCACAAAAGGATAATGCCAGTGGCATGTCCGACATATCAATTGGTCGTATGGCATGTAAGTCGGATAACAACCTCGTGCATCGGTCTATCTGTGTAGGACAGAGAAGCGCTCTCGGTGTTCACGTGAAAACCGTGACCAGGTCTGTCCTACCAAGATAGACCTCCCACTCGGTCGATATCCTATACAACCTACACTGTGCATAGATGACAAAAGGCTCAAACGTTAGGCGTGTACGTTACATGTTGACTTTCGCAACCTCGTTTATATAAACATTCATTATCGAGTATGAAAATATCATGCTACAATTGTCACGTGATTTTTAAATTTCGACCTGTACGTATACATACACGTTTACATGTCATCATGTTCACTTGACAACCTCCCTATTCTTGCACCAGCAGCTGTCACAGGCGACTTTAAAATGATTCAAATACCAACGCATGCGCTGTCTTTGCATTCAGTTGGCGCATGCGTGTTGGATTAATTATAACGGAAGTCGTTCGATTTGTTTCATCATTTTATTTGCTTTGGTCACCATTAAACCAAGTTAGAATCCAATGTAAAAACTGTGAAATATATAAAACTAACAAATAACGACAAATAAAACCAAGTCTGGTAATGTTCACGAAGACGGCCGAAAATAAAGCTTCGTAAACAATAAATTAGATGATGTATATGCATATACACTAGACAGAATTTCCAAAATAAAATTTAACAAGAGTTATGATGGACGGATCAAAAACATCACGCGTAAGATAAATTGAATAAAATGCATCAGTTATTCAAAAAGTTGACAATTTTAAACAACCTTTTTTAGGTAAATTCTCAAATATAGACGGAAGTTTTCGAAATTATTTACCTTTTGACTCGTCTAAATAACAAACGTGACAGGATGCCGGATATGCACGAAGTATTCATGAGACCAGGTTAATACATTCGCACAATAACACGAAAATACGAGAGATTGTATTCGAAAACTGAAGATAAATTAAACGGTTGATCCGCAAAAATCAGTTTTTACATTGACAGTACATATTGGAAGTAACACGTTGATATGGTAACATGATAATAATAACAATACAAACAAAGTAACAAGTTGTCATATAAATGCATTAAAACACATCGACATTATGATGAGCAATCATGGAAAATAAAAATATCATATAAAATAAATAACAACTAAACAAGCATGAATTAAATCACAGTTCAGCAACGAGACTTCGACACGGGCATTGTAATAAAATGAAAATGACATTTCAGTCAGTAGTTAAATTGTTACAATACGTAATACTTCTCTGTTAATTATAGTTAATAATATAACTACTTGTCAGGTGATATTTGTTACACTATCTTAAGGAAAATATCTTAAAATCTGGCGAAATGTTACCGTGACTATTTCTAAAGGTATTTGCTACATCACATATGGCTGCATAAATTCTAATTGCAAATTATTAAATGACTGATTTGAATTTAATAAAATTGGAGCCTTCAGACAGGTTGTTAGATTTTTACAATACAACTTGCACACGGAGCCACGCGTTACTGAGCGACATCTCGTGGAAATCAAGATGTTAACTCTTTTCTGATTTTCTTCACTAGTGTTTTGATATATAAGATATTCTGCCATCTGAGATCCAAAAAAAATCTAGGTGGTTTACATATTTTTATCGGAGTCTTTACACACGGTAGCGTAGCTTAAAATGTGGTAGCATATTCGCACAAATGTCGCATAATGACCAAAATCAATAATTCGTACTTGTTGGAAAATGCATACGGTATATGATAAAACAAAACAATATGAAATATAAAATAGTTCTGTTAAGAAATAACATAAAAATCTCAAAAAGTTATAATGATAAATAAAATAAAATTTCATTCCCAAACAACGTACTTCTAAACTGATTTGTAATAACCTGTATTTAATGTTGTAATAACTTGTATTCAAGCCGTCGTAAAAGGTTCAAATCGTAGATGACGCATTTTTAAAAAAACGTTAAAGTACTTACTACTGTATCGCATAGACAATACAAACCACACAGATATTTCATTTTCTTTTTATTTCAAACATTAAAAAATCAATATTCCTAGTCATAAATGCATCAACCGCTGTATCGATTGGATACTGTCATAAGTTTAAACATTTTTATTCGAATAATTTGAGGAAGAATTTAATGTGTTGGGTGACTTAACACAGCATTCAGACACACCCCGCCATAGCATTCATACACAAGCACACATACATACATATGGTATTTTCCATAAAACGGCGTTCACACTTCTACTACGATCTAAAATTGGTCCTAATCGTGACAAATCGTGAGACAGTCGCAGTCAATCGGGAGAGGCTCATTGTGAACGTGGACGAGTCGTTGTAGAATAACGTATTTTCACTGCTAACTCAAATGTCTGGGCCCCGTTTCATAGACATATCTTAGCAAAGATCATAACTTTCCGTAGATTATTGAGAACAAACAAAGCGAACCCATATTTTTATATCTAACACGGTTGCTTATCACAAAAACACTTTCCACGTAAAGTCCACAAAAACGTATAAAGTGGTTCCAGTTTTAAACCTTACATCATACATTTTCGTAAGGTAAAATTAGTTATTTATGATAAGTCCTGTTCAATTAATTTGCTTAAGTGTACTAGTTGTCTTAATTTGCTTAAAATAGTATAAACCGCCTAAATCGATAGTTGACGCTACTATACTGTAAATAGCCATGGGACGAAAAGTTGGGTATGGCCAAGATGCGCCTATAATTATAACGGGCCCTAGAAACATTGTACAGCTATTAAAGAGATATTCCCTATAACTTACATCGATCAAACTAGTTTAGAAATTATTAGACATTAAAATTAATAAGATTTTTTTAATTAAACCCTTCAACGTTTCAGCAAAATACTCCCACTAGCTAAGCAAAAAAAAATGACACTAACATTTCCGTAACGAGCCAATTTATTAGATTGTGGCCAACATGATTGAACGAGTTGTATCCCGTTGTTTATTAGTAAAACTTACTTCAAGTGGTAGTAAGTGGTTTCAGAGCTGTCATTTCCACACCTTTTTCTTTTTAAAGATTAAGGCGATTATAGTGTTTTGTACGTTTAGATGCTCATTAAAAATGCTAGTGCGAAATGAAATGCTAACTGCAGGGAATGTCTCTTCAAGATGCTTCACAAATTAAATCCAAAATTGTTAATTGGGCAACTGTCTATCCGAATACTCGGTCCGTCCGAAATAAACATCATGTCCCGTTGCCTTAGAGGATTATACCGAATGCACATTTCGAACATCTTCAATAAGAATATAATTTCGAACCTAGTTAAGCAGTCAAACAATTAAGAACTGACTGAATAGATCTACCAATGATAATACAAATAAAAAACTGAATACAAAATACTTGTTGAGGACGGACCGTGAGAAACATTTCTAAGTTTCAAAAAAAACCATTACACACATAACGTACAAAAGAGCACACCGATTTCAACATAATTATGCACACAAACAATATCATATCATAACATAAATAATTATTGTATCAGAAAAAATCAAAATGCATTTTCAGTAAAGAAATGTAATAATAATAATATATATTTATATATGTACAATATAACAATATATCACAGGCTGTTTTGACAATGTTATGTCTGAAACTCGACGAGTAGCACAAATCTACATGTGTTAAGTTCATTCAATTACCAAACATATTGTTTATGTCCATATACGGTAAGTTGCAAATCGATTCCAGCCGCATACATATTACAATACATTGACATAAACTATATGTATGTCTTGCATTTTTTCAGAGAATGTTGTATGTTGAAAAAATCCATAAGGCAATATTGTATCATTTGTCTTCGTTTACAACATCCCCATCTATGTTGTTTTTATGCAGATGATATGTACGGTTTTTTAAGACTAATCAATACTTAACAATGCCTTATTTTTGAAGAAACATTCATCACAACACGATATCAGCGTCTTTTTCTGGGCTATATAAAATAGACACTTTAGGCATCGCCATTGCGCTACGGACTCTTTCCGTCTTGGAATTGGTTGCCTGTCCTTTTGTTTTGACATCCGGTTTCTTCTCAGGGGCAACACTTGTCACACTAACGCGACTGATAGCACTACTTGGTCTGGACGCACCGAAGAAACCTGTTAACGCATCAGACAAGCGCATGCTGAGATTCCTAATAGAACTTGCCTTACTCTTTGATCGGTCGTTAGTCGTAGTTTTCTTCTGATGTTGCTGTTGTATTGCCAAGCTGGCGATATTTTTCATTTGCTTCTGTGTTTTCCAACCTCTCCAGGCTCGCTGTAATGTTTTAGCGGCTACATCTTCTTTCTTTCGCATCATCGTTGTAGTCTTACGACTCGTATTGACGCGAGTCGGGAATGCTTCCTCAAACTGCACTTCAATTTGCTCATGCAATTGGTCTAATTCTGGAGATTCATCGACCGCACCGAGCACGTATTTCACAAGAGCCATAAGCACATCTAAACAATGAAGTTTATCACCCTCAACAATAGGAAGATCAAATGAAACTAAGGCTATTTCGTTTGGCTTAGGAATACATAACGGCGCTTCAAGATCCGCCACAAAATGCGACAACTGTTCATACTTGAGAAACTGAGTTGCCAGTGGGTCATAACGTTCCCACACAGAATAAAACATTTCAAAATCATCCTCCGTAATACCCACTTCTTCTTGTTCATGGGCTTGGTTGAAATTTTCTAAGATAACCGCAATGAACATGTTTATAACTACTAAAAATATTATAAGAATATACGAGGTCAACGCTAAAATAGCCATAAATGAATTACCACAATCTCCTGGTGACCCTTGTACTATGTCACCGTTTGGACGAGTGTAATGAGTGTCATTACAGTTAGGTGTTGAAATCATCATTGGTATAAGAACATCGTTCCAGCCTGCAGCAGTAGCGAGGCGAAATAGCAGAAGAAAACTATTTCCAAAAGTTCTAAAATTTACCACATCTTCGTCCAATGCTCCGGTTATTTTCAGATTTTGAAATGTTGAAAGGCAAACAATAGCATATATGTACATTATAAGGAATAACAGCATTCCGATGTTAAACAAAGCTGGCAGAGAAATCACTAAAGCAAACATAAGTTTCCGAATTCCTTTGGCTGCTTTGATGAGTCTCAAAACCCTACCGATTCGAAACACTCTGACGACACGGAGCAAAGTTGGACTGAAATTGACACTCTTCAGCAGATCTTCCAATATCACACCTGAAAGTAACAAAACAAAACATTAGATATCAACATTTGTATTGCAATGTACTCGAAACAGATCGGTCTGTCCGTACATGTATCAACATACGGGGTATTTTAAAAAATAGTGTACTTTTTATATGTTGATTGTTAAGCTCTTTTGACCATGCAATTGCACGAAAAAAGAGCTAGAGCAACACTATTTGGTATTTATAATTATTATACATGGTATAAGTGTGCAATGGTTATCGTTAAATAAAACAGAGCGTTTGTACAATACGGAAGTGCATTTTAATGAATAAAACGAAAGAAAAACTTATTTATTAGTATCAATAAATCACATATGCTTATGCAGAGTAAAAACAACATATTTACAACAATAGTACCATATATAACGTAAGCAGATGCTGAACTCGTTAATGGCTTATTAGGCGCAAAATATTCTCTTAACTTGACTACATGCAAATAGGGCAACGAAAATCAAGTTTCGACACCATCCATTCATTTTTTAGACCTATTTGTAAGCTAAATAGCATTTTCTTAAGAAAAGTAACTGAAATAAAATGAAAATGCTACACGGACCATACATTTGTAAAAAGTTGCAAACATTTAAAACATGTTATACACGATTTAGCTTTCATCTATGGAAACACAGAATTTGGTAAAATTGCACCAGAACCGTTTTCAATAAGCTGTTGGTGTTTTAACAGCATCCGTCAATATTCATTTAAATATAAGTAAATTTTGTCATAAATAAGTTAAGTAATACTATTATAACATGTCTGCTAAAATGACACATTATTTCCAAAAATAAGGATTCAATTAATTATTCAAGTACGGTTCTACTGATCTAAATTTCGTCACTGTTTGAAAACAGAACCCAATACAACTAAACTTGACTAATTGGAAATTGTTCTCGTAGTACGTGAAGAAACAAGCATGTAATATTCCGCTGTTATATCAATTGAACATGGTTGAATATTTCATCAAAGCGTTTAATTGATATAACACGACTTTATGGATAAACATATTTAACTAGGGTGTAACCAATATTGGAAATTCATAATCAACAGAAAGTTCAAAGCAAAAACAAAAATTCTATTGTACCCAACGAAACTGTGTTACTCTAAAAGGGAATATCTATAAAATATTTTGCATGCGTCATAACAAAAATTAAGAATACTGAATCCAAGAATCCATTTATATGAAATTTGCCAATATTCCCCACAAATCAATGGATCCACTTCAAAATTCCAAAGCTACAAAAACTTAGGTGTTCAAGAGCTACATTTTTTCTTAATATTATATATTTGTAAAATCTTATCTATCTTACAAAACTGCAATTTAAATTGTGACAATTTCAATGTGTTTGTGCATGCTATCTTCCAAAGCCTGTGGAAAATAAGAATTGTAAAAACATCCATGCTCGGTATTTTGCGTCTTCATATTGTTAATGCAGCTTGTGACTGTTCGCATGTAACGTGTCAAATGACGTGTCAAAAGATGAACCTTTCTACTACTGCGATATGCAGACGCTACAGCAAATTCTGTGTTTGATGCCACACTCATGTTCTTGTAGGCTTTTCTGATTGGACGATGACTTTGGCATTTTGTATAAAGCTGCGCCTCGTCTTGACGATTATAATGATGTTAATATATAATAAAAACACACAAAAATTGTTACTTCGGCATTTTGAAGTGTTGCCATCTTTTTTTAAATTAATGATTTTACTATTTTACTAGTCGTAACGTTCTTGCGGTATATCATAACGAAAATACCCACAGTGCTGCAAGTAAACACAATCAGGCAATATCACCTTGGTTCCCAGGGAAGGGGTCACATTATCGTTGGGTTATTATATTTAAAACATAAAGTCACATAACTCATAACAAATAAAAAAAAATACTTAACACACACATAGACAGACGACAAAATAAATTATTTATAAAAACAGTAAACACAAAAAAGGTTCAATCACGTTGCTATGACAACTAGAGAACGTCACGTGACAGTTGAGATCAGATTTAAAGGTGGTAAATTTGTATTTCTTTAAATTGAAATTCTTCCTTTACGTTATATACAGTACGACCTATGTAGAGTAAGACTGTGAGCTGTAAATATTAGCCGTTGTTTAGAGTTTGTTGCTCTACAAAGATTAAAGTTAAAGTAAATATCGGCTTAGGAAGTTTTTAAAAGTTGTTGCTCTAGATTGGTCGTACTGTTGTATAATTATAACGTTGCGTCGGTTGTTGAAAGTAGCATTGATTATGTATGTACAAGTTTGTGTTATCGGCGAACTGTCAAACCTCAAGATACGACTAATTATATATTCAAATGTATTTCTGACTGTGAGATTAATTCGTCATAAAATTGTGTTCGTCACGAAGCAACCGATTTACACATACTTCATGCAAACTACAAACCAAATAAGCACAACATATGTAAGTCTATTCACTTGAAACTATTTAATTGAAAGGTAGCATTATCATAATCAGGGACAAATCAGGAAAACGTTCCAAACAAACTTGAACCAGACCATCATCAAAGCACTTTTTCAATAAAGACACGGATAATTGGATTAGACACAACCGGGGTTTGAAACTAAAACTGTGTGTTATCACAGGAGGTTTCGATCCCTCATGGAGGTTTCGCTCCCTAATAAATAAAGGGAGGTAAAAATGAACCACAACTATCACTGAAGGTGAGGTAAAACAACGCACTTGGTGGACGTACACCGTGGTACGAGTTATACACTGCCCACCTAAAATAAGTATACAGATGTTATTTGCCCACTTACTTGCCTGTAATAATACTATTTGCAGAACAGTGAAGCAACAATATATTTGAAGAAAAGGATTTTGTTTTGTTTATTAAATGGAAACGCCATACATTAACTGGTACCCTAGGTGCAAAATCTAAAGTTTCTTTGTCCCTCTTGAATGGTAACTTTGTCACAAAAAGATGGAAAATTCAGCCTTTTTGATCATATGGTTATTTTAGTTTAGAAAATCTTCATCTTTATTTCTATCTCTATTTTGACTCATTAAGTAACTGTAGTTTTAGAAACTAGTATAATTGTGACCGTCTGATAAACAGATATTGAATAATTTAGCCAAGTTTAATTTTGCAACAATTATTTACTGTATACTTATTTTTGGTGGGCACTGTATATGTATACCCAGACAGACGCTTAGACGTACCGTGATAGTAGTACCGTAAGTTATCGTACGATGTGGTTAATAAGTCGTAAAATGACTGCAACTTTATATTGATATTATAAGGTAGGCCTACAATCATGCAGTTAATTCATTAATAAGAATTGGAAACCAAAACATCCTCATTTCCTAAATATACATCATCATCTTCCCAAATCAATATAATTTGATATTAGGTTTGGAAACTCAGTTGGCACAGCACGCTCACGTGCATGCAGTATGTAGTATGTTGTATGGTATGCATGATTACGTTATGACTCGGACCGAACCAAATGTATTTAATAGTTTCCAACTCGTCTGGAGTACCTGCCCCTTACACCACGTGATCGTGTCGTACTATTAGTATCAAGCACGTCGGGAAGTAGACTTAGTTACCGGCCTTGACCGAAAAGATATTTACTAGGTAAGTGACTTCGTACATCATTGAAGTTGAAGTCTTTGATTTTAAGGACTTTATTCCGTACCGTGCATATGCTATACAGGAAAAGCATTATTGTGAACAACCAATAGAGCCACATTCAGACCGATTCAAAATACGTCCCATAAATTGGCGTGACCGCCGAAATGACATGTTATATACGGCATGGAATTCAATGGAAGATACCATTTTGATGAGTGGAAATTGATTTTTAAATCGAAGTAAGGTTTATATAATCAACTAGCATTCATGTGCACAATGATGATATGTGACTATCATCTACTTTGAAAGGGAGCATAAATATGTTCAGAGGTGTTTGGCAAACTATTTAATGATCATAGAACGAACAAGTACAAGAGTAACCCATTGCGTACAAACATGTTTTAACTAAACACGAAAGGTAACCTACCACAACAGCAGAGAACATACACACACTGACTGGATCATACAATACAATTATAGACGACAATATAAACAAGAGCACCGCCTACGAGTGCTGGACGCTCGACTTTCTCCTACTTGATAGAACCCTTGCTCATCTGTTAGTCAGAATTCTCAGAGTAACAAGGGCAGAATATAAATATAGGTCACAGAGTTACCCGCCTTGTCAGTATGGAATCCACTTGTGATGGTTAATAACTTTCAAGTTGATACCTTTGATAGTCTTTGAGTAATTGACAGATAAAATGAGTCTGCCAATAAACTTAACGCATACGCTCACGATCCCGTCACGACTATAGCTCGACTTTTCTTCTTCGAAAAGTCGAGCTAAAAGGGGTGCACGAGTTTACCACGAGAATGTGTCTGTCTTACGACAATGTGCTATGAATTTAATACATTAGTACAAACAGTTTACTTTGTACTATAGTGTTTACCTGCGAGAAGAGCTACAAGAAAAGACAACCCTTCAGGTATAAATGTATGCATGATTATATTACAGTCAGATCTCGATACAACGACGCTGTTTGTTTCCAAGAAAAATGTCGTTATAACGAATATGTCGGTATACTGAATTGATACAAAGAGCATTTTAATACCTTTGTCCCCAAATTTGAGGTCAGTATAATGAATTTGTCAGTATATCGGGTGTCGTTACAGGGTTCGAACAAAGTTGTCATCATTAAAAACTAAAACACCCTTTAAGCACTTTTCAAGCTGAAATTTTTCTAAATTTAAGGAGGTACGAGCTGCCTTGTGCGCATGCGCGAAATTTCAAAATCGTATTAGATAAGAACAAACATGAATTTTAGTTTCAATGATTGCATATTATGAATGTTGATTAATGAAAATAAACAAAATATTATCGCACAAATTAGATATTTTTAACTTTTTATTTTTTGCCTGTATGAAAAAGTGGGTGGGGAACGGCAAAATTGTGAATAATATGGGTTCACAATAAGTCCCTGCAATTGTTCAAATGCATATGCTTATATATAATATGTAGTGCATGGTTTAGTTATAAGAGGTAGCCACACTTTGAAATATTTTTAAGAAAAAATTATTTCATTACAATATGCAAATTAGGTTAATTTTATGCAAATTTATTCATAATTAGTGCTTTTTTATGCACAGCTCCCAAAAAAGGCTGGTGACCCCTATTTTTTATTTGACTGAACTGGTGTTCTATTTGATACTAAACTTAGGGCCAATTTTAAATCATTTTCGATCGTTGGGTATTTTTTGACGTTCATTTGAAATCATTTGAAAATCACACTTTTTAGCAAGTGGGTGGGGTAACTATTTATCATGTTCAAATACTGAATTTGTTCACCGGGCAGCTGGAATTGTGACTAATGTCAATAGGAATGACCATTGAACACACAAAATATCATGCATTGCTTAAAAGTGGTTTCATACAGTAATAATCTTAAAAAGAACATAATGGTGCCATAAATGCAGGAAATAGATAAAATGACCAAAATACAATGGTAGGTCATTAGAAAGCCATGTATGTCGAAAACGAGCCTGGTGACATATCATTTTTATGATTTCAATGTTGTTCTAGAAGACTGTTCTGTCATTTTAAGATGTTTCAAGGAAAATTCGATCGTTAGATAAAAGGTGCGCGTACCTCCTTAAGCAATTTTTTTATCATTTTGTCGAAGTTTAACGACATAAAATGCACAATTCATATTATTAAAGATAATAATTAGTATACAAGTTCATTATGATAACTATATATATATATATATAATATATATATTTAACCAGCCTTTCTCTGCTACAGAATTAAACATAAACAGTTGTTGTTCTTTTTTTCCAGCCAAATATTTGGAATTAGTTGTAATAAAATTACGCATGCGCTGCTTGTTACCTTCTAGTTTTTGTACAGGTTATAAATAGATACGACATAGTTTGCCTTTATGCGGTTTGCTCAAGCATTACTGAAGTCATAAATAAGCACTTTTAAAAGCATATTCAATGTATTTTTGCTAAGCACTTTTTAAGCAAAATATTAAGCCATTTTTGAAAGCACTTTTCAAGGTACACGTTGTAATTCAAGCATTTTTTTTCAAGGCCTGTATGAACCATCATAAAGATCATACAACTGAAATACATGTACCAGGTTGTAACAAGTATGTAGAAATTTACCGCCCCTTCTCGTCAATCAGCCACATAATTATGTCCGTGGACTAAGTTATATTGTGGAGATAATGACGTGATCCTAACCTTAAGGCATGCATATATTAAAAGGTTCTTGTGTTGAATATATCAATTTCCGCGAGCAAATCGTGCAATATCGGTCCCTTAAGTTTGTGTTTGTAAATTATACATCGAGCGTCTTCGTGATACTCCCCTCTAATGAAAACGTACAACCGGGTAAATAAATAAAGACTATAAGCAAGCTGTAAAATTATGCTAATATAAGGTCGAGGATCATGTCAAATTCTCCGTACTATGTTAACGTTTTCCATCTTTACTGGGTGCTGTCAGAAGCCCACTTCGGAACGCAAACTATACAGTCGAAATAATCCAAACAAAGATTGGCGAAAAATCAAATGTCTTTTTTCCATGTTATTTCGCTTTATGGAATAATATTTAAATATTAAATGTTTTCTCAAAGTGATTGCGAGTTTCTGATTAAAACTTCGCTACGGTGATTTTGTCTATGTTATTAATTGTTTTTACACCTTTATGTGGTGAGCCTCGTCATCAGGGTACGGGGTATCAAATCTTAATTGTCGTAAGTTTTGGCGTATCTCTACGCAAAGTGAGAGCGATTCTAAAATAACAATTATGAACATAATGTGGAGAAATTGCCACGTACTGTCGAATTTATTGAATGCTTTGTTCATTTATTCTGGTTCCCGCACTATTTGTGATATCGTGACCCGGCATACGTTCAATATTCAACATTGTTAATAGTAAAGGTAAGCAAAAACTTGCAACCAAATTTTAGGTTCGCGATTTTGACCGGTCCCTTCACGTTCGTCGTCGTGCTGTGAATTGGGCTTTTTGATTGTTGAAATAGCGGTTAAGTTTATTTTCTCGTTCGGTTGTGTGTTGGGCATTGTGTCGTGTAATTGTGGCCTGTGTTGCTTGCAGCTTTTGTGTTTTCTGAGCTCGGCTGTTTAAGCTGCCTTCCCTGTCCGAATTTTATTATTCCATTAGAAACCTGACGTATGGTATACGGAACAAATATTTTATACCAGTCGCATTGCCTTTGTCTTTTTTGAAATAATGTGTGCTAACATAAATAAACTCTGTTCATAAATGCTTTTCCAGCGTAACATTTGCCTCGCAACAGCTTACATTTGATGAACCTTTGTCGCCAATGTCAACTCCTTACATGCGATATACTGCACGGGCTTTAGGGATCGCCTATCGGTGTTTGGTTATTCTTCAACGGTGCAACACAGAACATGGCCAACAACTCACTTTGTTCGTTGGTGCTGTTCCGGTCACGTGACTCACCCAAACACATTGACAATGTCTTAAACTTGAAATTCTACATTTAAGGGACGTTTGCTTTGGGCCAAAAATCCGTTTTTAAAATCTTACGAAAGTTTGGTCAGGTTGTTTGAGATTCATATTTTATTCTAACCAGCTTTATACCTTTTGGTTTATCTAAAGTGTATGGAGGCTCAACCTGATCGCAACTGTCTCATAATACTACTATTCATACTTATACGCCCACACACGGAAGCTATACAGATGGTAAGGCAGAACAAATTAGAAACAGTATTAACTAACGTATTGCTGCTTTTAAGTAGTTGTGAGTTATTATTGTGGCATTACAACATAGACAGACATGTGTGATTGGACAGAACAAGTACATCTAATACATTAGTTGACATTAGTTTGACATGTTTGAGGTTTATGCTCAGCTACTCTGTGTATCAAGTGGGTGAACTGAAAGTGACATGTACATAGCTTACGAACACCTTCAAAACCGGAGGCCAATTAGGCAGGGGAAAACCGAATGCTCACTGTTACAGTCGAACGCAAAAAAACCTGCCATAACGACAATTTAAGTTTCAGTGGTAACTGATTGCAACAAAGCCGTTAGGTAGTTGGGTGTTATATAGTTTCTGGTCCGTATATTTAAATAATGACTTACTACATTCGGATACCAGTAGGGACAACGAAAGTATGTCTTCACCATAAGGGAAATTTACACAAAACATATGTCTCCAGCAAAGGGCCATAACTAACTCTTACAATATATTCATCCGACAATCTTCTGTGCTTGGTACCAACTGTTTTCATATGAAGTTTCATTAAAATCTGACGAGTGGTCAAGGAGAACACGCGCGGACAGGCTTTTTGACATCCATCCTGCACACAATCTGTGGCTTCCTCACCACTTCAAGTGCAAGAAATAATGATTTTGTGCATACTAATACCGGAACAAGCTACACTAAGACAACTTCCTGTGGTTGCTGACGCCTATCCGACACTTTACATACGTAACGTCTGGTGAATATGTTGACATAGCTCTAGTTATTGGTCAGGCCTTTTCTCACCATAACGAGTTTAAGAAGGAAGAAACCTGTTATCATGACATAAGCTGTCTGAGAACAGTGCGCTTGTCTTATAGGGAAAAATTAAATAGTGAACATGGAAGTTGCACTTGAAACTAAAGATGCTTGTAAAACATACAGTATATGCCACCAATGATAGGCAAGGTGTTATTCATGTAACTAGGAAGACCTTGACATTCTGACCTCAGATTCCTTAGGGGTACATCTACTGATGATGAACAACCTCCCCACAAACTTGGAATGTCATAGGCTTAACCGTGTTTTAGTTATTATTGATCGAAAATCATTTGGTCTAGCCATTCACGTTAAATTTCATATTGACATTGACCTTGGGCCTCAAAATCAGTAGTGATCATCTGCTGTTGATGACCACTCTTCTATTCTCAACCGTTCTAGGGTAGTTAAACGGAAACCATTTGGTGTACCGACACAGGGACTTACCGACAGATCGACACCTGCAAAGCCCAATACCCCAATCACAGTTTGGGGGCATCAAACGCATTTAACACCCATTTCATAATCTAATCATAGGATTCTCGAGCAGAAACAAAAATCCTCCTTTAACGTCCCTGTGACCTTGACCTATGATCCCACTAACATTGTTAAAGTGGCAAAACATCATCTGATATGTTAAATAGGAGGTGCTAACAATAAATTATTCTTAAGATACTTATGGAACTAAAATGGATTTCAACTTTTGTGACCCTTTGACATTGACCTTTGATGCAATGACAACAAAGCAATCTTTTTATAGGAGGCATCTGCCTGACGATGTAATTTGAAAACTATGGGATGTAAAGTTTGGAAACTCATTTTATCTACAAGGCCTACACGTGAATATGTCAAACACTTAAGTTTATGGGCCCAAATACTGCATAAAACTTTTACCCTTATTTATTAAGTTAAAATAATCTCAACTCCAAATACATTTCGAAGTTATGGGATAAGTTCACATGGCTGAGGATACGATAGCTGGTATATGTTAGGTCAATATGAGTTAGGCTTTGGAAGGTATGTGCTAACATCATAAATACTTGGTGGACGCTGACGCCAGGGTGATTAGGATGGCCCTTTTCTCCGAAATGTGGAACTGAAAGGTGACTACAAGTCTTACGTAATGCACAAAGATGTATGCCAGTTAATGAAGAACAAGATGGTCCATATTATGGTGCAGGTGTTATAACATGAGCAATTATTTATGCATCCCAAAATGGTTCGCAAAGATCATAGTACATGTAATCCGAAGCTTACATACACCGAGGAACACGAAACTTCAGTAAATGTTAATATTAGTAAACAACGTGAAAAAAATAAACACTAAACACGCTTGATTAAGAATTTATTTGATAAACTTTTGGTCAACGTTAAATCAAATATCTCAGGCTTAGGTTAACAAACATCAACAGTTCGGATAAAACTAACATGTATTTTACATTAATAACAATAATTCCAAAAAATATACATACAAGTTTGATGGTTTAAAGCATGATAAGGACTCATTATTGGCGCTGGCATAGATTATAGTTCCAAATGTACACTAAAATTGATACTACAAAGTACCATCATTTCATTGATATGGACTACATCTACAGTCAAAACTCCATAAATGATATATAATGTATATCTATATATAGGGCATATCTTGGGAAGACAATGTGTAAGCCTGGAATATCCGCGGATATCATACAATAAGTGTTTCGCCACGCTGATAATTTCCTGGCCGTGTTAGTGACTATTAAATAACAGCATACTTCACATAAAGATATCAAACACGAAAACCGCGAATTCAAAAAAGTATATGTTTTCCAAAATTACAATACATACGTCATGACCAATGCCAATATGTTTTGATGACCACGAGTCCACAAATACCCTTTTTACTTTATTATAAACTACATATATGTATACAGAAAAGATGTATTTTGTTTTCTAATGAAGTGGTTGCAGTTGTAGAGACCAGGACCATTGATTAACATTTCCAAACATAGTTATCGATTAAAACTGGATTTGGACATAAATGTAGGATTCAAAACATTAAATATACATGTAAATATAAAAATAACACATCTGTTATCAGTAGAAATTAAAGTTGAAGAATCAGAAATGGTTGAACAACCGGAAAATGATTACTAGTATGTATTGTACATCGTAGGGATGATCAAAATGAGGGGGTGATTCATGGTATCTGAATTATTAGTACTAGGAAAATACAGCATTTAGGTTAACATAAAATATTCGTTGACAAACTGACGATT
The DNA here is from genome assembly GCA_947247005.1 of Spisula solida. Taxonomy (NCBI): domain Eukaryota; kingdom Metazoa; phylum Mollusca; class Bivalvia; order Venerida; family Mactridae; genus Spisula; species Spisula solida. The sequence continues at coordinate 23,674,007 of OX365951.1, forward strand.
AAGAAATGGTTGAAAATACATTCTTAAAATCCTTGCAAACAATGATAAAACAAAAATGACACATAGCATCGTTTTGTGAAAAAGAAACTGCTATTTATATACAAGCATTGATGAGAAGAAATTGCTACTTTTATAGAAACATCAAACACATTAAGAACCCAAGATTCTACACTCAGATATGGGCTAAGCAGTTCAGCCAGTCACCCAATCATCCAAATAACAACAAACTTAAGCTAACCATATAAGTGAATGTAAAATGCATGTTAACCTTAAACAACTAACAATGAAAATGCAAGTATGCAATGTATAACATTATCACAGTTGATTAATACTTTTGGCAAAGGGTTGGCTTATCATGAAAATGTACATCATACTACCATACTATGGTTACAAGTTATACACAAACACGTAGAAATGAGCATACTAGGATAACACATGCTGTCATGTTCGTTGCTATGTATGTTATTCCGTCGAAGTCATACATGTATGTAACATAACACTTACATATAATAAACAATTGGAAGAAAAATAAAATGTTAATCTCAACATTTTTACTAAAACAAACTGTAATATGCGCATGTGCACTGAAAAGTATTTCAAACATTCCTAAGTGACTGAGCTCCACGTCTATACTGTTCTGTAAATCTTGGCGTATTGGCTCGATCACAGGTTACAAATAGCTCTCAAACATTGTAAGAGAACTGAAATGTATTTTCATGTGAGTAGGTATCAATACCAACACTGAATTTCAAGGCACGGCTTGTTAATTGTAGTGTTCAGTTTCTGGCTCCCAACAGGCTCTTCGCACGCGTCATTCAAGACAATTTAGACAATTCCAAACAGTTCCAGTGCAATAAATTCACAATGTCAATCATATTGCGTTTCGTTGTCAACCATATTGCGGTTATTTGTAGTATTGTAAAGTAGACTTCTACCATATCAACTGGTTCACGCACGGCTATCCAGATGTAAAGCTTTCATTTTCAAATGAAACAAGTTGATGCTTGTACTACATACGTTTTAAAACAAACACAAACCCTAACTTTCAACTAAACAAACATCTTAACGAACAACATTTACCAGTAAGTCTTATAAATACCGACATTAGGTATCATTTGAGCCCTGTCATAATAGAACATCATTCCTCGTTCCTCGAAATCCTGATATATTCGGCATTTCAATAGAACTCTGAACTTTTCCCTGTCTATCATCCGACCCGGAGGACCGCCCATAATTACTGTCACTTCTAACACTAACACTACTTATAGCACTACTGGGGCGAGGGGAACCAAAAAATGCACTTAAAGCATTTGAAAGTCTTGCTCCAAGATTTCTTAGCGGACTTGTTTTGGCCCGTGCTTCTATATTTTCAACTGACACGTTGTTCTGGTTTACTGTCCTCACTGTTACGTTTTTAGTTTGTATTTGAGCTTTGTATAGACGCCACGCCCTCTGTAATGTTTTGGCAGCCACATCTTCCTTCTTTCTCATCATAGTTGTAGTTTTACGTACAGTGTTAACACGTGTTGGGAACGCGGTTTGAAATCTTCTCTCCATCTGTTCGTGGAGTTGTTGAAATTCCGGTGTTTCTTCAACGTTACCCAAATGGAATCTCACCAGGCCCATAAGTATATCCAGACAATGCAATTTATCACCTTCTGATATAGGAAGGTCGAAAGAAACTAAAGCAATTTCATTTGGCTTAGCGATTCCCAATGGGCGATCTAAGTCCGCAACAAAACTGGACAACATCTCATATTTGATAAACTGCGTTGCTAGAGGATCAAACTGCTCCCAAACACAGTAAAACATGTCAAAATCGTCCTCAGTGATTCCAGCCTCCTCTTGTTCGTGAGCTTGATTGAAGTTTTCAAGAATAACAGCAATAAACATATTTATCACAACTAAAAATATAACAAGAATGTAAGATGTAAGACCAATAACAGCCATCCAAGGAGTACCGCAATCACCAGGTGAACCATTTATTCTAACACCGTCTGGCCTGATGAAGTACTGATCATTGCAGTATGGAGGCTGAATCAACATCGGGATGAGAATATCATTCCAGCCAGCGGCGGTTGACAAGCGGAACAACAACATAAAGCTGTTCAGAAATGTTTTAAAGTTCACAACATCCTCATCCAGAGGTCCAGTAATTTTCAGATTTTGAAACGTAGACATACAAATTATTGCATATATGTACATTATAAGGAACAGAAGCATTCCAATGTTGAATAAAGCCGGAAGTGAAATAACGAGTGCAAATAACAGTTTTCTAATTCCTTTCGCAGCTTTGATCAGTCTCAAAACTCGTCCAATCCTAAATACCCTCACGACACGTAACAATGTTGGACTCACAACGATTCCAGAAATTAGATCAGTCAGGATAACACCTGTAAGGGAGAAATAAATGTAACTTAGACTTTTTGTTGTTAACAAAACCATAACATTAAATCAATTGCGAAGAAAGAAATAAAGAATGCAACTAAATTGCAATTTTTATCAATGGCATTACAAACTCCGTAAGATGAATTTCAACTTTAATTGTAATTGCTAAATAAAACGTCCTATCAAAGTCTAACATGCAAAATGTAAAATTCAAGTGCAGTTATTTAATCTGCGGGGTTAAAAACAAAATATTAATTAATTGCAACAAACACTAATAAACGAACAAATACTAAACAAAAAACTTACCAACTATAGAAACGACCACATGGAAATAACAGAACTGAACAGTTTTCCATATGGGTATTTCTGATTTCCATGCAGGATAAAAGCATGCATCCCAACTCCGTACAAAAAGAAACAATTTTACGCCAGGAAATCACCCGCTTTTCCAGCTCTATGGATATGGAATACGCGTGGATTTGTAAAGCATATATTAGCAAGCATACGACCGTCACTATAGCACCATTACAGTTTGCATAAGCTTTTAATTGATATTATCCAAATTCAATAAAGCAAGTAAGCCAGTGTTTTAGCTTATTTATAACACATACTATCCCCACACGTATTTTGTATTCTTTCCATATCCACCCATTTCACAAGAAATGCTATTTCAAACTAGAACATGATTTCAGACCAGGCAGTTGAGTAAAACATTGTACAAGCGTTGACTATTTCATTGACTTCAAATATGTTACTCAACTGCCCGAAATGAAAGCACATGCAAAACAATATCACCAAGAAAACAGCTTCATGACATTACAGACAAGTTGCAAAAACACATTAGTACCAAACAATGCTTTGTTCATGTCCGACCATCACATATTTTAGGAATGCGGAGGTCAGATGGTAATAGTAAGATATAATAATCATTGTCAGTTGGATGGAATATCGCTATCCAAATACGATACCAACGCCAACATACCATAACGTTGTAATAGTTAGGAACATTGGCAAGATACCGATGACCCATCTTACTATTACTGTCCTACCATTTGCCCACCACAAAGCTTTGTGAATGGGAAATGGTTGATCTTAGGACATGAACAATACAAACGTCCGTACATCAACGCTAGGCATACATCACAGGGATGCAAATGGTTTAGGGTCGGATAACGTGCAGTAATCGTATAATAAACGATGATGCAGGTATAAGCACGAATTAATACATCGATACTAAATACGTTATTCTGTATGATATATATCAACATCACTGATCGTCATTTTGGCTATTGATTAAAATAATGTCGTTTGAGAAAAGGAAACTTGAAACCTGATAAAAAACAACAATAAAAGACTAGAACAGGAACACTGAATGAAATAGAAACAGTATTTGAATATATCTATCCTACCGTTATAATACATTTGGTCAATCGTTAACAACACATCTGTATAAAAATTAAGACTGGTAAGTATAACCGTATCATAGTAGCCAACTAAGAGATACTATGCTTGTAGTTGGATTAAAGGTAGGAGAAAAATGTAATGTCATTTTGAAATACATACAGGTAAAATATTAATTAGATTCTTCTTGAATGTCGATATATGGGCGGTGTCGTGTTTTGGATGTTCGCATGAAATTTATTACTCCTAAGTTGATGCAAGTAGAAGTCTGAACACTCTATGAAGACAGATCCTAAAAGGGGGTTGTGTAAAAACTTGCAGTAGTAGGATATTTTTTCAAATAAGGAATATAAGCAAAAAATAGAAGCTATAAGTTGAAGCTATAGAATTCCGTGACGGTATCATTCTAAGTGTACTGCCTATGGCCTCTAACAGGCCTAATCACTCACAACTTTACCTCCTTCTATCTCTTTGAATATTAGATCTAAAGGAAATATTTTGGATTAACCATAGTTTTTTATCACTTCTGGTATCCAACATCGATGGTACCTCTTTAGTATTATACATGCATCTAATAGTTTTTAAATATAAGAAAATGTATCAAATGTTCTAAATATATTCATGCAATATTGACTATTTTGATAACCAAATAACCACTTATAGAAACTGGAAAGATTGCATGTTGATATAATTCAATAGAAAAGTTTTTTTTATTATCTCAGAATTATAATACATTTGAACATTAGAGTTTACAAAAGAATTGATGAAATCTGGTCAACTGACTCAATTTAAGTTCAATGTCAGTTAATTTTACAAGTGGTTATTTCTAGTTATATGATAACGTAGAAAATTGTCTACAAGATACAAACTTGGACAGAAATGTGCTATATTCAGATGTGAGTACAGGGTAAGAGGCTAAATTCTGATTATTGTTGAAATAATATACATGTCTATGTTTCAAACCGTTGACAAATTGACATCTGTGTGGTCAATACAAATTGAAAACAAGCTTGCAAGCAAAACAAAATGGCCACAAATGGCATTGCTAGGCAACTGTTTCACGATATATTATCTTTACCAAGAAATAGACATCGGAATTTACAGTTTAAATGAAATCTTTTATAAACAAACAAAATTGAAGATCTGTCAATGAAGAAAATTGACTTTAGATTAATAACAAACTTCTCGTGAAATCTGGCCACTGCAGAAAAGTGCAAAATGGTTTCCACAATTATTGACGAGACAATAGTTGATATTGACCACACAGAACAAGACAAACACATGCATCGATCTTCTGTCAACATACAGTTAGTACAGGGAGATCAGACAGACGTCATTCAATGTAAAAAAACACTGCAACTTTCATTTGACAATTTTACACAAATTAATTTGAAATTGTAATTATTGTGTCTAGAGATATGCATGGTCGGAATGCGCACACTTAGACAAATACTATTTGGTTACACAAATGTGTCAAATTTCCGTTGCAGTGTATGTATGTAGCGTTGGCATCGTAGCAGGAAAAATTACACATTTCACTTTGGACTTACCTAACAGAGAGAGTACCACGACGACGAAGTCAAACACATTCCATGGCATCGTGAAGTAGTGCCACCGGAGTCCAATAATTTTGACAATTGATTCTAGAGTAAATATCACCACGAATAGGATATTGAGCATGCTGAGTACATCTTGAACCGTCTGTGTTTGGTTATAATGGTCAACTGCCATCTGTATCATGTTGAGGAATATAAACACGACAATGCACAGCTCAAACTTGCTACTGTTTGAAATGTCGTAGAAAATTCCTTGAGTCTTATTCTGAAAGAGTTCATAAATAGATACATTAATTTAATGTTAACAATTGATCATAAATTGTAATATTAATTTCATGTTAACAATCAAGACTGTGCAGTTGCTTAAATTATTATATTTTCCATAACGTCTTAGTTTCACTTAATATACAAAATGTATTTGTAATCAACATGCATTAGTCAAAAGTTGAAATCCTGTGTATGCAAAATAGTACATAGTTTGTTCTTTGACAACATGTTTTTATATTTTGTTTAGCATCTAGATGGCTTAGTTAGTTAAATCATGTAAAGGCAATAAAGCATAAACATATATGTAGCTTACACCGACACTGTTGAACATGTTTTCTGATGATCAAATAATATATGACACACTAAATATTTCTTTATTTACACACAAAACGAGACATTTCAATGTGCAATGAACGTAACTATGTAGTAGTTGAAAATCTAAAAGTAAAACAAATGCTTCAAATATGAGGAGTGTATATTGAAAAGTGTTACATTATACGGCAACTAACTGTTGTATTGTTATTCTATTCTAGCATTAGCCTAGTAGAAAAGACAAATAAAATATTAGCAGTATCTCAGTGACTGATGATCACAGATTATACAAAGATTTAACAAATAAATGAAACTGCTAATATTTCTATGGTACATATGTGCATCAAACATATTTGATATTAATTATGGTGGACAAATATCATTCTGAATAAAAATATTATTCATACCTATTTGAATAAAAGGTACAAGTATAAATAATGACTTGTGCAAATGTTAGGTAATATGGTATAAATGTACATTCGGCAAACATGTATATCACACAGACATTAGTTGGAGATTTGAAATACAGGCCACTGATTGGTCAGTCACTTGGTATTTACACCTTGAATTGGTCAGAATCTTGAAAAAGACCACTGATTGGTCAGACACTTTAAAAATAGTGACCAACGATAGATCAGACACCTAACATTGACGCTTTTGATTTGTCGAGCGGTGAGAGCATAGTCTAACCAAGTACAAACTATCTAGTTGTCACCATTTTCAGCTTGTATGACAATTATGGCTGTAAGTTGCCTGCAAAACTAATCTAGAATATAGTGTATGTCTGTATGTAGAATGCCTGTATTATTAGTTATGAATAATTCTTGTGCATGTGTAGTTCACTTACCAGCCATGCACAACAAGTCTTAGCATGTAATATAAACCAAACTTGTAATGACGTACATATAAACGCTTAACATAGCTTTTTCTAAATTTGTACACTAGCTTTTAATAGTCAGGAAATTACCAGCAAAATATTATCATTTTCCAATTTGAAGAAACATGATCAAAGAAATGAATTTTAATTTGATCAATTAAAATTTAGTAACATAATGTAATCCGATGTACACAATAATATTTGCTATGGTCAAGCTTAATTCTGCATTCAAACACATTTTGAAGAATCAGTACACAAGAAGATCAACTAGAAACAGAAGATGTTTTATGCCTAATACTGGTAACAATATTATTCTTTATAATTCTTTAACAGGGACAAATATGGCGTGTGCAACAGGTGTTCATTAAGTGAATCATTATTAATAGTATAGATCCATTTACCATATGTCTTAGTAGTAAGAGAATTATAAAGAATTTATATTTGAATCTCAGTTAAGGACTTCGGTATGTGCTTTGATAAAACAGTACCCAGTTCAGAAATCCTACTAACGTTGAGCCTGTAGTATCAAGGATGGAAACGTTTTATGTCAACGACATATAGACCAGCACATACAAAGCAATACACACCATAGAGGGGGGTCATGAGTTAATATTTTCATTCTGTTAGTATAAAAATTCATAAACACCATGTATGAGAAAACAACTTCAGGGCAGACTATTATACTGTATCTTTTTTCAATCTTACCTTTGGTCTTTTAATAGTTTTCTGTGGTTTTTTATTCCCTAGTTTCTTGATGGTATTGTAATACTGACGTTGACCAGAAGTCAAAAACATGTCCAAATAGCTCCCATCATACTGTAATACAACAAGTGTGTGTTAATTTGCTCCACAGGCAACAGTATCGTTGATAATGAAAAAATAAGTTAACAGAATTTAATTTATTTATTATATCCCGTATAAATAAATTTTTGTTGTTTTTTTAATTGATTTTATCAACAATACGTGTAAACGTAATTTGAAACATTTACCAAATGAATATAAGATTACAAAAAATATTTCATGTTTAAAAAAAATATTAGTTTACCAAAAGTTTTAATTCAAAACTGTCTCGCCCTTCAACCAAAAAAAACTCATAAATGTATCATTTTACGAAAATACTCATGAAAATATTTTTCATATTTAACAATAAATCTTAATATCAACGTTTATTTTTTACAAAAATAGTCCTGAAATATTGATAACATTTATCACAAAAATCATATGTTTACCCATATAATATTGCATCATATCATATAACTTTACCACAGCAGTACACGTTTGTATATGTATCTTAATATATCTAAATATATCTAAGTATAAAACGGTATTCGGATAAAAAACTTTACCTTTTTCTTGAGCATATTGAAGTTGTCAATAATAACACCAATGAATAGATTCAATGTGAAAAACGCCCCAAAGATGATAAAAGCGACAAAGAACAAGTACATGTAGAGAGAGTTCTCAAACTTTGGCTGTTTGTCAACACCGACACTATCTACAGCAAGGGACATCACCTCCATCCAGCCTTCAAAGGTAGCCTAAAATACAGCATAGTTCATATCGTTACGTATTGCAGAGTCATTGTTTACCATACAAAGAGTAATTAACCAATGTATATGTACATGTACTCGACATTAGACAGTCAAATACATGTTTATCTTTTTTCTAACAACTGTTAAATTATCGCGTGTAAACCTGAGATGAGGAATTTGTTACAGTTTACACTGTTCAATATACCACTTGTTCTTTAATATTTCGCCTTACAGGCTTTATCAAAAATTACAAACATACTTTTCTTCACTACATGGTCAGCCGTTTTTTCAAAAGCATAAACAAATGGCGAATAAAACAAGACTGCGTTCAATAAACGCTTATGCCCCCTGTGGAAGCCTTGTCCATAAATAAGTCTATGTCCAAAATTAGGTCAAGGTGAAGGTCAAAATGGGGTTAGGTGATACTGGCGTGTGGAGAGTGTTCATACACAACATCCATGCAAGTATGAAAGCTTTGTAGCAAGCCATATTAATGCTAGAAGAAACGGTCAATTTGGGTTAACCAGGACGGACGGACGAACGGACGGACAGGTGAATCACTATATGCCTCCCCATCTATCGATAGGGGGGCATAAAAAGCTGACCATGTATCTTTGTAATCTTTGATAAAGCCTGCAAGGTGTTATTTGTGAAGTATTTGTCCTTAAATTGGACTTTATTCTGATGTTACAGTTTAGTTTAATTACTCTTGTGCAGTTTCGTGCAGGGAATTGCGGTGGTTGCATGGCTTTTGTGTTAGGCATTTTAATGCTGTTTTTCGTGTCCGTTTTGTTTTTGTCTTCTTTCAAGATGACCCTTATTTATGAGTAACATCATTCAACTTCCACTGTTAAAGAAGCTTCCCATAAATTCAATCATTGGGATTAATTAAAAACATATGTGGGATGGTCAACCGGTTGGATGAAGCTATGGCCTTCAGGCAGCATAAATAATTGTGTGTTAGAAAGCTTTTTTCAATAACTCCATTACACAGACAATGTACATGTAATTCGAGGATTTATGCCATATTAGGTAAGAAACAAATATACATGGATTTATGCCATATCATGTAAGAAACAAATATACATGTCAAGTGGCAATTACTACCTCATAAAAGGCACCTGAGAAATTGGGTCAATGTTTATATCACACGTGAATTGTATTATCATATTCATCAGTATGATGACAGGACAAATAAAGTTAAAATATTGTAAACGAAAATTACCACTTGGAACAATGCCAAGAATCCAGATCCGACATTGTCAAAGTTAATGTCATAATTCTGCCATGTTTTATTCAGGGCTAGACATGTTGCTTTGTCAGGTACAACATCAGGGTCTTCCATGGCATCTGCTGACTCCCCACAGAAGTAAAACTCTCCTTTAAAGAACTGTACTCCCATTATACTAAAGATTAACCAAAATACCAAACACACGACAAGCACATTGACAATGCTTGGGATAGCCATCATGAGGGCATTTACGACAATCTGAAATATACAGGAAAATAACGTTCAATGTTTGAACCAATTATTAAAAGAATCACTGTGACTAAAGGACTAAATATGATCATTAGGTTAGGCATAGGCATGAAATTTTCGTAATCACGTCACCGGAAAGGTATAATTATGCGACACTACGAGTAAATTAAATATTTGCATTGTTACAATCGGCGCATGTTGAAAGAAACATCATTAATTGCAATCCGAGTGTTTTAAATAATATAGTAAAAAGTTCTATAAGAGAGATAGGGACAAGTGTGATACACCGCATTCAGTATCTTGTGATAAATGTTAAACTACTTACTCTCATTCCCTGCCATCTTGAGATTGCTCTCAAAGGCCGGAGTGCACGCAATGTACGCAGTGAGCGGAAGGCTGAGAAATTAGCAGCACCATATGCTTCTGCGACTAAACTTGCAACTGATATCTGTAAAATTCCAGAACAAAATAAAATACAGAATCTTGATATCATTTCTAGATTTTCTACTCAATTATGTCTAAAAACAGGGAGGTGGAATAAAGATTGCCAAAAACTTGATATATATATTTTAGTTTCAATAGGAACAGGTGCCTTATCTTTGAACAATTGTGAATTTCTTTGAATAGAAATATTTCAGCAACAGCATAATGGAAGATATGAGAAAGAGCCAATGATATGAAGCTAGCTAAGTATAGCACTTTTGAACGAGTAAATTCATGGAAAAACTGTTATACGAATATGGTATACATATAACAGTAAGAATAATAAACTGTACAGAATAATAAAATGATTTGAACATTTTACTTACGACAACAATAACAAAGTCCAGTAAGCACCAAAAACTGGTAAAGTATTTCCTGAAGCCAAAGGCAGCCCATTTGAGCAACATTTCAACACCAAACAAAGTTGCAAAAATTATATTGAGCCAATATAGACAATCCTGTAATTCTTTCCTGGAGTACAAGTCAACATCTTCAAAAGCCTGAAAAGCAATTTAGAATAGACATATGTGTATAATTTAGTGATACATGTAATTAAAAAATCGAGACTGAATAAAAGCAAAGGAACATGGTCATTTATTGTAAGCATCACTATATAAATGGTCAGGTAAATTTAACCTAACCTATGAGCCATCTTCTTTCTGTGGTCATCTATATGCTTATCATTTGATGCCTGCAGACACTTGGTAAGGAGGCACATAGTTTCCACATTTACCTAGCTGTCCGCTCACAAAGTGAATAATCAAAATGGAAACATGCTGAGTTCAACTATCAAACTTAAATTCAAAAGGTGAATGCAATTATGATAACTTTGTACCATTTTCTAAAACCATCAAACAAACTTGCATACAGAGCATAAAAAATCAGAGTCGTTTGAAAGTCGTAAAAAGTGCAATATGGGAAGGTTCAAATACTATAAGTGATCAGAGGTGAGGAAAATAATGGAGTCTGCAACACTAATGATTTAGATATTCCAGTTCCGGTATGTTTATGTTAGAAATGCCAATATATGCTTAAACATTCATGTAAATGTAATTGACAATAACTCAAATGAGACTCATGCATGTGTCCTAAAAATAATTTGATCATCTAATTATCTTTTTTATTGGACAAATATGATTAAAAACTTACCAAGGAAACACTGCTGGCAAAAATTAGGAACAAGATGCCCCCTTCAAAGATTTTGTGATCAACCACACGATTCATCATAACACGGAACTGAAACCATCGTTCCCAGAATGGAGAATTACTGTCTGACCAGCAGCAATAACATCTGAAATACACACAGACAATGTTAACAAGAGAACTGAATATGCACTGGTGAAGAAACTTGCTGACAAGAAGGTTGTATGTTTGTCCTATGTTGTCTTTCTTGTTGTCTTGTTTTCATCTCACATTTATGATACACACATCTTTATCTAAATCCACTGCCTATATCTATCTTTATTAACAATTATGTTATAACTGAAGTCTATGTTGCCATTTGTTATACTGTCATATGAAAATTGCATTGTGTCATTAGTATGTTCGCATGGTCATATGGCTTACTGAAATTTGAAAATACACTATGTATCTATGTATACATTTGAATAAATTAATTTGATTTGCAATCCCAATACAAACAAGTCTTTAAGAATTGCAAGCAATACAGAAGTCCCCTACCGGTGTTAAGCCATTTTCAATGTTTATGTTGCCATAGCAACCACAATTTTGGTCGGAATTAAAATATTTTTAGACGTGCATTATCCCCTTATTGTCCCCTATCCACGTACCAAGTTTCAAACACCTAGCTTGGAAACTGTTTGAGTTCTGTCAGGATTCAGATTTTTGACGGACGGACGGAGGGCAAACCTATAGTCCCCTCTGGTCAAAAACCGGTAGGGGACTAACAATTATAGATAGACTAGTACATCATAACAAGCTCTTCTTGACCTATATTATTGTAATTTGACAGTTACATTGCTTTCCACATTCATATAATATCATGATGCTACAATTAAGTATCATATACATTCGGTTTCAACGTAATTCTGCAGAACAGAATATGCTTGAGTGCTTGATACACTTTATCATTTCTTCAAGCCAATCATGCATTACTAGTATCTGTCCTTCAGAATTATGTTTATTTATCTTTTCTGGTCAAACAGAAATGAATAACATAGCATAGAATAATTGGAAAAGGTCTCGTATATTAGTTCTTGCAGTAAGAATTAAATCATTTTCAGAACTACTTTGATACAGATAAAAGACAGAAAGCGCTAGACCAGATTTTGATCCATAAATATTGACATAGCATATCTGTACTTCAAAGAGTATTTTAGGCAGGAAAGCTTGGAGTTGAGATTAAAAAAGGAATACAAACTATTGGACAAAATACTTAGTTTAAACATGACATTGAGAACAAATCACATGTAAGTAAAACACGATACTAGGCAAACTGTGTAAGTGTTGACACTAAGATCATTAAAATTAGTTTTTTACTAAGTGTAAGATCTGAAGTTGGACTTTTATCTACAATGTATAGTAAATGGTGGTTTATAATTATCGTAATAAATTAAATATCATAGCAGTATGTGTGTTTGTCTTCATAATATTTTTCCTTTTTTACCCTGATGAAGGCTTGGTAATTAAAAGCCACATTGTCAATGATAAAATTCTTTAAACCTAACCTGCTTTGACTGTGTAGATACATTAACACTTTGGTGTCTTAGTTGATTTGTTTTATTTTTTGAAAGAAATATTGATGCTAACTGTTAAAAAATTATGCAACAGATTACATTTTCAAAATACAATCAGCGTTATTGACCTATTAAAGAAACAACATGTACTCTGTACATTGGACAAATTCTTGGTGACAACATTGTTGTTTAGAAAATGGTAAAATTTAATTGCTTGATCATATTTTATTGCATGAATGGTTAACAACAGTACAATCATTTTGCATGCACAATACTACTTTGAACAACTCGAAGAAGAACTACAGAATATTTTATAGAAAAAAATACAAGGTTACTTTCATTTTTATTGGTAAGTTAGCAGAACATTTCTTGTCAAAAAGCACTCAAGTTCTAGAAATTTATTAGGAAGAAATATAATATGTGCAATATTGAAAAGTCATCTAAACTTCAACTCTACTATTTTAGGCAAAATATAAATTAGCAATTACAATATGACAATATGTACTATATCTACCATAGCTGCAATACACATGTAGTCTACAAACATTCCGTATAGTATTTAAAATTATTCATATTTTGAACATAAATCACTAACATGGTAATTCATAAAATTTAATGAATGATAACAACACTTGAGACAAATGAAACATTTCATCACTTCACAGCGAAGACTAGAACAAGGAAGACAATAAAATGTGGTTTTTTATGTTCGACTGAGACATTTGAAGTGTGTGGCCATTCGGCTTTATCCCTACCTAGTTGGCCAATGACCTCTGACTTCGAGGGAAGAGGCAGAAAGATTGTGTGATTCAAAGAATCCGGGCCTGCTGCCCTAGTTATTTCCTAATTGCCACCTTGGTTCTTTAATGTGTCTGGTGTATAGCACCGATACACACAACACTTACCTCTAGGTTTCCAACCAGTTTATCTCTAGTTGGGTGGGAAACACTGAAAAGTGTTTCTAAAATTTTCAATGCCAAGGCAGAGATTCCAGTCAGGGACCATTGGATTGGTAGTCGGGAGCGCTTACCATTCGGCCAACATTCCACCTTAATGGTTTTAATAGTATGTTCTCGGTAAAATAGACTAAATTCTTGCCTTGATGTGAACACAACCTACCCCAGAGTACTGGTATAAATTACTGGTACATGTATTATATTACTGGTATTATATATACTTTATTATTAATTCAAATTAATTCACACATACATACTATAGTATATACTACTTTACACAAACATAGATAATTAATAATTTAATACTAGTAGCTAATGACTTGGAAGCATTGTTATAAAATGCATATGTCAGAAATGAACTATATTTAGAATTATTTGGAAATGGGCATACCCTAGCCATTGGTGTGTTGTAATACTCATTTATGGATGATAGATCTAACATGTCCCAGAAAAGTACAAGAATAGATGGGTAAGAAGGAAGAGGTATAGACAGTAAAGTATTAACATAGCTTATGCATATTGGTTTATTTGGAACCTGAGATGGCCCGGCCTTTCTTATATCTTTACCATTTTTATGTTCAACATATCGAGCAACTCCAGGAAAGGCGTATACATTCGTACAAGCAATTACATCAATGGTCGGTAACTGCCAACTGAATTTTAAACCAGTACGCACCATTACAAATGAATCAAATTTATCATAACGTTGTAAATGTATGAAATATCCAGTCATCTAATAAATAACTTGTTGAAGTAATATCTAATGTCTTATTTCACATAGGAAATTATTCAATACCATTTATTTGTTTTAGTAGCTACAAACAGAAAGAATAAGTGGAAGCATTATCAAATGATAGACACATCTTTATTTCTAATATATGTTGTCAGGCTTTTCGTCACATGATCGGTCTGGGCAACGTTACATAATCTTTCTCCGCTGTTTGATGGTAAGAATGGCTAGTTTTCTAATCTGCCTTTGCAACGTGACCTTTCCTCGCTACTTGATTAAAAGAATGGCTAGAGATGACAAATACAAACGCTGAATCATGGAAAGCAGGGATCGTGGTTTCTTAATCTATACCAAAAACTATAATCCAATTTCGTTGCCAAGAACAATATCGTTATCACAATGTTCTCAGAAATGGATGTAAATATAACCTTTAATATACCCCGGTATATATTGATGCTGACAATTATAATTTTGGTGCTAATAATGGTATATGATATTGATAATGAAGATAATTATCAAGCCTAGGCAAACGCACATCATTTCCTAAATATTTTAAGCTGAAAATATATGCACAATATACTTGTATAAGTAAAAAGGTACAAAGATGGTTTTGGCATGCAATGCTATACAAATGAAGATGATGGTAATAAACTAGGTTTATGCGCATTAACTAACTAGCCAAGGTCTACTGCAACATAATCTTTACTTAAGCCACGTACGGATGCATTTACAACAATTTAGCACTGACCTTATTCTAAAAGCAACAATTACAAAGCATGTAGAATGTAACAATCATAGTTACTAGAAGCAGGTACTAATGATAACGGGTGTTTACAATTTGACATGGTTACATTGTTTTTTTTCTACGTGACAATTAGTTTAGTTGACTCTCCTTACCGATTCTTTTCTTTAAGTCTGTTACATGAAACACAAAATATGTTTAAAGGACAGGCAATCTAGGTGATATCTATACACGGATATATGTTTTTCAATGCAAACCAATCACATTATTTATACTAGTATTGGAAGAGTTAGAAACTTGAAACTGTTCAGTCAAAAATGGTTTCCAATTTTTAAGAACAATTAATTCCGCAAGAGAATGAAGTGGAGATGGCACTCCAACTTGTTGTACAGTTGTTATACAAGGTATCATCCATAGGTTTAGGTCCATTGAACCTCTACCGGTGTAACTAAATAAGGACAAAATATTGATTGATATGCAATATTAACACACAAGAGCATTCCAATGCATTTACTTATTTCGAAATAAAAATATTATGAATATTGGTACGCATTAAAGCTACCTGGATTTTTTTAGAATACATGTACTTAATATTGAAGGTAAACAGATTAGGGGTCTATGGACTAAAGGGTAAACATAGTGTGTTTTGAACCAAGCCAATAAAAGATTTTCTGAAATAATGGAGCTCACGTTGGTTATTACAAATTAATCCATCAGATTTAAGACTGAACAATTTCAAGGTTACAAAGGGAGTGTCATGGCCACATTCCATAAACTGAACATTCGTGTGATGCTATATTTATTAGTTAGTAGGAAGTTTATAAACATTCAATACATGTATTTGTTGTTATTTTAACAATCACATTTCGCTGGACTAGAAGAATAAGGTTATAAGTGGAAAATGCTATCTTGAGAAAACAAGAAAATATTGTCTGAAAACTACTCTTTTCTTTGCAAGAAACATCAGTTCGGTCAGCATGACCTTTTTCAGATTTTAATGAAAATGGGTTCATAAGATGCGCATTGCAATGTATGGGTCTTATCAGGTCCTAAGTAGCACTAGCCAACCTTCTATTCTTCTAAACCAGTGATTTAATTAAGACGACAGAAACAGTATAATGAGTTACCTTCTCGACAATGGAAGTGGCCAGCAATCATAAACTTCAATAGTCTTCTCTTCTTCTTCCTTATCGTCGTCTTTCTTGTCATCTTTCTTGATCGTTGACGCTTCAGCACCGAGTTCTAACTCATCAGCATCCTTCTTTTCTTTCTCTTTGGTATTTAGTGTTGTGTCTACCTTGTTCTTGTCTTTTCCATTCTTTTTCGGTTTTGGCTTAATAGGTAATTTGTAAATACGGACACCTTCCTTTTCTTTCTTTTCATCTGACTTTTTGTCTGCATCTGCTTCGTCATTTGGCTCTGCTTTAGGATCTGTAGATTTCTGTGCCTTGTCATTATTGGTATTTTTGGAAGCTTCTAGAGTTTTGTTAAAGTCAGTGTAGTCGTTTCTCTTTGAATTGAAAGGGTCATCAACGTTCTTGCCTCCTTTGTTTACAGCTCCATTAGCTGGTTTTGCTTCAACTCCATCTATAAGGTATAGAAGAAATCATAAATGAACTCACTTTATTTAAAGGAAGGAAAATAAAACACTTTATTTACCTTAGTTTTCATAAGAGTGCTAGCCTCGTCAGCTTACTTTTCTCTGATGAAAGAGGGCTGTCATAATAAAGACATGTACTCTACAACATACAGTTGGTACAAAACATTTCTGTGGTGCATTTAATTATACACAAAAATTATAGTGAAATGCATATGCCCGAATCTCAGTGACCTGCACTGAATTTTCAGAAAAAATGTAAAAGTTACAGAGCATAAATGTGTTAGTAAAAGTAAACATGAGCACCCAGTAGCCAGACCGTCTAACTTTACGACCAGTTAAACTATAAAATTGACTTACTTGTCTTTTCATGTATCTCTTCTACAGAGCCCAGTTCAGCTTCCTCTGGAGTTGGAGTAACTGAATTCACGTCACCCTTTTTCTTTTTCTTGAAACAGCAGCAACAAAGATCAAACAATCTTTTAAATGCAATTTTGAGCTTGGTATCCTCTTGGCTCTCTTTGGCTTCACGTAAAGTGTCACTTGCAAATGCGTTCAACAGCAAGGCAAGGAAGAGATTCAATACCTGTGGAGAACATAAAACAGAAAGTCAAAAGTGTATTGACATTTTTCAAATCAGTTTATTAACAAGTAAAAATATGTGTTCTTCTACTGTCTCTGGTTTTACAAAGAAAACAATTTCATACCGAGAACATACTTAGTAACAATAACAAACATAATTACTGGTACAAGGAAAACACCATATAAACCTAAAACAAGATGTGAAGGCGAAAATGCGTTAAATTTAAAGAATTGCAGAAAACTTGAATTTAAATGGAAGCACTGTATAGACTTGTCGAAACTAAGATATTGATTTACATATTTTTTTATATATAAGTTCACAACCAACTGCAAACCTTAACTACTAATTATAATAACATATGTTCCAACCAAACTTAAAACACAGTGGCAAAGGCGAAAATACTTCTAAAAGAATTACTGAAAACTTGAATTGAACACAAAATCGTTGGTGTTCTTTCAATAACACTGAATACAATAGCATATCAAACATGAACGTCAACATTTAACAGAAAGAGCAGAGCACCAAACATAGCAATGACATTGACCTTCTGAGAGTCAAACTATTGTCGAAAATTGTGTTTCAATGAGTGAAATAAAAAGTGAGAGCATGATCATTGTACTTACAATAAAATATCCGAGGACAAGAGTGGGCAGGAACACAGCCATACAGATTTCATTGGCTGCTCTCATACAGTCCCAGAGGGGCTCGATCCATTCACCACACAGTACACGGAAAATCATCATAAAAGAGTGGAAGATGTCTTTGAAGTGCCATCTGAAGTGGAATTATAATAAGATGAACAAATTCCAATTTAAAATATTTAAACACGATGAAGACTGTACATTTTAGCATTACTCTTGTCTGATACATGAACATAAGAAGGGAAGCTGGTTTCTATTCCATGGGAAATGTTTGTAGTTTTCTGACATATTGACATAATATTTTACCAAGATTCATTAATATACAACTTGAGATGTTTTGTATTTTTGTATGAAATTGAGTCAGCAATAATTGATGTTCACAAATATAAAAAAATCAAACGACAACTTGGTGCAAACTAATGTATATTTGATACATTTTCTACCAACAAGACTGGATATTTATTAATGATAATGTGTTGCAATGGAAGGAATAAATTTAGAATAAGGAAGGTGGAAGAATACAGCAGCATTGCTGCTGTTAGTTTAAGCCAGTCAATATCTACGGGCAAATACTGGCGGAACAGGACATTGCGTTCTTAGAAGTTAAAACTGTTTTGGGACAAAAATAAAGGTTTTGGAAAAGGGGCAACATAATCATACATGTGTATGTCTGTTGATCTTTGCTTATGTAATAATGTACCAGATAAGGAAGGCAGCATTAAACAGAAACTGATGAGCATGAAAGACACTTAAAAGGAAACACGGCTTACAAGTAAAACTCACATGGACAAACATAAAATGAAACAATAACTTAGATAACCTTGCAGCTGCTGCATACATGATTTTTAATTGTTCAAAACAAATGGAAACACTACCTTGGCGGTTCACCGTCAAACTTGTCATCTGTGTACTTATCATTGAACAGTTGCAGACCGATCACAGCGAAGATGTATATAACAATACAAAGAATCAAGGTCAAGTTTCCAAGAGCACCCAGTGTGTTCATGATAATAGACAGTAGCAACCTCATTGTTGGCCAGGACTGCGCAAGTTTGAAAACACGCATCTGTGAAAAGATAAAAAAACTATTACATAGACATACATGTATTTGTAAACATTTGGGTACATAAGGAAAATTGTAATCACGATGCAAACATCACTACTTTCTACACTCTTAACAGGGCCTTATAAAGGGAAAAAATAACACCAAGGTTAATGTTTCCTAGGGTATTTTTGAGGCATTATTTTGTTCTTAAAACAATTTGAAACAAGGTAATTTCTCAAATTTCCTCAGCATGGCTATGAGCCTGCACTTAGCTGCCAATCTATCACTAGACATTGTAGTTTGTTATGAACCTTGACTGTCTCAGTCGAAGGCAGAAACACATTTTTCTTGTAACAAGGTAATTTCTCAAATTTCCTCAGCATGGCTATGAACCTGCACTTAGCTGCCAATCTATCACTAGGCATTGTTACGAACCTTGACTGTCTCAGTCGAAGGCAAAAACATATTTTTCTTGAAACATGTTGATTTCTCAAATTTCCTCAGCATGGCCATGGAAATGCACTAAGCTGCCAATCTATCACTAGGCATTGTAGTTGGTTATGAACCTTGACTGACTCAGTCGAAGGCAAAAATATGTTTTTCTTTGAAACATGGGGATTTCTCAAATTTCCTCTGCATTGCTATGGGCCTGCACTAAGCAGACAATCTACCACTGGACAATGTAGTTGGTTATGAACCTGGATGAAAGTAGACAAACTTACCAATCTGAAGGACCTAAACACGGAGAGACCATCAATACTTGTCACACCCATATCAACTATACTGGCAATCACGATAACAAGATCAAAGATGTTCCAACCATTACTGAAGTAATGTTTCGTCAATGCTGTTAACTTCAAGACTGCTTCAAGAATGAATACTGCAGAAAATACCTGTGGAATACAATAATGTCAAGTTACGATCATCAAAAAATGCTAAAAGCTAACTATCATTAAGGGAAAAATTGGCTTTAATAAAAATAAATAAATATACCAGATTTATATAGCGCCTTTTCATGCAAACACATGTTCAAAGGCACTTTACATTGTAGTGTTGCAGCCACAAGGGCGCAGGTGCATCCTCTACCAGTCCAGATACAGCATGATTAAGTAATTGAATTGATCATTTGATTAAAATACCAACATTCTAGGACCACTACATTTATACAAGAAATTATTGGTAATCTCCCTTGAAGCCATAGAATATATTATGTGGGTGGGATACTTACAAAGTTTGAAATATCTAGGAGACTAGAGAGAGCGTCTGGTTGATTGTGATGTTCCGCTGACATGAATACAGTGTTGAGTACAATGCACAAGATAATGAACAAATCAAACAGTGGTTCAGAGACGATGGCATAGCAGATTTGTTGGATTTTTAGCCATGGTACAAATAGTCTTCCTCCACAGCAATTATAGCAACAGTCACAGTTCCTGTTAATCAACTGTTTGTCTTCTGGTTCAATCTCAAAGTCTTCATCAACTGAAGAAAATAAAAAACTGAATATGTTTTAAATCCACTTAAAATGCAATCTCAAAGTCTTAATTCACCAACTAAAGAAATTCAAAAGATAACAAGAGATGTTTGTAAAACCCATATGCCCCAATAGCAGCCCAATAGTCAGAAATGGTAAAGGTCTCAGTGACCTTGAACTTTGACCTTCTGACCTCAAAATCTTTAGGGGTCATTTACTGTTGATGACCAACCTCCTTGGAAAGTTTGTAGATCCTAGGGAAAAGCATTCTTGAGTTATTGAATGGAAACCATTTGGTCTACTGACCGACCAACAGACGGACTTGTGCAAAGCAATAACCTAATATTTTGCAAGAGCATGATACAAGACCCTATTGTACAAATTGTTGATGCCTAGTCATTAAGTAATCAGAACAATTTGCTATAACAGCATGTATGTACAAGTATACTACTCAAACTTTGTTAAGGGTCAATAAATTGATTTTGATGTCAGTCTCACGTTAAATGTACAAAACCGATGAAGAAAACGTTGTACAATTAATAAAATATCATCTAATCTGCTTCTAAAGTTTGAAGCTTGGAGTCTTGCATTTGATATGCATTGCCAAAATGACATCATTTTCCAGGTAACTGATCAGCCCTAAAGGCGGGGACCAGAGTGGCTAGATTAAAATGTACATTTTTATCCCGTTTTATAACCATATCGTGTAAGACCAAAAATGGCAAGAAAATGACTGCATTCTGTTACTACTGAGGCTTGAATGCAGCACAAACATTTTAACGGGGTTGGGCTTATCAGCATTTAGACATTAAATTTTGAAGTAATCTTTATTGGTTTACAATATTGGAGTTGTAGCATTATGTTTTTGAAAATTCTACCAGTCAATCTTATTCAGTTTGCAAAATATCTAAATGGAAAATTACTTGGCCCTTATCAAATTTTGAGTAGTATATGTTTCAAGACTAAGAAGTCTGCATTATATATGTCCATATTTTTGCCTTGGTGCCTTATGTGACTCAAAATATAAATGTATTGTAACGTTCAATATAAGATGGATCATAATTTAAATCTTTTGTGGATTTGGACCTCGGTTATTTAAGTACTTTAATCTAAGTCAAGTATGTGAATAACACACAGAATAATGACCATTGTATGTTTAAATAATTATATAGCACAAGTGATCCGATAATTGAAAAGGTAAACTTTCTTGACCTCTGCCTCGTAACTAATAACTTCAATCTTTGTTTGGACAGAATGTTCTACCTTATAACCCTTACAAACTTTGTCCTACTATTATTCCATAGCATGAATCACTAAATAAATTTTTGCAAAACTGTTCTTTCATATAAATTTCTTGATTAATATTTATATCCAAACTTTTCTAATTTAATTCAAATATATTTACCAGTACTTAAAAAAGTGCAAAATGAGTTGTATAAATGTTAATATAATTTATAAATGAATTTAAGTGTTAAATGATTGTTCTCGACAAATTCTTCGAAGAATCAAACTTGTAAATTGCATAATTACGAAGTTTAAACAATCATGGTATATGGAAATTGAAAATACATTCAACAATTGACATGTACAGAAATAAAACTTTGGCTTAAAACACTGACATAATTCCTTTTTAAAAAATATTTGGCCTAAAAGACTGACATAATGACTTTTTGAAAGTATTTGACTTAAAAGAAGGACATAATGACTTTTTAAAAATATTTACATATTATAGAATTTTTTATGAAATATATTAATACTTCTAGTCTATAAAACAACCCAGTATGAAAACTAATTATGATCATAATTCATTAAATACTGTACGTGCACAGACAATTCAGCCCCAATTCGGAAACGATGGCAGCACCTAGCCACCCACACACTAAGAGAGAGACACAGAACATTATGTAACCATCTGTATCAAATAAGGCATTATTATCAAATATACCACAATGTATATCAGGACTCGACACTAACACTGGTGCGCTGGTCCAAGACCAGTGAAAATCCAGAAGGACCAGTGAAAATACTGGAGGACCAGTTATTGTCCTATTTACAAATTGGGCGCTTTTGCCCTGTCGGACCAGTGGCCAAAATAGTTAGTGTCTAGGTCTGTATATGAAAAATGTGTTTATTAAATCTGAGACTTTAAAGCTAATCCTTGTGATTATAATATGCACTACAAGTCAACACCAAACTTACCATCTATAATGACAACATTAGGATAAGCTTTCTTGGTGTATCTTCGACCAGAGGAGTTCTTGTTTGCATTTTCATTGTCGTTTTCTTCCATCTCAAACATGCCTTGATCAATGTCTTCATTCTCCGGGTAAGATTTGTAGTCTTGACTCAGTTGAACGCCAGATGAGGATACCTACAACATAGAGATGGGTTTTAAATTATTTTTTCCAATTTTAATTGTATTTAAAATAATGTCAATGTTCAGCACTCCATAACCTCCGAGCGATGGATTCCATCAGGATTGAGGCGTCGGGAGTGATTAATATATAATAAGTTGTAAAAACTTGTTTCACAATCAACCTAAAATAAATTAGCATTAAATGACAACACTCCATCGTAAAGTGTTTTATTGCAGAGAGGCAAGATCAAGAGAGTTCCAAACAAATGTCTAACATACCAGTAATTATTTTTTTCAAAATTTTCCAAGTGCCTGAAAGAGTGCACAGAAACGAAAAATTCAAAGATTTAGAAAAAAGAATTGTTTTGCCACATACTAGTAACAAAAATCAATATGATTATCAATGTATCAGTTACCTTTCAAGACAATTTACGTCAAGTCAGGGGCCAAAGAAAACCCCTTAGAGACAATCTCCTTTCTTTCGTGTCTTATTTTCTAAGGTAGAGTTCATTATTGCAAAAGGGCATATTTCCGTTGGACAGAAGGTTATAAGCAAATTATAAATTTTACACATTAATTTTGATAAATTCGCCAGTAATTCTACGCGTCTCTTACTTAACGACTCTTGCAGTAGTTTACTGGTTACTAAGGACCTGATTACCCTCCCCTTACTGAATTTACACAAAACGCAATTATTTATATAATAAGTGATTTTGTTATATTTTAGATAAGTAAGTATGTTAGTAGGAATATTTATTGTAGTAGTGTATAATTATACTGTTTCAGTGTATTTATTTTCAAAACCCAGAGGTCTAGGATGACTTTTTCCTACCAGAGGGGTTAATTAGATTTACCTCTCTATATATGTTCTAACAAGGGCAGTAACCCAGGAAAACTTATATCCAATAATGTTACATTACTGATTCTCTTTTTATGTACAAAACACATGTCAATTGAAAAAGATGTACAAGTTTGTTTAACACAGTTGAAACCCTAAGATCGTAAA
Source organism: Spisula solida (assembly GCA_947247005.1). Lineage (NCBI taxonomy): Eukaryota > Metazoa > Mollusca > Bivalvia > Venerida > Mactridae > Spisula > Spisula solida. The sequence goes on from OX365951.1 coordinate 23,698,129, forward strand.
ACTTTGCTTAATTTTAAGTATCATTGAAGCCACCTTAATTGCAATATTCATTCAATAAATAAATATACAAAATGTACGCCAATTACATCTATATAGACATGTAAAATGAATGTTTGTGATACCAAGTTGCATGCCAACTGTCTATTGATTACATTATCTATGCTTCGCATGCTTAGTATAAGCTCAAAATTTATTAAATAATAATCACAGAATAATGTCGTGCATTGCAATATTGAATACTTAATTAAATGCAGTTTATATGCTAAGTAAATGAAGTCAGCAGACTTAGAAGATTATAAACAGAACAAGGTAAATTACTTGTGAACTTGAGCAATAATTTATCATCATTAGAATTAATGCTTAATAAACTCTAAACTTTAAATATTACTAATTAAACAACAGTGCTATAAAACAACAAAGAACAGTGTATTTTAATAAAAGAAACATAACAGCTTGCATGTCAACAGCATACTGTGCACCCAATTGTTGGTATCATCATATTAAAGTGACCACATTGGGCTAACAGACAACTGGTACAGACAGTGACGTCATACAGTTCTTTACAGCATGTTCAATTGACCAAGTTGGGCTAACAGACAACTGGAACAGACACTGACGTCATACAGTTCTTTACAGCATGTTCAATTGACCAAGTTGGGCTAACAGACAACTGGAACAGACAGTGACGTCATACAGTTCATTACAGCATGTTCAATTGACCAAGTTGGGCTAACAGACAACTGGTACAGACAGTGACGTCATACAGTTCATTACAGCATGTTCAATTGACCAAGTTTGGCTAACAGACAACTGGAACAGACAGTTACATCATCCAGCACCCAGTTCTAGGTAGATCTTGTTGGGCTAACGGTAAACCATTCTAGCAGTGTTGGCATTCTAAATTCTAGGTACCATGTTTATCAAAGTGATCAAATTGGACTAAATTATACTGACAGTGACAACAATAGTGCATTGCTACTGGTTGCAGGACCGGATACTATTAGTCTGAAAGGCATTGAAAGCTGCACAAAAAATGGTCTTAGCTTAAATGACTGAATTTAAGGAAGAAGTAAGGACAGCGATTATGTTCATTAAAGGCCCAGTAAGGCTCATTTAGATTTTATCTTTACCCACCAAAATGCTTTTTAATAACTAGTGTATGCTCAGAGTATTATGTAAATGGATATAGTTATAATTTAGCTTTTGAAAAGCCAATAAAATCCAAGAAGATACTTCTTGACTGGCCTTTCCCTTTAAAGGAATATAAACAGCTATCAGGGCTCATGTTTTATTGATTTCGTACTCCCATATGTGCAGAAGCATTTCAAACCTCCATCATTGTCATTATCAAATTACTTTCTATTAGAAGGTATCGGCATGAACACAACTGATCAGAGTTTGAAAAAATTGTTCAATTACAGCAGAGGCATGCATATAACAGTGTAGCAATACCACGTGACTTTTGACTACAGTTACAAGAAGAAATTTGTATACATTGGAAAATAAAATAGCCATAAGTATTTTATTTCTTCATCAATTTCTATGAATTATACATCACGCTAAGGGGACAATTATTTGCTTTCCATAAAATATAAAATCTTTTTCAGCGGCTGTGCCTTTTTGTCCATTACCTTGTGAAACCATGGAACGTGTAGGTTTCACAGGGTAATGGAAAAATCAGTAAAAGTGCTGAACAAGAGCTTATATTTCACTGAAAGCAAATACTTTTCCCCATAGCGTGCCATATATTTGATAGAAATCAATGAAGAAATTAAATACTTATGGCTATATTTGTGTTCCAATGTTTACAAATTTCTACTTGTAACTGTAGCCAAAAGCCACATGGTATTGCTACACGAGTTGTATAAGTCCCTATATATTCATGGTCTCTGCATAATGTAATGAAACATCACCACTTTATGTGTATGTATATTGCCCAACACAATCAAGTCAATAAAAGCCAGTGTAGACAAACGGGGTGAAATTATCGGTGGACAATACAGAAATTATACCTTCTTTTTGTGTTGGTATGGTACCTTCTGAAATGTGACGGGGCATTTAATGTACGAGGATGACTGAGTTTTTAGGTGTTATTCTGCATATTCAGGGGTTCTATTGAGCCATAATGCCCGATCCTGAAAATAAGACGCCTGTCTGCTTTAGGTGCCATTAGGACACCTTCCTTAACCAAACTCTGCTTCAAACATTGTTCTATTGTTAAAATTCAGCTTATGCAACTTCAAATGGCCATAACTTAGTCAATTCTGTGAATTTTTTCATCAAATAACTTTTATGTTCTGCAGAAATGTTTCTTCTTTGTAAAGCAACAAATCCGGAATTCCGGATTAATCCGGAATTGTAGAACCCCTGATATGGTATAAAAAGGACTTTCCAGACCCTTATTGGGACTTTTACCCTGATGTGGAGATACTGAATGGAAAATACTGGCCATATTTTATTGTAAGCATTATAATCATTCATAATATCAACAATGTACAATCACTATCAGACATATTTTATGCTACTACAAACAATAATACTTCAATAAAATGCACGAAACTTGCCAAATGACAAAACATAACTCAATATTGCAAAAAAATAACTGTAGTTAAGATTGGGGTTCAAATACATGGGTGATGTTAGTCAGATGGGGAATTCAACTGTCTAACACCGCTAGCCCCACGTTAGTAGACAAACTCACCGGTGATCTTGCATGTTCGTGTAAAGTGCTAATAAACTGAAAATATGTTTATTCTACATTTAGATCAATATCATTTATCGTGGTATGAATATTTTATATTTGACCACAATTAATTATATCAACAGAAACTATAAGAGCACTAAAAAGCAAAAGGATTAGAGAAACAGTTAAAGATAAGTTACAAGGGTATGATACATTTGAGTGTGAATATGTTGAACTGGTTTATGAATATATTAATGATGATTTATTCAAACTATCAGTATGATAATATAGTAAACTGAAAAATGATATACTGGTTCATGAAAACATGATATACTGGTTCATGAAAACATGATATACTGGTTCATGAAAACATGATATAATGGTTCGTGAATACATGATATAATGGTTCGTGGATACATGATATAATGGTTCGTGAATACATTATCAACTTGTTTTTAAATAGCTGCTGTACTGGATTATGAATAAATGATATACTGGTTAATGAATATGGGATATACTGGTGTATAGGTACATAAAATACATGTTTATGAATACATGATACACAGGTGTATGGTTACATAATATACATGTTTATGAATACTTGCTATACTGGTTTATGAATACATAAAATACATGTTTATGAATACTTGCTATACATGTTTATGAATACTTGCTATACTGGTTTATGAATACATAATATACATGTTTATGAATACTTGCTATACATGATTATGAATACTTGCTATACTGGTTTATAAATACATAATATACATGTTTATGAATACTTACTATACTGGTTTATGAATACTTGCTATACTGGTTTATGAATACTTGCTATACTGGTTTATGAATACTTACTATACTGGTTTATGAATACTTGCTATACTGGTTTATGAATACATGCTATACTGGTTTATGAATACTTGCTATACTGGTTTATGAATACTTGCTATACTGGTTTATGAATACATAAAATACATGTTTATGAATACATGGTATATAGGTTTATAAATACATAATATACTGAATTATGTAAACATGATTACTGGTTAAGGAATACACAATATACTGGTTAATGAATACACAATATACTGGTTAATGAATACACAATATACTGGTTAATGAATACACAATATACTGGTTAATGAATACACAATATACTGGTTGATGAATACAAAGTGTACTGGTATGACATAAATATATATACTGTACATGTTGTGGAGCAACCTTCTTCTTAATTTAAGTCAGTTTTAATCTTCAATCAGGTCGAGCTTTCAGGAAAGCATTTAGCATGCTGTTTTAGTCACATTACAAATGCTATAACTATTGCTTTGAAGCACAGTCATATAAATCATAACTTATAACTAATGTTGTTCAGATTACAACATTAGACAATTAAGCAGCAATACACAACAACATCACAGTCATCCTAAATTTAGCAACTTATTCAATAGATGCACATTATTCAATCATAAAGTGATGTTTTCTGATAGAACTTTACAGTAAACACTTGAATAGCAGCATTCCAATACTCTCAGTCTTTGTACTATTGTTATGTCGTTATATTCTGGTATAGCATAAAACAGCTGTTTCTTGAGTACGTTAGGTAGACAAAAAATCCCGGAGCAGCACTTCATCAAGTTTTACACTATTATTATTACAACACAAAACATTGCAGATATTTAATCATTGCAAGAATGAGAGCTAGAAAATGACAATATCTGAATATTTCATACAAGCTTTTCACCAAACTTTTGCTAATTGGCACAAACAATCTATTAAAGCCACATATACTCACAAAGCCAAACCATATAGCCAAAGGGCATTCACAACACAGCAGTGTCTGTGAGAATTAGGGAGAAAAAAAATCCACAATAAAGGAATTGGCTGAAACGTTGCATTACGGACAGTGTATTATAATAGAAACAGAAAAGTACAAAAATATTCATAAGTCAATGTGCTTGTTTAGGCATTTATTATCTGCTCTTAAATACTCAAATTTGGAGTAAATACTAGTTTCAAGGGCAGATAACTCATAAATAAACTGGTGACTTATGTTTATTTTTGGTATTTTTCTGGTTCTGACATGCTAGTGTTCTTATACAAAGTTTGAACTAATTCTTGGAATTATTAGGATATTTTTGTCCCATCTCTCACTACAAGAAACACAAATGCCTTTAATTAAATTGTTTGCTCAGCCCAAGCAATGTACAGGATACGGAGAGGGTTATGTGGAATTAAACTCTCAATCACATTAGAAGCCAAAGGTCATCAAGATATACTAAAGGTTAAACCTGAGATCCTTGCTGAAAGACAAAGATTTGTACAAAATATTCAAAGGTTGCTCCAGGATGTAAACTAAAACACAGAACAAAATACAATCCAGTAACCAAGGGAGATAATGTATGCTAACTTAATAAAATATAAAATATTTTTAGTAACTGCTCAGATTGTGTGCCTATTTTACCCAACTACATACATTTAACATAAAGAATGACTAAGTATACAGTACTTACATCGTTATTCATCTTTAGAGATAGGAGCAAGAGAGAGATATACATACATAGATCATAAATACTAAGCAAGTAATGCCACCATAGGAGCATAATCTTACTAAACTAAGACACCAATAGTTAATAGAAAGGTTTTTGACACAAAAACAATTATCTCTTACTGGGAGCATAACTGCAGTAAATAATATCTGACCAAAACCTCCAGACAATAAGTACAACTAGGCTTTAGTATCTAGCATATTTGGTAAGTTTCATTGAAATCTCTTAAATGGTTAGGAGAACTAGGGCAGACAAACTTTGCGACTTCCATCCACTCAGACAGACAGACAGGTGAACAGAAGGACAGATGTCCAGCACAAAATAAATATGTCTCCCCCACTATAATTATGTTGGAGACATAATACTGTCACCATAAGAACATGTACATAATCACTCAAAAGACATCAATAGTAACACACTAAAGAAAGAAATATGGTACTTCCATGAAAACCAGGTTTTTGAACACAAACTCAAGGCTGTTAGTGCACAACTCCCCCATACTGAAAACATTCCAGAACTATTACAGGGTTTTTAATGGATTTGTCATGGGGAAAAAACCATGTCATGGATTTTTTATGACAAGAAGTTAAATCAAGGTCATTCTTATCGGCCCCAAGCAACGTTTCGGTCTGTAAAGTGTGGTAGTGTTAATACTCTTGCGAGGTTGAAAAATAATCAAATGACTGATGATTGAGCTTTAGATATACCCATGTCAAAAATGGTAATAGTGAATGTTTACACAATCGAAAAAAATGAATGTTGGGAATAGGTCTATTTTCAGGACCTAAGGAAAAAAGATAATTGAACATCGGGCGGGGAAGGCAGCACATGTGTTAGAAAACCCCTTCATTTCGTAAAATACTTTAAGAGACTCATGTGACACCAACAATGTACAATTGTTCTACCCTGGCACCAGCCCCCTACACATTACAACCCCCACCCTGTGAATTCAACCAATTAATAAACACTGGTTTCCATTAGGAAAAGCCTTGTTAATAAAGATATCTAAGACTACAAATGATTGTTAGAGAATTCCTAAGTACAAAACATTTAAGAATCATATTTGTTCATTAAAGACTAGGTCCCACTGAGGAATTCCTTATTGGCGATGTGGAATAACACATAGTGTCCCCCGATGGCTCCCGATGTATTTGGAGAAAAGGTGGTCCCCCAAGCTTCCCCTAGACCATGAGGAACCTTTTCCGAAGCCTCGGGAAGCCTCCCAAAGCTCATTAATTTCCATTTGGAATACATCGCCGAAGCAAAAAATGCTCAGTGGGACCTAGGCTTTAGAAACAAAATGTGAAGTAGAGACTAATATGGACCCATGACAACTTTTGGGAAGTTTGAAGTCATTACCAAAAATGAGCTGACTAATATCAAAGGTAACATGAGAAGAAATTCTAAGGGATACAGATATGCAACTAGAAAAAAGACTATTTGCAAGTCTGTCCAAGAAAGTTAAAAGTATCATACAAGGTTTAAGAAGGAGATTGGCAGTAAGTTTGAGGGCTGAACACAAACTGATATAACTCACTGATTCCTCAAAGAACATTATTTAATAGTTACGTGAGTGTTGAGTTTAACCCTCAAGGCTTCAGGCTATGGACAGGGGTGGTATTCATGAAGCATCTTAAGGGCAAAATTAGAATTTTCTTTAAATCTTATAAGTTTATCAGCTAAACAGGAAAATCAAGATTAGCCATTTGAATACACAATTTTATATAGTTTAGAATCTTTATGCAACTAGCTACAATAATCACAAAGAAAACATGGGTTATTCTTCGTTTCTTGGGAAATATGTGCAGCTCATTTTTTTAACTTAAGTCAAAATAGTCAAAAAGATGCTTTGTGAATGACAGCCCAGGGTCATTAGTTACTAGAGTAATCCATTTCAAGCAAATTGTAATATTGTTTTACTTTCCTGGGGGTAATTAAAGCATGCACCCACAGAATTGTATTGACTCTATATTGTAAATCTAGCTTACCATTCCAGAACTTGGCTGCTTGACTAACTGCTTCTTAAATGGCATTCTGGCTTCTCTCTTGATCATATCCACGGTACTTCCATTGTAACTACCGTCTTCGTTAATCAGATAGTCGCCATCTTTGCTACCATTTGACCTTGAACTTTCCACAGAGTTTCCAGTACCACTGTCCTTGCTAGCCATTTTAACCATTGGGTTACGCTTAATGTGTGGCTTTGGTTTATCCTGTCCTTGCATATGATTAGGGTTACCAAGTGGTCTGGTTGTTGAACTTGTAGCAATTTTAGCATGTGTGTGAGGATAGGCTAACTCCACAGCTGCCTTGACGGCTTTCGTTGTCTCTGTAAAACAAATCAGTGCATATGATAAATAATCACAATCAGTCATATGATAAATAATCACAATCAGTCATAATGATAAATAATCACATTCAGTCAAATGATAAATAATCACAATCAGGCATATGATAAATAATCACAATCAGTCATATGATAAATAATCACAACCAGTCATATGATAAATAATCACAATCAGTCATATGATAAATAATCACAATCAGTCATAATGCTCTCCTACCGTCAGGTACTCAAATGATTTAAAAGTAAGTTGCAGACAAATTAACTTGGTCCTCAAACCTTCTATTAGTATAATTTAACAGCTGATTTCTTATCTTTAATTTAATTTCAGACTTTGTTTTCATAAGAAATGAGTTAATTAGGAATTTGCACGCGGTGCACTATAAACATTTAATTGCCAGTATGGCAGAACTTTTTCAGAGAAACTGATATATCTGGAACAGGGAGCATGACTCACTGTATGTAGTTCCAATTAAACATTATTACGACTTCTCGCCCTCAAAAAATGTCATTATGAACCCCAGAAGAGTGAATTTCAATATGATAGTGTTGAGTGTAAGTATTGGTTGTAATTGCAGGCCCAGACCCATTCTCAACAGTTAAATAAACTTAAAGTGTTTTTTGACACAAAAACATACGTCTCCAACAAAGGGCCACCACTCCGGTACAAATCATGATACCTTAAACTCCTGACAATATGCACAACTAAGCTTAGTACCAAGTTTCATTGAAATTCGACAAATGGTTAAGGAGAACTAGCAATAACAAAACTTTGTGACATCTATCCAGACAGGTGTCAAACACAAAATCAACATTTAATTCCCCCATTACATGACAGTTGTGGGAGTCAGAAAATTAAGAAAATAAAATAATTTCAGCATGCTGAATATATAAGATTCATATAATGATGTATAACATATCAATAAATAATATATTATGATTAACATAACACAATACAAATATATGTGTTTACACATATGAGAAATTAATCATTTATAAAAAATTCAGCCACTACAATGTCAGCTACCATATATTTAGACAGCAATTAAAAATTCCACATAAGTGTCATACGAAGTATTATAATTATACAATGTAACATTATTATATATAATTATGTATATGGTAGATTATAACAATTAAATAAATATTTCAAGTAGTTCATGCATACACACCATGTTTCGTAGAACCCTTTGTGTGATTGGTCATGGAAATGCAGAAGATTTCAATAAAATGAGGGACATTTTCCTTGCTCAAACTTTTGACTTACTTATTTTACTTGTATGACAAGATCATGCATGCTTCCTGAAGCAAATTTAATTAAAAATGTGTGATCATTTTCATGATGTTAATAACAAATGTCAGGCTCCAATATGTCAAAAAAATGTGTGAGATTTGATCCGAAATTTGAGCCTGACTCAGCATCTGTGAGATTGAGACTCTAAAATGCATGATACTCACACCTGAAGCGGGAGATCTGGCATGTATGTAATTCATGCAACCCTATCTTGGCTTCATCAATTATCATGCAAAAAAGTATTTAATAATGCCCCCTCGTATATAATAGATATTGTAAATTGTATTTTTAAGTATATATATATATTACAATCCAGTTAATTTCAATAACATAGAGAGAAAAATGCATGCACAGTCGCACACAAAGTTGCCTCCCTTTGATCAACATGAAATTTTATGAAGCAATATTACATTGTTATCTATGAGAGGTCTAACTAACACTGACAATGAGTGACAAATTGAGGACAAACCTCCACAGCCCGGTGACAGGTTTAATAGTGATGAAACATTCTATTCATCAAAAAGAAAACCATGGACATTCCGTGAAATCCTGGATTTCTAACAGTGAGGACTCATAATTCAGCTGAAACCCAGGGTCCTAGCAATAACAAATATCGGTGTAAAAGTTATGCTGAAGCATTTAAATCTAATAATTACCAACAATTAGTGGTCCATTATTTTAGTATGCAAAACATTCTTTTTCTAATGTTAACTGCATCTTTGATTTTAGGGCACACACCAAAGTCCGCAATTAATGCCGGCATTCTGATAATCTACAGTCCCGAACATTTTGGTATATAAAACGTTCTGTTAGTTTTTAGGTCTTTTTATGCTTTAACTATTAACATTAAAGCCACTAAAAGGCATTTAGCTTCTCTACTAATTGTTATTTTGGAATTACCCCCAACCTATTCTGAGGTGGTGTTTTGCTACCAGAATTTACTATATTTCTTATCATTGATTTAATACCTTGCAGATTATTTCATAAATCTAATGTTAAAATGAAGTTATGATGTTATAATTAAAGTCTACTGTTTGTCAAATAGCAAGACCAAAGCATACCCAGAGTGACAGCTGTTTAATGGTAAAACCATCAAGTAAATTAAAGCATGCTATGAATTACTATAAATCAATTGGATTTTTAGAATGGGCTGTTTCGTGGAGCAGGTTTAAGGAAGTTTGGTTCCAGTCCCCAATTTACTGTAGTATTGTAATACCGGGGTCAGGAACCAGGCTATAACCTGCTCCACTAAACAGCCCAGTCGAAAAGGCCAAATATTGAAATAGAATAAAAAGTTCATGAGTCAAAAAATAATTATATTACATTAGACAAGTGTCGAGTTTTATTGACATGTCCAGAAATAGATAATTACACAGTATGGCTGCACACTTTAGATTTAATAGACTTCTCCAGAAAGGTGAGAATTACCTGAATCTACAGTGTGCTGCTATTATGTTCATACATGCCATGTTTCCCTGAGGCCCCTTTGCGTGAGATTGGTGATGGAAATGCAAGAGATTGCATTAAAATGAGGGAGATTTTCCTTGCTCAAACTTAAAACTTAAATTAATAGAGTTTGAATGCAGTTCACACTTATTTTACTTTTATGACAATACCATGCATGCTTCATGAAACAATCTAAAGTAATATTTGTGATCATTTTCATAATGTAAACAAAAAATGTAAGGTTCCAGTAGGTCCAAGAAATGTGTGAGATTTGATCAAATGTCCTCCGATCATGTGTGAGTAGAGTCTCAAATGAGTAAGTTTCATGCATGATATGGGAGATCTGGCAAGTATGCAGGTAATTATGTATTTTTGACAGTTCAATAAAAAGCTACAATAAAATGATGTAAAAATTAATTATTCGTGTAAAAAGTTTACCCTCTGAGATATTCATGCATGTGGTAGTGTTATGTTCCGTTTCACTGCTACATGTACCTAGATTGTACATACTGCAACATTACATGCTGATCATTCAAAAACTATTATACCAATTTATTTCAAGTATAATATGAAACATATCGCACAGCGTAAAAACCTTATCACTGTATGATTTATTGGGAGACTATACAATTCAACTTGTATGACTTATTGCGAGCAAAAGCACCTGTAACTTTCGTCACCGTATGACTTACTGGGAGACTCTACAATTCATTGTGTATGACGTCTTGTGATAGCAGGAAGCTGACTCGTTTAACCACTGTGTATTTAACAAGTTCTACAACTAAACACCTCATTCCTGAGGGTGTAAGAGGGGAGAATCTTTTAAGCTGAGTGCAGCCTTGTTACAGGTGCTCGGCATGTGGATATGGCACCCTATGGTCAAATATTTAAATTATTATTTATATTATTTTTTTAAGTTATTAATTATTAGTATATTCTAATATTACTTTTAGTAATCTGATGTTTTGTTGTAGTTGACCATAGGGTGTCACATGAACATAGCTTTTTTCCTGTCAGAGCACCTGTGAGCCATTCTAGCAAGGAAAGTTAACGGATACTATTTTTATTTCATCTTTGAAATCAGAGCCATAGGGATCCAACATGTGTAAAAAACAATTCATGCTATAATTAATAGACGGAGATTTTACTTTACGACCTGCCCCAGAATACTTAATTCAACATTGTGTCCACTAGTTATTAGTTAATTTACAGTCTGAATTGTGTTTACACATGTCGGATCACTTTGATCCCAACTCCAGCAATTGCACTAAGGGGTAAGAATCATACAAACTTGCTAACCTTTACCTATGTTCTGGTTTCCTAGGATAGCATTGGGAAAGACAAGGTAAATATAATCATATGATAATTATAATGATAAAGTGTTCCGTTTTCCTAGGATAGCATTGGGAAAGACAAGGTAAATATAATCATATGATAATTATAATGATAAAGTGTTCCGTTTTCCTAGGATAGCATTGGGAAAGACAAGGTAAATATAATTATATGATAAATATAATGATAAAGTGTTCCGTTTCCTAGGATAGCATTGGGAAAGACAAGGTAAATATAATTATATGATAATTATAATAGTAACGCCCCACTGATATACTTATGAGAACATGAACATGTTTGCATAGACAGTCATGACAATTCTGGGAATTTTAAACTTGTTGAACAATACTGAAGAAGTTGCACAGACATGAAATTTAAAGTCATATAATGACTCAGAAAATGAAATAAATATATAAACTGTCTCAGCTGTGTTGTCAAGGTTTAATGCTTAAAATGCAAAGTAAGCAATGCCTCCATATGCCGTACAGAAATGTCTCAAAGCCTGCATGGAATTTAACAAACCACATTTCCGCATCATAAAAATCAGTTAAGACAGCTTCCACCTCATGTTAGGAAGTAAAATAACAATTTATTCAAAAAATTCTACAAACCACAAAACAATGGTACCGAATTATACACTTTTAATTAATTTAGTACATAAAATAAGACTATGCTTTACAAAGTCTAGATAAAACAAACTTCCTGAATTTTAACTTTAACACCATTTCGATTCTCAACAGCTTTTCAGTCTTAATATAGTGGAATAGGGATGTTTTTCTACTGAAATTACCAGCCACAGCCAGGCTTTCTACTGCATCTTCCAAAAATAGTAGGGCAAAAGTAGGGCATATTTTATTGAAAAAGTAGGACAAAGTAGGAATTTCTGACATCGAAAATTAGGGATAAAGAAGGAATTTTGACCTTTTTAGCTCAATATCTCGACAGGCAGATACATGTTCAGGATTTGGTGCAAGAGGGGCATTAAATCTACTAACGGATGAAAGAAAGAAAAGCCACTCAATAATTATAAAAACGCTTTACTGTACTTTGCGAACGTAGCGAGTCGGAAAAATGCATGATTTATATTTCCACTGAAATTACAACTAAAAGAAGAAGCAAGTATCATTTTGCACTCAATATAATTCTTATTTTCATTTTAAGATGAAAAAGTAGGGATAATAGGGCTGTTTTGGAAAAAAGTAGGTCAAAGTAGGGCTCAGATCAAAATAGTAGGGAAAAGTAGGAACAGTAGGGCCCAGTAGAAAGCCTGCACAGTTATACACTTCCAGTTTTACCAACTGTACCAGCTAGCTATAGAGATACCAACCACCAAAATATAAGAAATAAAAAAAGTAAAATTATTTTCCTGTTTTATAGTATTTTGAGAATTTAGGAAAAATATCGAAATCAATTATAAATCTATACTCACCATCTGCCAGTTCTTTCCAAGCATTCTTTTCTTTATCCTTCTTCTTTTTCTTCTTCTTTTTATTTTTCAGTTCTTTCTCTTTCTCCTGTAAAGTGGATAGAAAGAAAAAATTATACCCCTGTAACACTACTGTGATTAACTTAAAGGAAGAGTGTAATAGTGCCATAAGTGTGAATTTATTTAGAGGCTTGCGCTAAGATTATTTTACTATATACATGTAATAAATTTTCTATATACAGATCTATATCACATGACAATATCAATTAATATATCACTAGTTACAATGTACATGTATTTTTCTAGCAGTGCTATGATTGATAATTAGGTTAAATAATTTTTCAATGGTGTTAAAGAAGTAAGAAAAAACAATCAATGGTTTTATGAAATATATGCTAACTAACATCAATTGTGAGCATTAATCTATGTGTTATCATTATAAAAATAGTTAATTAAAATAAAATAAGAAATGAATAGATGACATGACAAATTTATTTCTGAAACAACTAAATCTGTTCAAATAAAATACTATTTGAATGTACATGACATATATTTATAAAAATGGCAATCTTGCATGAAAAGTAGAATAGACCAAGGGGAGACAATATCCTGCTATTCTGCTATTATAAACAAAGGGGGACAATCTCCCGTTCTTATAATAAACAAAGGGAGATAATATCCTGTTGTATTAAAACAAATGGAAACAATATCCTGTTATTATTAACAAAGGGGGACAATATCCTGTCCTAAACTAAACAAAGGGAGACAATATCCTGTTATAATAATAAACAAAGGGAGATACTATCCTGTTGTATTAAAACAAAAGGAGACCATTTCCTATTATAAAGGGAGTCAATATCATGTAATTATAATAAACAAAGGGAGACAATTTCCTATTACAAAGGGAGTCAATATCATGTAATTATAATTAACAAGGGAGACAATTTCCTATTATAAAGGGAGTCAATATCATGTAATTGTAATAAACAAAGGGAGACAATTTCCTATTATAAAGGGAGTCAATATCATGTAATTATAATAAGCAAAGGGAGACAATTTCCTATTACAAAGGGAGTCAATATCATGTAATTATAATAAACAAGGGAGACAATCTCTTGTTATTTTAATAAATAAAGGGAGACAAATCTCCCGTCCTATAACACACAAACATTGGCCTGTTAACATAGATTTATATTGAAGTGTGACATGGAAAACTGATACATCAGTTGATATGTTCTGGTTAATCAGAATGTATTCACGTCTGGATTCTATCAGAGAGCTATTATTGTATTTTGTCCACATATAATCATCTATGACATTGATTATCAACAAAATGATGCTAGATTACTCTAAGAGCAACCTCTAGAGACACTACAGCAACCTCTCTAGAGTCTTAGAGCAACCTCTCTGGAGTATTAGAGCAACCTCTTCAGAGACTAGAGCAACCTCTTCAGCAACCTCTCCAGACACTACAGCAACCTCTCCAGAATCTTAGAGCAACCTCTCCAGAGACTAGAGCAACCTCTTCAGAATCTTAGAGCAACCTCTCCAGAGACTAGAGCAACCTCTTCAGCAACCTCTCCAGACACTACAGCAACCTCTCCAGAGACTAGAGCAACCTCTCCAGAGACTAGAGCAACCTCTTCAGAGACTAGAACAACCTCTTCAGCAACCTCTCCAGAGACTAGAGCAACCTCTCCAGAGACTAGAGCAACCTCTCCAGAGTCTTAGAGCATCCTCTTCAGAGACTAGAGCAACCTCTCCAGAGACTACAGCAATCTTTCCAGAGACAAGAGCAACCTCTCCGGAGACTAGAGAAACCTCTCAAGAGAGTACAGTAACCCCTCCAAAGGCTTGAACAACCTCTCCAGAGACGAGAGCAACCTCTGGTTGAACAGACTGTTGCTGTGGACAGCCTGTACATTGGCTGCTTTGTTTTGCTATAATGCAGTAGTCTTACTCATCATGTAACATAATTACCATGGCATATACCCAAATAGATAATTAAGCAAAGTGGTGCAGTCAAATAATGAACACACTTACTAAAGGGGGCCATGAGATACTCAAACGTAAAGATGAAAAAAATGTATAAAAAGAAGATCTGTATTCATAAGACTACATGCTAAGTGATAAGCAAAGAACAAAATCATGGCAAGTCCAAACCACAGGGAATTGTCATAAGTTTTCTTTCTATATGAATAAGGAATGCATCAACTGTGGCTTATTAAAATAGTTGGATGTTTAAGACAGAAAGATTTAATACAAAAATGTCTAATTGGGTTCATAATTAATTATTGAGACAGAAGACGGTATAATTCAGACATTTAGACAAATTGCCCCAACATGGGCCATGCAAATTGATTGGAAAAAGAATAGTCATTAACGTAGGTTTGACTGTTCAGCTGCATTTAGTAAATGAAAAAAGTGTGGAATTTTTTATATAATAATAAATAATAATACATACAAAGGGAGAGAACTATTGACAACTTCCTGTGGATTAAACTGATGTAAGAGTCTAACTTTCACCAACAGTTGTTTAAAATAAGCACATTCAGTTACGTAATTAAAGAATTTGGAGTGTGAAGTTAATTTGGATTGTAGGTAAACTTACAGATAAAGGCATGGTAGTTGTTTCAATGAATAGAAAAACTCAGGCAGTAGAATTTATAATTGCTAGTGCATAATTATATGAACAAGAGATCAAGAGATTTTACTTGAGGATGACGATCATAATCCCCCCTCGTCACAAATAGAACAAGTAATTAAGAATTGCAAGCAATACAGAAGTCCCCTACCGGTTTTAAGCCATTTTCAATGTTTCTGTTGCCATAGCAACCACAATTTTGGTCGGAATCTCAATATTGATGTGGATGTGCATTATCCCCTTATTGCCCCCTATCCACATACCAAGTTTCATAAACCTAGCTTGGAAACTGTTTGAGTTATGTCAGGATCCAGATTTTTTGACGGACGGAAGGACGGACGGACTGACGGACGGACAGACGGACTGACGGAGGGCAAACATATAGTCCTCTCCGGTCAAAAACCGGTAGGGGACTAAAAATCAGCACATTGCCCAACGGTGGCCATATTGTTTCTTTTTATAATTTGATAATAGATTTTGATAATATTATACCTAATAGATAGAAAGTTGTATAAGAACCATCATCTGGTGGGTGGGATTCAAACCCATGACCCCAACATAATATTGACATTGTTAAAAAAATGATACGGCTTTAATTGCACCAACTTAACATTGCCCTGATATTTGTAAAGCTATCTTGTCTTCGGTATAAATACTTTTCCTTTTTAATCATTATCTCAACTTCATTGAGCTTTTATACCAGATCTACCACGCAGTAAGATACTAACATAATCTAATCAGTGTACACTTTGTATGTACCGGATAGTCCACACACTTTGATGATGAACACATTTCGTAAAAGGTCATTTAGTTTTAGAACCAGGAATATTATACTATACTAGTTATCTACGAGATATTTATTAGGTTAATCTCACAATTTTCCAAAACAAGAACACTGCCTACGAGTGCTGGACGCTCGACTTTCTCGTACTTGATCAGTAATTTTACCTTGCTCATCTGTGAGTCAAAAATTTAGAGTAACAAGGGCAGATAACTCATTAATATAGGTCACAGAGTTACCAGCTTTGTCTGTATGGACTCCCCTTGTGATGGTGAATAACTATGTTAAGTTTCAAGTTGATACCTTTGATAGCCTTTGAGTAATTGACAGAGAAAATGACTCTGACAATAAACTTAACCAACGCTGATGCACACGCGTCACGACAATAGCTTGACTTTTTTCTTCGAAAAGTCGAGCTAAAAATGACAAAAGTAATTGAATGCATCATAAAGCAAATTAAAAGGTAAGGAACAAAGTAATAGGATAACATACAAGGGTAAAAAATGACATTCTTAAAACTTATTTGTGATAAAAAGTGATATAAACACGTACAGTGCACACCAGTCATCCCAAAAAACCATACAGATATTTTATATAAATATAATATAAATGTATAAAACAAGTGATAAAATACCAATATAATCCCTCAGTGAAATCATAATGAAAAGTGAAACACCATTATAATCTCTTATTGAAATTATAATG
Source organism: Spisula solida (assembly GCA_947247005.1). Classification (NCBI taxonomy): domain Eukaryota; kingdom Metazoa; phylum Mollusca; class Bivalvia; order Venerida; family Mactridae; genus Spisula; species Spisula solida. Next base: position 23,715,336 of record OX365951.1, read on the forward strand.
AAAAGTGAAAACACCGATATCATCCCTTAGTGAAATCAAAATGAAAAGTGAAAACACCGATATCATCCCTCAGCGAAATCATAATGAAAAGTGAAAACTATATAATACCCCAGTGAATTCATAATGAAAAGTGAAAACTATATAATCCCTCAGTGAAATCATAATGAAAAGTGAAAACACCGATGTATTCCCTCAGTGAAATCATAATAAAAAGTGAAACTCCTGTTTACTATCCCTCAGTGAAATCATAATGAAAAGTGAAAACACCAATATAACTAACTCCTTTTGTGAAAATGATGCAAAATGACAAACTCCCAAACATACTGCATAATATAAAACCTTCCACAAAAATACATCTCTGGATATTATAAGTTATTACTTACACCTTTTATAACTGCCTAACAATAAATAATATAACATTAATATTTTAGTTTTTGATCACATCTAACTCACAGGTAACTGTATCATTGATTAAGAGAAAAAAATATATAATTTTTTTTTGTAATTTTTTTTATTCTTTATGAATATATATACATGTATATTTTTTTAAATCTTAATCAATGATACAGTTACCTGTGATCTTACTGCGGTACATACATGTATTTGTATTACATGTAGTGAATATAAACAACATGCCTGGGTGTCACATCTTATAGGGTGGAGACATTGGGACATTAAACCTCAAAGGAAAGACACAGGTAACTGTATCCTTTAAAGGTCATAAACCACTAAATGCATACGCGGACAAAAATCGGATACACTCAAATAGTCCTTACAGAAACTTCTGTTTGCCTGGAAATGGTGATATGCCTTGACAAAATGGAACTAGAACCATCTTATTGAGTTTAAAGGTATTGTATACATGTAGTTGAATGAGTGAAATTCAATGTGTTTATCTTAAATATTTTGAGATTTTGGCATATTTGACAAAGCGAAAGTAGACTAGGGTAAAACCCACATTGGATCAGACCGCGCGTCAGTAAAAATTTGTCGACTGCCTTTGACGAACAAAATCTTTCTTATATTAAACATGACCCCCTGTTTTTTTGGTCTTATTTTACTGCTTTTCAATGATATAGGTCTGTCAACTGGCCATAGACTTTAACATGATATAATCTGGGGCTGACAATTGTCACTTTACATTGAGCTAAAGAACAATTTTATTTAGTGGTTTGTGACCTAAAGAGTAACATTTCTTCTAGAATTTCATAAATTTACATTCTTGTTTTACTTTTCAAAAATAAAGACTTAATTTACGAAAAACACAGGTAACTGTATCATTTAAATATTTTTTATTTTAGAATTTAGTAAATTTATGCAATATTTTTCAAAAATATATTTTGTTTTGTTACACAGGTGAGTCTGAGTTATGATGTAGGCCCTATTCAGCGTATTCTATATAAAATAATATACTTAAAGGGCATACATCACAATATGGCCGCCTGAAATTTATCAATGATATAGTTACTTACAAGGAAAGGTGGGTTCCAAGATAACTCAATCCAACAATGGTAATAACACTGAGTAAGCAAATAACTAAACAAACAAGTAATTAAGAATTGCAAGCAATACAGAAGTCCCCTACCGGTTTTAAGCCATTTTCAATGTTTCTGTTGCCATAGCAACTACAATTTTGGTTGGAATCAAAATATGTTTAAACATGCATTATCCCCTTATTGCCCCCTATACCAAGTTTAATAAACCTGACTTGGAAATTGTTTGAGTTATGTCAGGATCCAGATTTTTTTACGGAATGACGGACCGACCGACGCACTGACTGATGGACGGACGGCAAACCTATAGTCCCCTCTGGTCAAAAACCGGAAGGTGACCAATGAACACTGTACAACCGGCAGGAAATAGTCAGTCATGAATCCTGTGCTTTTATTATGTATTTTATAACATATCAAGGGAGAGAACTTGGGACAATATCCTGCTGTACACCAAATTGTCAAACATTTAAAAAAAACAAGAATTTTTTTTTATATATTTTTAGTGACTGTAAGCTTTTGGGGAAGATCTTGTATAATTGGTGTTGACTTTTATAAATGATACACAGGGGATCATACCAGCTGAAATATTAGTTATCTCCCTATTGTATATAAGGGAAAAGATGTCAAAAGAAGCAACATTTTCTGAATAACTGAAGCAAAGCACTTACAAGCATAGAGAACACCCAAATACATAGTACACATGCAGAATATGAGTAGAAGTTCAAGAATCAGTAATTCTGGATATATTTTGAAGGGAGTATTTAAAAAAAAAACATTTAAATGAACAAACTTCACCCAAATATACAGTATCATCATACAGTATAAGTTCAAGAGTCAGCAAGTCTAGAAATTTTTGAAGAAATTTTTAATCTTTTTTAAATGAACAAACTTTACCCCAAAAGGCCCACATAGCAATACAGTAGCTGACAATAATTAATGGATATAATGCCAATTAAGACATGGGCAGAGGTCTCGCATGCAAAGCAATGTTCAAGCAATATTCAAGCAATATTCAAGCCAAAATTAAAATTAGCACTTATAACTTTTTATACTTTTAAAGTACTCATTACAGTTTTGGTGATTGTCTTATTGCCAAAACATCAAAATTATAATGTTGTACAAAGGTCTTGATAATAAAAAAATATTTAGAATCTAAAGTATTAGTGAACTAACTGAATGTCACATACTCGATGCCTATACACAAATTGTTCATACATTTTAACATAAATGTGAACTGCATGCAGCTAGTTGAGCTATGAATTCTTATGGGCAAAATCAATGGCATGCAAATATGGTATCTAATACCTAACCAGGAAGAACAGACTGAAATATTCATATCACCAAGGTCAAATGTTTACCCAACAAGTCAAGGTCAAATGTATACCCATTAAGTCAAGGTCAATTGAATAACTGTCAAGGTCAAATGCATAACAATCAAGGTCAAATGAACAACCATCAAATCAAGATCAAATGAATAACCATCAAGGTCAAATGCATAACCATTAAGGTCAACTGTATAAATGTCAAGTTAAATGCATAACCATCAAGGTCTAGTGAATAACCATTAAGGTCAAATGTGGAATCACCAAGGTCAAATGTATAACCACCAAGATTGTAAGTTATGTTCATGTATAACCACAAAGGTAAATGTTTAACCATCAAGGTCAGATGCATATCTATTAAGGTCAAATTTATAACCACCAAGGTCAACCACCAAGGTCAAATGTATAACCACCAAGATCGTAAGTTATGTAGATCTACATGTATAACCACAAAGGTGAAGTGTATAAACATCAAGGTCAGATGTATATCTATCAAGGTCAAATTTATAATCACCAAGGTCAGATGTATAACCACCAAGGTCAACCATCAAGGTCAAATGTATTCCTAAAATACATCAATGCATAAGATAAGTGACAATTGAATTGGATTAGTTTTTTCATGCTATTTTGTAACACTAAGTATAGATCTACTTCTGTTAATTAGTTTGAACATTTGACATGTGTCATGGGACATATATAATTATGATTGGATATTTGAATGTTTATGTCATAGTTAGAACATATTTAGTAAATTTTTAATGATTAAAAAGGGCGCAGCAAGTAAGCGAGTCCCTTTTAGTCATTGAAAATATACTTAATATGTTCTAACTTACTTAGAATGTAACATCCAGCATTTTGAATGGTCGATGGAATGTAGCGCCAAGACATGACGTCGCGTATGTTAAGAGTAAAATTTTAATGATTAATTTTTCATTTAACCAGCGCACATCTGAGATTTCATTGGTTTAGAATGTAGGTTATATTCTAATATGTCAAATTGATTTATGCAAGTGTAAAGCATTAATGTTTGTTACCCCGATTTAATGTTTCGTAAGTCTGAAGCACGATGAAAGCACAGCACAGATGAAAGCACATGTAACCGTATCATTGATAAAGGCCACAAAATTATGTTTTACAGAGATTGATTAATATTTCTGTAAAACAATTTTAGATCTATATTATTCTTTATCAATGATACAGTTACCAGCAGATGAAAGATGGGCTTTATATTGATTTTTAACGATTTTCATACACATAGAAAATTAAATATTTTCAAATGACATGAATGCTGATATAACGAAATGATCATTAACGAAAAATAATGCTTTTAATAAGACATGTGTACACTAAACATCTATATTGAGGTCTAACAATGCAGTTGCTTGGATACTATATGAAGCAGGAGCTGACATGACAGATTTTACTCTAAGTCAAACATAGTGCGCTATATTAATATTCTAAAATAATTCTCCATGAAGATATTTGGCCATAGTTTTTATTTTTAGATTTAAGAGAAATTTTTGAAAATATTTTGCTGTCGAGAGGGGATTGAAAAATAACAACTGGTCCTTCAGTGGCCTTATGTTCCTCACGCAATGGCTGGGGAGCAACCTTATTTAGGGGTCCTACTAAGGCATAACACCCAATCCTGAAAATTAGACGCAGCCTGTTTCAAGTGCAATTTCCACACATCCCTACTCCAAAATACTGTTCCATATAATATGTTTTCTTGTTAAATTCAGCTTTAAAATCTTCAAATGACCATAACTGTGTAAATAATTTTTTCATCAAATCACAGACTTTTATTTTCTGCAGAAAAGTTCATTCCTGCTAATGCAACAAATCCGGATTATTCTGGAATTTTAGGATCCCTGCTTATAATGGCCCTTATGGCCCTCTTGTTATTTTTTCTATTCCGCCTCCAAATAGCAAAAATGTTCAAATATTCCCATGAACCTAAAAATAAAAAAACTGTGGCCTTTTAAACGTGCTTGATTCTAAGGAGTACAATACTAGTATAATTACCTTTGCAGCCAGCTAGTATATAATTATATATAACCTAATTTGTTAAGGCATTTTTCATGTAATAAGAATGAAGTTATTGACATCTACAAATGTAGTCATCAATTTTGGGATGTAGGATAGGGCCTGTAATATAATTAGCTATAAAAAAGTTGAGATAGTATAAACAGAACACAGTCTACTGTAGGCTTTCTTGTGTTATGTAAGTGTTACAGCTGGTATCTGAACTATCATACAACGTTACCTCTTCCGTACCATCCTTGTCGTATGGTTTAAACATTGTCATTTTTTTCTTCTCCTCTTTACGCTGAAAGTTTTTACCAACAACAATTTTTAATAAAGACACTTTTTTTTGGGTATTCAGGGTCAGAATTTGTTTGTGTTTTATCTCAAGGTTTACTGAAAATCTGTTCTAGTTATTGTTTGATGATTTTATCCATTAATTGACTGATTGTAGCTCTGACTGATTGATTGGTTTGATTGTAGGTATGATTGATCGACTGATTGTTGCTCTGACTGATTGATTGATTGTAGGTATGATTGATCAACTGATTGTAGCTCTGACTGATTGATTGGTTTGATTGTAGGTCTGATTGATTGACTGATTGAAGCTATGATTGATTGACTGATTGAAGCTCTGATTGATTGACTAAGTGTAGTTCTGACTGATTGACTGATTGAAGTTCTGATTGATTGACTGATAGTGATTTTAATCTAACTAATTGTGGCTTTGGCTCTGAATGACTGATTGTGGGTCTCTTTAACTAAGTGTCGCCTGGCAAAACTGACTGTGACTTACATTCATTATCTGATTGACTGTGGCTTGTAGTGACTGATTGTGTCTTGCAGTGACTGATTGTGTCTTGCAGTGATTGACTGTGTCTTGCAGTGACTGACTGTGTCTTGGAGTGACTGACTGTGTCTTGCAGTGATTAACTGCATCTTGCAGTGACAGTCTGTGTATTGAAGTGACTGACTGTATCTTGCAGTGACTGACTGTGTATTGAAGTGACAGACTGTGTCTTGCAGTGACTGACTGTGTATTGAAGTGACAGACTGTGTCTTGCAGTGACTGATTGTGTCTTGGAGTGACTGACTGTGTCTTGCAGTGACTTTCTGTGTCTGGTCTGACAGTGACTGTCTGTGTATTGAAGTGACTGACTGTATCTTGCAGTGACTGACTGTGTATTGAAGCGACTGACATAGTCTGACAGTGACTGTCTGTGTATTGAAGTGACTGACTGTGTCTTGCAGTGACTGATTGTGGATTGGAGTGACTGACTGTGTCTTGCAGTGACTGACTGCATCTTGCAGTGACTGACTGTGTATTAAAGTGACTGACTGTACCTTGCAGTGACAGACTGTGTCTTGCAGTGACTGACTGTGTCTTGCAGTGACTTACTGTGTCTTGCAGTGACTGACTGCATCTTGCAGTGACTTACTGTGTATTGAAGTGACTGACTGTATCTTGCAGTGACTGACTGTGTCTTGCAGTGACTGACTGTGTCTGACCCTGACTGAATGTGTCTGACAGTAACTGAGTGAGTCTGACAGTGACTGACTGTGTCTGACAGTGACTGACTGTATCTTGCAGTGACTGACTGTGTCTTGCAGTGACTGACTGTGTCTGACCGTGACTGACTATGTCTGACAGTAACTGAGTGAGTCTGACAGTGACTGGCTGTATCGGACAGTGACTGACCAATCAATTGAATTTATAATTCATTCCATGTTCATTAATTGATGACTGCAATGATTGACTAATACATTTTAACTAAATGGACTGATGAATGATGTTTCAATTTGATTTTCTATGTAAATAAGTAAAATTCACTACTATAATATATATAAGTTGCAAATAAACAAAAAATATAAAGATATATGACTGTGTACTTCTAAATTTTTAATATCACTCATTGTAAAATCTGTTAATTTTGTGGTGTGTCTTATTTGGAAAAGTCTAGTTCATGGGGAAGTTATTTTGTTTCGGACAATGGAGATGCAATGTAAAATGGCAGAGTAAAAATTAAAAGGCTTTATCTGAAGTAATTTCAACAAATTTACTGCATTTTTAAACTTAAAGAATAATATTACGGCAAATTAATTTCTAGTAAACTTAAACCAAACTTCAAAACATAAATGGCTGCACTCTCGATGTATGTTTTGGTACAATTATTCATCAAGTATTGGATTTCATGGCTTACGTCAAGCGCATAATAAAATCACCACAAAATTAAATGATTTTACAATATGGTAAATAACCACATTGCCTGGTATTCGCTTTTTTAATTTATATATATATATAAAATGATCTACATTTTAAATGTGTTGGCAAAATCTAAGAACTTAAAATACCTAACAAAATCAGAGAAACAAAGCTGCTATTTGTTTATGCACAAAAGGTCTCATTCAAATATCAGTTTAAATTCTAAAGAGAAATACAACACAAAATTGATGTTCAGGGTTTAACTAATTCAAATCTATTTGTGTAGATTCAATATTTACATCTGATTGGTCAGCGTCTGCCTTTGGTTTATGGGCTTGACGTCGCAAGGACCTACGCAATCCCTAATCATTGAAGAATTCAACAAAAATTCAATGAAACTAAATTCTCCAATCTGTGAACATTGTGAAAGTAAAATGTGACAGACTCAGTTGATATCATTTGAAAATTTACATAATTTAGTATTTAATATGTATACTCTACTGGTACGCATGTATGATGTACATTTTTGTGTGAATAATTGTAAATAATGAAAGCAATGTCACAATGGACCAAATGGTGCGTTAACTGCACATTAATATTGCATGTATGAATTATGATTTGAGGGCAGATAAAAATTTTAGCAAATCATGCAAAATATCATGCATAGCAAAATCCATCTTGTGCAATGTAATTATTTCTAAAATTAAAAAATAAACTGTTTTAAATAAAGCAATCTGTATCCTGTAATTTGTCTTTCGAAAATATTATTCTAAAAACTAAGCAACTATATCCATGTTTATAAAGAGGTGAAATGATCTTATGTTATGGAACCCTGGATTTTTCTAAAAAAAAAGTTTAATATGACCTCTCGACCTAACCATGTTTCTTGGAATCAATGGTCAAACTTTCATGCTACTGCAAAATCAGAACTTTTCATGAGGTAAAATTTTTTGCAAATTTACTATTCTTAAGTTTTTGCGAGGTTAGATGTTGGTGATTTTAAAATTCAGAAAGAAATACCTTCAATGTTTTACTGCTGTTGTTAAAGTTTACAAACATACATTTTCGCGAACTTATAAAATTTATGAATTAGTCAAAAATTAATCGCTCATGAAAATTTCAGATTTACAGTAGCAAGATATCACAGTGCAGATCACCAATGCGTTCATGAATTCATTAAATTGTTAGTAGGGGGTCTGAAAATCTGGGATTTAGGAATATTAATAAACAACTAATTACAACTGGTGAATTATATATTTGAACTATTTATAATTATAAAGTAGGGCCAATCAAGATAAATGTAAAAAACCATGCATATTTTAGGGGAATTATTTATTGGTCATTATATTAAAGAAGGGAGGTAATTTAGAAATTTAGGATGTACATCTACGAGAGTTGTCATACCTTGCCGGCCGATTCTGCTTCCTGTTCGTAGGACATAGCGACAACAGCTAACATGAGATTTACCAAGTAGAAAGCTCCGAAAAATACAACAAAAATGAAGAAAATGACGTTCCATGGGCCAGATGTTTGTAGAACCTAAAATGTAAAATGTTGGTTTTAATAAATATTATAATAAGGTACAAGCCCAACTTCTTCATACTTGTTATCTGAACATAAGTTTGTATCTGAAACCTACTGACCTCAAAATCAATCAGAGTCAATTACTGATGGTGAGCGTCATCATTATTGAACCATTTTGTACATTTATTCTTATTAAAGGACACAGTGACTTTGATCTATTGACCTCAAAATCAATAGGGGTCATCTACTGTTGATGACCAACCTCCATGTTACGTTTGAGAGTCTTTGGGGGGAAGCGTTCTCAAGTTATTGAATGAGGACCATTTGGTCTACCTACTACCAGACATGTGCAAAGCAATTTACTCTATTATCAAAGATGGGGGAGGGGAATTAAAACAAGACAAACCTTATTGTATGTATCTTCCCAGAAGTCCAGAGTCATCAGTTGAAATGAGGTCAACATAGCCCAGCCAAAATGGTCAAAATTTGTGTAACCCCAGTTGGGGTTTTCACCAATATCCGGTAGACATACATGAGTTGGTGGACATTTCTGAGAGCCACTGGCATTGCCACACAAAAAGTAATCACCGTCAACGGAATACCAATTTGCTGAAAAAAAAAATATAAAGACAATAATTTTTTGTTTTTATATTTCATGTTATGTTTTATGTCAACAATATATACATCAATAGCAATCAGGTTGTGGTAACAAGAAGTCCTGGGTACAGCAAGGAGAATTTGACACGATCCTCAACCTTTTATCAGCATACATGTAACTCAACAGCTGACTTCTTGTCTATATGTAAAACCCCGGTTATACATTTTCATAAGCGGGGAGTATCACGAATATGCCCGAAATGTAATACAGACACAAATCTTAAGGACCGATATTGCATGATTTGATCGCGGAAAATGATATATTTCACACAAGAACCTCATCAAGGTTAAAGATCGTGTCAATATCTCCGTACTATAGTTCATAATTGTGCCTCCAATTGACATTACTCAAGTTGTCAACAAGCACTTAGTATAAACACTGTAACGGTAAATTATAGCACTCGGTCCAATGAATTCACTTGAGAACCTTGACCAATCAACCTTAACCAAGTTAACATAGGCAAGCGCTCCGTAGCGCATTCCAGGGGAGGTAATCCATGCCTTATATATCTAATTGAACGGGAGGTAACGGAATAGATTAAAGGTGCATGGTAGTGCTTTGCTTTGGTCTAAAGGTTACAGACAGTCTGTTACAATTCAAGCAACACACCAATTGTATTCACCTAATTCAGTCACTACAACGGTGGGTATTTTGAGAGGAAAATATTCCAATATGCGACAGCTGCATTTGATTAATGATGTAAGGTTTTATTTTAAGAAAATCAGTACAAGTTTATGGTGTGAGCCTTACCTAGTTGTGTGCAAATTACTTAATATATAGATTGATTTTATCAACAGGCAACATCAAGAGACATAATGCGGAGATACTAACTTGATCCACAACATAAAGAGATATAGTGTGGAGATACTAACTTGATCCACAACATTAAGAGATATAGTGCGGAGATACTTACTTGATCCACAACATAAAGAGATTGTGTAAGGAGATACTAACTTGATTCTCAAACTTCTATTAGCCTAATTAACAGCTGATATTGTCTATATTTATAACCCCTCATGTATGTTTTCATAATGGGGAGATTACACGAAAACGATCAAGGTGTAATGCTAATTTAATATTTTAACAACAAAAGGCCACAGTTTTTGCCCAAAACACTTGATTTCGGGCAAAAACTGTGATCTATTGCACAGAAATATTAAGTGGCATGGATAGTACTTATTTTTAGTTTGAGCATCAAAGATGTCTCGTTAAAATCGTTCAAAGAATAAATACCATTGTTTTTAACTTTGAAAGATTAATACACACATTCTTAGCCAAAACTTATGCCAGTAATACCATGTGGTATGTATGTCCAGACTTATGTAAGTATGTGTTAAGTTTGACAAGTTCTGACAAGTTTATATTTTTATTTAACCAGAAGATCATTGAGCCACGTATGACTGTACAGATGGGAGTACGCCCCCTAGAATCAATAAGTAAATTGTCTTTTGTTCTGGGGGATTTAGCTATAAAATGCATTTTTTTCTTGCTATACTTAAATGTATATGCTCACACAAAGTCATGCACAATAACTTTGATCAGTGAAAACATATTATTAAACAGACGATAAAAGAAAGCTAAGCCCATGAGAAATAGTGTGTGTGGGATCATGCTCCTGAGAGTTTATTTGTTGAGCAGTTCAGTAGTGAGATGATTGAATATGAGCTGTTCTCAGTATAAACTAGAACATTGTTTGACACAATGTATATGTCCTTCAAAGGGGCATTACTCTGGCAAAAATCATCCAACCAAAGATTCCTGACAATATGCAATTACTAGGCTTGGTACCAAGTAATCATGTGAAGTTTCATTGTGTAATAGCGAAACAGAAGAAGAAGAAGATCAAGGAGAAGAGGTAGAAGAGTTAGAGTTAGAAGAAGAAAAAGTAGAGGTAGAAGAAGAGGGAAGAAGAAATAGAAAAGGTAAAGGTAGAAGAAGAGGAAAAGAAGAGATAGAAGAAGAGGCAGAAGAAGAATAAGAGGCAGAAGAAGAATAAGAGGTAGAAGAAGAAAAAGAAGAAAAGGTAGAAGATGAAGAAGAAGAAGAGGTAAGAAGAAGAATAGGTAAGAAGAAGAAGAAAGGTAGATGTAGGAGAAGAAGAAATATAGAAGATGAAGAAGAACAGGTAAGAAGAGGTAGAAAAAGAAGTGGTAAAAGAAGAGGTAGAAGTAGAAGAGATAGAAGAAGAGGTAAGAAGAAAATGTAGAGGTAGAAGTAGAAGAAGAAGAGGTAGAAGAAGAGGTAGAAGAAGAGGTATTTATGTTATGCTAGAATACCTAGAAAATAATCATGCCAGAAATTATCATTGTTATATCTCTACCATCCTGTTGGTTGACTGAATAGGGTAGCAGTATAAATCAGTGGAGTATATCTAATCAATTATTCATTGCCTCTGATTGTTTCTTGTGTGCATGTAATGATATAATGTCGAGCATCAGGCCGTCCTTAAATATTGTTTGTTTGAGGTAATGCGACCCAAGATTTTTAAGTTGGGTAGGTAGGTCGAATTTTTAATTTTTTGTATAGAAATTGTTTTTGGGGGAACCTGTAAAAACAATTGTTCTATAAGGAAATTGGCTGAAATTTTTTTAGTAGGGGTCCATTTCGATGGGTAGGTAGCGTTACCGCAAACAAACAATACAATGCAATACAGTGTTTCTCTTTGCCAAAATATATGGATATATTTTCCCCCAATGTTTTCTAAATTCCCCACCCCCTTGAGACTTGCTCCATTTCTTTTTCATTCAATTTAAGTAAACTGAGTTGATAAATGAATGCACAATGGATCAAAATAGTTTGTTCTTTCCTCCAATGCATAAAATACCAATAATAAATAATTAAACTAGGCATTTATTAAGGAGATTTTAACAATAAGTGAAAATTTCCATTTCAGTTTGTCTGTGTGTTAATTTTTCCCTTCTATGAGCATGGATAATAAAATGAAACACTGCCAATATATCAACTATTAAATACCTCATGTTTGCGACTTAACATTAAACAATCTGAGTGTTGTGAGGAAGAGGTCTGGTCTGAGTGCTGCCTTCCCTGTCCAACTTAATATTATCATTTTCCATAGCTGGGGCGGGAATACACGCTTGTGAATCTATATATCGTATAATGGTCAAACTGAACTACTGTGGCCAGTTTCTATATCATAAAATGGTCACACTGCACTACTGGGGCCAGTTTCTATATCATATAATGGTCACACTGCACTACCGCGGCCAGTTTCTATATCATGTAATGGTCACATTGCACTACCGCGGCCAGTTTCTATATCATATAATGGTCACACTGCACTACCGCGGCCAGTTTCTATATCATGTAATGATCAAACTAACAGAAATGATACATTGAAAATGTAATGGGGAAATTACACTTCAACAAAAGACATAAATACAAGTAACCTAACAAATGAAGGAATATTCAATAACTTAACAGCATAAAGTTGAATGTAAAATAGTTATTAAATTTTATTAAAGTACATATCGTCTAGTAAGATAAATACAATATCAATTACAGTGACCCTCAGAGTGTTATTTTTTATTGAAATCAAGATTGAAAATATGAAGAAATATAAATATAAGAGTAAGTAAGTATAGTTGACTGTCTTAACTTGTCAAAATACGGGAATGAAAAATGTAAGAATGAATGAACCTATTAAAAGGCAGTCAATTTGAAATAAAATCAGATATAAAATATCTCCTTGTAGTGTGAATAATATTGATTGTAGGTCACAACAGTGTCATTAATTCACCTTATTACCCGATCTGGGTGTTCCTAGATATATGAAGTACATGTCCTGTGTTCCTAACTATATGAAGTACATGCCAATGCACTCCTAGTTTTGTGTTCCTAGACATATGAATTACATGCCAATGCACTCCTAGTTGTGTGTCCCTAGATATGTGAATAACATGCCAATGTACTCCTAGTTTGAAATTTAACTATGACTGCTACTCATGTGACCTTGCCCCTGAGTTTACACAACTGGAATATGAGCCTTGATGCACATACATGTGCATTGATATATAACATTTGTGTTTTGTCATTCAAATGGGAATCTATCGGTAGGTCCTTGGAAACTGAACAGGATGACGAACAGACAGACAGATGGACAAACCAAAACACAACCATAAAATTAATAGTTTCCCAAATGTTTGGAGCAGGAAAAGAAAGTCTGACATTTGTATCACTATTGAGTTCATTGATTGGTTTTAAATCAATCTTTAAGTCTCGCAATTGTTGTGATCATGTGATCATGTGATTGGGTTCTCTTAATTATGTATGAGAAAAAACTCAATGTGGCAGTTACAATGTTTTTATAACTATTTTTCAGAACAATTGAATACATAGATTTCTTCTCCAAGTAAAATGATCTCTCAATTATTATATCTTCAGCTCCTAAGCTTAACTATTTTAAAACTAGAAAGGGTTTTGACATAAAAACAGAAGTCAGACCTTTTTTCCAATTATGAGGATGGGCCCTTATATCTTTAATTAGGAGGGAAATGTTGGTCTGATGGTAACATGGGGAACTGATTTAAAAGCGATTAAATCATCACTTTTTGGGACTTTAAATAATTTTTTCCTGGGGATGACACCTTATAATGGCCCTTACTACACAAGGAAAAGAAGCCCTGAAAATATACCATAAGGGAATTATTCTGAATTTAAGCCAAATTCTAACTCCAGACGAGATATAGCTATTGTTACTTTCCGCCTTCTCAATAGCCTAGTGGTAGAGCATATGGTTGGGACTGCTTCAAGTTTAGGAGGTCCCCAGATCATGCAGCAATTCCAGACTGCTTTATACCAAAGACCAAATAAAAATAGTACCAGTATACCAAAGACCAAATAAAAATAGTACCAGTATACCAAAGACCAAATAAAAATAGTACCAGTATACCAAAGACCAAATAAAAATAGTACCAGTACTTCTCTTGCTAGATGCTTAGCAAAAAAGGAAACCGGTTTCTCTTCTCTAAAACCCTCGTGGCAATGGAAAACATCACGAATGAGGTGTCGAGAGTGATTAATATAACTTGGAAAAACTTGTTTGATAATCAACCTAAAATAAATGAGTATAAACCACTTACAATCATTCTTTATAAAGTCGTTATAATACTGAGGGTAACTGCGTGCTGGCGTCGCATTGTAGGCCGGAACTTCCAGTACGCACTTCTGTCGCAGTGTTCCCATGTAGATTTGTAGTGAGAACAAGGCAAACACCATCAGACAAAACAGAATGAGCATCATCACCTCTAGCAACATTCGGAAAGCTCGAAGTAGGGCATTCACAATAGTTTTGAGACCTGAAATACATACAACATAGAAATATATTCAGTTTATAATTAATATTATAACATTTCAGCACAGATGATGTACCATATGAGTGGATATTTCTTTCGTTCAAAAAAGTGATTAATTCATATTTAAGCTTAAACATAATTGGACAACAGATTAAAGGAGTAATTGATTAATCTGGAGGTCAATTAATCGGTATTATATAATACTGATTGAAAACTATAATTTATGTGAACTATTCAACTTTACTCTGTTTATTATACAGGTATACCAACAAAGAATAAAGCTATGTAAACCTTTTATTAATGAATTATACCATTAATTATACCTTGAATTCAGCAAATAGTTATCCATAAATTCAAGTCCGAGTATAAATAAGATGATTAAGTGCATTGATTGTGTACTAATTATATTTATCTACAGTAATTACAAGACAATGTAATTGAATTGTCAAACAAGAGATGTGTGCTATTTAAAGAACCCTGGATGGCAATTAATTTTAGATTAGTTCGTTTCCAACTACATGTATGATATTTAACATTAATTAGTCTTCAGCGTATAATTGACATAATGCCGACCCCTGTCCTGTTAGCTCTGTTGGTTGTCTAAGCGATAAGCATGCAAAGAAAATATTCAATTTATGCTTAAAGGCCACTGGCTCATGCAACATATGCGAACATCATACGTCGTCTGGGTGTTTGTGGCCTACTGGTATAAGTGGGTCCTTAGTACATGTATATTCCATGTATATTAAATGAGGAAAATAGACGTTAAACGATCAATAGGTGAAGTAGAAGTCCTACCTGGCACTATAGATATAGTTCTCAGAACCCGGAATACTCGGAAAGTTCTGATACCCTGAAGGTTGCCTAATCCTGAACCTGAGCTGCTCGTGTTTTCTAAAATTAATGTTAGATATCTGAAATAGAGTAAAACATGAGTAAAGTTAGTCTTTAATTCTGGTAGCATGACAAAGTAAAATTCAAGAACTACTGTATGGTATTTCATTAGGCCTTTTATAATGACTGGGCTGTTTCGTGGAGCAGGTTATAGTCTGGTTCCAGTCCCCAATATTACATTTTACAATGTCGAAGTATTGTAATATTGGGGACGGGAACCAGGCTATATAACCTGTTCCAGGAAACAGCCCAGTCGAAAAGGCCAATTATTACCACAAGTTCACTAAGGGGTCGGCGCTAAATAGAGTGCAGTTTAACTACCGAAATCAAAACTGTACTGCAATTACTGCACTCCAGATTGAAATTTATATGATACAAAGCAGTTAGAGAAACAGTTTTTAGCAAATTATTTATAATTAATTTATTCATTCATTTAGTAGAGGCTAAAATAAACATAAATGGCCTAAATCCTTACTTCAAATAAATGAGTATCATGATTATTCATAGTAATTATCTGCAACAGGAAACTTGGTTGAAAACTGTAGGGTAGGTAGTATTACCTGAACCACGGATATTGTTTTGTTTGGCCTATTTCAATACTGGTAATGCATTACACTGAGCTAGCATTTTTGTACTAGGAGAAATTTTCTCTCACTGAATTCTATGACAAACAGAGGAAAATGTTGATTTCGGACTTTCGTAAAATGTATAATTAAGTATAATTGATGCATTGTCTGAGAAGAAATTAGTGCAGGACCATTGATCATACTTAATGTGTGTAACCCAGTTAAATTGCATTTTGTGAAATTAGGTCAAAATGAGAACATCTTAAATGTGGGATAAATTATAAATACTTTCGTCTTGGGGTCAAATCTAGGTGTGAGTTAAAGCCACAATAAGAGATTTTGATAATTTCATCCTTTACTCCATGAAGGGCCTTTTGACGCATATATATCACATTTTCATGCAAAGTGCCCGATTAATGGCTGCTACAACCGACTTTTTGTCAATTTCAATATTTTTTAGTCCTTTGCATAGCGATAGTGTGACATTGTATCAGTTTAATATAGATGAATACAGATCAATGGAGAAAGGGGTAACTTACGCTGACAGAATGACTATAAAGTCAAGCCAGTTCCAAGCATCTCGTAGGTATGTATAAGAGTTTAGTATGAATCCTCTAGCAAACAGCTTGATGAACATTTCTAGAGTATAAATAGCCAAAAACACGTACCTGCAATACAATACAATTCATACAAAAAATGTGAATACCTCATACGTCAAACAAGTACTAGCTGCACTAGTAAGTATAATAATATTGTACACCGTAAGATCATGATATTTTCGTGAAGTCGAAATTTTGTCAATTTTGTTATTTTTGAAGTTATTTGCGAGGTTAAATTCAGCAATGAATAGTTGAACTTCCGAAATAACTGCATTTGCATTTTACTGTTTAAAAGCATACATTTTTTAAACTTATTGAATTCGCGAATATAGCGAAAATTAACATATCAGGAAAATTTCTCATTTTAGAGTAATACATAAGTAAATAATTAAGTGATATTTGCGATGCCAGAAGCTGAAACAATTGTATAAGTCTAGATAATTGTAAAATAATTGCATATCTGATTATAACATAATTTACAAATTGATTCATTTAGGTGAAATAGTCCTATCTACAGGAGGGGTATTATCAGTGTACCAAAATTGCATTAACTTAAGACACAAGAAATGTGGAAATTTAAAACCATGAAATCAAAGTTTTCATAAGATGACCAAAACTCTGCTTTAATTTCAAATAAATATGATACATTAACTAAGTCCCAGAATATCTTTTTTTATTACATATGACTTTATTATGTTTCAAAAAAATAGTAAATATGTAGTATTTTTTCAATGATGCAGTGCAAGTGATTACAATCATGTTGATAAACATTCCCCAGTAGCATGTGTATATCTATATCTGAACTAAGGCCTATGCATAACACCTACATTAAGTTCAATACAACCATTGAATGGCTACATTGAGACTGGGTTGACAGTAATGTTCCAATTATTACTTGATAAAATTGGTTGAAGCAGATCAAATTCTATACATTCATCATAAATGGATTGTATCACACATAGTATAACAATAAAACATAATTTAAATATTTAATGAAATAATAATTTATTTACCAATGAACATGATAAAGCACTAGTATAAAAAATGTCATGTAATCTCTCCCACATACCGGTATACATGCAACCCCCTCTCCAGGGCAGCCCTCAATAGAACAACAACCTCTCTTAAGCAACAATAACCATTTGCTACACAATTAACCTCTCCAGTGCAACAACCCCTGTACAGCAATCAGACTTGGTGTTCCATACAGAGTGTTGATCTACAGAGGTACACTCACTGTATACCTTAACTACCATGGTAAGTGCTTGAACTGGAAATGGGAGGTTAAACCCTGGAATAATCTCATCCAAGGAACCTCAGGCCCCAATCTCCTCAAGCATCTCCATCAAATTAAGATTTTGCTAAATCAGAGACGGAATTAGAGATAAATCTGGAGTTCCAGGACTTGAATTTTTACTGTATTAAACTCAGAATACCATTTTATGTTCAGTGGTGCTTATTTTGAGTTCAGCCTCGCATGGAAATTAACATAGAGACACATGCCAATATTTTGGATGAGATCTTGCTCAGATTGAGATACTACGGAAGATCGGGGCCTGGTATGTCCAGTGATCGAATTTAGTATTGGTGCAACAGCCCACAGGTGACCGTATCATGATGCAGGCCCTTTTTGAGTAAAACATACTTTCTATGTATGATATACTCAAAGGGCCTTACTTTACGATATGGTCACCAGCGGTGCAAGCCGCCAGCATTTTATGATATAATGGTAACCTGCCTGCTAATACCTAAAATAATCATAATATTTAGGTAAAGGAGTGACAAAGGTATCTGTGCTCAAAGTGTAGGTTCACATAACCCAAAAAGGCTGATCCTTATATACAAGGGGCAACCCTTAATAATTACACCAGAGCTGAGATTGCTCCACCTTATTGTTTGTCGAAGGTTTCGGGTGAAGGTTTTCGAACTACCAGGGTAATCCATTAATTGGAACATGTGATTATAATTTACTGTTAAAATAGATTTAAAGGAGACTGATAGACAACTTGCGTAATGTCAATTAAACACGAAAAGTTTGGCTTTATTTGACCACATTGAATGCTGCATGGTGTGCTTTGTTCTGCGATTTTTTTTTAAAGTTTTGTTTAAAGGATCGATAATCAATAATGACTGAGCAGCTTCTGATCGTTAAAACACATGAAAGCAAAACAGATCTATCCAAGTTTAAACATTAAAACGAGTTACGTAATTGTTCCATCAAAAGATCTATTTTTGATATGTCTGCTTAACCACTAACCTATTGGGCTCTGAAGTACACATTGCATTATTGCATGAACGTATCAAGTGTTCGTTTTTGATCAGTTACTTTGATTTGACAATACATTTAATACTGGTTTTATTATTACAAGGAATGCTATGTACGTCATTCGTTTTAAGCTATATTTGGTTCTTATTATTCTAGATATGTATTGAACAGCCTGTGAACTAATACAAACAATGTGTTTGAACCAAAGGGCTTGTATGGGTCACACATTACTTCTCTAATAATACCAGCCTGCTTTTGTATGCTATGTAAATTAATACTACTAATAACTCATTATAAAATTTATACATCAAATGATGTATGGCTTTAGTTCAAAATGTTAATAGTAATCAATTCATCAAAACACTAATTTTGTCTTAGTAAAAAATGCACAATAAAGTAAAGTTATAAAATATGTCACCAACAAATTGCTTGAAGGTCAATTTAAGTTCATCATTATTATGAATTCAAAATATTGTTAAAACTTAACTAGATTTCGCACACTGCTTTATAGATACTGAATAATTCAGTATAAAACTATAAACGATAAATAAAATAACATTTTTTTTGAAAATAGGATGCATTTTGTCAAATATTCAATGCTTTCCTGATATTTAGAGCATTTTACGAATTCTAAATCATACTAGCTGACATGTTCTTATGATTAAGAAGTTCTTTCAAGCTCAAAAACTATTGAGTGTCCAAAAACAAATGGGAGCTGTCTAAGGACGACTTGGACTAAAATATAGGATAACTTAATTTTATTCACAGATAAATGAAATTAATTTTCTTAGACCCTTTTGTGGCCCTTTGGAGCATTGACCATTGATAAATTCAACCAATCTGACTCTGTTTGAGGCAATCCTTTAAGATAACGAAAAGTTAAAAATGTTGTATTCAGGTATGGAAACCTAAGCTTCCCTATGGATTTTTACTTCTGTTGAGCTTATTTTGGATCCATTTATTTTATTATGAAGATATTATGTGTTTCAAATCAAGCAATTTTCCACTGTTCCATTGATTCACAATAGCATATAATAGCACTAAGATTACAGGGCATATAAAAGTGAGAGTTTGGCTATAATACCAGAGACATAAGTACCAGGATTGGTGAAGATTGTGATAGTAAGAGTAATGATTCTGTGAGATAATTGTTAGGGGAACAAATCCTTCAGACAATTACGTATAGACTAGTCCTTGACATTTCCCATGCATCAAAGGCATTGCTCAATTACCTAATATGAATAAAACAATAAGTTAATTACATCTTAAGGCCTTTTCTCTCATGAATCAGGATGTAATAATGGTGTTAGACTAGGAGAAAACTTTGCCAAATCTCTGTATGTATAGTTTGACCATTGGGGAGAGAGCTGCAGGCACCAAATGACCACATACAGAAAATTACTGGTTGAAGAATTAATCAGAAAAGTCAATGCTCTCTCAGTGCAATTGGTATTGTTTTCATGATATTAGTTGGCAAAATTATTTTTTAATAAGGAATAGCTTTGAATATGAAAATGTTGAGCAGATTAGGGCTTTAAGAGGAACATTAAAGATCCTTTTGTGTAGCCTTCAAAATCAGGCCTTGACCTTATTAAGTGTCTTCGAAATCAGGCGTCGACCTTTAACCTAGTGCCTTCAAAATCAGGCCAAGATCTTTGACCTACTGACAAAATTAATGGGGTCATGTATTATAAGGATAATAATAGGCCATGACCAACACACATACTCTTAAGTTTGACAACACCTTGCTTTCTGCACTGTAGTTATTGATTAGATACTAAGGGACATTTTTCAGATCAAAATGGTGATTAAACAGATTTAAGTTTGATAATCATTATTTTTAACTGTGAGTTTTGGACATTAAAATCAAATCCAACACCAACCCTTGATATAACAATATCAAAATGTAGTTATACTGTATACTGTACATTGCACATATTTCTGCGGCTATTAGAATCTTCAAGAAACAAAAATATTGTACTGTAAATGAACAAATTAAATCAACGAACACTGGACAATTTCCTACAGATATAAATGAAAGGCCGTCGATCATGCTTTCACCAAGAAATTAATTCCCTGAAAACCGATTCGTGACCGAAATTGAATGAGATGACATTATCCTGAACGGAGTGCAATTACCCATATAGATCCCAACAAAAACTTCTCTCCCAGTTGTAACTAGGTGTCAAAACAACAATTTCTGTATGATTACGTAGATACGACTAGCTTACGCGTAAAAGAATATTCTCTTCTGACAGCTTTTTTTTCTGGTAGAAACAATTTTGCCTTCATTGAAGGAGAATTCCCAAGGATGAGCAATACACATTATATTGTAGCAAGCAACATAATCATAGGTATTATACAGAAACATAAGATTAATGGGTCAGACTTTTAGAGCTGTAACAAGTGTTGTTATATATGATATATGTCTATATAGACACCAAGAGTTAGAGCAAATGCAAATTATTTTTTTTCATATCTCAAGGTGTTTCTTAATCAGAGTGAATATCTGAGTACATTTTTTTTGGACTTGAAGTCCCCCACCTCCCTCCCAACATTTATGTGTCAGTCATACATGTGTATGTTTGCCTATATAGAGTCATTGTCCTCAAAACAGACATTGTGTTTCCAAATTCTGTATTTTTAAACAAGAAGTTCATATACCCTGATGCTGGCCCCACCTCCCTTATGCCAACTGGGCCTAGTTACATGAATTACAGCCCCGCCTCTGAGGCCTATTATTAAACAAGATGTTTTGACTATAATTAGATAACACTGATTAGACATTCATTAATTGTCTGTACATGCTTGGGGCCAGATGCCTTTCTCATCTTGTAGGCAGCTGATAATGAATTGCCTTGGTAGACAGGGTATAGTAACTGTTAGCATTTATTCTTTGAATATTACTGGTAATAGCTTCAAGATTTATACAATTATCTATAAGTGTTACCTTATAATGACAGTATAGTAATAATGTATTATGAGTAGAGCCATCATGAGGCATTTTTCAATAATGTGTTGTTAACACCAACTTCGTTCAATATGACAACATTCCTTCCAATATGAGAATTATGACATTTAATGATTTATTTCCATATCAAGTTTCATTTTCGACTCATTATATTTAAATCATTTTTTAGTTATGATTTATAATGAAAAGATATATCTGCAAACAACAAACATATCATTTCTTTCTTTCATGGTACATATTATGTACATGTAATAGTTCAATGAGGTTTAAAAATTCTCTGACAAAGCCAAAATTTAAGGCGAAATGTTGCTGATTATCAAATAGATTATAAATATAATTTGAGTTTGGTAGCATTTATTTAATTTTTATTATATATTATGTTAAATGAGGTTTATAAAAATAATAATATCGTTATTTGAAGTGGCAAAATATAAGCAAAGCCACGCAGCAAACATTTTTGTACTTCAATCAATAAAAAAATTCAAAGCTGGGAAACAATTCCTCATTAATGTTGGATACTGGTTCCTATTTCCAGCTCTGTGTTAAATCTTGTCAAATGCTTGTTAGAAAAATAACGAAATCGTAATGTCGTAAAGATATTGACGTCATTTAGGCGAGTGACAAAAAACATAAATCTCACCACTGACTGATGAGAGATGGTGAGTAATAAATCAATTACCAACATATAATCACCCTGAAATATTCATAACTTCACCAAAATGTATTAAGAAATCCGTGTTACGTTTTTGATTTATTCACGCCGCAGGATTTCAACATCATCCCTCTGGCATTAAGTCTGTAACTTTGCACAGTAATGATATTTTTTGGTTAAAATCCTATCAAATTTTCGACAATCTTGTAAATAATTTAACAGGTCAATACAAAATTTCCTGCATAAGAATTAACCAACATTGTAAACGAGCCATCGTTAAAGCAGTCAACTGCAATCTGTCTATTGAACCAATTTGGGCAGCTAAATGAAGGCTGTGGTATTATAATATACTATTATGCAATTAACTGAACAATATTACATATAATAGTAAACTTGCACATTTTCTATAGTCTGAGATCATTTATCACGGGCTGCCTTCATTCTCCCCGCAGAAGCATGTGCTGCTGACCGCTCGAAAGGACAACTTTGGATATCCATACAGCGAATGGAATGAAAACTGAGCTTATCAATCATCCACTGAATGCCCCTTCCTTTCAAACAGCTAGCCTCGTGTGAACTGGCACGCCAACAGGGCTAAAACCCGAAACAAAGGAGCATGTAACTGTTTCCTGAATCATTTTCTTTGAAACCCTAGGTGCCTAAGTTGTTAAGTGATCTGAATGTTCACCTGGGTATGCTGGAGTCTCTCAGACTGGAAGAGGATGCTCTACCACTGAGCTATTAATTAGTAACTCAAGAACATGAAAGCAGGTTTTGTTACGAAAACTTTTGTGACAAATTAAACTTGACTGTCTTCATTTAAACGGATTACGTCATTTACAAATGTACTACATACACCAAAGTCACTGCACGGTTACCTCGTGCGCATAAGATATTTTGCCAAATGGTAATTATTTATAAATTTATACAGTAATGTGTTGGATAAAATACAGGATCAGGCATCTAAGGTAAATTGCTGGCAGATTACCACTGTATTTCAAGGGACATTAAAGTTGAAGCATTAATTCTATTCAATGCTCGCGCAATATAACCAGGCAAATGTCTTGCTTATCCCTTCTAGGTGAGTGTTATTTTATTTTTAGTTACTCGAACCTGCAGATGAGATTTTGTTTCCAATGTAGTCTTAGTTTAACTCAGGCACTGATATTCAGGAGGGCACATTTTTTTTTCGTAACTGGTAATCACGAGGATGCTTGTCTGTTTCAATGCAAGCATATATCTACCAAAATGGGTGCCCAAATTCGAGCACTGAAGTTCAGACTTTGATTTTCCAGTTAAAGTATGCTTTACATCTTACGGCCATCTCTTCTTAGTGCAAGAATGTAATCTTATTTCTCCATTTTTCCCCTCCTCCTATGGACAATTTTCTTACAGAATTCAAGTAACTACCGGGTACAAATAAAAAATTCTGGCCTTACTGTTGATTAACTTTGTTTTACTAGAAGATATAAAAATATATTGCTACTTACTCAGATGTATTGGCTGCCTCAGAATTTGGCATGGCGAGAAAGATACAGTTTGTAAGAATTGTTGTAATGATGAAATAGTCAAATAACTGATTGGTTGCAATGTACACACAAATCTTTCGAAATGGGTTCCAAACATTCAACAAATAGAAAGACGGTGTAGATGAGAAACGATAAATATATTCCTTCTTGAAGCGTGGAGCAATCACACAGAATGTCTGAAATATAAAAAAGGGAATTAGAACATGTTAACTCGGGTAAAGTAACTGATTAAATAATATACTGTAGGTACTCAGGTATTGGTCGCAGCTGTGTATTGGGACGCAATATGTTGATGAGAGAACATTCAAAGAACAAGACTGCTTTCATTTAAAACGCTTATGACCCGGTGGAAGTGTTGTCCATAATAACTAGCTAAGTCAATCAGAGGCAATAATTCTGTAGAAATGTTGGATTGTGATACATGGTGTTGACAATGTCAGGTATTTATGATGGTAAACAAGTATGTTAAGTTTGAATGCAATGCCTTGATGGATTTTAAATTTGAAAATATTTGAATTTCAAGAACTTGAAAGTTTTGGTTGACATTTCTATGAAACGAATGAATGAACAAATGGACGGACAGGACAATCACTATATGCCTCCTGCGTCAGTAGATGCTTGGGCATACAACCAGAGTATGGTATCATTAAAATTATGTATTTATACAATGTATAATAAAAGATTCAAGAGTCTGACAGTATGCCTATTTGCAACGAAGTTCATTCCTCTTACAATCATGTTTTACCTGACCCACTTTGTTCAAAGACAAAAAGTCTCAATATATATAGCAATCTATGTAGCTAGAAGAGTGGCAATATAAACAATAATATAAAACACTGCACATTTAGCAAACAAGACGCTTTCTGCATAATTCATCTCTTTGGAGCAACAAGCTTTTATCTCACTATACATAGTATAGAGTATACAGTGTGATACAACCTTATTGCAGCAAAGTGATGATTATGTTTCTAAGAACCTGATTAATATTTTTTTTGCCTAATGAGAAGGATGTTATAAGCATTTGATTAATTATAACTTTGGAGAACTATTCACAATAATTGATAGATAAAGGTGTTATTTATACAGTAACTGACAAGCTAATTTATAATGCTTTAATGTTTGAATTCAAATAAAAATTCAAAGGGCCATTACTCTATACTTTGCACATGTACCTTTAGAAGTGGTCGATTTTTTCTAACATATACCGGTAATATGTTATGCTTTCATGTTATCATTTCTGTACACATAGTGATTTTCAAGCACTGACATTATTAGATTACATGTGCTATATGTATTATATTTCTTAGGTAATTAAGGGTCTTTGAAATACTTTTGATCAAGAAGCTCATAGAGAAAACATTGGGCAAAGCCTAGCTGTGTTGCCTCGACAAATAAAGTATGTCTTGTTATTATTATTTTTTTTATTATACAGGTATTTCCAGGAAGAGTATTTCATGTGTCCCAGTGATACAAATTCAATGCTAACCGTTCAAGTTAAAATAGCCCGGACAAGAATTAAGTATGAAAAAATACAAAGGGGAATAACTAAAAAAATA
The DNA here is from genome assembly GCA_947247005.1 of Spisula solida. Lineage (NCBI taxonomy): Eukaryota > Metazoa > Mollusca > Bivalvia > Venerida > Mactridae > Spisula > Spisula solida. Next base: position 23,740,906 of record OX365951.1, read on the forward strand.
TGGCTGCAGGTCATTATGAATTATTACCAATACATATATCCAATAAAACAACTTGTTTCAGTGGTAAAGGAAGAAAAAAGGTGAACGATTATTAGATTTTGGATATCAGAACTATGTATCTAAGGATTAATTTCAGAGATATATTTCCTTTAATAAGCATGTACCATTGATTTCTCATGATAGTGTATATTTACATAACAACAATTGTTATACTGTTAATTGTCTCAGCACCGTGACTGGTGCATACTCATATTTGATTAAATTGCTGTAACCAGGAAAAGTAAAAAAAATAGTTTCACATCGGTTTTTTTTAACGGAGAGCTTCTTTAGCGCTTGTTGCATACTTTACCGTGTGAAGCAGGATGAGTTCATTCCAGTCAATTAAGCCGCCTTTCTGGCATAGTGCGGGTAATAATGGAGACTTGATTGATCAGTTATTGATCCTTGTGTTCTCTGTATACTCTTCATACCTTGGTACGGCTACTTTGGTACCTAATAGAGCCTGTCTGATTTGTTTTATAATGTCAGGTAGCCAACAAGGACTAAATAATACCTCGGAGACAAGTTGTGAAAGAATCCATTGTGTTTATGTTGTATCAAAAATTGACTTTCACTTGTTTGTTTTAATGTTAGACATTTTGTATTCAATATATTGATACATAAAAGTCTGAGAATTGATTAAGTGAATATGATACAAATGCCTTTAGAAGTAAGTATTTAAATAAACAAGATAACATGACAGGGAAGATTCTATTGTGAAATTCTGTAGACAAATAAGTGGGTATTGGCCAAATTTATTTACATGGCACTCGTGAACATTCGGTACGTGCTTATCCATCAGTGCTATGACACTGTCCATTGTACTATCAGGTTTGTTAAGCAGTAAATGTTGATGAAATAAACCTGAATTAGACAAGCACCTGTATTAAAAGACCATAATTGATATATTCCTGGATCGGCAGCTTAAAACAGGAGTGTAACACCCCCTCTTTTTGGGATACGGGATTCATGAGCAATTTAGACGGTATTCCGGACGCAGGAGCTTCAGACGCCTTTGAAGCAGTTAAACATCTTTTGGTATTCAGTACGCAATATTTCATTAAAAATGTTTTTTGAACATTAATTTACGCAAATTATAAACACCAACAGTGCCACGAAACATGCTTTATAGCTAAAAGGTATTTAGGACTCAGTGAAAAAAAGAAGTGTTTGGGATTTTTTGGGGGAAGGGTTGTCACCCCAGCTTAGGTGACAGGTTTAACTGTACATGTAGAAGTAGCAAACAGTTGTCAGCATCATATAAGGAGATATAGTTCTAACAAAGGCTTAAGTTAACGCACTGTAGTCAGTGAAGTAATGATGGTTACTTTGATCTATAAACAATTACCATCCAACTCAGAGGTTCATCATTCAATTCTGTAGCATAATTGGAGTTGTAAGTGGACGAATTGAATCAACTGGAAGCATGACCATTATCTATTGTTAGAAAACTGACTAATTAACTCTTGTTTTAGTGTAACTGACTAAGGCTGTTTTCTTCTGGAATAATTCTTGTTTAAGACAAAATGCTCCCTTGAGGTATCCCGTCAAAGGACCGCAAGGGAGGGAATTAATAATATATTACAGTATTTTTCTGCCAGCACTGTTAGAATGGCAAGAAGTTGATGAATATGCAATCATATATATACATATATCTATCCGTGTGTGGAGATGACGTAAAGTATCCAAGAAATGGCAAAATGCAAGTAAATTACATCTGGTAACAATACGCATATTAATAAGTTTTTCTGTGCAATATGTATGTGCGGTCATATCGCAGTACAAACTAAAAAAAGAAACAAACAATAATAACACTGCACATATGTTGCAAGATGTTCCAAAATACACACTTAAAAAAATAACTGTATAATGATTAGACTAAGTAAGTTTATTGTTCTACAAATTGTGACTGGCTTCCAATATCACAGCGTATAAACGTGTTAACTTCCAGTTATCGCAAGAAGTCATACATGTTGAATTGTATAGTCTGCCAAAAAGTCTTACAGTAACCAGATTTTACAGGTGCTTTTGCCCACAATAAGTCATACTAGTTGATTTGTAAATTGTCCCAAAAGATTATACAGTGATCTAAGGTTATAACCCTGTGAATATGACCATTATGTTCAATGTGCTTTTACAAATAACCAACTCTGAGATCCAGGTCAATGAAAACGGACAATCACAAGAAGTCATACAGGATGAATTGTATATGCGTAGTCTCCCAATAAATCACACAGTGACTAGAAGTTACAGGTGCTTTAGCTCGCAATAAGTCATACAAGTTGAATTGTAAAGTCTCCCAATAAGTCATACAGTGATTAGGTTTATATGCTGTGCATAACATACAGCCACATTGTAAATCCCTAGAGGGGTCGTGTGTTTGAACCACTCGTATAAATTTCAAAATTCATTTAAAAGATGTGATTCCTGGAGCAGCTTAATAAGCCACGTTTGAGATACGAGTCTGTGATGCATATAATCAAAACCACTGCAGTAACTTTAATTTAGTGTCAGTCTGTCAGAACTAATATTCTTTTTATAAGAATTTATCATTTTTTTTAAATATAAAATGATAATTTGTGGTAAATTTACAATAAAGCATGCCAATTTTTCATTCTGATCACCTCGGCCTTTATGCATTGCAGTATATTTACTGGAGAAAAATGGAAATGGCCTATCTTTCACGATTGGCCAAATTCTGTAATCCTCAATATATAAGCATGGTTCGCGAAATAGAAAACTGTATACAAAACTTCCATGTAACAACTTAGTAATATTGACTTATCTAAATTATGCATAATTTAACGATCGAGAGAAATATTTTTGCAAAGGTGAATCAGAACTATAGCCAACATTTAGTGCCAAAGGTGAAAGGAGTTATGATAGTGTCAGACTTATTATTGTTACTTTATACACAGTCTTGGAGAGACTGGTTCAAAGAGTTCTAGACAAATCTACTGTTGTCATAAACAATTAGGAAATATGAAATCAGTCAATGGTATCCATACATCAGAATGACTGGGTCCTTCAGGCGGCTGTTTTATTATACTGCGGTATATCCATATTACAAACCACTGGACAATGGCTGTGGCTATGTAATTGATACACATCAGACTGCTTGTTCCTTAAACAAAATGGCTGAAATACCATAATTATGCCCCAACCACATCACACTTGCAAAAACATGCAGGTCAGACTGAATCTGGAGCCTTTGGTTTCTAACATTTTTCTAAAAGGAGGACATTCTTCTAAAGGAGGCTGAAGCTGTAAGGAGAGTATATGTACCGGTAGGGGTAACAGTGCTTCAAACCAATCATTCATAGAATGTTGAAAATTTCATAAAAAGCCATAAAACTTATGCCCAGTGCATTGAATAATTTACGTCAAAATATTATTACTACACACAGTAATTATGATCATTATAAAAAACTTCTTTATTGTGTGTGTAACGGACAGCAGTTACAAAATGAGTTCATTTCAAATCGAATTTCATGACATTTGTTTAATATTTTCTTCATTACTGTTAACTTTTGTATATAACAAAACTTTGGTATGCTGACAGAATATGAAATATACAGTGTTAAATTAACACCTTGATCTGAGTGTTCAAATTAGGGAAAACAGACATAATATATTATATTGGGTGTCACAGTCTGTACCAGTCATTTGTACTTATTATTTGTCTGCTTTGGTAACACTATACCATTCAACTCCCGATAAATGTATTCAACTTTACCTCTGTGTGTTTTGTCTGTTTTTAATAGAATAGAAAATCCATAAAGTAAATATGTACATTCTCAACGGTTATTTGAACCCAGCTTTTTCATTCCTATAGTTAAATTCAGCATATGCTTTAATATCTTTCCTTATGTATAAATCAGTCTACTCTTTAGTATTTTATAATCATTTCGAAACCTGTCAACTTTCACAATTGCCCACTCCACGATGATTAAACAAGTACCCTGGCTCTTACAAGAAATCACATTTAATATCCCCCTTTAAAGTAAAAACCAGAATTGACAATATATTTCAAACTGTGCTACTACATAATATGACAAGTCGGGCTTTCAATTTCAAAGTTCATGTAATTTATGGCGTATTCAAGTGCTATAGATTTACTTTTATGGTATTAAGTTCAATATGTATCAATGTCTTTGAAAACTTTAATTTGTTAATGCAAAGTTAAAGTGTTAAATAAAATACGCGACAAATAAAATGAAATGAAATCGCGGATTCAATCATTCGGTTTAAGGTTATGCATACCAATATTATATAACTTTGTTGTATTTATTACGAAACAAATTTAAATAAAAACACTTCAATTAGGGCACTAGAAATTAATAATTGGCTTTCATTATAATATACGAGGGTGAATGATTTTATTCTTTTTTTTTCAAAATTTTGATACAATTTGTTCTTTTTTCCATTCTTTTGATAGTTTTATGACCGTTCTAACGGTTTTACTTAGTTTATTATTTTAAACAGGTAATAAAATGTTGGATCAACAACAAAATGCTAAGCCAGAGGCAGGAATGGTGATTCTAGGAATATAATTAATCTGGCCTAATCTCAAATGTGTAAAAGCAGAACATATCAATTATGAACATGAAAGGTAATACCATCAATTAAAATTATGAATTAAATTATCAATGCAATCAATAGACATTAAGTTGCTGATATGAATATTGAAAATATAGAGCTGATTAAAGAGCAATTACTGTGCAGATAGCATACTTGTCAAGCACCACCACAATTATATATACTAGCATAATTTTGACACAGTAGTTGCTTTTACTTCATGGTGTATTAGACGATTTTTTCAAAACTAAGTTACCCATATGTTTTCATGACATGCACTATTCATTTACAACATATATTATCCCTAATGTAGTTTTATCAGCAATTTTATATGTCTTAAATTGAAATTGAAATTCACGAACTACGTACTCCACAGTTTACAATATCAGTGGGCTGTGAACATGCAAATTACTGAAACATGGTTGAATCTTTTATGATAGTTGCACTTTAAAGGTACATTCTCATAAAACCATTGTCAACAAATGAAGGATGAAATTAAGAATTGGACTGGGTTTAAAACATACTTATTCAGTATCTGCACACAGGAAATTAGCTGATTGAGCAAGCTTTGTTTCCAATGGATAATTGTTGTCTTGTTGACAACCTTGACAACATAAATAAAGAAGACTGAAGCACATGAGTCACTTCATTCAAAACAATTATTAGAAAAATTTATAATCACACTGAACTGCCATTATTTCCATTAAATGTCACCATTACATTATCAATGAATTTATATTCAACAAGTAAACTGATTCAAAGTAGAGGATTCATTGTCTGTATGCAGTGTCCAAGTAAAATCTATTTACCGGTACATACTCTACTGGACAGTTGGAACTATGGATTTTTGTGAACATATTTTTTATCAGTTTTGAATACTAGTACTTGTGCAAATGAAATTAAATGTCAAAGAATCAATTTATTGAATGCTCTATGTCACTATGAGTCTCCCACTCATGCCCCTTAGGGTTGCTCCTGGTGTTAAGTGTCAAAGAATCAATTTATTGAATGCTCTATGTCACTATGAGTATTGCACTCATGCCCCTTAGGGTTGCTCCTGGTGGTATGTATATGTTACACTAAGCCAGTTCATGCTCTGCTGTTTCTGTTGAGTGTTGCTTTCCCCGTACAGTTTGTTAGATCATATTTTTGCCCAACCCATGAATCGAGCCAAGCAGGACAAGGGTGATAGTAGTCTAGTACTTTATACAAACTCGATAAACAAGTCAGACTATTGAACTTCTTGCTGAGCTACCAGTATGAGATACTGTAACAGTAGAATTTATAAAAGTGGAACTTAGCCAGGTACAATGTTTGAAATCAATGCATACCAACGCAGCTATAAAGTTTTACAGATCTGCAAGTCTAATTGTTCTTGCTCTGTCTCTTTGTATGGAATAGTACCATAATAAACTTTTATCTGATTGTGGGTGATCACACTTGGTAAACAGAGAAACCTTTCCACTCTGTTGGTACTGTAAGCAATTCCGACCAGCTTAATGAATCATTAAACATTCATGCTTATCGACAGAAGCTGTGTTAACAGTTTCTAACCTGAAGTTAATGATTTAACTAAAATGTTTTAGAATGCAACTCCGTCAGGTATATGGTACTTTTACTGCATGGATTGAATCTAAAAAAAAATTCAATCAGTCAGGTGTTCCTATAAACAAACAGATGACCATCAGTCTGCACATACAATCATGTTTTATAGACAACCACAAGATGTCCAAACAAACATAATATAACTCATGGACAAGAGACCAGGGTACTGTTTTATCAAACCACTTACGAAAATCTTAAAATAATGCTCAAATTTAAATTCTTATTAATTCTTTAACTACTACAAATTGGTGACGGATATGGTTTGTAGGAGTTCAGTATTTGAATCATTTATTAGTAGTGCAGCTCCATTTACCACACGTTATAATTGTAAACAAATCACAAAGAATTTAAAGTTGATCGTAAGTTTACGTTTTCCGTAAGTGCTTTGATAAAACAGTACCCAGATGAACATTGTCAATCATGGTCAAACTACCATCAGATTGTCTGTATGTACAAACACATGGATCTAACATCCAGGACCAAATGAGCATTGTCCTTCGGGCAAACACACATCATATGACCCTAACACTTTTGGACAAAAAACAATCAGATGAGCCTAGTCATTTAGGCCAAACAACCATCAGATGAACCATGTCCTTTTGGACAAACAACTGTCAAATGAGCATAGTCCTTTAGGCCAAACAACCATCGGACAAGCCTTGCCCTTTTGGACAAACAACCATCAGTTGACGCTAGTCCTTAAGGCCAAAAACCATCAGATGAGCCTAGTCTTAGATGAGCATTGTCCTTCAGGCCAAAAACCCATCAGATGAGCATTGTCCTTTAGGCCAAAAAAACACCAGATGAACCTAGTCTTAGATGAGCATTGTCCTTTAGGCCAAAAAACTATCAGATGAGCCTAGTCCTTGTGGCCGAACAACCATTAGATGAACCTATTCCTTTTGGACAAACAACCATCAGTTGATGCTAGTTCTTTATGACAAGCAAACATCAGATGACCCTAATCATTTTGGAAAAGCAAACATCAGATGACACTCGTCCTTTTGGACAAGCAACCTTAAGATGACCATAGTCCTTTTGAACAAGCAACCTTAAGATGACCATAGTCCTTTTGAACAAGCAACCTTAAGATGACCATAGTCCCTTTGAACAAGCAACCTTGGACCCAATATAACCACAACACAACGATGTTAAACAGCCAGAACAGAACATATCTTTATTACACCTATGTATTAGACAATACAACATGGGGTTTCAACAGAGTACATTAGATATACACAATTTTTACAACCAAATGACCATCAAACTTCCTCGACAAACATTCAGGTGACAATGATTATACCAGATGTTGGCCAAAACAATTTATGTACATGAAGTAACAACTACTCTACAAATGGTATCATGTAATCTAAATATACGTAATAACTCATTTTTCTTTATACACACAGTGACCTTACATCTCATCATAGCTAACGTATGTCTATTAAATGTGACCCTGATTAACGTTTCAAGATGCTACATAAAAGTCAAAAGTACCAATCTTGATAAGCTATATAACATGTACGAGATCTATTGCCGAAGCAACATGTATCTTGTACACGTGTAACTTCGTGCAAAAAGTCACCCCGTAAGTGGGTCAAGATGTTTCTTGTGTGCTAACAGTCGTCTGGTAATATTTACTCCTACACAGAACATACCTATACAGTACGTACGTATATATGTACGCAGATATCTTCCATGTGTTATTACTTGCTTACGTCATTTTTTCTGTGATAAATTTCATAGTATAGTTTCTTGGAATTTAGTCCTGCGATACTGCGATAGACGAATGTTTAGATTTAGTGATCAATCAATCTCGATCTAGTCACATTATAATAAATTTAGATCAATGTGTGAATGTTACATCAGAATCGCCGTAAGAGAATTTCCTGATTGTTGAATAAGAAATAAATGCAGGTAGCGAACGTCACATGATCTTGCACAAAATCTGGCACCATCTAACACAGCACGGCGAATTGATCATTCTATGTGTTAGTACACCTATTGGAATCGACATCACAAGAAATAAGACAGTTGTTGTAATTAACATACCCACCCGAAGTCAATCGGGTGAGCTATAAAAATAACAGTAGATCGGCACAGACACATATACATGCATGATGTTGTCAGTATACAAGGTATATTGATGGTACAACTGTTATTAGTAGATACAAAGCTGATAATGTAGCAATCACCACCGGTAATATTCACATCTGGATATACTTACTATAAAGGACAGCGGTATATATTGTATTATATACTGAATTCTAGATCGTGAAAAATCGTGCCGTGTTAATACTCGTCATTATTATCCAGTTGGCAACGATAGCATTGCTTATGGATATGTAGGTCTGGGTTCTACGTTCCAGAACTCATAACGCGGTGGTTACGCCATATGTTCAGCAGGATTCCTACTACATCGTATCTTCCCACTCGGTCATCACAATTTATTAATATATCTTGAAACATTTGGGTGTTGTGAGTTCGATACAAAACTATATAATGACCCAACCGATCGGCGCAACAGAAAGTTCCCCAAAAAGATAATAACAAATCGGACAAGAAGCATTCAACATAAACAGCATCTTCATCTGGAGCATGAAAGGCACATCACTTAACATTGATTTGCATGAAAATGCCCCGATCAAATTGCTTCTCTGAGCATTTTAAGTTTAGGACATGACAAGACTCACTCGGTCGGTACAGCAAAACTCACAAGTGCTAAACGTTTGAGACTATTTTGATACGCACATGATCAATTTAATACAGAAAACAGGAAGTACAGGATAGGCATGAACAGTTCTCCATCGAGTCAATCTGTTCTAAATTGCGAGTACGTGTAGTATTAACGTTGGGGATATTGTTTCTAAATTTCTACTGATTCGAAAGTTTTAAAATATCACCATTGCTCTCACACCAAACAAACGTGTCTATAAATAGATTATTATCAATTATCATCGCTGCATGATTACATCATAGATTTTCACTGAAAACACATGACGTCTTAAAACTGCTAATCTTGATTTTAATTTACGCACGCATGTTGGCATGATAAATGACATTCATGTTAAAGGTGTTGTCTATTTTCTAAATTAATTATGGTCTATAAAACGCTTGCTTCGGGATGGTCAACCCAGTCATTGCTTCTATATGGGCTACAAAACGCTTGTTTTAAAATGGTCAACCAAACCTTGCTTCTGGATGGTCTACAACGCGTTTCACGGTTTCTAAATGGTCTAGCAAATGCTTTCTTCTGGAATCAAACGCTTGTTTCTGATCAAGTGGTGACCTAGCACAAATAGGTTACACTTATTGAATATATAGACCCCGTAATTACACTACCATTGAACTTGTCAAAGTTATTTCATAATATTATTCCCCCGAGTAACTATTGTGAATAAAAAATCGATTTATCTAATAATTTAGAATCCATACCACTGTCATGTTACAAGAATGAGCGACTCTAGATATAATTTGACAATGTTTACAAATTGTATCCACAATAATTACACCCTGATGGTTGATAATTTCTTATTGTTGTAGTACAATACTGTAAACAGGGCTCATGTTCAAGTAAAAATGAAGTTTATTATCAACATGATGGTGTATTGCCGGACCCTTGTATGACTGGTCGCGATGGGCAATGCTATCTGACAAGGAAGAATTTGGTAGCTGCAACACGACACAATACTAAATGATTGAATACGGCTTTACACGATACAAATGATCATGAACACGTCAATGTTGTTGGTTCACTTAACATGTATGGTACTGTGACATGTACATGTACTGAATTATTCGATTCAACCGAGGAAATACATTCTAGTCAGAACACGCATTTGCTTTCTGTTCAACACTTGTTTAAGTTAGTCAGTTAAGCTGCCTTGCATTGATTTTCCCCCATTTTCCATTTGAATAATAAATGTATATACTTTAAGAATAGCTGTAAAATACACGTTTTAATACTAAACAATGTTTCTAAACGGATATCTTCATTTTGAAATACAATAAAAACACATGTTTGTTGTGACGAGCTATAATTGGGATATTGCATAAACACGGGAAAACAATTACAATGCGTTCATTTTACTGCAACAAGAAACAGCAGGTGTTACATCCGATAGTGTTTAGACAGCTTTATGAAATAGTATTGACAAGTTAGTTCATTTCCCCTAACATGTTCTGGTTATTGCACCAACCATCTTAATACTTAGGCTTTGTGAAAAAGAATCGAAGAGTTAGCTTATTTCCCACAGCAAGTTCTGGTCATTGCATTAACGATCTTAGAACTTAGACATCCAGTTTTTTTTCAGTATTACTATTTTTGGGACAATACTTATTATCAACGTCGGTGCAATGCATGTACATGTATAAGGATTAAGGACAACATTAAATCTGGTTCAAAACGAAATCACGGATTACGATCACACAATTTCGCATGTCCTAGTTAGCGACCGCATGTCCTAGTCAGAGACCGGTTAAATAAACACGCTCATAGGAGTGTCAGAGTCAAAATAATAATAAAGTAATATAGAGTCAATATTGTTTTATTATTTATTACCGAATGTCTAAATGATAACGACCATTGCAATACATAGAACACATTCATGTGCTCGAGGTTCAGATTAATCGGAGTTGGAAACACTTCACTGTGGAGTCACTCCATTGGCTTAAACTGAACCTCGATTCTGCCCGAGCACCAGCGTATTGTTTAACCAACATACTTAGGAAATCTTAAATAGGTAAGCATGCAATAAGATTCGTTTTAATCATCTAGCATTTACCAGTTTGTGTAAAGGGAGCTGCAATCACAGGTAACTGTATCATTGATTAAGAAAGATTTTTTTTATGTAAAATATAAATTTGTGTTATATTTTACACAATTTTTTTTAAAATCTTAATCAATGATACAGTCAGTACCTGTGGCTGCAATAGGCCTAGTATTAATGTTTCAGATAATGATTTACTACAAGCAGTGGATGCGACACAATATTAAGGAATTTATGTTTAAGTTGAAGATGTCTGTAAATAGTTAGGTGCTTTGATAAAGCAGTACCCTGTACCCTTATGAACAGTATGAGCAACGTTGCAAAATAGTAAATATTGGTGTTAGATTGGTGTTTTAATTCAGTTATTCGAATATAAAATACATTTGATAATAACGATAAGCCGTATTGATACTTTTATTGTGACAATGCCAATTAAATTACCGATATGTATTACAGATTTGACAATGTAAGCACAAAGGCCAACACATACACCTATTGCTGAGGTGATCGTCACGAAAGCACCTTACTTATTTGGCGGTAATTAAGATGAGGTCGATTGATTTTTATATTGTTTTATCATTGTAAAATGTTTTAATTGATTTGTGTTTTATGAAATTCCTTTGATGATATTTGCGTGAGTGGCAGCAATAGTTATGACTGATAAAGAATTGGATTCACCCGACTAATTAAAACCATATTTTTAGTCTCGGTAATAATAGAGTGGTTGCGAAATCAACGTGTGCGATTACATATCCGAGTATAGTCTGTTTATACAGGTCTGTCACTTGTATACCAACATTGCAACTTATCATAACATTGTATTTTTATTGTTTTTTTTTATCAAATTTATTTGAGGTAAAGGCAGTAAAAACAAATACCTTATTCACAAAGCACTATACTAATACACAACGTATCTATTAAAATAATAAATTAATAAGAGAATCAGCAATGTTTATACACACAATGTTACGTAGACAGGTGACTTACCTGATTAAACGAGTCATAGCTACTCGCACATGTATACGTACAAGTTGCTGTTTAAATGCGCGTTTAGTCACATGCCAGTTGAGAAAACGATTTCTTCAAGAATCTATTTGTCGATTTGAGTGTTTCTATGCTATAATCTCAGTGAGTCCATGTCACTTGTGTGATAAAATCTCGGGTGCACAAATTAATTTGCTCTGTTAAACGTGCTTGACTGATTGAAACTACACACACATTGATGAAATAACGCTCAAAAGTATCATTTCCGTAGCTGTAAGTTTCGCAACCTCTCTAATATTGCAGACTGTACATAGTACAAAGCATAATTTAACAAGAAATTATTGTTTCTGGCATTATTGTTAACTATACAGATCCTTTCTTTGTACTTTGGAGAAGTGAAGTTTGTTATGTATTTTATTGAAAGACAAAGATAAATGTCAACAAAAACACGTGTAGAAATTAATTATATAGTATATTTTTTATGTATTTTATTGGAAACAAGTCAGAACAAATAATTGAAGTCAACAGTTTAATGTGTCACTGCAATAACTAACGCCATAGTCCTGGAATGGTTTGTTCAGTATTATACCGGACATTATACATCCAGTGTGTTATTAATCATGTAATTGTCGGCCTTTATTTTTCAGTTCGTCAATAATATAACTTTGAAGATATTTTTGTGCTGTTTTTTTCTAACTCCCAAAACGATAGATTACGTCAGAAAATGTTTCTGACAGTAAAACATTAATCATGGAGCTCAGAACTCCAAGGTAGTCAACTCAACAAGCAAACACTTCATCAACATAGGACAGACGGGTGCATGCATGATTTTTAAAAAAAAATTACTTCCTCGTCACTTGTGGTCTATATTTTGTTCTCTTTTATGTGTATTCTTGTGTGTGCCTTTCGCGCCCTGCTGTTTCTGCTGACAGCTGCTTCTCTTTCTACATCCTGATCACCTCGGTCTTTATGCATTGCAATAGACCCGGAGACAAACGGAAATGTCCGAGCTTTCACGATTGCTCTTTCTAATCCCCTTGCATTTCGACATAAATTGCTAGAACATAGCTCTAGACATCTGATAAGTTCAACAATAATATTCGACTTAGACAATTGATCAAAATTCATCAAATCTCATTATTCGTCGTTTTTAAGGGTCAATTTTGATGCAGACCTTGCAATTTGAAAAAAAAACATTCTTATTGTTTCTGCCTTTCGTGCTCTCATGTTTCTGTCGAGTTCTGTCTCCCGGTCCGATTGGATATCAATTTCTTAAGAAAGAATATACACATCGCTTATGGCGACTTGCTGGACACTTTCGCTGGCTTAGGATGATAAGGTCAAAATCGACATTTTGAGAAACCAAGAAAAACCTGTCTGAAAACTACTCTTTACTTATGGAAAAACAAGCTTTTTAACTTTCGGTTTGATCAACATGAAAATAGGCTCATAAGATGCGCCTCGTGATACAGATTTCGAATATGCATGAGTCTTATAAAGCACTTACGAACATCTCGCCAGCAATTTGCTTAGAAGACCCTGGGTAAGAAACATACTAGTAGCAAAGAGGTTACACGTCATGCATATCAATGTTCCCCCCCCCCCCCGGTGGGGGGGGGAGCGGCGGGCATACACGGGACTTTTGACAGAAGCCTGTTCCCGATAGGTGGGAATTTGGCAGGCAGAATGGTGCCGAGTCCCGGGAAATTTTGAATTTGGCCGAAATTTTGATCCCAGGGGTATGTAAAGCATCTCCCAGTGAGGGGATTTTGACAAATTGCCCTTGCGCTAGGGTGGGAATTTAGACTTTGAAAAAGTAAAAATGTCAAAATCTCCTGGGTCAGCCCGCCACTCCCCCCTGGGGAAAAACATTTATAGGCGCATCACGGTACCAAGACATAGCCTTACTGCAGGAACATACTATGAAACAGATACCTCGTACAGTACATTGTTCTTTAATATAGAATCGTTGTCAAATACTCAATTGAAGGCCACAATTTTAAATGGACCAAATTTCTACAAACGCGATATAATTATACCATTACGCTTAACGCCTTTGTGCTATGGTCCTCAGTAATTCTACAATGTCATTGTGCTATAAACTGTCAGCATATTTCGAACACTTAAAACGATAATATTTTCAGATAGCATTTGTTAAAACACAAAGAACCAATAACGAATGGACCATCGATTAAATACTCCTACAACGGAAATGTCAAACAAGTGGTTATGGAATAATATCAACTTGTATAGACGGTTTTTGTTTTATAAAAACCCATATGACGTATTTGGTATCGAACATAAAACTTACAGTACATGTATTTATTTTTGTATTTTTTTTTCAAGCATGAAATTGCATAATTATTGAAGCCATTGGTGTTTGGAAAATGACTGGTTAACAAATCGTTATATTTGCTAATGCACCTAATAAACCAAGTGATAATTCAATAGAGGATTGAGTTTCGTGACACTGCTCTATAATTTCTGTATCTTAACTGCGCCAATCGGGCGGGTTTAACTAAAACAATTTCGCGGAAAAAAAATGAAAACAAAACCCAACTCATCGCGACACATGATTCATGAAGGCGTTAATTAAAGTTGCCAGAGATGCGGACTGTTTAAGAAACGGAAAAGTTCATGCTCCTTACAAATCTTGGAAACTCTTCTAAAGACAGAACGAAAATATAAGCGTGGAAAGAATTCGTTCAAATGACACATGCTACTGTGTACTTAGGCTCAATTCAAAACATAACCGTTATTTGTTTTGCACCTATTTCTAAATCTGAATGCGCACTATTGTAGGTGTAATGTGCGTAATTAATTAGTATTTCTCAGGTACCCCAGCCAACTTGCACGAGATCAGATATTTCACAATAAGAAATTGTCGACCAATGCACAGTATTGAACGTAGATACGGACATTGACCGAGATGACAGAAGCACAATCGAAGACAAGATAATCATCGATACTGATCAAATCCTTTGGCTGCATGAGGATGATTTAAATTGAACAAAATCAATATATACTTAAACCATTGCGCCATATCACAAGATGAATTGATTACCGCAAACAATAGGGTCCAATCAATTAACCGCGGTATTAAGTTTTAATGATAATTTATACCGCTAGCCATTTCTCAACAAAGACTCGGGTACAGAGGGCATCAATTGGTGTGTTTTTGTGAGCGGTTGCTTTACATATTTTTGGAAGCGGTTGCTTAGTGTCGGCATGACATGCCAGTTATATTTTACTACAAGTACTACCAGGCAGATAGTATGCCAGCACTTCATGTAATAGTTCTTGTTTGTAGTTGTGTGTTTTTTCGTTTAGGTGTACAAAACAATGTCGTATGATCTTGATGCCAAAGGTGAGCTACCCATAGAGATGTACTTTATATTCCCTAGTTCTGTCAGCACAGACCGTCTCACATATTTTGTCGCAGAGAAACCTTTGAATCGACTCTCGCCAGACGTGTGTATGTTTGATGTTTTAATGTCGAATGAACATAATATTCAGTGTGTATTATCTAATATAATAGTTAGCATATGCTGGGTCTGTGTTTCATACATAATTCATATGATATAATCAATCATTATCAAGCATATGTAATTGCTGCGAACCAGATTTGATCTACATACCGACATACCACGTGGTCTGACCGCGTTCCAGTCGATGTACTCCGCACATGACGATCTACTTCTTGTGTACTTTAATTGTATTTTTGATCAAATCTTAGTCAATTAATTAACCGAACAATCATATCTGTTTTTATCTTCTACATTGCTATGTTCTGTATATATGGCCAACTATTTACTGCTTAATAGATAAAACACATGAACTGATACAATATAACTATAAAACAATTAGAATACCACATTTTCAACTACTGACGGTACTGATTTTTGACAGAGTAATTTGAGTACTATGTAAAAGATGTCAATAAAATGGTTATCATTCAATTTTACTTGTTTGAAAACCTAGTTATAGCGCAATTGGTAGAGCTTGAGACAGTCCCCGATCGGTCCGTTTGCAATAAGAATACATGTTCTCCCGACGTTGGCTACGGTCGACATGTGAAGAGGGAGAACGTTTAGGCTGGTATTTACAAAGCAACTTCAATATTTTGGCTAATGTTTTACAAACAAGCAATATCTACCGCGAATTGATGAATACACAATGTTTTCTTTCTTATTTTAGTAATTATTTACATAATGCTTCAAGATTATGTAAAACAATAATAATATTGATTTTTTTTGTTTAGCCAATACACTTTTGTAAAGTAAATTTTAAGATTTTATAATTTACAAAGATGCTTTGTTAACATTATTTACTGGCAACTATGACTGGTGTTAACAGAGCATCTTTGTAGAACACAAAAACTTTCTAAATTCTTAAAATTTGCTTTAAAAACACAAATCCTAGTTGCTAGTTAATAATGTTGAGTGCTTCCATCCGTGTGCGGTTTGTTTCCATCTCTTTACCTAGTGTTTGTTTGTCTCTAGTTTTAATGGTCCTAAACTGTAGAATGAGAATCAGTGGAAACAAAACAAGATTGTAACATTCTTATCCGAGATATACCGGGCATAGAAGAGGCCCTAGGAAATACAGTAAGTGATAAATGTTTTAATGGATAGTCCCACATCCAAAGACCTTTCACAGAGTGCAAATACGGTACGCGCCGATGCAATGATGTAGACTACATTAACAAACAAGACCAAGTTATTAAAGCTAACACATTTATGAACGTATTTATATGTTATTACAGTTATTATGTACAGCGTGTTTCCAGGGCATGAAAAATCAGGAAATTATAGCTGTCTACAAAACAATAAGTTGGTTTAATCGCCCACTATTTCTAGACGCACACAGGAACAGCAAAAATCACGAAATATTTAATGACATGAAACACGGAGCGACATGCTTGGTAACAGCAACGATGACGTAAATCTGTAGTCACGACCAGCGTTAACACCTGTCGAGTGCCAATCGTTGGAGAAATGCGTCAAAATCGAAAATAATCATACAGAAGAATACTAGACAGTGGTGTGTACAGTCGGGATATGAAGGAAGCGTATCGATCTTGATGTGATCTAAGAAACACGTTTAGGTTTAAATCACTTGAAAACACGAAACGGTGCAAATCTGCAAATTTGATTGCTTGTTCCTAGACTACAACACACTGCACGCAATAAAATTAGATGATTAACTACATGAGAGTTTCAGGTTTGGTTTGGTTTTGTTTTTCTGTCATATGTACCAGGAGTATTGTCACGATGGTCAGTAAATCAGTTAACATACAATAATCATCATAATCTTCCCAAACTGCCAATAAAATCTAAAAGTGACCGGGTGACATCTAGCTCTACCAACTAATATATAGCGGTACAAGCATTATCAGAAGCGCTTAACAGACAAGACCTTCCTCAACACCTTCTTCCCTATCATGGTGATAGGACTGGGGCTCACCACAAGCCAATGCATCTCAGTGTCTTCCCTAGTGGACTTCCAATCACTCATCAGAGACGGTCGGATCCATTTAAGCGGATCTAAACCATCAATATGTTTTGAACTTTTGATCGCCACCACCATGTACTTATTTTCGCTGAACAATTTACTGTGTAGCAAGATCCCTGTCCAATACTCGGAAGAAGAAGAACAGTTGGACAAATACGGTAGTGCATCAGCATAACGAGACACACATCACACTGAGACTGTATTAATATTTTAACTTCGTAAAAGTGCACTTTTGGACCATTTTGTTCTTATTTGCAAGCTTCATCTGTTCACAGCATGTTTATCCCTTGATGTCTTTAATTGAGCAACCTGAACAGTTACGGTACAAATATCGACACGTTCTATAAACACCACGATTTTATCAAAGGAACCAATACATTATTAATGTCCAGTTACAGGTTTCTACGCTCTATAATTGATGTCAATCGCCGCGCATTTCTTTTGTACGTCTGTATGACCTTTGTTAGGCTTTATGTAAGGTAAAACTGGAAAATTCTTATTAAGGTTGTGTTCAATTTTAGAAAGCCAAAGGGTACTAGTAGTAACGCCGATTTTAGGAACCGATTGAAAACGAAAAACGCATACTGGCGCATTGTATGTATTATTGAAATAAGTCTCTCATCTCTGTTTCAATATGTAACATAGCCGAACATGACAAGTTTATTGTAACACTTTTAGTAATTCAACGTCCAGCATCCATTTGGAGCAACACGGTGTTTGTTTTTATGATGACATAAATGAATTGCAGAGTCCAGGATATGCAAACATGAATGACTCTTTATTGTAACAGAAACGCGGATACCCATACGGAAGTCATGGTTCCGTCATACAATTGAAGGAAGTTTCAGCAAATACAGAATTCTAGGCACACAACTTTGTATGCTGCTGAGCCTTCCCGTACACTTTAATTACCGAGACCAAATGTACATAAATCTTCAAGTACACTAATAAAAGAATACATAAGATTGGAACTTTTATACATCAAGTCCTTGACAGACAATGGTCAAGCTTCTACTGGTAGTATCATTTAGACAAGAATGCGTTCAATAAATGCTTATGCCTCAGTAGAAATCACAGTAGTCCATAAAAACTAGCTAAATCACGCAGAGGTTATAATTATGTTGAATTGTTGGATAGTGTTACATGGTGTTGACAAGGTATGGTGTTTATGATGGTTAACACGTATTCCAAGTTTGAAAGCAATGCATTGATGGACTTCAAGATTGTTGTGAATCTTGTTTTCCGATCGTTCGTTTCATATGAATGGACGGATCAACGAACGAACGATCGGAAAACAAGATTCACAACAATTAATGCCTCCAAAATCAGTGGATATAATAATAATTATGTCAATGTTGAATTTGTGCAGTATAATTTACGTACGTGTCTCTTATGTAAATTTGTTGTTACTAGACAAATAATTATTCACATTCGCATAATTCGTGTTATTTTCATTGTACATTTGATGAAGAGCAAATCGGTAACAATAAATCTGAAAGCGCTGCAGTTTTTAGTACAAGAGAGAGGACAAAAACCCAATGATAGAATTTGTTCAAACTGAAGATAATCATGAACACAGTATCTTGTTAGAAACAAAAAACATGAAAATAATCGTTGGTTCTGTGCACTGTTTTCTTCTCTTTGATAAGCCGTTATTCAAAGACAGCTAATTCCTGAACAAGCACGTTGACATATGATTATCATTGTATTTTTCTTTTATGATATACAATATCCGGCATATACAAAGTGAACAAATTCTATTACCGGGGTTCCTCCCATCTGTCGCTAGAAACTGCTTCGGACGCCCTTGACTTCATTACGAGCTTTTTCGTGGTACTAAGTTGGTAGTGGTAAAATTATTAAAATGGGGTTTTATTTTTATGTTCACACAGGTCATAACTATAGTTTTACAAACCATGGATCGTTTTTAAATAAAATACGATAACCATTTTGTGACAGGAATTTGAACACGGTTAATGGGCATTGCCGAAAGACTTGATGTACCACGATATCACGGACGCGTTCAGTGGACGACGGCACTTTGTTGAGATATCGAGTTAGCTACATGCTCAATGTACGAGGACCATTATGCTGTCTCAATAATCTGTAAATTGTGAAGACAACGTGTAGATTGTTTGCGTGTATGGCTTTATATTAACGCAAACATTTTTATAAAACTGCAGAGAGCAGGTGCTTATTATCAGGCAGGTAGGCGAACACATGTAGGAGAATGAACGCTCATAATTACTTGTGACGACAACAATATTTTGTAAGATGTATTTATAGAAAATTGTCATGGTGAATTATACCCAACTATCACTTGCGAGGATTTATGCATTCATTACAGTTTATGTGTGAAATGAAAGGCACGCTGGCAAGAAAATGTCACCTGATGGCTATGTACATAGTCGAGATTCATCTTACGATAGATCCATGGAGAATGATCATGTATGAACTAAGTAGAACTGAGTTTATTTATGCACATAAAATCACTAAAACCGCAAAGATGTGCCATACATTACAAGCGCCGAGATCAATGTTTATTTACAACTCCGTGATAATAATTAAGCCACAATCCAACAAGCGAATACTTAAACTTGACATAACATATATTTTATTTGGCATTAAATAACATTAACAGGGCTGGTACATGTATATCATATTTCTAAATGACTTTTACTTGACATTCGCGGGTGAAATTTGGCAAACGGGTGCTACTATACATATAAGATTATAATAATAAAAAGTGAGTTTTGCATAAACATATTCATTTCCAAAATGTAAAAGTCACATGATAGCTTAAGAATACATGACCATGATCTTACTTTTTTACACTGAATAGTTCAGCAACGTATAAGAACGGACAAACTGAAGTCAGGAGGAGTTCTTATCTCGTCTAAAAAGTTGCTGACGGCGTAGATTGTCATTATACATCCTAATATAATTCAACCTTTGGCTCCAAATTATGTTCAGAAAGCGAATCATATTGATCAAGATTGCTTGTAATCAGATCAGCAAAACGATGTGACATCAACCCCCCCACCCACCTCATGTTTTCAAATAAATCCCATACTCAGTGACTCAGCTGATAGGTGATTCCGGTGTGTACCTGAAGAAGTGCACATTCTTTTGCTATCAATAAACAACTATGTTCACTTCGATGACTAACTTAACATATTTCTAGGGGTATGTACCCGTAGAAAACAAAAATATGTTGACTTCCGACCACCCGCTAATCTAATAACCAATTGTAAAACACCACGCACGCTCCCAAACTTTGAGAATCAAATCTTGCGTGTAAATTGATGAATGGTGGAAAAATTTGTACGCAGAATACTTAATAATGATGACAGACACTGAAAGACACCAGTCTTTAAAAAGTAGGTTTCAGTTCGTAAACATTACTGGTTATATTAACTTCGGGATGGTTTGAACACCGATAACACTCCTAACAGTTTACAACGATTTGAATCTGATGGAAAATGAAGAGAAATTTTTTATATGAATTACAAAAATCTGCATATATTTTCAATGTTACCACTTTGTAACTGGGCAGGGGATTAGTACTAAATATTAAGAGGTTTATCTTTATATATTTATATATGATAATCTTAGTAAAGTTAATGATCGATAATCCGGTAATAAATGGTATAGAACGACTTATTTTTATCATGTGTGTACCACGATACTGCACTGATTTTTTTTCTATTTGATTTGACGTGACTATAGTAATTGGCCTGGTAAATTTACTTGACATATCAGCGCATTAATTGAAAGGGCATTAAGGATTAAAACTTTAATCATTATTGGACTTAATTCATACAACATAGATAATACCAGATAATAACAGTTTCAACTGCACTGTTAGTTTAGTCATGTGACGATTATCCATGGGAAAATAAAAACGACACGAAATTTAAATTTGTTGTTCAAGCGAAAGCTATTTTTATAAAAAAGATAAAATGGACGGCTCTTTTGGGTACGTCTCAATAATTCCTTAAGTACATACATTTAAGTTACAAATTTGAACTTTCTAGATTAAATTCTTACGCGAAGTTATGTGTAACTGCAAAACCTTGACCACTGCCATTATTCAACAATGATAATATTATGTACACCTTTGAGCACTGATAATTTGGGTACTTGACGAAAGTTTAAATATGGAATTCTTTTTGTATTTTGTCAAAACTGCACTTACTGCACTCGTAGTTATGTATCATATATTTATTTTTGATAGTTCGATATGAAACAGTACGATCAACGTTTACATATTAGTGTATATAATCTATAATCGTGTCTACATGCGTACGTATAAATATAACAGGGCGTTAGACAACGTTTAGGGGACTGGTGTTTATGCCCGAATGTAGGAAAATGTTTGGCCAAACGTATCACTTTTTGCCTTATAGACGTCAATATAATATTTTTCTTTCATTCGTGATATACTTATAGTTTATCTTCAAAGAAATATGTTTATTACTTTCCATGGAATTTATTAGTAATTCTTGACTAATTAATTATTATGCCACTTAAACAAACCCAAGACCTCGTGTGCTCAAAACCGACGCTTTACCAATAGGCTTTAGAGGTCCAACTAAACGTTCGCTCTTGCTATTTCAAAACCATACCAAGATTGTTCAAAGATGACGTGTTTTCTTACTGACATCAATAAATAGTGTACTTCACTAGACATAAATTGATACGCAAATATTGTGACACACATACATGTAGCTGGGATTGTAGATAAGGTCATAATTACAATAGTCCTCGGTTGATATAACCTTAACCCACCCAACTAAACGAAGGTGATGTAACTGACATATTTAGAAGCGTAATCAAAAGTCAAGTTAACACTAGCAAGGACTATGAAAATAATAAATACCTATCTACCTACCAACCTACCTACTTATTCATTGCTGGAGAGGGTCACATGCAAACAAGCAATTTTGTAAAATGCCTGTAACCAATGCACTTACAGATCTGTGAAATTGTCTGAGTTAATTGTTATATACGACCATATGTTAAGTTGTTAACCAATAAAAGGACAGGAGGCAGTTTGACGACATACAATTTCTTAACGAATTGACACCATTACATTTTCTTGCACGCAGTATTCTTAATAAATTGACACCATTACATTTTCTTACACGCAGTATGCTTAATGAATTGACACCATAACATTTTCTTACACGCAGTATGCTTAATGAATTGACACCATTTACATTTTCTTACACGCAATATTCTTAATGAATTGACAATATTACATTTTCTTACACACAATATTATTAATGTAATAAAAGTACATGCATTATATACCATTTGGTGATTATAGTAAACTCAATGTAATGGTACATCAAGCCATTGCAAAGGAAAACAATCTGGTTATTCTTATGGTGAACGATTTCAATTACAACTCTACTGAAACGTGGTTACAAACAAAATCGAACCATCGGTGCACATCTTCACAAGCTGATTAGCATTATTCGAACAGTTTAATGAGCATAGCTAAAATACATTTGAACATATTTGCGACAGAAAA
Organism: Spisula solida; assembly: GCA_947247005.1. Lineage (NCBI taxonomy): Eukaryota > Metazoa > Mollusca > Bivalvia > Venerida > Mactridae > Spisula > Spisula solida. The sequence goes on from OX365951.1 coordinate 23,763,934, forward strand.
TCATGTGTCAACGCCGTACTGCATACCGAGAATTCGCCGATTTAATAACCATTCTTTCCTTTTAGAAAGCTGGTTAAAAGGTGTTAAATATTTAATAATGTCATCATTTATGTTTCCAATAATGCGTAAAGAAATAAAGACAATACATAGTTACAGTAATGCTATCGATTGACGCCGTTACTCACGACATCCATTGTGAAAAGGAATGAAATTTATTACATGAAATACTTTATTGCTAAGATCTGCATTTAATCCGGTAATTATTTAAAGTCATTAAATTTCCTTTGCGTCATAGATAACGGAGTGAGAAAGGCGCTTATTTCAAAGCATACATATTCCCATCAGGAACCATCGCAACAACATCTTTGTCTGGAAATGCAATGATTTTCACTCAGTAATTAGCATAATATAGTTAAGGTTGTAGCTATTATTGAAACCCCAAAGGATCATGCCCATCGTATATTCAACACAACGATGGTCAATATGTGCACATATCAAAATGTCCAGACACCATTGCTAGTGCTTCCAATCCTGTGATGTGAGAAGACACTGAACAGAGACTGGTCATTCTTATTGATTAAGACTTCAAAGTTAATGATTATATTTAGATCAATTGTGATTTTCGTAGAGACAAGCGTCGTAAAGAGTTGGTAATCAAAATAACAATGGTACAATGGTACATGATCTTAATATAAAGGAAATAAATGACGACATCGCTTTGATCATTATAATGGTACGGTTTAAATTAAGTTGTAATGCACCCGCGATCATATTGGCTTCTTTTATGATACTTAAGAAGATTCAAATGATCGAATTTCGTTGAGATAACGACGTTGTCAAACAGTTAAAATGGTAAAAAAGCTTCAATATGTATTTCGTCCAGCGTCTGATACTGGAATCAAAACATTGCAGAAAGAAGGTTGCAAAGAAATATGCAATTGAAATTGGCCTTGTGAATTCTTGACGTTGCTGAAGTTTTAATTGGAAACACGAGACACATCAGCTAGCTCAGTTGGTAGTGTTCACTTCATCCAGCATACCACTGTTCGTTTGATTACCGGCTAAACTGAAACAGCGGATTGTTAACTTACTGGAAAGGCACGTTAGCACTGGTTGAAAACTATTTCCAGGAAAACTGGTTAAATCAGATTGGCCTTCGTATTGAAAACTTTTTTTTGAAAAACAAAAATGGGGTAAGTCCCGATGAATCAAACAACTATTAAATGGACAAACCATGTACATAGGTACTTTACTGCTCCTCAAAGCGGTACTTGACTACCACACTTTACATAAATATTGACAGTTTAACGCTGACCTCTGAACCGCTATATCTCAATCTTGAGTTATGTACAACTATTGAAGTTTACTTTACTTTTAATTCATGTTGACATTATTTATTTGCACTATCAAAAGCGTTAAAATAGATTGTCATAAATCCGTCTCCTATGGCATTATTGTTAACCTTTATAATTATTATATGCTCTTAAATGTTTTTCACTTGGTTTTCTATGTTCTAAATAAGCTTTGAAAGCTAATGTGGTATAAGCTTTTATTATAGTACATATACATGTATATTACAAGGGTAGTCTTTTCGGTAATGATCAACTACTCAGCAGTATTGTGTAAAAGATACATTTAGTTCACGTTTGGATTAAGGGGTTGTTGAATGAAATTATTATATTGTACCAAAAAAGATCGTTCACATTGAGAAAACATTTATTTAGACGTGTTAAGGCAAGACTGTACAAATGACCACAATGGAAGTTTCAGCACAAAAAGTACCGATATTGAGATTGGAGATGGCTTGGTTTCATCATTTGTATCCAACAGTGTATTCTACACATGAACCATGTTCGCATAGGATCTTGATTAATAAACCCTGATGTACAATGTATTTTGATTGGTTTCATATGTTCTGTTTAAGTACATCTTGTACTGTAGATGTTATATATTCATTTGAACCAAATACAGTACACGTTGTTCCAAGTATTTAGATGTTACACAATTTAATCATAAAGTATCGACCGTTCCCAATTTTAATGTTTTTTAAAGACTGCTCCGTCATAGTTTTTGCTAACCAACGTTCTTCACTTGACAACACCATAAAGCATCTTTACATTCATCAGACAACAGAAAGTCAGCAAATGTGTTCAATCTAACCAGTGTCCTTGTGTTTATGACACAGTTTGGCGACCATACCGGTCGTAAGCTGTAAGCTTTTTCGTGATTTTATTCAATAGAAAATTTCAATTACTCTATTGACAACCTGTGGACATGCTTAAGTAAATAAATGTTCGCTTCATTTCAAAATGGCATGAACTTCATGATCCCTCTTGTGTATGTATATTTTACGCATTCGATCTCGATCTTTACAATTCAGAATTTCTTTTAACATCAAATTGATCGTTCTGATTTATCATACAAAAGTATATAACTGTTTATAATTTTGACAAATTATTAGAGACATGTAAGGCGAGGAAGTTGAAATGCAGAGTAATTATTTCTAAATTCCCGGATTTGTTATTCACGTAGCTGTTATATGACTATTGTTTCAATTATGTTGAGTCAGGCTTCATGAGAGTCATCTGTTGACATCACAAATAGGCACCAAGTCTCAACTGGCAATAACGCCACCATGATGACCATTCTAGGTACAATAGATTGCTATAAACGTATATAATATTTTAACATAGTATGTTTTATCACAATCAATGGCAACATTATATACGGATACTGGCTGAGTCTACTAACCAGGAATATGCAAAACACATCATTGGATCGATCTTTTACAAATTGGTGGGGTTTCAAAAGAATACGTACCTTATTTGGAAACTTAAAAACACTCAATTTTCTTTTGAATTCGTTTTAAATTGTGTTATTGGTAAAGGACATGTACTAACCTTATCTCTTTCTGCGATAAGCTTGTCAACTTCTTCAATAGGTTTCCCATACATTTCCTTAGGGCAACCCGAATCCTCCCGGAGGGTATTACCCTCAACAAGATGCGGGTTCCTAGTTTTCTGTGGTCCATGATGCTCTTCTGAGTCAAATATTATTTCTCCGTCCACAAGATGGGCTTCGCCCTGATTCTTCTTATTTTCTTCCGCTTTTTCCTTATTTCTGTGCTCGATTTTGATCTGCTCCTCGAGCGATTCCACTGTAAAGTGGTTGAACACAAGATTTTCATCTTCATCATCGTCATCGGAATCTTCTTTGTCCGAACCAGACGGCTCATTTTTAGGAATGTCGTCTTTGGACCCCTCTACGGTTGTCATGACGACCAACTAAACTATATATTCACCAACACCAGAGCACTTTATGAAGCAAACTGTCACGTTATATGCAAGCTGTAGCACACAATGTAAATATTCCGCTGTTTATGAACACTAAATAATTCCTCACATAATCCTACAAAGCTCATAGCTGTTTCAGAGTCTTCATGTTAGAACTACATAATGAATCCAGTCACCTGAAATTACAAGCAAATATATTGTTATATTGTTATTGAGTATATTGTTTTTTTTTATTATTCCAAAGACAGTTTCGCTAATATACGCGTGATTAAAATACCCACACAATAAAATGTATAAATTGACATGAAATATTAAAAGAAATTTTGATTTAAGATAAAACTGTGTCTCTGACTTCATTCAAAAATATATGTGAATAAATGAAATGAACGTTACATAGAACACCGTATATTCCACAGCTGGTTTTATACAAAACTTGCTCTCGATACTTAATTCAACTGAACAATTTTCTACGTCACTTCACTACATATATACACGATAGTTTATACCGCTCTATTACCAACTAAATAATTTTCAAATTCACTAATCCAAAATCGATAATCAAATTTCGTAAATCACCGGTCACACCACCGTTAACATTTATATAATATTTTCCTTAAACATATACCATGCTTCGGCGTAGTTTTAAATGTTTTGCACATGTTTCTTTCAGAGAATAAACTCCTTTTGTTCAAAATTAAAAACTTCTCCACCCAGTAGAAGCGCTATGATTTCATTGATTCTCCGCGGCCGTAGGAATAATATCAACATAGTCCTTAGTAATGCGACAATATAGAAATTAATATACGTTTCTAAAGCCCTCGCTTAAATAAACAAAGTAATTTCGATCGAAGTACCTGAACGGTTCAATTCAGAATAAGCTGAATAATTTACGATATTCTACATAATATCTCGCGACAATAAGCGAAGTTCAAAGACATGTACCGATACCTCATAGTCTAAGCGGCAATCGATCAGCCCAACAGAGTCTGGGCGGTAGGAGTTTTACTTATGTCACTAATTAGCGAAAACTTAGGCCAGACTTATCTGTTTCTCACAAGTTAGTCTTCATTAATCCGTTCTATTCAGGCACAGTGCTTAATTATTTGCAACCGCCGATAGTTATACGCAATAAATGTATAGCCGGCAGAGAAATAAATCTGCGTCAAGAACTTTCGGAAATGAATCTGTAATCGCGTACGGATACAGACAAACTGCGATGATTGAATACCGGCTTCAGGGCAGAGTAGTTATCAACCAATTTGCTTTATTTCTAAGATGCAGTTCTAAGATGCAGTAGTGTTTCATTCAAAAATACTGTACGTGAGTGTGTTTCAAAATATATATGTATGTACATTTTTGTATATATCTTGTAATTACATTGTATTCGAATAATCCACCTCTTTTACATGCTGAATGGCATTGCATTTTTGTCGATATTTAAACAAACCTAGTATTCGACCGCCATATTACATGAATCAACTAATTAAGTGAGCTAGGTACACAATGGTCGCTTCGATCGTCCTATACCATAGCCGACGATCTAACATGTCTAGTATAATATACTACTCAAACTTTGCTAAGGGCCACGAAACCGATATTGATGTCCGTTTCTTGTTAAATGTACAAAACCGATGAAGAAAACGTGCAATTAATAAAATTTTATCTTATCGGCTGCCAAATTTTGAAACTTGATGTCTTGAATTCAATATGCATTTTCAAAATGACGCCGTTTTCCAGGTAACCGATAAGCCCTATTGGCTGGGACCAAAGTGCCTAGATTAAGATTGAAATTTTTAACCCGTTTTTATTACCATATCGTGTAAGACCCAAAATGCCAAGAAAATGACCGCATTCTGTTACTACAGAGGCTTGAATGCAGCACGAACATTTTAATGGGGTTGGGCTTATCAGCACTAAGACATTAAATTTTGAAGTAATCTTTATTGGTTTACAATATTGCTGATGTAGCATTATGTTTCTGAAAATTCTACCAGTCAATCTTATTCAATTTGCATAATACACAAATGGAAAATTTCTTGGCCCTTATCAAATTTTGAGTAGTATAACTCCGTGCGATCACTGAAAAAAGGGGAAATATGATGACAATTCCATCAGCGAAGAATGATAGAATGTCTCGGTCTGACATAGAATGCCTTGTTCTATCAGCCAAATTGTGTACCGGGTGCATTTTGGATATTTATTACTGACATATTTTAATATAATGGTACCATAAATCACACTAGTAAATATATCATTGATGAAGAATTTGTTTTACAGAAATCAGTGATATGTAGTTTTATAGATTATATCAATTTTATACAAAACATCATTTTTAAAAATTCTTTTTTTCAATGATATTATTATTAATGTGATTGTTTTGAATCATGTTTTATGAATTGTTTATCATGTTTGCTAATTCTGCCCGAACCGGGACTTACGAGAGTATGCACAAAATGTAAATAAACCTGCAAACTTGTCTAGTTCCATACACAGCTTATTTTAAATTTTATTAATACATAGGTAATCACAAACAGAATCGATGTACAGGTACATAAGTAATTTCTAAAATAAAAACACTGAATGAAGGGAGGGAATAATCCGAACAAGAAAGTTTCATACAAATGAAAGGGGAGGTAATATCAGAGTGTGTTCTGTTTTATGCATTATATAAATCAATTACAAGGATTAATTAATCATGAAATGATGTTTGGATTGTGCATATATCAATATTATCGAAGGTGTCTAAGAAACTCGCATAAGCAATACACCATAATGATTGATATCCAGCTTTCCCCCCCAGAAAGCGATTGATAAAAATACTGCTGGTAGATATACTCTAGGCGGTTATAATTATAATTCCGTAAATATCACTGTACTGATTAGTATCAACGCCAGGGAACGTAAGATTATATCAACAACGCTTTCTTGATCTTAATGAAAGAATAATGCCCGTTTACTGGGAGTACAACACCGCTTAAGATAACGCACATTACCTCATTCACGAAACTTGTTATAGAACAAGATTACAATATGAATAATAATCTATAAAACCGTCTGTAAAATTACATTATTAACGTTACTTTATTCACGTAAAAAATGATCGCGTATTTTGCGCTAGGACTGAGGGCCAAATTTGCACATGCGATATCAATTTGACCTCAAGTTAATTTCATAACAGCTGGTTCAATACTTAAATCTATTCGAACTTAAGACTCCTTTTATTCGAAGAGCATGGTTAAAATGCATTCGAAGCGGGCTCAATTTGCAAACGGCGGTCATTGTCGGACTTACGAATACGCGAATAAAAAGCCCAAATGCGAGAAATGAGAAGCCCTAATAAAACTGATTTTTCACGAAATTTCATCTCAGTTACCATTAATTGAAATGACATCACACAGTGTTTTTTTTAAATATTTTTACAGGCTACATTCATTGGTCTTAGCTTTGAAGACATTTAACTAGAAACAAAAATCGAAACGAATGTTACCGAATTAGCGGTCATAAAATCATCACAACATTATTATGTTAACAACGTGATTACATTGAACACGGTATTTGGAAAAGCTGCACACACATAGAAAATAACGATTGAAATCAGTTCGTGTTACAATAATAATTGCTTTATAATGTTTATTCAGTAACACAAAACGACAAATAAAGATATCTAAATCATGAAAAAGATAGTTTTTCTTCAAATGCAACTCGAGTGGGCGTATGTACGGTGACCCGATCTAGGGTCTTTTGTGAAGAACTAAAGCTTCGATATTTTAATTTATTATAAACACAATTATCGAACATGCACTTGACTAAAGCGTTTCCTGGCAACCGGAAAGTATCGATTAGGAAAATTTAACTAAAATGATCGATATTTCATATTATTTGTTGTCAGACAACCGGTATGTCAATATTAATGCTGAGCGTTTATGTTACATGAACAAAGTGCTAATGCACCAATTGAAACCACGACACCAAATCCCTGGGAAGGGAGTGTGATAGCGGGGAACAGTCCGGTGTTTTACCCTTTTCGATGTCCGCGCACTGCCGGTTGAGTGCGGGGATTTTTGTTTCGCGCTAAAATAGCGGGGATATATAGCCGTGACAATACCCTTGATGTATGGGGCGGGGCATTTGCGTTTTTTTCATATTTATGGACCTTGGTGTCAGGGATTTTACCCGGGGTATGGAAAGGCAAAAGTAACAAGAGCCAAAATGTCACAAAATACGCCCGTCTCGGGCATGGTCAATGAAAAAAATCCAAAAAAATAAATAATTAAAGGACCATAACCCAAGAAGGCCTTGGCTGATTTTGCCTATAATTGAACTTGTCCTAGATATTATACCAATAAACATTGTCACCAAGTTTGAAACTCTTTGCACAAGAGAACAAACAAGGTCAATTTCACATTTATTTTGGTAATTAAAGGCCCATAACCCAAGAAGGCCTTAGCTGATTTGGTCTATAATTGAACTTGTTGTCCTAGATAGTATACCCATAAGCATTGTCACAAAGTTTGAAGACGATCGGATGAAAACTGTTTGCGTTAGAGAACAGACAAGGCCAATTTCATACTTTTTTAGGTAATTAAAGGCCCATAACCCAATAAGGCATTGGCCGATTTGGCCTATAATCGATCTTGGCCTAGATATTATGCCCTTAAGCATTGTCACAAAGTTTGAAGACGATCGGATGAAAACTCTGAGCGTTAGTGTACAGACAAACTGGGTTTTTTCTGATTTGACCTATAATTTAAACAAAATCTTTTGGAAAAAATAATTATCTCCATATAACTGTACAAATACATGCTTTAAAGACAAAACATTACCTAAACACTTAAAAAAATAAAAAAAGAGTTTGCTCCCAGTGGGGTTTGAACCCACGACCCTCAGGAATATGTCGATTGACATTGTGACTGCTTTTTTTGGTAATTAAAGGCCCATAACCCAATAAGGCCTATGCCGATTTGGACTATAATTAATAATATACCCATAAACATTGTCACAAAGTTTGAAGACGATCGGATGAAAACTGAGCGTTATCAAGAGTACAGACAAACTGCTGTCAAACCCCATTGAAGTTGAGAAGTGTTCTCCATGTAAACTCCAAGGTTTTTTTATAATTTGACATTGTGACCTAGTTTTTTACCCCGAATAACCCAATATCGACATTGACCTAGATTTTGTTGGGATGAACATTGTGACCAAGTTTCATAATGAATAGGCTAAAACTGTGACCTCTAGTGTCTACACCAGTAAATTGTGGACGGACGGACAACGGTGATCACAAAAGCTCACTCTGTGAGCTAAAAAGGAAAGGAATACCAGCCTCTGTATGTCACTTTATGTATGGCATTGTTCGATTAAAGTTTTTGTTCGGGAATCTCGAGAACGGATATTGACCTTTTGTGTTCGAAATATTTAAGACAAATTTGTAATGAAATTGGCAATTGAATCCGCAGAAAAAGTGAGGAATTTAACAAAAAGAACTAAGTAATTATTTCTGAACAGTTTGGAATACAATGCTAAAAACCAAATGAGCAGAGCAGAGCATAACAGAACATAAACAATCTGATCCAGGTTTTCATTGTGGACAAACCATATGAATGTAAATTGCTCGTTCCATTTTGAGAACACTGGACAGTTCATTTCCGTCATTTTCCTAATTCGTACCCAGTTGGCCTAAATCGTTTCCGTTAATTCACGTTAACCGAATAATTATATCCGGGGCCTCACTCTGACAATAAATGAAATGACGAGGTATATACACACTTACACATGTGGCACATTGTCTCAATATACTTACTTTGTGGAGCATTGTCTCACTGTGCCTGATTATGTATAACTCTCTGTATGTTCCATCGTCGACTAATTATGAATCGTAAGTGGTATATAGTAAACACAATGTTCTTATCAACATACAGTACGGAGATAGTGACCTGATCCTGACCTTTCTGCATGAATATATTACCAGTTTCTTGCGTTGAATATGTCAATTTACGCGAACAAATCGTGCAATATCAGACTTTAAAGGTGCTGCCTCACAGATTTGGCAAAAAATGTGTATATCGTGAAGTTTATGAAGTAATTTTAGATGTCAGTGTTGTTGTTTATGGGATATACAGGCAACTATACCAAAATTACGCGAATATTTGACAATTTTATTTTATTTTTGCAATACACCAATATGTGAGTCAGTCCCTTTAAGATTTGTGTTTGTATTACACATCGAGCGTTTGTGTGATACTTCCCGCCTATGAAAACATACAACCGGGTTATAAGTATTATACAATATATCAGCTGTTAAATTATGCTTATAGAAGGTCGAGGACCATGTCGAATTATCCGTACTATACCTAACGATGACTTGATGTATATCATTGCAATACCGAGTCGTATATATGTACTAGTTGCAAGAAACAGCACTACTAGTGTATACCTATACATTTCTCCAGAGGTATCCATCTTTCATAATTTGCCCCCACAGATTGTCATTTCATTATCAATACAGCTCTGAAGATATTTTCTGATATTTTTAAGAGTTTCTGGACCGACAGAGATCACATAGTTAAGGCAAATCAAAGACCGTATTGAAACGTATTGAAATGACTTCGGAAACGAAATCTTACATAATAATGAAATCTAAATTCAAGATAGACGTCACTAAGAATATTATGCAAATCATCAGTCGGCCTTACTGGCTGGAAGTGTTACTTTATTGTAATCTGCATATGTATAACACCAATGATATGTCGGTCTAATACATGTATTAAACTTTTTGATTTGGGGGCTCTTCGTCAAAATAGACGAATTTTTTTTCAAGAAGGAGCTCGCAACGTCGAATTTTGGCAATATCTAAAAAACTACTTTCTGTCGTTGTTCAACTTCAAGGGCATATATTTCGGGAAATAATCGATTTCGCGAATAAGTCGAACATTTCTGATTTAACTGAATAGAATGATTTTAAAAACCGTCTATTGACACTATACTGACCACTGGAGAACGATGTTCAAATATAGAATTATAAACACCGCACATTTTTAATTGAAGTTGAATATATTAATACAAATAGTCAACCGGTGCCAAATTTGTACTGAATTTTAATCCTACAATATTTTTCTACTTAAAGAAGCCATAAGAAAACACCGAGAATGTAATTACACACCTGAAAATTTAGTTTGACGTAAAGGAACTCATATATATAGTTATTGTACCCAAAATAGTATCTATATAAAAGCAATTGAACCTGCGGTCAAAGTATATTTGAGAAGAGGTATCATGTACCGTATTCCATACTTAACGTACTTATATACTTGAGGCATATCAGTATGATGGCAGTGATTGCCATTGAGAAACGTGTTAATGAAACCTTAAGAAAGTGTTTCAACCTACTTGTTAAAATTACTGTTTTTCTACTCAGTACAGCCTCTCCAGAGTCACACAGTACAACCTCTCCGGAGTAAAACAGTACAATCTCTCCGGAGTAAAACAGTACAACCTCTCCAGAGTAAAACAGTACAATCTCTCCGGAGTAAAACAGTACAACCTCTCCAGAGTAAAACAGTACAACCTCTCCATAGTAAAACAGTACAACCTCTCTAGAGTAAAACAGTACAACCTCTCTAGAGTAAAACAGTACAGCCTCTCCAGAGTAAAACAGTACAGCCTCTCCAGAGTAAAACAGTACAACCTCTCCAACCTCTCCAGAGTAAAACAGTACAACCTCTCCATAGTAAAACAGTACAACCTCTCTAGAGTAAAACAGTACAACCTCTCCAGAGTAAAACAGTACAACCTCTCTAGAGTAAAACAGTACAGCCTCTCCAGAGTAAAACAGTACAACCTCTCCAGAGTAAAACAGTACAACCTCTCCAGAGTAAAACAGTACAACCTCTCCATAGTAAAACAGTACAACCTCTCCAGAGTAAAACAGTACAGCCTCTCCAGAGTAAAACAGTACAACCTCTCCAGAGTAAAACAGTACAACCTCTCCATAGTAAAACAGTACAACCTCTCCACAGTAAAACAGTACAACAGTAAAACAGTTTAACCTCTCTAGGGTAACTCAGTACAACATTTCTTGAGTAACACAGTATAACCTTTCGAGAGGAACACTGTACACTCTCCAGAGTAATATAGTACAATCGTAAAATAGTACCTCTCTAGAGCTACACAGTACAACCTCTCCAGAGTTACATATACATTGTATAATATATAATACAGTACATCATGTCTAGAGTAAAACAGTACAACCTTTCTAGGACAGTCTGTACAATTCAGGATAAGTTGAATTGTTGAAGAGGTGGCTAGGAAATGTTGTAGGTGTAATACACCATGCGGATGACAGCGTTCACCGCGTACAGGAATGCTTCGGTGAACAATAGATATTCGAGTACGTACTTGGTGAGAGAAAAAAGTAATGAATATTAAATGGGTTATAGAGACAAGTGATACAGATAGGTGTGTATTATTCCCTACAAATAATAAGTGGCGTTCTGGCTCTCTATTGTTGTGTGAAATGACAGTAAAGCGTGGTATTGTAGTCAATACATAGTGAATATATCAGGCTTGATCAACCAATCTTATGTATTAACACAAATCAATCGTTAGTGACAATAAAATAAAACTTTAAATCGAATTGTATGACCTAGGATTAATGAACCGTTAAATTATACTTGAACTACTGTTGTAATATTTCGGATATAGACTTTAATTGAATTGTAAGGGCGCAAAGAAGAAATGGGCAAATCTTCTTAAATACAATGTACATGTATATAAGTTGTTTAATCTATAGGTTTAGTGTAACATAAAAAGTTCCATATAGTATCACACTGGCATAATTTTGATATGTACATCATTACACGACCAGCACCGGCTTGCTTAGTTGCAAGTGAGTTTGCGACTACATCGATCTAGACTGGTACCTCGGTCCCGTTTTGACTTCCTACGTCGCAAAATACGGAAATATGTTCAATATTCGAACGGGAACCAGTCTTCAACCAGTGTTCAAAACATAGGCAGTCAGCACGTACCCAAACACTCCCCCAGCCAAATCAGATGTTACCACTGTTTACTATCTATGACAGTCTTAATAGAGGTAAACAATGAGAAGATTGAATTGACTGGGGAAGTATAAAATAGTAGGGTACGTGCTGGCTGCCTATGGTTCAAAACGTCATCCCAGTTGCTACATCATATCGACAAAAAAGATAACTGCGTAGTACAGTTTGATCTGGGAGGTATTCACAAAGGGGAAACTAAGAATTTTCTTATAATATTAAAATGTGCATACGTGTATCAGCTTAACAGGAAAATCAAGATTGTCATAGTTTTACATAGGTTAGAAGCATTATGTAAAGAGCTACAATAATCACAAAGAAAATATAAGTTATTATTCGTTTCTTGGGAAATATGTGCATCTCATTTTTTTTAGCTTAAGTCAAATATTTCAGTTTTCCCCCAAGACGCTTTGTGAATACCAACCCAGGGACTCGATTAGCGCCAAGTCTTAGCGTCCTCTAAAGCTGACTACGATCGTGTCTGCAACATGTTCAGAAATTAAAAGTTCCTTGCAACAGATATGATTATTATCAACTTCCAGAAAGGTGTTTTCGTCAACTAACCATCGTTTATAGCTAACAAAACGGCCAGGTCCGTTGCTTTTAAGAATCAAAGCGCTAAAAGCCATGGAGTTGTTCGAATGAAGACGTAGCTGTACCTTTCACAATCTTATTTTTTCTTATGATTTAATATTACATTTATTACTAGCGAATACTCTTTTAATTATACAGAATTGAATGCCTTGCTGTATGGATACCGAATTTGTATATACTGATCTTTTCATAACAGGAAATGTTAAAATCTGTATTGTACGAGAACTGAGGCGTGACTGCACTTTTAATCATAATTATGCTCTAAATACTAGGTGAATGGAACATCGTATATTTATAACAAACAGTTATTGTGAACCATAATCGGATCTTCTGACGTATCGTAATATTTATCAATGACCGGGAGGTATTACATCGGAAGGGCTTTTCTTAAGCAACCGGCTCCCTCTGTTCTCGATGGTCTCGATTTCAGATTGCGTACGCTTGAAAGTTCGGATAGTTCTGCTTTCTTCGGTACATAAACTATTACATTGGAACAACAAACCATCTCATGACGATGGCCTAGAGGAAGGTCGTAAGTACAAACACGCTTTTGTGGGAAAACAAGAAAAACTGTCTAATACTTTTTACCGCTGGAATAATAAGCTTTTCCAACTTCAGTTTGGTCAACATGACCTGTTCCCATTTTCATGAAAATAGGTTCATAAGAAGCGCCTTGTGATGCAGATTCCAAACATGTATTGGACTTATAAGGTCGCAAGATACTAAGCACTTACGACCTTCTCATTTTAAGCCATCGATGTATGATTTTTGGCGGCAATGAGTTCCAAATATGGAAACTGAAATGGAAGTCTTAAGTTCACTAAAAGTATATTTATGCTCTATCGATACGTGAGACTTTTAAAACTAGATATTGTGTTGTCTTCTGTCGCAAGATGATACATATTTGTTTAAGTATCGTCTAATGGGGAATTATACCAATTCAGTAGCGAAATAAATGCATGGTTGTCATTCAGATATAAAATCAAACTTTAATTATTTGTCTAATAGCGCTTTCACATTACAACATACTACAACAACGTATGTTTGGCGTACGGAAATTACAGTGTTTGAGTGCAAGGTAAATCTGCTTACAAAATTTTACAGGAGACATCCTTTATACACGATTGTTGCTTCTTGTTAAATCATGACCATGGCAAGGTCAATAACGAACAAACGAACTAGCTGACTTTTATTTCTATTATATATCTATTTTGTCTAATCTTCGGCCTGCAAAAGCTAGCTTGGTATGACAAAGCGTGTTGTTACGGCATCAATATAGCAATAAACTTGATTACAGTAATAAGTTGATAACAATCCCTAATCACCATAAAGCTCCCGTACAACTTGACATGTATAAATGTACTCAAACGCGTAATATATATTTATGTACCATATGACCAGATCAAAGTGCACTATAAGTCAGACACCATCTACCTCCAACAAGTAAGAGTTGTAATAGGTCAGATTATATCCTAGCCGTTTGCATGTACCTTGGAAATGCATTTTGTAGTATGATTTACTTTTAGTTTATAACGACGTTTGTCAATAAATAATCAGTTAAACGATGGGTCTCGGGTTCGATCCCCACCTGTGCTGCTGATAATTTCTCAGAGCAATAATAATCCATAATGCTCTAGTTTAACCAGTGTATGTAAGGGTACCTGAGAGGGTCAAATGCCAATGTGATGTGACTGTCATCGACACCGAGTGTAAAACAACTACGGACATGTGACCCAATGGTCGGGGTATACATGAACAGTCGCGTGAACCGACGCATGTCTAAAAGTAGACTATGAATTGGTACTTGACATTAGGACATGACACTCCAAACTTGGAAATTGAACCCGGATCCTCAGTCTGACAGCTCTGCTCTCAAATTAAGTTAACCAAATATGTTATCATGATTCAATTGTTCAATATGAAAAAATGCGTCAAATTCTGCCGTTTCACACAAAAAGAACAAAAAAGCACCACTGCTTGGAGAATTATAAAGCCAAGTATAAATTGCTCAGTCACATGCGGCTGACAGTAGTTTTGCTCTTTATTCAAGTCCTTGTACAATAACTTAAATCTTAAAATTATCTATCGCGTCACCATCTTCATGCGCATTGACACAAACAGTGACAAAATGCCCAGACATTCCCCTGACCTTAAAAATTCTTCTTACCAGATATTTATGTATTTATCCTTCACTCTGGCAACCACGTATCACCCATTCTCACACAAGTTGGACATTTGGTGTCTCCAGCAGTATACACGATAAAAAAACGTAAAAGGTCGAGATATTGTACAACTAATACGTGTTTTTAAAACATACTATGTTGTTATTTAAAAAGTAGCATATGTTATGTGACATAAAATCATAATTTCAGCGATAGATGATGTTTAAATTAACCGATATGTTAGAAAACACAATGTCTCCAGTAACATGATACGATGTTCAAGTGCATCTGAAAAAAGAAACAATGCTATTCCTTCTGCACAGATTTGTTTATTATCGACAACGGTAATGAGTATCAGCAAAACAAATCATATTTTACTATAATTTCGTTATTTTTGAAAAAAAAAATAAATTTAAGTGGTTGTCTCCATTTTGAGTAAATAAACGGGACAAACAATTATCAGCACCATCATACTTGCAGAAATCACATTTATTTACACTATTTACATGTTTTTGATCTCACAAAGCTACTGGGAATAAATCATAGTTCCACTTTGAGTGTACGAGTTGTGTGCTACCAAACAGAATGCCATGAATTGTCGAGTTTCTAACGTAATTTTAAGCGGTAATCAACGAGTCATTTGCAAAACACATGGAAGGTAATATATTAACACACAAGTATGAGAACTAAAGCCACTCAAATGACAGCTTATATTCCCCTTAATAGTATCAGCGAGTTTCATTTCTGTAAGTCTGTAATCGTTTAAATATTTAGAACTACAATTAATGAGATGGGAATATACATAAGCAACGAGTCGTAATCAACGAGACAAGCACGGTCAAAATGACGCAAAATACTGCTTATTCTTTCCGCTAAATAATGCCTTTGGGTTCATAAGAGCTCAACAACAACAACCGGATGTTAAAATATGTCGTCTGTTGATGATTTGTGAAAAAAAACCTTGTGTGCCAAAACAGCGAATTTGAAGGTGAGTAATGATTACAGTCATACAATGAATTGAACCTTATGCTTTATTAACTACCTCAGATTTTGTTGGTAGACATATTGATGTACCAGTTACACGCCAATGCAAACTATTCCAATGGCACGTGGAAGCCCTGCTTACATTAGGATGTAGGACTCGTTGATTACTAACAAATTGTCCCGTTGATTATATTTATGTTTTGCTGTTTTGTGATCGAATTTATAATGTGTGCAACATTGATGTGGGATTAATTATATTTCAAAATGTTCATATACAGTGTATAATTAATTAACAAAGGTAAATATTGGAATGAACCATCTTTCTGTCTACTAGAAGTATGCAGTAAATACCTTGCTTCTTAATCGAATATTGAAAAATAAGTACTGATCGTCTATATAAATTGTAATTTCAAAGACATAAAAAGATACATTGAGGTTTATATTGTACTGTGCATATGCTTTTAATTTACATATACTCATCGCGACACACTATGCTGTTTATGTACAATAGCGTAAAAATAAGTCGTCCCGTTGATTACTGTTGATTGTCCCGTTGATTTCAATGAATTTAATGTTACGTTTTTGAAAAAAAGAACGATGCACACACATGGATTTTCATACCATTTTTAAAACACATATACACGCTTGTTTTTGTAGAATGGCGAAGTCCTAATCACAACGCATGAAAGAATACAGGGAAAGAAAGAAGCAACAACTTGGTGATGAATGGTTGAAACGTGAACGTGAAAGAACAAAGCCATACTTTAAGAAAATTCACGAAAAAGATGATGATGCAAGAGAAAAAAGACGGATGCAAAACAGAGAAAGTCAGTTGAGGTATAGACTTAAGAGAAAACGAGAAAATACTGTAGGTCATGAAGAGAATGAGATTGACATTAGTGATCAGCAGTTAGATGCAAACCCTCCTGTAATTGAGGATGACAATTGTGTAACTAGCACAACTGGTACGGCTCTAACGGTAAAATTGGATTTTAAATCCAAAGCATCTCGAAGTAGTTCTGCTAAGAAACGAGTTTCACGAGCGTTGGCAAAGTCTTACAGAAGAATTGAAACATTGGAAGATAAAAATGAAGAACTAAAGAGAAAGCTAAAGAATGCACAGAAACGGTTGAATAGACATGAAGCCCGAAAACAATGTAACACCCCTAGAAGTAAAGCAGATCGCTTATTGAAAGACGCAGGAATTAAACCAGACAAAGTACCTGAGATCAGAAAGCAGTTGGTTTACAGTGAATGTGTAAGCCAAGAAATTAAGATTGCCAAAGAAGCCCAAGAAAGGAGTTGTAGCAAGCAACGCACCGTTCATAAAATTGTTTCTGGGAAAGTAATTAAAAAATACAGAATGAGATCAATGATGGAAAAATTAACCAGTCTAAGTAGAAAAAAGTCATGGACTGACAAAGGTATAATTAATTCAAAAAGGTCAAAACTGAATGCGATTAGAAATAGATTGATGACTGAAATTACTGATTTCTTACAGAGAGATGATAATTCAAGAATGCTCCCGGGAAAGAATGACGCTGTAAAATGTAGCAATGGGAAATCTCAGAAAACGCAGAAGAGAGTTCTTAACGACTATATGTATAACTTGCATTTGAAATTTATTGCAGAGTCACCTATAAGTATATCTCGTGCATCATTCTATCGATGCAGACCAAAACATGTAAGTCTGGTTAATTTTGCCTCACGAAGTGTATGCCTTTGCATAAAGCATCAGAACTTTAGTTTCCTTCTGCGTTCCCTGAAATCTCTCAGCGTTACAACATGTACAAATCCAGACAAATTTGTAGAAATGTACCACTCTACACCTGATTCACTGCAAACCATGCTCGATAAAATCTCAGTCGACAACGAGATCATTAAATTCCAACAATGGAAACGGGTCACACTTAAAAATGGCAAACAAAGGCAGCGTGTTGTTGACGTAGACAAGATCAGAGCTGAATTTATTAGAATGATGATGGATGAAGTTAAGGCTTTTGAAAGTCATGTCACCAGAGTCAAAGAACAATACGTAGCAATAAGACAGATGAAAGATAAGTTACCCCATGACCATGTTCTCGTACAGATGGATTTTAGTGAGAATTATACCTGCACTACATTAGAAGAAATCCAGTCGGCTTATTGGAACAGTTGTATGGTGACTTTGCATCCTGTCGTGATATATTACAGGTTAGACAAAGACAAAGCTGATCTCGAGCACTCAAGCTATGTATATGTATCGGAGGTTTTGAGCCACAACTCAACAATGGTTATAAGTATCATAGACAAATTGATGAACGTTGTTAAGGGTATAGTACCAAATGTCAGATATATTCATTTTTGGACAGATTCGCCGTCTTCTCAGTACCGTAACAAAACAATATTTGATTTAATCAGCAATTTCCAACAGCGCTTTAACGTGAATGCCTCTTGGCATTATTTTGAATGTGGCCATGGGAAGGGCCCGTGTGACGGGGTGGGTGGAACCACAAAGAGAAATGCAGACAATGCTGTGAAGCAAGGTAAAGTGCTAATTCAAGATGCGGGAGACTTCTTTGCATGGGCCTCTACTCAAGAAAGCTACATAAACTATGAATTAGTTACCGAACAAGACTATGAAAATAACAGAGTATTGGTTGAGAAAAGAAATTCAGAAATTAAGCCCCTTAAAGGCACTATGCTGTTACATGCAGTAATTGAAAGTGGGGTTGGGGAAATCCTTATCCGGAACACAAGCTGCGCATGTGATAGTTGTTTCAAGGATGGCAAGTTTAATCCTTTGTCTGAATGTGGTTGGGAGAAAAGGTGCATTATAGACAAAAAGGGGCATGTGCCTGAGGCAATCATTGGCGAGAACGACGAGAACCGTATTGTTGAAGTTGAGCAAAGGAAGAAAGACGACACAAGTAGTGAGACATTTGCCATCGGTAAATATGTAGTTGCCCGATATGACGGAAGCTATTATGTTGGCAACATCACAGATATTGATGAAGCTGACAATACTGTGAACATCAATTTTATGGTTGAGAGCGAGAAATGTGAGGGTCGCTTCAAATGGCCGAGCAGAAGAGACGAATTATGGGTTGAAAAAGATGATATTATCAGAGAAATCAAGGAACCAAAACCAACGGGCAAAACAAGCCGTACATTTACTTTAGATGATGAAGCTCTGAAACTGGTTCAAAGTGGAAATTGATTTAGATTACCAAACATAAAATTATGTATGTTGATCTAATTCAAAGCATAATTTGTAGAACCAATTTGAAAGCTAAAGAAATAAGTTCATTTCATTCTAGATTTGAATAAGTAATCAACAGGACTTTCATTCATTAGATAGTTTTGAGACAGTTTTGCATTTTTGTCAGTCTCCTTGTTCATTTTCATTTGTGTTTATTTGTTGTGTTGTGATCTAAAGAGAATAAAACTTTAGCCTACACATGTGCTTACTTTGATCTACGATGTTTTGGAGAAATTTCCATATAAATAAAAGTACTTACCATTGCATAAGAAAACAAATGACGATATTTTGTAACTAACTGGTCTTTTTAAGTACATACTAATGCTAAATACACAAATAAATACTTACCAAATTAATATTGCAATATACACAGTTACCTAGTCACTCTGCATGCTATATGTCGGATCTGTAATCTACGGGACAAGAGTAAGTAATATACGGGACATTGAATTTTTTTCATCCCAATGTAAAGTATGTTAGCCTTTGTAAAAATGCTTTTCTTATGGTATCTATAACGATTGTTTGCTTGCATCTCAGTTGTTTGATCACACATATCTATTATTTCACAAATTAATGCCATAGTTTTAGGAAGTGTTTGTTGGAAATTCAAACAGAAACATTTTGTTGTTTTTATTAAATATAACATATTCAGACTATTTTTCACAGATTCTTGGAAAAATATCGATTTGTCTTATACATAAATATGTTAGGTAGAGTTGTGTTATGCTATAAAGACGACCTGCTCTATTTTTATCTCTGATATATATGATCAAACAGTTACAGGTGCTTCTAACGAAAGGCATTAACTAATATGAAGCCTGTCTGTCTTAACTACTATATCTCAAAAACTATGATACTGTTGTTGGTGAAACTTCGGGATTTTATTGCTGAAATATACATATAAACGGTGGTGGAACAATATTACGAATCTAAAAACTTTGAAAAAATATTTTTTTCTAGCCCACAATGTCCAGGTTGTCTGAGAATGAGCCGTATACGCGTGTGTATATCTACTTGAACACAAAAATCTTATAAAAATATACACAAAACCATTCAACGTACACATTGGCAGATTGATGATTTAATCGCTTTTGTAACATTGTAGAAAATCGACATAGTATAGACTGTACATATTTTCATTGTTTACTCAAGAGGTAATTATTCCACCACTCTCGATATTATCACGAAGACCAGCAGAAATCTATAAAAAAATGTGTCATTTTTAGGATTCTTTAAAGGGTGTTATATGACAGTCCACGATTTTATCTGTGATTTCAAAGCTGGCCTTTAAAGTTGTACACGGCGTAGAAAGTAACAGTATTGTCCAGTCGGGATAACGCTAGGGTGACGCAGTGGTCGAGCCCTGTGTTGTGGTGTAAAACCGTTTGGATGTTCAATGCTTAACTAAAATACTACACATGTATTCGCTTCATCATCACCATCATCTTCGATAAAGGCTAACAGTCATAACTGACTATAATAGTCATGCGTGGGGGTTAAAAAGAATAAATATTGCCAAATCACCTGGACTACTCAGTCCATTCAGGAGATATTGACAAAGTGGTAAATCAAAAATAGTGCAAAAAGCTTCTAATAAACTCGTTTTACCTAGCTGTTCATATATACAATGGTTGTAATAGTATGTGTACATATACAATAAAACGTCACTCTCGCGTTATCCTAACTTCCTAATTGTAATTACAAGTAAGCTGTTTTACAGACGTAAGACTAAACAAAAATACAGTCAAGGAGCACACATAGACCGTCGGATCATCAGATTACTTAAACATTGTATTATCTTTTCTTACTGTACCGAAAATATCGCATTGTACACTGAGTTCTAAAAGTTTGGAACCTTTTTTGAAATAGAAAAGTGTTTCAAAAATGGTTAAATGCTAGTGAATGATATACAATTATATGCATACTATTGGAGCAAGTCATAGTGCTACAAAAAAGGATATTTAGAAGTATAATATGAGTGGACAGTATATGTTGATTTTTTCGCCAGCTTTTGTAACATTCCCAAGAAACAACAGATCCGTTCCCATATCAAAAGAGGTGCAAAACTTTTGAACTCGGTATACTTGTAATATTATAAACTTGGAAAACTGGAAACTATCGGTCGTTTATATTTGGAACTCACACTTCATGTGATCTTGTTATTGTATACCACAAGAATGTTTTGATTGGTTAAAATAACAAACCCGATAGTACGACGGAAAAGCCCGGAATATCTGCATGGGTTACAAGTGAATAGTTTCGCACGATATTTTTAAATGTGTACTAGCATTTGTCTAAAACATTATTCATTACTTTAAATCATATCAAATAAAAAAAGTAAATCTTTATTTTGAGGTGTCGTTTGAAGAAATATAGTTATAAAGCAAATCAATATAATACATTGATTTGATCAGAGACTATAGATAATGTTATATTCTATAGTCTCTGGTTTGCTTTATAACAACATTTCTTAAAATGACACCTTAGATATACACCTTAATTCAGTTCTGTTCTATTCGTATATTCCCAATACAATAATTCGAAATCATTTCATTGTCAGAGCTCAATAAAGAGTTAAATTTCGTTCACAACTTTTAGAGTAGAATTGAGATGAGATTAGGAATACAATTCGCTATATCTGTGAGTAATGTCAAACCCCTTGCGGGGACGTAGACGTCTACGTTGTACCACAGGCACCCGTCATGTTATGCCCCCCCCCCCCCCCCCTGTAGATCCCATTACTACCCAGGTACCCCCTACCAACCCAAACTCTACAACCCCAGTACATATTGTATTGTTTCTATACATATCACAGTAATATAAAAGTATTTTCTTGTAGGGGGTACCTGGGTAGTAATAAGGTCTACAGGGGGGGGGGGGCATAACATGACGGGTGCCTGTGCGTTGTACAGGTCTTGTACAACTTCCCGTGTCGTAGATGTCTACTGGGTGAATTTTGACAAGCAAATCGTATCAGGATGGAAGTCGAAGAAGACATAACATGGTTTTGAACTTATTACCGAGTGATTACTATCACAAATGTATGCTTCAGTTCTCGGCGGGGGGAAGGGTCGGGGGTAATTAATAGTACCTATATGACGCGTAATATCCTCGGAGCGGATGAAAGACAAGTTCTAATGAGAAAACAAAAAGTAAATAAAAACATCAATTATTCCCGGTATATAGCGGCAACATGAACACTCTACAGGTGAGACAAGAGGGGGGGGGGGGGGGGGGTTCCTACGCATGTAGCAAAGCAATAAGACTAAGTACAATTTCTTACATTACATGTATACTACAATCTTATTCTGGTGCTTGTTTATACACTAAACTACTTATATAATAAGCACCCAAAGCTCTAAAATAAACATGAAATTACTCACCGAAAATAAATTAAAAATATCCTTTTAAAATCCTGTTTTAAGGCACGTTAAAACGACGAAATTATTCAATGATTAAAATAGTATTTTATCACTACGTGGTTATATTGGCATTGTCCTGCGGTAAACCAAACACACAATGCGAAGTCTACAGAGCGTATAGCGTAATCCAGTCTTCTATGTATGTATCTAAGATAATAATAAAAGGCTGGAGTCAACATTAACCTTTTGTGCCGGTATATAATTGTTCGTTATTAAGATCTAATTCAGTTAGACCTTTTCAGGGCATGCATAGGCAAAAATATATACTTATTTATTACCCGCAACGCTATAAACTGTATGCATTTATTTCGGATTAAATCTCACCACCTTAAAAACAAGAGGATTCCGATTATTATACCGAACATAAGAATAGGATTAAGTAGATTTAGGGGATTTAAAGGGATTAATAGCCGAGTTAAATACCAAGATTCGATTGAATTAGAATTATATCTACAGAAAAACGTTATTGAAACTGTGGACATGTATTTAATGTATTGTAATAGTTCAAACAAAATAACTTAATCCTCGACCTGTACACAGGAATTCATTACAAGCGATCCTCGACATGTATGCAGGAATACATTCCAAGCGATCCTCGACCTGTATGCAGGAATACATTACAAGCGATCCTCGACCTGTATGCAGGAATATATTACAAGCGATCCTCGACCTGTATGCAGGAATACATTCCAAGCGATCCTCGACCTGTATGCAGGAATACATTCAAGCGATCCTCGACCTGTATGCAGGAATACATTCCAAACGATCCTCGACCTGTATGCAGGAATACATTACAAGCGATCCTCGACCGGTATGCAGAAATACATTACAAGCGATCCTCGACCTTTATGCAAGAAACATTACAAGCGATCCTCGACCTGTATTCAGGAATATATTACAAGCGATCCTCGACCTGTATGCAGGAATACATTACAAGCGATCCTCGACCTGTATGCAGAAATACATTACAAGCGATCGTCGACCATTACAAGCATCGAGCGCGGAATATATTAATTTCCGCGATAAAGGCATGCCTTGTCTGCCATTTAGATTAGAGTGCATAGTGCACATCGTTCACGTTCGTAATGCTTTTGGCTTATAAAACAATGACCGACATTATTACATTATGCTAATAGAAGGTTCGAAATCAGGTTAAGTTGTTCGCACTATAGTGTAATATCGAATATCCGAACGTTGTTGTTGTTGCCATCGAAGTGTACTGAAACTATTATATAAAAGTAATGATAAACCATGAAAATAAACCATTACAAATAACAATGGCAAGACGGTACACAGTGACATTATTGTTCGTTTATTAAACTTTATTATAATTACTATTTGTATTGGTAATGTGTGCATGTATTTGTCAAATAAATATTTAATTTAATTGTTCGTTTTCACAGTTTCTTTACAAGGTCGATAAAAACTAGAAAACTGGGAATTTCGGTTCAATGTATGAAATAATAGCTAATAAATATGGACCTATAAACTGTGACTTTATGATCTACTGCTCAATGATTTGTACTTAGTTTGAAATCGAACATACATGTTCATAAATGTATATCAATTCATATAGCGTTAGAAAAACAAGACTCTTATGAACAGTTTCAGAAAATCTGAGCAGAATATTACCTCCCTTTACAAAGTTACAGACCATTAAAACTTACCCATCCCACCGACTGTTTGCGTGACGTCGCAAACGTCATTCAAACGTTATTTGACGTAATGTCAACACGAGTAACTGTATCACTGATAAAGAGTAAAACAATATTTTTTATACAAATGATATTATCTTAGAAAGGTGGATTTGTACTAAAGTGGTAAGATTTTCAGGGTATCAAAAACAAGAATTGGCTTTCGATATCTTCATAAAGTAATTACATTCATAGAACTACCTCCGTGCAAAATCCCATCGAAATTGGTCAACTAGTTAAAAAGTTATACCATGAAATGTATACCACGGTGTCCAGTTAATTCAATCGAAACGACAATGCTATTCTAAACAATAAAAAAGAAAGTGATTTCACGCGCTGTGAGTTAATTTTCTAATTTATGAACAGATTTTTTAAATAAGGATATCAAATTAATGACGAAGCTCTCTTGTTTCTGATTATGTAAATATATTTAAAATAACATCAGTATAAATGAAATGTTGATTAAAACAAACTGCACCTCAGTGACCGGGTGGTCAATTTCCCGTGTTATAAACATTTCAAAGATATTGTAAATTTTATATTTTTTATTTTTACAATTCATTAATGATACGGTTACCTGTGAATGTCAACAATCATTTCACAAATTAAGTACGTGATAAATGTTTGACACATTACACAATATAAATAGATAATCTATTATCAATAACCTATTTATTATGTATGTACTGAATAGAAAGAAAACACTCGGAGTTAAGAATTATTACACTTCTTGCAAAATGTACGTGCATATCAGGCTCCACGAAAAGAGTTAAACTTGTCAATCCGAATTGGGAAAATGGCTGAATGTTCCTCTT
The DNA here is from genome assembly GCA_947247005.1 of Spisula solida. Lineage (NCBI taxonomy): Eukaryota > Metazoa > Mollusca > Bivalvia > Venerida > Mactridae > Spisula > Spisula solida. The sequence continues at coordinate 23,789,192 of OX365951.1, forward strand.
CGTCTCATAGAAAAATACAGGAATTTCTGCCAGTCCGAATAAAAATGTGTCAGTCAGGACTGAAGGACTGGCGGTTTTTCTCGAAGCCTGGCATAGAACATTCCCTAATTGCATGTCGTGTCTGCGTGTTTACTATTATAGAGAATGTACAGGTCAGAGACAATCGGTTGAAAAGTAGAACATAAAACTTGAGAGCATATAAATCGAACAATTTAACAATCAATTATCAATTTTTATCATCATTAGTTGTCTAATTACAAATTATCGATACATGAACAATAAGTTAATGTCACAGATCTCGACAATGTGTTATAAAACATTCAGTATCTGTAAAGGTAGGTTACATGTCTAACAACAATGGGCTTCGTTGTATGTATTTTCGCCAGTAGCGGTCTATTGACATAGCCAACTTTCCTGGTACAGTGTATCAATTTTCAGCCAGTTTGTCGTCTGTACGGTAAATGTAACTGCTTTAGTGCCCCGTAAAACTAGTGATGTTTGTCACTGTCCGTAACCGAAGGCGGAAGACCTACAGTAGTCTTCTAATATGTATACACTGTGCACTTAATACCGGATAGTTCTTGCAACTTGAAGTCCAACATTAGACTTGCATACATGTACGTATACTTAATCTATTTAGTGTTTGTACTGTGGGGTCGTCCTTGTGTGCTTTCTCTTACCCCAGTTGTGGTTATGTTTACTTTTTTTTCTTAAAATGCCGAGCATAGCCTTTATTTGCCAGCCAGCTTCATGCTGAAAATATGACAGGCATATATGTGTGCCCCCACCCGGATTTGAACCGGGTCGCCAGATTAGACGGCAAGCGCGCTAGCCATTGAGCTACGGAGGTCATTAAATAAGAAGGTCAGAGTAGGGTGTCGTGTTTTTTTGCAGTTGTTCGCTTTCATTTTTAATTCATTTTTGTAGTTGTCCTTATGGCTTGTATTCGTAATCTGTGATTTTTCTTTTTCGTGTGTTCTTTTTTGTGTGACTTTCGTGCTCTGTTGTTTCTCAACGGTTAAATGCTACCATCTCTAAACGATTTGTTATTATCTTTTGCTCTGTCACAAGTTGCTGATTGTTTTCAGTATCATCGATTACACTTAAATGCTGACCGAATCGGGACTTATTCAGAAATGCAAATAAACTTGTTTTCTATGTTCGACTGTATAAGTTTGAGTGCTGGCTCCCCTGTCCGACTTTGTATTACCTTTTTGAAACATTCCTGCGATCAGGTTGGCCTCCATAAACGTTAAATATCTCGGTTAGATAAAAAATTACCTGGTCGCGAACTGACTAAACTATTGTGAAACTTAATAAATTTCAAAGATTCAGAAAAATATTATCAGTATGCATGACCGAATGTAATTGAGTGCTATTCAAATTTATGAAATCCCAAAGGAAATGAAAGCGTCGAGAATGAACATTTTACATGTAAATTGAATACAATTAGGGTCATTTCTTCCGAATATAATCTATAATTACTGTTATATGTCTACATGGAGCAATTATATCAATCTCTAGGGCAGCAGTCGGATCTATAAATCGCTGGCTTTCATTCATTTACAAATCCAGTCAATATTTGGGCGATAAAGTCCGAACTCAGCCGATTCATGGTGTAATAACAAAATGCAGTTAGTCTTTCAATTAAGAAATGTCGGGAATATTCATTACCGGAAGCCGGGGGTGTTTTCGGCCTCGCCAAGTCTGACTGACTTGGACGACCCCGAGTTCATTGTTGACTAGCCTATACCTAATATCTTTAATAATCACACTCATTGTACAATGCTTTCAAACTTGGGTTATTTACTACTCATGTATATCATTATTAATACATTTAAGAAAACAAAGTGTACTGTTGGCAGTTATTTAAAACAAACTTGACCGCTCTATTTTGTTTATTTGTCAGAGTTTATCCTTTTTTCGACAATTTTCCATTCAATGATTACCATGGCAGTTGAAATGGAAGCAACAGGCAGTTTCTGCACCTGTGGAGCTAAATCTGGTTTCCGTTCCCCAATCTTACTGCGTAGATTGTAAAGATCGGGAACCAGACTAGATAGTAGCCAATGTCACTGAAAATATACAATACCCACGAGGATCAAACCCAAGAATTACTGGATGACGGACTATTTAAACTTGACAGACGGTTTATGAATCAGAGTTATAGATAAATTCACATGCCAACATTGAAAGACGTTTGTGACTATTTTCAATCGTGAAAGCTCGACCATTTCCGGTAAATATACAAGGGTGGCCATTTTCTAATCATGTGACTAAAATATTTCAATATGGGTGTCATGTTATGCCTAGAGAAAATAGGCCTAACCCCAAACAAATTGTAAAACAAAAAACAAATTTAACTGTATTGTCATCGGAAAACATTGACAATTAACATATCAGAAGTCTAGAAAAATCAGCTGTGTGAAGTTGGCTCAACATACGACATACGACATACGACATTCAAAAAATCGAATGTCGTGCAGCTCGACATACGACATTGGACGACATTCAAAAAATCGAATGTCGTCCAGCTCGACATACGACATTGGACGACATTAAAAAAATCATCAAAAATCGAATGTCGTCCAGCTCGACATTGGACGACATTGGACGACATTCAAAAAATCGTCTAAAATCGAATGTCGTCCAGCTCGACATTGGACGACATTGGACGACATTCAAAAAATCATCAAAAATCGAATGTCGTCCAGCTCGACATTGGACGACATTGGACGACATTCAAAAAATCGTCTTAAATCGAATGTCGTCCAGATCGACATTGGACGACATTGGACGACATTCAAAAAATCGTCTAAAATCGAATGTCGTCCAGATCGACATTGGACGACATTGGACGACATTCAAAAAATCATCAAAAATCGAATGTCGTCCAGATCGACATTGGACGACATTGGACGACATTCAAAAAATCGTCTAAAATCGAATGTCGTCCAGCTCGACATTGGACGACATTGGACGACATTCAAAAAATCGTCTAAAATCGAATGTCGTCCAGCTCGACATTGGACGACATTGGACGACATTCAAAAAATCGTCTAAAATCGAATGTCGTCCAGCTCGACATTGGACGACATTGGACGACATTCAAAAAATCATCAAAAATCGAATGTCGTCCAGCTCGACATTGGACGACATTGGACGACATTCAAAAAATCGTCTAAAATCGAATGTCGTCCAGCTCGACATTGGACGACATTGGAAGACATTCAAAAAATCATCAAAAATCGAATGTCGTCCAGCTCGACATTGGACGACATTGGACGACATTCAAAAAATCGTCTAAAATCGAATGTCGTCCAGATCGACATTGGACGACATTGGACGACATTCAAAAAATCGTCTAAAATCGAATGTCGTCCAGATCGACATTGGACGACATTGGACGACATTCAAAAAATCATCAAAAATCGAATGTCGTCCAGATCGACATTGGACGACATTGGACGACATTCAAAAAATCATCAAAAATCGAATGTCGTCCAGATCGACATTGGACGACATTGGACGACATTCAAAAAATCATCAAAAATCGAATGTCGTCCAGATCGACATTGGACGACATTGGACGACATTCAAAAAATCATCAAAAATCGAATGTCGTCCAGATCGACATTGGACGACATTGGACGACATTCAAAAAATCGTCTAAAATCGAATGTCGTCCAGCTCGACATTGGACGACATTGGACGACATTCAAAAAATCATCAAAAATCGAATGTCGTCCAGCTCGACATTGGACGACATTCAAAAAATCGTCTAAAATCGAATGTATAATAACATTAAGGCGTGCATTTAATATACGATCATTATTTCTGTTATTCTATGTTAACTTTGAACGTCTCAACTGACAAAGCACATTTCTCTGTTATATTATGCTAATAATCTTACTTACATTTAGATCTAGCATATTTACCCATATCAGAACGGCCTATCTAAACGTAATCAATTTCCGCGACTTTACCTTGTTTATGTGTGCATGTTTGGATTTAAAATGTTGCACTTTTTGTTCAATCATTGTAGAATGAACGAATATTGTCACTTGCTGATGTAAGGAGTCAGTCATGTAAAGTTTGTATTTGTTGATACTTTATTGTCCGCTATATTGTTTTTCTTTGTGATGAGTCGCTTAGGAACCGTAGGAGTTTAAATTATTCAATGTGCGGAACAACTTATTTGGTTTTTACAATCTTTAATCTTAGCATCAGGAAACGCAATTTGAGGTTATTTTGGTTGCATGGCTATTCACAGAAGTTTAAGTGGGGCGTTTCTTTTCGTGAATTTCAACGGTACACAATGCACAAAATTTCGGAAACAAAACAAAATATAGTTTTATTTACTTAATCAATTTGGTTAGGGGAGTTTATAGATTCGCTAAGACTTGTGTACTTTCAGTAAATCGTGAATAGTTTGGAATATTTGCGAGTTGCTTTGCGATATTACCGGATATTTTGGTTTTACTTTATACTTTTCTTGTGTCAACTGGAATATTTGTTATAATTATAGTTCTGTTAATAAAGTCACGGACATTTAATCTAAACTTGTGTTTGTTCAATAATTACTAGTTATGTTCAGGCAGCCTGACAAGGATTTAAGATAATATTTTGAATGCTCTTGTTCGTCCGTCTGTTGTATACTAGTATCTACAGTTGCTGTCCACGGTGCCTAAGAGTCGAGTGACACTCGGCACAAAAGTAGCCTATTCATGGATAGGTGACAATAAAATGCAACAAGCAATGTTAAATACTAATAGAACAGTGTATAAACGAGTCAACTTCCGGTTATCACAATAAGGAGTACACGTTGACTTGTATAGTATTGCAATAAGTCGTACAGTGATGGGAAATAACCGGATATTTCAATCACAATAAGTCATAAAAGTTAAATTGTATAGTATCACAATAAGTTGTACAGTGATTTGGTTTATATATGGAATATATAACTGTCGGCATGAATTATCAACATATTGTACGAACCCGGGAATCCAAAATGACGTCAAAGATGGACGCCATATTACTTACGAATACACCTGAAATTATATGTGATGCAATTTGATATTTATGTACATATGTAGTCTCCAATGCTGGTTTGGTTATTATTCATTTCATAATGCGCATGAAATGACATAAAACAAATCGAAAAAACTTACGAGGTTTGACCGCAAAACTTGAGTAATGCTGTGTACACTTCCGTTAGTGGAAAGTGCACAGCCGAACCACAGGGTCAGAATCAGTCTAGCTATGCGTTCGACATACACTATTACATCATGATTGGTAAGCGAAACAATAGGGACGTGGATAAACACATACTAGTTCGTTACCCATGTGTATGTAGTTTTTACAGGTATCGGGCTTGCGATAGACGTAATTGATACCCCAATCATACGAATCTCGAATCAGCCGGAATGGGTCCGAATGAGTCGGAATTAATAAAAACTAAATATTTGAAACACATTCCGAATGATGATTCGAAATGACCAAAATTATTACAGCTTGTCTAAATGTCGTTAGAAATACTTCTAAGATAATTCGAATACAATTCAAATAAAATTCGAATATAACATTCATGCATTTCGAATCCGCCGACAGCGGAGAATGTGCACGCATATGTTTCCATAATACGGTACACACAATCATGGGACCGTTGTGAACGGGATTTCGCGCGGGTATAAATAACTACATACACTGGTTTTAATTATTGTTTTGAATGGGGTCAAAATGCCGTAACAATATTTAAAATGTAATCATCACTGCGGTATACTGTACACAGGATATTGCTAGTAAAGGTGAGTAATGTAATTAATTTTCGCGACATTCTAGTGTACACCAGAGACGATATTTTCCAAATTACTGACTACTAACATCATCTCAACTATGTGTTAACGTCTTCGAGCTGCAAGGCATTCAATTACTGACAACGTTTTGAATGTCGTCCAATGTCGTCCAATGTCGAGCTGGACGATATTCGATTTTAGAGGATTTTTTGAATGTCGTCCAATGTCGTCCAATGTCGATCTGGACGACATTCGATTTTAGACGATTTTTTGAATGTCGTCCAATGTCGTCCAATGTCGAGCTGGACGACATTCGATTTTAGATGATTTTTTGAATGTCGTCCAATGTCGTCCAATGTCGAGCTGGACGACATTCAATTTGTGATGATATTTGAATGTCGTCCAATGTCGTCCAATGTCGTCCAATGTCGAGCTGGACGACATTCAATTTTTGATGATTTTTTGAATGTCGTCCAATGTCGTATGTCGAGCTGGACGACATTCGATTTTTTGAATGTCGTCCAATGTCGTATGTCGAGCTGGACGACATTCGATTTTTTGAATGTCGTATGTCGTATGTTGAGCCAACTTCACACAGCGAAGTTGGCTCAACATACGACATACGACATACGACATTCAAAATATCGAATGTCGTCCAGCTCGACATTGGACGACATTGGACGACATTCAAAAAATCATCGAATGTCGTTCAGTTCGACATTGGACGACATTGGACGACATTCAAAAAATCATCGAATGTCGTCCAGCTCGACATTGGACGACATTGGACGACATTCAAAAAATTATCAAAAATCGAATGTCGTCCAGATCGACATTGGACGACATTGGACGACATTAAAAAAATCATCGAATGTCGTCCAGATCGACATTGGACGACATTGGACGACATTAAAAAAATTATCGAAAATCGAATGTCGTCCAGATCGACATTGGACGACATCGGACGACATTAAAAAAATCATCGAATGTCGTCCAGATCGACATTGTACGACATTGGACGACATTCAAAAAATCATCAAAAATCGAATTTCGTCCAGCTCGACATTATTTTTGTATTTGATAATTTTGAAGCTCAAATCTATTGTTTTACACTAATTTGTTTTAAGTGTCGGTTGGTCATCATGTGATTATAACATTTGAGGCTAATACATAAAAACAAGTATAATTGGTATTGCGTTACCAACAGAAGCCGCCGAATATCACCTTTAAAAAGGTGGTACGTATATCCAAGATGTACAATTTAAAATACATGTACATGTACAAGTAAAGTCAACTCTTGTTGTTATTCAATTTTTCGTGACCATGAAAATTACTTCGACATAACAAAAATTCAAGATACGTTCCAACTTCGATAGTCACTTTAAACCCGATTACCAATGTCACCGTTTGGCAAATTCAGGGAAACCGTTTCTTACTGAAGCGACACGCCTTGCGTCGTCGTGAACATCCGGGGTCCAACGGAGTGATCCGAGATGAACAGTGACGGACCGCTTAAGCCCAATTCTCACAGTTCTGGTTTGGCATCGCCGGAGAGTCCCGGTTTGTAATCCGGGAGGGGGTGCTGGTCTAACCGGGGATGCGACCGTGGCGGCACCGTGAACATTCGGAATCAACCGGGACGATCCGTTCAAATACCGTGATACACCGTAACATATCGGATTTTCAAATACAAACCCGATTGAGAGCCTGTCGACCTCCGACATAGAACGGTATAGCCCCGTGTCGTACCGGTGGCGGCAGGGGTAGTTACGGTATGAGCCTGTTACAAGCCAGTTTAACCCCGGAATATAACGTTACATCTACGGTTAGGGCAAAAGGTCCAGGTTTCATCAAGGTTAAGGGCGGCGAAGTTGGTTTGACTATTGCTATATACAGCGGAAACTGTATGATTTATCCAGAAACCGAGGCTTCAAATTGAGACATTCTACAGAAACGTATTTATAGTTGCATCCAAGGGTACCTCAATAACTATTTCAAAGAATAGAACATCGAGCATCTAGAAAAGATTTTTCGTACATGAATAATCTTGCACCTAGTTCAAACTAGCAAACTAGCTTTAATTAATGCCCAGGTCAGACAGACACGAATAATCATTACACACAAGGGTTCTGGCGAGTCACAAAGCCTATGATCCGTGATTGGTTGACAATGGTTTTGAAGGAACTGATGAAGTTACCGGACGGTATGCCAAGCCGCACGACATTAGATGATTTTTTGAATGTCGTCCAATGTCGATCTGGACGACATTCGAATTTTTGTGAAGATTTTTTGAATGTCGTCCAATGTCGTCCAATGTCGAGCTGGACGACATTCGATTTTAGATGATTTTTTGAATGTAGTCCAATGTCGATCTGGACGACATTCGAATTTTTGTGAAGATTTTTTGAATGTCGTCCAATGTCGTCCAATGTCGAGCTGGACGACATTCGATTTTTGATGATTTTTTGAATGTCGTCCAATGTCGTCCAATGTCGAGCTGGACGACATTCGATTTTAGACGATTTTTTGAATGTAGTCCAATGTCGATCTGGACGACATTCGAATTTTTGTGAAGATTTTTTGAATGTCGTCCAATGTCGTCCAATGTCGAGCTGGACGACATTCGATTTTTGATGATTTTTTGAATGTCGTCCAATGTCGTCCAATGTCGAGCTGGACGACATTCGATTTTAGACGATTTTTTGAATGTCGTCCAATGTCGTCCAATGTCGATCTGGACGACATTCGATGATTTTTTGAATGTCGTCCAATGTCGTCCAATGTCGATCTGGACGACATTCGATTTTCGATAATTTTTTGAATGTCGTCCAATGTCGTCCAATGTCGAGCTGGACGACATTCAATTTTTGATGATTTTTTGAATGTCGTCCAATGTCGTCCAATGTCGATCTGGACGACATTCGAATTTTTGTGAAGATTTTTTGAATGTCGTCCAATGTCGTCCAATGTCGAGCTGGACGACATTCGATTTTAGATGATTTTTGAATGTCGTCCAATGTCGTCCAATGTCGAGCTGGACGACATTCGATTTTTGATGATTTTTTGAATGTCGTCCAATGTCGTCCAATGTCGAGCTGGACGACATTCGATTTAAGACGATTTTTTGAATGTCGTCCAATGTCGTCCAATGTCGAGCTGGACGACATTCGATTTTAGACGATTTTTTTAATGTCGTCCAATGTCGTATGTCGAGCTGGACGACATTCGATTTTTGAATGTCGTCCAATGTCGTCCAATGTCGATCTGGACGACATTCGATTTTTGATGATTTTTTGAATGTCGTCCAATGTCGCATGTCGAGCTGGGCGACATTCGATTTTTGAATGTCGTCCAATGTCGTATGTCGAGCTGGACGACATTCGATTTTTTGAATGTCGTATGTCGTATGTCGTATGTTGAGCCAACTTCACACAGCTAGAAAAATCTAGGTTTGGGAAATTGCCAAAACCAAAACTCGCGATGTCCATGTCGAAATTCTTAGTAAAGCCAAACTTAAAAGAATCCTTATAATTAGTTTAAACTGATTGGTGTTAGGTCGATTGGGAAAAAAGTTCTTTCGCAGATTTCAGTTATCTAGTTTCTGAACCGGAATTCTATACCATTGCACTTGGGGCCAAAAAGTTCCGTCCGATTTCGTTTTAAGTTGTTACCCGGATTTGCACGTATTCTTTGGTTTTTAGATGGACAATTAAAGTCAAATAGGGAACACTTACGTGCGTATACACGAGAACAGAATGTTTAGTATCGCAAATTACATTCCCCTTAAAGTAAGCACCCCCTACTATCGACGGTTTTGCCCTCCGTCCGTCCGTCAATAATCTGCCATAACTAAGCTAGGAGTATACTGCAAGGTTCTTGAAACTTGGCTTGTGCACGGGGGTCAATACGGCCGAGATAATGCACGTGCAAAGATGTTTTGATTCTGACTATTAGTGTGGTTGCTATGGAGAAACAGTGAAAATAGCTCAAAAAGGTTCATTGCTTCAAACCGATAGGGGACTTTAATATTGCTTGCAATTCAGTTAATTTTTAAAATTGTTTTTACTTAGTTTCATGTTTAAGGTCAGTCGGAATGTTTCAAGTCTCGTTTGGTAACACTGAAACAGATAAAAAGATAATGCTCGTCTCGGGGAAAGGAATATTTAGATTAATCGAGGGTGGGCTAGAAGAGTTATGGAACTGAAGACATGATATGTTCTTATTTCTCATAGTTTTCTTGTAGAAACAACAACAACACATCTTGTAAGGCTATGAGGAACTCTAATACACGACCTCTAACTCACCCTGTACTTAGTATTACTGTAATCTAACTGAAGATAATTGGTCAATCTTTCTCCAGATTACGAGGGGTGTTTCAAAATTAATATCCAGTTTTTATTTAATTTGTTGTCAGTACGGTTCAAACTACATTGTACCTGAGAGACTGACCTCACATTCAGGACTGTCAAATATGCTTCAAGGTAGAACAAAAAATGAAATGGTGTGAGAACACAAAATGAGAATGAGAAAAAAGTGAATTCATCGAAGAATACATCGAAATAAAGAATATATATAAAATATTCAGTAAATGAATAAATACGCTATGTGTGTTGTATTAATTATGAAAGACCCCTCGTACAGTACTAGTAGTGCTTGACAAGCGCCAAAGTCGAAACAAATCTTTTTAGATATTTGAGGCCGAACATCTGTGCTATTAGTCGACAGCTGAATAACTTGTTTTTCAAGAAAAGTATGATAAATATTCCCATTCGCTTAATCGCCTGTAAGTGGATAGTTTCTGCATTACCAAGATTTGAAGATCAAGAAGAATTTGTCAATATACCATGGTGGACAGTTTCACCATCAAATACTCCTGTCACTGCGTTATGACTATCACATAGTAAACATGTCCAACCTTTTAGACGGACAAATACCGCGCAAACACTAAATGGACAAAAATCACATTTCACTAGTCTATGATTTACTAGTGTAGTAACGTTACATGTCGGTTTCACAATATTTAAAATAGTTCGACCAAATTACTTTTGTTAGAAGTGAAAATAATTACAGACGCATTTATAAATATGCATAACGAAATTATATCATTACAAAACATAAACCCAAAATGAAAATGACATTATGATTTATTTAACGGGTAACTCGAATATGAATTACATCAGACAGTCGATTGACCTAACTGGTAAGCCTGGGTTACCATTCCGCACTAAATTACTGATCTAACTTTCCATGCACTTAATAACCCTAAACACCAATGTGCGGACGGTTATTGTCCAATATATTGGCTGTATTACAGAACGGAGAATTTGGCCTGGTCCTAATTTAACAGCCGATACCTCGTCTACATAACTTTTTTATAAAACCGGTTGTATGTTTTCATTAGCGGGTGTTGTCTATCATGAAAAAACTCGAGGTCTTATACAAACACAAAATTAATCTTAATAAAGACCGATATTGCATGATTTGCTCACGGATATTGATACATTCAGCGTACGAACCTAGTAATATATTCATGCTTTAAAGTTTAGGAGCATGTCCTTATGTCCGTACTATATATTCCGGCATGGTACCACGGTGGCCATGTCGGACGTTCTCACTGACTTGACATTGTGGGGTTTTCTTTTGTTCATCCTTTTGTTTGTAAAACACCATATATAATAAGCAACATTTTGCACCCCGTAAGCAACGAAATGAATAGAATCGAAAAAATGCCTATTGTTCTACATCCCCAACTACAAGTGGGCGAGTACAATAACATTCTTCACTACCGATGGAGACGTCCCTGGTTTCATTCTTGGTCGGGGCACTTGGCCAACCCAACAAGATATATTAAACTGGTTGATAATCCAGGGGTAGTCTCGTGTGCACAGATGAATTACAGCAGGCAATACTAGTAACTAAAGAACCAAGGAGTCTATATTCGTTAGGAGCTAGTGTATTGCTCAAACTTGCTTCCTTGTGTCTCACCACTGTCGTTTCCTAGTCAGGCGGGGTATAAACCGAATGATCAAATGCTCACCACTGTCTCAGTCAAACGCAAACAAACTTGTAATCATTTTCCGTCAAAATAAGGGATTTTAATCCTAAACCCACAGCGGATTGCGCAATTGATGGTAATATTGCATCTAAGCCCTGAAGTGGTAGCCGCTAGTTAAACGGGGCGATGTTGGATGTAGTAGCTCAGAACGGGTAAGTTAGAATTCATACGGACGTCAGGAGAATTTTCTGTCTGCTCAGGACTGAATTCTCGATATATCTTTCCCATAATGAAAATACTCAGAAACATTCCTTAGAGCCCTCCATAATTATGCACTCGACACTCTTCTAATTGACCACTTACGTTTTATATACATACATGTTTCTTGGGGAAAGAATACGAACACCTCACCTTACCTCACAATAATGACACAATTACCAGTAGTCCATTTCACACTGAATATCGGAGAAATGTGTTACATGTACTCTACAAATAGTACATGTGGGAAACTGACAGGTTTCAAGGGTATATACTTGTACGTATGGAGTCCACAGAAATTTAGTTCATTTTGTTTCGCAATATATTGCCGCAGAAATAAAGTTCGTAGAAATTTAAACACATTTTTATTAATAAAATCCGCATAATTTGCAACCCGCAGATAAAAAACCGCTTAAATACGGAATCTGAGTCATCTGGTTACTGTTTAATCAAAGCACTTACGGAAATCAGAAACTTACGATTAAATTTAAATAATGTATTGTTTGTTCACAATAATGAAGTGTGGTAAATGGGTCTGCAATACTGATAATAATTCAGTTAAAACCATATGCATCACCAATTTGCAGTTCTTAAAGAATTATAAAGATTTTAAATTTGAACGTAACTTTAAGGTTTCCGTAAGTGCTTTGATAAAACAGTACATTTATTTTAAATTTATTTCATTTCGCGATGCAATAAAAGCCAATGTGACCAGAATAAGGGTACTGCTTACACTGGTACCACCGTTGTCTCATTTCCCGAAAATTTTGATAGTAGAACAGTGGAACAAGTCTAGTATTGCTTGGAACTCTCAGAGCCAAAACTCCTAGTACTGGTTCCCTTACTACACGGTACTCGAATGGTCCTACATAAGGGCAAGAATATGGAAGTGACCGCTGTGAAGAGGTTGCATTAAAGCAAGTGCAAGAAATATATCTCAGCTCAGCGAGAGTAACTGTATAAACATGAGTGACACCGAAGTGTGTTGTTGCTTATTGCATCCACTGGTCAGTGTCCTAATTCCTAGTAGATATGTGTGATATAATTGGCTCGTGTTATGCTCACATATGTCTGTAATCACAATTATATACCTTCATTATAGTAAGATGTGGGTAATTCGGCAAGTAGACCGTTGTAGGTTACCTTTATACACGGTGTTCGATTGTCAAAAATGATTTCAAGCTAATATAACATGTTTAGGAGAAATCGATGTGTGAAACGAGGTGTTAGATTGTCAAAAAATACGCTTTTGTAGCTACGCACGTTCTATTCCTATTACAGATATACCACCAAACTTTACATACAAAGTACATGTACTACTAAATCACGGTACATGTACTACGTGATCATACGGCATTGTGAGTACGTTTCGCCGTAAGTATAGTGCGTGGTTATTGACAAGACCCATACCTTTATAAATTATATAATTATACATATCAAGGTTTTTGCGTAGAATAATCAATTTCTGCGAGCAAATCGTGCAATATAGGTGTTTTAATACGTATTTGTATTAAACCTCGAGCGTTTTCGTGATACTCTCCGTTAATGAAAACATACAACCGGGATTAAAAATATAGACAATACATCAGCTGTTAATCATGCAAATAGAAGGTCGAGGATTATGTTAAAATCTCCGTACTATGTGCGTACTGCATTTGTTGCAATCATGAAATCGTGCAAACACAATGAGGATGAGTCTCCCCATTAAGTAAAGACTTTATGGCAATATCAGAACTATTATAAGATCATTTTGTACACATTGACTTAATCCTTAATTATACCGTATACTAGAACGATGCCAGATTCGATGCCAGATTCGACAGCACCGTAACGCGTTCCTTGTAATATTTTTATGATGAGGTGAAACTGGTATAATACACAATGTGGCAAATACACTCACACATCTTATGCTTTCAGTGAATCGAGTTTTCTTTCCATCGGAACGCAATTTCTCTGACTGTTTCGACATATTGCTTCGTGGAGAACATTTGTAGAATTATGAAACGTTATACGACAAATATGCTGTACGCCAACTGTAAGAACTATCAAAGAGATGAATGTGTTTTGTTAACTGTGTATACAGATTATTTCGTTTAAAGCTTCAACCTGTTGCAGGTTCACGGAGAATTTTGGTAAATAACTAGAAATGAATGGCACATATTGACACCACATTTATAAACACACTTGTAGTTCACGAGTTAACGAGTATGGTCGCACGAACCAACCTTGTCGAAAATTACGTTAAAATTCTGCCAGGCCGCTGACAAACTCGAAAATGACCATGACAAGCTCGAAAATGACGCTATATCACAGCCAGACCGCTCACAAATTCGAAAATGACGCTTTAACACAGCCGACCTAACAAATCAAAAGTGACGCTATATCACACCCATGTCGCTGACAAACTCGAAAATGACGCTATATCACTGCCAGGCCGCTGACAAACTCGAGAAAGACGCTATATCACAGCCAGGCCGCTGTCAAACTCGAGAATGACGCTATATCACAGCCAGGCCGCTGACAAACTCGAGAATGACGCTATATCACAGCCAGGCCGCTGTCAAACTCGAAAATGACGCTATATCACAGCCAGGCCGCTGTCAAACTCGAGAATGACGCTATATCACAGCCAGGCCGCTGACAAACTCGAAAATGACGCTATATCACACCCATGTCGCTGACAAACTCGAGAATGACGCTATATCACAGCCAGGCTGCTGACAAACTCGAGAATGACGCTATATCACAGCCAGACCGCTGACAAGCTTGAAAATGACGCTATGTCACAGCCAGGTCGCTGACAAACTCGAAAATGACGCTATAGCACAGCCATGTCACTGACAAACTCGAGAATGACGCTATATCACAGCCAGACCGCTGACAAGCTTGAAAATGACGCTATGTCACAGCCAGGTCGCTGACAAACTCGAAAATGACGCTGTATCACAGCCAGGCCGTTTACAAGCCCGAATACATCCGGATAGATCGTAGGCGTCTTAAGGCTGATGTACGATACTTGTACATATAGGTGTCTACTTTTTCGCAAGTTGTGCAAGGACAACATTAAGAAACGATGGTCACACTGTGTCGCTAGAAAATCACAGACAATGGCTACATGTCGAGATTTTGGTTTGCGACATTATATACATGTTACGACAGGAAGGGTTTACGCAAGTCACACCAAAAACAAGTGATGTCCACCAATAGTGATTTATCATCGGCGATTGGCATTAGACATATAATATTCTTCCGATGGCTCCCGATTCTTCAGATAGTTTTGCAGAACCTGTCCCCGACGTCTCCCGAAGCTCCTAATCGACATATAACGTTGGGAACACAACGATGTTTTCCCAATGCCTTCAGATACCTCTTCCCGATTCATCATGATTCTTCCCGATGTCAGAAAATGTCTTATGACTTCACCAAAGCTTCCCCTTGATCACTACCTTTTCGGGGATAAATATTAGCAAAAATTCGGTGGTGCACCGCGAATGTGCCACCGAAATACCGGCGAACATTCGCCTTGGCCAAACTTTAAATATCTCCAAAGGTTCCTGACACTGTAGCGAATCCTCGCTGATGTATCGGGTAAGGTTCTGGGATGACTCGCACAAAAAGTATTTTCGCGGAAATCCACAATATTTCCCCCGAGGCTCTGGTGTACTTCTGTGATGCCTACCTGTGATATTCCTGGTTTGAGATCGCTAGTACATCGGGCAAGATCCATTGAATTTTTTCCGATGTACTGGCGATGTCACAAGATGTATCATGCCTCCCCGAGACATCAGGCAATCTTTTCCCGACGACTCTTGAAGCTCCCGAATTTCCATCGACGGGAGCATATTCATGAGCAAATTGTTTCATGACCTAGACTCCTCGAAGCTTCCCATAGACAGCGAGAAACTTTAATTTCCATCGCGAGTACATCTCCGAGGTAAATAAATGCTCAGTGGGACCGAGTGTTTAAGCCAGTTCGAATCCCTGGAGGCATCGGTTGAAGAGCAGTCACCTAGATAAATAATCGTCACCACATGCTCATCAGCACGGTGCCTGAAAGATGGTTTCCTTATCAAAAGCACAAAGTCTCATAAGCCAATTGTACTGGTTTTATGAATGGGAATGACATTAATACTACATGTATAATAAATACATCTAAACATTTTTTACACTTAAGGAAGTGTAACGTTACAATATATTGTAAGTTTGTTACTCATATATAGTAGGAATGATGCGGCCTTATGTCGTCATTGGAACCGTGTTACGGTGTAGACCCACAGACACGGTACGTCCTAACATACACTTTCTAAACATGGAAAGGAATCTCTAGAAAAACGACAAATCTAAATACACATACGTATTTTCAGACTTAGCTACACACATGACGTGTAATTTCCAACGCTGTTGCACTGTACAGTTATAACTCTAATATAATTATATCTTTAAATCTATGCGCTTTTAAAATGGAACATAAGTTTTGTTGTTGAATTGGACAAAATTGTTGAAACATGTACGATAAAATGCGCAGATAATGCAGAAACATATCTGCGTATCGAGCAGGCTGTGGATACATACAAATGCTATCGAACAAAGCGAGGAATATAACAAGTCGAGGCATCTTTCAATGGGGGAAAATAGTAAATTATCCCCCCTTACTACTCTCTAAAATTCTACAGGTCCTATCATGCGGATTACTCTGTTTTTATCCCTGTTTTGTTTGTTGTACATGGTAGTAATTAGGCTAAAATATTTGCAACATTAATTATCAGATCAAATAATAAGTTTGGCTACATGTTGTTTACACACCATGGTATATATAATTTTTATGGCCCTAACATATTAGATAATACTGAAGTGAGAAATTTCTTATCTAAAATCAATGATATTTCTGTTAGAAACAAGGATAAAGTCCGAGGATCTCAAGTTAGGATGCTAATGAGAGACATAAGTGACATATAAATTATCTCCCTTGTAAGATAAAGCCCGAGGTAGACCAATTAGCATACCGGTCCTAACTAGTTGAGATCCTCTGACTTTATCCTTGTTTTTAACTGAAATATCATTGATTTTAGATATGAAATTTCTCACTTCTGTATTACCTAATATGTTAGGGCCATAAAAATTATATACCATGGTGTGTAAACAGCATGTAGCCAAATTTATTATTTGATCTGATAATTAATGTTGCAAATATTTTAGCCTAATTACTACCATGTGCAACAAACAAAACAGGGATAAAAGCAGAGTAATCCGCATGATAGGACCGGTGGAGTTTTAGAGAGTAGTAAGGATAATTTACTATTTTCCCCCATTGGTCTACCTCGGGCTTTATCTTACAAGGGAGATAATTTATATGTCACTTATGTCTCTCATTATGATTAGGCTCCATGTACATTGATCTGATATTACAAGTGAGATGGTTGCCAACTGACCAGAGTTTAACATTCTGTTAACATGTGGTAAGGATTAGCGTATCGTACCATGTATCATAATTATGTCATTATTGTGCACAGCCAACATACTCATACCACGGCTGGTGTTTATATACTTGCCTCCTGTCAGACTGGACAAGCGCTGAATACATGACATGAAGCAGTTAGACTCTATACACTTACAACATTAATATATGTTTTATTTCTTTTTACAAGGTACAGCTGTATGTGCAGTTGTATAGGCCACCAGTGATAATACTACATGTAGCTTTTGTTTACAAATAAAAATAAATGCATTTTTGATGTCCATTTTTGTCCAATTTTGTGCATAACCACTTTGAGTGCATATACTCTTCAACCTACACAGATACCAAGCGGCAAGTCGACCGTGCAGTGTTTATATTATCTATGTTTATTTATTTATAAGGTTAGAGTTATCTGCGGCGAGCAATACACATGACACCGTCTAGGTGAAAATTTGTTTAAGAATCAGAATATTGGCTCATAAAAATCAATCGTTACCATATTCCAGAGGTTTGTAGACGGGTTTACAGTTAATTGTGTACAAACTTGTTATAACCGACGATATAAAAAACGTAAACTTGTCTGCAAGTATCTGCTTTATTGTCACATAATGCAATCATGCTGGTATGTTTTATGACACGAATTCGTTTTATCACAAGTCAAAAACCGGTGAAACATCAAACGATCGTGTAGCATAAGGAAAATCTCTTAAGCTTGTCGAAAACACGCACATGAAGATGTTTTAATGTAATAAAAGCGCGATTTATTCAAGGCTTACAAGCTTCCAAAATTGGGAATAATTTGAAATGCGTATGTTTTGAAAACATGTGGTTTCCAAATTTGTTCACTAGTGTCAGAGTGCACCTCAAGTTTTTTCGATGCTGGAATACAAATATATCAGTATCTATATATATACATGAACATGTAGAAGCTATAGCCATTCTTCCAAAAACATGAAAGTTACGTATAAGGTGTTGAAGGTGAAATGGTGAAGAATACAAGATGAATCAGTGATAAAGGTAGTAGTATGATGATGATCTATGACGGTTCTATGACACTATTGTTATATTGGTTGAAATCGACATATATTCAGTAGACCAAGCAACACCCAACTGCTGCTTGCAGTTCAAGCAACTACAATTCTTGAACTGTACAAAGAAATACTTTTAGCAATACTGTAAACTACTACAAAGTTATCAGGAGCATGTCGTTGAATTTAACTTCACACGAACATTATTTTCGTAACTTTCTTCATGGACAAAATAACATTAGGCCTATTTCATTATAATATATCAACAAAGATTTATAGGCCATTGGTAAATTAGAAAATTGTATTTAATCTTAAAAAATCATCCTCATACATCAGTGGTTAGTCAAGTTCCAAGACTATCACAGTTGAAGAATACTCTGGTGGACGAGAATGTAAAAAATAGGGAAAAACCTTTTTTGACAGGAGAATGAATCGAATTACCGTCTCGAAATCGATCTAAAACACTGGATCAGTGTATGTCAATTTCCAGTTTCCTTCCGAATGTGTTTGTCGTGGCAGCATAAATTAAGATATTCTACAAGCGAAGGGAAATAACTGCTACGAGCTTTGTCTCGGACCATTTGGTAGTAAAAATAATGAGATAGGCCACGACTAACATACAATATTTAATCCCAAACTACACCCATCACCAGTATAATACATAACTAGAAAATGCCGCATATACGCTTCATTTTCTTCTTCCTATTACCAGAGACAATAGATAACACATTATTATCTGCTATTACTCAATTTACTGAGTTTGCTTCGGACCAAGTTTGGTTCATAAAATATTCTAATAAAAGGGAGGAAACCTGGACACCCCTCACTCACCACCCCAATGACCGGAGATACACATAGAGCCAAAATTCCAGTTGCTCCCCGGTATGTCCGGAGCCGCACATGTGTAAATAACTAAATATTTAGTTAGAACGTAAGTAAGTAAGTAGTAATATTTCATCTACACATGCCCGGGTCCACCGGGGGCACAGGGGGAGGGGACGTGTCCCCAAGTTCGCCTCGGATTGGCCAGTTAAAATCCTTAAAATATTACCAATCAATGTGGCTATGAATCGATATTTTGTGACAACCACCTGTGTATATTACATATTGCGGAAGCGAGTGCAATAAAATGTGCCCCCTGTTGCTATCTTCCGGGCCATTATTACACTCGATCTAATCAGTCAGACGCTTTCACACATGTCCGTCTGAATGATCTTGATTTAGGCGACCGCTGGTATTTGTCCCATTGGTCTATGTTATTCAATGCTCGTGACAAGAAAGGACATAGATTTCGAAATTTTCTTGTTGATAGATTTATTTATTATAACTGATAATGTAACAATGCTTCTTTAATAATTTTACGCCTGATTTTAAAAGCAAAACAGTGGAAAGAAGGCTTTTAATTTAAAATTGAAATTTTATCGCAAGGGGCACATTTTATTAGTAAGTTATGTGTCTAGCAGTAAATTCTTAATATTTCTTAAACGTTAGGGTGCAGCAAAATGAAAGTTTTTTATTAAAAATTGAAAAAATCGATCTTAATATGTCGACACTTAATGAGTCATGACTTTTAGATGAAATATTATTTTAATTTCATGATCTAAAGAGTAGGGGTGGGCCGATGCATCGAAATATCGATGCATTGCGATCCCGAGTGACCCGATAGTATGCATCGATAGTTAAAGTCTCGATCCAATAACTATCGCTGATAGTTAGCTCAACTATCGATAGTTACGATAGTTTCCTTTTTATTAATAAAGTTTATAATTAATTTAAAACAACTTCCGTTCTCGTTAAAAACTAATTTTAGATAATCCCGCGCATCAAAACTGCCACAAATATCGCAATCGTGTACATGTTCTTTTTCTGTCCAATTCATTTTAAATCATTTCCACAATTTGTAGATTAGTATGTTGTACAACTAAGTTATATCTTACGCAATGCAAATATGCATTTACAAGTTAATCTCTGGTTTTCAAATCTTGGCAATAACTATTGCAATAGTATCGCAATAGCTTCAAGCAATACAATAGTATCGCAATAGTTCTTTCAGCAATAGCAATAGTATCACAATAGTCCAAAATGGACTCAATAGTCACCCCTACTAAAGAGTGTAACATTTACGCTGTGTGGCACGTCTGGCAGTAGGCGAACAAGTTCAATAATTTCGTAGTTTAATAATTTCGCTGCTTATCTTAAAATTCAGTTGTAAAATATTATTTTAATTCGAAAAGTGAAAATATCTTCCCCGGGAGGGGACACCTCTCCGCTCCAGCACCTACCCCAGGTTTAACAACCAACAAATAGCTGCCCCCCCCCCCCCCCCCCCCCCCCCCTCTCTCCAAATGTTCTGAATCCGGACCTGCTACACATCTGATTCGTAACTATTGATTGCGTTTTACTTACCAAAATATGTCTAGTTCTCAAATCGTGTCTCAAACTTCAAAAAGATGCACTTCAGCCCATGTCCATGATGAGCAAATTATTTTGCCACTTCAAAGTTTTCGGAATTTATTCATGGTTAACGCAGAGGAGTGTGATAGATCACTTTCAATATTCTAAAGTCTACTTTATTGATTTCTTAACCCACAAAGCGGCGTTTAAATGTTCAAAGAAAATCAATGAGCATGAAACACTAGTTCAGAAAACTTTTTGAATTTGCCGCTTACGAAATTTCGTCGAACAGACAACCGGAAGTTGATAATCTTTATTTACCTTCGTTCACCGGAAGTCTCATGGGGGAGGCCGACGTAAAGGTTAAATTTTAGAATTTGTTATTATAAGAATATTTCTGTTTGTCATGTAATGAGTATCGAATAGTTCACATTTCATGACTAATACACAATGAATGTAAATCAAATTTCTTTATGTATCCCATTCTAAATTACTCCACGAGCCATTGATAATAATGTTGACATTTCGACTAGGTTACACTTTCGGATATCAGTTGATCATTGCTGTAGATCAGCATTTATCTCGTGGTTGTGTAGATCTATGTTCAAAGAGACAAACTGTTTCAAACAAACTGTTTCATTGTTGCCGGTCAATTCAAAACTACTGTATAGTCATACGGAATAACTGATCATTCAGCTGAAACTATTGCATTCAGCTTTTTTTATTACTGTCATTCTTTAACTTTTTGGGAGTTTGACATATATGACAGTTGAGACTTGGGCAGTTCATTTTCTCGTTCAGATATCATATTTGTTGGGCATTGTGTCATGTAATTGTGGAAAGTAATGTTTTATGGGGTATTTGTTTTATGTGCTCGGGTTTAGTCAAACGATGCCAACAGTACCTGCAGAGGCGTCGCAACTGGGGCGGCAGGGGCGGCGATCACCGCCGCAATATTTCAGCGAGCAACGGCATTTTTTTTCATACAAATATACATAATCTTAATTTTAGCTGAACATTGGAGAGGCAAAACGGCGAAAAAAGGGCTAGGGGTTTCCTTCCTTCTAACATAACACATGTTGATGATGACATCTTGTTAATTATGTATCACTAAGGTGTGAAAATATACGGTATAGATATACATGTATCTAAGTAATTGTCACAGTCTGTTAATCGTCGTGGTGATAATTGGATTACCGAAAAACGCAAGTCATAATTAAAACAACTTTGAATTTACCTGTATTTACTCAAAATCGCAGAAAAAAATGAAAATTTAATTTATTCCTCGAAATATCTTTTAGCTAATCAGCCTCATAACTTAAATTTTCCTAGGCGTTCATTTGGCAAAATAAGCGGATTTAGCTCAGTGGAAACGCACTGGGCTGTCAATTCAGATGTCGTGGGTTCAATCCCTGGCATCGGAACTTGAGATTTCTGAAATATTTATAGTATTTCCCGCTATATCTGGCCGTGTGGTCTGCAAAGTATCTAAAGCATTAATGTATGTTACATATACGTGTATGTTACATCATTAAAACTATAGATATATACATGCTCATACACATGTATGTTATGCTTATTAAATTAGATTATGTGACACTTTACATTATATGTTTTATTTTTATATTACATCATGTATACCATTTGCTTGTATTTTCGCGGAACTTCCGTGAGATTTTAGTATCATTAAAGTTTTTACGACAGAAATTTCTTTAAGAAAACAGCAGTTACGGTTTATTACCGAGGTATATTCAAATATTGCTCCAGAACAATACCCTACTCACAACAATCCGAAATTTCATCATTCAGAATACACAATAAAAGTCATGGAAAGTCACGGAAATGGCCCCATTTATGCTTTAGTTTATAAAAAAAATCGTACATAAAGGGAGGGGACACCCCTCCCTTCAAACCCTCCCTGCCTCCCCAATGTTCGTAAGTGCGCGACGCGCCTGACCTGTGCTAGCGTTAAACACAAAAGTGCCCAAAACCTGGTGGAAATCAAATTTTCGTGAAATTTGCATTTGACATCAAATTCTGGTATTTTTTGGCTCTGACTACATGTTAAATACCATATAATAATACGAAAATTATTCGAATACCTATAGTAATATTGGTCGTTTAATTAGTAAATCAATAAATAAATCAGCACACGCTGAAGCTGAAAATTTCATGTAAACAGTCAGGTCGTACTGACCAGAATTGTTTAATTAACATTATTCAAATTGTTGAAACGAGCCTTAAAAGCTAATAAAGTCACCACTTGTGTTTTTTGTTTGTTTGTTGTTTACTTGCAAAATCATCTTAATTCCAAAACAAATTTTCTTTAATTTTTTGTTTGTTAGTTTTGGCATGTTTAATTTTTAACCATCTCCATTTGTTAGACATCTAGTGCACCTATGCTCGAGTATTCTGATCGGTCGATAAGCGAACGACGAATTAACAACAATGATGGCCGAAACTGAGGTCATAATTGTGACATAGCCGTGTTAAGTAGTTGGATGAACATGTCACTGTGTATTTTATGAGTTATAAACTTCAAACTCTGTTTGTTATATTTTGCTTGATGACGTGATTACAAATCTAGTCACATGATTTTGCACCATGATGATGACAATTTAGTATTCACCATATTGACATCGTAGGATAACACCTGTAAATTTAACGGTCTGACAGGTGGAGTTCAGCCAATAGGCTGGAAAGCAGGATTGTATAAAATTATTCTATTTTTCAAAGTTTAAACATGAAAAATATATAAAAAAAATTTAATGCACTTAAACACTTTTGTATTTAACTTTAGCAAAAAACATTTTAAAATATGCTTTATATTTGAAATATTGTATTTTATTCTATACAGCCGCTTCCGAAGCTCAATACCGATGGGGAGAAAATATTCTTATTTTTTATATTAAGCATATTATTTATGAAAAATCATTGTCGGCAAGGTCGTAAAATAGTGTCATTGTGTTCTGTTGAAGTAAGAACTAAGATGTTCCACAAATTCTTACCTTTTGACAAAAATAATGGTGATTATTGTACCTGGTTGCTTTATACGCTATATACAGCCACCGTTCTGAGGTATATATAATAATAATTTGGAACATCTTGCACATTGCCGATCAATTAATCCCGGAAAACAGGTTTTATCCTATAATGTTGGTCAGGGCTACAGATAAGATTTGAGTCAATTGGGTATTTTACCCCCGAGTTTCAATTTTGATAGGGGTTTGACAAATTTTAATTGGGTATTTAATAAAACTCAAAGGGTAAATGATCTTTTTTGTACTGTTTTTCACTGAAACATCCTTTTTTATTAGGGTATTTCCGATTGTCTTTGCTTTTTCTTACTCCCTCCTATCAAAATCCATTGGGTTTTTAAGAAAATTAATTGGGTAATTACCCCAATACGCAGCTTATCTGTAACTCTGGTTGGTATGGTAAATTGATGAGATGCGAAAAAATACAATTTCACAAGTCTAGTATTAATTGTTATCATTAAACAAGGCCACAAAACTGCCTATGATACTGCCTATGTAATTTGTTTGCGCATATATACTTTAGTGAAGGCGTTGATTAAATCTTTTGATTAGCAGGTATTGCTTCCAAATTTGGCAAACTTTATTATGTCATATTCCTTATAAAAAAGTGTGGTACATGATTGTGACTTGTTTAAGTAATCAGTTTGATGTTAACTTATGTCAGTAGACTGAGTAGACCTTAAGTAATTCTTTGATCTCATATAAGTTCAACTGTTGGTGCTTGGAACTGGGTCAGTGCTTATTGATAATAAAGTATGTCGCTTCATGACATCTGACAGACTTGTATGAGGTGATTAGGTAATGATACAGACTGTTGTATAAGGGAAACAAATAACTGTTCATCATTTTTATGTTGGAACATTTTAGTTTATAATGCATTCACAGTTTTCGTTTTGTTTTGTATCAGGTCACTGTGCTTTTCTTCGCTAAGAGTCGTGAATTGACCGGAACAAGGGAGACCACACTGGATGTACGAAGTCAGATAAGTTCAGCAGAATTATTGACCCAGATAATCTCAACTTACAACAGGTTCGTATGTTTACTGGTATACTGGGATCCTTCCATTCTGCTCCAGAAAGAATGTAGTTTTCTGTAGATAGAAATTAAATGTTATTTCACGACAAAATTCAAATTCTTGACTAATGCCTGAGTTCTTTTATTTTTCGTTACTCGGACCCTCCTGCCCAATTTTTTGGCATTTAAAAATTATTTTTTTGAAAAACTGGAAAAAAAATTGCATTTAATGTTTTGATGATAAATGGACCAGCCTTGTATTGTTATTTTATTATTTTGTTAATAGTAAGTTTTATGGTAGTGGCTAGCCGTCCAGCACCGGACGACTAGACAGCGAAATTAGTCGTCCGGCATCGGACAACTAGCAACGCTACGTGCATTGGCTAGGGATCTGTCATTCTATTTCTATGCATTAGGCATCCAGAATTTCAGTTATATTATTGTGGTAAGTATCACGTATGTTTCTACCTTGTAATAAACTAGGAATTCCGCAAGACATTTTAGTGCATTTATCTACATCCATTTTGTGATCGGCCGTGTATCTCCGTATATTGTCCGCCATATTGAAAAACAAAGTGTGCACGTTAATTTGCCAAGGTGTCACAAAAAAGCTAATATGGCAATTAATTATTTTTCATTCGCGGTTTTAATGGCACATAATTATATACAAACCAATACAATTGTAAATTGTAATTTTTATTTTTTTATTTTAAATACAATATACAATAGTGCATACCATGACACGATTCATAAACGGCAGCATTGTTTTCACGCTATTATAACCAGTGACATTCCAAACCGTCAATTACCTAACATAGCAATTTCTTTTTTTCAGCATGAAGTAATATACTTTCCCAATCCTCATAATACTGTAATTGAAACACTCTTATGTTCCCTTACTACTTCTAGCTCCATTTCTTATACACCCGACAACGATTTCCGCATTCATTCGTACCAGTTTATAAACTGACATGTCTTGTCAAATTCGTAGTTTATTATAAGGTAGAAACATACGTGATACTTATCACAAGAAAATAGCTAAATTCCGAATGTCTAATGCTTAGAAATAGAATGACAGTTCCCTAGCCAATACACGTACTGGCATGCCAGTAGCGTTTGCTAGTCGTCCTATGCCGGACGACTAATTTCGCTGTCTAGTCGTCCGGTGCCGGACGGCTAGCCACTGCCAAGTTTTATTATATAAGTGTTTCACTGCAGTGTACTAGTCTTAAAATAAATTGGCTGTTTTCTTGAAAACTGACACAGTTGTTAAGTGTTGATTACTTTAAATCGGACCGTCATTGACTATTCTACCACCAACAGCTTGTGGATGCTATCTTTTGGGAGTTTTTATTTTATTCCCTCCTCCTGTGGACTTTTTTCTGAAAAATATCCGAGTAACAAAAAATTAAAAAACTGGCCTAAGTGGTCATTTGAAATTTCATAAGCTGAATTGGTCTTATATCAATATGGCTTGCTACAGAGCTTTCATACTTGCATGGATGTAATCATGTTGTATTTGAACACTCTGCACACACCTATATCACCTGGCCTAATTTTGACCTTCACATTGACCTGATTTTGGACTTAGACTTATTGAAGGGCCTATATAATTCTTGGTTAACCTAAATTGACCGTTTCGTCTTACATCAAGTCCATTAAGGCATTTCTTTTCGAACTTGGCATACTTGTTTACCATCATAAGCCCCTTACATTGTCATAGCCATGTAACACTATCCAAAATTATGGCTTGTGATTGACATAGCTTTTTTATGAATGTGGCTTCCATGGGGGCATAGGCGTTTATTTTAGACAGTGACAAACCTTGTAGTTGGATGTATTCATTTAACATCAGTTTTGAAACTAGTTTTAACACATAATTTCACTTCTCTAGGTTATAATCAGTAATTGAGCATATTTTCATAAATTTATGAAGTTTCCAGTTTTGTCTCACTCTAGATATGATTTGAACCCATGACCCTTAGATCTGGGTCAGGTGGGTTATGTAACATGGCTGATTTATAATTTATAAACTATTTGTTTTTCTAGCCTTGAAGTACTTAGAGACAGTGTGGTGTTGTCGTTAAACGAGGAATATGTAACTATAGATGAAGTGACACAGTTAACTTTACATACAGGTGATACATTGGCTGTTATACCCCCTATCAGTGGAGGTTAATACCGGTGATACATTGGCTGTTATACCCCCTATCAGTGGAGGTTAATACATTAGGTAAGTTTTACATTCATTATGCAATATCACAACATCTCAGGAGTACTTTTGGCAGTTCATGGGCTGCACAATAACGCTCCTGACTAGGGATTGAGAGGTCCCTGGTTTGAATCTCGGCCAGGGCATTTTGAGTCATTTCTGCAATCCCTCTTTGTGTTTACCACCCAACTAGAGATCAGAGCTACAGATAAGCTGCGTATTGGGGTAATTACCCAAATAATTTTCTTAAAAACCCAATAGATTTTGAGAGGAGGGAGTAAGAAAAAGCAAAGACAATTTGAAATACCCAAATAGAAAAGGATGTTATAGTGAAAAATAGTACGTAAAAGCTTATTTACCCTTTGAGTTTTATTAAATACCCAATTAAAATTTGTCAAAACCCAATCAAAATTGAAACTCGGGGGTAATATACCCAATTGACTAAAACCTTATCTGTAGCTCTAGAGATGAACTAGTTGGTTCCCCATATGTAAGGATGTTTCTGCACAAATTACTCTGTATATTAAAAGATAATAGAAAATCGGACAGGGAAGACAGTACTCAACTGCATGTTGTGTCTGCTTATTAGGCAACATGGATTTTGATTTTGTAAGCGGTTATGGCCATTTCAGGGATTATAATTGTGTTTCTTTCAGTCACAGCTCTTATTCATGTATTGTTTCATAGGTGACTGACCTATGGACATTGTGGAGATAACAAGGGACATAATTCATGTTCAGGATCTGACAAGTAGAGTTACCTCCCCTACATGTGGAGCTATATCGGTTTTCCTTGGTGAGCATGCGCTGTCTCTTTTAAATTTTCATTTAATTTTGATGCGGTTGTCATAGAATTAAAATTCCAAATGATAAACAAAATCATTCCAAATGATAAACAAAATCATTTTAAATGGACATAGTACCTGTGTCATCAGAAGTTTTTGCTTTCAGACCCAAAACCTAAAGCCCCTGTGTGCATTGTAAAAATGCTTTTCTTTAAAAAATGAAATTCAGATTTCAGTGTCCTGTTAGTGTTAACAAGTGCAGACTTCGGATATCTTCCGATAATTTCAATTTCGGTAGTTAAATGCTTTGCAAATTATTAGTTTTAATATAGCTGTACTGAAACTTATTTGATAAAATCATATAAATCCATAGTTTCAGCCCGTGTCCGCTAGGTGGCGCTATGATGTACCAAACAGCATATTCATAGTCACTGACTTTAGATGTCTTACAATCATTTCAAATTGGGTAACATTGCATTACAAATGGTCAAAAGAATTGCATTAGTTCTAATTTAGTTGTATTGAAATTTATTTGAAAAAAAACCCCATAATAATCCACGGTTTCATGCCCGTGTCCGCTAGGTGGCGCTATAATGCACCAAACAGCATTTTCATGGTCAAAATAAATACAACAACATGATTATAAGTCTGTGGTCATTAATTGTTTGTAGGAACAACAAGGGATAATTTTCAAGGGAAGAAAGTTAAGAAGTTGGAATATGAGGCCTATGAACCAATGGCTAAGAAAGAAATGCAGAAAATTTGTGATGAAATCAGAGAGAAATGGAGTGTGGAAAATATTGCAATAGTTCATAAGATTGGGTAGGTGAAAATTATAATAATTATATTATTAGTACACCATTTTTATCGAGCCTGTTTGCAATTAGCTTGATACAGTTGTCACTTTTGGTGTATGTGTGTGTACATCAGGGTGTACATGTGTCTGTCTGATTGTGTCAAGACTGTAACTTTGACATGCATTGACCAATACTGCTCATATGTGGTATGCAGGGGTGTCAACAGGGTCAACTTAAAAATCAGGAAAATCAAAAGGCCTTTAACCACATTGTTTTCATATTTAACTCAGTTTGTATTGAATTATATCCTTTAGAGCAGATAAATTGACTATAACTATAATTTCGTCAAATAGCTTTTATTTTGATCAGAAATCATAGCACTTTCTAGATAGATAAATCCGGAATTCCGGATTAATCAAGAATATTGACACCCCTGGGTATGAATGATAACATCAATGAAGTGTGTCGTGCATAGGCCCCATGTTCAGGTCAGGACCAAGTCAAATTCTCCGTGCTATAGAACACCAACAGTTACTCAGGAACACTAAGAAGCCACACTCAGATATATTTACACAGGTTGTAAAGATTACATCAAGTTTTAAGGACAGTAGTTGGATGCATCTGTCATAAATTACTGTGGTCGGTTAGCACATTATTGATAATTACACCTCCTGCTGGTAAGACAGCAAAAAGAAAACTGCCCATTCGAAGATTTTCTGCAGTTTGTCCTGAGTCTGATTCGTTGCTTTCTTATAGCACATAGTGAGAATTTATTATGCATTATTGCATTGTTGTTTGAGATTTAACATTTGCACAATATTCAAGATATAGCTTGGAGAATTTGACGTCATCCTGACCTTTATGTATGAATATATTACAAGGTTCTTGCCTTGAATAAATAAAATTCTGCAAGCAAATCGTGCAATATTGGTTCTTAAGATTTGTGTTGGTATAACAAATCCAGCAGTTTTGTGATATTTTCCGTTTATGAAAACATACTATCTGGGTTATAAATAATAAAATATAGACAATAAATCAGCTGTTAAATTATGCTAATAGAAGGTTAAGAGTCATGTCAAATTCTCTATGCTATATTACTAGTTGAAATTAGGTTTAACTTAGCATTGTATCCACAATTTGTTCTGTGAGCCGTCTGACTAGAAACATCACTGATGGTAAAAGCTGAGTGCTACCATGTCACCCTGTAGTTTCTGGTTCTATTCCAGTATTGTGCTGATTATGTGCTTAGGTGACATTGGCTTTGGTCATGTCTTCCATGTTTGGTGAAGATGCCAATTGCTTGCACAATTAATATTTTAGGGTTTTCATTCTTAACCAATTGCTGATTAAAGACGTTTGTTTTAAATTTTGTTTGGATCTGTCGTTTTTTAAAAAATGGAAGATTTTTATAAAAATTACTTAGGAAAGACTTCTGACCAAATTTTTTTTTTGTATATTGAAAACATGGATTAATGGTATAGACCGTATTGCAAACACACAAACAATGATTTAATGTCAAAATTGACCTTGGTGGTAATCCTGATACACGGCTCCCTAGTTCCCTTTGGAGGTTTGTACATTCTCATATTGCTATGACAGAAATTAAAATCAGCAAAATGCTCCGACGGAACTCAGGATACAGTTCAGTTCTGTTGGAGCTCTGTGCTAGTTTTCATTTCCCTCTTAGCAATATAAAAGCTGTATGAACTTCCACTAGAACTGAGATGAAATGTATCAAGATCACTACTGTGCTGACACTGTGTCATAATTAGTACAAAAACAAACATTTTTGTTTGCAAAAAATGAGTTCTATTTTTGTATTTGTATTATAGTGAAGTTCCAATTACTGAAGTTAGTGTAGCCATTGTCATATCATCACCACATAGGAAAGAATCATTAGATGCAGTGCAATATGGAATTGACACACTGAAAGCAACTGTACCTATATGGAAAAAGGTAGTGTTTACTACATTAGCATTATAGTGACAAATAAATTATTTCTCTTTTGAGATAAAGCCTGAGGAAGAATGATTAGCACATCAGTCCCACACCAGACAATAGACAAAACAGGGATAAAAGCAGAGTTATCCACATGATAATACATAATGTAGTTTTAGAAAGTAGTAAGGGGAGGTAACTCACTAATGTCTCTCCATGGTAATCTGCCAACCTCAATTGCCCCTCAAGCGATGTACACCGCTAACCACTCAGCTTGTATGATAGAAAATGAAGTAAAAACGGCTCATCCATCATCTGCAGTATTGGTAAGCAATTGCCACCTTCTATCAAGTGGCTAGCCTCGTGTGAACCTGCTTGGCAAAGCAGCTCAAATCCGAACCAATGATGTGGTAGATCATTTTCTGGGTACTGCTTGGAACAGACTGGCGTGATCAATGTTTCTGGGGTTTTTTTCAGTCACATATTATACTGCAATTATCAGCCCTTATTAACTTCCACCTCTACAGGCACCCGATACACTGACAAGTTCATATACTGACATCACATTTATAATGGTGACAAATGTTTCAAAATGTTCCTGGTATAATGTATCATTTCAGTATATTCACATATTCATTACAATGACATTTTGCTTGGGAACAGCATCATTATATGGAGACCTGACTTTACCTGTTTAACAGGGGTGTCAATTTTCAGGATTTATCCGGAATTCCGGATTTGTCTATCCTTGAAGAGGTATACTGTCTGACCAAAATAAAAGTTATTTGATGAAAATATCTCAAGAAATGGCAAAGTTACGGTCAATTACATCTGCTCTGAAGGATTTTCTTCAATAAAAAGTTTGAAAAACTGAGTTATATATGGTTGAGGGCCTCTAGTTTGTCAAGAATGGTCAGCCGCATATGATTTTCAGAATTTTTGATTTGGCTCTGTTGACACCCCTGGTTTAAGTAAGTCTGCTGTCTATACCTCAACTGTATTCTATACTTCAGGAAATCTATGAAGACGACAGTTATTCTTGGAAAGAAAATAGTGAATGTTGTGGAAACAAAAAAACATAGCCGCTGATGTACTTGAAAACTCATAAAATTGCCATACATATCCTCTGTCGTGTTGCTGGATTTCCGAATAATAACTGTATTCATATATTTATACTGAGCGAAGACCCAACAGTTTTTAAATCTTTGTACTTAGGAATTTGTGTCATGTGCTGTGTTCTTACCAATGTTTATACTTTACCTTACTTCAAAGTATTCAGTCTTGATATTATATTCATTGTTTCAAAGACACTTGTTATCAATTTTATGTATTTGTTTTGCTCTAAAATGTTGATGTATATATTGTTGATCAATAAATACAATGTGTAAGATACATATAGTTGGTTAATATGTATTCGTTGACCTCTCTTGTAGACAAAACTGAGTATCAAAGCTCTTACGGGAAAACTTAAACTTGTGCTCAAATTTAAATTCTCAATTACCCTTTAAAACCTACATATATGTTTCATTGGAGTTCCTTAACCGATAATAATTAATATTAAACAAAGACCTAAATATACAAAGATTAGAAAAATGTACCAAATCTCACAATATTGAGGCATTCTCGTTTGTACTTTTAAAATTGAGTGTCCAATCTGTGTATGTTTAGGTCTTTGTATTAACCCTTTACCACACTATGTAGCTGTTAAAAGAATTATACTGTTTACAGAAGAAGACTTTTGGTAGTGCTTTGATAAAACAGTACCCTGGACTATATCTGATAGAACCACAGGGATCTGCAACCAACGATAATCAGTGATGGTTTACTAGATAAGTTTTATCTAATAAGCAATCAGTGGTTATAATTCATTACAGACCCCTATAATTATGTCTCTCACTTATTCATAGTATAGTGGGGGGGGGGAGAGACATACTGGTTTCATGTTGAACAAGACATTAAGAATTGCAAGCAATACAGAAGTCCCCTACAAGTTTTAAGCCATTTTCAATGTCTGTTGCCATAGCAACCACAATTTTCGTCGGAATCAAAATATTTTTGGACGTGCATTATCCCCTTATTGCCCCCTATCCACATACCAAGTTTCATAGACCTAACTAGGAAACTGTTTGAGTTATGTCAAGATCCAGATTTTTGACGGACGGAGGGCAAACCTATAGTCCCCTCCGGTCAAAAACCGGTAGGGGACTAACAAATGTTTAGATGGATTGCACTCATTCTCCATACCCTCCGGTCAGATAAGAATTAAATGTCACATGTCATTGAATGCTTGGTACTTGGCCTAGTTGTGCATTTTGTCAGGAATTAAGGTCTGATGATTTTTGCCAGATTGAGTTTTGGCCCCTTTTGGGTTGACATGTTAATATGCTTACACAAAAGGGGAAACAAACTATTTTATTTTTGGCCTTTATAAACAACTCAAGTCGTTCATATTTGATCTTTGATTTTATTAAATTATGTTTGACTACACATATTGATCTGGTTCATTAATGTTATTTGTGTATGTAAATATATTACAAAATCAACAACAGAGATGTGACAACTTGCAAACAAATAACAGATACAAAAATTATATAATGGACGGTTTAAATAAATGCCCTGAGCTTCCAGTACATTATATGTGTTCCGACTACAACTGAATGCCACGAGAAAATGCTTGATCTCATAAAATTAGGACAGTTTCATATATCAACAGAAAGCTATGATTTCAATATATAACATGTCCATATTACTATCAATGCAACACAGGAATCAAGGTTTTTGCAAGTTTTAAAAGTTTACCAATTTTCGAGGGCTGTTTTCAGAAACTCAGCTCTTCAGCCACCCTTTAACAATTCACTTCCCCTGGTCATAACGGTTACCTGAGGAAACCTGCGTTTCAAGTCTCCCTGATGGGGAAACCTATGACAAGGTGATATGAAATGTATCATTTTCTCATCATATTTTGTTGTATAGGTAACACATAATTAAGACTTTGGAATTGTCACAAAATAGTGTATAATCACATTTTATCAACAGAAATACCAGGTATATGTATTGTGCCTAAATTATGATGAATCAATTGTTAACAGAATTAATTGGTATTTCTTTACATACTGTCAAAATTTCATAACATTTTCAAAACAAAACCATTGTATACTTTTTACAAACATCTGGTTCACACTTAATTGCAACTATATGACAATACTATCACAATACCCTCATCAAGAGGTAAAATGGTACAAATACAACAATATCTGAATTTATCACAGTGAATTTACAAAAACAAATTAACATGTAAGTGCATCTAAAAAAGTATGCTTGGGTCATAATATATTATGTAAATCTATAAATATAAATAATTATGTCATGATTTTAAGAAGCCCTGTATTGGGTTGTCAAAAGGTGTTTATTCCACATGAAGTTCAGAGGCCCTGCATTGGGTTGTCCAAAGGTATTTATAGAGGCCCTGCATTGGGTTGTCCAAAGGTATTTATAGAGGCCCTGCATTGGGTTGTCCAAAGGTGTTTATAGAGGCCCTGCATTGGGTTGTCCAAAGGTGTTTATAGAGGCCCTGCATTGGGTTGTCCAAAGGTGTTTATTCCACATGAAGTTCAGAGGCCCTGCATTGGGTTGTCCAAAGGTATTTATAGAGGCCCTGCATTGGGTTGTCCAAAGGTATTTATAGAGGCCCTGCATTGGGTTGTCCAAAGGTGTTTATAGAGGCCCTGCATTGGGTTGTCCAAAGGTGTTTATAGAGGCCCTGCATTGGGTTGTCCAAAGGTGTTTATTCCACATGAAGTTCAGAGGCCCTGCATTGGGTTGTCCAAAGGTATTTATAGAGGCCCTGCATTGGGTTGTCCAAAGGTGTTTATAGAGGCCCTGCATTGGGTTGTCCAAAGGTGTTTATAGAGGCCCTGCATTGGGCTGTCCAAAGATGTTTATAGAGGCCCTGCATTGGGTTGTCCAAAGGTGTTTATAGAGGCCCTGCATTGGGTTATCCAAAGGTATTTATAGAGGCCCTGCATTGGGTTGTCCAAAGGTGTTTATAGAGGCCCTGCATTGGGTTGTCCAAAGGTGTTTATAGAGGCCCTGCATTGGGTTGTCCAAAGGTGTTTATTCCACATGAAGTTCAGAGGCCCTGCATTGGGTTGTCCAAAGGTATTTATAGAGGCCCTGCATTGGGTTGTCCAAAGGTGTTTATAGAGGCCCTGCATTGGGTTGTCCAAAGGTGTTTATAGAGGCCCTGCATTGGGTTGTCCAAAGGTGTTTATAGAGGCCCTGCATTGGGTTATCCAAAGGTGTTTATAGAGGCCCTGCATTGGGTTGTCCAAAGGTGTTTATAGAGGCCCTGTATAGGTTGTCCAAAGGTGTTTATAGAGGCCCTGCATTGGGTTATCCAAAGGTGTTTATAGAGGCCCTGCATTGGGCTGTCCAAAGGTGTTTATAGAGGGCCTGCATTGGGTTGTCCAAAGGTGTTTATAGAGGCCCTGCATTGGGTTGTCCAAAGGTGTTTATAGAGGCCCTGTATTGGGTTGTCCAAAGATGTTTATAGAGGCCCTGCATTGGGTTATCCAAAGGTGTTTATAGAGGCCCTGCATTGGGTTGTCCAAATGTGTTTATAGAGGCCCTGCATTGGGTTGTCCAAAGATGTTTATAGAGGCCCTGTATTGGGTTATCCAAAGGTGTTTATAGAGGCCCTGCCTTGGGTTTCCAAAGGTGTTTATTTGACATGAACTTCAGAGGCCCTGCATTGGGTTTCCAAAGGTGTTTATAGATGGCCTACATTGGGTTGTCCAAAGGTGTTTATAGAGGCCCTGCATTGGGTTGTCCAAAGAAGTTTATAGAGGCCCTGCATTGGGTTGTCCAAAGGTGTTTATAGAGGGCCTGCATTGGGTTTCCAAAGGTGTTTATTTCACATGAACTTCAGAGGCCCTGCATTGGGTTTCCAAAGGTGTTTGTAGAGGCCCTGCATTGGGTTTCCAAAGGTGTTTATAGAGGCCCTGCATTGGGTTGTCCAAGGCATGTTACGTTCCACAAGTCTTACAGGCCTATGTAATAATCACGTTTGGGAGCCAGTGGGCATATTTGGATGGAAACTCTAGGGTAGGGTATGCTATTACAGGAATGTTTTTTACTCCCACCAATACAGGTCTCAAAATTTCTCAACCAATTAAAAGCTTGGCCCTGGTAATCTAAAACAGCTTTTGCCCTGCTTATTCTGTGTACAGTACAGAAACAGGGAATCAGAAAACCCTACCAGGAGGTAGTGTAACTGGAGTTGGACTCTTCAGTGGTAAAGGCACAAAAAGTTTGTTTGAATAGAACCTGAGTCTACCTAGTTTGAACTCGCGTTCCATTGAACTCGCCCAGTGTGACAGGAGCTTGGTATCAGGGGCTTTAATATCATGTTTATATTGAGCAAAAGCAAACATTCTAGTAACGGTTCCAAAATAATCATTTATAACAATAAATAAATAAATAGAAAAAATAAATTAAAATAATATGTCTACAAAATATCACATACATGTACAGTCACGTCTCAATATAACAACATCTGGTATACTGTCAAAATCCTATACAGACATCTTTTTATGGGGACAAATGTTTCAAAAACCCTCTTTGTATCAATTTAGTATACTTAGGGGCTTTAATATCATGTTTATATTGAGCAAAAGCAAACATTCTAGTAACGGTTCCAAAATAATCATTTATAACAATAAATAAATAAATAGAAAAAATAAATTAAAATAATATGTCTACAAAATATCACATACATGTACAGTCACGTCTCAATATAACAACATCTGGTATACTGTCAAAATCCTATACAGACATCTTTTTATGGGGACAAATGTTTCAAAAACCCTCTTTGTATCAATTTAGTATACTTAGGAAATAGATCGCTGTTTTGCGTGATATACCGGTGAATAGATAACGGTTTGTCGTTCATATGCATAGTTATAAATCACTCAGGCCTACGGCCTTCGTGATTTATTCCTACGCATATGAACTGGTATATCA
The DNA here is from genome assembly GCA_947247005.1 of Spisula solida. Lineage (NCBI taxonomy): Eukaryota > Metazoa > Mollusca > Bivalvia > Venerida > Mactridae > Spisula > Spisula solida. The sequence goes on from OX365951.1 coordinate 23,825,921, forward strand.
CGCAAAACAGCGATCTATTTGCATTCTAACACGTGTAATTTGTACAAATTTATACGGACTATTTTGTTTGCGAAGTTTGCGAGTTATTTATCATGTTGCTATAGACAACTTCCGCTGTTCAAAGAATCGTAACGTACGCCCCTGGATGTTTAAGATTTACTATTATCTTTATTTGTCGCCAAACTGATGCTTATTTAACGCCAAATTCCAATTACGTATTGCACGTTTAAGCATTTGAATTGATACATGCAATAACATGTTGCTAGAATATAAATATAATCGAATAAATAAACAGAAACGCTACGAAAAGAAAATTACGCAAAACGTCGCGCTCTACGGCGACGTCATGAAATAAAGAAGACGTAAATGTCATTGATAAAAACGCGAATTATACGCGGGAGATAAATTAAACAGCTGTAAATTCTACCGTGATATACCGTTTATTAGATAACGCTACAGCTCTATACGTTTACATGGAGCAAAATACAGACAGTGTTAGAATGACATATTTGTTTCTAGGAAATATTATTTTGAGAAACAAACATTGTCGTTGTATTGAGACCTGACAGTTTAGCTCATTTGTATGTTAAATGAGACAAGCTACTAACAACTTCTCAGCAAGCTGAGGACATGACTAGCAAATGCTACAGAAGAAATAACTCTTGCCAAATCTTTGAATCCAACCCAAATTGTCGGAGTATCATTTTATATGTTCTAAAATCTAGTACTATACTGACTGTGCTAGCTTGGCACATTTGTAAATGTAAAATGTATGCAACACAAATATTAAACAATAGATGTTTGAAAACATGTATGCCCCCCATTGCAGCCAATTAATGTTAAAGGTCACAGCGGCCTTGACCTTTGACCTACTGACCTAAAAATCAATAGGTGTCATCTACTGTTGCTGACCAACCTCAAAGTTCCTAGAGCAAAGCGTTCTTAAGTTATTGAACTGAAACCATTTGGTCTACCAACTGTCGTACCACCCGACATGTGCAAAGCAATATACCCCCTATAATAACACATACAAAATAACAACAATTCTAAATTACAAGAAGGAAATCAATGTACAATGTAAATTGTAGCATAATGATGGAATTTGTTCAATAAATATGTTATTCTAACAAGTACAGTATACAATGGAGTAAATTACATCATAATTAACATTCTAACAATACAATATCAATAAAGTTACCAAAAAAAACAAGAGATGTTTGTAAAACATGTATGCCCCCCATCGCAGCCAGATAGTCATTAATGTTAAAGGTCACAGCGACCTTGACCTACTGACCTCAAAATCAATAGGGGTCATCTACTGTTGCTGACCAACCTCCTTGTGAAGTTTGAAGATCCTAGGGCAAAGCGTTCTTGAGTTAATGAGCAGAAACCGTTTGGTCTACGGACCTACCGACCGATTGACCAGCCAACAGACAGATCGACAAGTGCAAAGCAATATACCCCCACAAGATGGGGGGGGGGGGGGGGGATGATAATTACACCACATTTTGGCAATATTGTTAAATTTAGGTCAAATAAAAAATATGTGTATTCCAGGTCACATGATGAAAACAATAATAGGGTTGGATTTTTTAAAATTTTGATCTGGAAATATCATTTCATACAAAATTATGCTTTATGTTTATACAAGCTCACATATTTCTACTTCAGGCAAACATTCATCCAGTCATTTCCTTATTCAAGTAAGGTAAATTTATTGTAGAAAATTCTTTATTCAAGTAAAAATAAAATCATTTTAGAAATTATGAATAGCAGAAAACGAGTACACTACAGTCAGGTCTCCATACATTGGCACCCGATATACTGACATATTCATATACTGACATCACTTAATAGGGACAAAAATGTGTTAAAACACTCTTTATCAAATGAGTATACTGAAATGTTCGCTACAATGACATTTTGCTTGGGTACGAACAGCACAGCTGTATCAGGACCTGACTATAAATCTCAGAAAAATATTCATCAGAATTAGGGTATATATTAGGGTATATTCCATTAAAAAAACACATAAACATGGTTATGCCCCGGCATCTTAGACTGCATGATGGGGGAGCCATATATATAGATAGTGATTGTCCTGCCTGTTCGTTCCATTGAAAATGTTAACCAAAACTTTCAAGTTCTTGAAACTCAAATATTTTCAAAATCCATCATCAAACTTGGCATACTATTTCTACAGAATTATGACCCCTGATTCATACACATCAGCAGACCAGTATCAATATCACTAGTTGAGCACATGCTATTGCAAATGCCATCATAATAAATTAACAATCCTAAGAATTAAACTAAAATAACAATACAATCAAAAGTATTATGATAGAAGCAAGAGCTCATCAACGAAAAAAAGAAAATTAATGCACAATTATGATTTAAAATATCTTTGCAAGAGCATATTTCAAATCCTGAGAAATAAAATCAATTGTTTCACCTTATATTACGTTATAATACATGTTTTACTTTTTGGTTTTTCAACTGTTGTCTTAGATCTTTCTAGCTTGGTAGTAGAACTTTTCTCAGTGGGAGCAGCCTTTTTGCTTGGAGTTTGATATGATGTTTTAGCCCTCGCACCAAGGCCAATTGCTGATACTTCAACCTGGTTGGATTTTTGTGGAGTACTAACGACCGCGTTCTCAGGTTGCTGTTGTTGCTGTTGTTGCTGTTGTTGCTGTTGTTGCTGCTGTTGTTGTTGCTGCTGCTGCTGCTTTGGAACTTTTTCTGCTTCATCTAAAATACACAAACATTCAAATATAACAAGAAGGGGTTTTGACTCAAAAACGTATGTCTTCCACTTTTCTGGCAAAAATCTAAAATTCCTGACACTATGCAATGCCATAGGAAATTTCATTGAAATAACACCAATGGTTAAGGAGAACAAGTGTGTACAAACTTATTTTTGATCATTAAAGGGCAATAAATCTTAAAGGGCCATAACTCTGGCAAACAATCATCAGACAAAAACTTTACAACTAAGCTTGGTACCAAGTATTCATGTAAAGTTTCATGGAATTCCGACCAATAGTTAAGGAAAACAAGTAATTAAGAATTGCAAGCAATACAGAAGTCCCCTACCGGTTTTAAGCCATTTTCAATGTTTCTGTTGCCATAGCAACCACAAAATATTTTTAGACGTGCATAATTCCCTCATTGCCCCCTATCCACATATCAAGTTTCATAAACCTAGCTTGGAAACTGTTTGAGTTATGTCAGGATCCAGATTTTTTGACGGACGGACGGACTGACTGACGGACGGAGGGCAAACCTATAGTCCCCTCCGGTCAAAAACCGGTAGGGGACTAATAAGTGTGACGCCCAGACAGACAGTCATCCATCAAAGCATCTAGCACAAAAACAGTCTCCACCACTATATGTGGGAGACCTAATTACCTCAAACAATGTTATTGAAAGTAACAACTTTAAAATTTCAACATAATTTCGAAAGTGGTACTTTATACTTTCCTGGAAAAATGGAAATTAAATTAAGTTTAGCAACATCTTGACAAAGGTATGTTAGCAGTCATACTTACCTTGGACTGACTTGGTTTCTTTGACATCCTCTTCTGTAGATTTGGATTTTATGTCCGACGTTGTTCCTTTCTGTTTAACCATCTTTGATTTCGGACTTTTGTTGTCAGAAACATTTTTAAACATACCTGGCTTTACTGTTGCCTGGCCCTCAACATCTGAAAAAGATAATATAATTATGCACCAAGTCTTCAGATATTTTCACATAATTATATGAGGGGTGATCAACAAATATATGGAAAAATGGCTCTGAAGTCTTTGTTACTTGACCAAATGTTGCTGAAAATCAGTCAGAATATAGATTGGCATATTACAAACACTTAACAATAAAAACATTAAATCAAAGGAAATATTTGGTCAAAAAACCATAGAAACCGTAACATCACTTCATGACGTCATGACATACTACATTATACAAGCACATTTGTGGCATAATTCAAAGTGTATGACGCATTCAATGATTATCAAAAAGTAGCCATACAACAAGACACACTTTATACACCTGTCAACTGAAAACAAAAGGGCACTGGATCGCTCACCTGAGCGATGTCCACAAGTTAAATCCAGAGATTATAAAAGTAATTAATAAATTTCAAGACAATTATATGACTAGTGTTTTTTTACCCAACAGCGACAGAGGTCCGGATATTTTACAAATGGTCATTTTGAAAAAGTTTCATAAAGATTCTACCAAAATTGTGACCTCTAGTGTTCACAAAGTTTTTCTGTTATTTGACCTTGCGACTTAGATTTTGACCCTGAGTGATGCCATAGCGAACTGTATAGCAATGAATGACTTGACAATTTTTACCTATACGCTTTGCAACTGTTGACGATGTGAACTTAATATGGAAGTCTTTGTATTTTCCGGAACGAAGACCGACAATCATATGCATATTATCAACGCCCGTGGACACAGCTGCACGTTCTGACGTCTGTACATCAGAGCTGAGAACCGTAACTTTCATAGCTTTCCTATGTTTATCACACAGCCAGATAATTTTACCGTTAGGCAGACGGCACCTGAAATAAACAGAGAATAAGTATATATACTAGTAACAGAAAATTGAACAAGATCAAGTACCAAACTGTCATAGAATATGCACATCCAAATTTAAAAAAAAGATGAACAAGAGGGCCATTGGCCCTAAAGCGCTCACCTGATGACTAGCAGTTTAGGCAGAATCAGTTTTTGTTATGATATATGACCTTAATATTTTATTTAGATTTAACAGTGAAACACTTTGTGGCCAGGTTAAATAAAGATGAGGTAAAAAATGTGACCTCTAAAGTATAAACAAGGTTTTTCTTCGATGTGACATAGTGACCTAGTTTTTGACGCCCAGATGACCCAGTTATGAACTTGACCTAGATTTCATAGAGACATACATTGTGCCCAAGTTTCATTAAGATCATGTATAAAATGTGACCTCAAGAGTGTTAACTAGGTTTTTCTTTGATGTGACCTGGTGACCTAGTTTTTTACCCCAGATGACCCAGTTGCAAACCTGACCTATATCTCATAGAGACAAACATTGTGACCAAGTTTTATTAAGATTATGTAAAAAATGTGACCTCTAGAGTGTTAACAAGGTTTTTCTTTGATGTGACCTAGTGACCTTGGTTTTGACCCCAGATGACCCAGTTGCAAAACTTGACCTATATTTCATAGAGACAAACATTGTGACCATGTTTCATTAAGATTATGTCAAAAATGTGACCACTAGAGTGTTCACAAGGTTTTTCTTTGATGTGACCTAGTGACCTTGGTTTTGACCCCAGATGACCCAGTTGCAAAACTTGACCTATATTTCATAGAGACAAACATTGTGACCAAGTTTCATTAAGATTATGTCAAAAATGTGACCACTAGAGTGTTAACAAGGTTTTTCTTTGATGTGACCTAGTGACCTTGGCTTTGACCCCAGATGACCCAATTACAAACTTGACCTAGATTTCATAGAGACATACATTGTGACCAAGTTTCATTAAGATTATGTCAAAAATGTGACCTTTAGAGTGTTAACAAGGTTTTTCTTTGATGTGACCTAGTTTTTGACCCCAGATGACTCAATTACGAACTTGACCTAGATTTCATAGAGACATACATTGTGACCAAGTTTCATTAAGATTATGTCAAAAATGTGACCTCTAAAGTGTTAACAAGGTTTTTCTTTAATGTGACCTGGTGACCTAGTTTTTGACCCCATATGACTCCGTTACGAACTTGACCTAGATTTCATAGAGACAAACATTGTGACCAAGTTAAAAAAAGATTAAGTGAAAATTATGACCTCTGGAGTGTTAACAGTCCAATTGTTGACGGTGGACGGCGCACGACGGACAAAAGGGTGATCACAATAGCTTACCTTGAGCACTTCGTGCTCAGGTGAGCTAAAAAGATTTAGTAGGAGTATTTTCTAACAGTTTTGGTAAATCAAGGGCCATAAATTGAGGAATGCCAGGGGAGATTTGGTCCATAATCAAACTTGGCTGAGATGTTATACTAATAAACTTTGTTAGCATATGTTTTGGAAGTAACAATTGAAAATATTTTGAATAAGAGTCTTGACAAGACTTATTTCTCTCTTTTTCAAATTGGTAATGTACAGGTAATAATCCAGGAAGGCCTGATATGATTTGACTGGTAATCAAACTTGCCTGAGATCATTGCTAGTTTAAGGCAACTGGACATGGCTAATGTCTCATTTAATTGTAATTCAACAGCACTAGACCAAGAAGGCCTGATGCCATTTGGCTGATAATCAAATTTGACTGTGGTGTAATGCCCATAAACAGTGTCACCAAGTTTGAAAATGATCAGATAAAAAAATTTTGATTACAATTTAGTTATTCATATGCCATAATCCTGGAAGGCCTGAGATGATTAAGAAGATAGTCAAACTTGACCGAGATAGTGTGCCTATAGTCACAAAGTGTGAAAACAATCAGATGAACACTTTTGGCAGAAGAGTCTGGACAAAAAACAGTCTTTGAACAACCCTTAGACACACTGTCATAGAGCTGCTAGCAAAGAGCTATGCCTGAACTATTTTTAATGACTTTTTAATGAGTTTGACCCAGTTACCTTCCGAGTCCAAGGTGGACTACCAATGACCACTTAGCAGTAATAAGAACAATAAATTATATACCTTGCTAGTTTTCCCATAATTCTCTGTGAGTCTGAATCAATCAGAAGTTGTCGAAACTCTTGATAAATCTCCCGGTAATCTGACACAGCAGCGGATGGATTCTATAAATAGAAACAAATCTAATATATACAACCAACATTCTAACATGACCGCAGCAGCTTTACTTATATGCACAGAGAAGGAACAAAGGTCTGCTTGAATTCACATAACAGCAATCAGAGGAAAGCAAGTACTGCAAAGCCTACAATTTCTTGCTGCATTGATGCAGAACATTGGTTTTGTTAGAATTGAAATAATAAATATATAAAGTAAGGTTACTCATTTAGATGCGTACAGGTAAACTAAATCACTCATGCATATCTGAGCTTGTGACCATACTTTATTAGGAAATAATGAATGAGTTTTATCGTAGAATAAAGCACAGTCACGAGTTTGTATGCGTAGTAATTAAATCACAAGTGCAAAGCATGAGTGATTTATTGTATGCATCCGAACAATTGACCACGCTTTATTATAAATAAAACACAGGTAAAAATTGAATTTCATTATTTCTATTATTCCTCGGAACGCTATTGCTTTATTTGCCATAGCTGTGTTTTTAACAGTAATTCATGCCCACACTCCTTTCCTTTATGAGAATAAAGGTAAAGCTACAGGTTGTGTTTAAATATAGGATAAAACACAGGTACATATTATGCATTATTTCTTAATTGATGTTGAACTTTTGTCTCTAATAAAGTATGGTTACTTGTTCAGATGAGTGAATTAAATCACTTGTGCTATGGTTACCTATGTGACCTCCTAAATATTTGGCAAAGGCTTCCCCTTCCATGTTTCGTAATCTATAAATTTACAACCCATCATAACCATGACTTTTTGTCCCATTGAAATTAAAAGATTTTACAGTATAACGTCCCTCATTGCCTACCTCTTCCAATCTACTGATAAACTCCACACCAGCTTCATGTTGTAAACAATTGAATGTAAAATGTTTGTTGTGCTTCATTAATGCCGCCATACGAGCAATGAATGGACTGTATCTATCCAACATGGAGTCACCAAACTCGTGTGATAGTTGTATTGGATCGCACACAGTATGCCAGCCCTGAAATAGTTAAAACAAACCATTAAACAGCTGTATTGGATCACACACAGTATGCCAGCCCTGAAATAGTTAAAACAAACCATTAAACAGCTGTATTGGATCACACACAGTATGCCAGCCCTGAAATAGTTAAAACAAACCATTAAACAGCTGTATTGGATCACACACAGTATGCCAGCCCTGAAATAGTTAAAACAAACCATTAAACAGCTGTATTGGATCACACACAGTATGCCAGCCCTGAAATAGTTAAAACAAACCATTAAACAGCTGTATTGGATCACACACAGTATGCCAGCCCTGAAATAGTTAAAACAAACCATTAAGCAATTTAACCTCTTGCAGTCGTATTAAACAGTGTTAGCCTGGACTTAAAAATACAGTGAAACTAAAGGTCTGTTTTATACAGTCAATAGTCCTATAGCTTTTGGATAGCTGAAACTTTGACTTTTTGTCAGCCAAAGCTTGGAGTTTCAGTTTTTTGTCAGCCAAAGCTTGGAGTTTCAGTTTTTTGTCAGCCAAAGCTTGGAGTTTCAGTTTTTTGTCAGCCAAAGCTTGGAGTTTCAGTTTTTTGTCAGCCAAAGCTTGGAGTTTCAGTTTTTTGTCAGCCAAAGCTTGGAGTTTCAGTTTTTTGTCAGCCAAAGCTTGGAGTTTCAGTTTTTTGTCAGCCAAAGCTTGGAGTTTCAGCTTTTTGACAGCCAAAGCTTGGAGTTTCAGCTTTTTGACAGCCAAAGCTTGGAGTTTCAGCTTTTTGACAGCCAAAGCTTGGAGTTTCAGCTTTTTGACAGCCAAAGCTTGGAGTTTCAGCTTTTTGACAGCAGAAGCTTGGAGTTTCAGCTTTTTGACAGCAGAAGCTTGGAGTTTCAGCTTTTTGACAGCCAAAGCTTGGAGTTTCAGCTTTTTGACAGCCAAAGCTTGGAGTTTCAGCTTTTTGACAGCCAAAGCTTGGAGTTTCAGCTTTTTGACAGCCAAAGCTTGGAGTTTCAGCTTTTTGACAGCCAAAGCTTGGAGTTTCAGTTTTTTGACAGCCAAAGCTTGGAGTTTCAGCTTTTTGACAGCCAAAGCTTGGAGTTTCAGTTTTTTGACAGCCAAAGCTTGGAGTTTCAGTTTTTTGACAGCAGAAGCTTAGACTTTCGACTATTTGATAGCCGAAACTTTGACTTTCAGCTTTTTGACAGCTCAAACTTGGACTTCCAGTGGTTTTAGTTTCATTTTCTTGTTCAGTCGGTTTTGGGCATTATGACATGTAATTGTGGTCTGTGTTATGTCTGTCTTCTGTGCTCGTCTATTTTAGTTGAGTGCTGCCTTCCTGTCTGATTTTTTATGATCTTTTTACAGGGTTCCCATAAATTTTTTTAAGACAAAATTCCCTGATTTTTCCCTGACCACAGAACAGTTTTCCCTGACTTTTAAGGTGATCGAGCGATATCAGCATCTTTTAGTTAGAGCAAAATATGGCAATAAAATAGAGAAAAGGAGGCTATAGTTTCTTTATATGAAACAAAAGAGTTTAGGTTAGCAGTTGATTAACATTTATTTGATACAACTTAGAAATACTCTGAGTGAGCATTGCGAGCGAGAATTATTTTCAGTCTTAGGTATTTTCTTCAGAGGAAATGACACTAAGCGATAGCTTCAATGAAAAATTCCCTGACTTTTCCCTGACTTTTGCTCAATTTCAAAATTTTGCTGACTAATTTCAAAATTCCCTGACTTTTCCCTGACCTTGAAAAAAAAAAGTTTTTCCCTGACTTTTCCCTGACCGTGGGAACCCTGTTTACAACTAACAGAACACAACACTGTTACCTCATCATGTTCACATAGCGTGTACACACAGTATCTCTGAGCCCTGTATGTGGGTTTCAGTTCCGAAATTCTCTTAGATAGCTTCTTTGTCTCATCCACATTCTCCCCCTCTGCTGCTTCTCCTGTTTTAGATTCCTCATCTGTGTCTTTGTGTTGTTCATCTGTCACTGTCTCTATAAATGGAATCATGCATTAAGCAGGTTTCTTTTATAGTGAGGTTAAATGCCATGCTTCAGCAATTTTTCAGTCACATTGGTCATAGCTGACATAACTAGTTTTCCTGGATCAACCAGTGCTAACCAGTTCTTTCACAAGCAATTTGACAACTTCTCCACTTGGGGAGAATTAGCTTTAGCCATTGTCACATAAGAAAATAACTGGCCCAAATCAGGGAATCAAACCCATATCGCTCAGCTGCCAAATCCTGTGTTCTATCAATTGAACTGGCAAGGTAGGTACAGTAAGAATTGAATTAACTAACCAAGGGTTAGTATGTGCAGTACAACCTCCGTAGTGCAACATCCTATGGCAAATATGGGCTTGTTTGGAGGTTGTTGCTCAACAAGAGGTTAAGTTGATAGTAAATATCCACTGTCAGGGAAATTTGAAGGTGTGGTCTGTGCAGCTAACTGTTAAGTACAGTCATGTGTATCAAATATGAAAACAATCAATTTGGATTTAACAAATTGGTCGTGCATGTGCAATATTGTGCAATAAAAAGTAGAATCTTTCATTTGTTAACTTAATTCTTCTCGATTTACATCTGCCGTGAAGTCAATAATATTTGTAATGTTGCGTTGTACCTGAAGCCGTTTTTAGAAAATCCACAATAAACAACCTAGGATAGGCATCCACATCATGTAGGTCAGCATAGATAGCTAGTTGGCGTAGTAACTTCCTTTGTGCAAGTTCAAACAACTCCTGAAAATGGTATAACATAAATGACAGATCAACACAACACGTTGTCAAAGAATAAACCATGTCATTGATATACTGTAAAATCATTTAATTTCAATGGGAAAATTTTTTTGGGGTTTTGGTGAAAAGACCATTTCGTAGGGAGTTGGATTTCATGAAAAATTGCAAGGTCAAAATTCACACAAATTATCAGAAATCACTCAAAAATCATTGTTTTATTAAATGTGGATGTATGCAAGTTGACTTCCCATACAACATAGTCTTATGCCTGACTAAACTTGAAAGCGAGTACGGCAGCTGCTGTAAATCTGACATATTTCGTGGTTGAAGTCATCCATGAAATTCACGAAATTAAATACCCCACAAATATTAATGATTTTACAGTACATCATCGCTTAATATTTGACAAATTTTAAAGCAGTTTATTTAATATATAAACTACAAAATTAATCCTAAAGGGAAACGACTATAACTGTCAGGCATACTTAAGCAAACTTATCAAGATTTACTTTGTTACCTGCGGCCCCGATGGAATGCTTGAAGAGATTTGGCTATGGAGGAGCATGTAATCAAGCATCAATGCCCGATTGGCTAACATCTCTGTCTAGCTTTATAGTAGCATTTTTTTAACACTTCTAGGTACCAGTCTACCTCTTATCTTGTCTATTTTTAGACTATCTACTGTACTGTACACAAGCAGAGAGCGGAAATACAGAAAACACTGTGTTACACAGTGACTGTACATAAACTGCTTCATACAGGTTTCAAGTAGAGTTGGTTAGGTTAGATTAACCGGTAATAAAGTCAGTAAATACTGGCTGGTAAATTATCTGACCGCAGAAAACTATTTGTCAATGAATTCTTTTTATTTGGAATGAGATATAGTCTACGAGACTCAATATTGAACCAAATCTTTCTAACCTTGTCAATGCTGCATCCTTAAAAATGGCCTACACCACTGTGTATGTAGTATACTATGTACCTATAATAATTACTATTAACTAACCTGGAATGACAAATTCTTATGTTCTTCATTTTGTTTGTTTTTGTTCTTTTTCGCTGTCTCAGAGTCATCATTCTGCATTTTGTCTTTCACCATAGATAGCAGAGTAGAATATGCTGAGTCACTTTTCTCTTGAAAACTTACTATAGGATACTTCAATGACAGGACGCCAACCTAATCATACAATGACAATATTATAGAATACTTCAATGACAGGACGCCAACCTAAATATACAATGACAATGTTATAGGATACTTCAATGACAGGACGCCAACCTAAATATACAATGACAATGTTATAGGATACTTCAATGACAGGACGCCAACCTAATCATACAATGACAATATTATAGGATACTTCAATGACAGGACGCCAACCTAATCATACAATGACAATATTATAGGATACTTCAATGACAGGACGCCAACCTAAATATACAATGACAATGTTATAGGATACTTCAATGACAGGATGCCAACCTAATCATACAATGACAATATTATAGGATACTTCAATGACAGGACGCCAACCTAAATATACAATGTTATAGGATACTTCAATGACAGGACGCCAACCTAATCATACAATGACAATATTATAGGATACTTCAATGACAGGATGCCAACCTAATTGTACAATGACAATATTAATTTCTGCTTGAATGCCATCGGCCATGCAACATATATACAATACATATAACATAATGAGAAATGCTATAAGCATATGTATGTATGTTTTATGCAATAAACATTTTGTATTGTATTGTACATGTATTGTATACCCAAGTAAAATACATTTCCGTTCTTCTTCCGTTCTGTAAAACACTTGTGCCCCCCATGGCACCCCAATAGTCAGAAATGTTCTAAGTTCATGACCTATGTGAATATTAATAATTTTAGTGTATATCACTAACCTCTGACATTCTCCACTTTGAACCTGTACCGACCACAGCCAGGATGATAGGAAGATTCAGGGTGTTTGCTGCATATCTAAACTCCAGTCTACAAGTTGACGACTCAGCATATTCATCCGACACACACACAATTACTACTTGTGCATTCAACAATCCCTCGGCAATGTCATCAATTAACCCATTCTGTAGCAATAGTCAAATAAATACTTACTGTAAAATCTTATATTTTCGTGATGACAAAATTTATCAAATTTGCTATTATGAAGTATTTCACGAGGTTACTAAATTAATATTTGTGATATTTAAACTACGGTACCATTGTTTATATTTTATGCCTACGAGCATAAATTTTTGCGAACTTAATTTAAGACAAGTCTGCTCAGCAAAAAATTTAATGAAAACCCTGAGCTGCCGTGTTATCAACTTTTCTTATTTTCATTAAAAATTGTGATGAGTTCGTCAACTTTTATTTTGTAAAAGTCTCCCATTGATGTTTACATCGATTGTTTTCATGTAAATCATAGGAATGTTCATTTACACCGTTTCCGGTATAAACATGTGAACAATTAAGCTCTGACAAATATGTCACTTTGTCGTATTAAGAGTGATAATGGTAACTGTTATGTGTGTACAAACCTGACCGACTCTTTCTACATCAATCCAACATTTAACACCATTATCCTCTAAGTACTGTTTGATCTCCCTAGGATCACCACATCCTAGAGACCCAGCCAAAGATCTACAATATATCACATAAATACAGTCAGAACAAATGACGGAACAATGTTCTCCAACACGTGTGACAAGATCCTCACTGGGAAGATTGGACAATTGCCTAACTGTGTTGCCTCTATAAACTCTTTATTATTATAACAATTGCGTGACATCACCAGCTTTTTGGCACAAAAACATAACGTCATCGGCTTAAATTCGTTATTTCTGACATTGTTTTGACTCAGTAACTATAGTAATGTGATAACAAGACTGCGTTCAATAAACGCTTATTCCCCCTGTGGAAGCCTTGTCCATAAATAAGTCTAAGTCCAAAATTAGGTCAAGGTGAAGGTCAAAATGGGGTCAGGTGATACAGGTGTGTGGAGAGTGTTCATATAAAACATCCATGCAAGTTTGGAAGCTTTGTAGCAAGCCATAATGATGCTAGAAGAAACGGTCAATTTGGGTTAACCAGGACGGACGGATGAACGAACGAACGGACGGACAGGTGAATCACTATATGCCTCCCGATCTATCGATACGGGGGCATAAAAAGAATCCACCACTCGTTGTCTTTGGGATCAATATTTCTTCAACTTGTCACGAAAACAAATTATCAAGCGAGCCTTTGGTGAGCTTAATAAACTGTGTTTTCTAGACTCGTTTAAGAAATGTTGATCTCTAAAGACAACTAACGACGGATCCTATATATAACCATAATACATCATTGATCAAAAGGTTTGGTCTACCAACACACAGATCAACCAACATGATCAAAGCAATAAAGTAAATAGAAGAGGAAAAAGTGTACTAGACGTGGAACTCAATCCCACGACTCCCGGAATACTAGTCTGCTACTCTGCCAACTGAGCTAGCCAGGTACCTGTCGTGAGTCAAGTCTCCACATTCACTACAGCAAATTTTCCAACATCAATGATGAGGAGGGGGGGGGGGGCATAAATATAGATTCTGTAGAAATTACAAATTAACATAATTTCAAGAGTTAAGTGCAACACTGTGGAATCATGTTTCTAACATCCAGACACTCAGCACCTGAAGCATTTAACATAAAAAAATATATAATTTTGTAGACTGATACATACTTAGTTCCTAGGGACACTGCCTGGGCAGAATTGACCCAGGTATAACTGAAGAAACATGCAGGGGTTGGTGCCACGCCCATAGGCTTGTTGGTTTTTCCAGCAATAGTTTTAACCAGTTCCTCAAACTTAGCCTTGTAAACACCTTTCTTTGATTTCATCATGTTTACAAAAACCTAAAACAGTAGTCAAATTTCATAAGCATGGTGTGTTGAAAACGTTCACTCCAGATACACAAGCGTATAACAAACCTACACAGTAACCAGGGCTCCCACGAATCACCGATTGTACTGGAAGGGTTTTGGACCAAAAAGTCTCCCACAAAGAACCATTATGATACCTTAAGCATTATGTATCTGATCCAACGTTGCAGAGAATATGCACAAACTAGGCTTGGTACCAGCTATTCATTAAAAGTTTCATTTAAATCCAATCAATGATTAAGGAGAACAAGCGCTTAAAAACATCCAGACAGACATCCAGACATACTGATACGGTAATCGGACTATAACCTGCTCCACGAAACAGCTCAGTCGAAAAGGCCATCTAATTGTCTCCCCCACTATATATGGGAGACATCATAAATATGAAAATTTAAATTTGACTTAATGAAATATACTGGTAAGCTCAAGTACCTCATCAGCAAGCAGAATACCCAGCTTACTCTGTTTCCATTCCAGGTTGTCACCTACAGCGATAACAACCATCGGTTTCCTCAGAGACAGCCTGGCATATTTAAATATATTCACACAATCTTCATCCTTGGCATAGTCGTTAGATACAAATGCTATAAATACGGATGCATCTGTTAATGCCCGAGCCATTTCATCAATGGTATGCTTTTTAAGTCTGTTTGGATACCAGCTGTAATGAACAAAATATAATTATAACAGTATAAACTGTTTGCTATATGCTTTATAACCAAAACTTCTCACTATCTAGGTTAATAAAATAGAAACCAAATCATCTCATACTTATAATGTGTAACTAATAGCAACCAATCATTTCATACTTACCATTTGTAACCAATAGCAACAAAATCATTTTATACTAAATTTTACCATTTGTAACCAATAGTGACCAAATAATCTCATACTTATAACGTATAACCAATAGCAACCAATCATTGTATTCTTACTATTTGTAACCAATAGCAACCAATCATTTCATACTTACTATTTGTAACCAATAGCAACCAATCATTTAATACTTACTATTTGTAACCAATAGTAACAAATCATTACATACTTACCATTTGTAACCTATATAAACGAAATCATCTCATAATTACCATTTGTAACCAATAGCAACAAAATCATGGCATACTTACCATTTGCAACTAAATCATCTCATACTTACCATTTATAACCAATAGAAACTAAATCACCCCATACTTACCATTTGTAACCAATAGAAACCAATCATTTCATACATACTATTTGTAACAAATAGAAACTAAATCATCTCATACTTACCATTAATAACCAATAGAAACTAAATCACCTCATACTTACCATTTGTAACCAAAAGAAACTAAATCATCTCATACTTACCATTTGTAACCAATAGAAACTAAATCACCTCATACTTACCATTTGTAACCAATAGAAACTAAATCATCTCGTACAGTTTCAGGATGTATTACAGCAGTTGTTGGCAGCAGGGCATCCTTTGCGCAATAAGACATAAATATGTCTAAAATAAGAAAGTAGAAGGATTAATCAAAATCTTGCAATGACAATTTTTACTCTCATTGTTATTATATATTTGAAAGAAGCATATCATCAAACAACAGTAAAACATTCAATCTGAAATCAGATATTTCAGTGACACATTTGAAATCATGATTATGTAAAATGACATATGTCTGACTTAATTTTTGTAAGAAATGTTTTAATGGCATGTCCATATGGCAGCGTCCGCTTCAGATTGTCAGATAGCAGGTCAAACTTCATTGTTTGAATTTACTATTGTTTACCTGCAGATAAATCCTTGCGAAGATCTCTCAGACTTCTTACTGACTGTACAAGGTGAAGATCAAAGTCACTATGATTGTCTGGTGGCATGGTAGCTGCGGATACCAGAAGATATACAATATTTAACACCAGGCCCCATGGTATAAAACAAGGCACAGGTTATGTTGCCCACAATACATAAGTCCCTTACCAGTTTGGGCATTGTATGTATTTGGGGATAGAAATCCTTATACCTTATACATTATTTCCATTACCATAGCAACCACATTTTTCATGTGACAGCGAAAAGAAATGATGCCCATAATCTGCACATGCCACCTGTTCAAATACAAAGTTTCATCAAGCTGGCTTATTCAGTTACTGTTTTGGCAACATTTTGACTATTTCCGTTGCCATAGCAACCAATAATTAAGCATTCTATGGTGAAAAACATAACATGCATAATCTGCACATCGCCACCTGTTTATATGCAAAGTTTCATCCAGCTGTGTTGTTCAGTTACTCCGTTATCTGTTTTTGCAATTTTGACTATTTCGTTACCATAGCAACCACAATTTGCATGCCATGGTGAAAAAAAGTTTCATCAAGCTGGCTTGTTCAGTTACTCAGTTATCTTGGGATGAAGATTTCATAGGACAGACCGACGGACAGTCACTGAAGGACGGAGGGCAAACCTATAGTCCTCTCTGGTGTGAACACCGGTAGGGGACTAAAAATAGTCCATGCTCAACTCAACTTGAGCATGAAACATGATTAGCTAATTGAAAGTGCAACAATTAAATATTCTCATTTAAAATGTTAAAATGTCAAAGGATGGCTGAACGACTGAACTGCTGAAAGCAGCCCTCCAAACTGGTAACTAAACTTCATTGTTACTCTACAAATTGCTTCCCTTTGTTCAATAAAGTCAATTCAAAGTTTGTTCCCTTTGATTGTAAATGTATAAATTTCCTCCCTTTGTTCAATAAAGTCAATTCAAAGTTTGTTCCCTTTGATGGTAAATGTATGAATTTTCTCCCTTTGTTCAACCAAGTCAATTCAAGGTTTGTTCCCTTTGATTGTAAATGTTTAATTGCCTCCCTTTGTTCAACAATGTCAATTCAAAATTTGTTCCCTCTGATCGTAAAAGTTTAAATTGCCTCCATTTGTTCAACAAAGTCAATTCAAAGTTTGTTTCCTTTGATTGTAAATGTTTAAATTGGCTTCCTTTGTTCAACAATGTCAATTCAAAATTTGTTCCCTCTGATCGTAAAAGTTTAAATTGCCTCCATTTGTTCAATAAAGTCAATTCAAAGTTTGTTCCCTTTGATTGTAAATGTTTAATTTCCTCCCTTTGTTAAACAAAGTCAATTCAAAGTTTGTTCCCTTTGATTGTAAATGTTTAATTGCCTCCCTTTGTGCAACAAAGTCAATTCAAAGTTTGTTCCCTTTGATTGTAAATGTACAAATTGTCTTCCTTTGTTCAATAAAGTCAATTAAAAGTGTGTTCACTTTGCTTGTTTAAATTTAATTTAATTTTATTTAAAATTTAAATTTTTTTTAAATGCCGAGCATAGCCTTTATTTGCCAGTCAGCTTTATGCTGAAATATGGCAGGCATATATGTGTGCCCCCACCCGGATATGAACCCGGGTCGCCAGATTAGACGACAAGCGCGCTAACCATTGAGCTATGGAGGCCACATTGTTAATGTACAAATGTCCTCCCTTTGTTCTTATTGACTTTATTAGTCAATTCAAAGTTTGTTCCCTTTGATTGTAAATGTTTAAATTGGCTTCCTTTGTTCAATAAACTAAGTTTGGAGTTGTTTACTAGATGTATAATGCATAGCTTTGATGTAAAGGGTTAGGGACTTTACAAGGTTAACTTTATTGAACAAAGGAAGACAATTTGAAACAATTGCATTCAAAGGGACACAACTCCATTTATTTTAATGACATAAGGGAGGTAATTTATATAAATAATGTAAACCAAAAATCTACACAATATACAAACCTAAGAGGTCGACACATGAAATAGTATGGAAGTATTTGATGCACTGTAAGAATGGAGCCTTCGCTTCCAGGGCTCGTCGTATTGTTGATGCTCTGAACATATGAGGATCTTTCACATACTGAAAACAAGAGGATTATTGATCCTGTGTTTACAAGCTTTTTCTATCATTCAACCTACGGACCTATTTTTGGCCCCATATGACCCAACTTCAAACTGGACCTTAAGATCATCAAAATAAAAAATTTGACCAAACCTCATGAAAAATGAAGCAAAAATGTGGCCTGTAGAGTGTTAACAAGTTTTTTTTATTTATTTGACCTAGTGACCTAGTTTTTGACCCCACATGACCCAACTTTGGACTGGACCTAGATTTCATTGAGATACAACTTCTTATCATTAAGTTTAGTGAAGATCAAAGCAAAATTGAAAGCACTTCTAGAGTGTTAATGGTGAAATTGTCTGACAGACGGACAACCGACAAAGACAATCACAAAGTGGCACAGGTGAGCTATCAAATAATGATGCATTATTTTAGTGTGATGCGGTCATCCATATATGACAGTAACATGCCTGAATGGCAACATCAAAACCTAATTTCAATGACTAATAATGACATCATTGAATCACTTTAAGTGCTGATAAGAGAAATGTAATCTTTTCTTTCTTAGATAGTATTACAAACATTTTTATTGCCTGAGAAATGATTTATATAATTATTAACTCTTGCTAATCATACTGACCAATTTGAGACAATCTGGACAGGGGATGAGATAGTCGTACTGGACCCCTCGGAATGATTCCAATATCAGCCCTTCAAAGACTTCATGTACGAGAAATATCACATTCTCAGGTCGGGGTCCTTGAACTTGTACAATAAGTTCGGAATCTCTGAAAGTGAAACAGAAAATCATTCAAAACTAGACGGGTTTTTGACACAAAGAGGGCAAATCTATATCCCCCAAATTATTTGGTGGGGATATACAAATGTATTTCCCCCCACAAATGGTCTGACTCAGAACTCTGGCAATCATAATCATTCGACTTTAAATTCCTGTACAATAACATTCAAATCTAACAGAAATTTGAAGACTTTAAAAATGGATGGGACAATGGACAATAAACTTTCTAAAATAACTAGGTTCCGGGTTTCAATCCCTGTCTGTGCCACTGCTTAATTGTTTCTGAGTTAGAACAACTTAGAATGCTCCACTCGTCCAAGGTGTGAGTTGGTACCTGTGAGGGCAGTGTCTGTACATACTCGATATTCCTGGGCATCATATCTCAATGTTGGCTGCACACAAACCAGGAGAGAAATTGTCTCGTAAGGGTGATTCAAATGCAGGTTTGGTTAGGTAGCCCAATGACCAGGGGAAGTTAAACAAGTAATTAAGAATTGCAAGCAATACAGAAGTCCCCTACCGGTTTGAGGCCATTTTCAATGTTTCTGTTGCCATAGCAACCACAATTTTTGTCAAAATCAAAATATTTTTAGACGTGCATAATCCCCTTATTGCCCCCTAACCCCATATCAAGTTTCATAAACCAAGCTTGGAAACTGTTTGAGTTATGGCAGGATCCAGATTTGGGCATATTTTCACTCTTTCTGTTGCCATAGCAACCACAATATTTGTCAGAATCAAAATATTTTTAGACGTGCATAATTCCCTTATTGCCCCTATCCACATATTAAGTTTCATAAACCAAGCTTGGAAACTGTTTGAGTTATGTCAGGATCCAGATTTGGGCATATTTTCACTCTTTCTGTTGCCATAGCAACCACAATTTTTGTCAGAATCAAAATATTTTTAGACGTGCATAATCCTCTTATTGCCCCCTATCCACATACCAAGTTTCATAAACCTAGCTTGGAAACTGTTTGAGTTATGTCAGGATCCAGATTGTTTGACGGACGGACGGCAAACCTATAGTCCCCTCCGGTCAAAAACTGGTAGGGGACTAAAAAAATATAAAGATGTTTTAAATGTGTAAATGTAAAGAAATGAATCAAGTTTCATGCTCAAGTTTAGTTGAGCGGGAAAAACGTTATATAATCTCGCGGCCAGATGTTACCTTGTCTGTAGCAGTAGAGCAATATGTCCATTCTTCTTTAGGAAGGAACCTCGTTTCCATATCAACGCACTGTCAGATATTTGATGTAGTCGTACCTTAAAGAATAATCATTTATGTCAGTTTCACTATAAAATGTTTCTTCACCATAAGAATGTTGGTGATGAAAATAAATGAAATACTGTCAAGTGTCGATACAACGACACTGTTTGTTCCTGAGAAAAATGTCAGTATACTGAATTTCACTACAGTGACTAGAATTTTGATAGGAAGATTGATTAATAGAAATCTTTTAATGATGCACATATAATCAATTATGTCATAAAACTCACATAGTCAGCAAAATCAGCAGTATGACATTATCATAATTACATAACAATACTATTTAAAATGATATAAAATGTTTTGAGAGAGCTTCAAATAAAGTGCATCCAAATTTAAAGGTGTCCGGATACTACTACAGTATCCTATCAAATATAACGCTCTGGAGAATAAATCTTTAAGAATTGATTATTAATAAATCAAGTTGAGAAATCTTGATTAACATCGTTTAATTCGTGAACCATACTATTTCGAAAATACGAATACATGCAATGACTTCGCTGATCTCCCTTGATTACGAATGCGCAAGCCGTAGTACACAAACTGTGATTGGAAAGTGAAAGGTTCCACTATTATAATGAGAGCAATTAAGATGTTTTTCACAAGTATAATAACATAATTAGACTCCGTGCTCAGACGGTGGCTTTGTGTAAAGCCGATAGATATTCAGGTGTGAAAAATAGTCCCTTGATAGTGTCAGTATATCGAGTATTAATTACTGTGTAAACTATCAATTCGTTCACAATTTTTTGCTGTCAGTGTCGGTAAGTGAATATGTCGTTATAACAGATACATTTAACGTTGTATAGATTTCGTCCCCACCAATTTGAAATTGTTAGTATATCGGGTGTTGTTGTAACGAGACCTGACTGTATTATAAGTTTTTGACACAAAAATGTATGCCTTCCCCAAAGGGCCATACATCTGGCATAATTCATCCAATCTTATATTCCTAATAGAAGGGTGTATGCTTGGCTAGGTACCTGGCCCCAATCTCCCAGTGAAAAAATCTCAGTCTGAGCTAAATCTCATCTCAAATATTTCCTTTTGTCTTTATGTTAATTTCAATGTGAGGCTGGAGTTAAAATTGGCAGAGTTTATTACATTAAATTTCAAGAACTTTAAACTTCAGTTTTATCTCAAGTTCCAACTCCAATTGAGCAAAATCTCAATTTCATCTAAGACTTTACTTGAGATGCTTCCGGAGATCTAGGCCTAGCTTCAAGTTGCTCTAGATATATAAAACATGTACTAAGCATGTTTTATAATTGTTACATGCCGAGCATAGCCTTTATTTGCCAGTCAGCTCCCTACTGAAACATGGTGGCCATATGTGTGCCTCAACCTAGGTTTGAACCCGGGTAGCCAGATTGGACGGCTAGCTCTCTAACCATTGAGCTACGGAGGCCACATACAGTTGATGAATGAAGATATCCAGCTCACCTGACCTCTGTTAAACAATCCAGCAGGTAAATAGTGAAACTTATACACCAGTTTGTTCTCTTTATCATCCATATCTCTATCAATATCTGGCCATGTAAACTGAAAATGATGTCAATATCAGGCCATGTAAACTGAAAATGATGTCAATATCAGGCCATGTAAACTGAAAATGATGTCAATATAAGGCCATGTAAACTGAAAATCATTGAACAAGAGATGTTTGCAAAACACATTATGTATTCATAACATAAAAACCGTCATTTATGTTTAAGGTCACGAAAACCTTTGACCTACTGACCTTAAAATCAATAGGGGTCATCTACTGATGGTGAGCAACCTCTGAGTCCCTATAAAGTTTAAAGATCATACCCACAACGCTTCTCATGTTTCTGAACACTATACATTTGGTCTAATCATTATATTTAATTTATATGTCACACAAACTTTGACCTCAAAATTGATAGGGATCATCTACTGCTAATTTATTTAAGGTTGATTTTGAAACAAGTTTTTTAACTTATATTAATCACTCTCGACACCTCATTCCTGATGTTATCCATTGCCACGAGGGTTTGAGAGAAAAGAGGCCAGTTTCCTTTTTATGCTGAGCGACTAGCAAAGGAATTACTGGTACCATTTTTATTTCGTCTTTGGTATGATGCGGCCTGGGATAAAACGGGGGAGCTCCCGTACTTGAAGCGGATGCTCTAGCTAATGGAATAGCTAATGAGGTTATTTAGTGCTAACTATGGTCCATGAAAATATTGAGGATCCTAGGTCCAAGCGATTTGGAGTTAACGAGCAGAAACCATAGAATAAACATATGAATGCAAAATCAGCATACTTCTGGTGCCTTTTCTGGTAGGAGGCAGGGAACGAGGTTGACAGGTTCATGTTCGAGTCTAAACGTGAGGTCATATTCTTCTGTAAGCTTCAGTAACCAGTCATGTAAGTCAGCTGGATAGTCCTTCCATACTGTAGCAATATCAGAATGCTTGAGACGCCCTTCCTGAATACAGTAAAAATATACTTGTTAAACAATAGATACAGTCACATAATTCTACAGTTTAAACACACTTCAAGAATTGATAATAAGACCATCTTAATAATAAGATCACTTTAACAATAAGACCACCTTAATAATAAGATCAGTTTAACAATAAGACCATCTTAATAATAAGATCACTTTAACAATAAGACCATCTTAATAAAAAAGTAATAAAATAAAATAAAATTAATGTATAAATTTGACAGTTTACCAATATTTCCACATGTCTAACTTAGACCACTTGATACAGTGTATCTTACCTTTATTGGTGAATTCTTCACAGACACAACACAAGCCATCACATCCACTATCCACTGTGGATTAACAACAACCTTAGTTTTCAGGGTCTCTGTTGTAAAATGTTGCAGGCTCCCTAACTCATGAAGGAACTGCACAGCTTGGGTAACCTGGAAACAAATGTTATACAATCTGAAGTCAGCCTTGTGACAGCCTTACACCTGTTTATCACACATCCATGCACTTTTCTACAGTGCTGTAAAACTCATAATTCACAGTATTCTAACATAGCATGTGAGATTTGCCTACTTTGTGTATATTGAGCACACCATTTTTTATTACCGCGATAAAACATAGCTGATTGATGACGTCACGTTTGAGGTCATATACATGTATTTTGACAAATTTTATACGTGTATTTTGACAAATGACGTAACGGTTACGTTCCTAGGAAACGAAGTAGTTTGACGTCAACCTGTCTTGTTGTGCTATAATTGGCACAGCATTGGCGATGTTATAATCAAAATGATTAATAGGAAGCTGTGCTTTGTTGTGTTGTAAAATATAGACAATTGTTTGAATGTGTACATTATTTCACTCGTGCTATGCACTCTCGATTTAATTACTACGCATCCAAACACGTTGCTATATTTTATTATGCAACAAAGTACAGCTACTTATTCATTATTTCTTAAATAAAGAACAGTGTGCATAAATATGCAAATGACGTCATTTGATGTTCTTTGTTTATTAATTATGATGAGGTTCTCGGATATTATGTAAGTACTAGTATATAAAGCTCTGTTTATAAGACTGTCATGAAACTGTCCTGCAACTGTCATACAAAAAGCTTACACTGCCATATGCACGCAATATTGCAAACCAAACTATCAACATCTTTTTTCTGTGACCCCCACTACACATGACAGCCGTGCGAGATTCTTACAGCAGCCTTAAAATGTATACATTCTCTCTAGATGTCTGCCATTTTGTCTGCAGACTGCATCATGAGGTAATTTTTTTCAGGGTTTAGAAATTGTGCGACCATAAAACCATGCAGCTGACACCTAATCAACCTGTTGTAAGAAGCCAGTCTAGTGCTTCATAAAAATGTGGCAGCTTCAAGAAGGTTGCAGTTAAATAGGGATGCATTTAATTTAACAAGAGCACCACCTACGAGTGCTGGACACTCGACTTTCTCGTACTTGATAGTATCCTTGCTCATCTTTGAGTGAAAATTCTAAGAGTAACAAGGGCAGATAACTCATAAATATAGGTCATAGGGTTACCATCCTTGTCCATAAGGACTCCCCTTGTGATGGTGAAGTTTCAAGTGGATACCTTGGATAGTCTTTGAGAAACTAACATTTTTATGTAAAAAATCATGGACAGAAAAGGGGAATAACTCTGGATAGATTTGTTTCCTCTTGTCAGTAGATGAAGGTTAACACATTCCACAAGTGTATGGACTTTCAAGTTGAAAGCCTTGACAGTGTTAGAGCAAATTCAGTTTTTGTGTAAAATTTGCCACTATTTCTGTGTCAAAAAAGGGCAGATAACTCCATAAATATAGGTCACCGAGTTACCAGCCTTGACAGTATGGACTCTCCTTGTGATGGTGAATAACTAAGTTGAGTTTCAAGTGGATACCTTTGATGAACTTTGAGAAAATGACTGCACACGCAGACGTACATGCACACAGACGCACACGATCCTATCACAACAATAGCTGGACTTTTTTCTTCAAAAAGTTGAGCTAAAAATTGCAAAAAATGTTACTTGATAATACTGACTACCATGGACAGGCGCTGGACTAGTTCAGATGACCACTTACACAGGTTATACTGTAATCATATTTGAACATATTCACAGTTAAAACTACAGCCATCAAAAATATTTGAGGTAAGATCAAATTAGTTTCCTACAAACCTCACTCTTGTCAAAAATCCCAGAAACATTTGCCAGTTTCTCTAAAGCTGTATATTCCATAACATTAGTTGAACTTCTTGCCCTACAATACAGACATACCCTATACATTACCAAAGCATTAATCAGGGTAGTACACAGGCTATACATGCCAGATCTCCTGTATCATGCGTGAGTCTCACACATTTGAGACTCTACTCACTCATGATTGAAGGCCAATTAATCAAATCTCACTGGTTTCTTTGATATACTGGAACCTGACATTTTTTGTTAAAATTATGAAATTGATCACAAATATTTAAATTGCTTCATGAAGCATGCATGGGAAGCATGCATGGTATTATCATATAAGAAAATAAGTGAAAACTGCATATAAAGTTAACTAATTTAAGGTTAAAGTTTCAGCAAGGAAGATCTCCCTCATTTTAATGAAATCTCAAGCATTTCCATCACCAATCTCACGCAAAGCAGTCTGTTAAACATGGCACAGGCTATACTTATCAACATAATACTATTAAGTAAAGCCAGTAAGTATAGTACAAGTCAAATAATTCCTGCGAGCAAATGATGTACCGACTTCATTTTACAGAGAATTGACAGGATCCTCGACCTTCTATCTGCATAATTCAACAGCTGATGTGTATAAAATTAAGCATGAAAATCTCAAAATTAGGAAAAATAAGCGCGATAGACAGGTAGCTTTCAAATTGGGAAAACTATATGCACGATAATTTGACATATGAAATTTATCAACAAATTGTTAAATAATTTCATGTATAACAAACCAATTTTCAAGACACATAATTGCATATTATGACTCCCTTGTTCCATATAATATTTATATTCTTATACATAAAACATCGTATCAGTCCATTAAAGGTATTATCATAAGACATGTTTTCAGTGTTCAATAATATCAAAGGTCATAAACCAATTCCGATAATTCCATGACAATAGACATTTAGAATTTTAAGTCTCTGAATAGACATTAACACTGACTGGTAGTTCTCTGACTCTGAAGACCTAAAGAAACTGTATATGTTGTTAATTTTATCAAGGGAAACAACCAGCACTTATTTTACCCGCTGATCCTAAAAACATTCCGAAAAATAATTTACGGAGCGAAGTTCCGTGTACGAAATGTGTTGAGTACGAAAAAATATATATTCAGGAGTCGTACGAAAGTGTTGAGCATGAAACGTTAGCGAAGAATTTATCCAACGATAAAACGATCTAAACTCGTGTTTTAATTATACTCTTTTAAATCGAGTTGCGTGTATATTTTTATCGTAGAGACGGGTTTTAAGGATAATTTTGTAGTTCTTTCTAAGAATTTCGACTTGCCCGGGCCGACATACGTCAGCCATCTTTTTGCGTAAGATAACCTATTTTCGTTCAAGAAAAAATTGAAATCTTGTAACGACCGGTTTGATTAGTCTGGTTCACGACATTCTTACAAAATGCATCTTTTTTTGGATTTTTTTTTGAATTCGTAAACCATCAAGAACAGGTCACGTGCCCCTCCATGGACTTTTTACTTAAGGCAATCCAATATACCTGCTCGCTCAAGCTCGCAGGTAATGACTTTAATGCACTAGATTTTCATATAATTGACAGGTGATGAGTTCCTAGCCATTAAGATAAAAATTAATGATTCATTGATTGAGACTTTAAAAGATTCAAGTTGGGAAGTAAAATTAATGGGCTCAGAAAGTGAGAGTCAAATTGACTGGCGTTTAAAATATGGATGATAAAATGATAAATATTTACCATTTAGTAACTAAAATGAGACTTACTCAATGACACTGTTTTCAAATGTAAGCCAGACTTCAGGTATATGCTCTCCCATATATTGTTCTTGTAAGGTTACATCAAACAAATTATTCTGCAAATCTTTGACTCCCTGGTGATAGAAAAAAACACAAATGCTGCCAAGCACAAGAACATACTGAATAATCATGCTGTTAGCTGAGCACCAATTTTCATGGATTTTGTTGTCAAACATGACATTGAAATTACTTTTGACACGAAAACCTTTTTCTTCAAGAAAAGGCCATTAATCCATTTTTAAAACAAAAGGCAATCATAATTCAACCTAAAATTCCTGACAATATGCACAACTAGGCTTGGGACAAAGTTTTCATGTAGTTTCATTGAAATCTGACCAATGCCTTAGGAGAAAAAACTTTGTGACATCCATCCTGAATATATATACAAAGGAAAAGCATTCATTACCACTGATAAGCCAATATAGCAAATGCAATGGACTTTAATTAAATTATGTATTATTAAGTTTTTTTTTTTTTTTTGTGATACAACGTTAAATATAGACAAAACGTTAGATGTTAAATTACTGTAATTGAGAAAGAGTGAGGTGGTCTAATTTGTCACAGTAGCTTAGTCGTAGAGTGTCCACTTCCAGTGTGGGAGATCCCAGGCCGCGTCATTCCAAAAACAAAATAAAAATGGTACCAGTATTTCCCTGGCTAAACGCTCAGCATTAGCTGGAAAATGGCTTCTCTCCTCTCATACCCTCGTGACGATGAATAACATCAGGAATGAGATGTCAAGAGTGAATAATATAATTTGGAAAAGCTTGTTTCACAATTCACCTTAACTAAATTAGTATAACGTATCTAATGAAAAACAATAAAATGTACCTGTCCTGTGTATGAACTGATGAAGTGGAAGCCAGCAATCTGTGGGTATCTCTGTCTCATCTCATTGATGGGTAGCTCATACTTGGATACCTGGTATACAATAAATACAGCATACAGTAAAATCTTTTTTATTAACAACATGAAAATGATCACAAATATTCGTTTAAATTGCTTCATGAAGCCTGCATGGTATTGTCATACCAGTAAAATAAGTGAAAACTGCATATAAACTTCATTAATTTAAGTTTAAAGTTTGAACAAGGAAAATCTCCCTCATTTTAATGTAATCTCCTGCATTTCCATCACCAATCTCACACGCAGGGGTCTGCGAAACATGGCATGTATGAGTCACACATCAATGCTGATTATTGCTGCAACCTTTTGGGAGGTTGATTCGATGGCCGCATGGTCCAATGCTTTCTAACAGTAAAGGTTCAAATCCAATGGATAGAAATGTTTACAAACCTGATCAATATGTGAACCAATGACAAAGATGGGAGCTTTAGGTGCTTGTACAGATATAGAACTCAACCAGAAATCCAGTCCTGCATGTTCGTGTCCCAGTCGGACATTCCATAATAACAAATACACGGCTCGGTTAGACAGGAAGAACTGTAAAGGAAAATATACAGGATTGAAATATTATATAGTACAGTATTACATATTATAGTTTCTGATATTTAGAGCCCTAATTAAATGAGTTTTCAAAACAACGGGTAATAACTCCCTAAAAATTGATCTGACCAATGCGTGCTGAAGATATCACAACTAGGCTTGGTCCTGATAAGTCATGCAAAGTTTTGTTAAAATCGAACCAATGGTTATTGAGAAATATGCAAACAAAATTTGGATTTTTTCCTGACCAAAGAGCAGTTTTCCCAGAAATTGCGAGTGGGGATGTTTCTGTCTTTTTCCCCCCACAAACATTCCATAATTCCCTAACTTTTCCCTGACCTTTAAAGAAATGTATTTTTTCCTGACTTTTCCCTGACTGAGGGAACCCAGGTTAATAAACAAACACACGTTTTAGGCAGCCTGGATATGAAAGAAATATGCTTTTCTGTGACCTTACCTTGACACAATTTAGGCAGCCATGTTTGATATATTTGACATGGTTGGATGGTTATGTCAGATTTGACCATCTACTACTGGTACAATAATGAACATACCTGATGAGTGTTATAGTATACAGTTTGTCCAGCAAAGTCCCATACACTGTAGGTAATCTGTTCATCATTGAATTTTACTGTCCATGTACTTATGTCAATGCCTGAAATAATTGTATTCAATCATAGTTACTTTGTTTTCACAACAGTTTTTTATTTTTTTGCAAAGAAAAAATAATTATTAACAAAAAAAGGAAATTAGCAGTAAGAGCAAGAGTTGTCTCCCATCTTATTCTCCATACAAAGTGTGATGTTCCTAGGACTGAAGCAGGGGTGTTGAAATTCCCAAATTTTTCACTTGCCCATGGGCAAGTTGGACTGAAAAATCCACTTGCCTGAAAAACTAAATCTACTTGCCCAGGAAAACACAAAAAGCAACAAAATTTGAGTTTCGTTCAATTATTTATCATGTCAAGGATTAGAGTACTAGATTTAATTCAAAGTTTGTTAATTATTTTAATTTAAATCATTTTGGTTAGTAATTTAGGGATTCATCTCTAAAATAAGGCACTTAATATTATTTTTCTCGTGATAATTTTGCACTTGTCCAAGGGCAAGCTGGATGGAAAAATCTACTTGCCCGCAGACAAAAGAGCCCAAGTCAGGCAAGTCGGACATTAGAATTCCACACCCCTGTGAAGTGTTCCTAGAGTTAGCATCCATAAACCATTTTTGGTCTATGGACTGACAAGACATACCAACCGACTAGCAACCAACCAACCAACTGACCATTTGACCAATGACCAACCATATTCCCACCCATCAAAACTGTTTGAATATTTACCGTCTGTGATTGCTTCTCCATGCTTTAAGTCCGCCTTCCCATCTTTACTCAGGAGAGAATTAACAAGACTGAAACACACATACAAGTATATCACATAAATACAGTGATCTTCCAGGTGAGAACAATTCTCGGAACAATATTCTCCAACATGTGTGATAATAAATGTGTGACATCACAAGCCAAAGGCTCGCTTAATAACTTGTGTTTTCTAGACTCGTTTCAGAAATGTTGGTCTCCAAAGACAACAAATGATGAATCCTTTACTAGTATATAATGAGTCACATATTCAAGGGATATTATCAAACATTAATGCGGCATTTACAGTCAGCAACAATGCTCATGATTTAAAATAATCGTGGTGCTCAACAATTTATGGTATAAAGTTTCCTGTTACTTTGCTTTCAAAGGCTTTCCAAAGCCACTATCCTCATGATTGTACTCACTGAGTTCCCATAAAATACCCACAATTCAATCCTGCAGCAAAAGCAAATCATGATAGTTTGAAATTGTGGCTGTCACTGTAAACGTAACATAAAACAACTAGATCTGAGCATGGTCCATATTGACCTTCATCACACAGTCTTTAAGGTCATTTCATTTTTGCTTAGGTGAGAATTAAAATTTCTCAGAACCCGAAAACACAAGAAATTTTATACTGTTGACTGTGTCCTTTTTTCCAAAAGAATGTAACAATTAAACAATGCCTTTGAGCCAAGTCAGCCACTGCACCCCAAATTTCATCTTATTATAAATAACTATCTTTCAAACTTTATATATAGTTGAGGAGTAAATAAAATGTACCTGGTTTTGCCAGCGCCACCAAGTCCAACCATCATTAATTTGGTACGTTTACAGGGTATCGAACCAGACATGAGTCGACGAAGGTATGCAAAGGTTGTAGAAAAACCTTTGGCCCTTATTTCCTTTGGTGGGGTCTTCAGTAAGGGACATTCATCCATTTCTAGACCTAAAAGAATATATTATATTTTAAAGAAACAAATGTTATGTTAGATAATGTAGTGTTTTGTTTCATTATATGCTTATCAATGGAGTACATTGTATAAAGATTAATCAGTGAAAATAATATATCTACTCAATGGCAATATACTCAGAAGGCATTTTGCACCAGTCAACATTATGCCCGCCTGGGAAAGCGGTGGGGATACAGGGGGAATTAGACAGACAAATCTTCTTGACAGGCGGGAATTAGACGACCTTATCGACTCCGAGTCCCGGGAATTTCTACACGGCGAAAGACGACAGTGATACTTTTATTTGTGTTTTTATTAAATTACCCGGATGAAAAACTATGCCCCACGGTGGGGATATAGACAGTATAAGCATTTTCTCCAGGGTGGGAATTTAGACATCAAAAAATTGAAAATGTCTAATTCCCCCTGGGTCGCCCGCTGCTCCCCCAGGCAGGCAAAATATTGACTGGTGCATTATACCAGAATATCATGCACATTTAATTGATCAATCATGTTTTTTTACGAGATTGATCAATGACCACTAACTTCTATGGATAAGACAGTGTTGAGATACAAGGAATTCAGGTGTGATACTCTAGCTCATTCCGAATAAACTCCTTGGTTTTTTAGCATGCCTAGTGCTCTCACCACCCCACACCTATCCTCATCACACTCACTGGTGTATAAGGCCTTAATGTCCCAGGCGCATAGCACCGGTACTCCTCTGGGTTGCTAACCAGCTCATCTCCAGCTGGGTGGGAAATAGGGCTGTGTATCGGTTAGAATGATCGATACGATATTTGTATCAATACGAAATGATCGATATTCGATATATCATATTTTCTTTAAGCAATAAAATGTCTAAATAGGAAGGTATTAGCTTGCAATATGTATTTAACTTGCAGAACACAATTGAAACAAGACATGTAACACACAGGTTCATGGTTTACTCTGTTTACACATGTTTTATAGTATTTTGTATCAATTGCATAGCCACGAGAGGTTAATTTCACAGCAGTTTTTGTTTGATTTTTGTAACGAAACACTGAATGGACATCGAAAAAACTCGACTTAAATGGGGATATGATTGGTTTCAATGTGTATTTGTTGTTGATCGATTATTTCATCGATACGGAAATGTTCAATTCGATGTATCGATCGAACGCAAAATACCGGTATTCGATTTATATCATAAACCGGTACGCAGGCCTAGTGGGAAACACTGAGAAGTTATTCTGAAATTTGTATTGCCCTAGTCAGGATTTGAACCAGGATTCGTTATCCACTCAGTCACCATGCCACCCTAGACATTTCATTAAAAAGACCTGTCCTTGAACTGCGCGCTCCACTATTCTTATTGCCATGCATGGATAGTATAATCAAAGTGACAAAAGTAAGCATTGAAAGAAGTACGTTCTCCTGTGTAGGGGTTTGGGTCATGATTGTCAACAAGTATGCATAGTATCAAAGCAATATACCAATGGACTTCAAAAATATTTTAGGTTGTACCCGAACTTTAACAGGGATTTCTAAGTCAAAAAGGTAAAATAATTTGGACAATATGCTTGATAGAGTTACCTACTCCTCTGCAGGTGTAGGGGTCATGAAGGTAAACATTGGTATGCAAAGTATCAATGTAATACTGTAATCTGTCCATGTACTTTAAGATATAAGAGGTTAAAAAACGCGTACCTAAACTTTAACATTTAGCATTTCTAAGTGGAAAACTTGAGACATAAATTCAACAAAATGCTTCAGTGACTACAATAGCTCCCTTTATTCCTGGAATAGTGGAGCTAAAAACTGACACAATCCCGGCAACTAGACAACCCTACTCACGAGTTAGTGAAGATATAGTTCCAACTTCAGCAGGTATACTGAGAAGATTTGGGTTATTCCCTACATTTATAATCTGCAGATTTTGTAAGTTGCCAATCTCAGGTGGCAAGGATACAATCCCTTGGTAGTTCATATACAACGTCTGCAAATTACGGCATTCTAACACCTCCATCGGAAACCCACTCGGGGTGTCATCCTCTGCAAAGAAATACAAATGTTTGCATTTATCTAAAATGATAACTGATCAAAGCTTAGCCAAACTAGAAGGATTTTGACGCAAAAAATATATGTATCCAACAAGAGGTCATAACTCATTATACAATGATATACTGTAAAATGACATATTTTTGTGGGTATCAAATTTCATGGGTTTTGATAAAAATGCATTTTCGTGGGGTCGTAAATTCATGGATTACGGAACATGAAAGGGTTAACCCATGTCGGACTTTGAGAGGTCGATTAATCTTGGGGATTAGATTTCGTGGTTGAGTTCAACAACGAAAATTCAACTCCCTTGAAAAATATGTCATTTTACAGTAAATGACATTATATGACAATGCATGGCAAAATTCATCTGACCTAGAATTCATGACAATATACACAACAAGGATTGGTATCAAGTTTCATTGATATTCGACAATTGATTAAGGAGAACTGGTGCAGACAAACTTTGTGACATCCATGTTTTAAGTGGATACTTTTGTTAGTCTTTGAGAAAATGACTCTGACAAATAACTTAACTAACACACACCCACACGTACACGATCCCGTCACAACAATAGCTCGACTGTTTTTACCTGGCATTTCTGTGCCTTTGTAGCCGAATCTGGGGAATATATTAAACAGGGCAGCATTTAGTTGTCCCAATTCCTCAGTGTCCAACATCAGATTGCGATCAGCATCAAAGAAGTGGAACAATTTCTCACGTTCCTGGAATAAAATCATAGTTTTCTGTATGGGTATTCATAAAGCATCTTACTAGTAACAAGACTGCGTTCAATAAGTAAGCCTTGTCCATAACAAAAGCTAAGTCAATCAGAGGCCATAATTCTGTTAAAATGTTGGATAGTGCTACATTTGTGTACATCGTTTTGTAAGGAGCTTATGATTTGGATTTGGATTAATAAGTCCAAGTCCAAAATTAGGTCAATGTGAAGGTCAAAATGATATCAAGTGATATAGGTGTGTGAGAGAGTGTTCAAATACAATGTAAGTATGAAAGCTTTGTAGCAAGGCTGTGTAGGGGCAGGGTCATGATGATGAACAAGTATGCAAAGTATCAAAGCAATATGTCAAAGGACTTTGAAAAAATAAGAGGTTAAAAAACCTGTACCTAAACTTTAACATAAGCATTATGCCAACGCCAATGCCGACACTGACGCTTGGGTGACTGCGATAGCTTCCCTTATTCTATATTTAGTGGAACTAAAAAAGTGTGTCCAGTTTCAAGCAATAGCACTTTATATTTGCGTGAGCTTTATTTTGCGAACCAAAATAATCTATTTGGAACGAGCAAGGGTAGCACACCAGGATTCCATATATCAGATAAAATTCATGTCTCTTCCGTCATAATTAGGGTCACTGGCCAGGAAATAACTAATGAACACACACTAATGAGGGTCTCCCGTCAAACCCAAAAATAAAATGTTACTAACCTGCTGATGAGCTTCTAGCCATCTATCAAGTCTCCAAGCCTTTAACTTGTCCAGGAAGTGTTCATAAGACATCACCTTTTTGGACTTTGCAATGTGTAGCCATGGAACTCCACCAAGTCCAAGGTCGTTCAAATTTTGAAGCTTTGAAAAACTTTTAGGTAGACGAGTAAAACAGTTGTAGTTGAGATACAGTTTTTCCAGATTAACAAGGTTTCCAATGTCTTCCGGTAAGGTCATCATAAACATGTTGCTGGCGTAGAGACGCTGTAAGTTTGTTAATTTAGTGACCACAGATGGAATGGTGTCCATCATATTGCCAGCTATATCAATACGCCATAGCTCCTTACACTTCACCAATGTTTGTGGCAAGTCAGTCATGTTATTTCCAGCTACACTCATGGAGTACAACTTCTTACAATCACCGATAGAGTCAGGCAACACTTCGAGGAAATTATTTGAACAATCAAACTCAGCCAGGTTTGGTAAAGCATGGAACATGTTCTCTGGAATTTCAGCAATATGGTTGGACGGTAGATCGACAGATAACAGGAAAGCACCATAACTTCCATAAACTTCGGGCAACACCTACAATGGAAGTATGGTACAACCTCTCTAGAGCAGCACCCTTTAGAAAGCTCAAAGTTTTGTTGTTGGACAGAGGTTATTACTCTGGAGAGGTAAAATTTATGGTAAATGTTTACTCCTCGAACAAAATGATTAAGTTACTAAGGCTGAACTTAAAATGTTCTTGGTTTCCCCTTCCCGACTCTAGCAGATTTAGAATGGGTAGGTAGGTAGGGTAAATATTATTTGTGGAACTGTTTCTGTATGATAGTTATTGGTTAAGACATTCAAATAATGAAATTTAGAATTTACTCTAAGGTGAAAACCAACAGTTTTACATTTAATGGTAAGAAAGAAGCCAGTAAACAAACAAACAAATTTTCACTTCCATTTTTATTAAAAAAAAATATTATTTCAATTTGGGCAATAAAATATTTTGGGTAGGGCCCTTTTAATTGGGTAGGTAGGGGATGAGGAAACCAAACAATAGTTTGTTTTAGGCCTAAGAGAGGTTGTTGCTCTATGAAAGCCTGCTCAGGAGAGGTTACACATGATACTAAAATCAAGAAATGTCAATTTACATGATTCAGCTTTAAATTTCAAAATATTGTGAATAGTTTTTAAGAAAATTTTATCTTACAGGAATCTTAACCAGAAAACTTACCTAACACAGTATGATGAAGATTCTTTCTTTGAAATGTTGAGATAAAGATGCTTATAATATTTATGTTTTATTTCTAAATAACATCATTTTACTAAAAAGAATGCATCCATATTTTATAGCACATAATAATTTCTTTTCATATCAGCGCAAGTAACTAGTACATTGTACAATATTTTAATAAAATAATTGACCAAAAGTCAGTGTAGGGAACGCTCCGCACATTTGATGAGCTAAGGTTTTGTCAAAGGTTATCAAAGCAAGTCTATTGGAATATGCAAACATGACCTATATTTCAAATGTTTTTACAACCAAAATTCCAAAATTAACTTCTTTCATTGGTCAACAGAATCTCAATTTACATGTATAAACATCTGTAATCTGGCCCCAATCTCCCGAAGTATCTCAATCTGAGTTGAGATTATTCACAAATGCTGGTATGTGTCTTTGAGATAATTTCCATGGGAGGCCAGTCTCAAAGTTGGAACCACAAAACGGATACATCGTTCTGAGTGTATTACATTAAAATGTCTTAAACACAAACTTAAGAATGATCTCGTATTTATACTCTTGACTTAAGGGAAATCTCAATTTGAGTTGAGATTTCTGCTTGAGATGCTTCGGGAGATCGGGGCCTCGTCAATTCACTATTATTCCAAAACAAATAATCACGAAAGAATGTACAAATAATTATTACCTCAGTAATTCCTTCTTCGACTCTCATTGAAGCAAAGTGACCAGGGCAAAGATATAAAACATTCTCTTCAACATATTTACTCTGTACTAACATCAAGCCATTGTTGTCAGAACTATTCTCAGTGAGTTTCTTAAGTTCCTGCAGCATAAAACGATATATGTAGGCTTTGATTGAAACAAGTTGTTGTTGTTTTGTTTGAAATTTCAATTTTTAATAATAACAAATTTATTTTAAGAGGCGACACAGTTGGGTAAGCCAAGTCTTCCCTTTGTGCCTCTATGGCAAAAACTCGAGCGAGGACAAACTTGTAACATCTATCCAGACAGAGGTCAAGTGTAAAATCAGTATTTGTCCCTCACTATATTAACGCCAAAACTTTAGTTACAATTTTTACGTCAAACGTAACATCATCTTTATGACTTCATAACTTATGATGTTGTTTACTAATTTCTACAATCATTATGATAGTCCTGAAAAAGACTTAATAAAGTCAAATGTTGAATAGAGGCTGGGGTTTGTTTTGTATTTATATTTAACCAATTTATCCCTCACTGTAAGTAACTTCAGATGTCTTAACGTTTGGTAATTAAAGAACCTACCACTGCTTGGGCAGCGAGTTCCATATTCTCTTCAAAGAAGGGAATTATCTCTTCAGTTAAGCCCAGTTTCAGCAAGATATTCCAGTAAGACATGTCCAGAAGGTCCTGTAGCCCAGCTTTCAACTATAAATTACAAAAATAGATAAGTCAACAAGAAAAATCAATGGAGATCAAAACACAAGTAACTGGTCACAATGATCATCTCAACAAAATCTAGGCCAAGATCGATACAAGGTCATCTGTAGTCTTTTGTTTTAGGTAAAAACATATGAAATTTAATATGTATTTTTTCATGATAGCTTAATTAATTCACTAAGTCTTCCAAAATGTCTTCTGGGGGATACGCTGCTAAAGTAAACAATCAATTTGCTCCCTAAATTTTTCTGGGGAGGGGGATGTCAATATTTGTGCCCCCTAACACCAAATCCTGTATCCGCCCCTGATGGGCAACAAGATATAGCCAAAAATGGTTAATGACTATGCATCATATGGTCTATTGATAGACTTGCTAATTGGTAGAGTGCAGAACATGTTAATCATCATAAAACGACATGTATACGTTCTATGGGTACACCTACTGATAGACATGAGCCAAAGCATCCATAACCCACTTTTTACTTGGGGCAACCCCCAGTACTGCAAGTAAATGGTGAATTTTCAATGCCTTAAGATTTTAACCATGTAATTTCTCCACAGCCAATTCATCCCAGCAAGAAACAAGTGCCAGCAAATCTCAACGAAAATTGCAATTTTCAACCATTTCTCAAAGCATTTGTCACTATAGTTCTAAGAAGTTGAGACAAAAACAAGAACAAACCTGTTGCATGGAGACGTCTTCCAGCAGGTCTTCAGGTATAAATTGTGAAACGTTCTTAGGTAGATTGATCTGAAAACAAACCATAATGTAATACAGTTAAATCTCTGCTAGTGATTACAGCACAGAGAATTTGACCTGATCCTGACATCTATGCATGAATATATTACAAGGTTCTTGCGTCGAATATATAAATTTCTGCAAACAAATCGTGCAATATCGGTCCTTTAGATTTGCGTTGTTATTACACCTAGAGCTTCTTCGTGATACTTCCCGCTTATGAAAACATACAACCAGGATTATAAATAGAGACAATATAAACAGCTGTTAAATAATGCTAAAAGAAGGTTGAAAGTTGTTGTTTATAGATTTCAATACTTTAAGCTGTTTTTAGAAAGGACCATCCAAGGAACATTTCTGTAATGAATTGTGCACGCATCACGGACAACGAATGAAGAGTGATTGCAAAAGCTCAACCTGTCACTATGTTGCAAGTGAGCAAATAAAAATACAATGTTATGATATTGCAATTTTTGTATATAAGTGACAGACCTGAACAAACAGATGTTAATTAGAGGGGGACGATAATACGAGGTAATACGGCATGTGGACCTTCTCAAATACAACACCCTTTATTGTAGGAAAACAAAGGTCCAAATGATAACCCACTCACCTCAGCCATCATTTTGTATATGGAAATCCAGCCCCATAGTAGTTGTCCAGCATTGTCAAACACTTGTTGTTGTTGTTTCACATTCACTCCACCGTGATCTGATAGATGTATCATTCTATACACGTTGTACGATTCAGGCACGGCCAGGTGTCCACCAAATGTTAACACATCAGCTATCTTACCTGCCATATAAAGAGGATATGTTGGTATTTTCACAAAAGGTAATATTAAAATTTTAATTTAACAATTAGTAATTACTAGTTTTAATGAAAAAATTGCTTACTTTACACAGCTTTAGACTTGTTCCCAAGTCTCATATGAGCATATCGGGAACAGGCATATTCTTTCATATTTTCACCATTTTTTGCATCAATTCTGATCTTTGTTCTTTAGGAATATTTTATTTTAGAAAAAAACAGCTGTTTCAATGGCATAGGCCACTCTCATGTTAGGTTTTGCTAATTGTTTTCACTTCTCATTCACATGTGGATAAATTGCTAGTTGTTTCCTCTTCTTATCCGCATGTGGAGAAATTGCTAGTTGTTTCCTCTTCTTATCCGCATGTGGATAAATTGCTAGTTGTTTCCTCTTCTTATCCGCATGTGGAGGAGTTGCTAGTTGTTTCCTCTTCTTATCCGCATGTGGAGGAGTTGCTAGTTGTTGCCTCTTCTTATCCGCATGTGTAGAAATTGCTAGTTGTTTCCTCTTCTTATCCGCATGTGGAGGAGTTGCTAATTGTTTCCTCTTCTTATCCGCATGTGGAGGAGTTGCTAGTTGTTTCCTCTTCTTATCCGCATGTGGAGAAATTGCTAATTATTTCCTCTTCTTATCCACATGTGGAGGAGTTGCTAGTTGTTTCCTCTTCTTATCCGCATGTTGAGAAATTGCTAATTATTTCCTCTTCTTATCCACATGTGGAGGAGTTGCTAGTTGTTTCCTCTTCTTATCCGCATGTGGAGGAGTTGCTAATTTATTGCTCTTCTCATCCACATGAATGATACGGAAAATGTAATCCATTCCGTTGTATTCTACCGACAATACATTTATAAGTATATAACAAAACATCTTACTTAACTTACTTCGTGTATAACAAAGGAGGTGAAAGGTCAAGGCCTCCTTGAACAGACTGATAGATGGATATCGTAATATCTCCGCGCTCAGAGTCTTTGGCAGTGTTATATAACAAGATCCTGAAAGCACACCAAATCAATTTCATAAAGTTATTCCAGAGCAAAGTTTGGTTAAAAAAGTAAATAACACAAAATTAACATTTTTTGTAATTTTCTCAAAACATAGAAATTTGGGATTCAGTGCAGACTTAAAACACCCCTCTATGAGGTTTCCTGACCTTGGAGATACCCTTGTGTCAAAAGTTCAACTTCATAGGTAATATGATACTTAAATCATTATTCCTGTATCGTGAAACACCATAGAGGTTTCAAACCAAGAGAGCCAAGATGGCCATAAATTGCTCATCTGAGAACTACAGCCTTACATGTATTTGTAACCCCACAAATATACTTTAAAAAGAACTTTCGTTCCTCATGGCAAATAGCATAGCTCTACTACACCCAGGGGTGTGGAATCCCTAAATTACTGACCAAAAATGATTTACGTTAACAAACTTTGAATTATATCTAGTATTCTAATCCTTCACATGATAAATAATTGAATGAAACTGATTTATTTTTAATTTTTTGTGTTTTCCTGGATATAGTTTCGGGAAAGTGGATTTTTCAGTCCAACTTGCCTATTGGCAAGTGAAAAAGTTTGGAATTTCAACACCCCTGACATGGTTTGGGACTTCTGTTGTCGCTGTTTGCGGTCAACTGAGGCAGTGGTAAGTGTATGGTCATTGCTTTTTTCCCTGTAAGATCAACTGAGTACACTACCCTAGCTCTTTCTGAATAGACTCCTTGGCTCTTGAGCGTGCACGGTGTATAGCACCGATAGATGCAAGACTACCTCTGGGTTACCAACCAGTTCATCTCAAGTTTGGTGAGAACAATGAAAAACATTTCTGAAATTTCTGGTGCCCCGGCCGAAATTCGAACCATTTCACTTCTATAATCTGTTCCTAGCTGTCATGATCTACTTATGCAACAAACTAGAACCATCCATTATACTAGTATCTCTAAAAAAAGGACCATCCAAGAATCATTCTCAATCCTGAAGTTAAGTCCAAATCCATTGATAATATTATCATATTATTATTATAATTTTTATATAACACAAATGGATTCCATTTTATACATTTATAAACACACAGTAAAAGTACAATTGAAAAACTGACCTGAGTAGTTCACACCGCCTGTCATGAACAAAGTGTTTTCTACAAAGTCTTTCCTCTTTAACAAACTTGCCTCCAACACAGATGGGAAGCGTGCTCCACCTATCAAATTACAACAGTAACATTTAAAGGCCGCTTTTTTTTTAGGTTGACAGATTTTTTAAAAAATTACCGTCCAGAGTAGGGAAAGGGAATATAACAATAGGACCTAAAGGATGCTGGGCCACTAACACAATGGCAGGTTAGGGACTGCTCTGGATAAGCGAGATGCGGCATTACACACAACTGGCTTCTCTTCTCCCATACCCTTGTGGCAATTGATAACATCTAGAATGAGGAGGTGAGAGTGGTTAATATAAGTTAGAACAAAATCAGTCACAGTATGGGACATATGCCACCAAAATAAGATGTTGATTGAATACACATGAACTATGAGTTAAAAAATGTCTCTAAGTTCAAAAAGGGCCATAACTCCTTACAAAAAAAATCCTATAGTTGTATGACTTGTCAAGTAATGTTGACTAATGATAGTGAGTGAGACTACCAAGTTTCAATGCAAAAGCATTAACCGTAAACAAAGTATTGAACTTTTTGAAAAAAACTTTAACCAAAATGTCAAAGATAAGAAGGGCCATGACTCCTTACAAAATCATTCTAGTATTTTGCCACTTGTCTAGTAGGGTTGACTTATGATAATTAATAAGTGCGTCAAGTTTCAATGCAATAGCATTCGTAGTAAACAAAGTATTGAACTTTATCAGAAACTTTAACCTGAATACCTGGACAAACGGACAGACGATTCAATTTGATATGCCACCCTTTGGGGGCATAAAAACCTGTGTCATATTCTATCTAAAATAAATAAGTACAGTCAACTATAGGTCTGGGACAATTTCAATAGTTTGAAACTGGTTAATCGAATCAAACTGGTTAATTCTTCTCTGTTTATTGTATCATATACAATACCAAACTAAGACGTGTATGTTAAATATGATCATATATGGATTAATGTATCACATGTTACCTGAACACACCCAGCTAGTTTGCTTGTTTATGTGTAGCTCAATGGTTAGTGCACTTGCCGTCTAATCCGGGTGGTGGCACACATATATGCCTGCCATATTTCGGCATAAAGCTGACTGGCAAATAAAGGCTATGTTCGGCACTCGGCATATTATTGCCAAAGATATACTGTAGCAGTAACATACAATTTTTTGGCATCATAGGAGGTGTATTGTTTTAGAACGATTAGCGGTTTTGCAAAATTGAAACCTGGGCCAAACTTAAAATATTCTTTGTTTCCCCATCCCGACCCAAGCAGATTTAGAATGGGTAGGTAGGTAGGTTAAATATTTTTTTTTTAATTCTTTCAGAATACTAGTTATTGGTAAAGACATACAAATAATGAATATGTGTAACTATAAGGTGAAAACCAACAATCTTAAATTTAGAATATGTACGAAATGTAATAGAAAGAAACACGCCTGTAAACAAAAATTAATATTTTCATCCCCAATATTTCATAAAAAAATATTATTTCAATTGGGGCAATAAAATAGTTTGGGTAGGGCCGTTTTTTTCGGGTAGGTAGGGGATGGGGAAACAAACAATATTTTATTTTAGGCCCTGTTTCACCTTGTAATCGAATTGTATCCGATAAACCAAGTAATTGTCCTTGTTCCTAATCAACATTCAATTAACATTCATAGAATGACTTTTAAAAGTTAAACAGAAAAGTAATTTAACCTTCCTATATATAGCTACTGGAAAATTCAGATAATCTTCCCACTGTAAAATATTTGCAAATTTGTCATTTTTACGAAGTTTGCGAGGTTAAATGATCGGGAATTTTAAAATTCAGAAAGAACTTCATGTACATGTACTTTCTATTGTTTTACTGCCGTTGTTTAAGGCACAAGCATCTATAGAGAACATATGGATTTCGTGAATATATATAAATACTGGTAGCAAAATTTATCCTTTGCAAAAACTTCTGATTTCACAGTCAATATTAAAATTGCTTATCCAACTAATAAAAACATGGTATGTCCAACTTACCAAAGTTATATGAACACATTGCCTTCTCACCAAAATCATCCATTTTTTGTGTATCTTTGTACTGAAGCAATAAAAACCAGATAAAAGTGATTTTTTTAGCCCATAACTGGGTACCGCATGTTACACAGCATTATACAGAGATTATAGGCTTACACATGTAAACAAACATAGAAAAGTTAAAATACAAGCAAAGCCAAAATGTCATAAAATATGCCTGTATTGGGGCGTGAAAAATGAAAATAAAAGAATCAAACTCAGCATAGAGATTACGCCCATAACATTGTCACCAAGTTTGAAGATGATCAGATAAAGTGGGGAGCGGTGGCCTAGAGGTAGGGCGCGTGCTTAAGGACCGAGAGGCCCTGGGTTCGATCCCTGCCTGCACTACTGCGTAATTTCTCTGAGTAAGAATAACCCACAATGCTCCACTCGACCAAGGTGTGAATTGGTACCTATGAGGGCAAGTATGTTCATGTTCGATATTCCTGGGTGCTGTACCTCAATGATGTCTGCACACCAACCAGGCAAATTAAAATGTCAAAGGGTGGCTGAACGGCACTAGTCATTCATGATGTTATCCATCCCCACGAGGGCATGTGAGAAGAGAAGCCAGTTTCCCCAGTGTCTAACAAGGGAATGAATAACGGGTACCCTCTTTGGCATGATGTATGACAAAGCCTCGGATCGAACCGGGGACCTCCCACACTGGAAGGGGACACTCTTACCACTAGACTATAGAGGAGAATCTTACCACATTCCTAGGCATATAAACAACGAGAGATACAGGATTTTCTGGTTGTATGGTGACTGTACAACTCTGTGACGACACTTTATGACGGTATATAATACAACCCCTGTGTCGGAATAGTATCTCCATATCATCCATGTCCTCCTGTGTAAATAAATCAACACAATATTATTAATAACTAGAAGGCTTTTCAACACAAATATTGTTTACCACAAAGAGTATTGGATTGAGTGTTAAATCACAGAAACTAAGAAAAGGGCCATCACTCCAGGTTAAAAAACCAGTACCTAAACTTTAACATATTAAGCATTACGCCAAGCCAATGCAACGCCGGCGCTAGGGTGACTGCAATAGCTCCCCTTATTCTACGAATAGTGGAGCTAAAAAGTTGGAAGAATTTCAAATATTGATCTATTACTGATAAAATGATAAATAAATTTGTATACTTCTTTTCACTGCAGTCTTATAATTATTATAATACTTTTAGTACAAATAATGTTTTTGATACTTTATAAGTCATGACAACTTGTTTGGGTGAAAAAGCTTTAAATTAGCTCAGCATACATGTAAATAGGACCCAAGATACATTGGTTTTAATATGGCCTCAATCTGGTGACCGTTTGATATGGAAATATGATACTATCCAGTTAGGATACAAATAGAGTGATGCAGTGGAGTCCACTATTACAGTGTAAAACCAATTATCAAGGCTTATCCTGGGGTGGTATTCAATATTGATCCTATTTAATTAGAGAATAACGATAGCCAATCATATCGCCTGTTACTGACCAAGAGTTGAATATGGTGTGATCCGATTGGTTATCCTTATCCTTAAGTCAAGTAAGATCGATAATCAATACCACCCCAGACATCCATAATTTCAACTAAAACACTTAAATTACCTGTTCAGCCAATGGTTGTAATCTTTTGTGTATACATA
Organism: Spisula solida; assembly: GCA_947247005.1. NCBI lineage: Eukaryota > Metazoa > Mollusca > Bivalvia > Venerida > Mactridae > Spisula > Spisula solida. The sequence goes on from OX365951.1 coordinate 23,870,094, forward strand.
AATGAAACGTGACTCTCATATTATCGTAACTGGACAGCACCCATATTGGATGGTAAAGCAAACAATAAGGGAATATATTGCACGGTCACATGGTAAAAATGTAGCTCACTCATTGGATAAATAAAACAGGATTAATAGAATAAAAATAGCTACAGTAACTGTATGTTACACATACTTCCATAAACTTCAGTTCCACCGATATACTGTATCCTTCCTTGCAAATCCATCGCTCGTCTGAATGACTTGATATTTCCTTGTTAGAAACAACATTTCGCTCTAATATCAAACCTTTGCCTGTTTCATACACCAATTCTGAGCTTCCCCTGAATAATAACAAACTCAATATTTATGTTGTTACTATAAGCTCATAATTTATGATGTTTCTACAAGCTCATTATTTATGATGTTTCTACAAGCTCATAATTTATGATGTTTCTACAAGCTCATTATTTATGATGTTTCTACAAGCTCATAATTTATGATGTTTCTACTGGCTCATAATTTATGATGTTTCTGCAAGCTCATAATTTATGATGTTTCTACAGGCTCATAATTTATGATGTTTCTACTGGCTCATAATTTATGATGTTTCTACAGGCTCATAATTTATGATGTTTCTACAGGCTAATAATTTATGATGTTTCTACAGGCTAATAATTTATGATGTTTCTACTGGCTCATAATTTATGATGTTTCTACAAGCTCATAATTTATAATGTTTCTACAGGCTCATAATTTATGATGTTTCTACTGGCTCATAATTTATGATGTTTCTACAAGCTCATAATTTATGATGTTTCTACTGGCTCATAATTTATGATGTTTCTGCAAGCTCATAATTTATGATGTTTCTACAGGCTCATAATTTATGATGTTTCTACTGGCTCATAATTTATGATGTTTCTGCAAGCTCATAATTTATGATGTTTCTACAGGCTCATAATTTATGATGTTTCTACTGGCTCATAATTTATGATGTTTCTACAGGCTCATAATTTATGATGTTTCTACAGGCTAATAATTTATGATGTTTCTACAGGCTAATAATTTATGATGTTTCTACTGGCTCATAATTTATGATGTTTCTACAAGCTCATAATTTATAATGTTTCTACAGGCTCATAATTTATGATGTTTCTACAAGCTCATAATTTATGATGTTTCTGCAAGCTCATAATTTATGATGTTTCTACAAGGTCATAAACTTATCTGACCTTAAATTCCTGACAATTAATATGCACAACTAAGCTAATGGTACCAATTACTCATGTGAAGTTTCACTGATATCTGATCGAGTGTTAAGGAGAACTGACAGGGACACACTAAGGGACATCCATCCAGATGTTCACCACAAAATCAATTTGTCCCCAACACTTGTGATCATCTAGGTAGACATAAAAACGACCAATGGTAACAGAGAAACACTGCGGGTGTAAACTTACATTTTAAGTATGATTTTGATGAGAGCACCTCGTACCAGGCTCACCTCCAGGATAGGACAATAGTTGGGGGACATATCAAACTGACTAGTATAGTATTTTGCTGGTAGATTTGCCAATTCACTAGTTTTATCTGTGACTGGGTCATGTCCATCTTGGCTCAGTGAGACCATGCTACCTTTGGTGGAGAACATACAGTACAAGTAAGAATGGTCATTCTGAAAATAGAAATTATGAGGAATTAGGTAAACAAAACAAATAAGAATTGTCACCATGAGTCCTGGTGACGAATATTACCCAAACAATGACACCTTAATTATCACAGAAACCAGCTAGGACTGGTTTTTAATTCAACAGTCTAAGTACAATCTGGCACACTGCCATGGACACATCTTATTTAGTCTTAACACAAGCAACAGGCTGTACCTATACCGCACATTTCATTACAATATCCTATTCCTAACTTACACTTTATACTAAAATCAAAAGGTTTATAACCATATAGTGGTGGCACGGTGGCCGAGTTGTAAGCAATCTCAACAACCAATCCAGGAGACCCTAGTTCGAATCTCGCCGGGCACTGGAAATATCAGAAATGCTTTTCAGTATTTCACACCCAACTAGAGATGAAGTGGTTATAAACCAAAAGGTAGTCTTGTGTTTATCCATGCTATACGTACACTGGGCATGTTAAAGAACCAAGGAGTCTATTTGGAAAGAGATAGGGTAACATGCCCAGACTCCTGGTATCACACAAACCAAGCACTACAACTGTCTCAGTCAGACATACAAAATAACAACATAACGGTACGTTTACATTTTGAAGTCCAGTAAGAATTTTCAGTTCAAAATATTTGCAATTAAGCTCCAAGAATATGACAAAATAGATATCTTACAGTGAGAGTAGTGACACATCTTTGACACATTCCACAGTCTCCACAAACTTGACCTTCCTGAGCACAACTACAATTCCTGCAAAATACAAACACCTCATAATTATATAGCATAGCCATATTCATACGTGCCAGGTTCCACGGAACCCTTAGTAGGAGATTTGTGATGAAAATGCAGCTAAACTTCCCTGTTAAATGCAGGAGATTATCCTTGCTCAAACTTTTGACTAAAATTAATGAAGTCTACAGTACAGTACAACCTCATCAGGACGACGCTCTGTAGAGCAACGCCCTCTCCATAACAACACCTTCAAAATTTACCTATGCTGATTTTTACTATAAATTCAACCTCTGTAGAGCAACAACCTCTGTACAATGACAAATTTTTTAAGCTTCCAAAGGGTGCACAGAGGTTGCACTGTATATGCAGTTTTCACTATTTTTTGTATGACAGTACCCGTTGATCTATGCTTCATAAAGCAATTTAAATTAGTATTTGTGATCATTTTAATAAATTAAATGTTAAACAACCGATGTCAGGTTCCAGTACCGGTTTATTTTATCAATTTACGCATGAGCGTGTATGAATAGAGTCTAAAACGTGAGAGACTGGCGCATAATGTTGGCTATTGGGCATGTATGCATGTTTGCTCATGTAAATACATGTATTCATAAAAGCATACATGAAAACAGTCACCAAGTGTAACATCATTTTTTAAACAATTTTCCAGTCAAAAAACAGCGTTTTGGAAAATTCAGGTGTAAGAATTCAAAGGGTCATTTCAAGGGTTAACTGAAATCCATGTCTATAGGGTCTTTAAATAAGCACAACTTACAAAGACGTCTTTCCGTTCTTTAAGTTACCAGGACATGCAGCACCAGCAAATGCACAGTTCCTACAGAACATACATCGATTGTATGCACAGAAACTAGGTAAACACCCAAGGTAGAAATGGGTGGGGAACAATTTATCTGCAATACATAAAACATAAGCTTTTTATTATGGCAAAATGTAAGGTCTTCTTTCCCTACAATTTGGTAATGAATCTACAATCATACCATTCTTTTTCATAGAGGTTTGTTATAGACTAGATAAATTTGAGGTATCTTCCCATAGAAACTCTATTTCAGCATTTGACTGAGTCGTATGTATCTGTTTGATTTTTTAAATGATTTCTGATAATTTGTGTGAATTATGACCATGCTATTTTTCATGAAATCCAAAATCCTTGAAATTTCGTCCCCAAAAAATGGTATTTTTCACCAGAACCATGAAATTTTGTCCCATTGAAATTAAATGATTTTACAGTATAAGTTCTCATTACAGGAATATAGGAAAAGAAACACTGACCTGAGGGGCCCCGAAGAGCCTCGGTGCTCAAGGTGCTTCCATCCAGGTCACATATGACAGACCTCTGTAGCAGGCTCTCAACATGTAGCGTGTGGTCTGGGATCATCCAGACCCCAGATTTGGAGTTCACAATCATGTAGCGATTTCTCGGCGGATGACAAGTTGGGCAGGGTGTTGTTTCCTAACGACAGAAACATATCTACTGTATTTGCGATCACATATACATACAAGGGGCGTTAAATACTGTATAGTAGTATTCATTGGGGTCTAATTTTCATTGTATTCATGATCAACATTGACAGCCCAAAATCTTAAGCGTAAACTTCCCCTAGAAAATATACAAATTTAACAAAGGGAGACAATTCATAATCAAAACATGTGAAGGAGCTACATAGAAAACCCAACATTGACCCAGAGCGAAGTACAAATCAAGTTAATCAACGCATTGTGTCAGTTTAGCAAAATGCAATATACAGAATAAAATACTTGAAAGTTCAAAATAAGTTTGAGAACCACTTTTGCTGTTGAACTCATGTGAAGGGTTTAAATGGGGGTTATCATGTCCAGGATTTCCCAGAATTTCAATTGTTTTTATTACTAGTGTATGGTCGAATCTCGAACTGCATGAGATATGTTTGCGCAAATTGATGCACACACTTAATTGATCAACAGTGAAAGGTGTGAAAATTACAGGTAAATCGAAGATTTCATACAGACGAGGCGTGAAAACATTCGGCCCTCGTCAGATACAACCCGACTTCGAGTTGAACAATAGATTTTCGTTGCAAATAAGTTTATCGGGACCTAGAATAAAATTCGAGATAACGAAAAACTTCGAGACAAGCTTCAAGATAGGTGGCCAGATTTCATATAGACAAAGAAGGGAACAAATAAAAAAATAAAACGGAAAATTTGATATAAGCGAGTTTGAAATAACAAGATTTGACTGTAAATAAAATATAAATGGAAATTAGATCTTTGTAGAAACGTTTTTTAACTTTTGCTCCCGTCAGCAAAATTTTCAAAAATTTTTGTAAACCAAAAACTAAAAAAAAATTTGGCCTAACAAAAAGTAACAAACCTCTGCATATATATTGAGTCTCCTGACAAAAGACTGCACAATTCTTTTATAAATCATAAAGGTACTCCACAACATTTCAGGGATCTTTTCCCTTTCTCCAACCATACGGGCTCCAATGAACAACACACTTGTATCTAAAAAATAGGGAAAATATAATTCTGTCATCCAAGTTAATCAAATTTCTTTAAGACTTAAAATATAATTATAAACAAAGTTTAAAACAAACTTCATATTTAAGTATATACTTCAAAGCTATTTTTTCTATGGCAACCAAAACATTATAGTACAATTGTTAATATATATTTATAAATTTAAAAATTTCGCCTGGTCATTGGGCTACCTACTATCTCTCCTGGCTTGTATGCAGCCAACATCGAGATACAGAACCCAGGAATTAGGAACACTGCCCTCAAAGGTACCAATTCACACCTTGGTCGAGTGGGGCATTGTGGATTATTCTTGCTCAGAGAAATTAAGCAGTGGCACAGACAAGGATTGAACCCTGGACCTCTCGATCCCAATGTGCACCCCCCTACCTCTAGGCCACCTCTCCCCCACTGTTTGCCTGATATAATATCCAGAAAGTAAACATAGACAATCTTTAAATATCAAGGCTTATGAAAAACATGGAATAGTATTCAGGCTATATGCAATTGCATGAGCTGCTTTTTTAAAGTTGCATGGATATGTGTTTTTTGTTTGTTCTATTTTGTGTCTTCTATCCTGCATCTGCCGTCTAAGTCTGATTTGTTATTATCTATTTTTTTCAATATTAGATATGCCATCTATGACACATTTTACAGTTAGTAAATATTACAAACTCACTATTGTGACTTTTCAGTATTTCTAAAAGCAGAGTTATCGGCCCTTTCTGTAGAACGATTCCTTTGTTCCACATCACTCTGACACCACCAAGTGACAAACATTTACTGAAATGAGAATATACATTTTATTCACAATATACATGATGATGCTTTCTCTGCTACTCTATATTTGACAAGTAGAACTTTTGTCCTTAAACAAAGAGAGCACAATGTTTTACTCTAGACTACCTCCAAAATGGAGAATACAATGTATTACTCAGGGCTACCTCAAAAATAGAGAGCATAAATTATTATAGTCATAACTACCTCCAAAAGAGAGAGTACAATGTATTACTCAGGACTATCTCCAAATAGAGAGCACACTGTATTACTCAGGACTATCTTCAAATAGAGCATAATGTATTACTCTGGCATACCTCCAAAATAGAGAGTACAATGTATTACTCAGGACTATCTTCAAATAGAGAGCACACTGTATTACTCAGGACTATCTTCAAATAGAGAGCATAATGTATTACTCTGGCATACCTCCAAAATAGAGAGTACAATGTATTACTCTGGCAAACCTCCAAAATAGAGAGCACGGTGTATTACTCTGGACTACATGTACATCCAAAACAAAGAATTAAGAATCACAAGCTAAAGCATCAATGTCTTTCTTCTCAGAAGACTTAAAATAGTCTTAAACACCAAAGTTGCATTAGTGTGTATTCAAAAAGTTTCATTTCAAATTATCAACCAATCATTTTGTCAACATGGACTGACCTGAGTATCCGAGTGAAGAATGATTCTGGTATTCCTGGTTTAAAGTAAAAGTATCTCTCTACTTCAAGCTCATCATCAGGCAAACCATTTGGCCAGATTTCCTCCTGCAAGTTATCATGTATTTATAATGATTATCTCCCCTCCTACAAGTTATCATGTATTTATAGTAATTATTTCCTCTCCTGCAAGTTATCATGTGTAAAATAGTAATTATCTCACCTCCTGCAAGTTATCATGTATTTATAGTAATTATCTCCCCTCCTGCAAGTTATTGTGTTTTTATAGTAATTATCTCCCCTCCTGCAACTTATCATGTATTTGTAGTAATTATCTCCCCTCCTGCAAGTTATTGTGTTTTTATAGTAATTATCTCCCCTCCTGCAACTTATCATGTATTTGTAACAATTAATTATCTCACCTCCTGCAACTTATCATGTGTTTATAGTAATTATCTCCCCTCCTGCAAGTTATCATGTATTTGTAGTAATTATCTCACCTCCTGCAACTTATCATGTATTTATAGTAATTATCTCCCCTCCTGCAACTTATCATGTATTTGTAGTAATTACCTCACCTCCTGCAACTTATCATATGTTTATAGCAATTATCTCCCCTCTTGCAAGTTATCATGTATTTATAGTAATTATCTCCCCTCCTACAAGTTTTCGTGTATTTATAGTAATTATCTCCCCTCCTGCAAGTTATCATGTGTAAAATAGTAATTATCTCACCTCCTGCAAGTTATCATGTATTTATAGTAATTATCTCCCCTCCTGCAAGTTATTGTGTTTTTATAGTAATTATCTCCGCTCCTGCAACTTATCATGTATTTGTAGTAATTAATTATCTCACCTCCTGCAACTTATCATGTATTTATAGTAATTATCTCCCCTCCTGCAAATTATCATGTATTTGTAGTAATTATCTCACCTCCTGCAACTTATCATGTGTTTATAGCAATTATCTCCCCTCTTGCAAGTTATCATGTATTTATAGCAATTATCTCCCCTCTTGCAAGTTATCATGTATTTATAGTAATTATCTCCCCTCCTGCAAGTTATTGTGTTTTATAGAAATTATCTCCCCTCCTGCAACTTATCATGTATTTATAGTAATTATCTCCCCTCCTGCAAGTTATTGTGTTTTTATAGTAATTATCTCCCCTCCTGCAACTTATCATGTATTTATAGTAATTATCTCACCTCCTGCAACTTATCATGTGTTTATAGCAATTATCTCCCCTCTTGCAAGTTATCATGTATTAATAGTAATTATCTCCCCTCCTGCAAGATTTCGTGTATTTATAGTAATTATCTCCCCTCCTGCAAGTTATGTATTTATAGTAATTATCTCCCCTCCTGCAAGTGTTTGTGTATTTATAGTAATTATCTCCCCTCCTGCAAGTTATCATGTATTTATAGTAATTATCTCCCCTCCTGCAAGTTATCATGTATTTATAGTAACTAACTCCCCTCCTACAAGTTATCATGTATTTATAGTAATTATCTCCCCTCCTACAAGTTATCATGTATTTATAGTAATTAACTCCCCTCCTACAAGTTTTCGTGTATTTATAGTAATTATCTCCCCTCCTGCAAGTTTTCGTGTATTTATAGTAATTATCTCCCCCCCCCTGCAAGTTATCATGTATTTATAGTAATTATCTCCCCTCCTGCAAATTTTCGTTTATTTATAGTAATTATCTTCCCTCCTGCAAGTTATGTATTTATAGTAATTATCTCCCCTCCTGCAAGTGTTCGTGTATTTATAGTAATTATCTCCCCTCCTGCAAGTTATCATGTATTTATAGTAATTATCTCCCCTCCTGCAAGTTATCATGTATTTATAGTAATTAACTCCCCTCCTACAAGTTATCATGTATTTATAGTAATTATCTCCCCTCCTACAAATTATCATGTATTTATAGTAATTAACTCCCCTCCTACAAGTTTTCGTGTATTTATAGTAATTATCTCCCCTCCTGCAAGTTATGTATTTATAGTAATTATCTTCCCTCTTGCAAGTTATCATGTATTTATAGTATTGATCTCACCTCCTGCAAATTATCATGTATTTATAGTAATTATCTCCCCTCCTGCAAGTTATCATGTATTTATAGTAATTAACTCCCCTCCTACAAGTTATTGTGTTTTATAGAAATTATCTCCCCTCCTGCAACTTATCATGTATTTATAGTAATTATCTCCCCTCCTGCAAGTTATTGTGTTTTTATAGTAATTATCTCCCCTCCTGCAACTTATCATGTATTTATAGTAATTATCTCACCTCCTGCAACTTATCATGTGTTTATAGCAATTATCTCCCCTCTTGCAAGTTATCATGTATTAATAGTAATTATCTCCCCTCCTGCAAGATTTCGTGTATTTATAGTAATTATCTCCCCTCCTGCAAGTTATGTATTTATAGTAATTATCTCCCCTCCTGCAAGTGTTTGTGTATTTATAGTAATTATCTCCCCTCCTGCAAGTTATCATGTATTTATAGTAATTATCTCCCCTCCTGCAAGTTATCATGTATTTATAGTAACTAACTCCCCTCCTACAAGTTATCATGTATTTATAGTAATTAACTCCCCTCCTACAAGTTTTCGTGTATTTATAGTAATTATCTCCCCTCCTGCAAGTTTTCGTGTATTTATAGTAATTATCTCCCCCCCCCTGCAAGTTATCATGTATTTATAGTAATTATCTCCCCTCCTGCAAATTTTCGTGTATTTATAGTAATTATCTTCCCTCCTGCAAGTTATGTATTTATAGTAATTATCTCCCCTCCTGCAAGTGTTCGTGTATTTATAGTAATTATCTCCCCTCCTGCAAGTTATCATGTATTTATAGTAATTATCTACCCTCCTGCAAGTTATCATGTATTTATAGTAATTAACTCCCCTCCTACAAGTTATCATGTATTTATAGTAATTATCTCCCCTCCTACAAATTATCATGTATTTATAGTAATTAACTCCCCTCCTACAAGTTTTCGTGTATTTATAGTAATTATCTCCCCTCCTGCAAGTTATGCATTAATAGTAATTATCTTCCCTCTTGCAAGTTATCATGTATTTATAGTATTGATCTCACCTCCTGCAAATTATCATGTATTTATAGTAATTATCTCCCCTCCTGCAAGTTATCATGTATTTATAGTAATTAACTCCCCTCCTACAAGTTATCATGTATTTATAGTAATTATCTCCCCTCCTACAAGTTATCATGTATTTATAGTAATTATCTCCCCTCCTGCAAGTTATCATGTATTTATAGTAATTCTTCCCTCCTACAAGTTATCATGTAGTTATAGTAATTATCTCCCCTCCTGCAAGTTATCATGTATTTATAGTAATTATCTCCCCTCCTACAAGTTATCATGTATTTATAGTAATTATCTTCCCTGATCTATCTTTGCTACTGTACAGTTCGATATCCAGCATTGAGCTGTGACTCGACTATTAAGGCTTAATCAATTCTTGGATAAATGTTGGTATTGGATTGAGTGTTAAATCACAGGAACTAAGAAAAGGGCCATCACTGCAGCAGAAAATATCCGAGCTCAAATTCCTGACAATATGCACAACTAAACTTAGTACTAAGTATTCATGTGAAGTTTCACTGAAATTGGACCAATGGTAAAGGAGAACAAGCGCAACCAAATTTTGTGACATCCAGACAGACTGACTGACACTAATACAGACATACAGAAATCAACATGTCTCACCACTAAAGCTTTCATCTACAGAAGCAATATTGATGTATTGACAATATTTTTTAGCCAATCAATTATCAATTCACATTTTTAAATACCGATACATGGGTACTCTTGGTAAATTGGAAGTTTACAATTTGTCAAAATGGGTAAAGACAAAACTGAAACCGAAGCTGCTGTTTTCAAAAGCTGAATTTATACCCAATATATACAGTGTAAAATAATTAAATAAGTAAATCATGACTGATTGGCTTGTTACTGGTTAATCCATATAACTTGTACAAATCAATGCATACATGCCAGACCTCCCGCATCATGCACAAGTCTCACACATTTTAGACTCTACTCATGCATGATTGGAGGCAAAATGATCAAGTCTCACGCTTTTCTTGGACATACTGGAACCTGACAATCTTGTTAACATTTAATTTATGAAAATGATCACGAATATTAGTTTAAATTGCTTCATGAAGCATGCATGGTATTGTCATCAAAGTAAAACAAGTGAAAACTGCATAAAAATTTCATTAATTAAAGTTTAAAGTTTGTACAAGGAAAATCTCCCTCATTTTAATGAAATCTCCAGCATTTCCATCCCCAATCTCACGCAAATGGGTCTGTGAAACATGGCATGTACACAACGAATTATTGATATCCCAATGTTCGAGAATTATCTAATAATGCCTCAGGTCCAATCAATGACAGTTCCAGATGGTAGTACCCTTTAAATTGGATCTACAAACTTTTTGGACGTCCCTCATACATGGAAGACACCTCAGAGTATCAACTTACGATATCCAGCAATGGATAGTACGGCAAATCCTTGACACAGATATAAGCATACGTGTCCTCCAGATCACTCGTCCATGCATCTCTTGCCACTTGTAGTAATACACCTCGCTCCATCAGTAGATCTATCATAGCATCATACTGTAACAGAAATTATATAAATACTCGAAATTGACCAATGATTTTGCCTATTATAGACATAGAGCAAGAATAGTGTGTATAACATTTGATATACCGATAAAAGTGACATCACGCAGGTAAAAAAGTTAAGTAAACAACATACTCTCCCAAAGTAACACTGACTGATAATGCTGATAACATGCTGAAATCATGTTAGAATCAAAATAGAATATTCAAAAGCCAAAGTATACCTTTTGTTATACAATCATTTGTCGATCTGACGCTTTGTTATTAACCACTCAGGCCTATGGCATCAGAACTCCAAACCGTTGTATAACAGTCGGTATACACACACCAAAAAACCAGCAATTCAGCATGTCAGGTTAATAGTACCACCAGTCTATCCATTCCCTACTGGTTTTATCCCCAGGGTGGGGGTAGGTTTATAAATTACAACCTTCCTTCAAACATCTTCTAGTCATACTCCAAGAGTTGTCACTGTAGTTGATAATAAATTCCAATGAAAACAGATAAGATCATGCTGCATTATCTAATGAAGTGTCCAAATGTAACACAAGGGATCCAGGTTTGATTCATATACAAAATGTACAAAATGAACATGGAAATATTTCGCAAAACTGCATTTTTCTCATGAATTCGAAAATCCACGTACAGGTTACTACCTACATTGTAACAACTATGAAGACCCTAACCAGGTACCTTCCAGTGCCAATTTATAAATCAGCAAAAAATGTTACGTAAAGTCACAATATAAGATCAGGGGTTATAATATAAGATCTGGGGCCCGTTTCATAGACATATCTTAGATAGTCTTTTTCCATAAACTATTGAGATCATATTAAAGTGAACCCATACACTTTTGTTAAACTAAAATATTTATTTATAATAATTATTCTAGTTCATATATATGTTATCTTTAAGTGTGCTGACATAAATTATATGCTAAGATATGTCAATGAAATGGGCCTCAGTGGCTGTACTCACATAGCATCTTACTGGAAAACTTAAAATTTTCTTAAAATCTTAAAATTTCCTTAAGTGTATTAGCTTAATAAGACGAAAATCAGGATTGAATGTATCAATTTTTAACATTGTTAAGAATCATTATATGAAGGGCTACAATAATTGCAAAGAAAACTTGGACTATTCATAATTTCTTGGGAAATATGTGCAGCTCAATTTCTAAACTTAAGTCAAAGTACTTAAGTTTTCCCATAAGATGCTTTGTGAATATCAGCCCTGACCTAACACTGAACACCTTACCACAGCTGAATTTGTACAGAGACTCATTAAATCCTTCTTAAGCCAACATGCTATACTTTTCCCAAGATATCGCCAATTAGCTTGCTGTGGGGCTTTAGTTGTCATCAGTTGATCGTATAACTTCTGCAGCATGGAGAAATCAGATAATGCGAATCCATCATCCAGTCCTGGGTAGTATAAATACTTTCCCTGTAAAACATATACAGGCATAAAGTATAGTCCTTTAAGTCAGATCCGTCACTTGTATACAAACACTGCAATATCATATCATTGTTTTTATTGTTCACTTCAATTGGAGAAAAAGGCAGTGAAAACCAATACCTTATACACTAAGCTACATACTAATGCACATAATGTCTATGAAAACAATACATTAATAAGAGAAATTGCAATGTTTATGAACGCAATGTTATGTAAACAAGAGGGCCCAAAGGGCCATAGGTCGCTCACCTGTCCTAGTAGTTCATGCACCCATAATGGTAGCCTCTATTGCATGTACAAGGTTTTCATATTGCCTTATGCTTTATAATTTGCATCACAATTAGACCCAATGACATATAGAAGTGATTTGACCTTGTGACCTAGTTTTTGACCCCGGATGACCCAAAGTCAAACTTGACTTAGATTTTGTTGAGATGATCATTCAGACCAAGTTTCATAAAGATTAAGCCAAAATTGTGACCTCTAGTGACTACACAAGGTTTTTCTATAATTTGACCTTGTGACCTAATTTTTGACCCTGGATGATCCAATATCGAACTTGACCTAGATTTTGTTGAGAAGATCATTGTGACCAAGTTTCATAAAGATTAGGCTAAAATTGTGACCTCTAGTGACTACACAAGGTTTTTCTATAATTTGACCTTGTGGCCGAATTTTTGACCCCGGATGACCCAATATCGAACTTGACCAAGGTTTTGTTGACATGATCATTGTGACCAAGTTTCATAAAGATTAAGTTGAAATTGTGACCTATAGTGACTACACAAGGTTTTTCTATGATTTGACCTTGTGACCTAGTTTTTGACCCCGGATGACCCAATATCGATCTTGACCTAGATTTTGTTGAAATAATCATTGTGACCAAGTTTCATAAAGATTAAGTTGAAATTGTGACCTCTAGTGAATACACAAGGTTTTTCTATGATTTGACCTTGTGACCTAGTTTTTGGTCCCGGATGATCCAATATCGAACTTGATCTAGACTTTGTTGAGAAGATGATTGTGACCAAGTTTCATAAAGATTAGGCCAAAATTGTGACCTCTAGTGACTACACAAGGGTTTTCTATGATTTGACCTTGTGACCTAGTTTTTGACCCCGGATGACCCAATATCAAACTTGACCTAGATTTTGTTGAGATGATCATTGTGACCAAGTTTCATAATAGTTAAGCTAAAACTGTGACCTCTAGTGTCTACACAAGTAATTGTGGACGGACGGACGGACGACGGACGAAGAGTGATCACAAAAGCTCACTCTGTCACTTTGTGACAGGTGAGCTAAAAAGTGACCGATCTGATTTATCCATTTATAAAAGCATACATCGAATCTTATATAATTGAAAATATTTATATAGCGCGGCTGATAAAACAAGTCTAGCTGTACACGCGAAAGTTAATTCATTGGTGTGCACCTTCATAGCTCAATGGTAAGCACGCTTGCCGTCTAATCTGGCGACCATACTTGTAAATGTCTGAACAGAGGGGGGAGAAACTGACTAGTCAGTTCTTTCCCCCACCATACTTGTAAATGTCTGAGCAGAGGGGGGGAAGAAACTGACTAGTCCATACTTTCCCCTATCATACTTGTTAATGTCTAAACAGAGGGGGGAAGAAACTGACTAGTCCATTCTTTCCCCCCTCATACTTGTAAACTTCTGAACAGAGGGGGAAGAAACTGACTAGTCCATTCTTTCCCCCATCATACTTGTAAATGTCTGAACAGAGGGGAGAACAAATTGACTAGTCAGTTCTTTCCCCTCACCAACTAGTTTATGACCCCATCATACTTGTAAATGTCTGAACAGAGGGGGGAAGAAACTGACTAGTCCATTCTTTCCCCCATCATACTTGTAAACGGCTGAACAGAGGGGGAGGGGGAGAAACTGACTAGTCCTTTCTTTCCCCACCCTTCTTGTAAATGTCTGAACAGAGGGGGGAAGAAACTGACTAGTCAGTTCTTTCCCCCATCATACTTGTAAATGTCTGAACAGAGGGGGGAAGAAACTGACTAGTCAGTTCTTTCCCCCATCATACTTGTAAACTTCTGAACAGAAGGGGAAGAAACTGACTAGTCTATTCTTTCCCCATCATACTTGTAAATGACTGAACAGAGGGGGGAAGAAACTGACTAGTCAGTTCTTTCCCCCACCATACTTGCAAATTTCCGAACAGAGGGGGAAGAAACTGACTAGTCTATTCTTTCCCCATCATACTTGTAAATGACTGAACAGAGGGGGAAGAAACTGACTAGTCCATTCTTTCCCCCTCATACTTGTAAACTTCTGAACAGAGGGGGAAAAAACTGACTAGTCCATTCTTTCCCCCCTCATACTTGTAAACTTCTGAACAGAGGGGGAAGAAACTGACTAGTCAGTTCTTTCCCCATCATACTTGTAAATGACTGAACAGAGGGGGGAAGAAACTGACTAGTCAGTTCTTTCCCCCATCATACTTGTAAATGTCTGAACAGAGGGGGATGAAACTGACTAGTCCATTATTTCCCCTATCATACTTGTAAATATCTGAACAGAGGGGGGAAGAAACTGACTAGTCCATTCTTTCCCCCCTCATACTTGTAAACTTCTGAACAGAGGGGGAAGAAACTGACTAGTCCATTCTTTCCCCCCCCCTCATACTTGTAAACTTCTGAACAGAGGGGGAAGAAACTGACTAGTCAGTTCTTTCCCCCATCATACTTGTAAATGTCTGAACAGAGGGGGAAGAAACTGACTAGTCCATTCTTTCCCCCATCATACTTGTAAATGTCTGAACAGAGGGGGGAAGAAACTGACTAGTCAGTTCTTTCCCCCATCATACTTGTAAATGTCTGAATAGAGGGGGAAAGAAACTGACTAGTCCATTCTTTCCCCCCTCATACTTGTAAACTTCTGAACAGAGGGGGAAGAAACTGACCAGTCAGTTCTTTCCCCATCATACTTGTAAATGACTGAACAGAGGGGGGAAGAAACTGACTAGTCAGTTCTTTCCCCCATCATACTTGTAAATGTCTGAACAGAGGGGGATGAAACTGACTAGTCCATTATTTCCCCTATCATACTTGTAAATGTCTGAACAGAGGGGGGAAGAAACTGACTAGTCCATTCTTTCCCCCCTCATACTTGTAAACTTCTGAACAGAGGGGGAAGAAACTGACTAGTCCATTCTTTCCCCCCCCTCATACTTGTAAACTTCTGAACAGAGGGGGAAGAAACTGACTAGTCAGTTCTTTCCCCCATCATACTTGTAAATGTCTGAACAGAGGGGGAAGAAACTGACTAGTCCATTCTTTCCCCCATCATACTTGTACATGTCTGAACAGAGGGGGGAAGAAACTGACTAGTTAGTTCTTTCCCCCATCATACTTGTAAATGTCTGAACATAGGGGGAAGAAACTGACTAGTCTATTCTTTCCCCATCATACTTGTAAATGACTGAACAGAGGGGGGAAGAAACTGACTAGTCAGTTCTTTCCCCCATCATACTTGTAAATGTCTGAACAGAGGGGGGAAGAAACTGACTAGTCCATTCTTTCCCCTATCATACTTGTAAATGTCTGAACAGAGGGGGGAAGAAACTGACTAGTCCATTCTTTCCCCCCTTATACTTGTAAACTTCTGAACAGAGGGGGGAAGAAACTGACTAGTCTTTTCTTTCCCCCATCATACTTGTAAATGGCTGAACAGAGGGGGTGGGGACTGACTAGTCCTTTCTTTCCCTACCCTTCTAGTTAACGTCCAAACAGAGGGGGGAGAGGAACTTACTAGTCCTTTCTTTTCCCCCATTCAACTTGTTTATGACTCATCTGAGGTGGAAGAAAATGCCAAAGAAAGTCGTTGGGGGGAAAAAACAGACTAGTCAATTTCTTTACCCCTCCCATAATTCATTAACTAGGGGTGAACGAATGGACAAGTACCAATAATTTAACCTCATATTAGCCATAAACAAAACAGGGATAGAATGGACAAGTCAATTTTTCTTCCTTCCAATCAGTAAAAAACAAGTCTGGGGGAAAGAACTGACTAGTCAATTTCTTCCCCCTCTAATAAATCAATTATTCTTCACTAGAAAGAACAATTTCATAGGGGGGAAAAAAAGGACTAAGGGGGGAAAAAATTGACTAGTCAATTTTTTCCCCGGGGAAAAAATAGAGGGGGGAAAAAACTGACTGCTACACCGGGTTCAAATATGGGTGGAGGCACTCATATGCCTGCCCTATTTCAGCAAAAAGTTGACTGGCAAATAAAGACTTAGCTCAGCATCATTATTTATTAACTTTGATACACATAAACTTCTTGGGGTACAATCATGGATTTACTTGAAGGGTTTATGTCTTCCACAAAGGGCTATAACTTCAGCAAAAATCATCAAACCCAAAGTTCCGGACAAAATGCACAACTAGACTAGGTATCAAGTATTCATGTGAAGTTTCATTGAAATCTGACCTATGGTTAAGGAGAAGATAATTAGATAAGAAATGTTATTATCTAAGAACCAACTTACCATTGTACCTAGAAGTTCCAACATTTTAGCAATATAAGGTGTCAGGTTTGGATGATGAGAGAAATTTGTGAGGCAGTTCTGTGGAATGTTCATCATCTCTGTGATCTTCTCCACAGAGGTTAAAGGTACCGACAGTTTTGTAAACACGGTCAGGAGATTGCTGAGTTCTTTTTGCACCGGTAAGAAGTACCAAGGGAAGTTACTGTGTAAGGCTTCTCTTGCTGTCTGTATGGTATTAGGCAAATACTTGACATCATCTAATGGAATCGTCTAGAGGTAAATTAAATATATAAAGTTAAAAACATTATGTATTTTTACATGTATAATACAGTACAACCTTTGTAAAGCAACACTCTTTTGCAGCTGCAAATAATTGGTATTTGTTTAGAGGTTGTTGCTCTACAGAGGTAAAATTTATAGTAAATAACAGTTTGGAGAAATTTTGAAAAATTTGTTAATTTAAAGAGGTTGTTGCTCTACAGAGGGTTTTACAGAAATGTACTTTTTGGAGTTATTTGTTTCTATTTTTAGTAACAGTGACCATGACCTTAACCCCACTGGTTGCACATTTTCATCACAATATCTCATTCCTAACTAAAGTTATCACCTGGAAACCAATAGATGGACCAACGAACAGACAAGCTCACTCCTTTTATACCCTCCCCCCAATTCAATTTGTGGGGTATAAAAACTTAAAACAGAATAAGCATGATGCCAACTTCATAACAAGTAGTACAATATCTCTTATTAGTCTTTGGATAGTCAAGCTAAAAAAGGCTTATCATATAAGTATATCTAAAATATAAATGACAGATAGACTTATTGCAGTCAGGGCCCAATCTTTTCATCAATCTCAAACTGAGCACAATCTCAACTCAAATATTGTTACCAATTATTGAGAATATTTCAATGCTAGTCAGGGCTCACCATTCTCGTTCACAAGAGTATTCATCGTCAGAAACAAGCCTGGGAACTTGACTAACCACTGATGTATGAGGATGGGGCTCACAATTGGGATCATAAAATGAGTTTATTACAGTGAAATATCAAGAGCTCCACAATTGAACCGCATTTAAAACACTGACATGAGATGGTTTCGTAGACCGGGGCAGGTCTGTTCGGCATAATTACAGCAGACATTTGGAGAGGTTTGGCTCTTCCCTGGATACTGAGTCAGTAGATATTTTACATGTCAAAATGGTTTTAAAATGGCTGCTTTTAAATGCCTATATACTGACATATTCATATACAAACATCATTTTATGGGGACAAATGCTTTAAAACGCTCTTTGTATCAATTCAGTATACTGACATATTCGCTACAACAACATTTTTCTTGGGAACAAACAGCATCATTGTATCAGGACCTGACAGTACATGCATTAAATTGTGTTGTTAAGCATGTGAAAAGTATATTTCACTAAACACCAAAGTTTTGAAAGACTCCAGTGGAATTCATTAAGTTCCAGGGGTTCGACTGAGGCATAATGCCCTTTCCTGAAAACGAATTGCAAGTCTGTTTCAGGTTCCAAACATGGTTTTATTGTTCAAATTCAGATTATGGAACTTAAAATGACCATAACTTTGCCAAATTCTTGGAAGTTTTCATCAAACAACTAGTTTGTGCAGACAAGATAATTCTTCCTAATGGAGCATATCCGGATTTCCAGATAATTCCCGAATTGTAGGACCCCTGATTAACATGTTGTTGTTGTTATGAACTTCAGCTTGGTACACTCACCAACATGGAGGGTATAAGAAGTGATTTGCCTTGCTTGAATATAGTATTTTGTTTGATATTGAACAGTTTGTTTCTATTCTTCATGAGGTTCTGTCCAGCCATAAACAGGACCTGGGAATAGGCAGTGTACTTCGACATCAACACTTTTGATCTGAAAATAGTGAAAGACAAGTCAGGCATATATATTTTAAGGGGATTGACCATAGTCGTACCTATATCTGGGTAACAGTGTGATTGACCATAGTCATACCTATATCTGGGTGACAGTGTGATTGACCATAGTCGTACCTATATCTGGGTGACAGTGTGATTGACCATAGTCATACCTATATCTGGGTGACAGTGTGATTGACCATAGTCGTACCTATATCTGGGTGACAGTGTGATTGACCATAGTCGTACCTATATCTGGGTGACAGTGTGATTGACCATAGTCGTACCTATATCTGGGTGACAGTGTGATTGACCATAGTCGTACCTATATCTGGGTGACAGTGTGATTGACCATAGTCATACCTATATCTGGGTGACAGTGTGATTGACCATAGTCATACCTATATCTGGGTGACAGTGTGATTGACCATAGTCGTACCTATATCTGGGTGACAGTGTGATTGACCATAGTCGTACCTATATCTGGGTGACAGTGTGATTGACCATAGTCATACCTATATCTGGGTGACAGTGTGATTGACCATAGTCGTACCTATATCTGGGCGACAGTGTCGTGCTAATCAGGGGAACTAACCAATAAATGTAAAACAAGTCATTGAGAATTGCAAGCAATACAGAAGTCCCCTACCGGTTTTAAGCCATTTTCAATGTTTCTATTGCCATAGCAACCACAATTTTTGTCGGAATCAAAATATTTCTGGACATGCATTATCCCCTTATTGCCTTCTATCCACATGCCAAGTTTCATAAACCTAGCTTGAAAACTGTTTGAGTTATGTCAGGATCCAGTTTGACGGACGGACTGACGGACAGAGGGCAAACCTATAGTCCCCTCTGGTCAAAAACCGGTAGGGGAGAAATTAGCATTTAACAAGAACTTACTCAATAGATCCTTCCAAACACAAGTTCAACTCATCCGTTTTCTTCATAAAAACGTTCTTGATCATATTAAAATATCGATCAGCAACAGTTTTCACCTTAGGACTTGTATCTGATGTCATTCCAACAATCACAAAAGCACACTCTGGGCACTGTAAGAAAATAAATACAACTATCATTAGTAGGATTTTAGACACTGAAATGTATGTCTCTCACAAAAGGCAATAACTTTGGCAAAACTCCTAATTTTCCTGGCAATATGCATAACTAGGCAGGGTACCAAGTATTAATGTGAAGTTTCATTGTAATTTAACTGATGGATAAGGAGAACTAACAAGGACAAACTTTGTGACGTCAGTCAAGATAGGCGGACATCCATTCTGAAAATCTATATGACTCTACCAAACCATATTTACGTGTGAGACATTTATTAATTAGACCTCAACAATTGAAATTCTTTGACAATTGTCCCATCCCTCTTGGCCCCTACTTCTAAAAAGTAATTAAGAATTGCAAGCAATACAGAAGTCCCCTACCGGTTTGAAGCCATTTTCAATGTTTCTGTTGCAATAGCAACCACAAATTGTGTCAGAATCTAAATATTTTTAGACATGCATAATCCCCTTATTGCCCTCTATCCACTAATCAAGTTTCATAAACCTAGCTAGGAAACTGTTTGAATTATGGCAGGATCCAGATTTGGTCATATTTTCACTCTTTCTATCGCCATAGCAACCACAATATTTTTAGACGTGCATTATCGTTTCATACGCCTAGCTTAAAAATTGTTTCAGTTATGTTAGGATCCAGATTTTTCGACGGATGGGCGGACAGAGGGCAAACCTATAGTCCCCTCCGGTCAAAAACCGGTAGGGGACTAATTAATGTCACTATTTCTCTATTTCACACTCAGCAGCCGCAAGTATTGTTGTAATTAATGGTAAAACATTTGTTTGCTTAAAGGGATAAGTTTTGAGGCAAGAGTTGGATTTCAATAAGATAAATTAAAGATAATCTTTTTTTAAGTCAGTTATAACTTAACAGATATAACATAAGCTTAACAGCTTTTATCAGACAAAAGCATTGACAATGATGATCCTTTTATATACAAACAAACAACCTATAAATAGTAAAAGAAGTTCAACATACATGTAATTATATGAATGTATATTATTTAGTGTGGACAAGTGGTCCAGTGGTAAGAGCTGACTGCTGATCCAGCCAGATCAAAGCAGAAATGCTTTTCAGTGTTCCCACTTAACATATAACTAAAATTACAAGCAGACTTTTGGATGAGACTTTAAAAACCGAGGTCCTGTGTATGATGCTTTACATCAGGCACATTAAAGAACCAGCGATGCTTCTGGAACTGGGACATCTTCTGAATCATGCACTATCCCAACAAACAAGAGGGCCCAAAGGGCCCTAGGTCGCTCACCTGTTATAGCAGTACATGCAAGACCTGTGATGTGACCTAGTGACCTACTTCTTGGCCCCATATGACGCAATATTGCACTTGACCTAGATTTTGTTGAGATGATCACTCTGACCAAGTTTCATAAGGATTACCGGTAGGCTAAAATTGTGACCTCTAGTGACTATACAAGGTTTTCTATGATTTGACCTTGTGACCTAGTTTTTGACTCCAGATGACCCAATATCGATCTTGACCTAGATTTTGTTGTGATGATCATTGTGAACAATATTCATAAAGATTAAGTTGAAATTGTGACCTCTAGTGTCTACACAAGGTTTTTCTATGATTTGACCTTGTGACCTAGCTTTTGACCCCGGATGACCCAATATCGAACTTGACCTAGATTTTGTTGAGATGATCATTGTGACCAAGTTTCATAAAGATTAAGTTGAAATTGTGACCTCTAGTGACTACACAAGGTTTTTCTATGATTTGATCTTGTGACCTAGTTTTTGACCCCGGATGACCCAATATCGAACTTGACCTAGATTTTGTTGACATGATCATTGTGACCAAGTTTCATAAAGATTAAGTCAAAATTGTGACCTCTAGTGTCTACACAAGCAAATTGTTGACGGACGGACGGACGACGGACGAAGAGTGATCACAAAAGCTCACTCTGTCACTTTGTGACAGGTGAGCTAAAAACTAAAGTGACTGAACTCTTCTGGGGGCCTCGCCCATAGGGTTTCCGGTGGCAAGGGTAAATAAAGCATAAGAATCAAAAACAAATAATAATGTTTTCTTCTTCCATTAATGTCAAATACCTTACGGGGACATAGACATTTGTCTGTCAAGGGCAGACTTAAAATCAAGAGAAAGATGTGTGATACAAGGAATCCGGATGCATTACCCTAGCTTGATTCAAATAGTCTCCTTGGTTCTTTAACGTGCTCAGTGTATAGCACCGATACGCGCGAGACTACCTCTGGGTTTCCAACCGGTTTCATCTCTTGTTTGGTGGGAAACGCTGAAAAGCGTTTCAGAAATGACCAAGTTCCCTGGTCGAGATTCGAACCAGTCTAGAGCGTAATCTACTCGACCATCGTGCCACCCTGCCATGTTACAGTTGTTAAACATATTAAAACATCACATTGCTAACGTAAGGCAGAGAAGTTATAAGCTAGCATAGTAAAGCAAAATCTGGCATATTTACCGTAGTAAAAACATTTAACATGTTTTCAGCAATTTCATCAACATAGTCACCATCCGGTCCATCCTCTGCTAACAAATAGGGGATCACAACTATACTCCCTTTACTCAGGACAACATCAACAAATCCCTGAAACACACAGAAAGTACCACATAACCTCACAACACTAACTTCAAAAACATACAGATCACATAAGTTGTACATACCAGGTCCTTCCCCAGAAATTTTTTAAGGTGCTGGGGCAGTACTGGGATTTGTGCTAAAGGAGATCGACAAGAATGGCTGAAAATGTTTTAGAAGTGAAAACTGCATGGTTTTCCATAATTTAAATGCTGGTTTAAGCACTTTGTACATAATAAAGGCTATAATCTCTCCAATAACACAATACTGACCCAAATTATTAGCACCCATAGTGATTTAAAGACACTTTACCAAGATTTAAGACACTGGGGGAAAGCCAATCTGGATTTAAGGAGCTGGGATACCACAGCGCCTTCTGCCCCTGGGGAAGGGCCTGCATACAGTATTGATTTACATGGTCCAGTTGTTCAAGTGTTTTTATGTTACACTCAACAATCAGACCACCGCTCACTTACAGTCTTTCAAGCACTTTTTAGCCAAAAAGTAGGGCTAAAATTACCTTTTAAATCACATAATTACCGTAAAGGTACTACTAGGTGAAAACAAATCGCAGAACATTGTTCTACATGTAAGTTTGTGATACCAAATGTGGGCATCGTCACCAGCATTTTTAGTACAAAAGCTAAGTTAACATAGCCGGCTTTTATTTGTTTTCACCCGGTGTAACTAAGGTCAATGTGATAGCAAGAATCTAACACTTGTGGTCTTATGGATCAAAACTTCTTAAACTTGTAATGAAAACAAATGATATAGCAAGCCATACGTGGGCTATATAACTTGTGTTTTTAGACTTATTTAAGGAATGTTGATCTCCATAGATAACTCAAGATGGGGATGACCCTGTTAGTGTGTATCAACAATCATCTATTATTGGTTGCGCTCAACTGAGACAGTCATAGTGTGTGGACATGTGATTTTAACCCTGCCTAATTGGCCAATGACCTCTGGTTTCAAGGGAAGAGACAGAAAGTTTATGTGATACAAGGAATCCGGACGCACTGCCCTAGCCCTTTCCGAATAGTCTCCTTTGTTCTTTAATGTGCCTGATGTATAGCACCAATACATGCAACACTACCTCTGGGCTTCCAACCAGCTTGTCTTTATTTGGGTGAGAAAAACTGAAAAGTGTTTCTGAAATTTCCAAAGCCACGGCCTAGATTCAAACGAGGGATCTCAGGATTGGCAGTCTATAGCGCTAACCACTTGGCCACTGTTCCCCCCCGATCATCTCTAAATGTCTATAATGAGACTGCAATACAGCGGGTGGAATTTTAACCTGCCTCCTAAAAATAGTAAAATTAAAACTGAAAGTGTTTTTAACATAAAAAAATCTGTATCCCACAGAGGGCCAAACTCCAGCAAATATCGTCAGAACTAAAATTCCTAACAATATGCACAAAAAAAGCTTGGTACCAAGAAACCATGTGAAGTTTCCTTGAAATCTGAGCAATGATCACGGAGAACAAACTTTATGACATTCATCCAGACAGGCATCCATATGTCCAGCACAAAATCAATTTGTCTCCATCCCCTCTATATAATATGGGAGATACAATAACAAAACACCCCACACTTACTGAGTTGATAGGAACTTCAAATAAGTTTATTTTAGTATCCTTTACGCTGAAGTCAGTTCTATATTGTAGAGTGTTTGTGGCTTTTATATCCTTCTCACCGGTGACAGCTTTCAAGTAGCTCCATGGCAACGTATTATCAGGAAGTATAACAACCTTGTATGTACTCCATGCATCACATGGACGTGACATTTTCTCAGACACTGAAAATATAACAAATTTGACATATTTTAAAAAAATACCAGGCCATGGTACAGTGGTTAATGCACTGGATTGGCAACTAGATGTTCCTGGTTCAATTGCCAGACATGGCTGGTCATATCCTTCCATAAAGAATGAGAGTATTTAAATGTCCTATTGATCACAGAAACTGTTTTTAAATTTTAGGATAAAGTGACCTTTGACCTAGTGACCTATGAATCAATAGGAGTCATCTATATCTATACAACCTCCATGTAAAGTTTACTAGTTAAAGATCCAAGGTACAACCGTTCTAAAATGATTGATTGGAAATTATTTAGTCTACTGAGAGACCAGATCTAAAAAGAGACCGACCTACATACAATGTGCAAAAGATATATACCCCTCCATCATCAAATGGGGGGAAGGAGCATAAAAATACATTCCACATTAAAACTTTGTACAAAAGTTGAAGGAGCATAAAAATACATGCCACATTAAAACTTTGTACAAAAGTTCAATATATCTAACTGATAAAGATGCATACATACGTTACATTACTTCGGTTTAAAAAAAAGGTCTCCTCACTTACTTTTCATGCCATGTGCAGTATATAGAGTCTCAGTTGGAGAAACCATCGGACATCCGTTCATTTTGATACTACCCTGATAATTGTCCGGTATGATTCCGATATTTGTACCACTAACAGATATTGAAACAACCGACTCCTCCCAGCGAGACACGATGTTCATTAATGACTCCTCAGTAAGACTTTTAATTCCATGTAACTCAACCTGAAGAAAAGAAAAAACAATCTTTTTCAACATCAGAATTTTTTTCCATACTAGCATGCGTGGTATTACCCGACAGCAGGTATTACCGGACAAACAGTCATAGACACTTAATTTCTTGAAATAGGCTTTGATCATTGTACCTAATCACTCAGAAGCTTGTTTGAAATAATTGCAGAAAAAAAACATATTCAAGATTAATAAAACATTATATATTTATCGAAAATGTCGTCCGTCTCCATTGTGTGTGCATGCGCAAAAGAATCCCAACCAAGCGTGTACGTCATTGATTTTCTACAATAAAATTAAACAGCTAGAATTTCCAAATTGAGTGAATGGCCGAGTGGTTAACATCTTTGATTATGAAGAGAGAGGACCCGCCATCGGATTCTCACGGCATCAAAATTTTATGCTTTTTTAAAATTTATTTTCGTCCATTTAGGCCAGCGCTAATTTATGCAGGATATTGTTAATTAATTTGTCAACGGAAATTAGTTGAGTAACCCTTTCTAATATCTTATCCATAAGTCTGAAATACTTTGGGTTGATTTTTAATTGTTTTATTCGACTTTTAATCGGTAAATTATGTACGGTATATAACGCTATTTAACCTATCATAGAACGCCATCTGGCAGGAAAACATGGCATGTCACGAGTTGTAATTATGATAATCATAATGTATTTTTGCATAAATAGTATCTATGAATCTTGTTCTAACTATTTACCACAATAACTTTCCAAATGTTAGGTGAAAAAATGTTTGAAAATGACTGTCCGGTAATACCTGCTGAACATCGTCAAAAATAGCATTAAAAGTGCCCCCCCCCCACCCTATTTAGGCCCCTAAATTCGGGTGTTAAGGTGACGTCATTTTTCGGGAATTCTATTTTTATATAAGGGTATGTGTAAACACAAAAAATTCTGACTAAACGTCATTTTTTAACTTCACAGGAAGCTTTGTAATAATAACTATGCCATTTCTGTGCGGTTATACCTTACATGCCAGTAACTATGGCTTTGCATTAACTTGTAATGGCAAACTACATTCCTATGTTACAAAGCAAGAAGTTCACATATGAATATCAAATAATTTGTTTGAAAGCACCTATAAAAGTCCGGTTTTATGGGGATTCCGGTTTTCAGGGAGTCCAGTTTTCAGGGAGTTTACTGTATTACTACATGAATAATCCAAGTGGTATGTATGTATGACATTGTTTATTTAGTAAAATCTAGAAGGGTTTTTGACACAAGAATTTATGTCACAAATGGCCATAACCATAAATTCCTACCAATATGCACAACTAGGCTTTATACCAAGTATTCATGTGAAGTTTTGATTCATTGAAATTGGACCAATGGTCGAGGACAAACTTTGGTCACATCCATCCAGATAGTTGTCCAACACAAAATAAATAATAATGTCTCCCCTACTTTATGTTGGAGACATAAGAGCAGACCCCGATCTCCGGAAGCATCTCAAGCAGAAATCTAAACTCAAATTGAGATTTTGATTAATTCAGAGTTTGAATTAGAGATAAATCTGAAGCAGAGCCAGTTCTTGAAATTTACTGTAATAAACTCAGATTAATATTTCTGTTTAGTGATGCTAATTTTGAGTCCAGCCTCGCATGAAAAATAATTTATAGACACATCACAATACTTGAGATGAGTTCTTGCTCAGATTGAGATGCTTCGAGAGATCGGGGCCAGAAAACAAAGTGAAGCATTTTTATCTGACTTACATTTTCTACGTGCTTAAAGGTAGACACAAGGTAACTAACACCAACATTTGTCATTCTGTGGCACCCTGTAAAACACGAAAATTGTATCAACACCTTCATTAATATTATTCATATTTTCCTACAGGCAAACTTTACTTATGAATATATTTATAATTTCCTTTCATAACCTTATTTTCTTTTTGTTTGTTTGTCTGCGTCTTGACCTAGATTTATTAGAGATAGTCATTGTGACCAACTTCCGTAAAGATAATGATAATTTTATGTCTGTAGCATCTACACAAAGTTTTTCTGTGATTTGACCTAGTTTTTATCCAAGATGTCCCAATATCAAACTTGACCTAGATTCATTAAAGATGATCAATATGATCAAGCTTGACTAAGATAAGATCAAAATGGTAACCTCAAGAGGCTACATAAGGTTTCATATGATTTGACCTTGTGACCTAGTTTTTGACCCCGGATGACCCAATATTAAACTTGACCTAGATTTTGTTGAGATGATCAATATGATCATTCTTGGCAAAGATAAGATCAAAATGGTAACATCAAGAGGCTACACAAGGTTTTATATGATTTGACCTAGTGGCCTAGTTTTTAATACCAAATGACCCAATAGTGACCATACATATTGGCCTAAGTTTCGATGAGGAGGTCATTGTTATCAAGTTCATAAATATTTAACCTACATAAGTACATGCTTGCGGACGACAAAGAGGGATCACAAAAGCTCACTTTGTAAAAACTGAACATCAAAGTTCATTTACTCAATAAATCAAATAGAATTCCCAGTTAAATATATCAAAACCCAAACACCGTTAATTCTAAACACCTAACTAAATGTAGCTAATTCAATATCACTTAATTCAAACAGCAGAGTTACATACTGTAACATCACAGTTTCATGGGTATTAAATTTCGGATTTCATGGGTATTAAACTTTGTGGATTTTGATACAAACTTTTTAACAGGGTCTTAAACTTGTGGATTACATGTTAGAGATGAAAGAGTAAAAACCATGCATTTGGAAGGTCGATGAATTGTTGGTACTGACGAAAATTTAATTCCCTCCAAAAATAATTATTTTACAGTATACATGAATAACAAGTAATTAAAAATTGCAAGCAATACAGAAGTCCCCTACCAGTTTTAAGCCATTTTCAATGTTTCTGTTGCCACAATTTTTGTCAGAATCAAAATATTTTTGGACGTGCATAATCCCCTCATTGCCCTCTATCCACATATCAAGTTTCATAAACCTAGCTTGGAAACTGTTTGAGTTATGGCAGGATCCAGATTTGGGCATATTTTCACTCTGTCTGTCGCCATAGCAACCACAATTTTTGTCAGAATCAAAATATTTTTAGACGTGCATAATCCCCTTATTGCTCCCTATCCGCATACCATATTTAATTCCCTCCAAAAATAATTATTTTACAGTATACATGTATAATAATTACCACTAAGAGATATTCTTTCCATACGGTTGGTTATGGTCTCACTATTTCTGTGCAACATATACCAAAGCATGTCGGTTATCTGTTCAGTTCCGCTGAAGTCCATCACTCGGACATGAGATGATAAAGACTTAAGCTCATTTTGTAACCAACCCTGCAAAATAGAAAAGTAAGTAAGTAAGCAAGCAAGCAAACAAAGACTTTATTTAATTAACGAGGCTACATATCTTCTATGTTGGCCTCAACATATATACATTTACATCAGTGATTTTTTTCCTTCTTTATTAGGGTCCGGAAAACAGACCCTTTCCCAATAGCAAATAGGCTATATTTTCCCAAATTTGAATGGAGAAATTTCCAATAAACAATTAAAAAAATAATTTTCAAAATCGGACATAAAATAAAGTTATGAACATTTTTGACAAGAGGTCAAGCATAAAATCTCAAAGAAATCAGTTAACATTCACATGCCATTCACATGTAACCTCTTTTTCTGTTTTATTTGGCCTTTCTGCTTCATGGAAATTCCCAATTTCAAGTTGTCAGGACGCAGAAATTCCCAATCTGAACGGACCCGGACCCTTTCCCAAAGAGGCAAAAAAAATTATTGTGTAACATATATACAAACATACCTACATAAAAACAACTGATATAAACATAATAGTCAAAGATTAAAATTATTTAAGGTACATGAATAAGAGCATTTAACATTAAAATTGACAAAAATGAAAGGATATGAACATTACAAGTATATCAACATAACACAATTTAAACATAGCAGATATTTAAATGTAGAATGACATTTATCTGGAAACTTAATATTTGAATATTTAAATATGTAGAATTTCTTAACACAAGTAGGTAATACTTTTAAGTCATAGTTTAAAAATAGATAGGATGTTTTGAATTTTGAAAGTGTTTCAGATTTTCTTATGTTTTTAGGGACTTTGTTCCATAGATCTGCACATGAGTAAGTTAGTGATTTCCTGTAAGATTCGAAATTTGGCATTGGAACATAAAGCTCTGAATAGTTAAACCAAGGTTAGTGGATGCCTGAATCAAGTAGTATAAAGCATTAAATATCGAATCTAATTCTGACATTTTCAGCTTGACTATTCAAAGAATACATGACAGTGTGTTTGCAATAGTTCTACTGACAGAGGCATAATGCCTAATTTTGAACGTAAAATGAAATCTGCTTTGAATGCCTTTAGTACACACCCCTAAACCAAAACTCTGTTTAAAACATTGTTCTATTGTTAAATTCAGCTTATGGAAATTTCAAAAGTCAGACCATTACACGGGTCAATACTTCAATGTTTTCATCAATTAACTTTTATCTCAGTAGAAAATGTTCATTTTTTCTAATGCAGCATATCAGGATAATTCGGGAATTATAGGATGCCTGAGTGTATGTTACGCTGGCATTTACTCGTATCAAAGTTTCTCCCCAAGTTTTCTATTGCTGAGTTTTTCTAAATTCCGCTCAAGGTACAACAAGGAAACTTGCCATTCCAGATGGCAGGTGTTGATGCTTGTCTGTTATATTGTCTTGTCTGGCCCTTTATGTTTTTCATTATCTTTTGGGTATACAGAAAATGATAATTTAGCCATATAATAATGAGTATGTCAAAATTGAACAAATATTACTCACCAACGTCCTACCAAGATTACCCTCTGCTGCAGCTATTAAACCAGTTCTTTTGAGATGCACTATAAATAAGATAATTAGAAGTGTATTATTTTTGCATAAAAGATCACAATCCTTTTACATGCAGCTTTAAATATTTTGCACATATGTATTTTGCGTAGACTGAGTCACATATTGAAATCTTAATGCTGCTTAGACTGGGCCACATCTTGAACAAGAGCTGTCCTCAAATAGCTAACTTCACCATTCTCAGTGCCTTGCTGGGATAGTATAATCAAAGCAACAAAAAGAAGATTTGTAAGAAGTACCTACTCATGTGTAGAGGTTGGGTTCAAGATAGTGAACAAGTATGCAAAGTATCAAAGCAATATGTCAATGGACTTTGAAAATATTTGAGGTTGTACCTAAACTTTAACATTAGCATCACACTGACGCCAAAGCTCAGATGACTGCAATAGCTCCCCACAAGATCATTGCTGCTTAGACTGGGCCACATCTTAAGACATCATTGCTGCATAGACTGGGCCACATCTTAAGACACCAATGCTGCTTAGACTGGGCCACATCTTAAGACATCATTGCTGCATAGACTGGGCCACATCTTAAGACATCAATGCTGCTTAGACTGGGCCACATCTTAAGACATCATTGCTGCATAGACTGGGCCACATCTTAAGACACCAATGCTGCTTAGACTGGGCCACATCTTAAGACACCAATGCTGCTTAGACTGGGCCACATCTTAAGACACCAATGCTGGTTAGACTGGGCATCTTTAGACACCAATGCTGCTTAGACTGGGCCACATCTTAAGACATCAATGCTGCTTAGACTTGGCCACATCTTAAGACACCAATGATGCTTAGACTGGGCCACATCTTAAGACATCAATGCTGCTTAGACTGGGCCACATCTTAATACACCAATGCTGCTAAGACTGGGCCACATCTTAAGACACCAATGATGCTTAGACTGGGCCACATCTTAAGACATCAATGCTGCTTAGACTAGGCCACATCTTAAGACACCAATGCTGCTTAGACTGGCCACATCTTAAGACATCAATGCTGCTTAGACTGGGCCACACCTTAAGACATCAATGCTGCTTAGACTGGGCCACATCTTAAGACATCAATGCTGCTTAGACTGGGCCACATCTTAAGACATCAATGCTGCTTAGACTTGGCAACATCTTAAGGCACCAATGCTGCTTAGACTGGGCCACATCTTAAGACATCAAATGCTGCTTAGACTGGGTCACAACTTAAAAATGACAATTGCTTAGACTGAGCCAAATCTTAAATATCAACATGGCTTAGACTGCGCAACATTTTGAAATATTTCTTCTTCTTAATCTGTGCCTTTGCAAATGTTCAAACATATAAGAAGTAGAAATTTAAAACTAGAATAAAATTTGCAATTTTAGTTAAATATATAAAACAATAATACTATATTAATGCATAAATACCATCCCCACGTTGCATATGGTCACTTGATTTAAGTTTTGATTTTTGTTGCATCAGGTCTGTAACCTTTGGAAGGAAACTTGCTGAATGCTACAAAATAAACAAAATGAGGGTCATGCCTTATACATTAAAACATAAGACGATATAAACCAGTATAAGAAACAAAGGTCACTGTTTATTACAACCCTTCAAGATGAGGGATAAGGGCAACTAAACTAAACCATTATAACTAGCACATTCACTTTAGCGATTAGGGTCCCGTGGTAGTATGCATGTTTAAAGAAGGGGAGGGGGGGGGTTGGAAGAAGAATGTTGAAGTATAAAAGGGTTACATAGACACAATAATAATTATTGCACATGTATAAGCAGGCCTCAATAAATTCACTCATCCGCTCGTCCTGCACAATATTTTCCTTCTTTATTTATATAGCAGGACAAGTAAGATTTGAGGTTTTCTTCTTTGTCTATATTGCAGGACGAGTGCTTTTAAAACTATTTGTTGAGGCCTGATAAGGTCATATCTTTTGATTTGTTGCCTCAAATAAAGCAGTTCAGTTCCATTAAAAACATCAACAAAGTTGTTTGACAAGAACAGGTTTAATTTCAATTATAGAAACCAAGATGAACTTTAACTTTTATGTTTGAACTTTTTTTCTGACTAGATTTGCATGTTTGATTTAAATTAATAACGATATTGGTTTCAATGACATTGCCCAGTTCTTACATCATTCTCAGTTGGACCAATATTGATTGCTCCAGATGTAAATGTAAATAACAAAACTACATTAATATGGTTAATTGTTCAATGTGCCAGTATTTAGGGGAATAAGTCAAAATTTATTCAAAAGTTTATGCCCATTTCATTGCTACCCATGAGCGTATTTACGATGTGTGCCTGTGACACACTGGTGTTACCTGGTGGTCACTGTGTTGGATAAATAAACCATAAGCATTAAGTTGTGCATACTTGGAGATGGTGCTATGTCCCACTCAGAGGGTGTAAATAAGGGATTGGTAATGTAACAGCTAACTAGGTTATGGCTTGGTCACACTATACAGGGTCGACATACCGACCTTCTTCTTCTTCCGAATAATTTGCAGGGCCCACTCTGGGGCATTGTCGCAAATGAAATGACTATGTACAAGGTCGTTGCAAATCACACACCATAACAATAAAAACAGACAAAAGCTGATAAAAACCCTGAGTACAACTCAGTTGCTGCGGCCCGCTAACCCCTCCTTGAAGGCTTCCAAGGTCTGGGCTGTGGCGATGTGCTCTGGCAGTTGGTTCCACTGACGAATACCAGCTGGAAAGAACGAGTGGCGGTACACATCTGTTCTACAGAATGGGAGCAGGTACCTGGTGGTGCGACCGCGTATGGCTAGTGTAGCAATGTACCAGCTAACTAGGTTATGGCTTGGTCACACTATACAGGGTCGACATACCGACCTTATTGCTATGTACCAGATCTGGCATTGTCTGGAAGAGTCCTTAGAACCTAGTAATCTGTAGTAACCTGGCCCCGATCTCCCGAAGCATCTCAATCTGAGTTGAGATAAATCTCAAATAATGTCACGTGTCTTTGAGATAATTTCCATGGGAGACAAGACTCTGAAAGTTGGCGCCTTAAAAAAGATACATTGTTCTGAGTTTATTACAGTAAATATTTTGAGCATAAAACTTAAGAATGATCTCATATTTATACTCTTGACTTAAGCAAAATCTCAATTTGAGTTGAGATTTCTACTTGAGATGCTTCGGGAGATTGGGGCCTGAAGTGGCTCCTCAGATTCAGTGGAGCCTTGGCAACCAACCAGACCATAGAGGATTTAAAGTATATTAAACAACGGATGCTAGAGTTCGAACTACTTTATAACTAAAAACATTTACGTACAGTGATAACTACGGAAAACATTTAACTACGAGTTTAGCTACGGGCCAACTAGGTATGATGTGGTTCAAGCTGTGGTCACATCTATGGACGTGGCTTAAGAGTACAAGTTTGCGAATCCTAAAATCCTAAAAAGTTGTCAATTTAAATAGGAAAAAAATAGAACACTTTTGGGTACTCAAAATCCTGAAGTACTGGAAAAATTCTGAAAACATTCAACAATGCAGTGGTGAGTTAAAACAAAGAAAACAAAAAAAGCCAACCTGTTCATTTGTTTTTCTAGGAGGCGGTGGTGGTCCTTTAGGAGGGGGTTGTGGAGGAGGGGGTCCACTTTTTCCACCTCCCTTTTTTTTGGTGAATTTTTTTATCTTTATTGCTTCTGTAGCTTCATCTATATCATCACTAATAACTGAATTCATTGACAAAAAGTCATCAGACCATTCATCTTCTGAGACGGTTGACTGTTTTGATTGCTTTATCTGAAATTACAAAGAATACAGATTATATTGATCAACCTCGCTCTCCAGAGCAGTCCTGTCGGGGGGCATATTTCCCTTACAAGTTACAATGACAGCTCTTGTTAATAAATAATATTTGTAGTAAATATATGATTAGGGAAATTTTAGAGGTGTTGCTATTGAGTGGTTGTTGCTAGAGCTGTCATCGAAGTGCGATGTTGAAAGTATACACTAACTTAAAGTTACCAAAAGTCCTGGAAAAATCCTGAACTCCTGGAAAAATCCTGAAAACATTCAACCATGCGGTGAGTCAAAACAAAGAAAGCAAAAAAGCCAACCTGTTCATTTGTTTTTCTAGGAGGCGGTGGTGGTCCTTTAGGAGGGGGTGGTGGAGGAGGGGGTCCACTTTTTCCATCTCCCTTTTTTTTGGTGAATTTCTTTGATTTTACAGTCTCTGTTGCCTCCTCATTAAAACCCTCACTCATTGACAAAAAATCATCAGACCATTCATCTTCTGAGACGGTTGACCTTTTCGACTGCTTTTTCTGAAGTTACAAAGAATACAGATTATATTGATCAACCTCGCTCTCCAGAACAGCTCTCTGTAGAACAACAACTAGAGCTGTCATTGATTCCATACGAGACATATCGACAATTCCGATGTATTGGAAGACATGTATCGACGATACATTGGTATATCGACTTGCGGCTTTGCACATGTATATACATCAGGGGTTCTACTGAGGCCTAATGCCCAATCCTGAAAATAGGATGCACATAAAATTATGTTTTGGATGCCATTAGCATACATCCCAACACTAAATCTCTGTTTCAAACATTGTTCTATTGTCAAAATTTAGCATAAAGAATTTCAAATGACCATAACTCAGTCAATACTTGGTATTTTTTCATCAAATAACTTTCATTTTTTGAAGAAAAGTTTATTCTTACTAAAGCAGCAAATCTGGAATTCCGGATTAATCCGGAAGTGTAGAACCCCTGATACATTAATAGTTCACTTTTATAACCCTTCAATATTGTATATATTGGGTATATATTCAGCTTTTAAAAGTAATAGCTTCTGTTTGAATGTAGACATGGAACAATTTTGACAATTTGTAAATTTCCATTTAACCAAGAAGAGTGTTATTTTTCAGAAAAAAAGGAGGATTTTGTATTGATATTTCAAATGAGAATCGATAATTGATCTGCCAAACGATATTGTCGATACATTAATATCGCTTCAGTCTATCGATGACGGCTCTAGCAACAACCTCTCAATGACAACACCTCTAAACTTTCCCTAAGCATATATTTACTACAAATATTATTTATTAACAAGAGCTGCCACTGTATCTTGTAAGGGAAATATGCCCCCGTAGTGCGATGTTGATAGAATACACATGTCAGGAGCTTTTAAGTTACCAAAATGTCTAAGTTAACTCATAACCATAACTCATTAGAGAACAATCCTGGAGTTATATGACTTTTTGAGTAATGTTAACTAATGATGGTTAGTATGATTGACTATACCAAGAAACAACACAATAGCATTGAGACTTGACAGTAAGGCCTAAAATAAAATATTGTTTGTTTCCCCATTCCCTACCTACTCGATTAAAAAGGGCCCTACCCAAAATATTTCATTGCCCAAATTGAAATAATATTTTTTTAATAAAAACTGGAAGTGAAAATTTAATTTTTTTGTTTACTGGCTTCTTTCTTATCATTACATTTAAGACTGTTGGTTTTCACCTTAGAGATAATTCTAAATTACATTATTTGTATTTCTTAACCAATAACTATCATACTGAAACAATTAAAAAAAAAATTACCCTACCGACCTACCCATTCTAAATCTGATAGGGTCGGGAAGGGGAAACCAAGAATATTTTAAGTTCGGCCTAATAAAAATAACAGAACATTATTAAAAACTTTTACCAAAATGTCTAAGATTAAAAGAGTCAGAACGCCTTACAAAATCATCCCAGAGTTATTTCCCATGTCTAGTAATGTTTACTAATGATAGTTAGTATGTAAAAACTTAAACCAAAATGTCAAAGTTAAAAAGGGCCATAACTTCTTATAAAATCAACCTAGAGTTATACAACTTGTCTAGTAAGGACTTGACTTATGATAAGGCCGAACTTAAAATATTCTTGGTTTCCCCATCCCGACCCTAGCAGATTTAGAATGGGTAGGTAGGTAGGGTAAATATTGTTTTTAACTGTTTCAGTATGATAGTTATTGGTTAAGACATACAAATAATGAAGTTTAGAATTAACCCTAAGGTGAAAACCAACAATAATGAAATTTAGAATTAACTCTAAGGTGAAAACCAACAGTCTTAAATTTAATGGTAAGATTTAAGAAGCCAGTAAACAAAAACAATATTTTTCACTTCTAATTTTTAATAAAAATTTTTTATTTCAATTTCGGCAATAAAATATTTTGGGTAGGACCCTTTTTAATCGGGTAGGTAGGGGATGGGGAAACAAACAATATTTTATTTTAGGCCTAATATATAAGTGTGCCAAGTTTAAACAGCATTGATTGTAAACGTCAAGCAGAGTGTATTTAACTTTAATAAAAACTTTTACCAAATGCCTTTCTAACCTGATTGCAGACTACCGGTGGGCACTTTGCATATGAAGGGTGGCACAGTGGTTGAGCGTATCACATACAATATATTTCAAACAAGTCATTAAGAATTGCAGGCAACACAGAAGTCCCCTACCGGTGTAAACAGTTCTTTGCACAACCTACATTCACCTGTTAGAAATCCAGTCAAACATGTTTAGGCAGGTGTTGCCAACGATAGATGACTATGTAACATACGATGAAATGTATCAATTTGTTACTGGAGGTTTAGCAAGTAACCTGCTTTGAAAAAGTAGGAAATTGTACTATTTTTGGTGGAAAATTTGATTTAAAGGTTCTCCCTCACAAATTGTGCTAATTTTTTGTAAATCGTGATTTTCCAACCTAACCAACTATTGATGTAATAGAAAGCCACTGATGGTTGCTTTATGAAAGATTTGGTGCAAATTAAAGCAATTTTGACCACTCTTGATATCCCCCACTGAGTAGTATTTTTTCTTGAAAGAAAGCGCTAAGTTTCCTGCCAACATGCTTTGTGAATTATGTAATTCACACGTGATAGAACTGTAACATCAACAAACTAGAGCATAAACATCAGTGAGGTATTTGGTTTGTTTTTCTATTCGTTTTCATCAAATGCGAACAAATTTCAGGCAATTAAAGTAATAGTAGTGTTAATTCTATAGGGTATTAATACCCTATAGAATTTTCGTTGTAAAAATACTAAACA
The DNA here is from genome assembly GCA_947247005.1 of Spisula solida. Taxonomy (NCBI): domain Eukaryota; kingdom Metazoa; phylum Mollusca; class Bivalvia; order Venerida; family Mactridae; genus Spisula; species Spisula solida. The sequence continues at coordinate 23,907,187 of OX365951.1, forward strand.
ACTACAAAATGCCTAAGTTTCTCAAGTTATTTTAGATGTCAGTGTGGTTGTTTATGAGATATACAGGCAACTATACCAAAACAAGAGCTGTCCACGAACAGCGCGCTCCACTATTCGTGGCGCCATGCTAGGATAGTACAATCATTATAAATTCAAAACAAAATGCTTCATAACAGCAGTATTACCCTCAGCTGTGTAGAGGTTGGGGCTTCTAAGTGGGAAAAGGGGGATAATTTTGGACAAATTATGCAGGACTGTTGCCTACTCATGTGTATGTCCTCTAGGTCATGATGGCAAATAAATATTAAGCAATTCTTAGTCCAAAACGGGGCATAATTTCACCAAAATGCTTAATAGTGTTACCTAACCCTGTGTTTGGGTTGTGGTCATGATGGTGAACAAGTATGCAAAGTATCAAAGCAATATGTCAATGCACTTTGAAGATATTAGAGGTCAAAAACACTCTACCTAAACTTTAACATTTGCATTTCCAAGTTAAACAAGGGGCATAATTTCAAAAACAAATGCTTGATAGAGTTACCTACCCCTTTGTAGGGGTTGGGGACATGATGGTGAACAAGTATGCATAGCAATATATTAATGCACTTTGAAAATATTAGAGGTGAAAAAACCTGTACCTAAACTTTAACATTTGCACTAAGTTGAAAAAGGGGGCATAACTTCACCAAAATGCTTAATAGAGTTACCTACCCCAATGTAGGGGTTGGGGACATGATGGTGAACAAGTATGCATAGTATCAAAGCAATATATTAATGCACTTTGAAGATATTAGAGGTTAAAAAACCTCTACCTAAACTTTAACATTTGCATTTCCAAGTCAAACAGGGGCCATAATTTCAACAAAATGCTTGATAGAGTTACCTCCCCTGTGTAGAGGTTGGTGTCATGATGGAGAACAAGTATGCAAAGCAATATGTGAATGCACTGTGAAAATATTTGAGGTAAAAAAACCTGTACCTAAACTTCAACATTTGCACGAAGTTGAAAAAAGGGGGCATAACTTCACCAAAATGCTTAATAGTGTTACCTACCCCTGTGTATGGGTTGGGGTCATGATGGTGAACAAGTATGCTAAGTATTAAAGCAATATGTCTATGCACTTTGAAGATATTAGAGGTTAAAAAACCTGTACCTAAACTTTAACATTTGCATTTCCAAGTCCAAAAGGGGGCATAATTTCAACAAAATGCTCGATAGAGTTACCCACCCCTGTGTAGGGGTTGGGGTCATGATGGAGAACAAGTATGCAAAGCAATTTGTGAATGCACTTTGAAAATATTTGAGGTAAAAAACCTGTACCTAAACTTCAACATTTGCACTAAGTTGAAAAAAGGGGGCATAACTTCACCAAAATGCTTAATAGTGTTACCTACCCCTGTGTATGGGTTGGGGTCATGATGGTGAACAAGTATGCTAAGTATTAAAGCAATATGTCAATGCACTTTGAAGATATTAGAGGTTAAAAAACCTGTACCTAAACTTTAACATTTGCATTTCCAAGTCCAAAAGGGGGCATAATTTCAACAAAATGCTTGATAGAGTTACCCAACCCTGTGTAGGGGTTGGGGTCATGATGGAGAACAAGTATGCAAAGTATTAAAGCAATATGTCAATGCACTTTGAAGATATTAGAGGTTAAAAAACCTGTACCTAAACTTTAACATTTGCATTTCCAAGTCCAAAAGGGGGCATAATTTCAACAAAATGCTCGATAGAGTTACCCACCCCTGTGTAGGGGTTGGGGTCATGATGGAGAACAAGTTTGCAAAGCAATATGTGAATGCACTTTGAAAATATGCAAATCCTGCATATGGGTTGGGGTCATGGTGGTGAACATGTATGCAAAGTATGAAAGCAATATCTTAAAAGACTAAGTGAATATAAGAGGTTAAAAAATCTGTACCTAAACTTTAACAAAAGTGTTACGCCGACGCTGACGCTAGGGTGACTGCAATAGCTCCCCTTATTCTACGAATAGTGGAGCTAATTACGAGAATATTTGACAATTTTTTTTTATTTTCCAATTCTCGATATTGACATTACAGGATAAAACATGTTTCTCTGGATTCGAAATTTCACGGTCAGGGGGGTAGCCATTCGGAGCACCTTGTACATTTCTGTAAGCTCGATACCTATGACGAGAAAATATACGCATTTTTCAAGTTAAACATATTACTTAGGCAAAAATATTGTCAGCGAGGTCGTCAAATGGTGTTATCATTGTGTTCAAGTAAGACTTTTTACAAATTCTTATCATTTGGCTAAAATAATCGCGACTAATGTATCTGGTTGCTCTATACGCTATATGCATTAACCACCCTGACGTATATTAGGAATATCTCACACATTGCCGCTCAATTAAATCCGTAATCCAGGAAAACGGTTTTAACCAGTAATGTCGATATGGTGAATATGTGAGGCATTCCCTTTAAAGCCAATTTTTTTGTTCATTCACTTTTTTTGGAACTTTTTGCTGAAATTATTAAAAAGATAAGTGACAGTGCGCTTATTTACATGTGTATTTTGTGTGAGGGGTCAATATTAATGTTTATATCCAATACCACGGAAATAGGGGTACCACGGAAATATGATACACTTGTGGTTGTGCAATGTGCGTATCTGGTCATTGGTAATAGGGATCACAGTTCCTTTAAATACTTACCCTACCCATCGTGGGAGAAATGTGTGATTCAACTGTTTAGACGCAATTACGTCAATATGATGTCACGTTGCTGAAAGACCAATTTGTCGCGTAATACATCATATTTATTTTTTTTCACGAATGTTTATCTGTTACCCGGTGTCACCGTAAAAACTGCAAAGTGGCTTTCCGGAGGTGGATAAAATCCGGTAACACACGTACGCATCGGATTTTTTCTAGCGCATCGAAAATGCGATTAATTAAATGCCCGATACTGTAAAAATAATTTCACTTATAAAGATAAGATAACATAGTTACTTAAACCTAGTAATTTACAATAATATATCATGAATTATATATTGACACAGGTATTGTCCTCTATGACTGAAAAAAGGTTACATGCCTCAAATGTTCAAAAAGGGTCTGCAATCTAAACATGCCAACGGCGTACATACCTACATCCCTAACATTGCCTCTACACTAATAGAGCCACAGGGGATTGACACATACATTTTTTGTTCACGATAGCCTTATATCAGTATGTATACTCACAGGGGATTGACACATAATTTTTTTTTGTTCACGATAGCCTTATATCAGTATGTAAAGTATACATACTGATATAAAGCTATCGTGAAAAAAAAGAATTTATGTGTAAATCCCCTGTGAATAGAGCATTTAATTGTCTCAAACATGATGACCAGAATATTTTCAGCTCCTACCAACCAGGCGCGTAGCTAGCTCATAATCATGTGGATTCACTATTGTGCTAGGGGGTCGGGGGCATGCTCCCCCAGAAAATTTTGAAAACAATGGTGTAATCTGGTGCATTTGGAGCGTTCCCGAGGTGCTTTATTAAGTTATAACAACGTAATTTTTAGAGTCATTAATTTGTTGATTTAAACTCTAAAATTGGCCAAATAAATGTACATCTACAAGTCCCATTTTGAATGCTTATGTTCACATAAGCTTCAGGTATGACATAAAAGTCTAGTTGCCCGTCCCTTTTCAGGGCAGTAAAGTACTTTCTGAATGATAACGTTGTCAACCAATGTCCATATGTCTGTAGCTACTAGTAAGCGAAAATGGCAGTCCAGACCGACATCCAGTGGTTATGATAGATCGCATATATTTTACACTTCTTATAATACTAAAACTACCTCTCAGCTAAGGCACTGGAGACCCGTATTGTGATTAGCAAATCAAAGGAACGGTTAGAACAATGACCTTTTCTAGATTTCCGAGAGGCGATCGGTGCATGGGAACGTTGCCCCGGTTTCGTTGATGGCGAGCTGCTTTTGCTTTGCAGGCTCCATATACTGGAATTCGGCCATGGCCGGAGCTTGGCCGTATTTCTCATTGCGGCGCCTTCTACCCTAACATGCGGGGAACCTAGCGCTCCGTAACTGCTTCAACTAAGTCGATGTTTTGCTTCTGTGACAGTTTATTCAGTGGTCACGAACCCAACATCAACTATGTAAAGAGACGATAAAGGTGACCCGTGTACCTCAGAGTGTTACATCTGTATGTGGAATCGCCTTCTCGCTCTAGATACATGTAGCACTTCAATTGTTGGCTATGTATAGTGGCCGGGGTAGCCGCTTTAAAATGGTAAACTGAGTCCGCCCGACTGGTCTACCACATAGACTATGCAGGCGGGATCGGTTCATCATTTCTTCTCTTTGCAGATTACCGATTTGCTGCACTGAGTTGAGCAATTTTTTAACGTGTACTTCTCCGCAGGCGTACACACATAATCCATTGATTCAAGTTATGGACTTTGCTGTTAACCGATTGCTTGTGAAACTAGTTGCCTGGTCGCACGTCGTAATGACTCTCAATAAACTTCATAACTAGAGATTCCCTCTTGATTAAACCAAACGAAATCAGGCCTATACGCGGTTGTACTGGGGCGAGTTGGTTAACGTCAAAGACTACTGCAACAACTACAGTATGGTAAGTTGGTAGTGTCAGACACCACTACAGCTTATAAAAGTAGCAAAAGAAGCACAAACAGTCTTGCGTAAATATCACAATGTGAATTCTATAGAAATTTGGAATACAGATCGTTTTCAGTTGAATATGTTTTTCGCCCCAGGTTTATGAGTGGAAGTTTTGAACGGCACATAATTCAAACGGCGCAAAATGGAGTTGCCATCACATCACCGAGTCTCCTTTTTGGACGGATACAGACAATTATATAAATTTGCCAAGTTGCTAAACACTGCGCATTTGTAAATTGTGTTACATCTTACATGACGTTTTTGTGACGTTCTCCGTCATTCAATGTTTAATTTAATGTTTACTAATAATTAAACGCAAATGCGGATCACATTACTAGCATGGCGATTTTTTTCTCTTTCTTGTGATATCAAAATATAAACAACCGTATTTCTAAAACGATTTTTATGCAATATTGAAGTGTAAAAATGTTACAAATTGCCGATGTACGCCAACAACGAGCGTAACGTCAGACACGACAAAGAAGGAAAGCGTTTAAAGTGAATTATTTTCCTGAAATATTTTTTTTTGTCAGAATCATGTGGATTCAGCTGCGTACTCGCGTATAGGTAGCTACGCGCCTGCCAACATGGTTTTAGATATCCGACTTCTAAGTTTCACTCAAGAGACTTACGACACACTAGACAACAGGTCACCAGTGATGAATTTCCCAAAGGCTTTTGATAAAGCCGACCATCGCAAACTTATTCATAAGCTAGTGGTCTCAGTGTAAATCTATATGTGTTAACATGGATTAGGTCATTCCTAAACAACCGCGCGTACCCAAGGAGTAGCAGTTGATGGTCAAACCTCTGATGAATTACTAGTCCAAGGTCTTTGACGATGATCATTCCATTTCAACAACACATCGGCGTCAAATAATAGATCATTTAGTTATGGTATCGAGAACTAATGAATTACATGTACATGTACCAGTATTGTTGGGCGTTCCACATTATTCATGATCAGTTCTTGGACTCTGTTTTTGGCATACATAAACGATCTGCTAAAATATGTTTAAAGTAAAACCAGGTTATTTGCCGACGATACTAGTTATAGTTTATCTAACAATCAAAGGACATACTGACGCAGACGTATTTTAGGTAACTCAAGTAGTCCCATGTGTAAAAAACTTTGATTTGGCTGGAAATGGTGGTATGTGTTGACAAATCAGCATTAGAATCATGTTATTGGGTTTAAATGCTTTGTACACATGTATGTTATGTCGTGAAACTGTTTTATTTAGAAAATTTTGATATTCTGGCTTAAATATGAAAGTGAAAGTAGGGTTGTGGCAAACGGACTTCGAATCAGTCCGCGCGGGTGAGAAAATATGTTCACCGCGTATGACGAACCAAATTTTTCTTATATGATACGCAACCCCCTAATTTTTTTTCATTTTCTTGAGGCTATATGCTATTTCTATTGATTGGTGGATTTTGAGAGGTCCCCATGGACAAAAGTTTGACATTTTTTGGGTCAGCAATTTGTCACTTTACATTGAGTTAAAGAACAAATCTATTTGGTGGTTTGTTACCTACAAGACGATCTCCGTAAACTGGAACTCTGAGAACGAGAATGTGAATTAAGTCCTCCGAGTACCCGCAAAATTACATGTAACGTTCGAAGAGTTAACCATGATTATAATTATATAAATGTACGTTACATCATTGATGTCGTGTGTGTGTGACAGGTTACTGTACCAAAGGTTGCAAAACATCTGATATTTCTTCAAATAATGGATGTATATTTAGTGAAACGCTATACAGTCAAAGAGAGGATATATTTTTTAATTGGCGTAAATCTTTTCTGATTCATATCATTTATCATTGTCATTTTACAGCATCTATCTCATTTCTTTTTGATTACCTCACGTACAGACTGACTGAGTATATCACTTTACGTGATGAAAACACGAGACAACGAAAGTACGATGGTGAAGACATGAAACTTCAATGGATCAACTTCAACCATATCGAGTTTTCAACATTGTACTTTCGTTGAAACAATTCGTGTTTTCGCCATTGTACTGTTGACTTTTCACCAGCATACTCTCGTGATTCCGATTTTCCATCATTGCAATTTCACATTTACGTTATTTACATATACGCAGCGATGGTCCTAACGTGATACCGTAATTTGATGTATTCCGATCCAATATTATGAGCTCTTCAAGATTTTTCTCATGATCGAACATTCGTACTTAGTCCTCTTCACTCCAATCAGAGTATAGGGCCTTTACCACAGCTACCCACTTTGTTCAATCCATGATCAGGGTACTGTTTTATCAAAGCACTTACGGAAATCGTAAACTTACGTTCAAATTTAAATTATATATAATTCTTAAACAACTGCAAATTGGAGACGGATATTGTTTGCAGATGTTCATTAACTAAATATTGATTAGTATTGCAGCTTTATTTACTACAATTCATAGTTGTAAAATAATTAAAAAGAATTTAAATTTGATTGAAAGTTTAATATTTCCGTAAGTGCTTTGATAAAACAGTACCCAGGACTTTTGTCTCTCCCCACGACATCCTTGTCGTCCATTGTCCGCACCAAGAATGTGTGTGAATTCCTCTTGTTCTTGTCCTCTGATGATTCGAATCAAGGGATTGCCTTGCTATATTCGACTTGGCTCTTCGCAGCGGGTCCGGTTCATTTCAATTTCTTCTGTATTTAAGAGTCGTTGACCGGTTGCTGCCTGGTTGGATATCTTCTCTGTCAACGTTGTGTGTATTATCTGTCTGAGACATTTGTTGGTTGATAAACAATCACCGACTTTGGTCGAGGCGTTTTGTTCTTCTCCAAGGTTCAGCGCCATTAAAGGGGGACTGTCTCGACATTAGTATTTAAGAGTATGATCATTGTTTTCCAGTGGATGTTGCGATTGTTCCAAACTGGCTTTACCTGTTCTGGCATTGGTGTCCTCTTCTGTACCTCCTGTCTTACTCATGCTGTCCAGGTAGGTGAAGTTGTCAACATCTTCAAAGACTTGTCTGCTGGCTGGATTGATCCTGAGGCATTTTGTTTAGTTGATGTTGACCTCTAGCCCTGTTGTTCTGGCTACTTTCTATGATGTCTCCGTTTTTGGCCGTATCACATGGGCTCAAGTGCGGAACAGGATACCAAAGTCGTCGGTGTAATCTAGGTCTTCTAGCTTTCTATGCAGGGGTCACTGTGCCCCCTCTTGGTGTATACAGTTTGATGAGGTTTTTTCCCGTTGACGTATAAGATGCCCTCCCGGCTACACTTGTCCACTTTGTTGTGCACAGTGACTGATACCCGGCTGTTTTCATTGACAGTGGGTAGTTCTTTTGTAAGTATTTATAGTTATAACACGTTTAATCAGGTCTGTCACTTGTTTACAAAATATTATGTACATAAAGATTGCAATTTCTCTTATTTAAGTATTATTTTGTATAGATATCATATGTATAAGTAAGTTGCTTAGTGCGTAATGTATTGGTTTTTACTGCCTTTTTCTCCAATTGAAATGTTTAAAGCAATAAAAATACAATGTCGTGATATTGCAATGTTTACATACAAGTGACAGACCTGAAGAAACGGAATATATAGTCCAATCCGGGTAATATCCAGTGACGCAGCGGTCGAGTTCACTATAACGATGCAAAACCAATTATATAGAGGATATTACATGAGTGTCTTTCCATATTGAATTTATTAAACGAGTTGAATAAAATAATAAAATGCGAGGCCGAGCATTTTATCGATTTTATTCAACGAGTTTAATAAATCCAATGTGGAAAGTCACGAATGTAATGTTCTTTTTATCATATGTTAGCCATTTCTGGGCGAAACATAAAATAACTACTTATTTTCACTATAATAAACGCGCAACTTTGACGACGTCGCCTATACTTTGAGTGACGTCACGTCAAAGCTTTATAACACTGTAGGGTTAACGCATGCTTTTTCGGGCTATAACATCTGCAGAGTCCCGAGGGGCGAATGGTGCATATGTTATAAAGCGAAAAAAAAAACATGCGTAAACGCTATTATAGCATACAAAACATCAATTAATGCAATCGTATTTCAAAATAATGATATTTTGGCGGGAGATTTTGTGACGACGTCGCGAAAACAAACGTAACGTCATACCAGTTATTGTTATGCACGCCGACTTCCGGTATCGGCAAATACCAAGAAAACATGGATACTGCGGGTTTGTTTAAATGCATAATTTAAATATTATAGAAAACTAATTAGTATTTATTAGTACTTAGAAATAAAATGGGAATAACTGTTCATATGAAGCTGTACAACCTTTATAGTCGCCGGTGCGACCCTGAAATGAGCATACGTAAAACTGGACGTTAACAGCGCGTGAATCTTTATGTTTACGCATGGTTTTCGTCCCGTTAACGTATGTGCAAAATCACCGTTTTTATGCTATAATGCTAAACTAACACACTATATTTCTCCACCTGTTTAGACAATTGTTGTTATCGTTTGTGTACACATAAACAGCAACGTCACTGTCACACTATCCTAACTGGACTGTACCTGTGAAATGGGTTTCACCCTCAAGCTAACTCTCATTATACACTACTGAAAGTTTGATAAAGGTCAAGAAATCAATATGCATGTGTGTTTTACGTTCACTGAACAAATCCGATGAAGAGAACGTAATGCAAATATCATTGCATATTAGAATATCATATAATCTGCTACTAAATGTCAAACAAATACTTATGTAATGTGATGCATTTTGAGTACATTGAAGTGACGCCGTCTTTTCCCTGTTAACTGAAAAGCCCTATCGTCAGGGAGCAAATTGGCAAGAATAACATGGAAATGTTTGTCCCTTTACCAAATACCTAAATATACAAAGATTTGAAAAATCTACCAAATCATACCATATCTCGGGGCAGTTTTCTGAAATCTCACGAAATCTCGTTTGTTCTTAATATCTCCTGTTTTAATATACATAGGAAAAATCTAATAAGTTAATGCAATAGATTTATTATTCTGCTTTAAAATGATACCTAATTTATTGAAATCGGTCAAGGAATAAAACAAAACACCTCAAAGAGCCAGACCTACTCTCAGTTTTATGGAAATTCCAATTTTATCAGAAAATACCCGATCTATAAGAGTAAGAAATAATAAGTTACAACATGCAGTATGAGAAGATAAGCTCTTCAAAATGAGATATTGGTCATTAAAAAAGGATGACGAACAAAAGTGTTCATGCAAAATATCAGAATCTGCTGCATGTTATTTTGCATTTTCTCTCCGTTTTCAATTAAGTGTCCAATCTGTGTATATTTAGGTCTTTGTCTTTACTATTCTCATATTAGGTACGATCCAAATTACCAGAAAAAGGACCACATTCTGTACTTACAGATGCTTGAATGTAGCACAAAGTGAGGATGGGCTTACCAGCACTAAGACATCAAATTTTGACGCAATCTTCATTTGATGACAATATTGCAGAAAGATGTAACATTTTGATGAAAATTCCATCAGTCCATCTTATTCTTTTTGCAAAATATTCACAAGGAAAACTTGTTGACCCTTATCAAAGTGGGAGTGGCATATATAGTATAATAATGTCAAGACATATTCAGTTCACCATTTATTAGAAAACAAATCAGTCTATTATCAATCATACAACCATATGCTATCCTTATCAGACTTAAGCTTAAATATTAATATTACAACAATATGTGCCCTATCTTACAATTAATTCATAAAACATAAATTCATATTTTCTAAAAATATATCTAATAATAATAATAATAATATCGTTATGATTTTTTCTCCAATTGTTTTCGCATATATATAAGTATAGTACGGATAATTAGACCTGAACTCTGGTTGTTCGTTGAATATATCAATTTCCGCAAGCAAATCGTGCAATATCGGTCCATTAGATTTGAGTTGGTATTATATCTCGAGTATTTTCGTGATACTTCCCGCTAAAAACATGCAACCGGGATTACACATATACTAAAAAAAGAACAATATATCAACTGTTAAATTATGGTATTATAGTCCAGTCAGGATAAAAATCCAGTGACGCAGCGGTCGAGTCCACTTTAACGGTTTTAAACCAATTATAAACTGTACAAACAACTATAATATCAATACTAAACTAGATATTAAACTTCGCTCTACCTGTTTAGACAATGTTTGTGATTTTTTGCGTACACATAAACTGCAACGTCACTGTCACAATATCCTAACTGGACTATAGAAACTCAAGAAACGTGCCAACTTCTCCGAACTATATGACTGTACACATACACATAATACAAAATTACACTGATATTGTTCTATGCCTTGCTAAACCGTAGTAAAATACAGCAAACTATATGTCGTTTTTTCAACCTGCCGCAGATATAAATTGACATTGAATATTGAATAATATGATGAGATAAAAATATATTAAATTTAATTAGGTAGACATTTGTAAATTTCGAACTTATCATGTTTTTACAATTACATGTACAATTTAAATAACGGTTTTGGTGCGGACACATAATGTTACTCGTATGTGAAATAGCCCAGTCTCATTTCTCACCGTTTTTCTCCGGTTAATATAAGAGGTCTATTGCAATGGATAAAGGCCGAGGTGATCAGAACGATCCAGGCTGGTTTAATTCACCCGTGAGTCCAACGTATTTTTCGTCCGGTTCAAGAAGAATCTGTTTGCCCTTCTTTGCTTCTAAATTCCCGTGGCCATACTCTCGTCATGTATATAGCTTCAGAGAGAGTGTCGGTCTAATACACGAGATGATTTCGGTCATTTGGTGAAATGAACATAGGCAATTTTGTTTCAAATTATCTGAGGGTACCCTATATAAAGAGAAGGTAGTGCAGCGGCCGTGTTTCGCAGAAACGGATATGACGTCACAGGAACTGATAGAAACTACAAGATTGTCTACCATGCACTATATTTATCTTCTTAACTGTCAGTTATGTTCTGTATTGACATACCCTATTGATTATTGTTGTTAACTTGTTTTGTATTGCTCGTTTGATCTGGTTATATAGCCTTTGTATTCATAAATAAGTGAATTATACTACATTTTTGTATATGGATGGTAAGTGTTGTACACTCCAAAGTTCAATACAAGTGTGTTCTGTTCTGTTCTTTATGTACATTATAATTCTTCTTAAACGAAGTAGTGCATGCAATTTTCAAAGTTATATACAATTAAAATACAAAATAAACGAAAATATACAAATAATTATGCTCTTAAATTTTCATTAGATATGAAATTGTCGAGTGTAAAGTTGTTTGATATATATGAAAAAGATCAAATTCACACTGTCATAACACTGGCTTCTCTGATTGGCCAAGGTGAGGCTCTCCTGAGACACATTGATACAATATATCACTCACGACTTACATTTCCATGGCAACGAGTCAGTAATGTCATTGACCTTCACTGGATTTTCCATCCAGGATATAACATCATTGGCTGATACAATATATACGTCTTTAAGAGTTAGTACCCGCTTTATAAACGCTTGAAGTCCTTTTATATTATCTGCATACGCAGGATGTCGGAACCAGACTTGACGAAGATGGATGCCAAATGGAGCTTTGTTTGTTTCGTAATTATACATAAAATTGTCCCATAAATAGGATTCCGTTGTTTTACTGGTAGGTGGATTAAACATACATCCGTCAACATAGCTACACTCAAACATCTTCTTGTAATCCATCAGAGAGGTGGAAGGAATCTCCCATAATCCTGCGTACCTCTTTGTCGGACATTCTGGGATCACACATGGAGATTTGTAACCGTAGTCTAAAGTAAACGGCCATGGTTTGTACGTGCCTTTGGCGGGATGTTTGGCTGTTAGTGTTGCATCGTATTTGAAACCGTGCTTCTTCAATAGTCGGAATTGTTCATCGCCTAGAGCTTTTAGTTCCGGTGTTTTCCACCCGGTAGCGGTGACGTTGTTCTTCTGCAGAGAAGCGAACTGTGAAATCATTTCTTCTTCCATATTCTGAGAGTTAGTAAAACTATGTTCATTGACACCTTGCATGGCGATCTCTGCGCCCACTTTAGAAAGTCGTCTGGTAATTCGACCATAAGAGCCTCGTTGTGACGCATAAACGGTTCCACTAATAACGCAGCCGTTTGGATTCCTTCTGTTAAATACCAATTGGCGGTATCGTCTGTAAAGAGCAGCATTTATTCTACCGTCTAAGGTAATGTAAATCATTTGCGGAGTGTCTTTGAGGTTTAAATTTTTGGGTATTTTCGTACCTTGGCAGAAACAATTTGGAAGCTTGCACGTTACTCCCTGAACACATCCCTTGGGTGTTGCATTTGTCAGCGGTCGCCAGAAAGCCCACCATGGACGACGTGAGTTCGTCGGTGGAGTGACTCGCATCATATCAATGACGTCTGCGCGTATGTCACTTGGGGCAGGTACAAGGGATTCTGCCTGGTTTGTGACTATTCGATCGTCGGGTCCCCATCCAGTAATTTGCATACCAGGAAGAATGTTTTTGTTTATTATCTGCTGTCGTCGGACTGTCGTTTTCAATGTCGTCGTTGTAGGAGTTGTTGTCGTGACCGGGGTTGTCGTGGTCGGGGTTGTCGTGGTCGGGGTTGTCGTGGTCGGGGTGGTTGTCGTGGTCGGGGTGGTCGTGGTCGGGGTGGTTGTCGTGGTCGGGGTGGTTGTCGTGGTCGGAGTTGTCGTGGTCGGGGTTGTCGTTGTGGTGGGTCTTGTAGTCGTTGTCGGAGTTGTCGTTGTGGGTGTTGTCCTTCGAGTAGTAGTGGTTGGCCAGCGGCGAGGATTCCATATTCGAGTTGGCTGACGACGAACTGTTACAGGTATGGATGATTGTGATGGTTGTACGGCTTGTTGATTCTCCAATTTCAGCGATTTCCACGCGTTTGGAATCACATGTGCTGTGGCGTTACGAGGTCGAGGTCGAGGTCGAGCCCGAAGCCTAGCTACTGATGCTGGTCGACCGGCAGGTTTTGGAACAAGTTTTGGCTTATGTTCTGAAAAGAGAACAAACGTCGATGTTAGCATACTAGAACATTATTGCATTAATGTACAACCATTTATTGACTGTTATAGTAGGATCGTGGTACCAATCTACTTGTATGGGGCTTGGTTGGCTTAGTGCTTCCGCTGCTTCTGTTTAGCTTTTGAATTATCTGTGCATTACAGTAAACAGTACAACCATTGTAGAGCAAATAGTGGCCCTTGTGTAGAGGTTGTTGGTTTACAGAGGTTAAATTAAGAGTAAATATCACCAAAGGGAAATTTTGAAGGTGTTATTGTAGAGAGGTTGTTGCTATACAGAGGGTCACTATGGAGAGGTTGTACTGTACTTGATTTATTACATTAAAAGCACTGTAAATGACTGTTAGAACCACAAGGATGGTAGGAGACCACGAGGGAGTCGTCAAATAGGTGGGGGTTTCAGATTCGTTGCACATAACATACATGTATACTGTAAATTCACTTATTTTCGTGGGAACTCAATTTTTTTTAAATGCCATTTTCGTAGGGTTTATAATTACACGTATATATATATATATATATATACATGATTGTTGGTCAATAGGTTCTGGCGGTTTTTCGCATTTCGAGCCAATATGTCTGTCAGGAATGTTTTCAAACCTAGAAGAAACACGTGTAAACCAAACAGTTTGAGACTGTTTGTAAAAATACTTTCATAACGTTAGTAGACGCGAACATTTTACGCTTACAAAATGTATTATTACGATGTATATGAAAAAAAGAGTTACTTTTACAAATATTTAAACGTCAAAAAACTGCGTTTGCTCTTTTAAAAGTAAAATTAAGCCACTAGTGATGCTATAACTACAACACTGAGCACAAAATACGCTCAAAAGTTTAAAACTATAAATGTCACATTTTCATACTACAAAACCCGCTTCCATTTAGAATCATTTCGACAGCAAGGCTTTTTGTAATAAACATACAGGATTCGTCTTTATTGCAATAAAACTAGGCGTAAAATAAATGAGTGCCATTAATTATCGCTTTTTATTCCGTCTAAATAAAATGGGAACAGTTTCACATTTTCATATTCCAATACTGGCGAGACTTCAATGGGTTCTTGTTTTAATGCATAGATCACTACCTTGGTTCTGATAACATGCAGAACACAGATAGGGTAAGCAGGTAGACTTTTTTATTTGTTATTTTAAAATCATTTTATTAGATTGTATGCACTGGAATACCAACGATCCGCTCAAGTCTTTCAGCAAAATGTCAGGGAAGGGGCAAAGACTGGTAGATAAGGTTTCTAGAACCACACATTATTTTCTTTCGGCCTTATTTTGGATAAATGTGAGACAAGTACACAAAAGTCATTTTGTACCATCTTACATAAGAACGCACGTATCCACGATGTAACTACCGATACACCGCCTCTAAGTTCCGTCAGATAATTGAACTGTTTTCATATAGCTCTGACGGAGTTTATATCCATTGCAACTCTCTTACGGAACTCAGTGTTTATGACATCTGAGTTCCGTCCGAGCGTTACATCGATCCACATGTGGAGCAGTTGCAAGTTGCTTGCAGAACATCCAATTAATCCCGGTTGAAAATTAATACCATGAAAAGTGAATTAGGTTAACTATCTGATGTGTACGTATGACTGAAAACGGTTGGGGAAAAAACGATTACAAAACCGATGAAAATAAACATGTGCTTTTACAAAACATTTCGAGCCGGAAATTTAGATTAAAAGGCAAACGATATGTCATTATTTATCATTTCTGATCATAAAAATTCTAGCCTCGTTATTTATGTTAATACGATGGCACGTATACGTTATTTTACATGTGTATAATAATTGTTGAAGTTATTTGCAACTTAAACCATTTAAATCATGTTTATGTGTGAAAATTGCGCCCTAATTTACGTTTTTATTATCACATATTGTTTATAGTTTGCTATATCGCCTAATTAATGAACACATTATTTATACATAAAACGCTAGAACCGTGGTAAGAGTTACATGTAATAATATTTATAAATATGAATGTAATAAAGTATATAAACGAACGAGTACATGTATATAGTATACGAGTACTCAACATATTTGAAATGATTAAGACGCATTACAGAGAATTTGAAGTTTATAACCAAACTGATTGAACTCATTTATTGTTTAATACGTATTTTATTTCATAAGAAATTGGATTAAACATCGAGCTTCACGCTTATATATTCATCCTCTACTTTATCAATGTACAAATGTGCAATCAGTTATAATCACTGGCAGACTATACATCTTAATATAAATTTATCATATGAACTGTTTTATAGTAATTATTTGTAAGTTCGTAGACATTGAAATAAACTAAGCCTGTCTGAAACACCAAAGGTGCACATGTGGTCTGACAGACCAGACAGCCGAGCACATACTCCAGCAGTGCCACCTGTATAGTTTAGTTTATACTAATTTATTTAAGGTCGATTGTGAAACAAGCTTTTACAACTTATATTAATCACTCTCGACACCTCATTCCTGATGTTATCCATCGCCACGAGGGTAAGAGTGCCACCTGTATGAACTTTCAAGAAAACGCATCATGCGTATAGGGCCAGATTCAACCACCCTATAGACCGATTTTGATATTGGTTAGCACCTTAATTATCATGTCCTTGTTTTTGCGAAGTACCTTATTAATTAATTATGCTAAGATCTAATTACATGCAGTTTCAGAAAGACAAACATATTTTAGTGTAATGGTTGAGGGATAGCTAATTATATAATATTAAGTTCAATGTACTTTCCTATCGACCGTGCATAAATATAGATTTGTACCAGACAGCCTAGAGCATACAATTGTCAATGTATTGAGGAAGTGTATTCTTAATATCTGTCTAGACTGGTCAAATATAACATAGACCATTTACTATATTTTGCTATGACAAAAGAACCTGTTTGTGTTTGAGGCATCGAAGGTCTTCTGTATTAAGTTCAATGTACTTTCCTATCGACCGTGCATAAATATAGATTTGTACTAAGTTATAAAACCAGACAGCCTAGAGCATACACTTGTCAGTATATTGAGGAAGTGTATTCTTAATATCTGTTTAGACTGGTAAAATATAACATAGACCATTTACTAGAGTTTTAGTTCCGTTTAGTGTTGCGTAGTAAGAGTGCAAGATTGAGAGTCGGGAGTCCGATAGCTAGACGGTTAGGTGTGGGCCGTCAACCAGCGAGTAGCTTGGTTAAGTGGAAATCAAAGCGCTGTAGGGAGCGTAGTTTAGAGTATGAAAAGTTGACTTAATATGCTGTTGAACCTGTGAAGTTCTATGTTTATGAACTGTGTAACTATCTATATGAATATTATTAAAGCCACTCTACGAACACGAGCGTTACGTTCTTTACCAACTCATAAGGACTACGTAACAATTAGACCCCTACTTGAAATCACATCTATCAGCCATCTTAACAGGTGGTAGAGGTGGTTCATCTATGTCAATCTTATGTATGTTACTTAATATAATTGAAACCTGCATCACAATGATTAAAGATGCATCAATAATTTTTGAAGACATTTCCTATGTGCCAAGCTGGGTTTGTCTACTAGGATTTAAAAGTCAATCATATACTCGTATAGATTAAATTTGACCAATTAGAAGATTATGCGAGACTGATTTGTGTGGGATCGGATCAAAACGTTGCAATCTAAAATATCCAAACTCTTTGAAACCAGAATAACTGTTAATCGATAACAGTTAATAAATATTTTAGTAAGATTATTATATAACTAAAAACTATGGTGGGCCATAATTTAAAGGTTTGCCAATTACGTTATCCACGACAAATAAGTACGTTAAAATTATTATTCACATGTAATATACTATTATTTGAGCATGCATCATTTTAGCAAACTACTACGATAATAATTGTGTTTGTAGATACTAAAGTGACATACAAATTTAATACCATCAAATTATGATGTCTTGGCTACCTACTTGCCTGGGAAAATAGTTAGATTCCTGTCCAAGGCATCACTTCATCAATCCGGGCCCAGGCTTACATATGCCTGCCATGTTTCAGCAGAAAGCTGATTAGCAAATAAAGGCTATGCTCGGCATGTAAGTTTGAAATTACTGTCAATGTTAGTGTACACATTATGTATGTTTGCATTGTATAAGTAATGTATGTGCAAAATTATTGCAAGTGTGTCAATGTAGGGTTAACGCATGCTTTTTCGGGCTATAACATATGCAGAGTCCCGAGGGACGGTTGGTGCCCAAGCCCGCCAGGGCGAGGGCACCAACGCTCCCGAGGGACTCTGCATATGTTATAAAGCGAAAATAACATGCGTAAACGCTATTATAGCATACAAAAAATCAATTAATGCGTTCGTATTTCAAAATAATGATATTTTGGCGGGAGATTTTGTGACGACGTCGCGAAAACAAACGTAACGTCATACCAGTTATTGTTATGCACGTCGACTTCCGGTATCGGCAAATACAAAGAAAACATGGATACTGCGGGTTTGTTTAAATGTATAACTTAAAAATTATAGAAAACTAATTAGTACGAATTAGATCTTAGAAATAAAATGGGAATAACTGATGAAGCTGTACAACCTTTATAGTCGCCGGTGTGGCCCTGAAATGAGCATAAGTAAAACTGGACGTTAACAGCGCGTGAATCTTTATGTTTACGCATGGTTTTCGTCCCGTTAACGTATGGGCACAATCACCGTTTTTATGCTATAATTATTGAAGGAATAAGGACCGTCTTGCTCCAGCGATCTACTGTATCATATAACAACATAAATACAGATTAGATTTTGCTATGACAAAAGAACCAGTTTGTGTATGAGGCATCGAAGTTCTATTGTATGACATAACAAATCTGGAAGACTATTTGCATGTTACTTTGTTATTGATATATTAGATATTAACTACACATGTGATCACTCCAAGAGCTTATTAGAGATAAATCTGATTTCCTGTCAATTTTATCAAACTATATTGTTTCATTATTTAAATGAATAATATTACAAAAAATGATAGACCTATATTAGTTATACACATAAATTATGCAATATACACACACGATTTGTACGTGTACACGTATCGACATCAGTTCGAACTTATACCCATGCATACGAGTATTCTTGAATACCATAGATGACTCGAACTATTTCCCCGGTCCGAAGGTAGTTTGAGGCATCGAAGTTCTACTGTAGTTGACTGACTGACCTAGTTTCAACCAAAGGGATTCGACCCGATAAAATATCTTTCACATCTATACTATGAATACATAAGACAGGGGTCTTTCTTTATGACTGGCCCTCATAAACCCAACTCAACATTATGTCCAATATTTTAAACAAGCCGAATACAATCATTTAATTTGTACTGCACACTTCAAGACAATATAATATTATACATAAAAAATACAACTTTTATCAATACACGTACACAATGTCGCCTGTGTCGAGCATAGAACGTTCACAAAATGCGTAAAACCCGGTTTGACGACATAACCCTGCACAGACAGAAACTAGAAAACGGTCTTCGATAAAGAAGAGAAATCATTATTTACACACGATCTCAGGATATAAGTACGACGATTTGATAGTGGGACATATTTTTTGCAACTTACCGCCACCTATATGTTTCTGTTCCGCTTAAATAGACGATAATCCGAGTTCAGGGAGAACTGATATTCAATTTCTAATATTTACATTCATTTCGACCATTGTAGTATCACGTGACGAATCATGTGACAATATAGAAAATGATTGGTGTTCGGGTAATACCATGCAACTCTTCAGCCAATCAAATTACTCGTAACAAAAGCCGTGTTGTCACTGTCAAAATGGCAAAAGTCGGCGAATTGTTTTCATTCAATGTTGTTGAATTGCTGCTTTCGTCTAGCTAAGCTGTACAGAAACGGACGAGTGTCGGTGAGTTAATCCAAATATGTTCCTCTACCAAATCGTCATACTAATTTCCTGAGATCGTGTGTAAATAATGATTTCTCTTCTTTATCGAAGGCCGTTTTCTAGTTTCTGTCTGTGCAGGGTTATGTCGTCAAACCGGGTTTTACGCATTTTGTGAACATTCTATGCTCGACACAGGCGACATTGTGTACGTGTATTGATAAAAGTTGTATTTTTTATGTATAATATTATATTGTCTTGAAGTGTGCAGTACAAATTAAATGATTGTATTCGGCTTGTTTAAAATATTGGACATAATGTTGAGTTGGGTATATGAGGGCCAGTCATAAAGAAAGACCCCTGTCTTATGTATTCATAGTATAGATGTGAAAGATATTTTTATCAGGTCGAATCCCTTTGGTTTCAACAGTAAAAACACCGAAACAAAGTGGGATCGTTGAACAGAGAAGGATTGCGTAATACTGTTACAACACTCATAAAATTATATGTATAGGAAATCGACCGAGTAGAAGGTCGTGAATACCGTGACCAGCTGGTCTGTCCTACACGGACAGACCGATGTACGAGGTTGTTATCCGACTTACATGACAACACTAAACATATTTTCAGAAACAATAGTTTTTTCAAGCAGATCACGTGCTTTGTTCTAGAACATAAATGACAACGTTAAATAAACAAATCTATTTTGCAACAATACAGTTTTTCTTTAATTTACGATGATTAGCAAAAACAGTTTTCATGATCACTGAACGTAACACCTATGCAAATGTAATATATCTCAAAATATGCAAGTATTTTCTTGGTGATTTTAAATTCATATAGGCATACGGTAAAGTCAGTATTCTTCGTGGGGTTAAATGTTTCGTTGATTTTGTGGCGAAACTTCACTACGAAATAAAATCCCCAAGATTAATCGACATCCACAGTACGGAACAAGGGTATGTCCCTCCATATTTTGCAATCCTAGAATTTACGATCCAACGAAATTGCATTTTTACGAAATTCCACGAAATACCCTTGAAAGTCATTGCTTTTACAGTATATAGAGAATATTACATAAGTATGTTTTCATATTGAATTTATTAAACGAGTTGAATAAAATAATAAAATGCGTGGCTCTGTCGAGCATTTTATCGATTTTATTCAACGAGTTTAATAAATTCAATGTGGAAAGCCACAAATGTAATGTTGTTTTTATCACATGTTAGCCTTTTCCGGCCGAAAAAGGGAAATGGCTGCTTATTTTCACTATAATAAACGCGCAACTTTGACGACGTCGCCTATACTTCAAAGCTTTATTAGGAGATTTTTTTCAAAACCGAAGGTTTTGAAAAAACATCTCCGAGACGTCTGAGTTTGGCTTTTTTCCTAAATCAGCAGCCTATAAATGTCGTAGAGGCCGTACCAATTGTCTTCCCGGCAATCGTAACTACTCGGGTCTTTCCGTCATCGGCCGAAGTTTCGCCCCACTAATAGCTGAAAAGGTATGGATTTCCGGTCTCATCGAAGATCCGCAGTGACGTACGAGAGTAGTTATGATTGGTACGAGGATTCAACCATTATTGTAATCTCAAATTAGTTGAAAACTGACAATTCGTAGCTGAACTTCTATATTTTTTAGGTTTTCTGA
Source organism: Spisula solida (assembly GCA_947247005.1). Classification (NCBI taxonomy): domain Eukaryota; kingdom Metazoa; phylum Mollusca; class Bivalvia; order Venerida; family Mactridae; genus Spisula; species Spisula solida. The sequence goes on from OX365951.1 coordinate 23,928,414, forward strand.
ACATCTGCAGATTTCAAATTACGCTATACAAAATAAATAAATAATCCCGGGTCCGGAGCGATAGCCAGGTAACAGGGGAAGTAACTCAACATTCTACGTGATTGCATTCGTCTGAGACGCCGACCATCGATTACACGATGTAAGTACTTGTTAAGCAAGGAAAATCGTCTTTAATACTCGCAATTAGCATACTTATACAATAAAATCAACATCCGATGACGTATGTTGTTATTAAAGGTTTGGTAAGTACAACTTTCTACAAATTCCTGTCGTACCCGTTTCTATTCGTACCTACGACCGAAATTATTCGTCCAAGTTTCATTAGTTTGTACCAAAACAAAAGGTAAAATGACTCTTTGACAATGTTCCGTCTGTATCATGTGTATTGTGCTTTGGATAGCAATGTTTATGAGATAATTGTAGTACTGTGTACAGGATTAAATTACTGATAGGGGAGAAATGTAGTTATTTGGCCAGCTTGACCAGTTTTCAATTTTTCAACTGAGCTGCTACAGTGTATACTGTACGCGTCCAATACGTTTGACTAATGCCTGGATAGCTCAGTTGGTAAAGTGTTCGCTCTGTTAGCATCTTGCCTATAGTCTAACCAACATGATGTGTGTATGCCTTCACAATAACATTGTTAAAACCACAATTGTTTTGTGCATGGTTTTCAGAAGTGGAGGTTGGTGAGTCGGGCTTCGTCATCAGTGCCGATTTAGTTTGGTAGGAATTTCCCGTGCCCCGGCAGAGATTCAAACCAGGGACCTCTGGATCGGTACTAAGTTGAGAGCGCTTATCACTCGACAACTGTTCCACCAAAATGTCTGCCATGAAAAGTGAAATTTGAAGACTGCATCGGCAAAGTTATGATCTACTTATTCCAATTCATATTCACCTTATCGACATTACCGGATAAACATGCGTAATTTCAAAATATATAGGAACCATGACTAAAACCCCTTTCACAATTGTCGTAGGAATGTTTTCGTTGCACGAGGCTTATGGGTCTACATGGAAATGTACCAATTTGCGCCTGGAAAAGGTGCGACAGCTCAACGATGCATTTTTGGGAACTATCGTGCGTCCGCCACACGACAGACAGACGTATGATGGTCATGCGATGGTCGCAGGTCATAACAATTGACGCGCGAAAGCCTTAAGATGAACAGTTGTAGCACGTCCGTCGTACGATAAAAGCATTGTCAAACTATTAGCTGGTTTAAAAATAAGTTTCAGCAGCTGGGTATAATTAATCAAAACGTCCAACCAAACTCTTTATTTTCAAATAATAATAAATATATGCAAATAGGAACTTGCTAAATGCTAGTAATAAACTGAAATACATGTATGCATGATCAATTTAATTATAAAAATGCATTTTGTGGTCCGATGGTGTCAAACGCGACAAAATTTCTTAAGTTTGTTGTACGACGGACATAGGATATTCCTCAAATTTACATCTAAGACTCGTCGTATGACAATTGTGAAAGGGGTTTAACTTTGATTTTAAAATGTTTGGAAAAATTTATTTGTTACAAGCTTCATTTAAATGAGAGTTAAGAATTTCCCTGAAAAATATGCTAAAAGTGTCTGTCTGTTGGATGCCTGGAGCTAGTATAGGATTTAATTACTGAAAAGGAAGAGAACTTTGTAGTAATCCACTTAGCTCACTCAGTAGAGCATTGAACCTTCTAAATATATAGCAAATGGTTCCAGGTTTGAGCCCTGGTCCGACTACATACTTTTTTAACCTTGTTTCATTATTAACGTTCCCGTAGATGATACCATGTACTATTCTGTATAAACTGTTATATATAGTCGGTTATGTTACTGATGTACGCACGTGCGTAACATTAAATATAAATATAAGTCTCAAATTTTCACGAATCGTGAGGACCCCCAACCATAACCACCAACTTCAAGGCTTATGAGTCAATTCAAGTCTGGCTACGCCCCTGTCGTAGTATTCGATATTACACATTTCTGATTATTTGGCTTATTATTCTGACTAATAAATTTAAACATACACCGGAATGGTCATGTAGCGTTGTTGCTCATTTTGGCATACTAATTGGTTAAATTGGGTTGTTTAAATTGGGTCATTCAGCTTGGGCTGTTAAGCTTATTGGAGCTAGGTCATTCTTGGTGACACTCGACTAAGGCTTGTTGCTTGTTGAAACTAAGTCATCCGGCCGGGGCTTTCGGTGTTTATTTATTATTGTATCTTTCCGCCGTTTTACATTTGAAACTAGGTCGTTCTGAGTGGGCATTCAGCCTTTTGATTGCTGAAACTGTTTCATTCAGATTTTTGACAGCTGGGATTTGGGCGGATCATTTTTCTCGCTCGGCTGGGTGTTGGGCATTGTGCCTTGTATATTTTTATGATTTCGGTGCTCGACTGGTGAAGTAGAGTGTAGCCATCCCTGTCCGACTTAATGTTATCTTTTTGCTCAGCATCCTAACTGCAAAAAAACACATCCTAAGCAATACCAGTAAATTTTCTGGCTGCAGAAAACTATTCAACTTCAATATTTTATTTGATGTAAACATATAAAATGTTTATTGCCAATGCAATAATAATAATGTGGCATAATTTGATTTGTTCTTTCCCTGCATGCATTAATTCTAATCGTGAAAGTACGGCCATCTCAGTTTGTCTACTAAATATTGCAATGCATAAAGCCGGGGTGATCAGAATTACATACATTTGAACAACCTCAGGTCTTTCAGCTCTTTGATTCCTGTTTACCCTTAAGTACATGACTGTAGTTAAAATGCATACATGTTTCTTTATGTAAACTGTACATACATAGATACATACAATCTACATTAATTTATTAATTAAGATGTATACATGATTCTTTATGTAAACTGTACATACATAGATACATACAATCTACATTAATTTATTAATTAAGAAAGAAAAAATCTCCGTTAAAGGCCATGCCTTAGTTCATATTACACTAGTGTACATGATTGTATTATCAAAAATAAATAATGGCTTTATTACGCTAACGTGACGTCAAACATGTGATAAATGAATATACAAACATATAATTATTTCAAATGTTAAATTAATTAAACACAACCTCCACCTGCTACCGACGTGTACTCGTACTAAAAAAATATTAAACATATATAAAACATACTGATTTTCAACGTGGAAACACCCAACTTAATCGGCATCAATGACGGAAAACCCCGAGTAGTAACGATTGGCAAACACCTGGTTCCGAATAGTTAAAGTAATTTCAAATGAATATGCCGACTTGAGCAAATTTTGTAAAATAAAACTTTTACCACGACCAATCTAGCCGGATGTAAACTACACACTCTACTCAGTTTTTTTATATTTCATTTTGGACTGCACCAAGTTCGCGTTTTTGCACCATTACTGACTTTGGTGGTTTTTTAAAGCAAGTAACAAAACGCGCATTCGCTCATTATAAATGTGTGGTTATAATACACTTTGTGTCGTTTTTTTCAAGAGTTACATAGATACACAGAACGTGAAAGGTATATTTTTGAAAAGGAAAGAGTTAACTGTCATACTGCAAAACAAAAAATACAATTTGTCCTTGGCGCCGGATTGGTTGTTTTAAAATGTGTTGAAAACAACCGTGTAAGTTAACGAATTAGCAAATTTATTACAGTGCATCCTCACGAGAGCAGCTCTCCACAGAGCGACACTCTCACTAAAGCAACATAATCATTTTGTGCCAGAAGTAATGCACCTATCAATGCCTGTGTGGCGGGCTGACCCAGGGGAATTAGACATTTTTACTTTTTCAAAGTCTAAATTCCCACCCTAGAGCAAGGGCAATTTGTCAAAATCCCCTCACTGGGAGATACTTTACATATCCCCGGGATCAAAATTTCGGCCAAAGTCAAAATTTCCCGGGACTCGGCACCATTCTGTCTGTCAAATTCCCACCTATCGGGAACACCCTTCTGTCAAAAGTCCCGTGTGTGCCCGCCGCCCCCCCCCCCCTGGGGGAAAACATTGATAGGTGCATAAACAGTACTCGTATATCGATCAAACATGCGCTTATTCAAGACACAGCTTATCACATAACGTTAGATAAACCACATATTTGTTGGTAGCCTATATAATATGAACTATCAAATAATGAAAAACTATGCGGCCACCAATGGTTTGTTTAAAACGTTACTCAGGATTTTCTTCCCTGAACGTACGGGTGATTAGGCAGTCAGTCAGTTGGATATGTCTAATAATCCTTTGAGAGGATCCCTTGAAATATAATCCGTTTATCAGCTTTCCTTTTCCGTCTCCGCGTGGACAATTCCATTACTGCATTTTGGATTTCTAACACTCTTTTTCGCAAATATTAATATGCTTGGTTTTAGTACATGTATATGCATGTACGACAATGATCAAACATTTTTTGCTCAAAATGTATTGTTTCGTTGATGTGCATATGTGCATGTACTCGTCGTTTATGGCAAGTTAGCTTTTCGCAAGGTGATCACATTAAGGTTGATAAATGCGGAACGTTTTTACAAATTAACGATGACAGATCTATAAGAACGGACATAATGTATTTAACAAAACTAGAGACACGGCGAAGTATATATTTAGGGATTATCACTGAATTGACACATTATTTTTGTTCACAAAACTGACAATACATATGTCAACGACGGAGATATCGCTTAATACGCAGACACGTTGGTATCTATAAAGCGTCTGATTAACATTATAATTTTTGTGTAAGATGTTAATGCATCGTATGTACGGGGATATTCATAAGTTCCTTAACCCATGCACGGTAAAAGTAAAAGTGCATGAGAAAGCATATTCGTAAGTCGGCAGTAATCCAAACACGTAGGGAAAGCATGTTTCGGCAGTAATCCAAACACGTAGGGAAAGCATGTTTCGGCAGTAATCCAAGCACGTAGGGAAAGCGTGTTTCGGCAGTAATCCAACACGTACGGAAAGCATGTTTCGACAGTAATCCAAACACGTAGGAAAAGCATATAATGATACGTCAGCAACAATTCAAACACGTACAAAAGCAAAAATGTAAGTGTAAGATGTTAATGCATCGTATGTACGGGGATATTCATAAAGTTCCTTAACCCATGCACGGTAAAAGTAAAAGTGCATAAGAAAGCATATTCGTAAGTCGGCAGTAATCCAAACACGTAGGGAAAGCATGTTTCGGCAGTAATCCAAACACGTACGAAAAGCATATTTGTGGGCAAAAATTCAAACGCGTACGGAAAGCATATGTGGGCAGTAATCCAAACACGTACGAAAAGAATAATAATATCAACAATAGTCTAAACGCTTACGGAAAGCCTATTTCGGCAGTAATCAAACACGTACGAAAAGCTTAATAATATCAGCAGTAATCCAAACACGTACGAAAAGCTTAAATGATACCGGCAGTATTCCAAACACGTACGAAAAGCTTAATAATATCGGCAGTAATCCAAACACGTACAAAAAGCTTAAATAATATCGACAGTAGTCCAAACACGTACAGAAAGCATATTTCGGCAGTAATCCAAACCAGTCAATTACATTTGTCTAGGAAACAGTGAGTGTGACATAAGTAATGCGGGGTGTTATTTTAAAAACAGGTCATTTTATACTAAAATGGATTATTGAGTTCGAAATACAAGACAGCTACATTGTAAAAGGCATGTTTATGACTGTTTAAATCAATTGAACTTTTTTATTTTATGATTTATGTTTGTTTTTCAAAATTCCCATGTGTTTCGAATTCGAATCATAAATCTGGTATACTCTGACAAAGTTTTTCTTCCGCTAAATGAATTGTTGAAATAGAGAATCAATTGTTACTTTACATACCTAAACTTAACAAAAACCGCATTTCATCAAATGCAATAGATGTTTTATTATATATCAATTAACATGCGTTTAATTGTTAATCTGTCATTACAACGATAATATTGTGTTGCACCTGGTTAATTATCAAATGCGCATCAGCAACATCCTTTGAAGATTTTCCGAATTATTGCGTCGAATCACACAAGTTTTTTAAATTTATTATTAAAGACATTGATACTGATTTTGGAAAAGGCATTGACACCAACTTTGACAAAATACATTGATACTGATTTTGAAGCAGGCATTGACACTGACGTCGACAAAACATTGCTACTGGTTTTGGAACAAGCATAAACACCGACGTCGACAAAAGACATTGATACTGATTTTGGAACAAGCATAGACACCGACGTCGACAAAAGACATTGATACTGTTTTTGGAAGAAGTATAGTCACCGACGTCGACAAAAGACATTGATACTGATTTTGAAGCAGGCATTGACACTGACGTCGACAAAACATTGCTACTGGTTTTGGAACAAGCATAAACACCGACGTCGACAAAAGACATTGATACTGATTTTGGAAGAAGCATAGACACTGACGTCGACAAAAGACATTTATACTGATTTTGGAACAAGCATAGACACCGACGTCAACAAAAGACATTGCTACTGATTTTGGAACAAGCATAGACACCGACGTCAACAAAAGACATTGATACTGATTTTGGAACAAGCATAGACACCGACGTCGACAAAATACATTGATACTGATTTTGAAGCAGGCATAGACACCGACGTCGACAAAAGACATTGATACTGATTTTGGAACAAGCATAGACACCGACGTCGACTAAAGACATTTATACTGATTGTGAAGCAGGCATTGACATGATTATGTACGTAATTACATGCACTAAGTATTCTAACAAACATTTTGACAACATATTGTGGCCATGTTCCATAACTTAAAACGTTCTTTCAACCGCTTCGGTTGTATAACCTCGCATTACCTGTTCATCAAACGTTGATTGGTCGTGTACTTCATTTTTATACATGTACTAACAATTTAATGACAGATTATCCTTGCTTTCCGTGATATTTAAGAAATTTAGTTTAGCTGACGCAAGCTTTTGGCAAAGATGCATTAAATGTCGTAATGATTAAATACCGTTCGCGACAGTTTGGTGTGATATATTTGGACAAAATGTCCTAATAACAAAAGTTGCGCATACGGACAGTCTGTCATAAGTTAGAAACTGACAAAATGCAATCATACTCATAGGTAACCGTGCTTGTATAGGAGTTTCTTCCCTTAAATACGCAAAGGGCAAACTCATAAGCAAGGTTGGTGACCTATGATTGGTTTATTGTTTCTGTTTTTAATATGATTCTGTGTTCATACACAAAGTGTGAACAATTTCTATATTGGGAATTCTTTGCCGTATCTCTCATACAAGAACCTGCAGTAAGCGTCTTTAATGCCGTCGCGGACGTAGGGATTCACTGTCATGGTTGGGTCAGTTAAGGTTTGTAGTGAAATAAAATCGCCATAGGAGCTCTGATATGATAAGTAGAAGGACCGTCAGTTTCTACGTCTGTCTAACCGCTGTGTGCCTGAACACAACAGCTCCTATCAATCAGAATGAACTCTGTTAAAGCACGGAGAATTCGACATGATCCTGACCTTTGTGCATGAATATAAATATATTACAAGGTTCTTGCGTTGAATATATAAATGTCTGTGACCAAATCGTGCAAAATCGGTCCTTTAGATTTGTGTTGATATTAAATCTTGAGCGTCTTCGTGATACTCCCCGCTTATGAAGACACACAATCGGGATTATGAATATAGACAATAAATCAGCTGTGAAATTATGCAAATAGAAGTTCGAGAGTCGTGTCAATTTCTCTGGACTATAGCTTTAAGCTATTAGCATATTTATGTATGTTTTTATGGCAAATAATGTAATGTATTGAACAGCGTGTCCTTTGTTACAAAAAATATTTTACTTTTGATAGATGAATACCTGCATTTTCTGTACAATTAAAGCCAAGATGATTCGGGCAGTCTAATAGGAGCGATGGCCTAGAGGTAGGACGCGCTCTTTGGGATCGAGAGGTCCCGTGCTCTATCCCCGTCTGCGCTACTGCTTAATTTCTCTGAACAAGAATAACCCACGTGATCCAGTCGACCAAGGTGTGAATTGCTACCAGTGAGTGTAGTGTATGTACAAGTTCGATATTCCTGGAAGCCGCATTTCGATGATGACTATACACAAACCAGGAGAGAAATAATCTCCCCTGGGAGACTCGAACACAGGTTTCCTTTAGTAGCACACTGACCAGGGGAAGTTTAATGTCAAAGGGTGCTGAACGGCTGAATTGACGAAAGGGGCCCTCGAAAACTAGTAAGTTAACTTAACTTTTTTAAACACATGTAGCTATGAAATAAATATGGCTTAACAAAAACATAGATATCGCTATCATCGTTAATAACTTTTAATAAGACGCAAATAAAAACTGTACTGATATATCATCAATCCTTTGTCGAAAATAAAACCAAGGATAAATACAAGACATGTAAAAATGTCTATATATAAGAAAAAAGAATACCACAGGAAAACAAAGGCTATGCTAAAATATCACGTTCTTTATTTAGGTGACCTCATATTTAACAGTTGATACATTATTAAGTGCCGTCGTATATTAAGTCCCTGATATTCGATGTATCATATATTTGAACTGTAGTCTCATTATAATTTATCATGTTTTTATAATTAATGTAAAATGTGTCATGTATAATATAAAGCAATTATATCATACGCAGGGTTAATCAGAACTTTCAGGCTGCTATTTAGAATTTATTTTAATTTATACCGATTTATTTTAGGTCGATTGTGAAACAAGTATTTTCAACTTATAATTCAATTTAATCACTCTCGGCACCTCATTCATGCTGTTATCAATCACCACGAGGATTTGAGAGAAGAGAAGCAAGTTTTCATTTAATGCCGAGCGTCAAGCAAGAAAATTTCCGGTACGTGGTACTATTTCATCTTCGGTATGACGCTGTCTGGAATCGAACCGGGACGCTCTACCACTAGACTATCGAGGTGGTTAATTATAAAGTAGAACATTAAAATAGAGTTAATATGTATGGAATATATGAAAGTTAGAATTAACGTTTCTTTGAAATGTGAGACAAGTCAGCTTAGAAGTGTTACTTCTTGATAATCCTATCCTTTAATGCAAGAGTTGATATTTTTACTTTATATTTGTGTGCAAACTGAGACAATAGTTTTTGCCCGAGATGTGACCTTTTGTTGAATACTTTTAAGTTGCGTGGAAAGTACTCAATCTGGGATTAAGCGTCGATGATATGTGTCGTTAAAATCGGTTGAAGAATAAATATTTTCACAAATTACGTCACATACCACGTGGTATGTCGAAATTGCATGGTATATACTACAAGAAGGGGCAACTGGCGTAGCACCCATATATTCTTACGTGTCCCTGGTTACAGTCCAATTAAAATATCTAATTTAAATGCGCAGAGTCATTTGAATGGTTGATTTGAAATCGAATGGGACACAAATTATTATAAAATTGTAATTACTTCAAAGTGAAAAAAAGATAGTCAGCCAGTCTGAATGATTACATTTAGAAATCCAACAATTGGTTGATATGAGATACAACATTAATTAAGTATGACCACATTGATCAAAATCTGACCTATCACTCAGTAACTACACCATATATCATATAAAACAACGATTGTCCACTTGCTTGATTTCACTCAGCATCGTTTTGACTAATGATAACTTGTAATTTCCGTAACATCATGTCAGAACATGTATTGTTTAATATTCAAAACATATGAGTATAATTTTTATGTTCTGTGAATTTAAACACGCACGTGGACATGTCAGGTAATCAATAACGCACCTGTCGTCATATATCAACGTTCACCAGACACTTATAACAAGTATATCTACGTGACTAGACTGCATGAGTGTGTAGTTTAAATGTAGCTTTCAGACTCTTCACCATTAAGAACCAGGCACACTGGCACTCGACCAGACAAACAATTCTATAAATAACCGTGGCGACAATTTTTCACGTTCCTTACCATGGTGTAAATATAAATTATAGACCACGGCTATTTATAGAATTGTTTGCCTGATCGAGTGCGTTGCAGCTTTTGCCGAATTCCATATTAACAAATACAAATCCATGCCACGAAAGCGGCCGCGAACACATCAAGCTGAACAAACACCAACTTATTCCTATCTTTATGACATTTCCATCCTGTCATGTCAAAACTTCGTCAGAGGCGAAGAAGTGTTTCCAGTTACTGTTTCCCTATGTCGCTATACAGACTCCAAGCCCTTTGGTTGTGTTGCATGTTTTTCTTGGTTTTAAGCGTATGAACTCCGCATTTTTTCTGGAATTCTGCATGTATGGTTTTCCAAATAATTCGACTGATAGGTCCATGGATACTCCCACGTTTATTACCATTCCACTTTTGGCTAATGGATACGTCTTAAGTATCACGCAACCAATGGACATGACAAAGGTACGTTTCGACATTGTTGGACGAATTTTAATCTTAGGTGCCATTTCAGCATTACAAATTGCATAACTCATAGAACCTTTCGTACGACAAACGACAATCTATTTTTATCCTTAAAAATTGCCTCATCATAACATTTTCTTGGTGCTTATAATAGGGGCATTTTGCCTTAAAAATCCAAAAACAACACCTTCTACATTATGATCGTTTTTAGCTCTAACCATATTGCATATACATTGTACATTATACAGTGATCATATATAAATATAACCTTAACACATTTTCATACATGGTTGAAAAAAGATAAACCGATTCAATTAAGCTATCAAGGAACAATCCGATGTTCTTTGTTTGTTCAAATATAAGTATCTCGTTCTAGTATGTCCTATCCTGTTTACAAAATTAAGGACATTGACTTTAAAAAGGTATCACATACGAGACAAAGCAAAGTTCCCGATGTGCCGGTGCTCCCAAAACTGTACAGTAACGTCAGTCTCGAATGTTTGTCGCCCATATTTATTAAAAATGCTAAAAATCGGGATTTGTATACTCCAGTTAGGATCTGGTGAGAGTGACGTAGTCTCTTATGTGTACATAGAAGATTACAACCATTGTCTGAATAGGTAGTGCGAATTTAGTTTGTTAGTTTAGCATTAAAATTATGGATGTCTGTTTAAGCCTTTATAATTGGTTTTACACCGTTATAGTGGACTTGACCGCTACGTCACCGTATTCTTACCCTGACTGGACCATACTCTCGAAACCGGACAAACTTTCGAGTCTTGGCCAATTTATATTTTATTTTTCGTATAATTCCAACTCTGGAACCGGGCAACAAAGTGGTAACACGTGACTTGCCTCGTATACACGGAAACCTGGCGTACATTACTTTGATCGTAATATAGCTAAGCATATTTAACATGGAATCCTTGAATATCCGTGCTTATCCGTTGTCCAATCAGAGTTGTTATTTTAACAAATCAAAACATTCTTACGGTACAATAACGAAAACACACGAGGATTCATAAGCGACAGATAAAATATTGTTCGCTATAAAACATTCCTTAAACACTCCCGCCAAAACAAATAAAATAAAAATCCTATTATAGTTGGACAAACATAAATTGGCCGGGCTAAATTTAGCAATAGTAAATAAACACAACAGTGACCTTCACATCTAATTAACCTGAAAATTTGGTAGACATCATAATGGGGCAATCATTTCTCCAATAGCCCCAGTGGCTCAGTGGTAACGCGTCAGTCTATAGATTATTTACCAGGTATGCTAGTTTTGTACGCAGGTTCGAATCCATTTATGGTCTATTTTTTATCATATTTCTTTCTATTTTCATTTTCTCAACACTTTTAAATTACAAAGTCTATAAAGAAAAAACCAAAAAAAAAAAAAAAAAAAACTAAATAAACGAATTATATTCTTTTAGAAATACCAGAATGAGATGGATTCGAACTCGCGCATAATAAAAATATACCTTTGTTGCGATTGGAGCTTGCGCTTTACTGACTGAGCTATTTCCTCATTGGTTATAGTGTTGAATTTAATACGCCCTATTACTTGACTTCATGTGCAAAAGATAAACAAGAATGTTTATGTTCTGGTATACTTTATAAAGCAAAACATGTTTGTTTGTATTGGAAATCGATGCCTGAGGACCAAACGGAGATCGTTTTGACTGACCACATTTTGACACATTTACAGCTAAAGTACATCCGCATCACATCATGCCCCAAAGTCATATTCAACAAATATACTTTTATTACTCAAACGTTTGAAAGTTTAAAAGTTTAACATTTATATTATTTATATTTTCTATCCACATCATCTAATTGATGACCTCCGAACACCGAAAACCGCTTTAAAGGGGCTGCTTCACAGATTTGGCTAATTTTTTGTATATCGTGATTTTCCAACCTAACCAAGTATTGATGTAATAGAAAGCCACTGACGGTTGCTTTATCAAAGAATTTGGTGCAAATAAGCAATTTTAACCACTCTGCATACCACCCACTGAGTATTTTTTTCTTGAAAAAAAAGCACTAAGTTTCCTTCCAACATGCTTTGTGAGTTATGTAATTCACACGTGATCGAACTGTTACATCAACAAACTACACCATAAGCATCAGTGAGGTATTTGGTTGTTTTTCGATTCGTTTTCATCCATTGCGAACAAATTTCAGGCACTTTAAGTAAAAGTAGTGTTAATTCTATAGAGTATTAATACCCTATAGATTTTTTTATGTAAAAATACTAAATAACTACAAAATGCCAAAGTGTCTCAAGTTATTTTAGATGTCAGTGTGATTGTTCATGGGATATACAGGCAACTATACCAAAATTACGCGAATATTTGACTATTTCATTTTATGTTTGCAACACACAATATGTGAGACAGTCCCTTTAAAGCGGATTTGTTATCCAGTCCAGTCCCCCTGGAGAATAATGCCCGTGCATTAAGGAAATATAATGCCCGTGTATTCCGGCCTGGCTCCCATAAATCATTAACTACTGCATCATGAAAGCGTCCTGGTTAAGGCCCTGTCACACGTTAGCACGTACGTCTTTTAGGGTTGCTACGGGCGAACAAGTTCACATTTTGGCAGTAGAAGACATGCTCGTTGTTATACACGTATTAGAGTGAATCCGTACTAGACCGAACGCAAAATGAACGCAGAGAAAGTTTCTCATACATCTGAAAGTGCTACGTCGTGCCTGCAAGTGTATCAGCTTAAAAGAATCAAAGCACTGAGAGTGCTGGTGGGAGGCTTTCTGGTTGCTGCTATTAAAACTTACTTTACACGTTTTATGATCGTTTTCATACTGCCGATCTTGTCAAACATCAAAATAGGCTTATGTGACTTTATAGGCATGTAGCATATATAAACGATAGCAAAAAGGGTACAAATTATTTGGCAAACATGTCTTTTATGCGAATATCAAAATTGGCAGTAAAAATTATAAGCGCCTATTTATCAGATTCTACAGTACGCTTACAGTAAACAGTGACCGAGCGCAGCTGGATTCCGATACCGAGACGCTAGTATATAATATATATCTGGTCAGTACTACGCTATAAGATTTCGTAACCGATAACAGGCATTGCAGACGATACGAGGGTAATAGCTATTCATTCATAATAGCAAATTGATCACGTGACCCTGTTCTGGAAGTAGTAATTTTCTGGACGGTTATTTGGTTAAAACAATTACGTCTACATTGTATTATTTACGTTAAAGTCAAAATTAACACGGTGTTTATTTATATAGGCCCTATATTTCAGTGTCTTCTAGTTGGTTGCCGGTGTAATACGTTTATATTACATGTAAATACTTCGGAACTACTTCGCTTTGTCAATAGTGTATATTCTAAAAATAGCTCCTTACAGAACCTTCAATGTAAGTTCTAAAAATAGCTATAGAGGCGGGACATATGATGAACACGTCATTTTCATATTACGAAACAAGTCCGATATAGTCTTAGTGTAGTAATTTCCTGCAAAAATATCGATTTAACGAACAGCTTGACAATAATTGTTGATCTTAAAATAAAAATATGTTGCTGATTTAAATAAATCCGTTTAAATATTTGGAGAAACATATGTAGGAGTAGTGAAAATGCTGGCAGTTTCTGGAACTACTTGAATGCGGATTCACATAGCAGCCTAAAGGCGGTTAATGTTGTATTAAGAGATGGGCAATGATCATAATGAGAGGCTCAAGCCTCCCAAAAACCAAGATTATCATTACCATTATTCCTCGTTTCTTGGGAAATATGTGCAGCTCATTTTTTTAACTTTAGTCAAAATATTTTAGTTTTCCCTAAAGATGCTTTGTGAATCCCAGTCTAGAACTATACCACTGATTACAGTATATCTTCACCCATAAGTCAGGTAAAAAGTGTTCAGAAAATTTCAAAAAGTCACTTTTTCACAGTGACCCATGCTTTGATATCGACTTAAAAGGTCATAACTTGTACTTCTTATGTTAGATTTTTTGACATCGGTCAAAGTCTGGTTGACTTTTTGGACTGTTATTTAACTTGATTTTACCCGACTTATGGGCGAGTGTATATGGTAGCTAAGTTACTAATTATAGTATACATAGTCCTTGTAATTCTAAGTACAAGGTTACTGAGTTCGGTATTTCAACTTATGATTACATAAAATAGGAAAACGTACATTCTGTTAGAATTACTAGCTCAGCTTTTCTAGCCACGTTTGCATGTTTTTAAAAACACATATATACATAGTAGTTTTTTCTCCGACTTAAGTACATTAAAACTTCTTAAAAATCTAGTTAAACCCAGTGCCCTTAATTGCAAAGATAAATTACTGAAACATTAAATGATTATTATGTGAATAAATCTTCATAAAGATACATCAGTGTCGACAGTTACATTGTTTTACATATTTTCAAAGAAACTTGTCCTGCGTCATTACTTATCTTTGTGAAAAGTCCTGGTTTCTGCGCAGGCGTTTATGCAATCGTGAAAGGTCGGTCATTTCCGTTTGTCTCCGGTAAATGTACATTATTCATATACAATGTACGTAAGGCCGATGTGTCCAGAATGGCGTTTTATGGCCTTATATGTGCATGAGAACACTGAATGGGGCTTTTAAAATAATTAATTCAGATTTTAACTTTTCCAGCAGTTTGCGGATAAAGGTATTTTAAAACGAGAGTAGACCCACGAGATTTAAGTTTCGACACACATCGCTGACGATGCTGTTTTCATTGACATATGGAGCTGCGACCGTGACCAAGTGGTTGGTGCGCTCAATGTGTAACCCGGCGATCCCATGGATCCGGGTTCATTTGTAATCGGCTGAAAAGACCCGTGTCTGAAAATAGATTTTAACTTGATATGTTTTGTACACCGTGCCCATCAATTAATCAGTCTGTGCGATAGCCAGTTGACAGATATTTTGACTTAAGTTGTAAGATTGAGTTGCACGTATTTGTCAAGACACGAAGAATAACCCATGTTTTCTTTGTGATATTGTAGTTCTTTACATGATGCTTCTCATCTATGTAAAAATTGATAATCTTGATTTTCCTGTATAGCTGATACACTTCAGGAAAAGTTAAGATTTTAAGAAAATTCTAACTTTTCCCTCAGGATGCTTTGTGAATACCAGCCCAGGCCAGGTATCATGTGATAGCGAATCTAGACGTGTAAGGACATGATTCCATGACAATTGCCCTACCTAAATATCCACCCAGCATTGCTACGACCTGATAATCGAGTATCCTACCTACTACACTAATCTGGCGCTAAGCAGTGATGATGCACAACAGTTTTCCACATTATAATTAATGTGAAGCAAGACCAGTTCTTTGGATGGTATATAGAATCACTGTGTGAAGCGACAGATAACACTCTAAATATCAACAACTAATAAATAAACAGAAGACATATCAGAAAACAATGTAAAAACTTAAATTTCCACAAACTTCATTCATTTCTTAAAAAAACCACTTTAATTGCGGTACGAAATGTTGTTTTCGTCACACTTATAGAACAGACCACCGCAATGATTGTGCATTTTTTATACGCAAATGCGATTGGTGTTCCAACACTTCCGAGACCAGGTGTGGTGCTCACAACGCATTTTAGGGGGAAAACTTTTCTTAGAATTTTTCTTAAAATCTTAAAATCAGCTGAACAGGAGAGCAAAAATGTCAACTATTTATATTGTTTAGAAGCATTATGTAAAGAGCTACAATAATCACAAGGAACAATGATTTTATCTAAAATAATTAGTTCATACACCTTGGGTATCACGGATAATATGTTGGCGTAGTGCGTAATTACTCTAACTATGGGCGTTCTGATCACTTCCGATCTCGGCCTTTATATACGCTTAATATCAATATATTCATTCCATAATTGTTTGTCTGCTGAAAATTCATGTTTTTCATCTCTGTTATTTGTCTTTATTTGTTATAAGCATTGTATTATGCTTTATGCAAAATAAACTTTCGTATTCGTATATCCCAGAGAAAACGAAAAAAAAACGGAGATGGCCTACGTCGTACAAGTCTAAATAAAAGATGTTCTGTTCTGTTCTGTTCCTAAAATGGCCAAGCTTTCAGGGCTGTGACCAGTAGCAACATGTGCTGAAACTGCTATAAACACGCTGTGTTCCGAGCAGAATCATTTGAAATATAATTATACATTCTTTATTTCCGTCTCATTTATGTTGATATTTACAAAATGAAGCAGCATCTTTTCCTGTCTCAAACTGCGAATTAAAGAAAGCCAAGTTACCAATTTTCGAGGACATCTCAGCCGTTCAACCACCCTTTAAGATACAAATAAGTGAGTGTTTTTAAAAATGCCGCTATTTACCCTCTTCCGCTACTTTGGTATATCTTCAATATTGGACGAAATCAATAAAAAATGTGTTTTATACTCATTTGGTGTAAACATTTCCAAAAGTGTCACACTACACGGTCGATATGTCTGTCATATTTCGCGTGCATTCGATAACAAGAAAGGTGGACATCCAAAAAAACAGAGGTTTCGAATTACGCCAAAACTGCTAACTTTGCTGAAATTTGTTCCAATAAATTGAAAGACAAAAATACTTATTATCACCTGCCGCGGAGAAACATTCGTGTTGACTTCATAATCTTAATTAAAATAGTTTCTGACACCCGCCCATCGACCCAACCATCAGCCGCGGAATTGGCCAATATAATAAACATGATTATCCAGCGGTGAACATTGGCTAATTCTGCAGGGAAGAGACGAACAATATAAACATGTAATTTGATTGAAGTAGGTGAAATTATAGTTTGTAGAAATATAACATTCCTTCCTTGATGGCACAAGTAATTGTAATTTGATTGGATCATGCGCGCATTAAAATTAAATAACACGCCCCATGGAAACCCGGCTTAAGACTAAATTCAAAGATGGGCTTTTTCTAATATTGACTATGATACATCCAACTGCCATCATCAAACTCACACATATTTGCACGGATCTGACAGAATATTTATTAAATTGAGAATTTCAATACACAAACTACGTACAATGTAGTAAATACATGTATGATACATTATGTGTAACCGTAATAGTTTGTTATACATATACTAGTGGTATTTCTATGTGGTTTATTTTTATTAAATTTATTGTGATTATTTTATTATGTATACTGATTTCTTATCACAACTATTCATTTCTCACCTCTTATAACTCCCTATTTTACATGCATTGTGCTTTTAAATTGGCGTTTATGTTTGTATGCACAATGATAAAAAAAACTATTATAATCATTACCTGAAGAAACCTTCTGGGCGAAACGTCATATTTTAATGAATATATATTAAATTTTATTCGTGTTTGGTCGTTTCATTCTATTTTCGGTATGTACAATGATGAAATGTAAATAAAAATTACTGTACATTGCTTGTTGCCCACGATTTTCCCTAGTTTATTTTTGTTTTTTAACGTACAAAGAGGCGTTAATGTCAAATTGGAGGACAGGATGAAACATGAAAGAGGAGTTACCGGCGTTTGTATGCATGTTTTTCTCCAAACCGTGTAGTTTTCAGCAAAAACAAACGAGCGAGAAAGTATTTGCTTTCCCGATATATGATTTTAAAATATACGAGCGTAATGCGCAACAATTTCGTACGAAAATGTTTTTCTCGAAATTGAAATTAAAGTTTGATTTCAGCTATGTACACAATGTACAATTTTATTGTATTACTCTTATAGCTTCATTTAATGCGAGAAACGTTAGAAGAATGGTAGAACCCTCTGGGTATTAACTCGAACATTTTACATTCTTATGGCGTCAGAAAAAAACAAAATACATGTATTAAAAATTAAAGACTGAGAACGAACTTTTTAACACCCTGTACATGCAATGAGCGTACTTGCAAAATCAAATAAAACTGGACATATGAACATAATTCAGATTGCTACTTGGTATTGAAGCATATGTCGTTCAATATTGTTGGCAAGCATGTGTATTCCAGAAGCCGGACTATATAAAATGTACGTATGTATTACCTGCAGCGACTGGGCGAGCATCGGGACATCCCCATGATTTCAATGTATGAATCTCGGACATTGGAGTCGGTTGTTTCATCCAGTCTAACATCTGTTTTACTGTCACCACATAAACATCGTCCATCTTCTCCAACTCGTCAAGGAAACGATTCATAGCTTTCAGATTGTACCTAGTATAAAACCAGGCAGCATGCATGTTAAGACCAAATGGTGTTCGTGTACTGTTATAGTACGTCATGAAATTGTCCATTAGATATTTAAACGCTTCGTCTTCTCGTGCCGCCCTCACGGAACAACCATCGACATAAGCGCACGGGTATGTGTTCTTATGATCCATTAAACTAATGACAGGAACCGCCCAGAAATCTTTAACTCGAGCGCCTGTTGGACAAGGCTGGATGCCACAACTGTATGGCCAGCCTTTGTCCATGGTAAAAGGCCATGGTTTTGGCAGGTCGTTAGTGTGTCTAGAATACGTCAGTGAAATATCGTATTCATATCCCAAGTCTTTCAAAACTTTAGGCTGTTTGTTGCCCGCTGTTTTCAAGAACGGTGATCGCCATCCGACAATTTCTTCCGCTGGAACACCAGCCTTCCTCACAAGGTTTTCCTTCTGCTGCCTGGCTTCCCGACGTAGTTTAACTTCATTATCAATTGACTGATGCGTAACACTGTGTACGGCAATCTCATTGCCACGTTCGTAGAACCTTTTAACTTTGCTGTAATCCGTATACTGATCCGAAACAAATAAAGTCATTTTGGTTCGGCATCCGTTCGGATTTTTGCGCTTATCAGTAAAGATTCGGTCATACAAACCGGACATTACTACATTTACAGCATCATCAAAACCGAAATAGACCATCTGAGGAATATCTTTCCTATTCATCGGGTAACTAAATCTTGGACATGAGCAATGTGGAGGGACACATGACGCCCGGCAAGACTGTCCTGAGCTTCCACTTATTGCCACAACAAGAACTAGAAATCCCAACGTCAAGAAATGTTTCTCCATATCGACAGAAATCGACAAATTTAAAATATTAGCTCAAAATGTTTAAATCACTTTTGTCTGGTTTTCTATTATCCAAGTGTTTAGTTTTGCTTAATCCTTAATCAGTTCAGAATCATTCAAAGAAATAAAATGATAAAATGTTCGACGAGTTTAAGTTCTGCTTTTCAAGTTCTGAACCACTAAACTGTTCAACCTAACCAGGCGATGTCGAATGTCGATATGACGTTAACTGGATGTGGTTATAAATATGACTTGGCGATATTTAATGAATGATATTCACGAAAATTGCCGCGGGGCAACATTTAGATTTAAATATAATACATTGGTTTGAAAATGGGCAAATGAAATGAAGCTTTTATAGTGAATGCTATATAAAGGAGTTATGCTGTCGTTAATACGTCAATAATCAAAGTACGTGGGATGCTTCACGAGAAGGTAATGTGTATATCGATTGTGCAACCACAAGCTGAAAGATGTGGTTTTCGGTAATATTGTATACCTATTGTGTAACAAGGATTATGATTGGCTTAGACTGCCTGCACGAGAGGTCTATATATTTTAATATACACCGCCAGAAACCGAGGATGGGTGGATATAACTTTTTTATGACGTGACGTCATTTCCTGCGACATAACGTTCCAAACAACGTCACGTTATTTCCCGTATTATTTGTCCTACAGCTGCTCATACATAATATTATTTATAGGCTCAAACCTAGCCATTAATGATATATGCCGTTAATAAAACGTGAATACTCTCTCATACATATACACAAGAAGAACATTCTGAGCTAGAACATAAATGAAGAGTCGTATTTTGTTTCTATTACATTCACTTTCCTGAAGAGAGACTGAAGATGTTATAATTTAAAAAAGTTAATAGGTTTTATTTTCTTGACTGATGCCATGGTATACAATATATTAATACACTTGTTACTATATATAGTAACACAAATAAGCCTATTTGCGGCTGATTATGGCCATCACGTGATTGATTATCGGCTATCCGCCCGGTCCGCAATCTCATAATCATAATCGGACCGGTTGAACGAGCGCACGTTACGTTATCCATGTAAACATGACGTCACATTGGAGCCAAAAATGACGTTACGTCGCTCATATGCCAGATTTCTTTGCCAATTTTATTCACACTAAGTGCATTTTATTGGTTACAATATAAGTGTATATCTACATCAGTAATATTTACGTTATTTGTTCTTCATAGATATTCTGAAATCGAACAATTGCATTAAATACTTTAATACACTTCAGAGCCTGGCCGGAAGTTGATAATCCGCCCGGTATGAATAATCACCCTCGGGCTGAAGCCCTCGAGGTGATTATTCATTTCCCGGGCGGATTATCGCCTTCCTGCCCGGCTGTGTCGTGTATTAACCTCTAAATATTCACCTCAACATAAGTCAATAACAGTATAATGTACACGATTATAGAATGTTTAAGAGTGATAACCATCCACGTTGCTTCGTATGACGTAGGTATTAAATGAAATTTTGAAAGTTCAAAAGTTCCATATACATGTTACATTATACCTGGCTCAAGTTCTTTGAATTTCTAAAGAGTCAACTTCTTTAGGTTTAATTTATAACAAGGTACGCTGTTACAGCAACTGTCATGTAATGGTTACACCAACAGTCAGAACCATGTAATGGTTTCATCAACAGTCAGGACCATATAATAGTTACATCAACAGTAAGGACCATATAATGGTTAGACCAACAGTCAGGACCATATAATAGTTACATCAACAGTCAGGACCATACAATGGTTACACCAACAGTCAGGACCATGCAATGGTTACACAAACAGTCAGGACTATGCAATGGTTACATCAACAGTCAGGACCATACAATAGTTACACCAACAGTAAGGACCATATAATGGTTAGACCAACAGTCAGGACCATATAATAGTTACACCAACAATAAGGACCATATAATGGTTAGACCAACAGTAAGGACCATATAATAGTTACACCAACAGTCAGGACCATATAATGGTTACACCAACAGTCAAGACCATATAATGGTTAGACCAACAGTCAGGACCATATAATGGTTACACAAACAGTCAGGACTATGCAATGGTTACATCAACAGTCAGGACCATATAATGGTTACATCAACAGTCAGGACCATACAATGGTTACATCAACAGTCAGGACCATACAATGGTTACACAAACAGTCAGGACCATACAATGGTTACATCAACAGTCAGGACCATACAATGGTTACATCAACAGTCAGGACCATACAATGGTAACATCAACAGTCAGGACTATACAATGGTAACATCAACAGTCAGGACCATACAATGGTTACATCAACAGTCAGGACCATACAATGGTAACATCAACAGTCAGGACCATACAATGGTAACATCAACAGTCAGGACCATACAATGGTTACATCAACAGTCAGGACCATATAATGGTTACACAAACAGGCAGGACTATGCAATGGTTACATCAACAGTCAGGACCATACAATGGTTACATCAACAGTCAGGACCGTACAATGGTTACATCAACAGTCAGGACCATATAATGGTTACACAAACAGGCAGGACTATGCAATGGTTACATCAACAGTCAGGACCATACAATGGTTACACCAACAGTCAGGACCATACAATGGTTACATCAACAGTCAGGACCATACAATGGTTACACCAACAGTCATGCAATGGTTACACCAACAGTCAGAACCATGTAATGGTTATACCAATACTCATATAATAGTTACACCAACAGTAAGGACCATATAATAGTTACACCAACAGTAAGGACCATATAATGGTTAGACCAACAGTCAGGACCATACAATGGTTACACCAACAGTCAGGACCATACAATGGTTACACCAACAGTCAGGACCATGCAATGGTTACACCAACAGTCAGGACCATGCAATGGTTAAATCAACAGTCAGGACCATGCAATGGTTACACCAACAGTTAGGACCATGCCATGGTTACACCAACAGTCAGGACCATATAATGGTTACACCAACAGTCAGGACCATGCAATGGTTGCACCAACAGTCAGGACCATGCAATGGTTACACCAACAGTCAGGACCATACAATGGTTACACCAACCGCCATATTGCTCTTACGTCAATAAATTTGCGCAAATGCGTTTAACTTGGATATTTTTTCACATTTTTTGTCGTTGGTTTTAGTGTATTTCTACGCAAAGTGAGAGCGACCCAAGGGTAACAAATATGAACGTAGTGAGGAGATATTGACACGCACTGTAGATTTTGGCCGACACATGTTCAGAAGGATATAAAACAAAAACAAAAAAGATGTATGAGCAAAATATGGATCATTCGTGCTAAGGCAACAACTTGAGGTGAAACAAACAACAATACCATAAAATATATGTTTGCAAACACATTGGTCGACACTGATGTTTGCATATGGTGTTGTATATGTATGAAAGTCAGATATCATCAACATAAGGAACTATATTGATGAATCAATATTAGGTTCTGGTGTAAGGAGAATATCAATCAGTCAATTTTATTTGGGACTTGATATAATGGTAACCTGTTGTTTTATTTGATAAACACTAATATATCATATATTATCATTCACGACACTGGTATTTCAAAGGAAACAAACAATGTCATCCCTATGTCTATTCACATCGAAAATAATTCTGATTTTTTTCTGATATTGAAGTCGCTAAAAGGGTACGAACCTTCAATGAAGTATTCTTTACACGTTGCGCACTAATTTAACTTTTGATTCTAGATCGAAACTATATTTAGTAGTCTGTTCATGTACTGCAATATGGCTGACAACCTTCCCGGTATACCAAATGCAACTTAAGGTGGCTACTACCATTTTAGGTGAAAGAGAAAAGTACGTAAGATTGTAATGATGTTTGGCATGATTGAAGTATTTGTTTATGCTGGTCGGGTATTTGAATTTCGGGGCCTGGTGATGGAAGCACATGTAACACTTTGGTCACTGTCTGTGTGTCCGATTTTTCTGTGTGACTTTAGATTGTCTGTGTGCTACAGTTCTTTTTCTACTATCTGTTTGCAATTAATGGCTTCTTTCTGGTAGAGCTTAATATGCCTTTTGTGTTTCCGTCTTGAACAATAATATTGAGTTTGTGCTTTATGCTATATTATAAACACTTAAAAAGCATGTGTTGGTGTTTTGATCATTACTTAATATACATGGTATCCAGTCTGTATAAATCTAGAAAACTTAAAAAAACTTGAGCTTTTGGAAGCGGCTAACAGTCCAGCGGTTGATATTGCAGCTTTAGTTTAAACAATATTTATTTAAGAATTTAATACACATTGTCTGCAGTGCACCGGTGTATGAACTGTCGGGAAAACCACGCCTAATTTTTTACATAAACGCCTACGTTTAGGCGTGGTTTTCCCGACAGTTCATACACCGATGAACTGCAGAAAATGTGTATTCAATTCTTATAATTACAATAAAAAATAAAAAATGTTGTTAATTTCCATGGGGACTCCCATCGTTCGAATCGTGTTATGTTTCGTCGTGGCGTAGGAATCCGTGGTCCCCAGGTGACGAAGCTAAATTTAGTAACAAAACCAATCAGCGCGGGGGCAGCAACGCTCCCGAGGGACTATGCAGATGTCAAAATACGAAAAACATGCGTTAACGCTATTTTAGAATATAACTTACATTATAACTTCTGTAAATGCGTTTGTATTTCAAACTAATTACATTTTGACGGGAATTTTAAGGCGACGTTGTGTACGTTACGTCGCGAAAAACAAACGTTACGTCATACAAGTTTTTGTTATGATTAAATATTAAATTTTGACGTCACTTATGAGTTCATTTCTGTCAACTGTGTACTCCAATTTTCAATTTTGACTTCATTTCTGACATATTTCGAGACGTCAATTTTGGTATGATTATTTGACATTAATGACGAGAGTCAACCGATAACGAATGGAACATTAATTTTGATCTTGAACGCAATACCAATTTAATATACATCATAAAATTGATGAATGAGAAATCTAAATACCTGTGTAAGACTACAACACTCGATTTGCTTAACGATTTCTAATCATTAGGAATGTAAATAATTGTCTTACAGTTTCCTCTACTTAGGGTGGTCGCTTCTTCATCCATCATTTAGTTCTATATGACGAAGATGGATCTGCTATATTACCATCAGAGCACGTGTAGTTTCATCACGTTTAGTTAAACATATGTTTATAATACATCTTTCATGATAGGCAGACCTTCGATCTTTGTCTCGTTTTTGGTGATATCATCGGCACACTTCGGTTGGAGCAATTTCAAGGGAGTTATTGCTCTTTTTGTTTTGTTTTTCACTTACAGTTGTGTCCGTGCTATTTCTCTTCAACCATCATTTGGATTTAAGCAAAACTTTGAATAATCAACACCAAGTCTATATGTGCATGTTGTCGGCGCACATTGGTTGGATCAATTTTAAGGGAGTTCTTGTTGTTCATTTTTTCACTTAAACTTTTGTCCGTGCTAATTCTATGTAACCATTGGTGGATTTCTACGAAACTTTGCATGACTTACACACATCAAGTCTAGCTGTGCATATCGTCAGCACCATGCCTTGCTGTACATATCATTGACACACCACAATAGTCGCATAGGTTGCTTCTGATTGCCTTTAAACTTTAAAGGATTCATCAGTACCAAACATAGACTAAGTGGTGCACATCATCATAATTTGGATCTCTGATGTTTGTGTAACTGTGTCAAGTAGTATCTGGAGGTATTCATCACATTCAGTGATATTTCTTGTTGCATTATGCTTGTCAGTGTTTTCCTTTGGACCCGCACATTGTATGCCTATATGTACATTTGTAAATAGTCATCATTAAAGAGCTTATATATCATTCTATATGAATGGCCATGTTTGGTGATCAGCTTTTTGTTAGCTTATTAAAATAGGCACCTGCAGTTACAAGACTCAGTTTCTTAGATACTAATTAATTGAGATTTTAGAAGTATTTAACACAACACATTAATGACAGTGTGTCAGTTTTACATATGTATATTTTGTTCGTCTCAGTTTCTTAGATACTTATTAATTTAGATTTTAGAAGTATTTAACACAACACATTAACGACAGTCTCTCAGATTAACATATGTTTATTTTGTTCAAAAATACTGTATTGGTATTTTAGTGTACTTGATATAATAAAGTTATGATAATCCTATTATCTTATGATTATCAAACGTCGCTAAAATAGAGTATCTTGCATGAGTGCTCATTACATACGAGTTTTATTAAACGAGTGGATAAAATGATATAACACGAGGCTTTGCCGAGTGTCATATTGTTTTTGTCGACGAGTTTAATAAAACTCGTATGTAATGAGCACGAATGTTAGATTCTATTTATCACATAATCTTAGAAAACGCTCATTATTTATAGAATAATACATGGCTGAGCAGTGCCAGTGAGTGATAATCGCCCCGGTAGGTTGATAATTGCCAGAGGGCGCTAGCCCGAGGGCAATTATAATCTACCGGGGCGATTATCACTCACTGGCACTGCTCAGCCATTCATTGTTCTGTATAATATTTATGTTGTTGCGTTTTCAATAAAACTACTCATTTAAGAAAACACTTACAAGACATAACATGTTCCGTAATTGATAAACAAACCCATCGTCGTTTTAGAAGTTGTCCAACTTGGGTCTATTCGTGTAGATCTATTACTTAAATTCTCCTTAACTTTGTTATTATAAAACGGAAACATATCATATGGGTATTCTTTTTTTTTGGTTATAAAATTTTCTACATTTTGGTGTATGTTTTTATGTAAAATTCTGAAAAAAGTTGTTTTTCACATTTGTGTGAATCTCAGTGTATCTCGTCTAGACCTAATAAACACGGATTTAATTTCAAGATTTTAGATAATAGGTGTAGATTTAGATCCATTTGATCAAGGACTGATACAATTTTGAAATGTGCTATCCTGCATGTCCAAATCTATCAATCTAGTTTGCAAGTGATCCAAGAAGGCCTAATACAGTAACGTTACGCTCGGCGCCGGTCACTTTTGTGATGCAAATGACGTAACGTTGCGCGTGTACGTCTTCCAAGGGCTATTATCAGTGATAATCGCCCTGCCCGAGGCGGGCCAAAAGCTGATAATACTTTAAAAGGGCGCATAATACTTTTTTTTCAATGCAAATTTGTTACTATATATAGTAACATAAGTATTATTTATAGAATAATACATGGCTGAGCAGTGCCAGTGAGTGATAATCGCCCCGGTAGGTTGATAATTGCCAGAGGGCGCTAGCCCGAGGGCAATTATAATCTACCGGGGCGATTATCACTCACTGGCACTGCTCAGCCATTCATTGTTCTGTATAATATTTATGTTGTTGTGTTTTCATTAAAACTACTCATTTAAGAAAACACTTACAAGACATAACATGTTCCGTAATTGATAGACAAACGCATCGTCGTTTTAGAAGTTGTCAAACTTGGGTCTATTCGTGTAGATCTATCACTTAAATTCTCCGTAACTTTGTTATTATAAAACGGAAACATATCATATGGGTATTTATTTTTTTGGTTATAAAATTTTCTACATTTTGGTGTATGTTTTTATGTAAAATTCTGAAAAAAGTTGTTTTTCACATTTGTGTGAATCTCAGTGTATCTCGTCTAGACCTAGTAAACACGGATTTAATTTCTAGATTTTAGATAATAGGTGTATATTTAGATCCATTTGGTCAAGGATTGATACAATTTTGAAATGTGCTATCCTGCATGTCCAAATCTATCAATCTGGTTTGCAAGTGATTCAAGAAGGCCTTATACAGTAACGTTACGCTCGGCGCCGGTCACTTTTGTGGCGCAAATGACGTAACGTTGCGCGTGTACGTCTTCCAAGGGCTATTATCAGTGATAATCGCCCTGCCCGAGGCGGGCCAAAAGCTGATAATACTTTAAAAGGGCGCATAATACTTTTTTTTCAATGCAAATTTGTTACTATATATAGTAACATAAGTATTATTGTTCAAAAGGATGATGTACGCTGCATAAGTATGTGCCAAATTTCAGCGGTACAATGTTAGATTCTATTTATCACATAATCTTAGAAAACGCTCATTATTGTTCAAAAGGATGATGTACGCTGCATAAGTATGTGCCAAATTTCAGCGGTACAATGAGCGCGACGTCATGGCGACGTTGATATTAGCATGGCGTCATTGACGGATCAATGTATGGATTGGCTAACGCCCATTTGTTTGTCGAAGCTTTTTTTCCAATATTATCAAGCGAATACTTGGATTATGGAAACATACATACATGCATTAATTTCTAATGTTTTACAGCCATAATCACCTCTTTTCATTGGACAGCTCAATTGTTTAGATTTACATATGTAAACATGTGGTATGGTTATCATTGCTCTTTTTAAACAATCGCAACAAAGTTAAAGCAATCTGATTGATAATCAGTCGTAAACAATCACGAATTTAGCACATATTATGCGGTTGAAAATTGAACAAATGGATGTATGTTATGATGTTAAATCCATAAATAGCCACCGAATATATCCGGAGTGGGACTAAAAAAGAACACGTATGGCGTCAATATGTAATCGACAGTCAGATCATTAATCAGCGATATTTTCAAACATGTGTCGTCATTTTTGACTTACCAATGATTTAATTCGTATCTTAGCGACCACAAAATCCTGTACTAAGATGTACAATTTTGAAGTTCATGAAGTAATTCGTTTAATCTCAATTCCCAAAATATGAAGCACTTTCTCGTACATCATGATGCAAAGACCACAACAAATGACTATTATGTAATTAATTATGCAAAAAGGATTTATATTAATTATGCATGACATGAACGATTAAGTGATTTTCATGATGTGTATTTCTTATAACCCCGCCTGTCATTGCTCTAGGATATTGCTTCAAAGTTAAAACACAATTAAAAGGGCGAAATATCATGCTTTACAAACTTGAAGTATAAAAGTGCACAACAAAGACGCGAGTTTATGTTAATATGTGATGTCATTAATCATGTTACAACATTAAACGTTCAAATGCAACAATTATTACAACCGAAACGCTCGAATACAATAAATATGCAAATGCATGCGCATTGTCCGCCATTTTGTATTTTAAGCAATTGCACATGAAACGTGATTTTAATAATCGCAATTTTTATATTAGCAAGTTATTACTGCGCTGGTATAAATTACAAGTAATTTGCAATGTTTAATGTCTGTCTAATGAGATTGAAAGTTATGCATTATATAGAGTATAGCGCTGAACATTTCTGAGATCAGGCTAGGTGTCATTCAAAAAAACAAAAAAGGTGTCTGAACATCGTTCGGTATGATTTGTTATTGCCACAGACCACAATTCATGACTGTATGGAAATCCATTCTAATTTGTTAGACATCTTCGTTAGATTTCCTTTTGTTTATCATTGGTGAGATCAATCTTTGATGGCGTGTACCTTTAATACAGGGTGTTAAAAAGTTCGTTCTCAATGTTTAAGTTTCAATAAATTATTGTTCTAATAATTCTGGCATTAAATAAATCAACCAGTGTCAGAAAATAAAATGTTTACTACGTACTTAGCTTAGATGAAATTTAGTTAACGAATTCAAACTTTGTGAACAAACTTTTTGTAACACCCTGTACAATCAGTAACTGATCTATTACACCATATGACATTGTCAGGAAGTTTGTATGTGTCCACATTAACCTTGATATTACTCAAACAGTATGACGTTCAAATTCGTACATTCAGTTAGTTATTGATTGATAATATTATAATTCTAGTTTAATTAGCATACTAGTATCTAAATAAGTTGTATTTTATTATAAAATAGCACGATACGAACTTAAAAGTTTGCGGTAGACTTAATTCACAAACGTTTAGCTGGCTTAGAATGAGAAGGTCGTAAGTACAAAAACATTATTTTGAGAAAACAAGAAAAAAACTGTCTGAAAACTACTCTTTACTTATGGAGAAACAAGTTTTTTAAACTTCAGTTTGGTCAACATGACCAGTTCAGATTTTTACGAAAATAGGCTCATAAGAAGGAAGCGCCTTGTGATGCAGATTTCAAACAACATGTATGGGTTGTAGCCGCGAATATGCCGGAAATCAGCAAAAAAGTCAAAATGTGTTTTCGGTTGACAGTAATATTTATCCAGTCACTTCCGGCAAAATATGCCTGCTAACGGGGTGCCTGATAAACTTAGCGATAATCGGTCACCTGGTCATGTGACTAGTGATAATCCGTCACTTAAGTTACCACGGCTCACCCGATATATTCCTCCGCCTTGCCAGATAAACTTTTTCATCCACGGCACTAACCTATTATTCTCTATGTACAGTGCCCACCAAAAATAAGTATACAGTTACAAAATTAAACTTGGTTAAATAAAAAAGATCTGATGATAGGATGGTCACAATTATATATGTTTCTGAAACTACAGTTACTAAATGAGTCAAAAAAGAGCAAAATTAAAGATGAAGATGTTCTGAATTTAAATAGCCATGTGATCCAAAAAAGCCTAATATTTCCATCTTTATATGACAAAATTACTTTCCGACCAGGACAAAGAAACTTTATATTTGCACCTAGGGTACCAATCAATAAGTAAGTAAGTAAGTAAGTATATTGTTTATTAAAGTGACCTGTGTAAATATGTACAACAAACATATAAAACATATAATACATACACCCGGCCCAATGGACCTATAAGTCACTATCAAACTACAATATTAACATGTTATCACATGAACAAAACATCATGGCAAATAAATATAAATAAATATAAATAAAAAGAAAATATATATAGGTGGTCAATAGGTGGTCATTATCACAGGTAACTGTATCATTAATAAAGAATAAATCGAAACAAAAAAATATTTTTTACAAAATTTATAATATCTTAGAAAGGTTTATAACACGTGAAATTGACCGCCCGGTCACTGAGGTGCAGTTTGTTTTTAACTAACATTTCATTAATACTGGTGTTAATTTTAATATTTTTATATAATCAGAAACTAAAGAGCTTCGTCTTTAATTTGATATCAATATTTGAAAAATCCGTCTAAGATAACATAAATTTTGTAAAAGAAACTTTTTATCAATGATACAGTTACCTGTGGTCTTTATACTTAATGAACAAACATAGTCATTGTCTTAGGAAATATTGGTGCTTCACTGTTCTGCAAATAGAGATATTATAGACTAGTCAATGGGAAAATAACGCTATGTATTCTTATTTTTGGTGAGCAGTATATATCCATGTATAAGTCAGAAAACTTTAAATTATATAAACATAAAGCGCAGATGTTTAATCGCAACCTGGACCCATCTTCTTAAGCATCTCAATCTTAGCAAAATCTCATCTTAAATAATGGCATGCGTCTTTAAGATAATATCCATGGGAGGCTGGACTCAAAATTCGCATCACAAAGAAGAAAACCTTATTCTTAGTTGATTACAGTAAAATTTAAAGACCTCGAACCATCAATTTTATCGTACATTCTGACTCTTTGTTTAACAAAATCTCAATTTGAGATGAGATTTCTACTTGAGATGCATCGGGAGATCGGGGCCTGGCCAAATTTTGACTGAACAATCGGGAGGAGGATACGGTATTTGGTATTAGGTGGCGTAAATATGTCCCAGCGAGTGAATCAAGGACAAACAAATGCATATTCATAATAATAGTTTTCACCGAGAACAAAACACAAATTATCTCTGCTTCGACAATTTTTTAGGGAGCATACGCCCTCCTAGGCCCCCTCTTAAACCGCCCTTGCAATCACCAGTATGTATTTCTTGGAACGCCATTATATGACTCCTATTTTATATAATATATAACTAAGATGATGTCATTTGCTCATATATATTGACATCATAATGATAAGTACATGTATTAATTAGCAATAATAACAAATCAATCTAGAAATCGGGTCATACATTCGTCATTACGATACATTGAATTTATTAATGATGATGAGATAAATGATTAAAACAGGAAACAATGATTAAATTAGCCAAACATGTTCAATGTACTTGGTACAAAATGTAGACAAAAGCACCTCTTGTAACTTGTCATGTTCGCATTGAATACGAGGGTTGTTCAAATTGGAATGCAAGTGAAGCTATATCTTTCTTGTATCAATGATTTTTTAAAAATAGTAAGCTATATCTCAAAGAACATTGAATTAGCTTTAAATGGATACCTCACATTTTAAAATCCGTTGAGTGTAGCTGTAACAATACGTCATTTAACACTGTCTACTCGTGTATACTAATGCTTAAATTATTGGAAAAATGTCACTTTTGTCTGGCCAAATTTGGTCATATTTAAGAATCGATGTTTTTTTAATGCGGGAGCAAATACAATATTTTACATAACATGTTTGGTGAAATGGTGGCATGATATGTCTTTTTCATCAACTACTTGAAAGTTTACGCAATTTAAAAGTGGTGTAATTTTATTTGGAAAGGAACCCCATGAACGCCATCCAAATACCGCAATATACTATAAAAGGGTTGCGAAAATCATATTTGTTTTGGAAACTGGTAGAATATTTACAATTAGGCAAGTAGCTCAATGTGTTGACACATCATTAGGAGCTATTCATACAATTATCAAACATATTAAAAAAATTAGGACGATAAGTACACTTTGGATACCCCTATCTGCTTAGAGACGCCAGCACACATGTCCTTGCAAACTGTCTACAAAATAGTTGAAACAAGTATCTAGATAAAAAAAGTCGACCGTTTGCAAATGTAATGACCATAAACGAGACACGGGTTGATTTTTTCACCCATGCGACAGATCCTTAAACTAATATGGGTCAGCAAACACAGAACAAAAGTATGCATTGCAAAACGCACCATGAGCGTCAGCACAAATGTACACCTTTTTCTATATAAACCAAGTTTCTAACATTAAATTTGATGTATAAAATAGACAATGGGTAAATGCCAAGCTTGAAAAAGGATAATTCCTTCAGAAATTGAAGAAATACTCCGACAATCGCTCTCAAAGCACATGTTTGAAGTATGACATGCTATTGCAGAGCAGTGGGCCTCCACCTGCAGCAGCCATTAACGCGACTTTCTGAGAAGCGTGAAGGTCCTTGAGCTTTCCGACCATCCTGATTTGTCAAGCAATGTCCCTTTTGCTCTTTATTTGTTTCAAACGGCTCTTAAATTGCAATGTCGGAAGAAATATCAGATACGTTAAGATCTTGGTTTGGCACGTGTCCAGTATATGCACAGTGACCCTATGAATGATAATAAAATCGCATTTTAAATATGGAATATCTGAATGAAACTTGGCATATATACCGGAGATAATTACTGCAATAGGATCAAATGCTAGTTTCAATAGAATCTATTAAGGAAAAGAATGTATGGGCTTAGTTGCATTCCAATTTGAACAGCCCTCGTATTTATATGTTCATTAACAAATCAACATCACTTGTTTGTTTACGAACACATCATCATAATTATGGTTTATTTTATGGTTCGCGAATAACATGGCATTGGTGGTCCGGTATTATAGGTGGCGCGCATATCTCAAAAGATACTTTAACTAAGTTTAAGATATTGGTCATCAACATTGTGAACCAAGGGTTTTCTTGGAACCTGCAACACTAGTATTTCTGAAGCATTGTGAGAACAGTCACAATTATTACTAGGAAAACTATTCCATTTTTGAGAAATATTTGCTGCACAAATTTTAAACTTAAGTAAAAATATTTAACAATGTTTCATCTGTCGTATAAGGTGGCCAGTAAATTAATCCGACTTTTCTGAAATCTATTATTAACAAATAAATACTGTATGGCACAGACAATCCGAAGCCATACAGAAACGGCGACAGCTTTTGCTTTACAACAAAGAACGGAAAACTTGATCTTAGCCATCGGTAGTACGCCTCCTCTTCAACCATGGCTATATAGAACCATGTTCTACCGTTTGATAGTTTATCGTCCGACCAATTTAACTATCCAACGGGTAACACTAAGGAGGCCCGAGCTGCTATGTGCGCATGCGCGAAATTTCAAAACCGTATGAGGTGAGAACAAACATGAAATGTAGTCCCAATGATCGCATATAATTGTTAATTAATGAAAATAAACATAATATTAGTTTACAAAATAAATATGTTTTAACTTTTTATTGGTTGCATGTATAAAAAGTGGGTGGGGAACGGCACAATTGTAAAGTATATGGGTGTACAATAAGTCACTACAATAGTTCAAATGCATATGCCTATATAATATGTTGTGTATGATTTAGTTATATGAAGTAACTAAACTTTTAAATATTTTTCATAAAATTTTATTTTATTCCAAACTGCAAATAAGGTTAATTTATTCAAATTTATTCAAAATTAGTACATTTTGGTGAACAGCTCCCTAAAAAGGCTGGTGACCCCTATTTTTCATTTGACTAAAATAATGTTCTACATGATTTTCAACTTTTATCCAATTTTAAATAATGTTCGATCGTTAGACACTTTTTGACGTTCATATGAAAAATAATAACTATTTATCATGTACAAATACTGAATTTGTTCACCAGACAGACGACATTGTGACTAATGTCAATAGAATTATCACTGAACACAAAAAAAATCATGAATTGTTTGAAAGTGGATTAATATAATAAAAATCTTAAAATGAACATGATGGTGTCTTATATGCAAGAAACAGATAAAATTAACAAAATACAATGGTAGGTCATTAGAAAGCCATCTTTCTCGAAAATGAGCCTGGTGAAATATCATTTTTATGATTTCAATGTCATTTTAGATGAATTTTCTTTCATCTTAACTTTTTAAGATGTTTCGGAGAAATTCGATCGTTAGTTAAAAGGCGCGCCACCAACTTAAGGGTGGGTGAACTCTTGTTCCATGGATCAGTTTTTTTTTAAAAACAAATATTGTCTTAAGTGCCCCTGGTCAGCAGTATTTCAGTTTTTTATATGTCGACTACTTGGCTTGCTTGATTTAAGCTAACCAGTCAAAAAATGTTGTTGAACAGAAATTGCGCTGTAATGGTTTTACACGATTTTGATGTCTAAATAAAACATCTGTTTGCTATATAAAATCAATTAAATGGCTAATCATGACTGATTGCTTAGTCAGTTATTACAAGTAGCGATTAAAATGTATTTAAAACCGTTTTGACGATGATCATTACGATTGATGAAAATTAGTAGTTTTTATTGTGTGTTACTATTATTCAACGTCCTAGTTTGAAGGCCGTGTATCAGTCGCTTTATTCATATCTTTAAGGACTACCAGTCACTGTTTCTGGATGTTCACTTACAACTATAGTTTTTGAGCCTGCACAATATAAACAGTTCAAAATGTCTTCCCCGATACCGAGGGACAATAGTTTTGACTGTTAACCAAAAACAGACATGAAATAACTGTTTTATTACCTAATACTCTATATAACTACAGTAAAGTTCTACTTATACAACAAACAAAAAGGATATTTCTAAGACATTTTGTCATACTAATAGCGGATATTTTTTGTTATAAATTCAAGACTGTCATTATCCCCATGATTTTATTATCAAACAAATAAAATCGGCATGTAATAAAGCAAAAAGGGACAAAACATTGTTCAAGAGTTATATTAAAGATACGCTATAGATCTAGCAGGGTGTTTTTGCAGGATTTATATTGCGCATCGTAGTGCGCAGGTAACAGTTCATCCAGGGTGTAACAGTCAAAACTGTTGCCCTCCTGGCAATGAACTGTTTCATACCTGAATCTAAAAATAAACATTAAGACATGAAACAGTCAAAAATAACGAATTACTCGTTATATAGAGTGCTAGGTAATAATACATTATGTATTGCTTTTAAAACTGTAATTAATTTTGAGCGTGTTAAATTTAGGCCTAATTCGTAACTCAGGCGATGTAGATCTATTGTATATAATATATACATACATTTGTACATATATTTACATAATAAACGGTCAATTGGAAGCCACATGCATGTAGAAGCGGTGACACTACCAAGCCATCCGCACAATGGACATACACAGAACGTTGCATGTGTTTCCCCCAAAATGATACTGCACGCAAGCCTATATAGGGAACCCACTGATCCCCACAACGCATGGCTCTTGAAACTAGCATATTACCATAAAGGAAGCCGATTGCAAATGATAACTACAAAGAAGTAAAGTCCCAGTTTTCCCTACATATTTTAAAACTACACAGAAGTGAAGTCCCAGTTTGCCCCACAATGAACCGTAAAACAGTACGATTTTCATTCAATAAAGTCGATCGTAGAAAATTGAAATAATATTACAGCCTTGTCATAAACAATGGCAACTAAACTATTTGACGTGAGGTTTTAGTGCATTCATATATATTTATGTCAGTTCTGCATGATGTCATGTCGCAAAACATGATTCATATACAGAACAAAAGGAATTGTGTTCACATATTACGGAACATGCTTCTATCCTATAAACGGTCAACTGCGTGCTTGTCCATCTTATGTTGAGATTGTAAATGGCTCCGTTTTTTGCCAAAATATGACACTAAAATATGCACGAAGAATACCACCTACAATAAAGAGCGTGTATGATCAATTTTGACGTCATTCAAACCGCTAGGTAAAAAAATGAAGAACCTGAGAACATTTTGAATTTGTTATAACATGTTATAATGACTCAGTATATTATTGCAACATTGAACAGCGTATGTTTATGGTTGTAAGAGTGAATTCCGAGAAAAAGAGGATATTTGTTGATTTTGATGTAAGATCGTATTTTATTTCATCGAGTGACCACAGAAAATCAATATTTTCACGAGTGATGTAGCCAATTGTATGTGATCACAAGTGAATTATTCAAAATTGGAGCCCATCTCTTAAACTTGCACCACAGTTGGACATATGACCGAACATTAAGAAAATCAATTTCTTACAATTTTTCTCTTTCACAACCGCTCAGCATCCAAGATGGCGTCCAAGATGGCCGCCAAATTTACGCGAAAATGGTACTGAACGCTTATTTGTGCGTGAAATGAATTGTTTTCTCACAAATATGTTTCAAAATGTACTTATAAGTTGAAAAATAAATTGAAGACACACTTTTAACTGTTTTGATAGTAAATTTTGACATTTTGGAAAAGCTATGACCCATATAGAGACCCAAAATTGGCTATTTTTAGGGTATTTTTCTTAATTTTGTGTTGTTAATAACATAAAAGTACATTTATAACTGTAAATTTTACCTTTAAATGGTTTTATTTATTCGATGAATTTAATGTGAAAAATATGAGGGTGTAAGATGTACAACTTTTATTAGTTTTATGCTATCCCTAAGGGTGTGAAGTGGGTGGGGGTAAATTCATATCAAAAGTGAAAAAAATAGAAACCGCCTCTTTTTAACTAATTATTTATGTATTACGACCATATTGGGTTGACTTGTAAAATGTGAATGAAATTATGTATTTTAAAATCAGTTTTGGTTGCTATTGCTCTATTTTTTGAAGTGGGTGGGGTAAAATTTCATAAATAATGTTAAAGATTTAATAACGAGATTAACCAATGATTGTTTTTAAACTTTGATCTCTGTTTTTCTTCTGACCTATGATAAACTATTCTGAAATGTTCTTCAGGTTACTTTTGTATACAATAAATGAGAGATTGTACAAATAAACACGTTACATGACTTCGCCTGTTAAAAGTGGGTGGGGTAAAAAACTACAAAAATGAGAATAATGGATATTTGCAGAAATTGCATTCTATGAATTATTTTGATTATTATAGACAGTACAAGTCTCTTTGGTTTTATCAGTAATATTTATTGCAGCATTTCGCTGTTTTAAAACTGATCATGCTTAATATTGTGAAGTGGGTGGGGTAAAATCACGTAAATAGTGAAACTTCATAATGGGCGCCATTATATAGGCTAAAACCAATGGGTCGGCGATCACAAGAACGTTCATACACACCGTCATTATCAGTAGTACAATCGCCACAATTAACAATCAACCAAATCAAATGAGACTCTTAAATTTCATACATGCAAAGACCTAAATACACAATGTATATTTAGGTCTTTGATACATGCAAATGATGTTGAATATTTGCATTCTGGTATATCTCATGATCTGCAGCAAATTGCCTTGCAACACTGACCATTTCTAGGTCAAGGTTAGGGTCAATGTAGTTATAAGGTCAAAGTACAGAACAAGCAAATTAATAATATTTTCTCACGTTTCAGGTGATGTTTGAAATACTGATTCGATTTTATAATGCTTAATAATGAAATTATTTTAAATATAGGTCTATATATAAATAAATGTTTGTGTACAAAGGACAATTACTAGTATACACATTGTAAAACGAAATAAAAGACGCCATTGCTCGTACTACAACTATAAAAAGTCATTATTATCACATGTCGTGAACTCCCAACAAGCATATAAAGCCATTTCTAGCCGTTTGGAATAGTCACCACCAGTGGATGAAGCCATTTCTAGCCTTATGGAGTAGTCACCACCAGTGGATGAAGCCATTTCTAGCCTTATGGAGGAGTAACCACCAGTGGATGAAGCCATTTCTTGCCTTATGGAATAGTCATCACCAGTAGATGAAGCTATTTTTAGCCTTATGGAGGAGTCACCATCAGTGGATGAAGCCATTTCTAGCCTTATGGAGTAGTCACCACCAGTGGATGAAGCAATTTCTAGCCTTATGGAGTAGTCACCACCAGTTGATGAAGCCATGTCTAGCCTTATGGAGGAGTAACCACCACTGGATGAAGCCATTTCTAGCCTTATGGAGTAGTCATTACCAGCAGATGAAGCTATCTTTAGCCTTATGGAGGAGTCACCATCAGTGGATGAAGCCATTTCTAGCCTTATGGAGTAGTTACCACCAGTGGATGAAGCCATTTCTAGCCTTATGGAGTAGTCACCACCAGTGGATGAAGCCAATTCTAGCCTTATGTAGTAGTCACCACCAGCGGATGAAGCCATTTCTAGCCTTATGGAGGAGTCACCACCAGTGGATGAAGCCATTTCTAGCCTTATGGAGTAGTCACCAACGGCGGATGAAGCCATGTTTAGCCTTATGGAGTAGTCATCACCAGTGAATGAAGCCATTTCTAGCCTTATTGAGTGGTCACCACCAGTGGATGAAGCCATTTCTAGCCTTATGAAGGAATCATCACCAGCGGATAAAGCATTGGGACGGCATGATGACGTAACGTACATTTTACAGCCCGGCGCCGTTGACGTTACGTTTCTTATTCTGAACGAGACTGGAACCAGCTTCTAAAACAGTGAAAATAACAAAGTGGTAATTTCACTGTTATTTTCACTGTTATTTTCACTGTTATTTTCACTGTTATTTTCACTGTTATTTTCACTGAAAAATCTCCGTAATCCATTGAAAGCAAATAATAAAGGTGGTTTATTTTCACTTATTCTCTTTGCATACATATCGTCGCCCGAGATCTATAATGTTCTGTGTGTCTTTTTCTTGTTTTCGAGAAATTCAGGTTTTAAGATTCAGGGCTTTATAACTTTTTTGTTTGTGGACGAATTCTAACAGAAATTGGTATGTTTTTATTTATGTAGATCTCAGGAACACTTCAAAATATCATGAAGAATCGTTGATTCAAACATACTGCACTTGAAATCGGTCTACGGCAGATAGAACATTATAAAAACGTAATCAAATATTTTTGCGCCACAGGGGGACACGTTTTGTCCGAAACCGTCTTAACTGCTATCCAGGCTGGTTAAAGAATGATATAATTACCATTGTTTTTAACTTTATGTTTACTGATTGTTTTCTTGCGTTCTTAACCACAAAATACGTCACATACCACGTGGTATGTCCACACTGATAAATGTAATGTGTTTTATGCGAAATGAGGCGAGTCGTAAATATGTTTTGAAACTTTTGGTTCTACCCGAAGTTACCATTTGCTTATTTTTCATACTAATTTTTTTTCCAACTTTAATTAATCACTCTCCACACCTCACCCTGATGTTATCCATCGCCACTAGGATATGAGTGAAGAGAAGCCAGTTTCGCTTTTATGTTGTTTATGCGTCTAGCAAGGAAAATACGGGAACCATTTTTATTTCGTCGTTGGTATGACAGGGCCAGGGATCGAGCCCGTGACCCTCCGCATACGAAACAGACGCTCTACCACTCGGCTATCGAGGAGGCGATTTTACTAAATTTGCTGTATTTTTATCAAAAGTTCAGACCGATTGTTCCGAAATTTGAAATCATAATTGAATTATAGTGAAACGTGTGTTAATGGTCACCCGAATTAAGGAAACACATGTATTAATTAACTACACACAAAAAACTGTAAAAAATGACTGAGAGAAAATATCATATCCACATTACTTAGTTCAATACGTGTACTGGTTTAAACCTAAGTCTTATTTTGTTTTGACAAATTGGACTTTGTCATTATTGGGAGCATAGTTTCAATAGAATTACGCGTGTGAAAATTATTCGCTCATATCATTGAAAACATTTTGAAAATGCACATAGTAAAGTTGTGTACACGTCCTAACCGCGATATTACGTCACGATTGAAAATTTTGAAATATAAATGTCAAGATTTCTAATTATTTAATTACCTTATTACGTTAATTAAACAATATGGAATATGCATAATTACTGACTTTCAGAATAATATTACTACTCCGTATGAATTATTCATAACAAGCGTACTTTAATATGTTCAACATGTAATCATAGTAGTGTTGGTATGTATTTTATAAATACAGATACATCATTGTTCATAACAGTTCTTGATCGATCTCTTTCTGTACTCAGTTTCAACATTAATTTTGATGAGGTTCAAAAGTCAAATCAGAACGCCGACCGATCATGTACTTTGATGAAATCGGGCCGCATGATGTCTTGACGTCGAGTACTCATCGGATACACATGGGATACGAGGACATCGTCCTGTGTGCGCCAGTGATGCTTGACCCTGGCATCAAAACTTGGCATTTCTGAAATGTTTATAATATTTCCCGCAATATCTGGCCGTGTGGTCTGCAAAGTATCCGTAAATGTCAGGAAGCTGTGTATCGGTGCTATACACCGAGCACATTAAAGAACCAGGCTGTCTATTCGAAATAAGAGCTAGGCGCACTTCTGCAGCGTCGGACATGCCTGTATCTAATGTCTCTCTCTCCTTTCAGGTGCTTTCTCTCAGTCTGACCCTCTAGTCTGATCACGCTGTATCTGCACTGGTAGAGGATGCACCTGCGCACAGTAATGTGCCTTTGAACGTGCGTTCGCATGAAAAAGACGCTATATAAATCTGGTATACTTTATTAACCAGT
This sequence comes from Spisula solida, assembly GCA_947247005.1. Taxonomy (NCBI): domain Eukaryota; kingdom Metazoa; phylum Mollusca; class Bivalvia; order Venerida; family Mactridae; genus Spisula; species Spisula solida. Next base: position 23,969,277 of record OX365951.1, read on the forward strand.
GCCATTATACAAGCGTATCTCCCGTAAAGGGCTTGAAAATTCAAACGTTTTTTTAATTCAATATGTGCAGTACTAGTACTCTATAAAATCATTGAAGTTTATTTGACATACATTGGCACTTTGTTATAGCGTAGGCGTCTGATTAATCGGCAGTGTGACAGAATCGTCAGTGTGACAATCGTGACATGGGAACTGAAACTCTTCGTCTCCTTTCCTATATAGAATTATATATACGACATGAAATATGACAAATTGTGGTCTAAATTCTGATAACAGAGCAGAGCAGAGCAGAGCAGAGCAGAGCAGAGCAGAGCAGAGCAGAGCAGAGCAGAGCAGAGCAGAGCAGAGCAGAGCAGAGCAGAGCAGAGCAGAGCAGAGCAGAGCAGAGCAGTATCACATGAATGTATCACAGGTACGACATGATGTGGCCATCAATGTAATGCATTTTTTGCACCAAATTACGTCTCCATTGTCAATATACCGTCATCAACCAGTTCATCTTATTACAAACAAGATAAAAACGTGGTACATTTCAATGCCCTAATCACACGAGAGTTGTATATATCATTATGTCTTATTATTTGATTTATAATGTTCGAGTGATGCCAAACCTATAACCCGTCAATATGAGGAATGTAATTGCCCTTATGAAATATTAATAATTCAGAAAAGTAAACAAATGTATTTAAAATTATGATTAATTAGCAACTACATAAGGTTTGATTTCAGATGTCAAGGTTGGTACGTCGTACCACTGTTTGACCGAGTATTCTGTCTCGATAAATAAACTAGGTTACCTGAGATCAGGGCTCGTCTTCATAAAATTTCTAGGATATTGTTTGTCTCAGAATGTTTTTTTTCAGCGTTAACTGTCTAGTTAGATATTTGACCTGCTTTTGACCACTTTAAAAACGAATGAAATGTTTGCAAAAAATAGGCGAAAATAAATGTTAAGATCCGGTTGGTCAGAATATGCTATACTCATCACAAAAGATACCGCGAAAAAATACTTTTCTGTTAACTTGTAAACAAATGTACGGTATTTACACACACAGATATGTTATTCAATTTCAACGATATGAAATATAGCCCGCATCTTCATTGGAAACAAGTACACACCTGCTATCTTAACGCTGTTTATCTTTTTAAAAGATATTTCTTGTTTATGTTGTTGAATATTTTCCGTGAAAAAAATAGTTTATGTCTTAGTTGGATCTTTGTCTATGAAGATATATATTTCAATATGAATTGCCCGAGATAAAATGCGTCTAAGAAAAATGGGTAAAAAGGGAGCGTTGTTGGCTATTCTTTCTCAGAGAAATTAAACAATGGCACAGACGGGGATTAAACCCCGCACGCCAAATATGTGAACATCGAAATTCCGGCAAACGTTTCGACAACCGTCAAATATCCACTTATACTGTAGAAGCAAGGTGGTTTTCTTTCTTTTTGTTAAAGTGAACAAAATGATGGAACATGGGCATATGAATGAAGTATGTTAATGAAACTCAAATATGCGACTTAGATAAACACTTACAATAATTCCGCTGTTAACTTCTTAAAAATATTCACCAATGTTTTTGAACAATCATGTGAATAATAATATATTATTATAATAGAGCCTACTGTAGAATCATAAGTTTTCGAGGGAGTTGAATTTTCGTTGATTTCGATGTTGAACTCGACCACGAAATCTATTACCCACGATTAATCGACCTATCAAATTCGGACATGGGTTTACACTTTCACGTTCTGTAACCCACGAATTTATGACCCCATGGAAATGCATTTTTATCAAAATCCACGAAATTTAATACCCTGGAAAATATGTGATTTTACAGTTTTATATAAATTTATTTTGTTATCTAAATGTAATTGTAACTGCGTAGTTTTGAACATTCACTATAAATTACGGTGGATGGTACGCATGGAGTTATTACCATTTACTTTATAATTATGTTAACGTAACCACAATTATAGAATTGCTTAAATTCTTTATGTATTTATTTCCTTATATATCTTCTGGTATGTAAAGAAACGTTAAATCAAATCCTAACAAAACCTGTGGCTTTACCTATACATTATAATATACACATATAGGAAACGCAGCTGTGCATGAATTAAGAAATAATGCATATGTAGCTGTGTTTTATCGTAAATTCTAACACAACCAGTAGTTTCAGCTATATGCACACGGAAGAAACCAAGTTGTGCTAAAATATCAATAAAGCACATCTACGATTGAATAGCTCAGGGACCGTCTAATAGTCCCTGAATATCTTCAGACTGTAAATAAACTTCCGACGAAGAAAATAGTGCTTCGGTTACTACGTCTTGATGTGTTATCAAATGCGGAATAACGGCAGTGTTTTATCGGTAATTCGTGCACGTCGTGGTTTTCTCTATTTGATACAGCTGAAACCGATGCTTGTGTTAGAATGAAGAAAAAAATAAGGTAATGTGTTTTATCGGTGAATAAAACACATACACTCGTTCGGATGGGGAAAATTAAATCACTCGTGCTACTGTGACATCATTAAAGGCATCAAACCAAGGACGAAATTTGTCAACATTTGCTCCGCTTCGAAAACGAAACAAACCCCGCAAGTATCTATGAAGCACAGTTTACGCCATTCTATTTACTTTCAAGAAGTATAGGTTCTCTTTCAGCAGCTGTGCCGTTTTCAATTGACACATTAAAAGACATTAGTCAGTCATCTCCCCTTACTACTCACTAAAACTACATTCAGTGTAGCAATACCACGTGGTTTTTTACTACAGTTCCAAGTAGAAATGTGTAAACATTGGAACACGAATGTAGCCATTAGTGTTTTATTTCTTCGTCGATTTCTATGAAATATTCGCCACGCTAAGGGGAACATTATTTGCTTTTCATGACATATGAAATCTTTTTCAGCGGCTGTGCCGTTTTGTCCATTACCCTTTGAAACCGTGGAACGTGTAGGTTTCACAGGGTAATGGAAAAATCGGTAAAGCTGCTGAAAAAGAGTTTCCCCTTAGCGTGGCGTATATTTCATAGAAATCGATGAAGAAATAAAATACTTATGTCTGTTTTATTTTCCAATTTTTATAAATTTCTTCTTGTAACTGAAGCCAAAAGTCACGTGGTATTGCTACACTGTACATTGGTCCTATCATGCTTCCATCAAGGTTTTCGACTTAATATAACAATGGGAGATAATCTATAAATCTCAAATGTCTCTGAAATCAAACTGAATAAACTACGGACACATATTTTTCTATTATAATAAAAATAAATACTTTACTTTATCAAGTATTTTACTAGGAAACATATTTGACAATAAAGTTGCATTAACTATCTTCCGTAAGACCCTCACAACCATGAACAAATGAATCAGAAACATATTTAAAAATAATAAAAATAGTGATATGTTGACCCCTATGATATCATATCTCACAATAGACTTTATGATTGGGCAATTCGTGAAATTAGATGGATCGGTTTGCAATAAGTCATTGTGGGTTTTATTGTGTTCCGGATATAGATCTGGCAATGCATATAGCAACAATGAAGTAAAATTAATAAATTAACATAATAAATGTATAGATTATTTGCAATAGTTATACGTACGTGTGATTATACTCGTAAGCTGATTTGACAGATTATCAAACATGTCAATCCTTACAGGAAATCAACTCCAATTATTATTACATGTAAAATGATTTCCCTTATAATGAATCATTCAGCGGTTCAAAAGCACAGGTGGTAACTGTATCATTAATTAAGATTAAAAAAAAAATTAAAAAAAAAATGTTTTTGTCAAATTCATATTCATAGATATGATTAACACATTTTAAAAACATTTTTTTTTACTCTTAATCAATGATACAGTTACCTGTGTTCAAAAGTAGTTTATTCCCAAATATGAATTATTCAAATTTTACAGATATAATATGTTCATGAATCCTTTGTATGCGACATCGTTACATAGTTTATTTAAAGAATTTAAAGAAGTGTCTTTAATATGCAGCTCTATAAAAAATGCCTTGTTGTATATAACGTCAATTTTGGTAAAGTTTTCTGACGTCATCTACCATTACTGTGCACAGTACTGATGCTACATTTAGTGATGCTTCTCAGTTCTCATTTCCAACTCATAGGTAAACACATGCCATTTTATATTTTACTCCTTGTCCTAAGATTTCCCCCAACATATTAAAAATAATAACCACAATAAAAGGTCAATTATTTGAGATGAAAATAAAATCATCTTCCTTCCTAATATTTGACAAGCTAATATGCGCATGCGCGTTATGATGAAGAAGTTGGGATTATTGTCATTCCGTTCCGTACATGTTCCGTACAATAAACGAGACGAAACAATCTTGTCCATAAAACATTTTATGTACATAAAATACATTTATTTATTGCGGATTACATATTTGACAGCAAGATAAATGTTCAACATGGTCCACTGGAAAGAAAGCAGACAACAGACAAAAAATAACAATGAAAAGTTTATATAAAAGACAATGTGCATAATAAACAACATACGAGCTGTGCGGTTTTTAACCTGTTCAAATAATTACACAATTTGGGAAAATCACATTTAGTACGGAGCAAATATTTTTTGAGGGAAAAATGCAAAACAAGTATTTTTCTAGGATCATGTTACATAATGTGTGTCTTGTAGCATACAAAAATCTAGGTATATACTTGCTTGTGAAAGTCGATTTTTGGGGGGTAAAACCTTTTATGTCGTTAAAAAACAAATTGTTTCGGTAAAATGCAAATAACAGTTTAAGGAGGGGGGTCCTAAAAGCTAAGACTTTTTTTAAAAACTAGCCGAGCAAAAGTGTTATGCACTTCCAAAAGCATTACCATGAATGTGATCTTCATATATATAACACTTTGATATACGGTGAACAGGTAGATCAAAGACCATCGAATCTCCTTAACCGGCTTTTAATTTAAGGAGGTAGGCACAACAGCTTATTAATTTAACGAGGTATGCACAACAGGCTTTATTATTAACGGAGGTATGCACAACAGTCTAATTATTTAAGGAGGTATGCACAACAGTCTAATTATTTAAGGAGGTATGCACAACAGCCTAATTATTTAAGGAGGTATGCCCAACAGCCTAATTATTTAAGGAGGTATGCCCAACAGCCTAATTATTTAAGGAGGTATGCATAACAGCCTTATTATTAAAGGAGGTATGCACAACAGCCTAATTATTTAAGGAGGTATGCCCAACAGATTATTAACTTAAGGAGGTATGCACAGCAGCTTTTTAATTTTAAGGAGGTAGGCACAACAGCTTATTAATTTAACGGGGTATGCACAACAGCGTAGTAATTTAAGGGGGTATGCACAACGGCTTATTAATTTAAGGGGGTATGCACACCAGCGTAGTAATTTAAGGAGGTAGACACAACAGCTTATTGATTTAAGGAGGTATGCACAACAGGCTTATATTTAAGGAGGTATGCGCAACAGCTTATTAATTTAAGGAGGTAGGCACAACAGCATAATTATTTAAGGAGGTATGCCCAACAGCTTATTAATTTAAGGAGGTATGCACAACAGCTTATTAATTTTAAGGAGGTATGCACAACAGCTTATTAATTTAAGGGGTATGCACAAAAGCGTATTAATTTAAGGAGTATGCACAACAGCCTATAAATTTAAGGGGTATGCACAGCAGCGTGTAAATTTAAGGGCTATGCACAACAGATTATTAATTTAAGGGGGTATGCACAACAGCGTATAAATTTAAGGGGTATGCACAGCAGCGTATAAATTTGAGGGTTATGCACAACAGCTTATTAATTTAAGGGACATGCACAACAGCGTATAAATTTAAGGGCTATGCACAACAGCTTATAAATTTTAGGGGTATGCACAGCAGCGTATAAATTTAAGGAAGTATACACTACAGCGTACTTATTCAAGGAAGTATACACTACAGCGTACTTATTTAAGGAAATATACACTACATATGTACAACAGTTTATTAATTTAAGGAGGTATGTACTATATTGATTTGCCATCAAATAGAATATGTTTGATAAATGTTAACGTTACATTGAATGTCTTTGATGTATGATGTTTATGTTTAGCAGAACAACAAATTATCATTCCTAAGATTTATTTTTATGTCAGTTCATAAAAAACATTGAATCTTAAATCTACAAAAAAGCTGATGATATGTCTCTGAAAATGATAATTTATGTAAGAAGATTATTATAATTATTCAAATTTACATATGTGTTTTAGGCAATAAGTCATATTTCGACGTAAATCATTTTAGGCTTTGTGCATCCATTAAAATATTTTTGTAATCACGTGCACATTTTGCTATAAGTAATCAGCCTAATTAATTATAACCAATCTAATACCTGGGTCATAAACCCAACCCGATCGCCGTCAGTCGATCGACAAACGTACTTTTTACTTCGATCGAAGGCCAGACGGACATAGTCCGGTCATAGGTGCATCGTCAGACAAACTCAATGTGTGGCCGGATTGTTTGTCTGATCATTTGGCGATGGTTTGTCTGATCACATTGCGAATGTTTGTCTGATCACTAAAGTCTTGGCGATTGTTTGTCTGATGACTTGGCGATTTTTGTCTGATCACTTTTCGAATGTTTGAACGATCACTTGGCGGGTGTTTATACGATCAGTTGGCGATCGTTTGAACGATCAGTTGGCGATTGTTTGTACGATCAGTTGGCGATCGTTTGAACGATCAGTTGGCGATTGTTTGTACGATCAGTTGGCGATTGTTTGCACGATCAGTTGGCGATTGTTTGTACGATCAGCTGGTGATTGTTTGAACGATCAGTTGGCGATTGTTTGTACGATCAGTTGGCGATTGTTTGTACGATCAGTTGGCGATTGTTTGTACGATCAGTTGGCGATTGCTTGTACGATCACTTTGCGAGTGGTATTTCAACAACCACGTGGTTGTCGATGATACTGATCCCTTTTAACCCCGTATGAATTCTGTAAAAAAATACTAAAAATCAATATATATTGTTGACAAACAGACATTAGTAATAGAAAGTCGGAGAGGGAAGGCAGCACTCAACTTTACTAGTCGAGCAAAAAAAACAGAAAAAATACATACCGCAATTACACGGCACAATGTCCAACACGTACCTGAACGAAAAAATGTACCGCCCAAGTCCCAGCTGTCAAAAAGCTGAAGACTTAGTTTCAACAATCAAAAACCTGAATGCCCTAGCTGAATGACCTAATTTCAACAGTAAAAATGATAAAATACCTAGTTCTAGCAAACTAGCTAGGTGCCTAGTGCCATCCTTGTTGTGAGAAGATGCATCACCATATTTACCATAGGCACATGGTTTCAAATTTTCTGAGTGTACCCTATGTATAAAGAAGATTATGCAGCGGCCATGTTTTGCCGCAACGGATATGACGTCATTTAAAGGGAATGGTATCCGTGTTTGATTTGACAACTGTCGAAAAACTGGGTACCAGCTTTCGTAACGTCATATCCGTTGTGGCTAAACATGACCGCCGCACAACCTTCTCTATACAAAGGATACACTCAGATAATTTGATATACATAGGGTACACTGAAATTTACCATTGCAATGATAGCACACCATTAATAATAGGATTTGTTAATGATTACTAAGGAAATAAACGACGAATGCAAAGGGTCAATTACTAATTACCCTAATCCATAAAAGCGCAAAAAATACAATCGCTCTAAATTTCGCGAAATATGATAAACACATTCATACTAAAATACAGACAATGTGGCTAGCATAATGTTAAATATGTTAATTAATGTACAGACATAATTTCAGACATGCATATACGTATGTCTTTGAATTGTTGCAATGGTTTAACGAGCAACACAGCTAGTTTTTTTCTCATTTTCTTAAAATAGCGTTTTTGTACTTACGACCTTCTCATTCCAAGTCAGCGATATGTTGGCCATATTGCTACAGTCTTTTGTACTGCGAGTGTTTTCAGAAATTCCGCGATTTCTAGGTATGACCTAGTATTTTATTCAACTTCTCTTTTGATATTGACATGGTGCATGTTTCGTGGGTTATTTTAAGGATTGGAATTCCTTCAAGAAGTTCTCAATGATAATTAAAGACTTTCATACAAATTTACAAATTCCTGTTATCAGCTAAATTGTTCATGTTTTTATTATGTTTATTTCAGCTTCCTCAATATCTTGACTGTCGTTTGCAAGTCCGCATAGTCCTTATATGCCTCTTTGAGTATTTTGAACTGGGTCCTTCAGCTAGTTATAATTTATTATACTTTTCGACAGCTTGGACTTGGGCGGATCTGCGCTTGTTTAGTTGGGCATTGTGTCTTTATGTGTTTTATGTTTCCTGTGCTCGGTTGGTTCAGTTTGTCACTGTGTTTTGTGTGTTTTAATGTTTTCTGTGCTCGGCTGGTTAAGTTGAGTGCTGCCTTTCCTGTCTGACTTAATGTAATCTTTTTGTACATTCGCAACAAAAAAGAAAGTAGCCATCCTTGTTTATACATTTGTGGTTAAGTTCTTATTAACACTAGAAAATATCGGTAGAACCGATGGATGTTCCCGAAACAAGTGAACTGGGCTTTAGGACAAATGTTATGCATCATGTCCACCATGAAGTTTTCTTTAAATATGAGCAGTTGCTCTTGCGAATTCACGCAGGTAAACTAATTTGAGAAACATATAGGGCAAATCTTCCATGTGAATAATCAGTGAACGTGACGACAATATGCGCATCTTTGCATTTGAATTTGCCCATGACCTTCAAGAATTCCAGGAAAAGAGACACACATGATTATTGAAAGCAAACGAAAATAATTGATGATTCTGATGATTATTGAAAGCAAACGACAATATTTGATTTTATACAAGCAATATTATGCTTATTCACACTATTCGATCATTAGGCTGGTGAACTGTTTTGATGTTACAGTTGTTAACAGCAGTACATGTGTTGTTGCCAAGACCCAAGGCCGCATCCAGAGACCAAAAAGAGCCGAGTCAAATATTTTTAGGGTTTATTTGAGGCATTTTTTCTTCAAAAACATGCTTATTTTGGTCACTTTCTCCGAGGCAAGTGCCTCGGTTTGCCTCAGTATGGCTACGGGTCTGGTTGCGAAGAAAATCTATTTTGTAGCTGAAAATGTCTAAGGCAGATGAATGCAGTTTGAGTCAAACTTTGTCAAGTTTCAAATTACCTCCCTTTGTATTAGAATAAAAGCTTACGTTCGGTTGTCTTTGTGGTCAAATGTTAGCATAAACGGTTACATTCCTTAAAATACACTCTGTATTAGGACATTCAGTGCACATTAACTCTCTTTAATCATTTTAAGCCATACTTTCGCTTATAAAATATGCACTTTATGAAGAATCACGTTTGTCATAATAAGATTGATACCCCTGGAACAAGAACATAACTGCATGTCTCTTGATATGTAAATTTAACGGCTCCATATAATAAAGAACATTGCTATTTGTTTATTTCATGTCACAAATAGAACCTTGAGCAATCTAATTTACACTACATCAAAAACAAGGATTTATTCAATAAACAATTAACAAAAGATAAATAAACAAATAAGACATCTTACACCTGTTTACATCGTTAGTCTAAATAACTGAATGACAAAGACGAATTGACTGCGTATAAACCTTGATTAAATGACTGATATATGTAATAGACATATTTACAATTAGGGTTAATTACAAATATATATGTGCATCTAATTATGCTCCGATTTTGTCTGAACTTTATATTAAGCCATATATAAAGCTGGTAAGCATAAATGCGTATGTACATATTTTGTTGGTACATTTGTATCAGAAAGGGTCCGTATGTTGCATGTAGAGGATATCCATCCAGTGTTTTTGTAAGAAGGTTGTCCTGATCAAACACGTACAGACTGTACAAGAAATATTTCATGGATCCGCGCCATTCTGATCTCATCGGCCTTTAAGCATTGCAATATTTACCGGAAACAATTGGAAACCGGGGGCGAGCTTTCGCGATTGGGATCCGCGCATGAAGTGGCACTGGTTATATCGATGTTCTCCAGAACTACTTATATATACCTGATATATCAAGACCACCAGAAAATGTCACCAGAGATGTCACTGACATCAAGAATCAACATAAAAATAGTGTTGTGAGTTGTGTGGTATAGTTAACTAAATACCGGTTTATTTTATAACTGATCCCATGGTTAATCATTTGTACTGATTGCGTCAAAGCAATAGCCATTATTGGTAATGGTTGGAATCTTAAGTGATTATCATAACAGTAAAATTGAAATCAAAGTCACCACTGATGAGTGGCGAACAACGTAATAAGATGTACCGGTAATGTTTTCTAAGAATGTTGATAATCCAATAAATTAACCCCACTAGTAAAAACGCGGACGTCATTCAACATTAACAACATCCGTTTCGATAGTATATATATATATATATATATATATATCTGTTTATTGTTGTTTTAGTTGTTGTTTTGTTGTTTATTTGCTAATTATACATTTTTATTTTGCAATGCAATACATACCATCAGTCAAACATAATGCAGCCTCACGCATTTACTTGTTACTTGCGTTATTTTACTTGGAAACAAATGGGTAAGAAATGTAAAAATAGCAAAAACAATTAACTGACAAAACAATTAATCATATAAGGTATTTGGTATTAAACTGGTTACACCCTAACATTTTGAAAACAAGCATATTTGAGAAGAAAATAATACATTGCAAAGACAAAATGTCATAAAACCGGAAAAATTCATATCTAAGATAGGAAGGGATCATTTAACAGAAACAGTCGAGCAATCATGAAAGGCACACAAAGGGACGCACAAAATGAAACTCCCCTATCACAAGCACCCGTCACAATGCCCAACACAAAAATGAGCACGAAAAATGAAAGTAAACAGTAACAAAGTCCTAATGTTAGATGTCAAAAAAGTTTAAGCATTGCTATTTGTATAATGCCTGGATCACAAATCACCCTGACGCTGGACGATGTCCCGTTGTATTCAGTGTGTACTCAATGTCTAGGCACCGTACGGACACCGCCCGATGAGTAGCGATGCATATTTCAAAAGAGACAAGAAATAACTCAGGCCGTCGCCAGATGACCAGTAGATGTCCGTCCTGTCTCCAGCCCGAAAAGACCAAAGTACACCGTCCGATCATCGAACGGCGGTCGGACGGATTTGTCACCATAAGCTAGATTGTGGACATTGCTTTCTTAGTTTAGGCCGTATTGTTTTACATTGAGGTTTGTTCAATGCTTCGCCGTACATCAATGGTTAGCCAGTACTTTAGTTGTTAGATACCTGAATGGTGTCAGAGGTTTACGCTGAAGGATGAGCATGTGTTCCTTTGTATGGCGACCGTGGTCGAGTGGTTAGGGCTTTCGTCTTGGAAGCGGGAGATCAAAGTTCGAATCCTGGAGGAAGCTGGGTAAGAGCTGACACGGTCGGTTGGTGAGTCAATCTAGTTAAAAAAGTAACCGTAGAAATATTTTTATTTCATGTTTCATTTTTAATACATAACATTTTAACATTAGATCATATTTCAAATTTAATACAAACATTATAAACGTACATATTATTCGCTTTAATAACCACTGTGTGGAACCCACGTGACCAGATGTTAATGTTCGGAGCCAATTTTGTCAACAAACCGCCTTGATTCAGGTAGCATTTTTGCTTGTAACTTTCTTAATAATTGACCGATCTGGATGAAATATAGATGAGCGCCGTCTCCTTTCAAAATTAAATCATCGACGATCTTACCTAAGTGACAATATTGTGTACTTTTTGTTATTTGGGCAACGGCGCATTTCGTAAACCGCAATATGCTATGCTACGGTTCGGAGCAATTCACTAAAACATATCCTTAATAAATTACTGCTTCATTAAAAGTTACAATTTAGTGGCGATAATGTGGGTCGCAAAATTGAAGACCGACAAGGAAAATATTTCTGATAAATATGATCAACAGGCAAAATGAAACGACATAAACAAAAATGCTACAGTTCGGAGCTGAAATGAAAATGCTACAGTCCGGAGCTATTTTCTGGAGCATCTGGTCACGTGGGTTCCCCACAGTGATAACACCTAAATATAAGTGTGTGTGTTTTTTCTTTCAAACGTCAAAATTTGCTGGCCCTTTCAATAGGGATGACACTAAATAAACAAAGTATTTTGTACACTAGTAGGGTAACGGACAACCTCGGTTTTCCTGGTGTTAAAATATTTGCATAACCTTAAATCATCCATTTCTGTAGAATTTTGAAAAGGTTGCACATTAATTATGGTTAGTGAAAGAATAATTAAGATTTATGAGTAGTTACGGTTGTTGTGCTACTCTATGGACAATGTATTCTCTCATAGTCATCGCCTCTTTCCTGAAAACTTTGATAAATCGTTTTGTTAGTTAATGGTGCATCAAAACCAGATTAATTGTACAATATTAATGCATTAAAATGTAATTATAAAACCTGGTTTTTAACTGTAAAGAATGTAGAATGAATCGCTGTTTAGATGACAGAGTATGCAATCAGACATAATGTCACACAGTTTAAATGTGAAAGGCAGACTATCACACATGCAAGTAGTTTTGTCGATTCATGAATGTACGTACACGTAGTTATTAATGTCCCCAATTTACCAAGGACTCAGTGAGAATTTTACCGATCTGCCCACTTGACCAGATCGGTCTGATTGTTGCCCCTTTTAGAGTACCGATCAACAGATCATGACCGGGGAACGAATTTTGGACACACGCAGGTACAAGACAAAGCACAGGTACTATTATCTAGAATAAACAATAAAAGTTTTATTCATTTGCGAAATTTTAGAAATCGTTACAAATAAATACCAGAATCTGCAAAAAATGCAGATCTAGATAGCACGATATATTTTAATTCAAATGATCAATTTCATAATTTGTTACACTGTTCATTGGTAGATTTACATGTGTTTTTAATTGGTAGATATACATGTATATTAAGATATATTAGAAATACATGCACATAATAGGAAAATGTAATTCTGTGTTAACGTTTGCTAATCATTAGGAACGGTAGCGTAACACCCACTAGACCGTTTGGCCGCCGGGCCTACAACATATTTTCGCCAAGTCGAAATTCGATGTCTAGTAAAAATTTGATGGCGGTTTTAAGTGACCAAATACATGCAAAACGCCCCCGGGCTATCTACAGTTTAAAAGAGTCACATGACCCCTTGGTATTATTGGGCATACATTGCGAAATATCCCTAGGCACTCCCCTGGTGGGTTTAGACAAAAGAGAATCAATGTTAACATTTATAACAATGAACCTATATAAATTATATACAACAACTGAACACATACATAAATAAATAACTCTGACTCTTATATAAAATTTTTAAGCACATGCTCTTCATCAGGAATTTTTAATTAATTTAAAATAAGAAGAAGTAATTAAAAATTCCTGATGAAGAGCATGTGCTTGAAAATTTGATATAAGAGTCAGAGTTATTTATTTATCATATATTCTTTCCTATTGAGAGACAATACAAAATTTATAGTGAACACATACAATTTTATAACCACGGATAATGTATATGAGGCCAGTGTTATAACAAATGACACTCAAAGGGAAGCTATTCAATATAGTTACAAACATCGTACAGCGTATACGAGGGATGTTCAAATTGCTATGCAACTAAGCCCATAAAATTGAATCATGGATAGATTTTAATGAAAAATCTTTTGATCCCTTTGAAATATTCACCTCCAACAGATATGTGAAGTTTCAGTCGGACAATCCACTTTTAAAACACTATTTTATTATGATTCGTATTGATAATTTTTCGGACAGTGTATTTTAAGAGTCTATGAAACGGATACACGTTACAAGGGACAATGTCTGGCAAATAAAGAGGATCGGGAAGCTTAAGAACTGTTTCGCTCCTCCGAAAGTGGCGTTTAATGACGGCTGCGTGTGAAAGCACATTGCTAGGCAACAGCATGGCAACCTACACATGTACAAACTCAAGATTGGTCTGCGATTGTCGGAAGTTTTTCTTCAATTGGTGATGGAATTTACCTTTGTTAAGTTGGCATGTATCCATTGTTCAATCTGACTAAAGTACTTGATCTTCCTTACCAGTCCTCATGCGTAGCGCGGGTTTGGGGATATGATTCAAGTTAATAAGATTGTCCATTGTTCATTTTATACATCAAATTGAATGGTAGGAACTTAATTTATATTTTTAGAAAGTGGCGTACGTTCCTCCTGGCGATTTTGCTTTGCCTTTATTGGTCCATACTTGGTTATGGATCTACCGCATTGGTTACAAAATGAACCAACGTCTTGTTGATGGTCATTACTTTTGTCAACTATCGGTCTTTTGTATTTAGAAAATAGTTTCATTTATTTTTTACAAGGGCATGTGTATTGGCGTCTCAATAGGGGTATCCAAACTGCACTTATCTTTCTCATTTTTTGTAATAAACTTGATAATTGTATGAAAAGCTCCTAATGATATGCCAACACATTGAGCTATTTGAGTAATTGAATATCTTCCAACAGTACCCTTTTTTTCATTTTCATCCATTTTTTAGGATGTTGCGATATTTGTATGGCATGCATGAGGTTCATATAGAGGATATTACATGAGTGTAATTTCAATACACCACTTTTAAATTTCTTAAACGATCAAGTAGTAGATGAATAAATTATAACATTGCATTATCCCATTTTACCATACAAGTTTTAAAAATTAAATAATAATATTAATATAAAGGACCGTTGTTGTTATTGTTGTTGTTGTATAGAAGATTGTTTACAGGGACTTTAATTAGCATACTTAGCATAATGCCAGTATACTGTACCTACAACAAATTCAATGTACTGTATATTTATCCAATCCCGCGGATTTTTATGCAAGTTTAGTTTTATCTTTATCATTATTTAATTTATTCTACTAAATTACGTTCGAACCACTAATTCTATCCTACTGTAACTGTTTTAGTTTGGTATAAATTGATTGCGCACATCCCATAGAAGCAACCAGGCCCGGATGCAGAAATTTTCGATTGGGGGGCACAGCTAGCTATTTGAATGTTATCGTGGGGTGGGTGCGGGAGGGTTATCCCCTCCCGGCGAAGATTTTTTCACTTTTCGAATTAAAATCATGCAATATCCTGCACTTTAAGCTTTTAAAATCAGAAGTCAAGGTACTAAATTTGTTTTGGTACATCAAGAGAAAATACGATGAATTTAACAATTATGTAAAAATAATTTCTTTCAATTCCCCAAAATTTAAACATTATTAAAATTCACGGTACATAATCAGACAACGTAAAATTTGTATGCAATTATTTAAACCAATGTTTACCCCATTGAAGATTTATTCAAAAAAGAAATTTATTTTTTTGAGTAAGACGTTAAATTATTAAAAGTGTAGGTCTACAAATCAAAATACATAACACATGAAATAAACAATATAATATCTATAACTGAAAGTTACCAAAAATTCAGATCGATTTTTTGTTAACATTTTAATAAAAATCATGAAAATTCCTGCACTCTAACTTTCAAAACATATTAAAATTCAACGCTAGACACATGAACTTTAAAAGAATGTGTCCCCCCTTGCGAAGATTTTTGTCAATTTTGAATTAAAATCGTTTTTGCAGATTTCATGTTCTAAAATCTCACGAGAAACTATTAATCTTGCATTGTTACATAATCAGTAGTAAATCTACCAACAAGTAAATTTTGAACTGTAATTTAAGTTCTATCGTGTCACTATTATTAAATCGATCAGTTCACAAATTATAGTAACATAGATCAGTGAAACAAGTGATCCCCTAAATCATTATCATTCAAACGCTTTACAATCATTTGAACAAGCGTCTGACTGACACAGATCAGTAGTAATTAGGGCCTGGATAAACAACAGGGGGCCCATTTTATTGCACTCGCTTCCGTTATATGTAATATACAGAGGCTGTTATCACAAAATATCATCCCTAGCCAGATCGATTGGTAATATTTTAAGGATTTTAACATTTTTGGGATGTAAAAAATGGTCAATGCGAGGCCAACTGGGGGGCACGGGCCCCCTGTGCCCCCCGGTGGAGCCGGGCCTGGAAGCAACATTGCACGTGTTTCATTTCGCTCAGGAACTGGTCCCCGATTTCACCAAAAGTTATACAATTCCTTTCGCTCCTTTGTTTTTTTTCGCTTTTTGTTCCCTTTCGCTAAAACTTTTCCATTTCGCATTTAACAGTAACTAACCAAAAAAAGACTGAATTTTATTCACTTCTATAATACGGAAGTTAAAATCGAGAAATTGTAAACACAGGAAGCGATAAACATGCAGATATTTCCTATTGTTATCGGCTTGTTAAATTGTTAAGTATTGTAACCATGACTAGTTTCAATTGTTAACGGAAATTAAAGATGAGTGCTTTGTATTCTACAGCGTTTGATCACCTCCAAGATACACCACTTGAAAACGAAAATGACGATTATTCGTACCAGGATCCAGAGGTAGAAATTTTAATAAATTTACTAATTAATTAGTTTGCATGTCGACTTATACGACAAATTACTACACAGTTGTATATTATTTTGTTGTTAAGACTTGTACCGGTAGTTTCTCACTGATCAGCAACAAAGCATCGAAAGTGGCGCTCTTCACCATGAACATAATGTCGCTGAGCTACTTACGATCTATCAAGATCCCTGCTCAATACTCGGAAGAAGAAGAAGAAGTGTTCTGTGTTCACAATCGCTGTCCTGGCAACAAGTGTTAATATTCTCCATCATCGTCCAAGCATTGACGTTGGCGTCTTTTATCAAAGCTCGATAAAAGGGAGTCGAGGTGGATCACAGCTTCATCACCTACTTTGGGTAGCCTTGAAGGCCCTGTCATGAACGTCTTCCCTCTCGGCCTCTATGTTTTTTGACATTGGAATGGGGTACGACAGGAGTATGTCAATGCACACCACACGCGTGGTTTCGCCTGGCTGTTACTGTTAGTGGCTGCGTGTCATGTACGTTGCACACATCATGACATGTTAAATGAGTTGTACATGATAATGGCAAGCTTACACTAAGATACACTACACTTTACGATTTTAGCATAATCATATGGAGACCATACTTACTGACTCCTTATGTTGTAAATTGGCAATAGAAGGCACACGCATTACACAAGTTTGTAAGTTGTATACTCAGTCAGTGGTGAATTAATAGCCGGAACGCACCATTAAAACAGCAAAAGTTCCTCATAGTCATACTCTTGAAGAGTTACATTGTGTCTGCATACTCCTCAATCCATTCGGAGGCAGTATACTCCCCACAAACGGATTCTCAAATTATGCCAATGTTTTTGCATGTAGTTGCTTCACTACTCAGATCTCCTGGAAAACAGTTCAGTTATATGTATCTATAGTATAGAAGTTACAAAGATGTATATAGCTCAGGCGGGCTGAGCCAGCAGGCTAGTTTCTTTATAATTATTAATTATTTTTAGTGTCTCAATTCTTTTCACTTTGTATGGTCGGATGTTATGTATAGCATGATTGTTTGTTTTATCAAAGTTTGTGTCTCTTTTGTGTAAATCAGTTGTATATGTCTATAATATACATGTACAGCATTAACTTCAAAGTAACAGCATGTATTCATTGACAGTAAATTTACCTACTGGTCTTTTTCTAGGATACGATGTGGTTTTGAAGAAAATAATTTATCTTTTTATAATCCTGGGCTCAAGTCCGAAATATTTGTCACTATTTTGATACTTTTAACGTAACACAGTGTACTGCAATTGGGGCCACAAATGGGTCACTATTTTAGGCCGTTACTTGGACGAAGAGTAGCAGTAGCCGACATATCGCATTTATTTACTAATAATACTTTATTACTAAATAATTAGTCCCATACCGGTTTTTGACTGGAGGGGACTATAGGTTTGCCCTTCGTCCGTCAGTCCGTCCGTCAAAAAATCTGGATCCTGACATAACTCAAACAGTTTTCAAGCTAGGTTTAAGAAACTTGGTATGTTCACGGATATACACATTACACTAGAATGGATAGGCATGTCTAAAAATATCCGAATTATGACTCGAATACCCATAATCATTATATAATTCTTTTTATCACATGTTTGACGTTGCGGCAGCGTAATAAAGCCATTATTTATTTTTGATAATACACTAGTGTAATAAAGCTATCATGCGACGTCATTCAAAGGATAGGCGACGTCGTCAAAATTGCGCGTTTATTATAGTGAAAAATAAGTAGCTATTTAATGTTTCGGCTGGAAAAGGCTAACATGTGATAAAAAGAACATTACATTTGTAACTTTCCACATTGAATTTATTAAACTCGTTGAAAAAAATCGATAAAATGCTCGGCAGAGCCTCGCATTTTATTATTTTATTCAACTCGTTTAATAAATTCAATATGGAAAGACACTCATGTAATATCCTCTATATCTATTACAATTTGTAGTAATAGGAGGTACACAATATGAATAATGTTTAAGTTTTAATAAGAACTCCTTAAAATAATATATTTCCCCAATTTGAATTTGTTAATAAGAGAATTAAAAAGAAATAAATTTAAGCATTCATTAAAGATTTCTGTGGTAATAATTGCTTTGATAAAACAGTACCCCGAAAAACCTATCCCAGTTTGTTTCTTTGAGTTACTTCCCTTTATCTTCAAATTGAAGTTTTTAGGCCTGCTCAGTCTAAATTTATATATGTATATATAATTATAGTAACTTGATAATAAATAAAATATATAATAAATACCAAATTTATTTAGCATTTTTTTCATGCAATTGATCAGCATTTATTATATACTATATGTACCGGTAGCTTGACTGCATGAATTGAATGATTAATTTTATTTGCATATTTCTACTTGCCGGAATTTTAGTTTACATTATCTCGATATCCCAATAGGCTTGTTAGCAAATAAGGCAATAATTGTGCTATAACTTGTCTACATGAGTTGTAGGTTTAATGCATTGCTGAGTTTATTAGACACTTATCACTGTGTTAAATATTTGAAATACCTTGTTATAAATGTACTTATCTCCATTGTTTGTTTGATTTTCATTTTCTTCCGTGAAATGACACTTGTATATATATATAGGTTTGTGAAATGGGAAAAAAATGTTGTTGTCTGACTACATTAAACTGAGATTCTGAGGTTTTGCTTGTTCAAATCTGACGATTCTCAGTTTTAATGTGGTTTACTGATATCTAGTTCAACGTCCCTCCCCAAATTTTTTAAGGCGCTGGGGAAAGTCTGGGAATTGTGCTTATAAAAGGTAATCAATAAGGGCTGAGTGAATTATCAATAAGAATAGCTAATATGTTTTAAAAGAGAAAACTACATATATACATAATAAGTATATCCATTATTTTAAGGTGCCAATTTTGACTCTCTAAAATTTAAGCTGCAGAGTCAAGTTAAATTTTTTGCTATACTACTAAGTTATCTTCTTGCAATATTTTGATCAGATGACTCTTTAAGACTGAAATTGAGGTTAAGTCATATAGACTCTTCACTTTTAGAGGCTAGTAAAAGCCCATCCTCATACATCAGTGGTTAGTCAAGTTCCCAGACTATGTTTCGGACGAAGAATACTCTGGTGAACGAGAATGCATACATGCCATATCTCCCGGATCGTGCGTGAGTCTACCGCATTTGAGCCTCAACTCACGCACTCCTGCATTTTGATAAAATCTCCCGGATTTGACAAAAATCCGCGTAAGAATCTCAGAATTATTAAAGTTTCACTTTCCTCGTAATTTCCGGTAATAAACTTACAATTAATCAACAAGTCATTACATAACAAACCTTTATAACACCCAGGAGAGTGGTCACTCCAATAAACAATCGATAATTGTCCCGATAAGAGTATACTAAGGTGTCATAAACTGATAAACATCTTCCCAAGCAGCCGAAAATATGTTTGTTTACTGGTTAGGTTTAAAGCCCACACATGACCGAACATTACAGAAATAAACTCGTAGCAGTTACTTCCCTTTGCAGTTACAGTATCAAAGGAAAAGGCCTCAAAAAGTTTTAGTTTGGAATTTGCATGATATTCAGTCCACATCAATTTCAGATACATTTTTTAAGCTTTATAAATTAACTGAATTGATTTTATTTCTGTATTATCAATGCATTTTTGAGTTTGAATTAATATGTTAGCACCATTTTGAACATATGAGTTCTTTTCTATGTTTTTTATCAGGTAATCTTCTGCTTGACATGTCTTCTTTTCAGATGTATGATAAATGAACTGATATAGCATAAATGTAACAATAACTAATACATGTCCAGTCAGCATTTGGTTTGGTTACTTACAAATCTTTTAACTATGAGTCATAAGACTTGAACATACTGGACATTTGTTGTTTGCATCATGAATATCATCCCAAACACTAGATTAAATTACTTCATGAAGCATGTAAACTGTGCAAACTGCATATAAACTTCATTAATTTTAGTCGATAGTTCGAGCAAAAAAAATCTCCTGCATTTTATTGAAATCTCCTGCATTTCCATCACCAATCTCCTGCAAATGGTTCAGCAAAGTATGGCATGTATGAGAATGGTAAAAGCCCTGCTTATTATTATTACATCAACTCATTCTCTTGTTGGTTTATCAGCCCTGGTTTGTATGTCTTAACTCAGCCGGTATAAAATAAGGCACAACATGTAGTTTATTCATACTACTAGGATAGAAAGGAATACATGCTCTGAATATATGGTGTTGTATGTAAGTTGTTGTAACTTTCTCATTCATTTGATTTATGTTTAAAAGAAATTAATATTCTTTCCTTGGAAGTTTAATAATTTTTTAAAATGTACTAATGTGCATAATGTATAATTATGCATGACAATAGCTAGATTCCATGTCAATTTGAACATTACATGTATATTTCAGCAAGTTTAGAAAAAACCCACTTCATCTAGCAGGTATGGGAGAATGTCTTTTGTTGAAATGCTTCTTGATGCTGACATTGCAGCCCTTATTTCCTTTGTTCCCTTAAAAATCTCCCGCAAATGCTTAACAATGGCTTGTAGATTTTATCGCAAATAATAAGTTGTTGGACTCGGTCAGTTCCCTGTGGTGGACTGGATCCTACAGTTGGCTTGGTCAGTTCCCTATAGTGGACTGGGTCCCTACAGTGAATTGATTCCCTATACATGTAGTTGACTGGGTCTCTACAGTTGACAGGGTAGAACTTGATAACGAACTGAAGAAACTTGAGCCTTCTACCTCAAAATCTAAAATGCCGCACATGTGAAGTTCAATGGAGTATGCCTTATAATCACCAATTTTTTTTTCCTCTTTGGGAATGGGTCTGGGTCCGTTCAGATTGGGAATTTTTGTGTTGTGACAACTTGAAATGGGTAAATTCTATGAAGCAGAAAGGCCAAATAAAACCGAAAAAGAGATTACATGTGAATGTTTACTGGTTTCTTTGAACTTTTATGCTTGACCTCTTGTCAAAAACGCTCATAACTTTATCATTTTTTTATCAAGTCCGATTTGAAAAAAAAAAGTTTAAATTGTTTATTAGGAATTTCTCCATTCAAATTTGTGAAAAGTATAGCCAATTTGCAATTGGCAAAGGGTCCGTTTACCGGACCCTAATAAAGAAGGGGGAAAAATCATTGTAAATGTAATAATGGACATAATAAAGCCTCTAGAGAGTCTGCCTCTGATTGAAGGTCTCTATTAAGAGCTGATAAATAATTATAAATGGCCAAGTTTTGTTCAATTTGAAGTCATCTTACAAACTTGGGTAACAAATAAAATTTACAAACACTGCAGACACAGTAAAAAAAAATGCATTCATTGTGAAAAAAAATCAAGTCCACCTACTCTACCTTAAACCCTATAAACTATAGTTGTTATAGGTAAACAAAAAATGAATAGTCTTAGTCATTTAAACTTGAAGAAATGAAAAATGCTGTGTTTTTTTAACTGTGCAACTTTTTGAGGGGAAAATCTTGTTAGTTTATTATTTTAAACTAAAAAATGTTTTCTTTTTTTTTGCTTTCAGCAAAACTGGTGATATTATACACAAGCTTTCAAAGCATATGTTAATGACAAATAATTCAGTATGGCACATACACTTATGTATCTCGGCAATTTGTTTAGCAACCATTGTTTATTGTTACCATCTGTTGGTTACATTTTATTAGATTATGTGTGTACCGTAAATAATGTAGTTCTGAAAAGACACATGTTAGAGTTTACAAAGATGTAATCTGTGGCTCCCAAGTACCAGTACTTAAAATCCAACATGTATTCAATTATGTAGAATGTTGTCAAAATATCAAATTTCACATTATAATTATTTAGTATATCTCAATCTTTCAACATAGTTTACCATATTATGTTTGTGTGTTAGTAGATTGGTTTGGGGGGGGGGCGCAACATATCTGGGTTCAAGTCTTGAGTCCTCCATGAGATGTAGGTGTCTGAGTATTTAATAGGACTGCGTACCGGTTTCCGTTATAAATCAAATACCGGTATTTTGGGTTTGATCGATACATCGTATCGAACGTGTCCGTATCGGTAATAAAATCGATCAACAAAAATACACATGTAAATTAATAAAATAAATATTTTCAGTCAAGTGTTTTCGTCGTCTGTATGTTTCGTCTCAAAATTGACAGGTCGTTGTTGTAGCTTAAGCTCGAGTGCATCTAATTTTTAAACAAGAATCTGCTATGTTAACTACTCGTGCAATTTAAAACATGTAAAAAGATTGTTTATCACATCTCAGGCCTGACTTGGTTGTATTAAATACATGTTGTAAGCCTGGAAGTGCATATTTAATGTATTTAAGTGTTTTATTGCCAAAAGAATATATCATATGATACAGTCAACTCTCGTTATCTCGAACTCGCTTATATCGAATTTTCCGTTATGTCGAAGTTTTTTTCAAGTCCCGATCTTTCTCCTTCTTTGTCTATATGAAATCTCAAGACCTATCTCGAAGTTTCGGCTCGAATTCGGCTCGAATTTTTCGTTATCTCGAATTATTGTTTGGTCCCGATTAACTCATTCGCACTTAAAATCTATTTTTCATCTCGAAGTCGGGTCGAAGTCTGATCGTATTCGATTAGCGTCCAATGTTTTTCACACCTCGCCAGTATGAAATCTTCAATTTACCTGTAATTTTCGCGCCTTCCATTGTTGAACAAATATTTGTCCAAACATCAATAAACATATCATCTCAAACAATTGTTTGTAAACATAATAATTAAATTATTTTCGAAGAGTAATACATGCACATAAATATAAAATCAAGCAATTCTCACGGATAAGTTGTTCTTACGACGTAACAATATGCAGCGTAAATTGACAGTAACTAGAAAACTTGTAATTTTGATGCCAAAAATTCTATCTCGAATTTTCGTTATGTCAAAGTAATTTCCACGGTCCGGCAAAATTCGAGATAACGAGAGTTGACTGTATATCGAATATCAATCATTTTGTAGTTAATGTAAGTACTGTCATGGATGGTAATTAATTCCGGAATAAACTGGTTAGGCCAACTGTGTGCGGCAACTCAGGCCCCAATTATAATCCCAGAGCATCTCAATCTCAACGTTTGAGTTAAATCTCATCTCAAATATGGTCATGTGTCTTTGAGTTAAATTCTATCGGAGACAGAAACATTACTCTAAGTTCATTGCAGTTAACTTTCAAGAACTTGAATAAAAGGCTTGTCTCTTTACACTCTGACTTGAGTTAAAATATCTCAATTTGAGCTGAGCTTTCTTCTTGAGATGCTTCGAGAGGGTTTTTATTTTTTCAAAGCATTTAAAGAAATCTTAATTCTACGTTCAAATTTTAATTCCTTATAATTGTTCAACATTTGAAAATTAGGGACAGATACATGTTTGGTTTGTAGGAGTTTATGAATGGAATCATTGTGAGCATTGCAGATCCATTTACCACACTTTGTAAATGTTAAGTTGTAAAGAATTTACATGTATAAAGAATATAAATTTGGACGCAAATTAACGACTTTCATAAGTGCTTTGATGAGATAATACTTTGGGTCTGGTGGCTGTAATTGGTGGAAAATGTTGTAAATGGCATCATAAATAGGTGAAAACAAATAACAAAACATGTTTTCTGTTGGTTGACCACGGTGGGCACCTCATGCATGCTGGATCTAGTTTGAGTAAATTGTGTTATTAATTACCGTACTATGAACAAACAATGGTGGCATTTTGATAAACTAGACAACTATGCAGCAAAATAACACTGTACACATGTTGTTGATGATAATACATAATCTGCACCTTCGTATGATAATATAAAATGCATACATACGCTTTTTATTGTGCATGCCTTTTGAAACATTTTGTGCTGACTGCATGCTTGTTGTTATATATGTAATTGTAGTACATGGAACAGTCACATGTCCATTTTTTACTGACTTTATCCTTTGCCGTATGTTTTTAATTACGAGAATGCTTGTAAGATTTGAAGACAAATGGCATTTTATGAGTATATAATAATGTTAGACAATATTACTGTACAGATAAGAAACAATAAATCAAGTGAATAAAGTCATCGCTGTTAATGTTTCAGCTTTTATTGATTAAAATTTGAGCTCTTCTGTTTCAGTACCAGCAATTAGGTTACATTATATTAGTAAACTAACATTTCAGCACTTCAGTGTTTTTGTGTTTCTAAATAGTTTTTATGTTAATGATGAATTGTACTTTTGGAATGGAATTGAACTTCATTTTGTTTACAGTGTGACTAACGTAATTCAATATATTCGTAATTTTAATTAACTGTTCTCGTTTGATTATTATTGCGTGTTAATAATTTCTTATATTTCTATAAACCTTAATGTATTACCTAGAATCAGAATAGATATACCTTCAATAATACAAATCAATAGCAACTGTAATGTACCATTGTAAAATGCCAAACCCCCTGACTCACCCGACGTAATGTACATGTTACATTAGTTTGCATGATTTCTCTGTGACATTGCATGTATATTAAAATTATGAGCCCAGTCTACAAATTAATCGAATGACCCTAATATATGTGGGAGGCAATATATATATATATAGTGATTGTCCTGTTCGTCCCATTGAATATGTTGACCAAAACTTTCAAAGTCCATTACATGTTAAATGTTCTAAGCTATAGGCCTTTCCCGTAACTAGGTAACCTCCCTTTGAAATTGTCTTCCCTTGACGCCTATGCGCATGCGCCAGATAAATATCTCAACTTCCGGGGTGTCTGTATATCGATGCAATCGTTATCCAGCCATTACTCCTAGCATTAGCGATCCGTTATACTTGAGATAAAAGCACTTTGTTAACGATGGTTTTGCTTTTCTTTTGTTGTCAGTTGAGCGAACATATAGGGAAGTGATTACATGGCCTAAAATTCTTATTGGGATAGTGAAGTTTCTATATTTCTCAGTAAAATATCTTATTCACGAGTGCTTTCAATATTTATAAGTTGAAAATACTATTCAATAATGATTATGATTATACAGCAATATTATTAATATTCGTTCAAATATTATTTTCGGTAACCTTATAAAATACGAATTAATCTGCAATATTTTTATGACGATACTCACAACTAAATTATTTTGACAATCATCCATAACACACGTAGACTTAAACTTGCACTTATAAGTACTAAATAAATCCACCACCACGCAGACATATCATGGCATGCTTATTCACAATAGTGTTCGTGGTATTAAATGCAAAAATTAATATTACACTAATTATATTAGATTTAAACAATAAGTATTTTAATTAAAAGGCTATAAAGAGGGAATTTTGTAGCGAAAATGAACGCACTGGTGTTCGCGTTCTGAAAATATTAAATGCCTAATTCATGTATATCAGGGTTCTCGGTAGGATTTTAAAGTAGGAGTCCCAGGACTCCTTCTTAGCAAAAAGTTGGAGTCCTGAGGACTCCATTCGAGTCGCGTAGCGACGAGTGGGGGAGGGTGAGGGAGGAAGGTGAGGGTTTGGGGGAGATCCCCCAAGAAAATTTTGATTTCTGGACCCTTAAATCCTGCATTCTGGTGAACTATGGAGCTAATTGTTTCAGTTATTTTGTGACCTCAACAGATTTTGTTTATGTCAGTGTGAATAAAAAAGAGTTTTTGTGGTAGGTTACTGAATGATTCAATGCAATACATTCCGAAAATATAACAGAGATCAGGTGTCAGTACTGCTCAATGAAAATGATTATATTTCAAAAGTACAGATAACATACTTGAATTATTGCTATATAGATAATAGTAGCCAAGAATGTATGAATCACGAGCTTATCCGAAAATATGTATATATCCGAAAGAGTGCAACTCGCATGTCACACAAGTCGTTCTTATCCCGACCATTTGCAGTAATTTATGCACCTAAACGCATTATATTGATTGCTAATGTTTGAAAGTCATTAAATTATTTAAAAACTCGAATAATACCAGCGCCATTTATTGCGTCCGAAAATTTGATCAATTACGCGGTTTTAATGTTCACGAGTGACCAAATCATTCTCTGGAAATTCAGAAAATAAGTCTGCTGTTCGGTAACAATATCTCAAATTAACACACGCGTATCGAAGCCAATTTACGGACAAAATTCCCATGCCGCACGATCAAAGACGGCCGAGGCTTTGAAGTGAACCGCGCGTCGGTAACATCAAAAGTCCTTAGCATAGAGATTGACGCCGCACACGCGTTTGATGAAACTGACGACTTACATTTTGGCATAAGTTTGTTGGATTGTTGTGATATTTTAATCTGGGAATTATTGGCACGGAATATGAATTACAAGGTATATATTCTTTGAAAACTCGATATTTGCGGATACATTAGTTTTGAACACGAATTTTAATCAACGTGCGTGGTTTTGAGTCTTTTCAATGTTTTTAAATTTAATGTGCGTACACATGTACGATTACCCAAAGTACGACAAATATCACAGTTATGATCAAACTATAATAATCATCGGACGCGGCAATCAAATAAAATCGATAATTGACTCGATAGATCAATTAAAGCGTACGTGTTTACATAACATCTGTCTTTACTCAATATTATCGCGACGCGTCAATCAAAAGTGATTGATGGTGACTCGTGAACGCTGATTAGTTGATGAGGCAATTAACTCCACCTCTCGTCTGTCAATTACTCGAAACGAGTGATGCTTTATTGAATACGGTGTACGCGACGAATTTATGAATCAAGGTCAAACGCGGCCGATAGAAAAACGGTGCGTCCCGAAAACGCGTAGATCGGTAATTTTACGCGTCTAATTAAAAAAGTATGCGTCCAAATACGCTTAGTTACGCGTTGCCGAGAACCCTGTATATAGAGAAAATTAAATGACAGTCCGGTATTCGTTTAAAGTGCCCCTATAAATACCCATATAAAAACATATTTTCAAAACCAATTAAGTGTCATAAAACGCATAATCTGAATTAGTAATCTGTGGAAAAGACCCCCTGCTATGTAATTGGTCAACTACGTGTCTGACACATTGTATAATGCAACATATGTCACCGCGTTGGCTATTTGATTGGACATATAGATGCACCCCTTTTGATGAAAAGATCTGTATAATATCAGCGGGAGATTAATATTAGGGTAATAAAACAGCTCTTATCCCGGTGACTGTAAGATCATATAAAATCCAAGTATTCTTTGGATGAATATATACTTCCATGCAGACACTTGTATTCATGTATAGTTTACGTTGCGTTCGTATAAATTCATGTTTTGTACTTCCCGTTTGTTTTGAAGTATTGACAGTTCAGTGAAATTAAATTAACTTTTAACATGCGCAGTCGCAGCACATTTTCTCAGGGGAAGGGAGTGGGTGGGCATCCTAATAATTTATTCTCAAGAAAGATCGTCCGAGTCGGGCCACCATTTGCTCAAACGGATCAAACCAGTTTTGTGTTCTCAGTGGGATATCCTGATCAAATTCCGAGCCCTGCACAACTCATGTACTTATATTTACAGGACAACCATATTCAAGTGGGTCTGAGCCGCGCATAAATTAATACATGCATTGTGTGACTCATTCGCGGGATTGGGGTACTATGCCAACACCCTATCACACTATAGTGTTTACAAACTCGCGGGTATCTTATACGAATATGCCAACATCTTACAACCACGTTGACAATGTATATTGTACAATTTCACAAATACCATTATATAAAACTTAACATATATCAAAGTAGAAGTACGCAGGAGAGATTGACGTTGAATAATTTAATTACTTCACTTTTAATAATTAAAAAAAAATGTGGAACACACGAAACATAATACAGTTTGCTTAATTTTACCAGATACTTTCAACGATTATTATCGTGATAAGCATATATATATATTTTTATTAACATTAAATTGCATACATACAATAAGCAAACAAACAATACCATTCGTATGTTTTCTTTAATTTCATTTTTTTGTTTACCGCCGTAGATTCTATACCTTGTTTCGAATAGATTTAATTAATTTCGCAGTATTCTAATGTAATACAGCAGTATGGTATACAAAATTAAAAGTTCTAACAGATAATACCAAAAACATAACAAAAAAGAACACTTTTGTAAGCTAAATACTTAAGATAACTGCAATTTGTTCTATGTTACTATATACCGATCTTATCAGGACACCCCGGAAATGGAATTATTGAAAACAGGGGACGTTATCGAGGATTTACCCTAATAAAGAAGGGGAAAAATCATTGTAATAATGGACATAATAAAGCCTCTAGAGAGTCTGCCTCTGATTGAAGGTCTCTATTAAGAGCTGATAAATAATTATAAATGGCCAAGTTTTGTTCAATTTGAAGTCATCTTACAAACTTGGGTAACAAATAAAATTTACAAACACTGCAGACACAGTAAAAAAATGCATTCATTGTGAAAAAATCAGGTCCACCTACTCTATCTGGTTAAATTATTATTTTAAAGGTGTTGCCTCACAGATTGGGCTAAAAATTTTGTATATCGTGATTTTCCAACCAAACCAAGTATTGATGTCATAGAAAGCCACTGACACTGTTGCTTTTTGAAAGATTTGGTGCAGATAAGCAATTTTAACCACTCTCGATATAGCCCACTGAGTAATGTTTTCTTGAAAAAAATTGCTTAGTTTCCTTCCAACATGCTTTGAGAATTATGTAATTCACACATGATTGAACTGTGACATCAACAAACTACAGCGTAAACATCAGTGATGTATTTAGTTCGTTTTTCAATTCGTTTCCATCAAATGCGAACAATTTTTTATGTATAATTACTAAATAACTACAAAATACCGAAGTTTCTCGTGTTATTTTAGATGTCAGTGTGGTTGTTTATGGGATATACAGGCAACTATACCAAAATTACTTGAATATTTGACAATTTTATTTTATTTTTGCAATACACCAATATGTGAGGCAGTCCCTTTAAACTAAAAAATGTTTTCGTTTTTTATTGCTTTCAGCAAAACTGGGGATATTATACACAAACTTTCAAAGCATATGTTAAAACAAAACTGTTGTTTGATAATTCAGTCAAAATGACAAATAATTCCATATGGCACATACACTTATGTATCTCGGCAATTTGTTTAGCAACCATTGTTTATTGTTACCATCTGTTGGTTACATTTTATTAGATAATGTGTGTACCGTAAATAATGTAGTTCTGAAAAGACACATGCTAGAGTTTGCAAAGATGTAATCTGTGGCTCCCAAGTACCAGCACTTAAAATCCAACATGTATTCAATTATGTAGAATGTTGTCAAAATATCAAATTTCACATTATAATTATTTAGTATATCTCAATTTTTCAACATAGTTTACCATATTATGTTTGTGTGTTAGTTGATTGGTTTCGGGGGGTGGGGCTGCAACATATCTGGGTTCAAGTCTTGAGTCCTCCATGAGATGTAGGTGTCTGAGTATTTAATAGGACTGCGTACCGGTTTCCGTTATGAATCGAATACCGGTATTTTGGGTTTGATCGATAAATCGTATCGAACGTGTCCATATCGGTAATAAAATCGATCAACAAAAATACACATGTATATTAATAAAATGCATATTTTCAGTCAAGTGTTTTCGTCGTCTATATGTTTCGTCTCAAAATTGACAGGTCGTTGTTGTAGCTTAAGCTCGAGTGCATCTAATTTTTAAACAAGAATCTGCTATGTTAACTACTCGTGCAATTTAAAACATGTAAAAAGATTGTTTATCACATCTCAGGCCTGACTTGATTGTATTAAATACATGTTGTAAGCCTGGAAGTGCATATTTAATGTATTTAAGTGTTTTATTGCCAAAAGAATATATCATATGATATATCGAATATCAATCATTTTGTAGTTAATGTAAGTACTGTCATGGATGGTAATTAATTCCGGAATAAACTGGTTAGGCCAACTGTGTGCGGCAACTCAGGCCCCAATTATAATCCCAGAGCATCTCAATCTCAACGTTTGAGTTAAATCTCATCTCAAATATGGTCATGTGTCTTTGAGTTAAATTCTATCGGAGACAGAAACATTACTCTAAGTTCATTGCAGTTAACTTTCAAGAACTTGAATAAAAGGCTTGTCTCTTTACACTCTGACTTGAGTTAAAATATCTCAATTTGAGCTGAGCTTTCTTCTTGAGATGCTTCGAGAGGGTTTTATTTTTTCAAAGCATTTAAAGAAATCTTAATTCTACGTTCAAATTTTAATTCCTTATAATTCTTCAACATTTGAAAATTAGGGACAGATACATGTTTGGTTTGTAGGAGTTTATGAATGGAATCATTGTGAGCATTGCAGATCCATTTACCACACTTTGTAAATGTTAAGTTGTAAAGAATTTACATGTATAAAGAATATAAATTTGGACGCAAATTAACGACTTTCATAAGTGCTTTGATGAGATAATACTTTGGGTCTGGTGGAAAATGTTGAAAATGGCATCATAAATAGGTGAAAACAAATAACAAAACATGTTTTCTATTGGTTGACCACGGTGGGCACCTCATGCATGCTGGATCTAGTTTGAGTAAATTGTGTTATTAATTACCGTACTATGAACAAACAATGGTGGCATTTTGATAAACTAGACAACTATGCAGCAAAATAACACTGTACACATGTTGTTGATGATAATACATAATCTGCACCTTCGTATGATAATATAAAATGCATACATACGCTTTTTATTGTGCATGCCTTTTGAAACATTTTGTGCTGACTGCATGCTTGTTGTAATATATGTAATTGTAGTACATGGAACAGTCACATGTCCATTTTTTACTGACTTTATCCTTTGCCGTATGTTTTTAATTACGAGAATGCTTGTAAGATTTGAAGACAAATGGCATTTTATGAGTATATAATAATGTTAGACATTATTACTGTACAGATAAGAAACAATAAATTCAAGTGAATATAGTCATCGCTGTTAATGTTTCAGCTTTTATTGATTAAAATTTGAGCTCTTCTGTTTCAGTACCAGCAATTAGGTTACATTATATTAGTAAACTAACATTTCAGCACTTCAGTGTTTTTGTGTTTCTAAATAGTTTTTATGTTAATGATGAATTGTACTTTTGGAATGGAATTGAACTACATTTTGTTTACTGTGACTAACGTAATTCAATATATTCGTAATTTTAATTGACTGTTCTCATTTGATTATTATTGCGTGTTAATAATGTCTTATATTTCTACAAACCTTTATGTATTACCTAGAATCAGAATAGATATACCTTCAATAATACAAATCAATAGCAACTGTAATGTACCATTGTAAAATGCCAAACCCCCTGACTCACCCGACGTAATGTACATGTTACATTAGTTTGCATGATTTCTCTGTGACATTGCATGTATATTAAAATTATGAGCCCAGTCTACAAATTAAGCGAATGACCCTAATATATTCGGGAGGCAATATATATATATATAGTGATTGTCCTGTTCGTCCCATTGAATATGTTGACCAAAACTTTCAAAGTCCATTACATGTTAAATGTTCTAAGCTATAACCGAAATACATGTAAACAAGTTATTAATCATAATTAGTTTCATTTTGTGATCACACTAAAAACATTAATTAATTTTGTATTAGCTAGAAACATTTAAAATGGAATCCTTGAATATCCGTGCTTATCCGTTGTCCAATCAGAGTTGTTATTTGAACTAATCAAAACATTCTTACAGTACAATAACGAAAACACACGAGGAATAATTAGCGCTAGGTCAAATGTTCTCAGCTATACCAGCATTGGCCAGAATGTAAAAAAATGTCCAAACATCGGCCAATTTTTTTATTACATTCGTGAGGTTAGGGATATCGATGTTTGTGTTAATTTTGTTAAGATTTTTAAAAGCAAAAGAAAAAAAGGAAGGGATATTTCAGGATAAGAATTATAGGCTTGCACTTATAGATTTTATGCTATAACGATGTTTATGTTTCATACAGGTTGTTCAGTCCTGTAGTGTATTCCGACAATCTGGTGGCGGCAGACAATCTGGAGCATTTCGTCGTAAAGCATCGGGCCTAAATCTAGACGCCGACACCAATGACATGGGTCAAGATCACTCCTCAGCACAGTATATTGATATAAATGATGTTGGACCACGTCACCATGAACCACCTCCTGCCCAGCAGTATATGTAAGCATTTTCCCTTTAGGCCAGAGTTTTTAATTTTTTGTTACTCGCACATTTTTCAGAAAAAAGTCCACAGGAGGAGGGAAAAAAATAAAAATAAAAACTCCCAAAATATAACTTCCACGAGCTGGTGGTGGTAGAATAGTCAATGACGGTCCGATTTAAAGCAATCAACACTCTACAACGGTTTAAGTTAGTTTTCAAGAAAACAGCCAATTTATCTTAAGACTAGTACACTGCAGTGAAACACTAATATAATAAAACTAATTATAAACAAAATAATGAAATAATAATACAAGGCTGGTCCATTTATTATCAAAACATTATATGCAATTTTGTTTTTCCAGTTTTTCCAAAAAAATTTTTTTGAAAATGCCAAAAAATTGGACAGGACGGTCCGAGTAACGAAAAATAAAAGAACTCTGGCCTTATCAGTCTATGTCAGTGCACATTGTCTTGATTTCTATCTACTAAGTATGTTAGCCAGACTGATAGTCCAGTGGTTAGTCTGATTTGCAACAAGGTGATCCGGGTTTGATTCCCTGCCTTGACAGGTCATACCTTTCCATGAAATTTTGTCTACTACATGTTCTAAAAACTATGTTGATTTAAGGTTAGGATACCATTTAGGAAAACAAGTTTGGTGAATTTGTGGACGTAAACAATTGAAAATCATTAAGAATTATGTTCAGCTCTTAAAACCCAAATAATTTGATGTCTTTGTGAAACTATGCAGGGGAAGTCTTATGCATTATTCATTTTTAGCTCACCTGTCACAAAGTGACAAGTTGAACTTTTTTGATTGCTCTTTGTCTGTTGTCCGTCCTTTCATAATGTCTTGTGAACACACTAGAGGCCACACTTATGGCCTAATCTTCATAACAATTTGGTCAGAATGTTTGTCTGTATGAAATCTAGGTCATATTCAAAACTGGGTCATGTGGGGTCAATAAGTAGGTCACAAGGTCAAATCTTAGAAAAGGCGTGTGAATGTATTAGAGAGACCACAATTAATTATTGCCTGATCTTCATGAAACTTTGTAAGAATGTTTGTCGCTATAACTTATTTGAGCGATCTGGAACATTGTTGGCCCATTCTCTCCATTTGGTGTGTAGCAAAAGCAGTGTTTCTCAGGTGACCGATATAGGTCATGGCTCTCTTGATTTATGTATTGGTGACCTTCAAGAAACACTTCACATGACTGTTTACTTGGTTACCCCACTCACCCGCAGCATTGTTAAGATAATAACTAAGGAAGATAATAATACAGACTTTGAAGTTTCATATTAATAATCTGTATAATTTTTCTTCCTATATCATATGACAATGTGATTACATGCGGTTTATGAGAAATGATTACTATTTACTTGGATATCATCATATGTTTCGTAATTTGTTGGATATATTTTGCTGTTTGTAAAAATACGTGTGACATTATGTAAACACACTGGTATAATTATAAAGCTGTCAATTTACACTAAATCTTAATTGGCTTGTTAATAGGAATATTTAGTTTGATGAACATTATCAACAAGGATTTATCACGGATATTGACAGAAATTTGTTTCCCTCATGTAGTGGGGAGACGTATTGATTTTTGTGTTGTAAGTTTGTCCGACAGGATGGATGTCACATGTTTTGTTTTTTTCTCCTTTAAATTAGTCATTAACCTGTTACCACTGGTCCAATTTCAATGAAACTTCACATGAATGCCTGGTACCAAGCCTAATCATGCATTTTGTTAGGAAGCTTAGGTCCGATAATTTTTCCCCCTTGTTGGAAACATACATTTTTGTGTCAAAAACCCAACTTTAAAAATTGTTGATTTTCATATTTTCAGCATGGTTAGTATGTTATTTAACCCTTTTTTTTAAATTATTTGATATACAGTATATATGTTTGTATGCTGCAGACCTGACTGTGAACCAGTGGTACGACGTGGGCATCATAACGACGAATCTGCCGAGTATTGTTACGCTCAATCTGTGGAAGAAATGGCGACACGAAGACCTAAACCACCAATACAGGTAAATAATGTTTGTAAGCAGTATCAGCAGCATGAAACTATCTGTAACATGTTGTAGAACATTTTATAAGGGGGTAGAACTGGGGTGGTATTCAATATTGATCTTACTTGACTTATGAATACAGACAACCAATCAGATCACGCCATATTAAAATTTTAGGTATTTAGACAGGCAATATGATTGGCTATCCTTATTCTCCAATTAAATAGGATCAATATTGAATACCACCCCTACCACCCCTGGGCATTAATTGTACTTGAGTCGGGTACTAAAAACCTAGTTGTTGATAAAAAAACCTTCAAAATCTTCAAAAATAAACAACAACCGATTGATACAAAATTTCAAAAACTGTTTATAACTACCAATAGTTATCAGGTATGGTAATAATAAACACCCTGATTACAATGTTCATTTTGTTTACATTTACATGTAGAGTTGTTGCTAGTTCCTTGTATGTAAAGTACTGGTTAGGATATATTCCAGGAAAACTGCCAAAAAGTTCGATATTCCAAATTTTGACTTTTGGGATCTGTCATTTAGCTGAAATTGAATTCTTTATATCAAAAAATGAATTCTTGATATCAAAAACTAAATTCTTGATATCAAAAACTAAATTCTTGATGTAAAAAAATAGTAAAGCGGCACCTATTTATTTTGGGATGTTTTTAAGGGGTCCTACAGTTGTAGAATAATAAGAAAATCAGAAAGAATGAACTTTTCTGAAAATTTTAAAGAACTTTTCGGCAAGCAATTCAAAGTATTGACAAAAGTATGGTCATTTGAAATTTCATATTAAGCTGAATTAACCAATAAAGCAATGCTTGAAACAGAGTTTTTGGTGTAGGGATGTGTGCTAATGGGACCAATAAAGACTAGCGCTATGTTTTCATGGTTGGGCATATTTTACTGGTATGCCTCGATCAGTACATGTATGAGGATTACCCACTTGATCAATGAGTTATAAGTCCCCTACCGGTTTTTGACCGGAGGGGACTAGAGGTTTGCCCTCCGTCCGTCCGTCCGTCAG
The DNA here is from genome assembly GCA_947247005.1 of Spisula solida. Lineage (NCBI taxonomy): Eukaryota > Metazoa > Mollusca > Bivalvia > Venerida > Mactridae > Spisula > Spisula solida. Next base: position 24,005,075 of record OX365951.1, read on the forward strand.
TCAGTCCGTCCGTCAAACAATCTGGATCCTGACATAACTCAAACAGTTTCCAAGCTAGGCTTATGAAACTCGGTATGTGGATAGGGGGCAATAAGGGGATTATGTACGTCTAAAAATATTTTGATTCTGACAAAAATTGTGGTTGCTATGGCAACAGAAACATTGAAAATGGCCTCAAACCGGTAGGGGACTTCTGTATTGCTTGCAATTCTTAATTACTTGTTATATATTCTCTATATGTAGTTGTATGTGTACATTTAGGGCTTATTACTAACACTCTTTAATAATTGTTAAGCTATTGTTTTCTCTCTAATAATACTAATTAATAGACTGTAAAATTATTTTCCTGGGGGTTAAATTTACGTTCATTTTTGTGGTTAAACATGAATACGAAATCTTATCCCCCATAAATACTAGTCAGTAGTGGTCGACCTCAAAAGTACAGAACATGGGATACCAGCCCTTTCCATGATTTATAATTTAATCTTAGCTACGACCCCACAAAATTTAACTTTAATTTTACCAAAATCCACAAAATTGAATGTCCATGAAAATGAATGATTTTACAGCATTCCGGTAATTATGTTCTATGGGGAAGATAATCACAAGTTCCTATGGCCCGTAATAATTGAGGGTGTATGAAAGAAAATTTTCAAAGTTACCTTCAAAATATTATTTAACTTTGCTTCATTTATGAGTTTATAAGATAAAATATAAAGGGCTCACTGCATTTTGTCTTTACATGCTCGCCTTTATGGGTTATCCCTGTGGCAAGGGTAAATAAATCCAACAATCCTTAACAATTATCAATTGTGTCGCCTTCCCCATTGTGTGGCCTTAAGGGGATTTTCTTGACTATTCAATATACTGTTTAAGTGTGGATCAGATATCTAGGATGATTTATATGCTAATTTAATCTGACCATGACGGTGAGTCACAGTGCGTTCATTATACATGTAACACCCTGTGGTATGGTGTTGATATGTTACCAAACGGGAAGTAGTTTATTCCTCTGTTAATCTGGGGACAGATTTAGTGTGTATTTTGTAATGATCCAGATTTTATGTCTTATTCTATACTACTTGACCTCTTCCTTCTGTGATCAATCATTCGTGTGCTCAGGTGGGGTAAGTTTTCCTAAATATATATACATTATAAATCAGGGACTTCTCCTTTAATTAGGCTTATTTCCTCCTTTTTATTTAAAAATCTTCGAAACAGTAGCTCCCAGATTCAGTTTGACTTTAAAGTTTCCCAAAACTGACTTTTTTGCAAGGATGAGTGGGTAGGGTATTTCAGCCTTTTTGCTGTTAATTATTCCTGTTTCCAGGACATGAAGGAAAACGTGAATCTTTATTAATGTTTTGTCAGTGTAACGTCTTTATTTTCTGAATACATCTTATGCCTAGATTGTCACGTGTGTCTTGTTTTTGTGGTTAATTGAGTAGTGTACTTATTTTCTTAGTTACAACTTAATGACGTCACACGTTTATTGGGCCAATAGCCATTAATTTGATCCTTTTTGACATTTTTACGTGACTCGTGTTTATTTTTATACTTTAATACAAGATTACTCAATCAAATACGTTCATTTACTTAATGTCTTAAGTGTGTGAGTTATATTTATATGACATCAACTGGCCAGAATAAGAATATGTTATTTATAGCTCAGTATGTTCATTTCTATGTATAACTTTGGACTTAAATAACGTTTCACTGTGTTTTTAGATTATTACAAAACGTTTCACTGTGTTTTTAGATTATTATTTAATTACTTCAGTCTTTAAAAGTTTATGGATTTCACAAATCAGGTATTACTTGCATCAGTATTTTGGAATTACATATATAGTAAATGTAAATTGATATGCATACATTCAGAAATGATAAAAGTTAGAATAGATGTGGCTCTAGAATTATACATGTAGAGCAACATGTTATGTATATATCTTGTTGGTGAAAGCATTGGTATAATATAGTCCATCGATGATAACACTAGCCTTTGTTTACATATAAAAATGAAAATTAAATGCATGTCCATCTTTCTTCAATCTTGTGCATAATTGCTTTAAATGCACATACTAATTCAATCTACACATATAACTAGCGGTGACAGTCGACCGTACAGTGTTTATATTTGGCATGTTTATAAATTATTTATTGATAAGGTTAGAGTTATCTCCGGCGCTATATATCTATCTATCACATAACGTGCGGTTCAGGAGTGCCGTAAAGCCGTGCCGTAAATATTGTTCGGCACTCCCAGACTGTGCAATAAATATTTAAATGAGCTAGACGTGACGTTAGCCAATCCATGCATTGATCCGTCAATGACGTAAGGATAATATCAACGTCGCCATGACGTCACGCTAATTGTACCGCTGAATTTTGGCTGAAATTAACTTATGCAGCGTACATTATCCTTTTGACCAATAATGTGCAATTTTAAAGGTTATGTGATAAATAGAATCTTACATTCATACTAATTACATACAAGTTTTATTAAACTCGTCGACAAAAACAATATGATACTCGGCAAAGCATCGTGTCATATCATTTTGTCCACTCGTTTAATAAAACTCGTATGTAATGAGCACTCATGCAAGATCCTCTATGTCCACTCGTTTAATAAAACTTGTACAGAGCTACAGATAAGCTGCGTATTGGGGTAATTACCCAATTAATTTTCTTAAATACCCAATAGATTTTGATAGGAGGGAGTAAGAAAAAGCAAAGACAATCTGAAATACCCAAATAGAAAATGATGTTTCAGTGAAAAACAGTACAAAAAAGATCATTTACCCTTTGAGTTTTATTAAATATCCAATTAAAAGTTGTCTAAACCCAATCAAAATTGAAACTCGGGGGTAAAATACCCAATGGACTAAAACCTTATCTGTAGCCCTGCTTGTATGTAATGAGCACTCATGCAAGATCCTCTATATATGTAATTGCATTGAGAATGATGGATATGCTACTGTATTAGTAAACCACGTTAAACTGAAACTCTTCAGACATAAACAAGTAATCTCAATTTAATGTGGTCAGACAATACATATAATTATAATCAGAATGATGATTGCTCGCTAGTTTTAGTCCCACTTTTTAGCTCGTTTTAGTCAGATTTTATGACCCCACTTGTTAGCTTGTTCTGGTCAGGTTTTATGACCGCAGTTGACTTAACCAGTTTTTCTGGTATGAATTATCAGCCGTTAACTAACTTAGTCTTCCACAAGCAACTGACAACTCACTGCTCCACATGTGGAGGACATTTAATGCTGGCTACCTATGTGCAAATTAGTAACTTAAATTGGTCACAAAAGATCATAACCTATCTCAGCCAAGCACGGATGAATATGTTAGTTGTCTGCATGATTGTAAGTATACCTCCAACACGATAAATTGCGATACAAAAACAAACACAAAATCCGCTATATTTATCGTTTCTGAATATTTAGCAGCATGCAAACTTTATATGTTGTGCCAAATGTGTGAATGCTTTCATAGGCAAATGTTACGGTCCTTGATTTTGATCCATAACAAAAATGTAGGCAAGTTTGTGTTTGTTTTTGTACAGCAATTTATCGGTTAGAGTTATACTACGGAATGACATACTTTAACATTTTGTTTTGTTTGTTTGTATTTATTAGAGACAGTCGTAAGTGCGTGGACATTTGGTTCCCACGACCCTGCCAGATTAGCCTATTGCCCAAGACTTTTAGGGAAGAGACAATTGTGTGATATAAGGAATCCGAGTGCACAGTACCCTTGCTGTTTCTAAATAGACTCTTTGGTTCTTTAACATGCTCGTTATCACATAATTATATAGAAAGACAAAGCATGCATGCTGTCTTTATTATCAAACACAATACTGTCGTGTGGAGATTTTAACATGATTCAAATCCTTACATTAGCATAATTTTACAGCTGATATATTGTCTATATTTATAACCCTGGTTGTATGTTTTCATAATCGTAGAGTATCACGAAGATGCCCTAGGGTTAATACAAACACAAATCTAAATGACCGATATTGCACGATTTGCTCGTGAAAATTGATATACATTTTGTATTCAACGCAATAACTTTGTAATATATTCATGCATAAAGGTTAGGATCAGGTCACTATCTCCGTATTAAATATACAATTATTAGTCCCCTACCGGTTTTTGACGGGAGGGGACTATAGGTTTGCCCTCCGTCCGTCCTTCAGTTTCCAAGCTAGGTTTATGAAACTTGGTATGTGAATAGGGGGCAATGAGGGGATTATGCACGTCTAAAAATATTGTGATTCTGACAAAAATTGTGGTTGCTATGGCAACAGAAACATTGAAAATGGCTTCAAATCGGTAGGGGACTTCTGTATTGCTTGCAATTCTTAATTACTTGTTTTTATTGAACAAACTATATTTCTTAGAGGGGTGGTATTCAATAGTGATTGTACTTGACTTACAATGTAAGGAGGACAACCAAGCAGATCACACCATATTAAACTCTTGGTCAGTAACAGGCGATATGATTGGCTAATCCTTATTCTCTAATCAAACGAGATCAATATTGAATATCACCCCTGTCAAATTTTGTTTCAATATATAAGCTAACCACATTTTTGCCAAAATTCCATGGGGAGGGTGTCTGGACCTCTCAGGTGGTCCCTTCTGGATCTGTACATACAAAGTAATTCTAACCTTCTGAGAAATTATGTCACAAGGAAATAATTACATGTATAACTGAGCCGAGAATTGTATCATCAATGACTCATTGTTTGAGGCCAGTCACTCTAGTTGATTTCTCTAGTGTAATATGTTTGTTGTAGATATATGATACATGTATATAACAAGTGTTGTAGATATATGATACAATTAGTCCAGAGAATATGACACGACTCTCGAACTCCTGTTAGCATAATTTCACAGCTGATTTATTGTCTATATTTATAATCCCGGTTGTGTGTTTTCATAAGCGGGGAGCATCACGAAGACTCGAGGTGTAATATCAACACTAATCTTAAGGACCGATTTTGCACGATTTGCTCGCGGAAAAATTATATATTCAACGCAAGAAGTCTGTAATATATTCATGCATAAAGGTCAGGATCGTGTCAAATTCTCCATGCTATACATGTTTATAACATGTAAATGACTCATAGTTTCATAAGGTTCCTGGATGTAGGCCTTGAAATGTTAACATTGATTGTTGCTTGTTATAGATAAAAAAACGAGTTTTGAGCGGGGACTGCACTTTTAACTATAGACTCTATTATACTGGTACTATATGTATACCAAGATCAGGATCAGATTCTATCTATCTATACCCTGTGACTACATGTATGTGAATACTAATCATTGTTGAACTTAGTCTATAATATCATGAGTATGTTACAAAACTCATTTAGCCAGATTGTGAAAGAAAAACAAAAAAAACCACCATTGTGGGGTGGTAATTTGTGCATTTAAAATGTAGATCTTATAAAACCTATCCTAATGCTCGAAATGCTTGAACTTTGACAATTTAGGTAAAGGTTCTATTGTAAAATGTTTATGAAATAATGTTTAATTTGCTTCTCTTATATATGTTTAATAAATCTGTTGCTAGTGCATCTAAGTTGCAGACAACTCAAGTACAATTAATTAAAGCTCTATTTTTGACCAACTCAGGCTCAATAAATATTTATCATAATACTGCAATCCACTTAAAACTCAATACCACAAGAAGTCAACTGTCCCAAAGGGTCACGTTTCAATTAAAGTTTAAATTTACTGTACATGTTTAGCTGTAATTTTATTCTCAGAAATGTGAGGTGAAAATGTTATTTGATTCCCTGAGTCATGCAGAGCTTTTGGTTCCCTTCCTGTTTGGTTCCCTGTGTTTATATATACAAGTTTCCCAGTATAATAAATGTACTCAGGTTCCAAATTTTAGTATGTTCACAGTTTTCACAGCTGTTCGGTGTTTAAGTGTTTATCGTCCTTCTACATGATTTACTTGTTAAAATCCTATAAAACTTAACTTAAGCATGAAAGTGGTGTACCGTAATTAAAAACAACACAATCATGTAGTATGATGTACATAACTTATATTCAGCTACTGTTAAACAGAATTTTTCGCAAGGTGAAAATTTCATGAATTGGTTTTCTTAATTAGTTCATGGTCTGTTCCCGAGGTTAAATGATTTTTAATGTAATTTTTAAAATTCAGACAGAACTACTTTCTGTTGTTTTATCGTTGCTCTTGAAGTTCATGAATATGAATTTTTGTACTTTAATATTGATTTCGCGAATACAGCGAAAAATTAATCCCTCAATTTTTTTTTCTAATTTTACAATAGATAAATAATTCCTAAAATTAACCAATACTGGTACCGGGATCATGTACTTACATAATTCATTGAAGAGTGTTAAAATTATGATTTGGTTCCCAGCTGTTAATTTCTATCAAACATTCTGAAGTTTTAGCTGAATTGTGGAAAATTTGAAATAGAAAAGTCATTTTGATAATAATCTTGCTTTTAATATTCCCACTGTGCAATAATACTGATAACCTGTAAGGCGAAAGGGGGGGGGGGGGAGATATCAATTTATCAAATTTGCTTGTTTAGTTCCCCTTCCCAAACATGCACAGTATATTGGCAGCCTGGTATTGTGGGGTGTTTAACCGCTTCCTGTCAGTGTAGTCTAAGTATTAATAGGTTGATGACTTGAAACCAGTATATTAAGCTGAGCCAATCTTGGAATTCTATATAATCGTGCTGATTGTGATTTTATAATCAGGGGTCTGACTATTCTGGAAGAGTCTGGAAATCCCAATTTATTCGCTAGAAAGAATGAAAATTTCTGTAGAAAAGAAAAGTTATTTGATGAAAATATTTAAAGTATTGACTAAGTTGTAGTCATAATGAAGTTCCATAAGCTGAATCTTAACAATAAAACAATGTTTGAAACATAGGTTTGGTGTAGGTTTGTGTGGTAATGGCACCTGGAACAGACTTGCTTCCTATTTCCAGGTCATTGAGCATCAGATGCCTCGTTAGAAACCCTAAATAATATGAATAATATTAGCTTTTTTAGGACAGGTTACAAGTTGCTTATTAATTAGTTAAAATTTCGTTAACCACAAGCATAGGTTTGACTATACTATTATATAGATTTAAACTTGTGCAATTTATAGATATATATTCTTTGATTTAAATTCATTATCAGTTAACAAAATGGCTGACAAAATGCTTATTTATACAAACTATAGTTTATGATGTATTATATCAAGTCTCATATTTTAGTTTAGCATTTTACGATACCAAAATATATTTGTCTGACCTACATTTTAGAGATAAGGTTCTATTTCATTGTGTGTTAAATCAACTTGAAATTGCATTCAGTGCATTGTGATGGTCCTATAGTGGGTGACAATTATATATTTTCTGTCATGCTGTAACATGAAATATGTTTTAAAATATAACCTGGATTCATTTAGGAACAAATACAGGTAAAACATGAAATTATATAAATTGAAAACTTGTTTCGTATATAGATACTTCATGTACAGATCGAAAATGACTATTTAGCTCTGACTGTAATTACTTTTAGCTATAGACTTTTAATATAGTGGATACCCAAAGGTTACGGCTCAGAGGCCAGATTCTGTCTATTGTAAACCAACAAATTATCTCGCGTGAAATAAAGTTTGCGGAATTCGTGAGTGGTAAGAATTCACGAAATTAAATATCAGTGATGATGTTCCAAACTTGAAAAAGACGAAAATGTCTAGTTTATGGTAGACTTAAAATGCAGTATTTGTAGCTGGGAATACGCCGGCAATCGGAAAAACGCGAAATATTTGTATACATGATATTAAGTTGGTTTACAGTTTACCATAGTAACTTAAACCCGATTTATGTATATTATATAGTTTTAACTGAGTAATCATTTACCAACTGAACATGACAACTATGTGGTATAATTATGTATATGTGTATAGTTTTATGGGTAATTTGTTCATGATGGATTGACAGTCAAATAGCTGTCATATCATCACTGGGTGTTATTTTGTACTGATACACAGGATGGTATTTTACCCGAGTTTTATGTTTTATATGATTGAAGTACAAATGTAAGATTTTCATGTTTTGTATAATTGGAGTGTATACCTTTGTAAATGTGAGTTTTTTACAGTCACTGTGGTGAATTTGTGATGAATTACAAACTTTAAGTTTTAGCGTGAGGACAATATTATATAGTATGGAGATTTTAACATGATCTTCGACCTTCTATTAACATAATTTCACAAATCTAGTTACACTCAATTAAAACTCCTGGAAGTAAATGATTATTCATCATTATTTATGATTATTTCAGCAAAGATCTGTATGGTTTGTGGTTATTTCAGCAAATATATGTACAATTTATGATTATTTCAGCAAAGATCTGTACAATTTATGATTATTTTAGCAAAGATCTGTACAATTTATGATTATTTCAGCAAAGATCTGTACAATTTATGATTATTTCAGCAAAGACCTGTATGGTTATGCTTATTTCAGTGAAGATCGGTACAGTTTATGATTATTTCAGCTATGATCTGTATAATTTATGATTATTTTAGCAAAGATCTGTACAATTTAGGATTATTTCTGCGAAGATCTGTATAATTTATGATTATTTATGATTATTTCAGCAAAGATCTGTATCACTGAGGGACGATTATTCACAACCACATGATAGATTATCAAGTTTTGAATCCACACAGGATTATACTGAACCATACCAAACCAAAGGTGAGTACTCGAAACAACAGTTTCAGTGCACATGGCTCTCCATGCCATTTTAGGGTCCGGCAAAACATTATACTCTAAACACTACTACTTAATTCTACAGGGATGTCAATCTTCCTGATTTATCCGTAATTCCGGATTTACCATTCCTGATAGAGCAATGGCTTCTGGCTAAAATAAAAGTTATTTGATGAAAATATCTCATGAAATGGCAAAGCTATGGTAAATTTTATCTGCTCTGACAGATTTTTTTAATACAAACTGAGTTAATTATGGAAACAATGTCATTGAGGGCCTCTTGTTTGGCAAAAATGGTTGGGCGCATACTATTTTCCTAATTTTAATTTGGCCCTGTGGACACCCCTGAGTCTAGTGTTAAGATTATTATTTTTGCCGCACCGTGAATTTGCACCGAGAGCCTGTGTGTCAGTGCTAGTCCCTTGTTGAAGTTAAGGTTATTACTGGTTAGAATTCAATCCAGGAAAACTGGTAACCGGTGCTTATAGTTAAATCTGATTTATATAACTGAAAAATGACTGAGAAAGGATGTTAAATCTGAATAAAAACAATATTGAAAAAGACAACCACTGTGACAATAAATTATGCTGACCATGCAGGAAGCTGTATGAAGTTACTGTAAAATAACTATTTTTCAAGGGAGTTGAATTTTCGTTTATTTCTTTGTTAAACTCGACCATGAAATCTTATCCCCATGATTAATTGACCTCTCAAATACAGACATGGGTTTACCCTTTCATGTTCTGCAATCCACGAATTTACAACCCCACGGAAATGAGTTTTTTTCAAAATCCACAAAATTTAATACCCACAAACATATATGATTTTACAGTACCTATAGTACAGTGATACATTTGTTGTTGTTCTACAAACATTGGCCTGTAGAACAATTGTTTAATTTATCACTATATGTTACAATGATTGCATCTTTTTTATGCCCCCGTATCGATAGATCGGGAGGCATATAGTGATTCACCTGTCCGTTCGTCCGTCCGTTCGTCCGTCCGTTCGTCCGTCCTGGTTAACCCAAATTGACCGTTTCTTCTAGCATCATTATGGCTTGCTACAAAGCTTCCAAACTTGCATGGATGTTGTATATGAACACTCTCCACACACCTGTATCACCTGACCCCGTTTTGACCTTCACCTTGACCTAATTTTGGACTTAGACTTATTTATGGACAAGGCTTCCACAGGGGGCATAAGCGTTTATTGAACGCAGTCTTGTTCTTCATTCTGTTATATACTAGCCCCAAGGTGCATGTATTATAAAATAAACATGTCACTTTTTGACACTTAATTACTTTATAAATGTTAATTTCTCTTAGTATGTACTTTGTAATGAACTTTTGTTTTGGTTAAAGATTGCAAAAAAGATGTTTATTGTATAATAGTTTTGTAAGTAGGTCATTGTGGGTTTAAATCTCTGTGAAGATAGTCAGGTTTAAACCTCTGTGAAGATAGTCAGGTTTAAACCTCTGTGAAGATAGTCAAGTTTAAATCTCTGTGGAGATAGTCAGGTTTAAACCTCTGTGAAGATAGTCAGGTTTAAATCTCTGTGAAGATAGTCAGGTTTAAACCTCTGTGAAGATAGTCAGGTTTAAACCTCTGTGAAGATAGTCAGGTTTAAACCTCTGTGAAGATAGTCAAGTTTAAACCTCTGTGAAGATAGTCAAGTTTAAATCTCTGTGAAGATAGTCAGGTTTAAACCTCTGTGAAGATAGTCAGGTTTAAACCTCTGTGAAGATAGTCAAGTTTAAATCTCTGTGAAGATAGTCAGGTTTAAACCTCTGTGAAGATAGTCAAGTTTAAACCTCTGTGAAGATAGTCAGGTTTAAACCTCTGTGAAGATAGTCAAGTTTAAACCTCTGTGAAGATAGTCAAGTTTAAATCTCTGTGAAGATAGTCAGGTTTAAATCTCTGTGAAGATAGTCAGGTTTAAACCTCTGTGAAGATAGTCAAGTTTAAATCTCTGTGAAGATAGTCAAGTTTAAACCTCTGTGAAGATAGTCAAGTTTAAACCTCTGTGAAGATAGTCAAGTTTAAATCTCTGTGAAGATAGTCAGGTTTAAATCTCTGTGAAGATAGTCAGGTTTAAACCTCTGTGCGGATGCTGGGTCTAGAGCGTATTGTGATATGAAATGCAAATTTTGTGTTAAATTGCTTGATATTAAAGTGTGAATGGGAAACTCGCTGATAGCTTTTTTACTAGATTTTCATTAGTTGATCAGCGTAGCGATTATAAGTGATTAAATTTGTATTACAGCAAAATGGTAGTGACTAAATTTGTCTTTCATCCCTGATAATATGTTTATTTACCTTACAGGTAGTCATTCCACCAAAGTTACCACCCCGGACTCAGGGGACATTTACTCATTAGCAAAAGAAGTTCAACACCTACGTGAAGGTATTACATTCTTATTTTAATGCTTATTGTTAGTTGCTGGGGTTCCATTTGACTCGGGAGTAGATGTTTTGACCCTTGAAATTTCCAAAAAGACACATTTTTACCCTCTGTTTTGGTTTGAAGGGTCATTTTTATGCCCCCCTATTGATAGATGGGGAGGCATATAGTGATGCACCTGTCCTTCCGTTCGTCCGTCCGTCCGTCCTGGTTAACCCAAATTGACCGTTTCTTCTAGCATTAATATGGCTTGCTACAAAGCTTTCATACTTGCATAGATGTTGTGTATGAACACTCTCCACACGCCAGTATCACCTAACCCCATTTTGACCTTCACCTTGACCTAATTTTGGACTTAGACTTATTTATGGACAAGGCTTCCACAGGGGGCATAAGCGTTTATTGAACGCAGTCTTGTTTTGTCCTAAGATCGACATGAGTGTTTTGCCTATAAAAGGGTAAAATTTGGAACAGTGGAACACCTGTAGTTGTGAATCTATCACATTATTATTATGAACTATTAGCTGTAATAAACTTATAGAAATTAATTTATTTTTGGTTGAATGTGACCTCGACACCTCACTCCTGATGGTATCCATTCGTTGTCACAAGGGTAAGACAGAAAGAGTACCAGTAGACTGATGTAGGGACACAAATTCCCTGCTGGCATTAAACCAGCAAAACTCATATTCTGTAAAATCATTTTATTTCAATGGGACAAAATTTCATGGTTTTGGTGGAAAAGACCATTTTCAAGGATTTCGGATTTCATGAAAAACGGCATGATCAAAATTCCCACAAATAATCAGAAAACCATTCAAACATCAAACACATATAATTATTGTTTTATTACACATTGGTATATGCAAGTAAACTTCCCAAAAACCCAGTCTTATACCTGACCTTGATGTATTTATTGGTATAGTTATTCATTGGAGACTTAATTTCGTGGTTGAGGTCATCCATAAAGTTAAATCCCCCTCAAATATTAATGATTTTACAGTATAGGACAATTGACTTCCTGTGATTGTTGTGGTTAATTAGTTACATGTATGGTTGGAGATATAATGACATTGTTTGATATACAGTATAACCTCTGTCTTAAGAGCAGCACCCTTAAGGGAAATATGAAATTGAATGTGTTGTTGAAGAGGTTGTTGTTCTGGAGAGGTAAAGGTACAGTGCAACCTCTGTAGAGCAACACTATTTGGGAGCTGCAGATATTGGCCGTTGTTTAGAGGTTATTTGCTATACAGAGGTTAAATTTAAAGTAAATATAGGCTTAGGGAAATTTTGAAGGTGTTGTTATAGAGAGGATGTTGCTCTTCAGAGGGCCGCAGGATGTTGCTCTTCAGAGGGCCGCAGGATGTTGCTCTTCAGAGGGCCGCAGGATATTGCTCTTCAGAGGGCCGCAGGATGTTGCTCTTCAGAGGGCCACAGGATGTTGCTCTTCAGAGGGCCGCAGATCATGTTGCTCTTCAGAGGGCCGCAGAATGTTGCTCTTCAGAGGGCCGCTCTGGAGAAGTTATACTGTAGTAGTAAATGAATACTTCTGGTACAAAATGATCATGTTGCTCAAAGGAAGGCCGCTCTTGAGAGGTTGCACTGTATACTGCACAATCATTAGCATTCATGGGGAACAAATCTGCATGGATGAACTGTCTGCTAAATGATGTTGTTATGGATACATGCAGAGATTAAGAGGGTGAGAGGGCTGGATCCCTCCTAAATAATCGCAAAATTCTATTCATAAGATTTGTTAGAATGGGCAATACAGGAACAGATTGAATGGAAATGTGGTTTGAAAGGGATCCCTACTGATGTACTATCTGAAGTGGTGTTAAAGTAGAAAAAACTGGGGTGGGGGTTGATCTCTCCGAAAATAATAGTTGGAGCCTTGCATGAGGGAGGTTATACTGTAGTCTGTATGATTTAAATAATTTCATTTATTTATTTACAGAGGATAATTATAATCACATCAATGATGGAGTAAAAAAATCGAGTATATACAAGGAACGAGAAGCAAGTTATGATCGCTTAGCAACGTGCACAAGTCATTCCTCCGGTACGGGTAGTGGTAGAAAAATATCTAATGTATCGGATGATGTATTCACTGGACCAACAACTATGAATAAAATGCAGCAAGAGGTATATCGAGATCTTCCCGCTAATTATGAGGAACCCTGGGACTCCCAAGAGGGTCAGAAAAAGTTTAGTCGATTAATTAACCGTGCGGAAAAGACTCATGACAAGAGACAATCTGTTGACAAAAGTCCAGGGTGTAAAATTGTCAGTCCCGAACCCAAAAACAATCCCACTACACAGTGTAATTATAATGATTGGGAATCCTCTGAATATGAAACGGCATGGGAAAGTAAATCTAGGAAAGATTCTCAGGTAAATCCCCAGCCAAGGTCACATAATGTTGTTCCGTCAAACTATGAGGATGCCTGGGATTTACCAGAGAAACAGAAGGAATTTGAAGAGAAATTACTTGCAGCACGAAAGCAACGTGTAAGCCAAGGTCAGATCCGTGAAGAGGACCGACCAGGTATACAACCACCGGACACACAACTCAGGTCACCAGAAAATCCAAGTATACGACTTATTTCGTCATCGACACCCCCAGGTAAGAGGCGGAGTTATGTGTTGTAATGTTGAATATGGTAGTATAAGGATTAATGATTATATTACACTTGATAATAAGTAAATCTAGAATTTTTCTGTCTTGAGTTACATGTATACTGTTTAGTTTACAATTGTTTTTATGCTCCAGCATCTACTGATGCGGTAGGCATATATATAGTGATTGTCCTGTCCGTCCCTTGGTTCGTCCGTTTGTTCCATTGAAAATGTTAACCAAAACTTTCATGTTCTTGAAACTTAAATATTTCCCAATTCCATCAAGGCATTGCTTTCAAACTTGGCATACTTGTTTACCATCATAAATACCTTTCATTGTCAACGCCATGTAACACTATGCAACATTTCTACAGAATTATGGCCCCTGATTGACTTGGCTAGCTATTATGAACAAGGCTTCCAAAGTGGCTTGGGCATCTTGTTTTAAACAGCGGAGACATTAATCTTATCCTCGTAACCTAATATAATGGCTGATATATTGTCTAAATGTCACTCTTTTTATTTTCTATGGCAGAAAGTATCACAAATATGACAAGAATTGGCTTTCGATATTTTCGAAACTCTATACATAGACAACATCGTTTCATCTACCTCCATGCAAAATCCCATCAAAATTGACCTACTAGTTAAAAAGTTATACCATGAAATGTATACCACGGTGTCCAGTCAGTCACTGAGGTGCATTCAATAGAAACGACAATGCTATTCTAAACAAGAAAAAAAGAAAGTGACTTCACGCTCTTTATTAATGATACAGTAACCTATACCAATGGTCGGATTTCCACAAAGCGTTGCATGAATGATCAGTACCAAGTCTAGTTGCGCATATCTTCAGTGCAAGATGCTTAGATCAATTTTAAGGGAGTTATGGCCCTTAGTTTTTTTACACTTATAAGTTTTGTCAGCAATTTTCGTCTGTAACCATTGGTTGGAGATCAATGAAAGTTTGCATTATTTAATAATAAATATCATTACTAAGTGTAGTTGTGTATTTTGTCAAAGCATATTGGAGTGACTGTGTCTAGCAGTATCTGGGGGTATTTGTCACATTCACTGATATTTCTTGTTTCTTACATTGTAGTTATGAGGTCTGACAGTTGTAGATCACTGGGAGCCCTGGCAGAGAAGATAGATGTAGATACACCTCTAGTAGAACAAATGTAAGTGACACCAGTTTAATTGGTTATTTATCAGTGGTCCTAAAATTCCGGAATAATCTGGAAATCCGGATTTGCCGCATTAGAAAGAATGATTATTAACTCGACAACCATTGGCCATTGGATTCTCAAACTTAACAGGAACCTTTTGACCCCTATGGAGTTTGAGGTCAGTATGTCCAAGGTCAAGGTCACCATGACCTTTAACATACATAACTATTCCAATCATTTGACTGACATGTGTGCATACATAAAGATAATTATAATTGGACTTTTTACTAACATCTCTTGTTGTTATTTTAAGACCATTGTATATTTCAGATTTTATCACGGGTCCATCAAGAGATCGGTTGCTGAGAAAACATTGCTAGTGTTTAAAGAAGGAAGTTATTTAGTTAGGAAGAGTGAAACTTGCAAGAAAGATTATTCTCTTACACTGAAGTATGTTATTGTCCTTTTATGGTACTCTCTAAAAGTGAAGTAATATGATACTGTATGTTATTAGATACAGGACTGAGTACATGTATGATGTGCAGTGAATAGAAACATAGAAGAAAATTACTCTCTTACACTTGAGTGTGTTATTGTCCGTTTGTGGTACTCTCGGAAATTGAAGTATGTTATTAGACATAACCAGTACAATGTTTGGTGAGCAGTGAATAGAAACTTGCAAGAAAGATTAAGAGGACCGTTACCTTTTAGCTCCACTATTCGTAGAATAAGGGGAGCTATTGCAGTCACCCATATGCAGGAGTAGATATCTCTATCAAACATTTTGCAAATGTGAAAGTTTAGTTTCAAGACATACACATGAGTAGGTAACTCTGTCCTGCATTTTGTCCAAATTATCTCCCTTTTTCGACTTAGAAGCCCCAACCTCTACACAGCAGAGGGTAACGCTGCTGATATGAAGCATTTTGTTTTGAATATATAATGATTATACTTATCTATAATGGCACTGCAAATAGTGGAGCACGCTGTTTTTGGACAGCTCTTGTTGAGTAATACAGCAGCTGAAATGTCCATAATCGTATTACATCAAGGTAACATGTACATACATTTGAAAATATTAATATTTCTTTATTTCCAGAGGGTGGAATGGAGTACCTATGCATATGAAGATTGCATGCAAACCAGACGGTACCTATGTTTTAGGAGAAAACAGCCCACCATTCAAGACGATACCAGAAATGGTGGATTATTATACAACACATGAACTACCTGTACAGAATGCTGACAGAATATGTTTACTCTATCCAATACCTTCATGAACATGATGAAATAGTGTCACCTTGACAGAATATGTTTACTCTATCCAATACTTTCATGAACATGATGAAATAGTGTCAACCTGACAGAATATGTTTACTCTATCCAATACCTTCATGAACATGATGAAATAGTGTCACCTTGACAGAATATGTTTACTCTATCCAATACCTTCATGAACATGATGAAATAGTGTCAACCTGACAGAATATGTTTACTCTATCCAATACCTTCATGAACATGATGAAATAGTGTCAACCTGACAGAATATGTTTACTCTATCCAATACCTTCATGAACATAATGAAATAGTGTCAACCTGACAGAATATGTTTACTCTATCCAATACCTTCATGAACATTTTGAAATAGTGTCAACCTGACAGAATATGTTTACTCTATCCAATACCTTCATGAACATTTTGAAATAGTGTCAACCTGACAGAATATGTTTACTCTATCCAATACCTTCATGAACATTTTGAAATAGTGTCAACCTGACAGTATATGTTTACTCTATCCAATACCTTCATGAACATAATGAAATAGTGTCAACCTGACAGAATATGTTTACTCTATCCAATACCTTCATGAGCATGATGAAATAGTGTCACCTTGACAGAATATGTTTACTCTATCCAATACCTTCATGAACATGATGAAATAGTGTCACCTTGACAGAATATGTTTACTCTATCCAATACCTTCATGAACATAATGAAATAGTGTCAACCTGACAGAATATGTTAATCCAATTTTCTTCATGAAACATGTTAACAATGTCATAGTGTCAATCTATGAATTCCTTGTCACTGTTATCGTAGACTGCAAATATTTGCATTTATTGAGTGTTCAGTACAGTATATACCCATTTATTTAGTATGGACTAGGCTTATATGAGGGTCTATGCTAAAATACTAATTTGCCGGACCATTATTTGCGACATATAATCCAGTTCATCATGTAAGTGGGTATATACAGTATGTTAAGACTAGGTGGAGGGAGTCACAATAGTGAGCATTTATCTGAGAGCATTTGCTGGATGTCTTGTTTAACTGTTAATCTATTTATGCATTATGTAAAATAATTTCAGATAAATTAACAAAGAGACTTAAGCCACATACAGGATTTGGTCAACATGAAGTTCTTTATATACCTCAGAACTATTGGCTAGCATGTTCAAAAAGCCAGTGGATTTACTGCCTTCTGGCTCATTTCTATACCCCTGATTAGGCTAATATGTCTGGACAAAAAGCTTGATCGATCTTTAACCTCGTACAATTTACTTCCAAGTTCTTCACATAATTTCTAACAATTTTTTGTGCCTTGTTTGAATATTAGCCGATTTTCATGATTGATTAATGAAATGTTTTATTGATTGATTAATGAATTTTACTTGGTTTATATACTTTGTTAAGATTCTAACTCTTTAGTGCTGTGTTAAATCATATATTGTTTTTATCCAGTTTATATTTTATTTGCAATGTGATAAGTAGTTATTTTAGTAGACTATTGTTGATGTTCAGCGAGCTAGATTGGGATAGTATGTTATAATTAATTGTTCATCAACATAGACGTCTAATCCTTTTACCAGCAGTATAGTAATTAGAAACTACTGGTGGTTCAATGATGTACACAATTACTTCAAGTGATCTTGCTTCTTAGACTTCAATCTTGGTCTTTGACTTCTATCTTGGTCTTTAACTTCTATCTGGGTCCTTGACTTCTATCTGGGTCCTTGACTTCTATCTGGGTCTTTGACTTCTATCTGGGTCTTTGACTTCTATCTGGGTCTTTGACTTCTATCCGGGTCTTTAAATATATATTATGTATTTAGGTTTATATCTTATAGGCAGTATATACACACTGTTACTGCTGCACAAGCTACTTGATTGTTACACCTATTGTTGGTTATAAAAATCATCTTAAAATGTCTATAGAACTTTTGATCTTGTTTACAAGGTACAACTAAGATTTTTGATTCATTCCATATTTTCGTTTTTGCTCATGATAATATAATGATCAAGTATAAATTTTAATATATAAGATACTGTATGTCTAATGCTTGACATTAGAAGGATGGTCAGAATCATGAAGTAGATGTGTTCAGAAAAGTCTCATTTATCTATATAAATCTATATGGCTGGTCCATTTAATAGAGGAGACACTAAAATAGATATATGCATTACCTTACTTTTTCAAGTTGGCTTACTTTTTGTGTGAACGTTTCTATATATTTTTTTGTATAATTTTGTTTCTGTTGATTATTCCATTCTCGTCCATCAGTGTATTTCCTCACATGAATCTGGTTAATTGACTTATCACTGATGTATGAGGATGGACTCTTCAGTACACCAAGAAATTAACTTCATGCATTTAACACTAATTTGTGACTATAAATGGGACTGTTTGTATTACCGGTATGTCACTAGTATTTTGTTTTCGTGATACAGCTCAATGATGCCAAATATTTTATACTGGACGCATAATTATCAATGTTATTTTTGTACATGCACATTATGATTATTTCCTTTATTTGTGTAATTGTTATGCGGTACTTTATGCTATCATAAGTTTAATTATACCCTACTAACATAGATTGAAGTACGTATGTAGGGCACATCCTGTGGTTGGTTGGTTAGTTGTAGAAAACATTTGGATTGATTCTAACATAACTTCATAATCGCCATAATAATAATAATAATGATGACTTTATACTAAGGATCCCAATATATTAAGAAGATACATAGTCATATTATTTGCTAAAATACTTTTAAATTAGGCTTGTCCGTCAGAATAAAACCATGATAGGTATGACCACAATGTGTACAAGTGTGTGACTAATTGTTCATGTGTGTCAGTCGTCACAGAGTTATTTCCCTTGGACTGTAATTATTTGTATATATACGGAGCAGTATTGTGGGGAGTGTTGATGATATTTAGTGACAGTTTTAATTCTAAACTTATTTTATGAGTCCCAAACTGTATTTAATTCTAAACTTATTTTATGAGTCCCAAACTGTATTAAAAACACAAATATTTTAATGTAAAAAAGCTGGACTTTTATAATACCATTAAATACTTACTAGTTTACACTAATATTGCAATGTTCGTCATTTAATAGGCCAAAATATTAAAAATTATTTTCATCATTAAATATTTTATTATTTTATATTTCAATGATAGTTGCAGACTGGAACACAAATATGTAAGACAGCTTTTCCAGTCGGTGTGTTATAGAAAATTACTTTTATCAGGTTCCACGATATTTAATACCTGCAAAAATGTGTGATTTTACAGTACTTTCAAATTATTTGATTGATATTAACTACAGGCAATGTATCGAGGGTGCTATACACTTACTTTTCTGTTTTAATTATTGAGCATTTGTTGAAATATTTATTAATTTTCATGTTAGTGGTAAACTACTAAACTGTGTTAATATTTGGATTTTTGCTAAATGTCTTAAATATTAATTGTGTTCCATACAAGTTCTATTTGATATCATTAAATACAGGCACTGGTGCTGAACAGATTTAAGTTTGCTATGTCAAAATCTGCATTTAACCTTTTGTATGACTGTGTCCCTTGTTTTGAATTGATAATATTTAAAACAGAAACTAACTCCACTATATTAATTTATTTCTGTTACAACATTTCAACTAATGTATGTGTCTTCACCAGGTAATTAATTAAATATAATTTAATAGATTAGTACTACCTGGTAATGTTCATGCTTATTGGTCCATTTATAAATCCAGCTGGCTTCTTATGTTTTATCTGTAACTAAGTTTTGTATCTGCAGTATAATGATAATCTGTCTTATTCAGCCATTTGAGTGATATCTAAAGGTTTTGACCTCTAAAAGCAGGTGACTGTTAATACAGGGGTGTCAATTTTGCTGAATTATCCAAAATTCTGGATGTATCATGCCTGATAGAACAATGGCTCCTGACCAAAATAAAAGTTGTTTGATGAAAAATCTCAAGAAATGGCAAAGTAATGGTTAATTTAATCTGCTCTGAAGGAGTTTCTTTAATATAAACTTAGTTAATTACCGAAACAATGTAATTGAAGGCCCCTTGTTTGGCAAAAATGGGCGGCCGCATACGATTTTCCTGATTTTCAATTTGGCCCTGTTGACACACCTGTAAATAATCAAACATGTTGCTTGGATTTTATCATACTGACCATGCAGTCTGTATAGAGGATCTTGCTTGACTACTCACTACACACTAGTTTATCAAACAGCAGACAAAATAATATGACAAAGACTTGCCGTTTTTGTTGACGATTTTAATCAAACTTGTATGTTATCGGCACAAATGTAAGATTCTATTTTTCACATAGTCTTACAGAATGATCAATATATTTCAAAATATTTGGGTCAGTCTTATATGATTTTCAGTGTGACTGGGTGTCAGCATTTGTCACCCTAAATGTTGGCGATTTTTGTTGAATAAACAAATTGTTGTTCTTTGTTGGTGCAAATAGTTCTTCTATTTATCAATATTTGTACAGATTTTATCTTTACTGTCGTAGTATTAATGTTTGGGTTAAAATTGTTATCTTGATTGATTTGTTTGTATAAATTATGATTTTGTTACAGAAAGACGTGTCTTTCAAGTGAAAGCCAAATATAAATGTTCTTGTGTAGAGTTTTAACTTTTGTGTAGTTAAATACCGGTATGACGGTCACATTGACTGAGAAATGTGGTACCTTACTATGTTATACTGGCCCCGATCTCCCGAAGGATCTCAACTTGAGCTAAATCTCATCTCAAATATTATCATTCATATTTGAAGTAATTTCCATGGGAGGGTTGAATCAAAATTAGCATCACAAAACAGACACTTTATTACAAATTTATTACAGTAAAATGTCAAGATCACAAACTTCTGATGTATCTAAAATTATGACTCTGATTTGAGCAAATTCTCAATTTGAGCTGAGATTTCTACTTGAGATGCTTCAGGAGATCGGGGCCGGGGATATATTATAATACTATGTTAAGTATATGTGGTAAGATATGTTTTACAATTATTGTTCTATGAAGTAGCTTTGTATTCGTGTATTATAAGGCTTGTCTACCTGTTATGTCAATGTACTCTTTACTGTTCTATTATTATGAGATTAACATTCTTTTTCCTTCCAAACATATCGTTTATCTTTACTCTTCTTTATATACTCATAATGCCTTGCAAATAGATAATAGAAAATCAGACAGGGAAGGCAGCACTCAACTTAACCAGCCAAGCTCAGAAAACGTAAATCATCACATACCGGTACATGGCACAATGTCCAACACATAACTCTTGTAACATGTATAGATTTGTAATCAGAGTCATCTTATAAGCATCTAGAAATTTTCAAAATTGTTAATAATTCTGCGCCCCAGTCCTTGACTCACTCAGGAACAGTAGCTCAATTTTCAACCCTTGGAAATGTCAACATAATTATATGGTGACATATATCTCCAACAGTGTTAAAGCTATGATAATGAAACATTCTGGTTGTATATCAACATGTGATGTATGAGAGCATGCCTGACTGGTTTTGTTTGTACGGAAACTAAGGTTCAGCAGCAGTATATGACTCTAGTTCCTGGGTTGTGTAGAGTTTCCCCGTTTCTTCTTATTTTGTTACTCAATGGATATAACTGTGTATTCTTTTACATTGTGCACTATTAGTAAGTAAGTAAGTAAATAGTTTATTAACGTGACATGTGTATAACATATATTTACAATATATTATAGAAACAGAAAACACCAGGCCCAATGGACCTATATGTCACCAGCTTTGTGACGTAATAAATTAAATCATGGTAGTATTATACATATTTACAGATATCGCTCTATGTTAATTAAGCTGAAATATACAACGAGCTAAACATATATTCATTCGGATATATATTATAAATACAGTATGCACTATTAATGTCTATAGAGTTTTGATCGCCTCTTTAAGTAACTTTTAACTAAAAATTTAGCCACTTTTCTCGGAGCATTGTTCATTATAAAGTCTAACACATCATTGTCACTGAGATTGTTTATGGGTAAACCTCGGAATAGTTCTTGTCGAAATTCATTATAAAAATGACATTTCAACAAGAAGTGTCTCTCATCTTCCACACACTGTTCACCACTATATGTTCACTATATGTATTTGGAAACATTTTAATACATTAATTGTTTTACTGTTCTCTTGTTAAAATATGTTACTGTATCAAATTATGTCAGATTTTGTGTCAGTGAAGTTAACGTATGTTTGTTACCCATAGTGTTTTAGATAATCCAAGTGATTTTTATGTGTATATTGTGTATCTCAAATTGCTGCGTATAATTAATTAATAATTCCAATTACTTCGTTAATTGTTATCCTTTCCTATTTCTAATAAAATAGAAATTGTAGTGAAATATTATAGTATTACAAATATAATTTTATGTACTATAAACGCAAATCTAAAGGTCTTATAGCACACAATTGGCTCTCAGAAGAACCTTGTCTGTACAGGGGTGGTATTTAATATTCATCTTATTTAATTGGAGAATAAGGATAGCCAATCATATTGCCTGTTACTGATCAAGCGTTTAATATGGTGTGATCTGATTGGTTTTCCTAATCCTTAAGTCATGAATGTAGTGAATACCACCCCAGGTGTTGATTTTTTTATACCAGACACTATTTGTGTTGAATTGTAACATAGCATGTACAGGTACAAGTCTTAGTTCTGTTCTTATATTGTTTGAGGATAAGGCCCCTGTCAAGATGATGGTTAAACACTTTGACTCAGGGATTCAGGAGTCCATCCAGTATGTGGTATAGTGTAGGCTTTAGTAGCTTGTATACAGTTAAACTGTCTGCATACCAGCTTTTGATATTTTTGACTGCATTTTTTGCTGTGATTAGTTTGAGGTCTAGTGACATATATATTTTAGTTCTTATAACACCAATACACGGTAGATCTTTATATAGTACCGCAGAGTTAAACTTAAACCGTTGTTTTATGTGAAATCCATAATATGTGGGGGAAGGGCCTAAAAAAGTGATTGTTTCCGGTATCCAAATGTATTGGTGCTTTTAAAAAACCAACATAATCCAACAAAACTTCAAACTCACAAACAGTACAGAGTAACTAGATACATTCCAGTAATGTCATATACATTAACTCGATAAATCCTTCAGACTACTTAATGTTGTAAAAAAAAGTTCTGGGCTATTAATAATTTTTTTAAGGGGAGATAAATTTATTTTCTTCGTCTATAGGTAGGTGTGGGTCGAGGACATCCTACATAGTACTGTACTAGTGTAACATAATCATGTGCTTAAAAACTAATGTGATGAAATGTTAAACATACTAGCAAATTCACTAAACACATACATATAATGGTGCGATTACAAATTGGTCAGCAAGTGTTCATCCATGTTTGTAAAATGGAGAATGAGTTATAGCTTTTATCTTGTGTTAACTTACTGTATCCCCAACTGCTCCGCACGCGGAGGAACAAGTGATGGTGGAACATGTTTTATCTGTTGTGTTTATGTACAGAAAGAACCTTTCCCCCAACTGCTCCTCACGCAAGGAACAAGTGATGGTGGAACATGTTTTATCTGTTGTGTTTATGTACAGAAAGACTACTGGTAGTTTCTCTGTCATAGAATGGGTTTAACTATGTGAGACTTTCTTTATATTCCATGAGGGACAAATATTTGTACATTTTGTGTTTGTCTATAATAAGTTTCATTGAACATACATTTTGTTCATGCATGTTATTGATGAAGATACATTTGTACTGTCGAAAACATATGTCCCTTAGTGTGATTGTTATTTTGAATATAAATATTGTATTTTATTACATGATATGTTTGAAGAACCATTAATACTATAAAAAAATAAACATTTATATATTAATCTTTATTTTTCTTGTTATTTGTATGGTAGATCATGGTTTAATCAAGTAGGTCTGCATTATGTTTACAGTAAAGTCAGTTTTTGTGTTGCCTGAAAAGGCGACAAAGAGGGATTACTTTTGTCATCAGTGGTGGTTGCGGTGGCGGCGGCTGAATTTTCTTGTCCGGAGCATAACTTTGTCACCTTATATTCAAATGACTCAAGATTTGGTATACATCTTACAATAAGCTGAAGTGCAGTGCGCAAGAACCATAACTCTACCTTGCATCGTTTTTGAATTATTTCCTTTTGATTGATTTCATTAGAGCATTAAATTTTCTTGTCCGGAGCATAACTTTGTCACCTAAAGTTTAAATGACTCAAGATTTGGTATGCATGTTTCTTGCAACTAGCCGAAGTGCAGTGCTCAAGAACCATAACTCTACCTTGTATCATTTTTAAATTATTTCCCTTTGATTGATTTTATTAGAGCATTTCTTGTTCGGAGCATAACTTTGTCACCTGAAGTTCAAATGACTCAAAATTTGGTATGGATGTTTCTTGCAACAAGCCTAAGTGCAGTGCGCAAGAACCATAACTTTATCTTGCATCGTTTTTTTACAAAAAGTCCTAGTACAGTGCGCAAGAACCATAACTCTACCTGGTGTAATTTTTTCCCTTTGATTGATTTTGTAAGCATTTCTTGTCCGGGGCATAACTTTGTTACCAATAAGTATGAATGACTCCTAAATTGGTATGCATGTTTCTTGCTGTGACATGAAATGCAGTGCACAAGAATCATAACTCTACCTTGTGTAGTTTTTGAATTATTCCCCTTCGATTGATTTTATCAGGACATTATTTTGTCCAGAGCATAACTGTCATTTTTAGTTCAGGGCTGGTATTCATAAAGCATCTTAGTAGAAATCTTAGAATTTTCTTAAAAACATCAAATTTCCTTAAGTGTGACAGCCTAACAAGATACTCAAAATTCTTGAATTTTGACATAGGTTTAAAGCATTGTAGTAAGAGCTACAATAATCACTATGAAAACATGGGTTAATCTTCAATGTGTGGGAAATAAGTGCAACCCAAGTTTTTGACTTAAGTCAAAATATTTAAGTTTTCCACTAAGATGCTTTGTGAATACCAGCCCAGATGACTAGAAAACTCTAGTGAGTCGGATATGTAGCCCAATACTGGATAGTTTTCCATGAAAAATGTACATGTCGTCAGGCGACACATGCGACTCGCGGAGCTTTTATTTTTCATGGGGTAAAATTTTTCGTGGGTGAATTAGTTCATGAAATTTTATCCCCATAATTAATCAACCTCCCAATCTCAGAACACAGGTTTTATCCCTCCATGTTTTGCAACACTCACTGAACCTAGGTGTTTGCGCTACCCAGTGACAACTGTGCCTCACAAGAAAACTAACAAAATATTTCTGTACATTGTACTTACAATTTTGAAATGAAAAAAGTCAGTACTCCTATATTAACCATTATGACACAATCTGTTTGTGAGACATGAAATAGCTTCTCAAATAGATAGCAAAATACTGGTTACAAATGTACATGTTAATTATATAGAGAATACTAGGTTAGTGCCGTGGATGAAAAAGTTTATCTGGCAAGGCGGAGGAATTTATCGGGTGAGCCGTAGGCGCTTCCGATAATTTCCAGAGCCGAGCCGGATAAACTTTTACTTCATTCACGGCACTAACCTATTATTCTATTTATAATCAAGTCGCTTTTAAAATCTGCTCAATAAGGGGATCAAACTCGGGACTATATTGTCACTCTATCATTAACTAGCGCGTAATGTCACATTCGTTCCGTGACGTCATGATAAACAACGACGTCGGACATCTTGATAGACGTCATGAAGACGCAGGTAAGTTGAAGAAAATAACCGATCAACCACCAGCTCATTTAGAATAGGAAAACCTTACCCTCGGGCACGGAATTGCAACCGGTGACTCTCATATAAGAAGAAGTCCCGTCAGATCACGTGGTAAGGTGACGAATTATCACTAGTCACATGACCAGGTGACCCATTATAGCTAAGTTTAATCGGCACCCCGTTAACTGGCATATTATGCTGGAAGTGACTAGATAAACACACATAGAGGCTAACAATTGATAAGAAAATTAGTAGGCTTCATTAAACTAGGAGTGGGATAAGAAAAGCAACTATGATTTGAAATTGGTAAACCAGAACCACTTGTCTCCCTTAAATTTTGAGTGAAACCATTCAAACTTCTCACAGCAATTGCGTCACACATAACTGAGCAAAGCAAGGGAGATCACCACGTTGGAGTTTCATGTTTTATTTGTTGTCAAGGCCAATATGGGCATCTGACAAAATATAATATTTGACAATACATGTATTATATAATTTATAACAAGCAACAAAAAGACTTCAAGCATTCTTTCAACATACTCTTCATCAGCATATTCTTCGTCTGAATTGAAATATTGTTTTAAAATACACTGAATAAGTAAAGAGATACATATATAGATATACATGAGAACAGACCCTGATCTCCCAAAGCATCTCAATCTGAGCCAAATCTCATCTCAAATATTGTCATGTGTCTTTATTTCAATGGGCTATTGGACTCAAAACTGCCGAAACAAAACAGAAACATTATTATGAGTTAATTACTGCAAATATTTGAGACCTTAAACTTATAAATATTGAGATTTATCTTAAATTCAGATTCTGATTAGAGCAAAATCTCAATTTGAGCTGAGATTTCTTCTTGAGTTGCTTTGAGAGATCAGGGCCTGGTGATATATGCAGCATATATGTTAGATATGTTGCGTATAGGCTGGAGTCCGGAACTAGTTCACTAAGACTGCACGCTATATAGGAAACCTATCCGTTACCTTTTCTAAAAACCCTGACCTGTGTCTGTCATGTGACAATAGGTGACAACAACAATTTCATTCCAAATTCATCTCTTATATATTAGGCTACTTATATCTTAATTAAAGGCTCACAATACTGGCGGAGCGGAAATAATCTGGTACCTTATGACAGTTTGATATGCATTGAAAATGTCTGTAAAATTGGTTTGTTTCCAGTAACATGTATATGATCTTTGTTAAAACATTGTCGTGATGGCATTGGCAAAAAGATCGTTTTTCTAGCAAAGACCTAAATATTAGGTCTATGTTTCTAGGAAATGTCTATGTTTCTAGGAACATTTCCTACAGAGAATAATTTTTGGTTGCCCCTATTTTTTTCGAAAAACATTCAGTTTTTCTTTATGTAAAAGTGGTTAAGAGACGAGAAAAAACATGTTTGATGGAGGCACCTAGTTATAATGTAACTCTGTGATGACACATAACGTTAAACGCTTATTATATTAAAAAGGGTAGATGATCACGAAGGGAGATAACTGCGTTCTTCCTTTTATAAATTTATGTGTGTCTGACCTTGGTCAGCTGATCATGATGAAAAACGTAAACAAAGAACAGAAAATAATAACAATCAATCTTTTGTCATTGTTGTAGCACGATTATGACAACAACATGGAATGATAGACATATAAAGACGAACCTTTATGATATAGCAACCCTACGAGATTAAGGTAACCCAATCATAAGTCTGAAATATTGATGATTTTTAGGCGAATCGCAGAATGGTGACATAATCGCTGATAATTAGCATGCTTCTATTTTTTGTCTTCGGCTTCGCTATCTTTAACATTAGTGCCATTGTCTGATAAAAGGGCATACCTTTTATCGGCTATGTGTGTAAATAGCGTGTTTATAGACTTAAACTGATACGTTTATTCAGGTTTATTTGAGTCTGTTGTCATTCGTCTTTCGTCCCAAAAAATTACGCACCAGATATTTCGCCCTGAAATGCAATGGTTGATAGGATTTATGTATACGTCTTTTGAACGGTTTGTAAATAACTATTGTCAAGTGAAGGCTTTCTTTCCTATTTTAATTACATAATTCTGCATAAGAGTAATCTGTACTTGTTTTGAAATGTTAATACTTAAAATATTTTCAACTTTCTTTTTAAAATTCACAAATAATCAGATAATTTGAGTCAAATTAAGGATTCTCAGTGATCCTGACACCCTGGGCCATAACATTGAACTACAATAGCCAGGCCCTTTGTATTAAAGCAGTTGAATACTAAACTACCCAAGCTAGATTGAGTAATAAGAAAATAGTAGCTGCCAGCAATATAATACAACATTTGTATAATTATTTACAGGTATGATGAAGCAGACCCTATGAAAAAATATTTACATTTCTTATAACTTAGTACTTTGTTTCGTTAATGTGACTTAAACAGTTGTAAGTCACTTAGTGTGTGTGTGCATCTATTTTTTCCTCTACCAATACTGTGAATACATTAAATTCGCCATCATGTGGTGAACATCTATGAGTTATAATGCTCCAAAATTTCCTTTACAGACGAATCCCTGAAAAACATGAGAACTTGTAGTGTAATGCTGTAAAGTTATTATGCCCCGCCATTTGCATATAGTGTTCACCCTGTCTCTGTGTGTGTATGTATGTGTGTGTTCAAAAAATCTGAAATCGTGTCTGCTCTGTAACTTTGTCAGTTCTCATTGGATATGTTTAATACCTGGTACCAATTTTCACCACATCAAGACGATGTGTCATGCCCAAGACCCAGGTCCCTAGCTCAAAGGTCAAGGTCTCACTTAGGGGTCAAAAGGCTCAAATAGGCATGTGATTAGTGTCCGATCTGTATCTATGTCATTTCTTATTGGATATTTATAATACTTGGTACAGATGTTCACCTCGTCATGGCGATATGTCATGCGCAAAACGCAGGTCCCTAGCACATAGGTCAAGGTCATGCTTAGAGATTAAAAGTTAAAAGGCACAAGTATACAAAATCTTGTCTGCTTTGTTACTTTGTTATTTCTTATTGGATTTTGAAATTACTTGGTAACATTCACACACTGAGATCCCTAGCTCAAAGGTCAAGGTCACACTGACAAACACAGCTCTTGTCTTCTGGTCGATGTCTCATTTAAGCAAATACAAGCTTTATTTCAAATATTATTCTATTTGCATTACTTTATACTAAGGTGTCTGATAACAGCCTTTAGTTGGGGCATCCGTGTCCTGTGGACACATTTATAGTTTCTGAAGTGATTTGATCCAAATAATTTCTTGGAATTTTATTCTTCATGTGTTTTTTACAGGAACATATATATTAGTATGGAGAAACTTGGAGGTTTTGATCAACCTGACAGTCTGGAAGGATGGGTTGCCATTAAGGAAGATCCGTTCACATGTAATACTATACCACCTAGACTATTGTTCCTGGTATCATGGAATGAAGTGGAGCGTAGAATAGCTGTAACTTGCCGGTATGTCCTCTAACTTTGCTTCTTGTTAGCCTACTTAGGACTGAAGGAATAAATATGTAGATTGTCATCCTGTTACCCTGTAGATTATTTAATTTATTATCCAGTCCCATGTAGATTATCATTCTGTCCCCTGTAGATTATCATTCTGTCCCCTGTAGATAATCATCCTGCCCCCTGTAGATTATCATCCAGCCCCCTGTAGATAATCATCCTGCCCCTTGTAGATTATCATCCAGCCCCTATAGATTATCATCCT
The DNA here is from genome assembly GCA_947247005.1 of Spisula solida. Lineage (NCBI taxonomy): Eukaryota > Metazoa > Mollusca > Bivalvia > Venerida > Mactridae > Spisula > Spisula solida. Next base: position 24,034,853 of record OX365951.1, read on the forward strand.
GTCCCCTCCCCTGTATATCATCATCCTGTCCCCTCCCCTGTATATCATCATCCTGTCCCCTCCCCTGTATATCATCATCCTGTCCCCTCCCCTGTATATTATCATCCTGTCCCCTCCCCTGTATATCATCATCCTGTCCCCTTCCCTGTATATCATCATCCTGTCCCCTCCCCTGTATATCATCATCCTGTCCCCTCCCCTGTATATCATCATCCTGTCCCCTGTAGATTATCATCCAGCCCCCTGTAGATTATCATCCAGCCCCCTGTAGATAATCATCCTGCCCCTTGTAGATTATCATCCAGCCCCTATAGATTATCATCCTGTCCCCTCCCCTGTATATCATCATCCTGTCCCCTCCCCTGTATATCATCATCCTGTCCCCTCCCCTGTATATCATCATCCTGTCCCCTCCCCTGTATATTATCATCCTGTCCCCTCCCCTGTATATCATCATCCTGTCGCCTTCCCTGTATATCATCATCCTGTCCCCTCCCCTGTATATCATCATCCTGTCCCCTCCCCTGTATATCATCATCCTGTCCCCTCCCCTGTATATTATTATCCTGCCCCCTCCCCTGTATATTATCATCCTGCCCCCTCCCCTGTATATCATCATCCTGTCCCCTCCCCTGTATATTATCATCCTGCCCCCTCCCCTGTATATTATCATCCTGTCCCCTCCCCTGTATATCATCATCCTGTCCCCTCCCCTGTATATTATCATCCTGCCCCCTCCCCTGTATATCATCATCCTGTCCCCTCCCCTGTATATCATCATCCTGTCCCCTCCCTTGTATATCATCATCCTGTCCCCTCCCCTGTATATCATCATCCTGTCCCCTCCCCTGTATATCATCATCCTGTCCCCTTCCCTGTATATCATCATCCTGTCCCCTCCCCTGTATATCATCATCCTGTCCCCTCCCCTGTATATCATCATCCTGTCCCCTGTAGATTATCATCCAGCCCCCTGTAGATTATCATCCAGCCCCCTGTAGATAATCATCCTGCCCCTTGTAGATTATCATCCAGCCCCTATAGATTATCATCCTGTCCCCTCCCCTGTATATCATCATCCTGTCCCCTCCCCTGTATATCATCATCCTGTCCCCTCCCCTGTATATCATCATCCTGTCCCCTCCCCTGTATATCATCATCCTGTCCCCTCCCCTGTATATTATCATCCTGTCCCCTCCCCTGTATATCATCATCCTGTCCCCTCCCCTGTATATTATTATCCTGTCCCCTCCCCTGTATATCATCATCCTGTCCCCTCACCTGTATATCATCATCCTGTCCCCTCCCCTGTATATTATTATCCTGCCCCCTCCCCTGTATATTATCATCCTGTCCCCTCCCCTGTATATCATCATCCTGTCCCCTCCCCTGTATATTATCATCCTGCCCCCTCCTCTGTATATCATCATCCTGTCCCCTCCCCTGTATATCATCATCTTGTCCCCTTCCCTGTATATCATCATCCTGTCCCCTCCCCTGTATATTATCATCCTGTCCCCTCCCCTGTATATAATCATCCTGTCCCCTCCCCTGTATATCATCATCCTGTCCCCTCCCCTGTATATTATCATCCTGCCCCCTCCCCTGTATATCATCATCCTGTCCCCTCCCCTGTATATCATCATCCTGTCCCCTCCCCTGTATATCATCATCCTGTCCCCTCCCCTGTATATTATCATCCTGCCCCCTGTAGATTATCATCCTCCATGTAGATTAGCTACCTTAGTCCTTTGACAGTTGTGGCCACACAATAGAAACCTGTTGATTTCATTCCATGACCACTTAATTATTTTGTTCTTTCAGACTAAAGTGCTTATAAATACCTTTCATCTTAAAAAATTGAAAGACCACCTTGGGTAGCAATGGTGGGGATGTGTGCACTTTTAAACATTATACCTGTATGCTATTAATTATTTGCTTTTTTGTCATGGTTAAAATCATGTTATTTATCTTGCAGACTTCGGAATCGTGTAGTGAGTGACACAGAAGAGCATCATGGGAGATCAGGATTGTTCAGCTTTCAGGAATTACGTGGAATTCATGATTTATTATGTCTTATACACCCATTATTGATGGGAAGTCTCCCCGAGCTACCAGAAGAACCATGGGGCCTCTGGGCGTATATAAGTAATACAGAACCTCCAGAGAATATTGATGACATCTGTCAGCATTTACAAGATTACTACTTCCCACTTGCTTTAGATACTTGCAAAGAAAAGTTACTCATGTCTACAATGTTTGAAGAACATTGCCACGAAGAGTATTTTGAAAATATCAGTGAACTGAAAAGACAAGGTTATGATCAAGCTATTAGACTGGCGAAAGAAGAGTTAAAAAATGTGTTATTTCAGCGTGACAATGCTAGCAGTATGTCTGAGATGGCCGACTTGTATAGTCTCGAAGACATGGCTGTTTTCAAATTGAACATTGCTCTAGCGGAACTCTACAACTATCTATTACAACCGTTTCTAGACTTACGAGAAGTTGCTGGTATAAAAGTTAGGGAAGCTAAACGTGAAATTCAGAACCCTGATCGAGGAGAACGTGTGAGAAGGGAGTTCTGTGAGCAGCTTATAGAATGGCAACAGCATTATGAACAAGCTTTAGATATGATCCAAGAGAATTATATGAAGTATTACTCCAAAACAAAGAAAATATTGAAAGGTTAGATCCATGACTTGTTATTGTATTGCCTATATACATGTATACGCTTGTGGTTATATCTCCCACGTATAATACATCCCAGGAACAAGCAGATAGGGCATCCACCTTGGAAGCGGGAGATCAGGTTCAAATGCCGGCAGAAGCTGGGTTAGAACTGATGCGGTTTGTTAGTGAGATGTCAGCTAGTTAAAGAATGCTTACTGTAGGTCTGTCTCTGCCAGGCACCTGGCAATAAGAGAAGGGATTCGTGTGGTACTGCGCACACAAAGTCAAATTGGCTTGCCCTTTCATTAGGAGTGACACAACAATAAAAAAAGACTTTACCTTTTATAGTTGGGGGAGTCATATTGATTTTGTGCTGGGCATCTGTCTGAATGGATGTCACAAAATCTATCCTTACTTGTTTTCCTTAGCCATTGGTCGGATTTCAATAAAACTTCACATGAATATAGTTGTGCATATTCAATTTCTGACAATATATTATATTGTCGGGTGTTTTGAGTTCAGACGATTTTAGCCTAGCCCTATGGCGAGTTATGGCCCTTTTGAGGGAGACATATTTTTGTGGGAGACATAACTTGTGTTATGTTGTTCATGAATTAAGCACCAAGACTTCAGAATCATAGTTTATGTATTTCAGATGTGTTAGACAGACTAGAGAAGGATAGGAAACAATTTGGAACCACTTCATTCCAGTTACTAGCACTTGACAGATATTTTAGGTAAGACTACTGCAAAGTCAGAAGTTTTTGCAAGGTCAAAATTTTGCATTGTTGCTATTCTTAAATAATTAGTGAGGTTAAATGTTTGTGATATTTAAAATTCAGATAGAACTACTTTCTGGTTTTTTTACTGCCATTGTTTCATTTTAAGGACATGAATTTTCACAAACTTTGATTTTGCAAATATTTATAGCAAACTTAACCCCTAGCACAATCCCTGATTCCCTCTAAATTGAGACTTGGTTTGCTTGGGTAAAATGCCATTTTGAAAATTTTGACTTATCTAACAGCCAATACTTTGTCTGTCTGCAATAATGTCTGCACTACCAGTTCAATAAGAAGATGTGGTTAAGCTATTCCGGTCATCTGATTATCGGTGTCACCATAAATTGTTACAGCATAATGCTAAGATTAAAGTTTAGTTAAATATTTTCAAAGTTAATTGACATATTGCTTTGATAAAATGCACACTTGTTCACCTTCATTGGGTCCACTACTCATGAGTAGGTAACTCTTTCAAGCATTTTCTGCAATTATCCCCCTTGATAAATTCCCTTGAGTAATACACTATTCAAGGTTAGCACAAACGAAACCATTAGCGGATGGTGCTGTCCACAGACAACTCTTGTGTGCTTACACCAGGCCCCAATCTCCCGAAGCCTCTCAAGTAGAAAATCTATCTCAAATTGAGCTTTTGCTCAAATTAGAGTCAGAATTTAAGATCACTTTAAAGTTCCAGCTCTTTAAATGTCACTGTAATAAACTCAGAATAATGTTTTCTGTTTTGTGATGCGAACTTTGAGTCCAGTCTTCCTTGAAAATTATCTAAAAGACATATGGCAATATTTGAGATTGTTGTCTAGTGGTTAGTGCACTTGGATACCTGGTATTGGCAGGTCGTAACTTCCATAAAATTTTACAACAATGTTGATTTTCCTCCACATGTGGAGACGTTGCTGATTCCTTGTGGAAGGGTATTTTAATACTGAACTGGTTAGAAGACAGTCCAGGAAAACTTGTTAGGTGAATCAGCCACTGAAAGAGTTGTTGAGAAACAGCGTTAAACCTGAATGAACAAATCTACCAATATTATTTATTTTCCATTTGTTAGTGTACTGCTATGGTGATGATTACTATTACATAATTTATATTTATGTTACAGAGTGAAGGAAGATCTTTGTTTAGAAAATTTACAGTTTCTTCATAACAAAAAGAAAAGTTTCGTGCAAGAACGAGACAAAGTGAAAGAAATGGTGAGACTATTTACGACCCCTTGAAAATGCATTATTATCAAAATCCCACAAAAATCTGTGATTTTACAATGTTCTTCGGCTGGATAAATGGATTGTGTTTTTTTTTCAAGGCTACGAAGTTCCTTTATTGGAGAATTCATAAAGGCTTTTTTTAATTATTTAAAAAATTTAAAGACAATGTTGAATGAAATGAATTTGAAGTGAATAGATCTTGCATCCAAGACTATATTTTCCTGTTTATTGTATTTTACAGATTGCTAGTACGGATGATAAACCAGGTGTGAAGAATGAGCTGACTAGACTAGAAAACCATGTTTTTGATTGGCAGATGAAAATATACGACCTTCACCTTGAGATCCTAAGAGAGGAAGAGAAATTAGCAAAAACACAAAAAGATGCAATTACTAGAAGAATACAAGGTAACAAGACAGGGCATAAAATGCCTAGTAAAATTTCTTTATCTTCTGTCTGCTATGTTTGTCAGGCTATTTGGTGATATAATAGAAAAACCATTATAAATTTATAGTAATAATAAAAATAATGATAATAATAAAAATACTTTATTTATAGAGGCAACAGAGTTATCAGGGGTGTCAATATTCCTGATTTATCTGGAATTCCTGATTTATCTATCCTGAATGAGCTATGATTGCTCACCTAAATAGAAATTATTTGATGAAAATGTCTCAAGAAATAGCCAAGTTATGACCAATTTAATCTGCTCTGAAGGATTTTATTCAATACAAACTGAGTTAGATATCGAAACAATGGTTGAATGCCTCTTGTTTGGCTAAAATGGCCAGTCACATGTGATTTTCAGGATTTTTAATTTGGCTCTGTTGACAGCCCTGGGTTATGCATTTGCCTAATCTTTTCTGTAAGCCTCTTAACTCTTACTCATGTACACTATTATTCATTATTTGTCTGGTTCAATGTGCGTTCATCAAAGCCATATGACTGGCTCATTAAGTCTCTACCACAGGTTCCCACAGGTCCTGCAATATAATTTTCCTAGTACTAGGCCTTGAATTGTGAAAAAAACATCTCAAACCTTTAAAAATCAATAATTATGTCACTTGTGTGCATAATTAAATGTCTGCTCTACAGTGTGACCACTAACACGGATTAGACACTTGATGATATAACTATACTCTTATTTATATGCAGTGGAAGAAGAGCGTGTTGTGTTCTATGATGCGGTGGAAGATGTTGATGAATTGAGTTCCGATGATGACATGCCTTCAATGATGATTACTGATCCTAGGCTCAAACAACTTAACACCAAACTTAAATCAATAAATACACGACGAGCAAAACTCAGAACCAAGCTGGTACCTATTGAAGTCATTTCTAGTTTCTTACAATTTCTAAAATACTGGTATAGTGCGGAGATATTAACGTGATCCTCATACCTTTTATATAAAACTGATCTCCTCATTTTCTTGTCTATATATAATTAAATCCAGTATATGTTTTCATGAGCCGAAAGTATTTTAAATACGCTCAAGGTCTAATAGAAACACAACTGATATTGCATATATTCTATGCATGAACCAGTTGTATAGCACAGTGAATTTGACCTGATACATACCTGTCCTTTATGCATGAATGTATTATATGGTTCTTGGGTTGAATATATAAATTTCCGCAAGCAAATCGTGCATTATCCGTCCTTTGGATTTGTGTTGGTATTACACCTCGAGCTTCTTTGTGATTCTTCCCGCTAATGAAAACATGCAATCGGGATTATAAATGTAGACAATATATAAGCTGTTGTATAATTCTAATAGAAGGTTGAGGATTGTGTCCAATTCCCCGTACTATAATAAACATGACTGTATTCATGCATATGAGATAAGGATTTGGTTAATTTCTAATCCTAATGGTCACATGCCCATTCCATTTTACAACCACAAGTTTTCCGTAATAACTCATTTTTTGGTTATCTTTTAGTAGAGAATAAAATATAACACTTTTTAATAGAATAATGGTTTATGGTGGTAAAATCTTATAAAAAATACAAGATGTTATGCTGCCATTTCTGGTTAATATGACTTGGTATCATTTTAAAAAACTTCAAAATGAATTACTTGATTTACTTCCCTTGGATCCTAAGCCATATCAGCAGGATAATCTCCCATGGGTTTTGGCAATTGTAAATCGTTCTTAAAAACCAAGATTTTAAGTTATAAAGTTAATTTTCATATTTGTATTAATGATATCTTTTCAGAATAATTTACAAACAAAACTTCAAACAAATGAACAGAGTAAGAGAGAAGCGGAGCAAAAGTTTAAACAGCATCATTTCATCCAAACAGTAAGTGAGATAGTCATTTGACATCAATATTCTCCACATGTGGACACGTTACTGACTCTTTATGGAAGAGTAAATTACTATACACTTATTTCATGTCTGTTTGGTTAACAGTCAAAACTATTGTCCCGAGGTATCGGGGAAGACTTTTGAACTGTTGCACGAGGCCGATACCGAGGAACAATAGTTTTGACTGTTAACTCAAAACAGACATGAAATAACTGTTTTATTACCTAATACTCTATATAACTACTGTAAAGTTCTACTTATACAACACACAAAAAGGATATTTTTAAGACATTTTGTCATACTAATAGCGGATATTTTTATGCCCCCGTATCGATAGATCGGGAGGCATATAGTGATGCACCTGTCCGTCCGTCCGTCCGTCCGTCCGTTCGTCCGTTCGTCCGTCCGTCCTGGTTAACCCAAATTGACCGTTTCTTCTAGCATCATTATGGCTTGCTGCAAAGCTTCCAAACTTGCATGGATGTTGTATATGAACACTCTCCACACACCTGTATCACCTGACCCTTTTTGACCTTCACCTTGACCTAATTTTGGACTTAGACTTATTTATGGACAAGGCTTCCACAGGGGGCATAAGCGTTTATTGAACGCAGTCTTGTTTGTTATAAATTCAAGACTGTCATTATCCCCATGATTTTATTATCAAACAAATAAAATCGGCATGTAATAAAGCAAAAAGGGACAAAACATTGTTCAAGAGTTATATTAAAAATACGCTATAGATCTAGCAGGGTGTTTTTGCAGGAATTTATATTGCGCATCGTAGTGCGCAGGTAACAGTTCATCCAGGGGTGTAACAGTCAAAACTGTTGCCCTCCTGGCAATGAACTGTTTCATACCTGAATCTAAAAATAAACATTAAGACATGAAACAGTCAAAAATAACGAATTACTCGTTATATAGTGTGCTAGGTAATAATACTAGTTGAGGTACAATCCAGGTGAATCGGTCATCGTATAGTAAGTATAACAGAAGAATTGTTGACTAGACTAAAGGTAAGTGCTCGAGATACTCTGTAGTCATTATTACTTGTGGGGAATCATTTTCGTGGAATTATTGAATGAACTCAACCACAAATTCAAATCACCACAACAATTCAACTTAAAAAATTTAATTGGAGTTTTCTCTTGAAAAAACACTATATTTTTTATGCCCCCCTATCGATAGATGGGGAGGCATATAGTGATTCACCTGTCCGTCCGTTCGTCCGTCCGTTCGTTCGTTCGTCCGTCCGTCCGTCCTGGTTAACCCAAATTGACCGTTTCTTCTAGCATTAATATGGCTTGCCACAAAGCTTTCATACTTGCATGGATGTTATGTATGAACACTCTCCACACGCCTGTATCACCTAACCCCATTTTGACTTTCACCTTGACCTAATTTTGGACTTAGACTTATTTATGGACAAGGCTTCCACAGGGGGCATAAGCGTTTATTGAACGCAGTCTTGTTTAATTGACAATCCCAAAAAATTCCACGAAATTTAACGACTGTAAAAATAAATTTATGTAATTTACATTATATTATGTACTTACACGTGTCTTTATTACTTTTGTCAACCAACTGCAATTTAAATATATCTGCTAATTGGATAAAGGTTTAATGAAAAATGATCAGTGATTAACATCTGTGTGTGTATGCGACATGCTCAGCATTGGAGTAAAGGGTTAATGATTTCTGTATTATAGTTTTGTTGTTTGAGTTCGGCTGCGACAGTTGCAAGTGTGTTGTCATTAGGATTTGTCCCTGCATGATTGGCCAATGCGCTTTGGCTTGGAGGGAAGAAACAAAAATTTTGTTTAATACACAGAATCTGGACGTGCTGCTCGGTGTACAGCACCAATACACTCGAGACTACCTCTTGGTTACCAACCAGTTCATCTCTAGTTAGGTGGGAAACACTGAAAAGTGTTACAAATGACCAAGTAACCTGGTCAACATTCATACAAGGTAGCTGTATTATAATAATTATGTTCACATATTGATGACTTGTAATGTTTCAGAAAAGGGATTTACATAGAGAAGAATTAGGAAAGAAACAAACATTCATTGTAGATGAAAGAAAAAGAACTATTGACAGATTGAAAACGTACAAAGTTGTAAGTAAATGTATATGATTTATGCAATATTTGATGTCTAATCATACATTTCATAATATTAATGCTAAACTTACTGGTGAGACCTAAGGCTACAATAATCTCTTTACTTGGACATGTCTCTGGCTGATTTAGCCAGAATATAAATGCTACTGAAAGTTTCAAGTATTTCATTGGAATTTACCTGATGAATTTAAACCTCAGACTTTAAATTGTTTATAAGTTTATTTTCTGATGTCCGAAAATGGTAAATATTCTTTTTAGTTTGTTTGATTCTTTTTTAAAAAAAAGATGAGTTGGATTAAGTTTTATGTTTACTACGTATTATAGGTCAACTTTTCTCATAAACTATCGGAGCTATTGCTTTGAAACTAACAGCACCCTTTTTGCCCCTTTTTGCCCCTTTTTGGAATTAAAAAAATGAATATCTTGGGTTAAGTTTAAGGTTTTGATCAACTTTTCTCCTGAAACAACAAAGCTTTTGTACTGACACTTGTAACACGGGTAACACTTGTTCACCATCAATACCTGGTTCTGTTCAATACCTGGTTCTGTTTGGACTCAATTAACTGTGTTCTAGTTTTTGCAAGAATTCTGGGTGAGATTTTTGTGATCACTCTTCTTCACAATTCTGGCCTAATCTCTTTTTTGCGTTTGACTGAGACAGTCACAGTGCATGGTCATCTTGTTTTATCCTTGCCTAATTGGCAAATGGACTCCAGCTTCAACCTTTGGCTTTGTGGGAAAAAATCTAATATTTCTAAACCTTGAATACATCTCAACAAAGACTAGGTGATATTGGTTCATATGGGTCAAAACTGTGTCAAATCATAGAAGAATAAACTGTACTAGTCACTGGAGGTCACAATAGAAAATGTTAGTCAGATAAAAACAGGATAAAAAAATGCATTGTCATATCTTCTGTATGAATACCAGTGTAGCCAATGCTGACTTAAATCTCTTGTTTATAAGATTTGTTTTCCCGTATTTTTCTAGAAGTACCCCACACCAGCTACAGTCAGTGTAGACAATGCTGACTTAGATCTCGTGTTTATAAGATTTGTTTTCCCGTATTTTCTAGAAGTACCCCACACCAGCTACAGTCAGTGTAGACAATACTGACTTAAATCTCTTATTTATAAGATTTGTTTTCACTTATATTCTAGAAGTACCCCACACCAGCTACAATCAAACCTCCCAGATATCAACCACCAAGCCAAAAGAAGGAACCTCAAGTACAAGCAACGAAAAAAGTGTTAACAAACAGTGAAAAGACCTTAGCTTCCTCTAGAATCAAACCTCACAGTTCTACAAGTGCTGATAAAAACAAAGCTGAATCTGTGAGCTCTAAACAACCTGTTCCTCGACCTAGAATTAGTCGAGACAATGTCGACAGTGGTGCAGGTATATCAGTGACTATATATGAAGGCACTCGTCCTAAAAGTTCAGGATCCACTAGTCCAATACGTGAGGAAACTGGGAATCATGGTGATTCTGGTCCGGTGTCTATATTGTCTGGTGGACCCTCGTCTGTACCAGGTCCCCCACCGCCACCCCCGCCATCTGTGCCTCCCCCACCACCGCCGCCGCCACCACCCCCTCCTCCTCCACCCCCTCCACCCCCACCCCCACCCCCACCATCATCAGCTCCTCCACCTTTCACTATAGGCAAAGAAGGAGCCAAGAAAGAGAACAGTTTACAAGCATTACAAAATAAACAGAAGGAAGCAGAAATATCACGACCAAATCTTCAAGATATACAACAGGGAAGGAAAGGGCTAAAATCAGCTGCTGACAGACCAGAGAAACCAAAAGGTATACACGGTCTACATTATATTGTATAGTAATGTCATCCACATGGGGGGAATTGATTATGTGCTGAAAGTCTGGAGGGAGGTCACTAAGTTTGTCTGCACTTGTTTGACTGGTCCAATTTCTATGAAACTTTACATGAATGCTTGGTACCTAGCATAGTTGTGCATATTGTCAGGCATTTCAGGTTATAATTTATGACTTTTGCTGGAGTTATAGCCCCTTGTGGAAGACATATCTTTCTATGTCAAAACTTCTTCATCAGATACTGAATTATTATACTTCAATGATGTACAGTAAAATTTAGCCATGAAATCAAATACTGTATTCTTAGAAATGGTTTCGCGCATTTTAAGTTAGCGACTTTCGCGGGAGGTATCATTTCGTGAAGTTTAATAGCCGCGAAAATGTTACCTCCAACAAATCCGCGAATGTTTCTAGCTTCTTCATACTAAACATGCTAAAATCGCAAAATCATTCAACGTAGGATAATAATACTTGCGCATACATGACATGGAAACTTCTGTCAATAAATCCATCTTTATAAAATCTAAAAACAATTGCGTTAATTTTCTCAATATAAACATCAATTTCAATCCTCTAAGAATCGTGCATATTTTAGCTTGTGTTGACATAAACACTGTTATGTGTTCAATGTAAACAAGCACAGGGGTACAAGGGTGGGGTGTTAACATTCGTTGTTTTTGTCATGATTAAAGTCAATGTATTCCTGCACAGGTATTTACTCAAAAATCATTTTAACATATGTTTGATGGTTAATTTATAATTATAACTATTTACTGGTTTATGTTGATAACACCTAGTGTAAACACTTTATGGACTCCTTTGTTATAAAGAGATTAATTGATCATTGTAATTGTTATCAGGTCAGCTAAGGTCACAATCAATTGAATTTGAATATGTATACACAGATGGTGATGACAAACTGTCCTATTGAAATCGCGAGATGTGTCAAACATACCTTTATGCCGTAGCGACTTTAGTTTCGCGGAATTCACGGTCGTTATGATTCCGTAAAAATTTGTAGCCGCGAATATGCCGATGGTATGAAAAACGCGAAATATTGTATCCGCGAAAGTATCTAGGAATACAGTATTAGTTTGGTATATTTTGGGGATATTTCTGCTCCTTGGGAAGGGCCTATCTTTAGGGTCCCTTTAAGACCCCAACTTGGCTACTATCATTTTATCTTTGAAGCTGTAATTTAAATTGGTGTTTATTACCTTGTGGGTGTTTTATTTCAGTTTCTACATCAGATCCTATGCAAGAGATGGTTAACCTTATAAAGAAAGGTGTCAAGTTACGTCCGATGAAAGAACGTCAGCAAGACGATGTCGGAAAACCGGAAGCTTCACGAGCAAATGTATCTCCTTCGGAAGATCATATGAAACTATTGGTTGAAAGTTTGAACCGTATTAGTGTGTTCACGAGAGAGAGTTCCCCGGAGAGTGACAGCGATGATGGAGAATTTGACGATTAGGTCACAGTTTGTTATTTTTAGGTTTTAAGAAATTTTTGAAAATTTTGCTGTTCGCAGGAGGAAAGGAAAAAATAACAAGATGATGAAAAGGGTCCTAGGTCGGCCATCTGTCGTTGTATGAGCTACCTAGGGCAACCAAGGGGCCTCTTCTAATTGGTTCCATTCCCTGCTTCCAACAGTTAAATATTCAAAAATTTCCCATTAACCTAAAAAACAAACTTGCCTTAATGACAAGGCTTTATTGTTCATACATCAGATATGTGTTCTGGAAATTAATCACATTATGGTATTCTATCAACTGTAGTTAATCATTAGCTCTATGGATTACATTTGTTTCTTTCATTGTCAATCTTCTGCTATAGGTTTGTTTGTCATTTTGACCAATAGGTTGCACCTATACTTCCGTAAAATTCGAAATTATACAGAATGCCGCTATTGCATTGAAATGCAAAATATAAAAGCATTAGACCACTCAGCTAACACAACGACACCAAAACAGGTAACTATGCAAATAACCAGTATCAATGTGACTACAAAACACCACACCAGTTATCTGTTGATCATGATGTGTTTAATAGCTCTGACTGATACTGTGAACCTAATTAGTGTCAGACAAAATGGTGTCAACTTCAGTGCTTGTTCTAGTTCTTATCTTTGTTTGTATACATTGTGAATAGAATGAATTACTGTACTATAATCCAACGGCCCTTAAATTTTTAAAAACACAATCAATTTTTACCACTTTCACCTTACAAAAATTGATTCATATTGTTTATATTCAGACCTCATATTTCATTGATCATTTGACATTCAGGGCCTTGAAATTAGAGGGCTTCCAAATGCATATAAGAGTGCATAGGACCAGTGATTAAATGTACGCATCCGAACCAGTGACTGTGCTTTATTATAGATAAAACATATTCATATACGTATTCATTGTTTCGATTCTAACATAGCTAATATTCTGCATTTGACAACATATCAATACATAGTAACCACTGCACTATTTTCCTCCTCGGAACCCTATTATGTTATTTACCGTAACTGTGTTTTAATGGTAATTCATGCAGATCTTGGTTTCCTCTATGTTTATATAGTTGATAATTCTAAATGAAATATCACGTGAATTGTATATATCTTTGTACTTAATAAACAATCTTAATTAAATAATCGCCATGTTTGTATTGCAAAACAGTAGATCTAATTTTATGCACTTAATCACAAACAAACAATAGCAATTTAAGAAAATCGTGATTATGTACAGTCAACAGTCTATGAATGACAGTCAAAAGCAATTGACCTCTACAGAGCAACACCTCCACAGAGCGGCAGGTTTTTCTGTCTGTACGGAGGTTATACTGTAAACATAATTATTATTTCTTCAGTAAAGTGTCACTGAGATGGTTGTGATATGGAGGAGCTGTTGTAGTAAGGTTTTATTGTAGTAGTGTGTATGATGTATATTATGAATGTCTGTGATCCCATATTTATTTTGTTCTGTTACCTAACCTTGTGCATTCTCTTGATTATTATTAATTTATTCGTTCATTATGAATTTATTCATTTATTATGAATTTATTAATTTATTATGAACTTATTCATTTATTATGAATTAATTCTTTTATAATTACGAATTTATTCATTTATTATGAATTTATTCATTTAGTATGAATTTATTCGTTTATTATAAATTTATTCATTAATTATGAATTTATTCATTCACTTACTGTACTTGTTAATGAAGCTTATTGTTGCTGGAAGTGTAATAATTTCTGTTTACAAACTTTTTGTTTCCACAATTTTACATAGTCACTCTATTAAGATTGTAACTTAAATTATTGTATTTTTATCCAGTTTTTTTTTCAGCAGAAAAGCCTATATCAGTAATTAGCAAAAAATTGACACTTTGTGTCACTTCACTCTTCAAAGACATTTTTGCTTTGGTCTTGAAGTTTTCATGATTGGTTATCAGTATGTGATCTTGCACCTGGGGTTGTGTATTTTTCTGGTACCGAATTTCACCAGAGTTCTGGCCCTTCTTGGAACTTCAACTTCTTGGAAATTCAAAGGTTCTTGTTTTGTTATATAGCTGTTACTGTTTTGTAAGTGTGCAATAATCAATGTGCTGTTGTTTCTGTTTAAGTTGTTTATCTTTACTGATCTATTACTAACCAGTGATTGGATGATTCATGTTTCAGTCCTATCATCTTAGTTAGGTATAAAAAATGTTTCTTTCTGTTTCCCCAAGCTATTAAGCATACAGTACCATTATCGCGTAAAAATGGTAGCCATCTTGGACGCCATCTTGGATGCTGAGCGGTTTTGAAAGAGGAAATTTGTAAGAAAAGGATTTTCTTAATGTACGGTCATATGTCAAACAGTGGTGCAAGTTTAAGAGATGGGCTCAAATTTTGAATAAATCGCCCTCAGCTCTTAGGCTATATCCTTACAATTTGTTGTGATCTTAAATAATTTTAAGGCATTTGAAAAATTAATGAATATTTTAAATATCAAATAGTTGTAGATTTATCTCCTGCTCATAGTTTTGCTAATAGACATTGCAGTATTTTATGACTAAATCCAATCTCTTGAATGCTAGTGTGTCATGTCATTATGATGGCAATAGAAAATGTTTTTATAATGTTTGTGGTTTATACTAGTAAATGCCAGCAATTTTAATTTTTGTATTTAATATGACATATTACTTTAACAGTCTTACCTTTCCATGCTTTCAGTTGAATGTCTAAAAATATATTCAAATATTTTTTGTCAAAAACTGCCCATGTTAACTAAACAATATTTGAATGAAAGCAGAAAAATTATATTAATCAATAATGAAGCAAGTGTGTTCTTTAAATATGCAATTTACTATCCAAGTTATAATCTTAAAACTGGTCCCAGAAAAAACTTACATCTTTTGTCTGAACATGTGTAAATTTTCTTTACGATAGCAGAATGAATAGATTTTATAAATATACACTGAAACTGTATACTTTCTTTTTGGACACCCTGTATTTGGTTTTATATGTATGTTTGGTGTTGAATTAATAGGATTTTATGTGCTGATTAATGTTTGATATTATAGTTTATTATATACCTATCACTTTATTGTCATCAATATAAGCCAAATCGTATAGTGGAATACAACTGGACATATTGTATTTTCTGTATCATACATGTCTGGTTTTCCGAATCCGTATCATGCATGTCTGATGTGTTATATGCCGAAAATATGTCAACGTCAATAACGTCATGACGTAAACATTTATACGACGATACACAAGCAATTCTAGGTAATACAGTCCAACTGTAGTGATATTCCGTATTTATTTGTTTGCTTCATGTTTAGAACACAGGGAATTGAGGCATATTAATTAATGGTTCATGTTTGCCTGATAATAAAGGGACACAACACTAGCATTATAGTGGCCTTTTATTTTAACGTAGTACACAAACTTCAACAAAGATATTGTGGAAATCCTTTGGCAGTTTGATAGAAACATTAAGTATTAAGAAACTGCTATAAGGCAAACATTAACCATAAAATTAATATGCATTGATTCCCTGTCGTTTGGAGTATGTCTTTGTTGTCTGAAACTCATTCTGTGATTTTTATTTGATTATAATAAATATTTGGAGTCAAAATGGGATGTCTCTTTGTTTTCTTATACTGTAAAATCATTCAATTTCAATGGGTCAAAATTTCATGGTTTTGGTGAAAAACTATTGATGAGAGTTCCCTTGTTTGATTCTCGGTCGGGACTCTTGCGATGGTCATTTCTGAAATACTTTTTAGTTGTTCAATAGAATAACTATATTTATTCACACGTTTCTTCAATCGCTCATAGTTTAAGTTGATGAAATTACTTTTCTTCCTACGCCACTGCTAGGTGGCACCACCATTGCAATAGTAAACCGGTCAGCCAGTAATATTGCATAACTACGTACGCGGATGTAAACCGATCATGCAAAAAAGTTAATGAATTTCAGTGTTTATTTCTTGCGGATCACATCAGTCTATGTTGCACTGCAATATTTTATTTACCAAATGCAAGATAATTGAGACCATACCATATTTCTGAATGAACAGCATGTGTCGTATTTCCTGGTCAATAATTAGACCGATTTCTATTTATAGACCATGCATATCATTTACTGGATCACATTTTCTGCTTGGGGCAAAACATTGACTGATAAGCCATTATATTTGTGTACTTTGTATGTAAAGGTTACTATTATTTGTGGCATATTTCAATGAGTTTAAGCATTAAAACTTTTAGATCAATACGTATATAGTTATATAATGCCAGAAAACAACGTATATCTTCCAGTACTAGTATATACGGATAAGAGTTTACATCAAGGCATTCAAGCATGTATTATTAAAGAGTATACGCCAGTAAAAAATGTACATCTTTAATTTATACTTCCCCTGCATTCATTCCCATTTCAAACAACTATTGTGCTTTCAGCGCTTTGATTAAACAGTGTTTCCCACCCAACTAGAGATGAACTTGCTGATAACCTAGATGTAGTGTTGGTGCTATACACCGGGCATGTTAAAAGACTAATTACATGTAGTCTATATCACACAATTTAACTGTCTCTTCTCATAATGTTGCATCTGCTTTATTGTAAAGGAAAATATATTGCTTCAAAAGCTGATACGTCCAACCTCACTGATATGTCTGTGCTGCATTCAAGCATGTAGGTAAACCAAATGTGATCCGTTGTATCTTGCACACTATGAGGATAGAAAAGGGACGAAGATTTCCATGTTATCCTTGCCACACTGATCCCTGCTAATAGGTCTTATCAGTTACCTCGAACAAGACTACATTATGCCAATGCTTACAAAATATGAATATTAGTAAGGTACCGTTATGATTGTTTTCTATGGTATCGTCAGCAAGAGCTATCCGGCAAATAACCACATTAAGAAACGGCCTGCTGTGAATCAGACGCGAGACGTTGTGTCAAACGTTTCCGGTTGTGCCAAAGCGACCCCGGAAGTGTATACCTTGAAGCAATGCATATTTTGAGAATAGAAATCGTGGCGGATGAATTATCCGTGTCTTTTGACTGACTGAGTGAGATTTATTCAGAACACGTGAATAACGTGTGGTCAGTGATAACGTTGCCTCAGGTAGCCATATCTGATGTAACTATGACAGTAGTGCCATTTTGTATGAATTGCCCTCACGCGTTCGATTCATATTGCAATATACATCATGAACTGTTCTTTTTAAATGCCAAATTTAAAGGTACATGTATTTGAACACATGCATAATAGAGCATTTTTCCTGGAACTTAAAAACTCCCCTCTTATATTCTAATCATGAACATTTTTTCTGGAGCTTAAAAAACACCCCTCGTATATCAATCGAATCACGAACATTACTATTTTACAATTTTATCATTACTTTAATATATCTCGGATGAAATGTTTTTCGAGAGTGCCACGATCTAACAATGAGAAAGTTCAAGAAGAAAAGAACGTTAATCTACGATTACAAGAATCATGCCCAGTGCTTGATTACTTTATGATTACTTTATGATTACTTTATGATTACTTTATGATTACTTTTCTATTACCAGGTGGGTACATATGTATGAAATGCGAAGCATGCCTACAAACCAATTCTTACTGGAGAATATAAATTTTGAACCGATTCAGCGCGAGCGAAGCTAGAAAAAAAATCAAGTATACTACATTAACTCATAACTCACCAAATACTTGCTAATTTTCACGGTGTTAAGGGGTGGATATCAGCCTAGTTGGCAACTACGTGGTAGGTGTTCCGAGGCCATGCTTCTTTAATTGTTTTGAAAACTGTGGATCTATTTGATGCGATGTGAGGTACCTTTGTGGTAATGGAAAGGGTAAGGATTGATAACAAAATCACGCCAATCATAGTTCTTATTGGTGAGTTATGAAACATATTCATCTTGCGCAGATACTAGTATATCAGTCTTTCTAAATCCGTTTTTGAGCGCTTTTCTGAGGTTTTTTATTGCAAAGAAATGGAGTTATAGTATATTTTTATCTTAGCCACATACCAGACCAATTCGCTCTTTAGAGCATATATGTTTTCCGATTTAGGGGGGGGGGGGGGGCGTTCGCCCTCTCCCGCCCCTCTTAAACCACCCATGTAAATGATTATGTTTTTTCTCTATACGTACATGTATATATCATAATCAGTCTGTTTTCTAATTGATTCAATGATGAGTAAGACTGTGAGGTGAATCGTTATCCCGATCCTAAAAATAGAACACACCCTGTTAAGATACTTTGGTATACACTAGTGATTCGATTAATGGGCTTCGGTATTCAAATTCTATATTGATCTTTTGTATGATTAAAAAAGATTCTATATCAGGTGTCATATTGATTGATTAATAAAGAGATTTGATTAAAGATAACATCATAGATCATATCGTAAGACCATCCGGTAGTCGTACTGAAAAATGTGCACGCGATGCATCAAGGTAGATTTTGAAGAAATTTACCGGTAATTAATAAAATGCGTACAAATTGCTAGTACTAATTAGTATTTAAGCGGCAATACTATACTGTAAATATAGTATGTTTTGTTTTGCTTTGTTTTGTTTTGTTTACATCTGTTTTAAAGACGTTGTGCATTCCCCTAGCTAATATTAATTAATTATTGAACGGGCATAACGGACCTCTTCCACATATAACAGACATCTTCTCCACATGTGGAGGACGTGATCGTTTCCAACAAGTACATGTTTGTCCAACTCGCGAATCCAAAACCATAACCGACCCGTCCGTCCGTCCGTACGGCTATAACAACCTGGTCGGATGGGCTTATTTTTTATGTTGATCAATGCCTGTAAAAAATCAAGATGGAAGTAAGCCTAATACAGTACTTAACATTGCAGTTTTCGTGGTTTAAAACAAACATGTGGAGAATGGTCTACCGTCATAATTGAAGATATTTTTAGGAAACATGTAAAATGTTATTTTATTCCTTTGTCGGTGTAAGTGTCTGGTGTATCAATATTTACTCTGCAGTTCTAATATTGAACTATTTTAGGTCTATTATATATACACCGGTCTTTCAAATGTTACAAGCTTATGGTAACCTGCGCGTCAGACAATTCATTATGTTCACTATAATTTATAGCAGTATGTAGGGATCCAGTGCACTATATATGTTACAATAAAGTTCCCGTTTGAAGATCGATATCTCGTAGAAATAGTATGAATGATAAGCTATAGTTTTCATAAATATTTGTATATCATTTGTAACTTGATTTAAAGGACAGATTAGACGTTCAAAAGCTATTAAAATGAAGACGTTTTGTATTATAGTAAATTGGGCAAGCATGCTATAGATATGGACTAATATGTTGGTCGGGTATTTTATAGTGTTTAATACGCTTTAATGCAATGGGGATGGATTACTTGAATTGTATTGTATCGAACGATGTCAATGTTGGATTATGTTTTCAATGTAAGGTATAGTGGGTTTTTTTTATACAATAGTGATTTTATTGCTCGTTTGGTTTCGTCATAATTTAATTTATTGTAACAATTAGATCATGTAGACTACTAGTATTAGTCTTTTGTGTAAATTATACCACACAAAACTGATACAAATACAATGTATAAACATATATCCACCAATGTTACCGATACATGCGTTTTAATACAAGTATAATTGGTCAAATTGACTTCTGACAAAATATATCCATATAAAGATTGAATAAAAATCAAGATGAAGCACTATTAGATCGTCCTTAGAATGGTGCGTATGACAATACCCAACACAACATCATGGGTAGGCAACATACTGTATAATACCTGGATCACAAACACCCGGATGCTGGACGTCGTCCGTGTATCCGATGCGTACCCGATGCGTACCCGATGCATTTATAGGCATTCTCGGCTGCGGACGCCGGCCGATGAGTAGCGATGCTTATTTTAAAAGATTCTCAAAATTACCCCGGCTGTCGTCCGATGACCGTTCGATGTCCGTTAGGCCTCTGTCCCGATGAGACCAAAGGACGCCGTTAGAACACAAACTGAACAAGTCGAGAAAAGTGAATTATTAAAGAAAAATTGAAAAACAAATCGCATTAAACATGATTTTTTGTTCCGGTTTCTGTATCAACTGTAACTATTCTGTTTCTTGTTCTTGACCTGTGAAATATTAGAATGCCTAAAGCGTGATATATTCGCGGAGGCCTGACGACTTTAAATATTCGCTACGTTCACTGTCAACATCGTCGGTTAGCGCGAAATCGGTTTCAGTTTTTTTTCTATATAAATATATGTATTTTGCATATATTCGTGTACCACACCTATTTTTTAGTACACATCGATATTATCACAAATCAATATCATGATTAATTCACTATTATACTGCTTTGCTTCAAGTATGACAAACGCATTACAAAGCTGGCTTTTATGTATGAAACGGTGTGATAATGTATACATTTGTATTGCAGTTTCAGAAAATATAAAAAAATAAGATTCTATCCTGGCGTTGCGGGCTTTCAAAAGCGATGTGAAAAACATGTTTCCAGAATGTGCGAGTCGTTTTCACATCCTTTAAAAATATGGCGTCTCACAAAAGGTATTTACTCTGTAGAGGCGACACTGCCTGGCACGCGACTCGCACTAAGGCCCACATTCTCGTCCCTAGCATTTCATTCAAATAATTCAAACTATATTAATGTTTACCGAAGTTTTAAATTTCTCGTCGAGTTAGAAATCTAACGTAATATTGTGGTTCAAATCAAAGACAGTTCGTGCTTGCTATAATAGTGTTATTTCACCTTCATTGTCGTGCCTTTAATCTTCAATACAAACTCCTTACATAATCTTCTATTCAAGATTTATAATTTTACATAAGTACGGATTTACACGATTGTCTTGTTATCTGTTATCGAACAATTCCAATGTACTAAAATCCCAATTATTTTCATCATAAATAAATTGGGGGTTTAAGTCAATTAAATTATTGTAGTTCGGAGAGTTTAGTGTATTTGGATCGCATTCGAAGCGTACTCGCTTGTATGTAAGAAGTGACTTACCGCCTGAAGACAGGACACCCCAGTTATTTGGTTGCACTTTTAATAACGACCTTGATTGGAAATTTGGAATACCTGAGATTTATTGCGAACATGTAGTAAGTATTGAATATTATAACTACTGACTTTATCTAATTAATCTTACAGACAAGCATTGTATACACACGATCAAATTATTCGGTTTTCAAACTTTGTGTTCAGTTTCTAGTTATTTTTTTTCCAAATAATAGTTGTACGTAATGCTTTCGAAATTGAAATTTACTAATTTTCTGTATACTAGACTTGATCAAAAGTTGTTATATTACTTAACAATTTTAATCATTTTCGGACAATGATAGAATATAATAAATATGATATAAGTGCAATTAGAAAATAAAACAAAAATATATTAAAATAACGTTACTCAAATAGGAAAAAAAACAATCAAGATTTTATTGAATTTGGTTTTGAAACAATAATGTAATGAAACGTAATAGAAGTTTGGTACTCAATTAGCTTGATATTCTGCCGTATTAAGTAATTTAAGTATTTGTGGTGAATCTATTTTTTGTGTATTTCGTTAGAGGAGCACACAATCAAATCCCCGCGTGTATTCGACCAGAGACTCATAGATACGATTTAGGACTACAGTGGGTTGTACACGCACCACGGCATGCACTGGGGTTTTCATTTTTCTCGCAGTTGAGGGCAAATTATCGGTTAAAGTGGTTCTCCGATTGAGGGTTGGATGTGTGGGTTATACAGCTATATTATGGTGCATTAAGATAGTGACCGATTCGCAGATGTCTGTCAGAAAATGCCAGTGTGCGCATAATTGATTGCAACGGACAGTCTGACTTCAAGGAGGTTAAAATGTGTTTCGCGGTTTGACGTTCTAACCTTGACGTCTCTGTGCGGTACGTACATACTTGCAAACATGTGTTATAATAATGTAGACTCACATTTTCTTCTTTGACACTCAGTTTTGCATGAACTCGGAACATATTTATTAAATATCTTTGAAAAGTTGAAGCTAATGCTTTGAATTCATTTTTTGTAATAAGCAAAGTAAACGATTTACTAGGACAACCCTCGTATATATCTCTAGGTAGACCATCGAACATCATCGGCATTTCCATGAAACGGTTGAAAATCCAGCAATCATCGCACGAAAATTGTAAGATTCCGTCAAGTTGAACGAAATTTATAATCCGCGAAATTAGACGATTTTGTAATATTTGAACAATTGATCAGCAAGCGGTGTACTTTAAAGGCATTCGTGTTAAATGATTTGGTTGTTTTATAATGAAAAGCAAACATTCCGGTCCCCGGTGCTGTGAGCTAGAAGACAATTACGTTCGTTTAACTTATCACAAGCAATTTCAACGCTAATGACGTTTTAGTGTAAATAAACATTGACTTATATTTCAACAATCGAATAGTCAAACTGACTGAATAATTGCTTAACCTAACTAGGAAAATATACGGAAAATGTAATTTCATTGTACCAGAGAGGATCTGAAATCTCCACCCAATGACATTTGGTGTCAATATTTGATATTTCTGCACTTCAATGGTTGTCAGTATAAGATAAATGTACGAGTTATTCGTTCACGATCAATTCGTTTATGTTGTACTAGTATGTTGTTTGTATGTTATGTGTATTTCTTTCAATAAGCATGTACGATGTGATCGTTGTGATTGCGTACATTATACTAACTGTTATTTTTATTAGTTTTGGCAACTTATTGATGCTGACCTTGAAATTTTGGGTCCGAAACCCGCATGACAATGTTTGACATATTGTTGCTTTATCATGGTGTTTTGGCTGGGTTTATTGTTTGTTTTACATATTTGTCGCAAATTCAATAAGTCTCACGGTTCAAATAAATGTCTGATAGACTAAAGCTGTTGTTAGAATGATTACATGACAAAGCGTCTTTATCGATCGATTACAACATGCAGTTCTGTCAGACCCATGCATTTAGTTCAGTGGAACAGGGAGCTTTAGTGCTAAACTAGAACTTTTGGGTCCGGAACCCGCATGATAATGTATCACGTATTCAATGACAATTTAACGGAAGGTATTGCCATCGAAGTAGTTTGCACTCCAGCTATAATAATGCAAGTCCAAAATCTCGCTGGTTTGGCCAACTGATCATTGTCGTATAAAGCTAAAAAACAAAAACGATTGATAAAATCAGGGTTTGAACGTAATTCATGTTCTATATATAGACTCGGCTAATATTAGTACGGGCGAGTACGAATTACAACAGGGAACCCGATTACTCAGAGTACAGTGTAACCTTTCTAGAGCAACAACCTCCCATAAGCACTATGATCAAATTGTTCCAGAAATAATCATTTACAGTAACTATAAATTTACATCTCCAGAACAACATTCTTCACCAGTGATATCTTGGAACTTGACTAACCACTGATGTATGAGGATGCAGAACAACTAAAATTTGTTTTCCCATTTAGGATGTTGCCCGAGAGAGGTTGTTCTGTACAATATTATGTATACCCAACTGATGGCTATTATTGGCTATACTAGCTTCTTTGTCATACCCTGTGATTCATGTTTACACTATTGTAACCTACGTTTATAGCACTGACTAGACCATACTATGGAATGTATGTGTGTATTTATTGTGTTCTAATTCCATTAAATCATTGATTTCGATTGAATATTGAAGTTGTCACGATAATAAAACGCCTCACAATTGCTTGAAAAAAGAATAAAAATGGGAACCGTATTTTATAATTGGATACAAGTATACGATCATCACACACAAGCTCTGAAGGTCGGGTCCACGAGGGGGGAATGGTGTATCTCCCACTAAAATTGACTTAGTATAGTTTATTTGTCTTTTGTTCAAGGTGAAAAAAACCAATATGTTCGTGATCCTGGTACATGCTGCTTAGATAAACAACTGTTTCTTCTTTACTTCGCTCGCCCAATTTTCCAACGAAGGGGGGGGGGGGGGGGCATTTCAATTCGGTTACACACCAACACCAAATTACTTGCACCAATCATAAAAGTTTTTCTCCGGTAAATATGAGATCAGCCGAAGTCATCAGAATGCAACTTGCTCCTCTGTAAAACATAAAAGCAAAATCATTTGAAACGAGCATAAATTCCATCACCTGCCGCGCCCTCGATCGTCCGATGATGATTTTCAAGCATTGTTACGTGAACAATATACCAAGGCTTATCTCGTGCAGATATTCTCGGGAAATGAATCTTCAAGCATGAAGACATTAACTAATCTATATACAATGTATTGGGACAATTTTAAAATACCTGCTCAATTTATTGATCGATACTTCGCGTCTGATTTGTGAAAGACAATTTGTCCAGTCAATTCTGGCGCAGAAATTGAATGAATTCTGGATACTATATTGGTGCAACGTAAGTGTGTATTTACATGTACTTACTGGCTGTTGTTTTGATGTATTGATACACATTTAGACATACTGACCACGCAAGGAGTTGGGTACTGTTTGATCAAAGCAACTACTGAAATCTTAAACCTAGGCTTAAAATGAAATCTAAAGGGTGTAAAGTAAGTTCGTTCCGGTCAGAAAGTATGGCGTATTTTTATTTTCACCAAGCGAAATTTTACGAAATTTGGAATCGAATTCCTTATAATACCCTTATTGCAACAAATACGACAAGGTGTGGTTTGCATATGAGATCATTGACTGAATATTACAGACCATTTTACCACAATTCAAAAATGTATAAAGATTTTAAATCGGCATGTATTTTAATGATAAGTATAATGCTTTGATAAAACAGTACCCTGATTGTTATCATAGCGTGCGTCACATTGTGTATAAAACTTACTCAAATTCTTGTCGCCGAGATTAAATAAGGTTTAGTGGTAGTGAGCTGGATTTGTAACCAGACGACCCGGGGGTTGGAATCCCCCCGATCAGGGCATTTTATACCCTTCTATGAAAAACAACAATGTCGACTTTCCTCCACATGTGGAGAAGTTGCTGGTTCCTTGTGGAATGGTAAGTTAGTGCCGTTAGGGTCCATCCCATGTAAACTAGAATCTGCAGGCGCATATAACAGAGAAATTATTTGAGAAACGCTGGCATAAGCTTGCTGCGAAAAGGAAGCAAAGTGCGGCAGTCTTCCCTATCTCACAATAAGACCTATGAGGCCCAGCAATGGGATCCTCCAAGAGGTGACAGACGGAAACTGGGTACCCTGCGGCCCCACAGGCTAAACCACAAGGACTCGGAGGAGGTTTGGCCACTAGATGCACGGCATGCTGGGCCCACTGTCAAGTGGATATGCCCTGGTGCCTGCAAACCAAACCCCAGCTATGGCATAAATAGCCGGACAGAACGGGTTCGTTAACTACTCTTAAGAGTGAATTTCAATATATTGAGTGTTGAGTGCTGTAATTCCGGGCTCTGTAAATGTGTCACAATGATCGGTTGAATTGGCCATTTCGATTTGGCGTCTCCCGTGTTGTTTAAAGTTCATTGCCCTATACTATCTGCGTGGGCGCTTAATTTGATGGTTGATACCATTGATAATCAATTATTGAAGGAATGACTAATCGAACTTACGTGTTTGCATGTTAAAAATAAACAGTCATCGAGTTTTTCAATACCCGTTAAGTTGGGATATGTACTTTATTAGGCCTCCTGTCCGTTATGGATGTTGGCCCTTTAACACAGCTCAAGTGGATAATTATGAATAGTATCGCAGAGGTTCGATTATTCTAAACCTCTCCGAATACACACAGCTAGCCTGATAGGGAGCCTGGCGATCATGTTTTGGTGTCGGATTGCAGGACCTTATTGATAGATCAATTCCCATGACTGGGTAGTCTCCATAAAATATACATAATATATATACATTTTACCTCGTCAGAGCAACCAAACTTTGTGTTTCCCATTGGGTGTTGCTCTAGAGAGGTTGTACCGTACATTTACGCATATTATATGAGTCATACACCAACTATGATTTCAAAAAAAAAAAAAAAAAAAGGTTCCAAAAACGGCTACCTGTCTGTTAACTATGAAATTAAAGTTGTAATCATAGTAATAGGTAAGGCTGTAGATACGTACGTTATAATTGTAACAACCTATATCTTATAATTCTACTTGTAAGTGTAATATTCAAGAACAGGCTGATAAGATCGGTGTGTCATTGACGAAAATTGAAAGTGTCAGTTTTACACCCGTTATGTAGATAAACGCTGTAATTTAGGTATTTTCAGTCAAATTGACTGTCTACAGGGCTGATAAAAGTGGTTTGAACTGAGAAAAATAGTTACACCGTTCAACTGTCAAGTCAGAAATTTTAACGTGGATTTAATTTTCGCGCTATAACGCGAATTAGACAAGTTCGCGAAAAAATTATGCACGTGAACCTAAGCAACAACGGAAAAACACAGAAGGTGGTTAATTATTTTAAGTATTAAAATCGCAAATATTCAAACTACTTCACAGTAACAAATTCGGAATTTTTACCCCGCGAAAATATATGATTTTACAGTTATCTGAAAGGTTGAATTTATCTAGATGACTACCAAGTTGTTAACATTTGTATAAACTTGTCTATATAATTATGATATACAAGTGATCCATGATGGTAAATATAGATCATCGAATGTTTGTATATATATAACAATTCCCATTTACATTCAGCTTAATTGCGAATTTGTTTGATAACAATATCAACTTTGAGATATTTCAAAGCCCGAACAAACCATAATAATCGATTGTGACTTTCTATCAAAGAAGATCCAAAGCTCATGAAAGCTAGGTCAAAATTATCCTGCACACTATAATAGTCTTTTATATGATACGGCACGATATGTAAATAATGTATACTGAACAAATACAATATTTCATGTGCAGTTGAATCAAGTTGGTCAATTTTATGATAATATTTTTACATTGCACAACTGAACTTGTACAGACTATAAATAGTCTCGGATACCCGCATCATGTACAATAATAATATGTTTATTTTCTTCCATAGTTGAAGATTACAACAAACATAGACAACATATATCAAGCATAATTATGTGAAAACAAATATACAAATTATTATAACTGATTGGCCAGTAGACCAAAAACATAATAAATTATATACATATAGAACCACAGCAGATTCAACCAAGAACAAGTATGCACGAAATTAAGTAGCCTAACACGAAAACGAAATTGCTAGACATGTCATTCGTTATAAAATATTAGTTTCACAATTGATACCAGTGGGGTCAATGATTTAAACCGAAATCGAAATGTAATTGTACATTACATTCCAACAATATCGCGCATTGTTGAATACAAACTTTATTGTACTTTAAAATCATTCATATATTCGCGGGGACTGATTTTGCGAAATTCGGTCAAATGAAATATCTACCTTGGTGGTTTCTTAAATTCGTGGATTTAGTTTCAACAATATTATTATGTGTTACTCCGGCATAGACAAGATTCTTGAAGAAAAGAGGTAGATATACATTCATTTATTTAGGAAAAGTAGTTATAATAGGAATTGGATAATTATGCAAACAAGTCTTTTGGGATTCGTGGATTTAAAATATTGAGAGAGAAATCTCTTTCAATGTTGCATATTGTTGGGGTCAATTATTCGATGGGTTTCAATTTCGCGATATTTAATGAACGAAAATTAATCCACCGCGAATATTAATAATTATACAGTAATAAACGGTACATATCGATGTATATTGTTATCTCGGTTTGTATTGCACAGAAAAAAATAAATTTATTTATCTGCGTATATCAGTAAATTTCATGTACATTTTGTAGTTCAAAATCACCATAACATTTATATATGAATTATTAGGTCACATTTGTACTTATATTTAATATATTTCACGTATTTATGAGTTTGAAGTTTCACCCCAAAACTAATATTCATTTACCAAAATATTATGCGTTGTCGGCAGGATTCGAACCTGCGCGGGAAGATCCCAATAGATTTCTAGTCTATCGCCTTAACCACTCGGCCACGACAACTCCGTGTTATAAAGAAAATATCGCATGTATATAATACAAAGGTTATATAGGTAGCGCGCGGTAACAGATGGTGCTATATATATGTATGTAGTGGATATTTTATTGTTCGTCCAACCGAGATATTACAAGCATGGACTAATTATAGCGAAACTGTCGAAATACAAACAAAACGTCAATATCTTTCAGCTTTCCGCTATCAACGGTTTCTTGGTCACCAAAATAGTACAATAACACTTCAATAATGGAGTCTACTAGTGGGTCCCTAGAAAACGGTCCTCTTTATTGAATAGGGCTTAAGTTTGAGGTTAAATAATAAATAGCAAAACAGCGAAAAGGACTGAACAATTACATTATGTTATTTGGTGATGATCATATCATTGGGGGTGGTCTTCCAGTTAGAGTGGAAGATCGTAGAATTTCATGATTGACTTGTCAGGTAAAGATCACACAATTTTCACACTTTTTAGTTGACTAGTTTAGGACTTGCATTGTATGAAATAAATACTTTTTTATTTATTACAAGAAATGTATAGATCTATATTGAAGACCCATAGTCAATAACCTGCGCATATTTATTTAACTATTACTTGATACATAAATATTACCATTGAAGTAATTTAAAGTTTAATTGAAGGTTTAAAATAACAAGTTATGATCATGGGTCATCTCTGACCTAATCGTTATGCGTATTTGTTGAGTATATTCAGTGTAGCAATACCACGTGACTTTTGGCTACAGTTACAAGAAGAAATTGGTAAACATTGGAAAATAAAACAGACATAAGTATTTTATTTCTTCATCGATTTCTATGAAATATACGCCACGCTAAGAGGAACATTATTTGCTTTCCATGAAATATAAAATCTTTTTCAGCAGCTTTACCGATTTTTCCATTACCCTGTGAAACCTACACGTTCCATGGTTTCACAGGGTAATGGACAAAACGGCACAGTCGCTGAAAAAGATTTTATATTTCATGGAAAGTAAATAATGTTCCCCTTAGCGTGACGAATATTTCATAGAAATCGATGAAGAAATAAAACACTTATGGCTACATTCGTGTTCCAATGTTTACACATTTCTACTTGGAACTGTAGTAAATCAAAGCACTGAAAGTACTCTTGTGTGGCGTACTGATGCCATTAAATCCAATATCGAATCCAGGTTGTATCATAATTTTATGTCACAGTTCTGATAAGCCCACCCTTACTCAAACATTTGTGCTGCTAAAGACACCAAGAGAACCAGCAGTTACCTGGAACTTACTTAAGTAACTGCTGAGCATCAATGAAGGGATATTTACAAATACCATTTTTAACGACTTGGAGAATTCGACCAGTGTCAAGATAACTGACTGTTTATTCTCCGTATGACCACGCATGTTAATTAAATGACACTCTATATTAACGTATGTAAAAGGGGTAAACATGGCGTCGCTCCCACATATCGATCGGCCGATTAATGCTTTAAAAACAAGTTTTACATTTTATAAAACCTTTAAGTATTAGCTTTTAAAACAAGCTTTAACGAACAAAATCGATCGAATATTAAATTAATAATTGATGATTTTCGACCGTTTATTTGGTATAAAACGGGATATTTTAAACTTACTTTTACGCGGAACGGATTCTTACTCGTCGCCGTGGATTAACTAATTAGGGTATCATGTTGAATGTTGTGTAAAAGAGAGACATAAATCTCTGCTTCATTACAAGCTTTAAATATTCAAAATCGGATAATAGATACGAAAATTATGAGTTCTTATATAAAGCAGGGTAGAAATTGACTAGTGCGTTTAACGCTTACCGCGATAACATCGTTAATCGGCCGATCGATATGTACGTAGAACTATTTCAGTTCCCCCCACCAGCTATATATAGCATCAATGTTTGTATACAACATAATTAGGTCATCGTCTGCAATGTGCAGCGGCGGAGTGATTTACATACGTTACAGTATACGATTGAAAACCGTGGGAACTATTAGATTCCCGCCACCAGTGAGAACATTCGTTGGTAGTAAAAATATAGTCCGTTGCGGAATGATTTGCTATAAAAATCCTCTAAAAATAAAAGTCTGATAAAATTGTTGGTCTTAATATAAGTAAATGTTGGTAATGTAAACAAATCAGGTCCAATGATACGTGTAACCTGTGTTGCATGCTTGTAATATTGTTCAAATCATAGAACTATTTATTTGCCGAGGCCTAATGCGTTAAATTGGTCGTAAGCTGAAAAGTGGTAATAACATTGTGTGGCGTTTACGCCACACAAAAACCACGTGGTATTGCTACACTGATATTGATATAAAATGAACTTATTCCTCTTCTTCTACAAACATTAAATGCCTGTGGGTACCATCGTTTCGAAGTGTATCGCCTGTAGATAACGACAGGTTTATTTTAGTACGTAGTTGTCGTGGCCGAGTGGTTAAGGCGATAGACTAGAAATCTATTGGGATCTTCCCGCGCAGGTTCGAATCCTGCCGACAACGCATACTTTTTGGAGGAAATATTAAAATACTGTGTATGTGATTAAAAAGTTGGTAATTTATAACAACGTTTTTTTAAAGATGAGCATTATCCTGTCGTTTTTATTATTAACAATAATAAAATTATGCGTTGTCGGCAGGATTCGAACCTGCGCGGGAAGATCCCAATAGATTTCTAGTCTATCGCCTTAACCACTCGGCCACGACAACTTATATACTGCAGTTAACGTTCTGATGCTATAACAACACTTTTAGAGCTGTCACATTTCAAGTAGCATGCTTCAAAGTAGCTAGAAAGAAGTACATAAGACCATTTTGATATTAAGGCCACTCAAATTAATATTGATGATAATACCTCATATTTACGGTTCATATTCCATTCATTCTTTATCCAACTATTCGGACCGTCTCACGACTGAGACCAAGTTTCGTACTCAATGGAGGCCTCTACTTAGGCCAAAACAAATGAATAGAGTGGTTCTAGGAACCCGACTGATCATAATCCCCCCTACCCTAAACATTGTATTGACATCTTGCTTGAAGTCACTGGGATCGTTTATTTTCCAGTACATAAAACCAATAAAATGATTTTTTTTTATGCTTTTCATCATAGTTTTATTTCAGCTCGTTACCAGAACCACTATATTAATTTTGCTGCGGCCTTATTAAGATTTCACACTGTGCCCTTCATATTTAGATTTTGCATAAATAAAGTTTGACAGAAAACTTGTCTAATAACAAAGCACTTACGATTTTAGTCTATCATATGTTTACGTTTTAGACATTATTTAGCCCCATTTTTGTTGAGATTAAGCATTTGTCAGGAATGTTTAAATGATTGTAAACCCGTTAAGTACCGAATGTTGAACACTATCATATCATATAAAATACATAAAATACATACATTGAACATAGAGTGACACTTGAAGTCGTCATTGAGGTATATGATAGCGGGCAACAGCCGGTCTTCAAGTATCAATTATCCGAAAGACTGGGATCGAAGTACTGTAAAATGGCGAGGGATAAATGTTCGTTATATACGCGACACAGATGGTCTGATACAATCAGAAACGAAGACCCATGGAAACGTACCAACAAACAACCAATCGACCAAGAGATAATGCAGAGGCGCTGGAGATGGTTAGGCCACGTGCTGCGCAAACCTGCTTCAAACACCATAAGACATCCCATTTCATTGAACCCCCAAGACAAGAGAAAGAGAGGAAGACAAAATAACTCTTGATACAGACGTAAAGAGGACAGGCCACTTCTAGACAAAGTTTGCAAGGCTAGCACAGGACCGGGATGTCTGGACAAAGTTGTCGAGGCTCGCACAGGACCAGGATCCCTGGAGAAGACTTTCGAGCGACCTATGCCCCAGGAGTGGTAACAGGCATAAGGAAGCAATATACGCTAAATCGATAAATTCGCGAAAATTTATGGTCTTCAACTTAAACGAATGTGGTCAGTCTAACTGAAGTTTAAAAATAGCGTACATTTAATCTCCCGCACTTCTTCAGAATAGCAAAATTTGAGAAATTTGTCCTCGAGAAAATATCTGACTTTACAGTACGCAGATTAACGGTAACATGTTACATGACAAGTGGTTTGAAGTTTGTGGTATATTTGTACTCACTACTATATCTGGAGCAATTAAAACGTTTCATAGACTTGTTAGTTGTAAATACTCAAATATGGGGGTATGTTTATAATTTAAATATCGGGTTTCAAGTATTAGCCACTTTGGTATCAGAATCGTATTACTTAAGATAAAAGCCAACAGACTGAGTAAAAATATTATAATTCGTAGGTATAAAATTTCGCGTACTTTGAGTAAATCTTCATTTCGCGGAACTGTGAAAAACCCTTAATTGCTTCATGTTTTAAGGTAGATTGAAACTTTGCGGTCTTTGCAGATTAAGGTCGTACAAAAATGCCATTTTGAGAAAAATATAAAAACTGTCTGAAAACTGATATTGTCTTTATTTCCTCGAATATTGAAGAGCGTAGGTACAACTATCTTTCGAACTTCATTTTGGTCAACATGACTACTTCCGATCTTGATGAAAATAGGCTCATTGTGTTGTTTTCGATGATATGTATGGTTCTTATAAGGTCGTATTTAGCATTTACGACCTTATCATTCTAATTCAGCGATTTCTTGTTACGTTCATAGGGAAGCAAAAAAAGCGTGAGTACTCATTATGTTAATAGTTTCCTTTATTGGGGAGGCTTTTAATAGCGAAACGAAAATACTAATTTCCTTACTCAACCTATCTTACAAAATTGCATCCGCTGCAATAGCGAATCGCATAAAATATGTTCTTAAAATCATAATAAGTGAGGACCAAACCAGATTTTTACCAGGTCGCTTCACAGCAAACATGGTTTGATTGGTCACAAAATAGGCTAATAGTATGTATTATCAAATAATGATTTTAAAGGAACGCGTGCATCAAATAAAAGCCGGTGTTGTTAGTTACGTCACGTCGGTAAACTAGGTTTAATATCGAATTTAAAAATCTTACTTTGATTTGCCTTTATCACGAATAGTTGACAATAAGGATTTTTATAGATTCAAGCAATCGCGTTAGGGTTTAAAAACATAAAGTTTTCGGATACCGTTGTTCAGTGTATTGATCGTCAAGTTACTTGAAGGTAGATAAAAGAGTTTCGCTCTCCAAAAGGCTTTCAACGGTTGTAAAAACTCATATTCAACAATCATATGTTATTAAAGGTGTATATTGACCACGTAAAACGTCCACTTCCGGAAGCTATTCGACTTCCGGCGGTTATTTTTAGGAACAATACTCCGGTTCATTTTGTGACAGTCACCGTTAATGGAGCGTTTATTGACGTTGATAGTTCTAAAATGTTGCAGGCGAAAAAGAAAATAGAACACTGCCTTTCAAAATACGTGTATTTTTCTTTTCCTGAGTAAACATTTCTATGTAGGTCAACGTATACCGGGTATGGTAGTTGGGGTTCCATTAACAGGGCATACTAGTACTATTCACAGCAGGCCTACGGTTTAGAGCGTTTACTCCGCATATTGACACACACAAATTGCGGATGAGGATAAAAACTTACACCAAACACCACATTTGTCATAAAGTATGGCATATTTGAAGTTGTTAATTGCATAAGTTGTTGGCATTTCGTCTTTGTAGCGAGTATAGGTTCCATTTACATAAGCCTACCGTTATTGGTCAAAGGTAGCAAAGGAGTTTCTAGCTTCCCCCAGTCTTGCTTTGCTGTCCTTATGGGCTACGTTGTCTAAATGCTTATCAAGCTGCTAAGAAAGGTGAAGTCTCCGACAGATTCCAGGGGTGTGTTGCCAATGGTTGTTTGTTCCCCAAGATTGGTGTTGATGCACATAACTTTTGTCTTTGGTGAGTTAATATGTAGGCCTGTTTGTGCAGTAAATAAGTTCAGTATGTTGGTTTTGTCTTGAATGTGTTCGGTTTGAAGTAAACCTTATAGATCGTCTGCGAAGTCGAGGTCTAACTTCCAGATGTGGAAGAAGGGTTCATCATGTATTCATCGTGGCTTGTTGGTAGTTGATTGTTTCATTAATACCGACCCAAAGCACCCAACACAATGACATGAAAATGCTCAATGTACCAAATGGATGGGCAGCTTTTTGTGTCAAAATTTATGCGAACTTTGTTTGATCTTTAGACCGTTCGTTCGGCACACGTTTTAAGTTAACTTCACATATCCGTTCTTCAAGTCATTGAAATCATTAAATATTTATGAGGCATGTGTTCCAACCGTGAAACCTGCTCCGCCATTTCCGTTTTTCTAATTGTAATTGTCTATTGCAATGCAATAAAGACCAAGCTGATCAGAATGACGTGTATCCGTAGATGAGCACGAGTCAATTCGGTCGATTGCAGGCGCGTAGCTGCCTATATGCGATTACGCGGCTGATTCCACATGATTGTGACAAAGATATTTTTTCAGGCAAAGTTTGTACTTAATTCACTTTAAACGCTTCTTTATCGTTTGTGTATTCCCAATTTATATAGAGTTCGCATTGTAATATCCTCAGAAATAGAGCCGGTTATTTACGCAAGAATGTTTGTGTTACTTTTGTCACTTATCTAGGAGAAGTACTATGCCGATTTTAGCGTTCATTTACAAAATAATGCTCCTAAAATTGACGTTTTTAGAAATAAATAAAGCACTGCGAGAATGCTCCAAATGCACCAGATTACACCAATGGAGGAGCATGCTCCCGACACAAGCATAATAGTGAATCCACATGAATAGAGGGCTAGCTACGCGCCTGGATTGTATTAAATTCAACACAACTAACACAAGTAAAGCATCACGTGTCTGACTATAAAGATTGATTGATCAATTCCTCAAGACAAACTATACCATTTGAATTCCTGTTACTTACGTTACCTTCCCCGCAGTCTCAGATTTTGTCAGACCAAGTTTACAAATGTAGTCTCAATTCAGTAATTATTGCGTGTTATCTTCCCCATGAAGACTGATGTTACACATTTGTTCCCTTGTTCAATAGATTATACTAACAACCCAGCCAAACTTTATTTGCAAACGGATCGAAATTGACACGAGGGGTTAGCGTTTGCACAAAATTGATACGGCGTTTTTAAAAAAAATCTCCAAGTCATTGTTTTTTTTCACAAGATACTAAGTACTTGAGTTTTAAAATGCGGGGTACTACAAAATTTGGCTCGAGCTAATCGTTGATAATATAGCTAAGAAGCCGGAGCATCCATGTCAAAGATAATACTAGGTGAAAATGTTTTAGTTTTGTCTTGTTAACTGACTGTTTAATCGGAATAGTGTACGATTATACAAGCAATAGTGTTAATGTATAAGGCTGTAATTCATAACATGGGTATCATTTCTGTCACTTGTGAAGTTTTGTCGTAAATTATGTACCGATTTGTAAACGAAATGTACCTGATACATGTATTAAGTGAACAACTTGCGCAATTTGAAGTTCTGTGAGATTCGTTTGTGGTACTTCTACTGAGTCACTGTTTGGGGTGATTCAATATACGTTTTGTTTTCGTAGTTTATGGATATTTAAAGTGATTGGACTGAATCAAGGTTGTATGAAAAACAATGAAAGGTTTGACAGTTTCTTTGTGATTCATCTTGCTCCAATCTCCGGAGGCATTTCTAGTAGGCATCTTACTAGCTCAAATTGATATTTTACTTAAAATGAATTTGAGATAAATCTGAATTCGAACTCTTGAAATTTTACGGTTTACAAATCAGAATAATGTTTCTGTTTTGTTATGACAAATTTGAGCCCGGCCTCTTGCCTAAGGTACTTTGCAATATTTGAGATGAGATTTGGCTCAGTTTGGACTGCTTCCCATGTCATCCAATGCCCGGGGCATTATAACGAACGCTCAAATTGAAAACAAAATACGTTTATTCAGCTCAATAGTCAACTTGAGAGAGTTGTTATTATGGTTGTATGAAAAATCGGTGTAATAAATTATGTATTTGTTTGTATTCTTCACATTTTTACACCATTTATTTACTTAAGTAAGTTTTTGTCATGATAGAGCGGACCTCTGATATAGAAAATGTTCATTGAATCATTCATTAATGAAATAATCATTGTATGGTGTTAGACTATAGAGCAAACTTAACAGGACGGTATAGTTGTCGGCTACAGGCATGTTCTCGGATATTGTGGTGTATCCAGTTGTCGTGGCCGAGTGGTTAAGGCGATAGACTAGAAATCTATTGGGATCTTCCCGCGCAGGTTCGAATCCTGCCGACAACGCATTATTTTTCTTCCTGATTATCAAAATATATTACGATTCAAGTATTGAATGCTGTAATATTTTTGATATATAACTATGTATAATATAAATAATTTGTGTATAAGAATAATCTTAATGACAATTGTAATAATAACAATTACTGTAAATTTATCAATATTCGCGGGGTGGATTACTCAAGTTTCGTTGATTTCGCCGATCAAATAGATCGCGAAATTAAATTCCAAATAATAATCCACCTAAAAATAGTAACAGGAGATTTTTCTTTCAATATTTTAAATCCACGAATTCAAGAAACCATCAAATTACCAAAATCCGCGAAAATTAATTTACAGTACCCAAAACGATACGTTGTCGGCAGGATTCGAACCTGCGCGGGAAGATCTCAATAGATTTCTAGTCTATCGCCTTAACCACTCGGCCACGACAACTGGATGTCATTCAAACACATGTACTGTTCAAGAAATGAGAAATTAAGTGGTTTCTTACAGCATACTTGAAAGTTGAAACCAAACCCAATTTCGAAAGTAATAAGCACGTTAATGCGATTACTTTATAACTTTATTATCGAAAGCCAGCGTTCATACATTTAATTAACATAATTTTGACTACCATGTTAACAGCTCGTTGCTCCAAAATATACGCGTTGTCGGCAGGATTCGAACCTGCGCGGGAAGATCCCAATATATTTCTAGTCTATAGCCTTAACCACGTGAAAAGTTCACACTGTGCATGAGTTTGTTTAAGGCATTTTGGATTAAAAAGAAGAGGTGACTTAATAACAAAATTATCAGAAAGCCAGCTTTTATACATTTTACATTATTTTGACTACCATGCAAAACAATTAATTGTCCCAAAAAGTATGCGTTGTCGGCAGGATTCGAACCTGCGCGGGAAGATCCCAATAGATTTCTAGTCTATCGCCTTAACCACTCGGCCACGACAACTGGATGTCATTCAAACACATGTATCTTACTGTGCTATACTAGAAATGAGAAGTTAAGTGGTTTCTCATAGCATACTTGAAAGACGAAACCAAACCCAATTTCGAAAGTAGTAAGCACGTTAATGAGATTACTTTATAACTTGATTATCGAAAGCCAGCGTTCATACATTTAATTAACATAATTTTGACTACCATGTTAACAGCTCGTTGCTCCATAATATACGCGTTGTCGGCAGGATTCGAACCTGCGCAGGAAGATCCCAATATATTTCTAGTCTATAGCCTTAACCACGTGAAAAGTTCACACTGTGCATGAGAGTGTTTAAAGTCATTTTGGATAAAAAAAGAACAGGTGGTTTAATAATTAAATTATCAGAAAGCCAGCTTTTATACATTTTACATTATTTTGACTACTTTGGAATTGTTCCAAAAAGTATGCGTTGTCGGCAGGATTCGAACCTGCGCGGGAAGATCCCAATAGATTTCCAGTCTATCGCCTTAACCACTCGGCCACGACAACTTATATATACCTTTACCTGTAATAAAGCTTGATCTGTTATCGCTTATATCAACATATTTATCGATGTAATCTGAAGAACGGCGTAGATCCATTATGATTAAATACGATACACCCGAGTATTTACCACTTAGTATGTCCAGCTACGCCTCCTCTGTCACAGCTGTTCCAAGCAGTACGTGCTCTGGAAGGATTAAATCAATTTGAAAAAAAACACATGAAACTGCATTTCGGTTGCTAGAAATCAGATTTTTAAGATTATCTCCTGTGTGCATATAAGATATCCGCAGAGATTATAGATACATGTTATCTATAGTCTCTAATATGCGATATCATATTTGATGAAGTATTCAAGT
Source organism: Spisula solida (assembly GCA_947247005.1). Classification (NCBI taxonomy): domain Eukaryota; kingdom Metazoa; phylum Mollusca; class Bivalvia; order Venerida; family Mactridae; genus Spisula; species Spisula solida. Next base: position 24,073,423 of record OX365951.1, read on the forward strand.
TTTTTCGTCCATCAAGTATAACTATAAGTCATACACGACTTAACTTAGCTGACGATCTATCTGAGTACTTATGCCTTTCGTGATCGACTGTTTCTGTTGAGTGCTGCCTTCCCTGTCCAAAGTTTCATTATTTTTTACTAACTTGCTCTCTTAACTGATTTCACAACTTCTCCGCACGTTGAATCATCTTAGTAATCACGATACAACGATTCTCAGTTCCGGCAGAGAATTGTACTTTTTTCATAAGTTTGGCTAAGGCGGAACTGAAAAAACGATGTAACGCTCTGACAGAACTCGCAGATGTCATATATACCACAGGAACTTGCATTTATAATGTGTAGTATTAAAATATATAATATTTTAGTAGTAAAGTAGGCCTTCATTTTTTTTTCAAATTATAAATGCAAGTTCCTGTGTATATACTGAGCACCATGAGGGCGCTACATTGGTTTTCATTTCCGTCAGGGCTATATGAAAACAGTACAATTTTCTGTTTGGCCTGATAATCAGTTGTATCATTGGTACAAAGGGGCTACGCCATCTTACCAATGACAGAACGTCCAATGATAACCATTCCAGCATGGGGGACTCATACAGATCGGCCGCGGGAAATCTATACTGTAATAATTATGCAAATCTAAAGGGTCTCAAATCTTAGATTATAGTAACAATCTAGAATATCAACATCTCATGTCGCCATCTTAGTCGCAGAATTGTGAGGTTTGTTTAAAAGAAGGAGTAAATTCAACTAACTGCTTTGTGTCGCTTTTGATACCAGTACAGTACGTGTACCATGAATATATTGTCATATAATTGAAGTCCTGAATACATTTTGTAAACGCTTGTAATCTTGTTCTGATATAAACTTACGTACGGTTTTAAAACGAGTCCACCTCTTAAATGCAAACTATGAAATATTGCTTAACTGTTTTAAACATTCATGTCAAAATATTGATCGTATTGTAAACGTACTTTAATGAACGTACGTCTTTGTACTTTTTTTTTATAAAAATCCAACAGTTTGATTTTTTAAGATAATATTGTTATACAAAAGTAATAATTTCCCATTCAATGATAGACTTTATAAGTGTGTATGGTTTTAATTCCTCTCCAGACCATTAACATATTTTATAAAACGTTCCACTTTTTAAATTTTGAACAATAATTACAAAATCGATCAAAATGTCTTGATGATTAATTTAACAGGTCGACCCTCATTATAACGGAATTTAAACATACGCTTTGGATCCATTTTCAGAAACTATAAAAGGCTCTTTGTTTATTGTCAATATCATGGTACGTTAACCCGATACACCGCTTCTCAGTTCCATCAGAGAATTGAACCATTTTCATATGGCTATGACGGAACTGAAACCCGATGTTACGCTCTGACGGAACTCAGATGTCACGATTCGTATCCTGAGTTCCGTCAGAGCGTTAGATTGGTTTTCAGTTCCGTCAGAGCCTAACGAAAACAATTACAATTCTCTGACGGGACTTCGTGATAACACCCGGTTGGAACTAAGACACGGTGTATCGGGAATTACTCCAGTGTACGCGACTCTTCTGAAATCACACTATTGAACATGACAATGTTTAATGACTAAAATAACATTATTTTTGTACAGCCGTTTATTGGCATCGATATTTACGCTCGAATTTAGGTGCTTTTATATCAATTCATTGTTCTTGTCTATTTACAGTATGAACATCGAATGACGGAGCAACGTTGCTTGGAGTCGACGTCTTTCAAGAATAATGTCGTATGGATCCACATTTCTACAGTTCGAAGCTAATGGTCGGATAAGTAATCGGTATTCGCGACCCAGTACTAAGAAGGACGAGAACGAACACCCGCCGAAGCTTGTACAGTACGAGAAACAGTTTGATGTTAACTTATCTAGAGTTGACGATCACGTGAAAGTTCAAACAAACATGAGGGATTCTATGGTGGCGTATACGAGGAAGATGCGAAGCATACAAGATGCCCGGTACCAAGAAGCTCGATTCCAGTCACGTGACTCCGGGAAGGAGGATCCGCTATTCGTTCGTGCCAAACACATACCAAAATATCCTAGCAAGCCACCTAAGAAACGACGCCCAATGTCATTTGACGAACTTTTAGGGCGAGACCGTGAAACGGGTCGTGATCGGCCAGGTGCTGCGCGCAATCGACCTCATTCTGATAAGATTAAGCCCGCGCATGCGCGAGATGTTGACCGGAAGTCAGATAATGAGTTACATTTGCCGTTACTTACTGATCGTTTACGAAAGTCTGGAAATGTTCAAGTTAGTCTAGTTAGTGCATCCGATCTCTATGACATTGTTGATTTTAGTTTACGAAGCAAAGCAACAAGAAATGAAAGTTTGCAAATGTTACGAATGGAGAGAGATGTAAAAAATCGAAAAGAACCCCTTCGTATACCTAGCCAAGCAACTAATCCATACAGTGACACTCAAAAGAGGGATCCGTACGACGCTTACGAAAGAACACTCGAAAGGCAACTTGAAATTACCAGTAAAGAACGTAAACAGAGAGATTCGCAATATGCTTCGTCTTCGTACGAGATACCTGATGACATTGATGATACTGATACCGATCGAGTGCCAAGTAACGACTTTTATGCAGAAATATTCCATATGAACAAAGTAGAACCTAGTTTAAAGAAACAGCCATCAATTAACATGTTTGCACCGCTACGGCTACCAACACTTAGTACTGATCATTTCAAACGCAGACCAAATCGTGCTAAACGAATGCGACTATTGGATTCGGGACTTGGTGATATACCTGAAGACAATGCAATAGACCCGAGGGACAATCCCAACGACGCTAAGCGTGATATTACTAGAGTAAGCTCCCCTACGCCACAAAAACTATCCCCTAGGTATTACGAATCGCCGAACAAATTGATTTTGGACGCGATTCAAGAAACATCGAATCGTGACAATGAAAAGATTAATACGACCCACGTGACAGCTGGAAAAGCGCCAGAAGACGAGCGTGTTAGTGAGGATGATGTGTCCTCGCGTGAACCAGAAACAAACGAGATTACAGTGAGTGATCGAGGACAACATGGTGGATTGTTTCCATCAATTGATGAATCTAAAAGCACAAAGAAAGTGCTTCGAGATGACGGTGATGTGCGGATAGAGGTGACGCAGTGTCCCCCTAAAACTGAAACTGCAAGTAATAAACAGAAAGCACAGAAACGTTTCAAGAAGTTGATCTTTTTGAGGGACGGTTCAAGATAGTTTTTGCCTGTTAATACGCACATTGTTGCCTTTATTGTCATATTTTGAAATCCTGTACTGAGTATGTATGACATTATAAATGTACTGATTGTATACGACAGGAACACGCTCTACATGTATGTAGACTGGCGTGTTTTTACCGTTTATTACTGTGCACCATCGCCCTAGTAGACACAACGCCCATTTGAAAGACATACATTTATAAATTTGGTCGTCAGTCTAGATTAATTTTGTTGAATTGATTGTAGTCCTGCTTGAGATTAATCGATGTCGTTGTTGTTGAGTGGTTGTTGTTCAAGAGAGGTAACTCTGCAGAGGTTGCAGCGAATATTGAATAATGTATGAGGAGAATTGGACAGTGAACAGTTTGTTTAGGGGTTTTCACAACCTCTCTAGTGCAATGATATTATCATTGGTCTGGTAGCTTACAGTCGAACTGCTCTAGACCAACTACGCAGCTGCACCTTTCAAATAATAAGTTATCATAGGAGGTTGCCTAAAAATAACACTAGTCTACCAGTTGATGGGACCAACAGCGATCGACCGCTGTAACCAGAACATCAATACGTCATCATGACGTCACTGAAGATATCTACGCATTTCTTACAAACGTTGCTATTAATTAGTACCATGGCACAGAAATACAATCAATTCTCATTATAGCTACCGTTAGCAACGAAGGTGGACATGTGCAGGTTTATTAAGATATGCTTTACCCATCTGAATAAGTTACAACAAAAATATCAAATCCCCTTTGTTGTCACATTGGCTAAAACTACTATACCCATCTGAACAAATTACAACAAAAATATCAAATCCCCTTTGTGGTCACATTGGCTAAAACGTCCGTGATTATATTAAAACATTATGAGAGAAATAGCAGCTAAAACTACTCTTCTATGTCGCATTATTACGTGGCACAAATTCAATAAATTAAAAAGATCGTGTATTTTTTAACAAATACACTATTTTGATAGTTTTGTCACATAGGGTAATATTTTCAGCCGCAGTTTTAACACAATGGTTCCAAGTCCGAATGTTTAACCAATGTGATCACAATACAAATGAAATGATTTGTTGCTGTAAATTGTTCACCGGGGCATATCATAAATGTTTACGTCATTTTATAATACAGTCATGTTGACAGTGAAATGTAGGAGACGTACAGTTGGCTTGACTTAATAATTAATTTTATGCAAATATCAACCAATCGGGAATTTTATAATTTGCTCGACAGAGGCCGTGTGCTCGTAATATCGATGTTCGACATAGGTTGTGTGCTCGTAATATCGATGTTCTACATAGGCCGTGTGCTCGTAATATCGATGTTCGACATGGGCCGGGTGCTCGTAACATCGATGTTCGACATAGGCCGTGTGCTCGTAATATCGATGTTCGACATGGACCGGGTGCTCGTAATATCGATGTTCGACATAGGCCGTGTGCTCGGAATATAGATGCTCGTTATAAGTTTTTCTGTGCTATATATAGATTCTATAATCTTACTGTTCTGCAAGCAACTAACGACGTGTTTACAGTCGGGGGAGATGTCAGAGAAGATGGCCAGCTGCTCAATCCGGGAAGGGAATCCATATTGTCATGACAACCATCTGTCTAGTGCTGATATATACATGTATAAACATTGTGAATGAACTGTTCGTATTTCTAAATTTGTTATCCATTTAATTTACTAATGTGAATGTGAACAAAAAACGAGCTGTTTTATTACTACTGATACATGTTTTTATTGAAATTTGATTTTTTTATAATTGTTTTAAAATATTTCTACTGTTGAAAATAAAATACAATGTATGAATATCATTAAGTTGGTATGGATTTTAAAATATTATCAGTTTGTGCTTGTGTCTGTCTATAGTTTCGATTGTCGGTCGTCCTTGTGGAGAGTTGTCGCTCCTGGTACAGGGAATTTTGGTTTCAATTGCAAATAATTTTAGATGATCTTCAGGAAAGGGAGCCACTCGAGCAAGATGTCCTTACGAGGGGGAATACTTACGTAATGAGTAATCGTGAAAACTCGGCCATTTCGTCAATAACCCTCATGTGTAGCACTAGAATACACCAACGCCAACAGTCACATGAGTTCAAAATGTCCGTTAAGGTAACACATTATGTATCTGATCTGTCAATAAGATGATTATTTGATGCTTTCTTATCGGTTTTCTTATGAGTATGGTGACACCAAGACAGACATATCATGACAGAAATGTCAAATATCTTTATAGATTAGTCATAATCCATATCAACGATCGAGGTGATCCGAATGACGCAATGAGCAGCTTTGTAAAGGAATTGTTAAAGGTCCCCTCAATATACTCTAGTCTTTTACTGGAACAACCAAATATGGGTCTACCGCTATACAACGAACCCAAATCAATAGAGTTATACCAGTTTTAATGATTTTGGTATGTCGTGGTCTGAATGGAATCCGTCCAGCATTCTACCGTTCTTAATTGGGAAGTTGTTTTGAGGTATTATTTGTCTGTGACTGGTCAATTAAGTACAGAGACACCCTTGCTAGATCACACAAAATGTCATCTTTGGATACTAGTAGTCAAAACATCGTACCGTATGGTCTTTAACTTCGATAAAAGCGCAAGCTTTTAATAAATTTTATTAAACAATGTGAATTAAATGGAAATAAGTGTTTATGATAAGTTTATCATCATTATTATTATATAGGTCAAAATTACCACTACCCGTACACATGTAACTGTTCAAACGCTGACATCATAATGCAACAACTCGCGTAGTTCGAAAAAATGAAGAGCAGAAACTCCTACACGAGAAAGGCAACACACATACTACAGAGCGATTGGATTACCTCCCTTTAATAGTGTGATTATTTCTTAAATAACACTTAAGTCGAAACGTTGAAAAGAGACTGAGGTTTGTTTTTGTTTTAATTAATTTACCATTAAATAGAACACATGCATTGCATTTAAGTCATAAATTGTGTTCTGTAATGACAAGTCCGCTGATGACATAACAAACAACCTTTCCATAATGTCCTCAGTAAACCATGAACCCTCCTAATCCGAACAAGTGCATGCATTGGGGATGCTAATTTATTTCTGTAGTAAATCTTTTAACAAAACCAATACAATATTTACTCAACAAGAAGGTCCCTGGTTTCGGTGCAAGTTTGAATGTACATCTACAGTAAAACCTCAAATAATGACCGACTCAATAATAAGACCACCTCAAAATGAACACCACATTTTGTAGGTCTATTTGCACATTTAGCTCTTAATTCAACTTCAATATTAAGACCAACTCTATAATAAACCAGTTTGTACCAAGGGTGGTCATGTTAATTACGTTATTACTGTATCCTTTATTGTGATATCCCATATATCAACATGGCAATTTATTGGTCACGTGATTGGATGTCTATATCTCCAACGTCGACAGAACTTCCTTTAATAGAACCATGTGTCATGCACAGTAATAACTAATAATAAATCCGTATATAAAAGAGTTTTTATTTCGCTGTACAAATCTTTGCCATTCGTTAATATAGTCATAGCTGCCACAATCATACATGTATGTAACAAAAGTTTGAGTTTAGATATTACTTTATGATTAACTCGTTTATTCAGGTCATCTGGTTACATAACAATGTGCTTATAGAAATTGCTATGTTTTGTATACTCTTATTTGGCTAAATGCACACTGGTGCCAATTTGCTAATAAATTGAATTGCTAACAAATTGAATTTATAAAAATGTAATGTCTTAATTAGAATGAGACATTGTGGGTATGGAAAAATCGTTTTACTGCCTTTTTATCCAATTAAAATGTTTGACATGTTATGATATTACACGTAGGTAACTGTATCATTAATAAAGAGTAAACAAAAATATTTTTTTAAATAAACTTTATAATATCTTAGAAAGGTTCATGACACGGCCGGAAATTGACCACACAGTCACAGAGGTGCAGTTTGTTCTTGATAAACATTTCATTAATACGGGTGTTATTTTAAATATGTTTACATTATCAGAAACTAGAGAGTTTCGCCTTTAAGTTGATATCAATATTTAAAAAATATGTCTAAAAATAAGAAAATAAACACATAGGGCGTGAAATCACTTTCTATTATCTTGATTAGAATAGCATTGACGTTTCTATTGAATGCACCTCAGTGACTCACTGGACATCGTGATATACATTTCATGGTATACCTTTTTAACTAGTTCGTCAATTTCGATGGGAATTTGCATGAAGGTAGTTATACGATGTTGTCTATGGATGTAATTACTTTATAAAGATATTGAAAGTCAATTCTTGTTTTTGATACCATGAAAATCTGACCTCTTTAGTACAAATGCACCTTTCTAAGATAACATAATTTTTATAAAAGAAATGTTCTTCTATACAGTTAGCTGTGATATTACATTGCTTGTATACAAATGACATACCTAAATAAACGAACTGTGTATCCATGTACATAAATATTGTCGTATAATCAAGTCAGGGTAAGAATCAAGTGACGCAGCGGTCGAGTCCACTATTGCGGTGTAAAACCAATAATATAAAGGCTTATCCAGACACCTTTAATTACAATGCTTTAACAAACATACTATAGTCACTTTACTTATTCAGACAATGGTTGTAAACATTTGTGTACACATAAACTGCAACGTCACTATCACACTATCCTAACTGGACTGTATGATTAAAATTCTAAATCATGACAATGACAGCTTAATCACCAATGATAATATTACAAAAGTTTTATACAATTACAATTTATACGTTACATGTAGAACATAATTATGCGAAGTAAATATTCATCAGTAATATTGAAATATCCAAACATTGAATGTCATAAAATTATATTAACCTTAATAATGAAAATATATATATCAAAATACAGCACTACCTCTCCAAAACGACCCAACATACTTATATAGAGCAACAGCCTCTCCATAATAACATCTTCAAGTTTCATTTGGCTGATATTTACTATAAAACTAATATACATTGAGCAACAACCTCTGAACAACGACCAATATCTGTAGTTCCAAAAGGGTGTTGCTCTACAGAGGTTGTACTGTATCATTAACAATACTCTGGGAGCATGTTCCAACCAGGCAGTCATTTATATCCGTACAATAAAATGTAGAGAAATGCAAACTCCTAAAAATTTTAATAAAAGTTCTTAAAAGTTTAAAAGAAATTAAATTACAGTATTGACAAATCGCGTGATATGTGACGTCAGTTTTGATTAAGACCACAAGAGGAAATGCAACCGTAAGTATTTTATTCCTGAGCCGATTTTAACGCGACATCCACGACACTGAGGCCGAGTATGAATACTATCTCGAGTGCCTTGTTAAAATCGGTCAGAAACTACATCAGCGTCTAACAATTCACCGATCTATTATTTTGACCAAGTTTAAGCAATATTGGTAGTTACGGTCGTAACATAAGTTTTAGAGCATTTTCCCGCGTATTTGTTGCGCATCCCTCGTAGTACTTAAAGAAGATGACCAGAAGACGCTTCATTCGCCGCGTCATTTGTTCATATGAAAATTGTATAAGCATACACACTTTAATTATATTTTATAATCGGCACATACTTGCCTTTGGTCATGTTTTAAAACAAAACAATAATTAGTATTAGTGTCAGCAGCAGGTCCTCAAACATTGAATTGATTCGTTAGTAATAAAAGATGATGTGAACCCCCTATATCTACCATTATGAACCCCATCTAACATCTACCAAAATGCCCCTCAACGTCTACTATTATGCCCCACATCTGCCATTACCGGTAGGCCTGTAGCATACATCAATATGCAACCTAATATACATCATTATGTCCCCTAATATACATCATTATGTCCCATAATATACATCATTACGCCCCTAATATACATCATTACGCCCCTAATATACACCATTATGTCCCCTAACATCTATCATTCTGCCCCACATCTACCACTATTCTCCTAACAACATTTCCCTGACACCGTTAAGCCCCTCCCTCAATAAATATCATCATGTCCCAACATCTACTATCTACGTACATTTCCCATGGTTCTTGTAACTTTGAAGTTCAATCAATCAATCAATCAATCAATCAATCAATCAATCAATCAATCAATCAATCAATCAATCAATCAATCAATCAATCAATCAATCAATCAATCAATCAATCAATCAATCAATCAATCAATCAATCAATCAATCAATCAATCAATCAATCAATCAATCAATGAATGAATCAATCAAAGTGTTACACGTCAGATAATGGATAATGCATGATACTCAACAACAATTTTGGAAACATGCGCATGCGCGGACAATTCATGAAAACAAAAACGTGCTGTTCTTTTCCAAACTATGTTTTGGAAATGTGTACATAGGAGCACAATTCGAGTCTTCAAAAGCACCAAACTGTTCAACTTTAGCGCCACCTAGCGGGTCGGCTTTGTCCAATGGAGTTATTCGAACCGCGTCACGTGAGTTCATAGACGGGTCTTCGTCAAAATAGTTGAAAGGAAGAATATGAAATGAAATCTTGGATCCAGTCGTGGTTGTTGTAGGCAGGTTTTCGGTTTGAGGTAGATGTTGCGTTCCTAACGTAATCCAAGTAACTAAGTCCTGAAATATAAATTTATATAAAGATGTATCGGTCATAAGAAAAAAGAATGTTTCAAACATACGATCAGGCACGGAACTTACCAGGCACCAGTGTAAATAAAGCTCTGCCGGTTTACCAAGCGAGTCCGTTGGATAATACAATAATGTGCAATATTTCCAAAGTTTTTCAACCAAAATCGAGTCCTTCCATTGGTTAACTCGTTTCCAGATTCAAATTGACGTAAAAATCGGGCGTCTGGCCAATTGTTTTGTACAGTAACAACATTTTTTATATAAAATATCACTTTTAAATCATTGAAACCGTTCGATTTGTCTAGACTGAACTGAGAATGTGTAGACTACACTACAATTTATCTTACATGTATGACGTGAAAAATACGTAAAACACCTACAACCAAAATGATGACGCAATTCGTTATAGAATACAGACGTATGTATTGAGACTACACCACATTCCAATTATCCTGACACTGGACTGGCTATAAACTTCCCTGTAAAATTATCCTGACAATCATGGACTGTCCGGTCCAGGAACTACACTCATAAACATTACATAAGCGTGTAATGAGTTCAAGCCAACAACTTTGGTCCGAGACCCAGTCCCGCCTCATATCCCAATGGGTAGGCAGAAGCTCTTACCACCAGACACCAGGCATTTTTCCGATACTAATGTATTAAAGTAACTAGGTAAATAACTTACCTGGTCAACTAGACCATCGTCATCATCTAGATATTTCTGAAAGTTTACAACTGGTTTCCTGGAATCCCACATCGTAAACACACTAGAGCTTCTCTCTTCTTCTGGATGGTATTTGGTTACAGCCATCTGGTACCGGGCCCAAGGGATGCCATTTTCAAATCCCTCCCCGACCGGAAGTAACTGTTTACTCATTTTATGAAGTTCAATCCGATACCCTCGGACGTTCCCGAGCGGTGTCGTATGATTGTTATTTGTAAACACGTGTATTTTAGGAGTGTTAAAATCATATTTATACAGCGCGGTCAGCTCTGAAGTTTTTAAGTTTTTTTCAACAATTGTTTGATGCTGACTTTTACCCGGAGCCCACGGGTTTTCATCCAGCCTCGTTTTGATATCATAAGTCTGATATCGGTTCATAGGGCCTTTAATGTCAAGATCAGCTTTGAAGTGAAACAAGTGATTATGCAATGCTGCCATAACGTTTTTATGAACCTGTGTGCCGTATACCTGCTCCTCAGGGAAATAAAACGTCGTTCCTAGATAACCTGTCATTGACACACTTGTTTCAATCGCGCCATTTTGATAAAACATAAAATCAAACACGTAATCATAGTTTACAATGGAGATTATAGCTCTGATGACGAGTGCACTTGCCTCTAGTCCACCGTACAGCGCACCTGTTCGGCTGTAAGCACGATGTCTGCGTAGAGGCGTGTGTGTGTTTAATTCAAACACGCAAAATCCATTTTCAAATATTCTGCCACCCATTTCATTAGAAGCGTACAAATAACTGTCAACAAATTTAGCATTGGCCGGGCAATCTACACCCGGAAGTAACCCACGATACCTCGTTCCGTACAAGCCCGCACCGTCGGCGTAGTTCATAATTCTAGATAACGGACTATGGCCACTGTACATTACAATAACTTCTTGCATACTTAGCTCATACACGATTCTTTCACCAGAAAATCGTATATTAAAAAGCTGCAGTCCACCAGTAGTTGAAATTCTAAAATTGGTTTTCCATTCCATGTAATGAATTTCATTTTCAGTGATCCTAAATCTCGGACCGTCAGGTTCGAACTGTCTGGGCGCTCTAAGAGGCTCCTCTGGCATCAACGGTGTCCGGAACTCCATGGAGCCGTATCTCTTTTCGCTTTCGTCAGGGAACTTTACCCTTGTTTTGTTTATAGTGTTATCATCGTATTGTTGCAAAAATATACTTATATTTTCAAACATTTGATTAGCATACCAAACATTCTCAATCGCCCATTCACTGGGATTCACGGATGTTGTGTCAACAAGAAACTGGAAATCTAACGGTCTCACCGATGGAAATTCCACATCATACTGGAAATAAAACCATCCTTTCCTCGTACCCTCGGGAAGGAAGGCGTTAGATACAGGTGCCATGGATAGTTTTAGACATTTTTCTCCGCATCTAAATGGGAGGGCTTCGTAACTCTCTAACAAAACCTGTTTCGCAAGCTTAACTATCTTAAAAATAATTGTTTTGAAAATGCTCATGAATTCTGCCGTGGAATACGGTCGTATCGCAAAAGGAATATGCGTAGTCCGTCTTGTTGTTTCAACTCTATGTGCATACATATGTCCACCAATTCCTCCAACCACGTACTCTTCAACAGACGGAGGGTCTTCAGCACCCATGAACAGATACACAGTAGCCATTCTATCTGGCTTCAAGCCATCATCATTCAGATAGGAAATGACGTCATACTTAATGGGAAGTTTCATTTCTATTGAATGAATAAAGTTTGATTTAACGATAGCTTCCCTAGGATGCACCAGCTTTAAATGTTTTTGTCCGTGTAAGAAATCAACAACTAATTGAATCTCCTCTTTAGAGAGCTCCTCAAACACGTCACTTCCGTTTGTCCGATTAAATTTCAAAGTGTCCACAAATCGGCGATTTCGGATGGCTTCTGATGTTTCCGTTGACCTATCACATTTCGGATGAAGCGAAGACTTGTTTTTTTCTTTAATTACACATAAACATACCAGAGTTATGAGTAAAATAGTTGTTGTCATTAAGAAAATCAAGGTCAGAATCACCCAAATGCTGCCATATTTACGCTCTTCTTCTGTATCTTCCTCTTCACGCTGAAAACAAGGACACACGTTTATTTTTTAATGACAATGGTAAACTTCTAGGGTTTTTCAGGCATCCGAACAATGGCAAACATGCAATCCAGGAAAACCTGCTGTTTTGACAAAATTTAGATTTCAAAATTTTCAATAATCCAAAAGATAAATCTTAAAAAGGCAAAATGCAAAAGAAATACTGTTAATATCTTGATTTTAACGGAGTTGCAACTGTTTTTGAGCATTTTTCAGTGACGTCGCATACCTCATTCAAACGCGTTATTTGATGTAACTGTCACGCATTTGTTTTAGAATATAACCTACAGTTTGAGCCAATGAAAACGCCGATTTTGGCGGTCAATTGCAAAATATTTAATCATTTAAATTTTGCTCTTAACAGGCGTGACGTCACGTGTTCGCGCGAATTTCTATCGGCCAATCAAAATGCAGAATGTTATATTCTAAGTCAGTTAGAACATATAAAGCTCCGCCCTTTTAATCATTAAAAATTTACTTAACTTAAAGTATGTTCTTATCACAGGTAACTGTGTCATTGATAAAGAGTAAAGAAATATTTTTTTAATAAAATATGTGTTATCTTAGAAAGGTGCAATTGTACTGAAGTGGTCAGATATTCATGGTATCAAAAACTAGAAATGGCTTTCGATATCTTCATTAAGTAATAACATTCATACACCACGTTATTAGATCTACCTCCATGCAAAACCCTAACGAAATTGATTAACTAGTTAAAAAGTTATGCCATGAAATGTATATCACGGTGTCTAGTCAAGAGGTGCATTCAATAAACACGTCAATGCTATTTTAAACAAGAAAAAATAAGTGATTTCACGGGCCTAGAGGTTTATTTCCTTATTTATGGACGGATATTTAAAATATTGGTATCAAATTAAAGACGAAACTATCTACTTTCTGATTATGTAAATATATTTAAAATAATACAATTATTTATGAAATGTTTATTAAAACAAAATGCACCTCAGTGACTGTCTGGTCAATTTCCCGTGAAATATACCTTCTTAAGATAATTACCTGTGGTTCGAACTATTACATGTACATTAATACAGTATTAGATCAATTCTTGACATAAACTGTTAAAAATAGTATTACAGTTCAGATTTTTTAAATATAGATCTATGTAATAGTTAGAACATATTAAGTAAATGACATAATAAGAAAATATGAACAAATTCCTGAAGGTCTTAGACGGAAAAAAAATTCAATTAGAATTAAAGTAATCTCACGTTTTGTTTTAGACCATTCTAACTGTTTTCATATTCAAATAGACAGACAAACATTCTGGTAAGACAAAATCTAAGAAAATTATTAAACAAACTTAGAAAATTGTTTCAGTTTCAAAAAATGTCATGGAAGTTTTCTGAATACGGGCCTAGGGCCCTTTTAACAAAGATCCTTAATTATTTTTATTTTTCAAGAAATCCAAAATTTCAACGTATAGATAATTCTTACTGTTTCAGTCATATATGAAGTCAATGCGAAATTGTTGAGGGAAAATCCAGTTAAAACTAAGATATTTTCTAAAAACTGAGGCAATTTGTTTTCCTTAGCCATAAATATGTCTTTTAAAAAAAGCCTTGTGACTAACAAACAAAAGTAGAAACAATGACGATAAACGAGGCATGTGTAAAAAAAATAAAAAAATCGATTTTAGGTAATGTTGTGGTTTTCATTACAAACTCTAGGTGCGATTTTAGGGTCTGGTAAAAATATACTCGAAACACTAGTAGGGTCTGGCAAAATACGCTACGCATTAGAGTATACTTTTTTGTCGGACTCTTAAATCGCACCGACAGCATGATGTTTTCATACACTAAAGGACAAAGACGTCAAACGAATTCAACTTTTGTTTTCTATTATTATGTAACACATTCTATGGATATACATGTATTGTGTTTCCTTTTCTTACACTCACAAATAACTTTTTAAATCAGTAAAAAATATGATTAAATTTAATAATTAAAGCAAATTAAAATATCTAAGCATGCAAAGATATACGTTATGTGAAGCTATGGCATGTTGACCATTTTTGACTCTGGTATAAAAACAGTTTTTTTTACCATTTCACAAACAGGGTTAATGGGATTTTAAGAAAAAAAATGCAAGTTATAAAGATGTCCATATGTATCCCAAATTCAGTGTAAATATATAAAAGAGCAACACGTAATATTAAATAATAAATATATTGATTTATACAAAATCACATTATTATCGTACGTAAATTGATAAAGTCATGAAAATTATTTGTTCGCTTACCAATTTCTCGGAGATTTGTTTTTCTTTTGCCATTTCTTCAGTCCGCACTAATCATCTAATTCATAAAATATGTTTGTAGATCTACGATGTTCCTAATCATATTGACGTCAATACCAATTTCGAAATACTCCAGTGAGAAATATGGGTCGAATGCGACGCAGTTCAAAACAAAATTCTATATGCACATGGATAAATAAATGATTTAAAACGTGAAAAGGTTTTCTGTACAAATATTGCGCAATGTCTTCGAAATCCGATTCCAAACAAACAATGAAATTCAAGTAAAATGCTTTAATTTTCCAAGACGTAGAATATTACCATGTTTACGGTGACGACCGCGAATAACTGACGTGCGAATCCTTAATTCGTGTGTTATATGGCATTGAAAGGTCATGGCATCACGTTTCTGAGTTCTTTCCAAATATTCCCCATACACGATGTAAAACACAATCGCATTTATTAAATTCAAGCATCTGTTGCAAGTCTGAGTTCGTTTTAGCTTCCACGTGTGTTTACAGTTTTTTTATTTTGCGTTTTGAATGATAAATGCATGGGTTAAATTCATGGAGGTGATTATATTGCCTCCCGCACGTGACCGTTCCATCTTGTTCCGAGAAAAATACGCTATTTAGACTAGCGCTCATATCCTGGTCACAACAGTATACTATAAGAAATAATTTATGTCCACCCAGTTCCAACAACCACGTGCATTCAATACCCCTTTGATCAACGGCGTTTGAAATATTGGAAAAAATGTAAAAAAGCAACAACAAAAACTAAAAAAAGATTATATTAGATACTGTATAAATTGACTTTTGTTATTATTATATAAAGTTCATATCTGGCGAGATACTTAACATTTGTTGCTAGCCTACATTCGTATGAACCTCTGGTGTTTGTAAACAAACCTGAAGTCTTGGTCAGCCTCCAAGTAAAACATTCTAGCGTAGATATGTACTCTGTATACGATAGTGGGATGGGGGGATTGATGATGCAAGAGTTGCAGGGCAACATCGAGTGATGCTAGTTGTTATTATGAGTATGATGTACTGTTCAGTTAGTGTAATGTGTGAGAGTGACGTGTTATTCAATGTGTACACAACATATAGATAAAGAGTTTCTTTTACACAATTTAAGTTATCTTAGATATTATAAATTTTATAAAAAAAAATTGTTTTTTTGATTTACTCTTAATTAATGATACAGTTACCTGTGGTCTGGATTAGCCTTTATTATAAGCTTTACGCCATAATAGTGGACTCGACCCCTGCGTTACTCTATTGTTATCCTAATTGGACAGTGCAGACAGACAATTAACCTATATTCATAACATCTATCAACTGTATGTATCTATTGTGTTTTTCCTTACTTCGAAATCATGAATAAGTACTAGACACCTTCTATTTGAAACAACAACGACTAGTGATTTTGTTCGCATTGACAACAAATAACAGTGGGGATTATGTCCAGTAGGAATTTGTCCATATTCACGGACCGATTGGAAATACGGGAACAACAGGGGGGGGGGGGGTCTAGTCACAACAAGCTAAGGTGCCAATAGTCTGGCTGCCCTACTAGATAATATATATTTTTTTCAATCAATTATCATAATTTTGTTTTCAATTTTACCTAGATTTTATTTTGGGCTTGGCTATCTATGTTTGAGGGTGCAAAGGGAATTAATTTCATGAAAAAAGAGTAGACTGAAGAGTTGTCTCCTTTAATTAAACATAGGGTATGTATAGACAGACTAAGGTGCCAACTCGGCAAGTGAATGTAAGTTTGTCGGTGTAAATATCTTTATCAAGGTTAAACATTGTTTACAACGCATTGATGTGGATGTTGACCGCTCACGGTAGTAGAATCAAAGCACTGTGGGGAATCGTAATACAAATTGTATACCTGCTAAATAAATACAATGTACAACTATACGATATGCGTAAAGCCGTCGTACTTGCAAGTGTGTGATTCTACTTGCAAACTTGAAACATACGTCGTGATAACTGCCTCTATGCGGGATCATGGAGAAGACAGACACGCCGTTGCACTTTAAGAGCATAGAGAGTTTTCGCTGTGTTCGCACTGACGTAACGTCAAAAGTTTAGACCCTTGCTAAATTGCGTGGGTGTGATTACTAAAATGTTAAGTATTTTAAAAATACTATACACTTTTTTCTTCCAAAAAGTATCAAAAATACACAGAAATAATAAGGCTCTTATAAAGTATTAAATGTTATGGTTTGATAGCATTAATGTATAAACACACCAATTGTTGTAAAAAATGCCGAAAGGCGCACGTGCAACCGCTCATGACCAGGCGTGACGTGCTGGTCACGTACATGCACGTTAACATTCGAGTGCCAGAGCGGGCAATAATTTTATATCTACCAACTTCAATTTCGAGAGAGTGTGAGCATAGACGAAACTTTGATAAAGCTAGTTTGTACTTATTGTTCATCTTGGTATCTAGATTTTTTTGACATTTAAATTGTTTGTAAAAATCCAACTTAGATTGTGAATCAATAGTATCAGCCCAATGCTGAACATGTTGAATTCCACCTAATAGATTAATAGTTATTGAGAAATAGCGCTGATACGAAAGGTAGCAGTTTTTTTGTTTTTTTATATACTAATTTATTTAAGGTCGATTGTGAAACAAGTTTTTCCAACTTCACTCTCGACACCTCATTCCTGATGTTATCCATCGCCACGAGGGTATGAGAGAAGAGAAGCAAGGGAGTTTCTGGTACCATTTTTATTTCGTCTTTGGTATGACGCGGCCAGGAATCGAACCCGAGACCTCCCGCACTCAAAGCGAACGCTCAACCACTAGGCTATCCAGTAGGCGGTAGCAGTTAACTTCATAATTTTAATTATAGTTCTTATCAACCAATATTCTGTGTGGCGGTGTCTGAATTCTGATAACATGGATATACTTGCTCAAGTTTGGCAGGCAAAATGAATCAATGGATTAGATATAGAAAACGTCTAAAAATAGTCTGAACTTCTTGTGAAATTTACCAGCCATCTTCAAGGTGAAGAACATATTTGTTTACATTCTTTGATTTGTTCCAGATAACGAATGTATGTCGGTAGGGCAGGTCTGGCTTTTTTCAACATGTGGGCCATTAGGTCAACTGGAGATGCTGGCATATTTACAAATTGGTTATTTGTTATCATCACAGGCCACACTTGATAAATGTTTGTTTTGTGTCAGAAATTGACGGAAGTTGTGTAACGAAACGGTTTACTAGTAAATGGAACTGATTATATATCGTAAATTTATTGTGGGTCTATTGAAATGGATGCTATACGTTAATCAATATGACGTACATGATTGAAGCGCTATAATCGTGGAATGCTATGTATTCTTATTTATGTAGATATACGAGCATGGATACTTACATGTCGAGCATAGTCTTTATTTGCCAGTCAGCTTTCCGCTGAATATGGCAGGCATATATACGTGTGCCTCCTCCAGGTTTTGAACCCGGGTCGTCGGGTTAGACGGCAAGCGCGTTAACTATTGAGCTACGGAGGCAACTAAGACAATGCAAAGCACACAAGACACAAACTTTAATTAAGGGCGGAGATTACAACACCTACCACACTGGAATGATCAACTGTAAAAACACTAAGTCTGTTATTTGGGTGTTAACCGTTACATATAGACAAATTGAATTATCAGAGTCAATTAGGCAATTCTTCTAACATGAACGAACTAATAATAACACATGATATAATACAGAAGTTGTAAATATACATACAATAACCACCTTCTGATTATGTGCACGGATGTTCAACATAAGTGGCACAAACATTCTGTTCTCCTGGCGGTGCAAGTGACTATACATGCTTTTTGATCCGTTTCTCCTTTTCAATAAATTTATGTAAAATATGGCAAATGGAACAGATGACCTAATCAATTGGTCATTGTTGAAGATCTTATGGAAGATTGTCAAATGTTTTTTGTCAAATAAGTTTCCTCTTAAAATAAAACCTTCAATAGAATCAGTTTTCTAGAATTGTGTTCACCAGTACTATTTTTAAAGAAACTTATAACTTGCCAACTTTCGACACCGTATCTAACGACACGGAGGTAACCGGGACCCGCCCACAGATACTACTCTAGCAACATAATGCGTATTGGTTTGTCTATCAAATTCGAGAACTTGTCAAAAGCTACCCATAAATAAATTGAATGAAAACTCTACTAGGATTTAAGAACTGGTGGTAACGCTAAACACAAATTGACTGTTAACAAAACAGGTGGCAACGCTAAAAATAAACTGGACTAGGCTCCAAGAAATGGTGGCAATGCTAAACATAAATTGAACTAGGTTTCAAGAACTGGTGGTAACGCTTAACATAAATTGACTGTTAACAAAACAGGTGGCAACGCTAAACATAAATTGAACTAGGTTTCAAGAACTGGTGGCAACGCTAAACATAAATTGACTGTTAACAAGAACTGGTGGCAACGCTAAAAATAAACTGGACTAGGCTCCAAGAAATGGTGGCAATGCTAAACATAAATTGAACTAGGTTTCAAGAACTGGTGGTAACGCTAAAAATAAATTGGACTAGGCTTCAAGAACTGGTGACAATGCTAAACATAAATTGGACTAGATTTCAAGAACTGGTGGTAACGCTAAACATAGATTGACTGGTAACAAGAACTGGTGGTAACGCTAAACATAGATTGACTCACGGTTAACAAGAACTGGTGGTAACGCTCCACATAAATTGGACTAGGCTCCAAGAAATGGTGGCAATGCTAAACAAAAATTGAACTAGGTTTCAAGAACTTGTGGTAACGCTAAAAATAAATTGGACTAGGCTTCAAGAATTGTGGCAATGCTAAACATAGATTGAACAAAGTTTCAAGACCTGGTGGCAGTGCTAAACATAAACGCTCAAGTATTAAAATGTTATATAATGAGCCATTATTTGTCATAGATTGCAAATCTAGATGAGGAAAATGTATAAAAAATATATATGGTGTTGAAAATAACATTTGATACATTTTTCATTGTGAACTATTAACAAGGTATATTGAATCTGAGCGCCACACTCAGCACTCAGACTGATGAATTTCAGTAAAGATTACAAATACAATAAATTACTCTATGAAGTAAGTCAAAACTAATATTTAGTATCAACTTAACATTATTCCAAATTCTTGCTCGCCAAAAACGCTGCTATCAATCTTTCAATATTTGAGTGTTAAGTGCCGAGTGTAAGTATTGGTTGTAATTCAGGGCCTTGGTGGCAACGCTAAACATAAATTTAATGTTGAACGGCCGCATCATTAGAAACACTCTGGTGTTTTAGCACACGTGGATTGTTATAGGGGCAGAATCTGATTAATAATGATCGTCTGTGCATTTTCGTTGGATCAATGCCAAGTTTTAAGGTCTGGGTTTATGAAAAGGTTAATTAGGTATTTTATGAAAGTTTTATAAATATTATTGAAAACATATCATTTTTTCAATAGAAATCTGAATAATTGATAAAAAGATAATAATAATGTTTATTTCAGTAATTTAGGCCTCCTGTCCATAATACATAGCAGCCAATAGCAAACAGTTGACAATAAACCCAAATTATATACAAAATTTCATTATGACACACATTGCAATTAATTTATACAACATCTTAACTCAATAGGAGAGATCACCGTATTCATATGCAAAATGCCCACCAGCTAACTATTGGATGAATGAACAATAAAAACCTGCCATTCACCAATAGCTAGATGGTTGTACTAATCCCTTTGTATACAAACATGATCTCTCCTATTTCGTGTAATAATACAATAATGCTATGGATGAAATGGAAATATTACAGTTTGGATTAGATTACATCCAACACATGTCCTACGACATTACTACACTCGGCAAAACTTATAAGTACACACGTCGTTTTATCGTTATAACTTTTTTATTTTTTATTATTTTTGCATGAATAAGTTTTGCCGAGTGTAATTACATGTATATCCTCTGTATATCGATTTTAACAAAAATATGTTCATTAGATTATAATAAATTTGAATGAAACCTTTGTGACGGTTTTTAACATCGCAAAAAGGACAGGTAATTCCTGACGTATAGTCAAGTAAAAAATAATAAAGACTGACTCAGAGCATCAATACATCAAGTTATTACATTAACATCAATTTCGAAATATCATAGCTCGAATATATACTTAACGGATTTAAAAACGCGATACTAGGGCATGTTGTTTTATAGCAGAAAATTCAAGTTTATGCCGGTATTGGAATAGTGCATATTAAAGGTACATGTATTGGCGTCATTTTGGTACCAATATGATAAAAATGAGATGAGTATTAACAAATATATAGAACAATCAATACTTCTATCCAGAAAACAAAAGTCGCATTTTGACCAAATGATTTTACAGGGTTACCTCCCCTTGACCATAAAAACATTATGCAGGTCTAAGAGACAATGGTGTATGTTTCCTGCAACAATGTTTCCGAGTCGTATAGAAACATTTTAAATAAAAGTAGGACATGTTATTTATTATATTCAATTCATTTAACGATAAAACTAATGCGCCGATAAACATGTTACTTTTGTTTTCTGGACCAATGTCTTATTAGTGCGATAATTTAGTTAATACTCCTTGGATTTAATTCAGATTGGTATCAAACTGACGACATTGAATTAGCCTTTACGAATATACAAATACATTGTCTATGGGGATTTGTTTTCCTTAAATATACCAACATATCCAAGTGTCGCGTTTTTAAATCCGTTAACCATACAACAAAAGTTTGATGTGGTCCAACTGGTAGAACAGTATAATAGTTTATACGTCAAACTTACTGACATTTTTGGCAATACTGAGACGATACTGTCCCAGAACTAGATACTGTCCCGGAACTAGATCAATATATACATGTATGTTCCTGTTCATGACCTCGTTACAAGTGAACTGTACACAGAACAGCCTCAGTCAGCTACATGAATGTGCACGTATGAGTACAAAATGGACACAGGCATAGAGAATTTCAGCTAAACATTCGGTGTCAAAGGTTTAATTCAATTTTATTATAATCTAATGAACTAATTTTCTGAAAATCAGTATACAAGTTTATATATTATCAGTGTATTTTCTGACATTCCGGAAGAAAAATGTATAGTCAAGTCAGTGTAAGAATAGAGTGACAAAGCAGTCGAGCCAACTACTACGGTGTTAAACTAATTGTAAAGGCTTAAACAGACAGCAATAATGTCAATGATAAACTAACAGTCAGGGTACGAATAGAGTTACGCAGCGGTCGAGTTCACTATTACGGTGTAAAACCAATTATGAAGGTTTAAACAGACAGCAATAAGTTCAATGCTAAACTAACATACTTTACTTGTATTCGCTCCTACCTGTTCAGTCAATGGTTGTAATCTTTTGTGTACACATAAACTACTTCGTCACTCTCACAATATCATAACTGGACTGTATACTCGCTCTACCTGTTCAGACAATGGTTGTACATTTTGTGTACAAATAATTGACGTCACTCTCACAATATCCTAACTGGGTTGTAACTGTGATATATAGGATAGGTCAACATAATTGAGGCATGCTACCAGAATAGTGGTTCAAGTCACGAACAGCATTATTGAACGGTTCTTCCAGGAAAAAATCACATGTGGGTGCATGACATTCGTTCGTTCGTTTATTCGTCGCTCGGTCGTTCGTTTGTTCGGATTTAACACCTTTTCTCTTCAATTGATTTGTTATTATGGCAGCAGATTCACCTCGACAGTTTTCCTTGGCGATATTCTAACCAGTGCTAACTTACCCTTTCACAAGGAAACAACAATTTCGTGGAGGGATGTAAATTGCCGCGACCGGGAATCGAACCAGGAGTGGATTACAAGGGCAGCACACTTACCACTGCCGTTGACCACAACCGCGGCTCCACTTTGGAATCAATACACATTTCATTTTATTTAGTAATTGTAGGAAACCATTAATCATGTGGCCGATAATATACGCACACATTTTACTAGCCTCACTTTAACTTACTACGTCGAAAAGCTTGGTACAAACGTAACATCTACGGAATGTTTCAGTGTTTATGGTTACTCATATAGGTTTATCGTTCAATCATAGATCATTATAAGATACCATTATCTACTTGTCTGTCAACGTTTTCTATCATTGTAATAATACTATCAAACATTCCTGCGAGTGTGTGATAAGCGTATCTCTGGAATGTTGCCGCCAGAACACAAATGGAAACATATACTGATAAGCCTTCCCGTTATGAAAACACTTGCTCTCTTTTGAGGTCAAGGCCGTGTACTCTGTATTGCTAACATAATGATGAAATATTTCATCATTCGCACGTATATACTCTATTGGACCAATGGTGTTGGCAACGTTTTATGCCAGACGATTCGGGCAATAAAACACATATTTTTAAGAAATTGGATAACCAAGTATTTTATTGCATGTACACTTTACCATTGAATATAATATTTTAAGATGCAAATTGATATCAAAGCGAAAGGAAGTTTTTGGGGGAAAAACAGATTGATAACCCCAAGCTTCCGGAGCACGTTTCGTGTATATTTTGGGAGGTTTTACACCAAATAATATTATCTCATTTTGAAAAATAGCCAGATAATACATTTTTGATGTTTTAAACTGAACCTTACTACATACATGTCATAGTTGCTTAGCATCAAATAAAATGATTCATGCCATCGAAGTCTACCGATTTCCTAAATTCACTATATTTTCATATCTTAAGGGGCATATTCAGGGAAGCAATACCACGTGGTTTTAGGCTACAGTCCCAAGTAGAAATTTGTAAACATTGGAACACAAATGTAGCCATAAGTATTTTATTTCTTCATCGATTTATATGAAATATACGCCACGCTAAGGCAAAATGTTTTTGCTTTCCATTAAATATAAAATCTCTTTCAGGAGCCGTGCCGTTTTGTCCATCATCCGGTGAAATTATGGAGCGTACAGGTATCACATGGTACTGGAAAAAAGGTCAAACTGCTGAAAAAGATCCAGTATTAGCGTGGCGTATAGGCACACATTATAATGATTTTCTATCAAATAAAATCACTAATGACACTCTAGTCCACCGATTCCAAAAATTCACACTTTTCGCATTTTTTTCAGCGTAGCTGTATAGCTTGATATTTGACCTACTTAACAACCAATGACATATTTATAAATATCTCTGCAGTGAATGAAATAACAAAAACTGATTGAATAGACTATTGCATTCTTTTTACAAAAGGTTACGTCCGATTTTAAATTATTGCATTTTTCTCTTGTGCTAAACTTATAGTACTATACTCGCCTGTCTGTTATACCGTAACTTCAGTCATGCAGTGTACTCTTAAGCAAGAACAACAGTGTTGAACTTTATGCGACCTCTTACTATACCAGCTATCTACTATAGTAAGGATTCATAAGCAATGTCAACAAGGGCTGTATTTAGTGTTAAAAGTACTATTGTTTTGAGATGGTTTTAAACTTATTTTAGGACTCGTTCATGGAAAACTATACAAAAAGAAAACAATCCGATTTTAAGTTTCGATAATCTTGTAATAAATTTCAATAAGCAAGATCTGCTGAGATATCGTGCGGCTGCAGTCAGATTGCACAAAGAACAGTGAAATGCAGATCTACCGAGATACCCTAATAGTCCATGAGCCACCAATAGAAGACCCCCCCCCCCTAGGGAATTTTGGTCACTATATTTTTCTGAAAGCATATGGTCCCTGGAGTATTTTCCTGAAGTCTGCACTTTGGCCATTGGGGCGTTTAGATTTTTTAGGGTAAAACGTCAAAACATATAAACGAAAAGTACAAATTTTCGGAATCGGTTAACTACAATCTTATTTATTATGTTATTTTAAAATAAATCTCTGTAACAGGTAGATATTAACCTGTCCTATCTAGACTAAAAAATTCAGAGTGCTGCTATTGTGCAAAATGGCTTTTTTGGGGTAAAACGCTAAAAATTATAAGAGAAAAGTGCGAATTTTTGGAATCTGTTGACTGCATTGGCATTTATTTTTTTTTTTTATAAAAAATACTCTAATTGAAAGATATTATAGTGCAGTTTCATACTGCAAAAAATTAAAGCCATGTTATTACGCAAAGTGTGATATTTTTGGGGTAAAACATCAAAAAATATAAACCGAAAAGTGGGAATATTAGGAATCTGTAGATTACAATAAAACCATTCCTATGATAAATTGTTTGTAACTAAATAATATTAATGTGATAAATTTGTAGTAACATGCAGTTTAAGATTTCAAATATATATTGCCAGATGAGATACTTTGGGGGAAAATTACAAAAATAATAAATGGAAAGTGTGATTTTTGGGAATTGGTGTCCTAGTTGTAACTTACGACCATCGGGTGCGGACATTCCTAGTCCTAATGGGTATTCAAAATTACATTCTAACCATATATATAGGCAGTTCTGGTACTGTTGGGTAAATTATTATTAAACCACTAAGTACATCCATACCTAGTCCTAATTGGTACATACGAATAACCATTACATGCAATATTGGTTCTAGTTAGCACTAAACAACACTATACAGACATCAGTTGTCCTATCGGGTATTAACTACCACCATGCACAGACAGTCCTAGTCTAATTTGATAGCATAGCCAATACCATTCCTAGTTCTATTTGATATTCAAAACCACCATACGTATACAGATATTGCTGGTCAAGCTGGGTACCCATAACCACTAGTAGGTACATTCATTCCTCGTCTCAATAGGTAGTCACACTTACCATGTTCTAATTGGGTACTCGTAACTGCTTATTGAAGTACATACATGCCCAGTCATAGTGGTGACTTACATATTCATATACAGACATTCCTGGTCCTATTTGGTACTCTAAACCACCATGTACAGGCATTATAGGTGCAATTGGGTACTCATTTCCACCATGTACATATATTGCTGGTCGTAAAGAATACTCACACTAGGTTCAGACATTCTTGTTGGATACTGCCGATCATCAATTGACAACTCAGGCGCGCCATGTGGCTACATGCTTGGCCTTATTGACCACTCATAACATATGTACTACTCGAAACCTGCATGTACAAAATCAGTTGTCCGATTGGGAACTACCAACTACTAGGTGCGATCATTTGTTGTCCTATTGGGTAATCACTACCCCCGTGTACAGACTGTGATGTTCTTATTGGATACTCATACATACATTCCTAGTCAAAGTGGGTACCCCAACTACCATGTACATGCATGCCTGGTCCTATTGAATACACAAAACCACAATGTACAGACATTTGTGACTGGGTTGGGCACTAACAACCACTAAGTGCAGTCATATGTTGTTCTATTTGGTCACTGCCACCACCATCTACAGGCAGTCCTGGCCCTATCAGGGATACATAACCACTAGATGCATACATTCATAGTCCTAGTGGGTACTCAAAACCACTATGTTCATGAAATAAGTGGTATAATCGAGTCCTCACAGCCACTATACTCAGCCATTATTGGTCCCTGTGGGTACTGACTACCATGCATATACATACATTCCTGGTCGTAATAACCACGATTAACAGACATTCCTGTTTAGGATAGATACTGAGCATCATCATGTTAAGACATCTCTCAACCGCTAGTTACATACATTATTGGTCTTATTGAGTACAGACATCTATTGGGATCACCCATTCCTTGTCCTATTGACACCATGTAGAGACGTTCCTGGTCTTTAAAATTCAGCTCAGCTGTGACCATTTTTTTTCATCAAATTGGGTAATCACTAACCCCATGTACATGAAGCATGGTCTAATTAGATACTCGTATCGACTAGGTACATACATTTCAAGTCCTAGTGGGTACCCACAATTATCATGTCCCATGCATTCCTTGTCCTATTGGATACTCCAAACCACAATGTACAGACGATTGCAGACGGATCATGTACTAACAACCACAAGGAGCGGTCGTTTTTTGTCTGATTTGGGTCATGATTACCACGATGTACAGACAGTCCTGACTTTATTAGGTACTCATAACCACTGGATACATACATTCCTAGACTAAGTGGGTACCCGTAACCACCATGTACATGCATAAGAAGTGTGATAAAGTACTTGCAGCTACAATACACAACCGTTAATAGGTCCTATTGGGTACCCACTACCATCATTTACTAGTACATGTACATACATTCATGATATTATTTTGTATGCATAGCCACTATTCCGGATCCTGTTATGTACATACATTACTGGTCTTGTTGGGTACAGACAACCATTAGGAGCACCCATTCCTCGTCCTATTGACGACTTAGTGCCTAAGTAGAACATTCCTGGTATTGTTAGGCAATCATAAACACTGGGTAAATCAGTCCTAGTCCATGTATGTATTCACGACCACCTTGCACATAAACTCCTAGTCTTATTAAGTACTCATAACCATTAGGTACATCCATCCTAGTCCTAATGGGTACCCACAGCCACCGTGTTCATGCATACTTTGTTGTATTTGGTACTCATAACCACTAGGTGCATCAATTAGAGGGTACCCAATACCACTAGGTACAGGTATTTATGGTGCTGTAGGGTACTGATACACACCATGAGCAGACAGTACTACTGGATACACACATCCATGGTCTTATAGGATGTGCACTATCATGTGGTATCTCATTTATTGCACTATGTGTACTGGCAACTACAAGGTCGAGAGATTCTTGGTCCTCTTGGATACTCACAACCACCAAGAACAGCCATTCCTGACACAACCATGATGCACAGCCATTGTGTCACAAGGAATAGCTGTACAATAACATTTGAAAAAAATGAATGTATATTTACCCCACCCACTCTTGTAAAATACATGTAAGTATAATTTAACACAATCCATACAAATGTTACTGATGCCAACTATAACATACATTGCAAACAAAGTGAAAAATGGAAATATATTTCAAAATCATTGTGAGTACTTGTAAATAAGTAGAACGGCTGTTTTCAATACTTTAGTCATTTTGGTGGCCATTTTGATGGCCATTTTGATGGCCATTTTCCATAATAGACCCACCTTTTGTGCATTTAAATGTTAAAATACATTTTGGGAATATCCCTTTATTGGTATTCACAATTGCAATTAAAATACAGTAAGGCACAATGTGTTATAGCATAGTAAAGTGAATACATCGTTACAATTTGTACACCATTTAAAAGCAGGGGAGATACTCTTATTTTTGCTTTTCCTGCTGAACGCCACAATGTCTGAAGTGCAGACTTTGGGAAAAGTATTAGTAGGTCAAAGCCTTTCATAATTACCAAAAAAAAAAAAGATCAATGACACTGTATTCTGCCATTCAAGTGTACCGATTCTCAAAATTTGCACTTTTTCATGTATTTTTTAATGTTTTACCCCAAAAATATCCCATTTTGCATAATTACACGGGACTAGAATTTTGCAGACTTAAACTATGAGTTAATATCAACCCATGAAAGTGTTTAATTACAAAATAACTTACTAAATGTGATAGTAATTAACCAATTCCAGAAATTCACACTTTCGTTCATATTTTTAACGTTTTACCCCAAAAAATCTTAACGCCCCAACGGCCAAAGTGCAGACTTTGGAAAAATACTCTACTGGTCATACGCTTTCAGAAAAATATAGTGTCCGAAATTCCCTAGGGGGGGGAGGGTTTACCCCACTGGCCCATGGACTATAAATGGCTACAGTTAGATCTCTAAGCTAGTAAAGTCATGATTGTCCTATTGTAATATACCATATGTATGATCATATCACAAATACACTCGCGTTCATCTAAGAAAGTAACGAAGAGTCAATTTTAAGTATGTTGGAGGTATGTGGCCGCTACGAAAGACTAACCGCCACGCATGCGTCTTGGCTCAAACCATAGGTAGTCAGCACGTACCCACTACCCCCCTGCCAATTCAACCTTATCATTGTTTACCTATATAAGATAGGCGAAGAACAAAGATAGGAGTGACTGTCACATAACTTGCCGTCTTTTTTAGCTCACCTGTTACAAAGTGACAGAGTGAGCTTTTTTGATCACTCTTCATCCGTCCGTCGTCCGTCCACAATTACTTGTGTAGACACTAGAATCATTATGAAACTTGGTCGTAATGATCATATCAACAACATCTAGATCAAGTTCGATATTGGGTCATTCGGGGTAAAAAAGTAGGTCACTAGGTCAAATCATAGAAAAATCTTGTGTAGTCACTAGAGGTCACAATTGTAACCTGATCTTTATGAAACTTGGTCGCAATGATCATCTCAACAAAATCTAGATCAAGGTTGATATTGGGTCATCTGGGTCCAAAAGTAGGTCACTAGGCCAAATCATAGAAAAACCTTGTGTACTGACTAGAGGTCACAAATTTGACCTTATCTTTATGAAACTTGGTCAGAATGATCATCTTAACAAAATCTAGGTCGAGTTTGATATTGGGTCATCCGGGTCAAAAAGTAGGTCACAAGGTCATATCATAGAAAACTCTTGTGTAGTCACTAGAGGTCACAATTTTGATTTAATCTTTATGAAACATGGCCACAATGATCATCTCAACAAAATCTAGGTCAAGTTTGATATTGGGTCATCTGGGGTCTTAAACGAGGTCACTAGGCCAAATTATAGAAAAACCTTGCGTAGTCACTGGAGGTCACAATTTTGACCTAATCATAATTAAATTTTGTCACAATAATCATTTCAACAAAATTTAGGTCAAGTTCGATATTGTGTCATTTAGGGTAAAAAACTAGGTCATTACGTCAAATCATAGTCAAAACTTGGCTTTAACTTCAATATGCCATTTGGTCTATGTGATGTAAATTACAAGGTCGCTTAATAAGACAATATGAAAACCTTGTGCATGCAATAGAGGCTACCATTAGGGGGTCTGCATGAACTACTAGGACAGGTGAGCGACCTATGGCCCTTTGGGCCGTCTTGTTTATTATTCACTGAAATGCTACGTTACGGGTATAGTATCAGCGTGTAGCTAATATATTTTACTTTCAGGATATATCAACACTTCAGTCCTTAAATACACAACCTTTACACAACATAAGCCAAACTAGCGAAATTGGTTAGGTCGCTAAATTTGGCGTTGATAAAATCTGATTTGGCTGGGGGAGTGTTTGGTCCAAATAGGATACGCGCTGACTGACTATGGCTCTAACAAAAACCCTAGCCACAGAGCTATCAGAATGTAAATTTTCAATACATTAAGTAAGTTAAAGCTTTTCCCCGCTTTACTGCTTGAATTGTACAGACCAGGCAATACTCTGTAGTGCTGACTTGCTTTTACCGTGCAACATATTACCAGCCCTACCTTGCAGCGCTGCTATGCCATGACCTGCATCACTGCCGTGCTAAAAACAAGGATGTATATTCCAAAGAACAAGGGTAGCTCAAGAACGCCTAACAAAATGTTATACGAGCGACTCAAGACCCTTCAGTTTTTGACGTGTGATAAATACAAGGGATGCCTTAACTTACACGTACGACAAAATAGACCTACTAGTATATAATACCGATATAATTTACAGTCGATTTTACGAGTAATACTTGAACTATATGATACTAATGTGTTCTAGTTATAAAGCTCTGAGGCTAGAATTGCCGCCACAAAATTTATACCTGAACCAATTTCCCCCAAATTCTAGCAATACATGTTTGTTTTACAAGTGGACCAAGCTCTCGAGACTGTTACCCGTGACCAATACCTCACACATTTGGCTACATGACCTGCGCATATGGGCAAACGTGTATGCGCCAATACCCGTGTAGATCAACTATACTTATTAAAATATTTGCCTACAATTAAACACTAGGTCATGTAGAACTATAGTATACTGGATGAGCATATACAGAATCTAAGTACCTAATGATATATTGGTAATATCCGCAAAGTGCCACATAACGACACTAAAGAAAATATAGCTAACTCTAATTATCTTGTTAAAAACCGAAGTGCAAACACTGAGCACACCCTACGTATTTGTACAAAATACTGTAGCTTGGGGGCATTTCTCAATCTGGTTCCATAATGCTAAAGGCTAGAGTACAATTCAGCCGAACCGATAACAAATTAACGATGCAATAAACGACAAATCTACCGACTAAAGCCTGGCAATTTCAAGCTAACAGCCTGACTACGTTCATATATAAAAGCGTATATTATATTGACACTACATACCAACCACAGCATGAAATATTACGTTTAATTCACTATTAAACTTAACTTAAAATTAATTATATTCGGAATTTAAATACATTTAATCAGACGTTTAATACTACATTTAAGTCGAATTATTCCTAGAAGTTTAAGTCACATTTAAGTTGCATTTAAAGGTGATTAAATATAGAATATAAATGGGATTAAATGCACGTTTATGCAATATAAATGCAAATTTAAATGCGATTAAATTTTAACTTAAATTTGAAATTTAAGTTGCATTTAAAGTTGATTAAATATCTTTTTTTGTTTTTAATAAAATTTATTCTGCACAAATTGTGCAAATAACAAACCGCTCAGTAGTAGAGCAGTATTTTTTTTTTTTCATAAAATTTATTCTGCACATAGTACAAATAAGACAACAAACTGCACAGCAGTTTGTAACCTGCTTCTTTTAATTATAGGCCTAAATATTTAAAATAGAAGCAAGTTGATGGTAAATAATTTTAGATTGGTGTATATATATATATATATATATATATACACATATATATACATATATATATATATATACATTATATCTATGTTAACTTTTGAAAAGGAAAGACATACTTTTTGTAGATCTAACTTTTGAAAAAATGTTTTACTGAAAATACGATCAACTTGCTTAGCATATATAACAAAACAAACACTGAATAAAACATATGTATCACTCATTATTCACTTATCTAAAACGAGTTCACGAGAAGGAAAGATGAGGTTGAGTCACTGGTATTAAAATTAACACTGTTCATAATGTCACACGCGAATATTCACTATTAATAAAGTCACGAGGGGGAGAGATAGTTTAAACTGTTCATAATATCACACACGGAGGAGTATGAATAAGATAGTAAAGTTCAGAAATCTTCTGATTAACATAGTGTAATTGAAATAACTGAATTAAATGCATCTATACATATAGTCATTGAAAATGGTGAGAACCCCGTACTGTTGGTATGCTGCAACCTGCACCACACAAACAGCACAAAGCAAGAAGCAGGTTTTACAATGAACATATACGATAATAAACATATGCTTATAACAGATACTGGATACTGTGGTAACAAAAACTACTTCACACAAAGGAATAATGGTTTTAATGTTTTTCTGAGACTGAGGAGTGCGTCTGAAAACAACATAATTATGAACAATATGTCCCTCTCAGAAGCACTACAAAGTCCATTCAAAATAGATAAGTGTGTACAATTTGGAGGTATTTAATTAACTAAAACAACCCAGTATCTATTACAATATGCAACAAACATAGATGAAAACAGAGCAATGATTCTCAAGATTGAGATTATACAATTTTTAGGTTGAAATGAGACAATAGCGTCGGACAGGAGTTACATAGTTATATGAATATGAGTGAATAAATCTATAGCAGAGGCTGCAATCTTCTTTCCGTTTCCAGGACAACAGCCCACTGAACCCAGCTAGTCATCATCCTGAAAACAGAAAGAAGAAACAAAACAACAGCAGAATGTGTACATAAATTACAGATTGAACTTAGATTGATAATATACTGAAAACATCATATCATCAAAATCACAATTATGTTCTGTTAATGAACATAGCCCATGTTGAGCCCAAGAATCAAGAAATACAATTGCATTTAGCCTGTAGCTATCAACATATATTCTATATCTCAATAGCGATAAAAAACGTTCAATTATACTTAATTTGGATAAAACAACATTGTGATGTTTGGCCAAATTTCTAGCCTGCCAGATAACAAATCTGGATACAGATAAGATAACTAAGCACGAATACAAAATATGTTTGTCTAAACGGGGTAAGTCCAGGAAACGAAATGACTTTTCAGAAAAAGTCACCTTCTTTTCACTAATTAGTTGTAGAAATTTGAGGACAATTTTGTTCAAAGGTAACAAGTACGAACATTCTAAAAACAGATGGGACACAGTTTCAATATTATTGCAAAAATAACATTTTGTATTCTTGCTTATTTTCTTCAGATAAAGATAATAATTCACGAAAACAACATCATGGGCTAATCTATAACAAATATTCCTATGACTTGGATCTATAGAGCTTGAGAAAATATTTTGAAAAACATTGTCATGGTTAATATTAGGGAATACTCGTTTGCATTTTACATTAACATCATTTCTATTCATGAGAACCTCATAAAATAATCGAGTGGGAAGGCCGGCAAAGGACATATTTGGATTTAGTGTTATGACCTTCTTGACCATGTTTAAACACGACTTATAAAAAGGAGGAACAAATTCTGCACTATGTGGAAAATTGTTACTGGCTAGAGTGGAATTAAATTTTCTCAAATTCAACCCAATCCAATACTTGGCAAAATATACCCATGGCGTTTGCATATCTAAAATTATTTTTTGTACATGACATAATAGCAAGGCTTGCCATTTTAATTCAATGTTTGGGACATTAAGACCACCTTCCTTAAACGGTAAGTATAGTGTCTTACGAGCAATAGGTTCAAAATGTGAGTTCCAAATAAACTTGAAAGATGATTTCTGAAACATAGTCATATAGTGAGATGGCATAATATTTGCCGTCATGTAATATAAAATCTTTGAAAATGCTAACGAATTTAAAACAGTACTTTTGCCTTTAAACGAGTTATTTTTGTGGAAATTAGATTTAATGTTTTTTGAGAACTGTAAGAATAACTTTGACCAAATGCGATCTATATTTAAACCATACCCAAAGTGATAACCTAGTAATTTACAGTTCCTAACCCACGAAATACCAAATGGGTGATCAGATCGATTTTTCCATTTACCTAAGTACATACCATTAGATTTTCTATAATTAATCTTAGATCAAGATAGTTTTTGAAAAAGTTCTATTTCAGAAAAGAAATTTTTGATTGAAGAGTCATCAGTAAGAAAAGAAGTATTGTCATCAGCATAAAGTGACATTTTACACTCATACTGACCACCAGGTACAACGATTCCTTTAATAGAAGGATTATCTTGAATTTTCTTGGCAAAAGGTTCCAAACATAAAACATAGAGCAATGGTGAAAGGGGACAACCTTGACGTACAGACCTTGACAATGAAAAAGGTTCTGAAATAAAATTGTTGACAATGACAGAGGATTTAATGTCTTTATACATGACATTTATCCACTTTATAAAGTTTGGACTAAATCCAAAAGCATTCAAAGTATCATTCATGTATGACCAAGAAACCCTGTCAAAAGCCTTTTCTTGGTCTAAATTAATAAAACAAGCAGATAGTTGTTTTTGCTCAACATAATCGAAAATATTACGCATTAAATGTATGTTATCAAAAATAGACCTTCCACGGATAGAACATGTTTGGCTTATTCCAATAATCTTAGGTAAAATATTAGAAAGCCGGTTAGAAATTACTTTAGATACTATTTTTCTGTCTACATTTAGTAAAGAAATAGGTCTATAGTTTTTCATAGAAGTAGCGTTATCTTTGTCTTTGCATAATAATGTAATATACGACAGTTTTTGAGATTCGGACATAGTCCCGATATCAAAACACAAACGAAACAAATTTTCAAGAGTGTCACCAAGTAAATGGTAAAATTTAATATAAAACATCGATGACAGTCCATCACTACCTGGAGATTTATTTGTGTCCATTTCTTTTAGGACATGTAAGATTTCTGCTTTATTAATAGGCCGTTCTAATAGAACATTATCGTCACGCGGCACTTGAGGTAAATTATTAAGAAATAAATCATTCAACGAAGAGTCAACAGGTTCGGAAGTATATAAGCTTTCATAAAAATGCATAAAACAATCTAAGATATCTGCCGAGTTCTTAAAGGTGCAATCGTTATGATGTATTGCTGTAATCATTTTATCATGATTTTTCTTATGTTCAAAATTACAAAATGACGACGAAGGATTTTCATTACTGTCAATAATTTTAACTTTACTCCTGATAGCAGATCCTCTACGTAAATCATTTTCAATTTTATTAATTTTTAATTTAATATCTTGTTTATCTTCAAGATTTGAACATATTTGATAGCTAAAGTTAAGTTTTTTAAGTACCACATACGTTTCTTTATTCCTATGCTTTGAGTAATCAATGCAAAATTCTTTAATTAAACATTTCATATGATCCCACCATTCTAACGTGATTTCATCAGTTCGGGATATCACTTGCCAATAAAACTCAAACCCCGTGATAAAATCGTCATCATCGAGAATACTGTTATTAAATTTCCAATATGATTTACCGAACGTTAAAAGATTATTTAGATTAATTTTGATAAATACAGCATCATGATCAGATATAGAGCACGGTATAATACCACAATCTACAACGTTATTTCTTAGAATATTAGGAATATAAACACGATCTAGTCTACATCCTATCATTGAATTTTTGAATGGTCGGCACCAAGTGACTATTTTCCGTTTAGGAAATAAATATCTAAAAGCATCCGTCAAATTATAATTTTAATGATATTAGAAAATGTTTTAGATCCAATCGTTCCATTATCTAAATTACCGCCCAATTTGTCTAATTGTGTATTAAAAACAAAATTAAAATCACCCACTAAAATAAGATGATTTGAAGTTACTAAGTGAGGAACTAGTTCCTCAAAGAAAGTAGTTCTATCGCATGGTTTGACAGGCGCGTATAAATTAATTAGGCGAAACTTATTTCCACATAAATCGAAATCCGAAAGTATAAGTCTTCCGTCAATGTCACAATGGAACTTACTACACTTTATAATTGGGTTTAAAAATATAATAGCAACACCATTACATCTACCGTGACCGAAACTCCATATAATTTTATGTTCTAATCCTAATAATATTTCAATAGATTTTGCTACCCAATATGTGTCAATATGAGTTTCTTGTAAACAGAGAATATCAAAATTATTGTCCTTAATAAACTCTTTCAGGTATAACTGACGATTTTTGGATTTCAATCCATTAATATTTAATGTGTATATATTTAAATCAGCCATGAAAAATCAAATAGTATTTTTTTAAAAACAAGGTTTAAATGTCACGTAATGCACAATGTGTACGGTGTATACATGAAGGTGTAAACTACACGATATCACCCGATGATACATCACTATAAACTGTGACGTACTATAATGACGTAGAAGTGTGGTCACATGACCAATATGTGTAAAGATAAATGGATACATGTTATATGAACATTGTACTACACGGCATAGAATGGAATGTAACACACATGATGTTGAAATTTTGACATTTATAGAAAGCAATATAGAGTGATAGATAAATAGTTCTAACGTTCTATGAAAACAGCATATGTCGATAGAAGGGTTTAAAATAGATGTAGTAGATCTATAGCAAAATCCAGTAATTGATTTAAACCAATGGTACATGAGTTTACGAGCACAGCGTCGATACAAATAGTATAATATGGTATTGTACACAGTGTGTGTTTAGAGGTTTAAACATTTAGACAGTGAATTGAAAATTAACACATTCGGTACAATAAACTCAGATTTTATACTGAAGTCATAGAAAGTACATGCACATGTAGATCTAATTATATAACAAATATGAATATAGAAAACTTGAAAAGCTAAAACGTAAGCTAACGGGTCATATAGCAATAACATGACCGTAGTATAGTTATTAGGCAAAATCATAGTCCATGGACGGTCCGGGTCAAAATCTCCCGTAAATAACAAGGTACTAGGCATGAATTTATATTCGTAATCCATTGAGTAGTAAAAGGGTCAACATGGTATATTATAAAGTAATAGGTAAGGGTTCCTCCACTGTTTCCCCGGGTGATAACCCCGACAATGCAATATACCTATTGCCAACTGGGACAATGGGCTCACCCGAAGACTCAGCAGAGGAGCCCTTGGCGACACGCCGAGCCTTCTGATAAGGGACCTGATGCCTGAATTCCTGCGTCTCCCCATCAGAAGTCCCGTCGTCCCCCCCCCCAACAGTTCTTTTTGATCCACGACTCTCCTCGTCCATTCGGTGATCGTCCCTGACGGGTTCACCTTCTGGGATATCTTCCTCAGTATCAGATTCTAGTGCCTGGCTCGCACCGACCTCCTCGCCTTCAGCAGGAACCTGAGTTGCTGGCACATGCACAGGCTCAGGAACCGTTTCAGGCTCGGTGAAATTCTGCTTGGCAACGCCAGCATATGTGCGTCTCGCACGGTAGTGGGTACAATCCTTGCGGACATGCCCGACAGAGGAACACCTCAGACACAGAGGAGGCCTTCCGGGTGACGTGAGAAGAACCGCCATACCGTCATCGAAATGAATCAGATGCGGTATGCTCCTCCTCTGTGTCTCAGTGACCTCCATCGTCACTTCTCTTATGCCGTTAGCGACATCTTTACCTCGGTAAGAGGTCGATAAATGTTTGATACCTCTGACAGCTCCGAAGTCTGCCATCAACAACTTTACTGCTGTGTCCTTGACATACAAGGGCAGCCAGTGCAGTCTCACGGTTAATGATTGTTTATGCAACGTAATCAGGTGAAACGGTTTCCCGTCTAAGTTAATTTCGTGGACTGACCTTAGCCTATCCGCTACAGCAGCAGACGTAAATACGACACTGTGGCCATCTTCTGTTGGCTTGGCTGCCGACACAGCTTCAACTTCCTCCGGCAGGATGTGATACTTTGCCAATAAACGCAAAACGTCCCCCAACGAGGCCCCACGACTTGAACACTTTATGCACCTTTCAACCATGTTCTCATCGAAGTGTTGAGCCGGAAAGGCTGGTCTTGATTGAATAATCGTCATGATTCTCCACAAAAGTATAGATCGCGCGAACGTTCGAAAATTTATTTATTATGCAGTCGATCGACACGCGTCATCAACAGGTCGCCATCTTGTTTTTCAGAGCAGTAGTATTTTAGTAGAGCAGCAAGCAATACAAATAATTCTTTGTGCGATTTACTAAGTACAACCTTATGCTTTTATGTTAGCTATATATGCTGCTTCTTATTTCAATGTTCATGAGCAAATATGAAGTAGAATTTTAAAGATGTTACACATACACTAGTTCACTATGAAACTACTTAACGGTATAATTTGTATTTAAAGTATATTTAACGGCAAGGAAAAGATATATACAAATTTTACTAATATTTTTATTCAAGGGAGTTAATAAAACAATTATGGAAATTCTTCTAATTTTAAAATTTGTGAAATAAAATTTGGAGATCTACATGTAAACTAAACGCGAATCTAGTTGGATGCCTGTACTAGTAGCGGACTATACGTTGGACGAAGCCCAACGGATTAGATCCGGTTTACGGCAATACCTGAGCACGTGGTTTGGTCAGAGTTTGAATTCACTAATGGATCTAAAAAATTGTGTTAAAATCCCGCACTGAAGCAAAGGTACTAGAAAATGGCTGCCACAAGAATAACAAAAAAAATTAAAATGCGATATTCGGCAGCTCATAAATGAGAAAGACACAAGTTTCGGTTATTTCCCATCGCAAAGTTTGCAATACAATTAATTAAAGTCCGTTTCGGGTATTTACGTATTTGGACCGGACGGTGATAATCCACATCGTAGTTGTAGGTTATTGTAAAGAAAGTAAAACAAATGCATTTTCGTAATTCCTCGCCGAGATGTAATTAAAAAATCCCTCCAAAATCGTCAAAAAATATTCGCGGGATAAAGGTCGCGAAAACTAATTACATGTTGTTGTTGTCGTTATTGGATACAATAAAACCCGTAATTTTCCGTCTAAATATCTTTTATGTTGTGACGATTTGCAGGGCTTATTTAACAAAAAAAGGTGATTAAGATTAAAGATGTTTGATATTTAATCGTTATATGATTAATTGAAATGAAAATAGCCTTTTCTTTTGAACAAAAGTACTATCTGGTATGCTCATGCAACCCATTAAAAAAAAGATAAAATATCAAATAAGGCCTATTTGAAATCAGTTGTCATCTGTGTTTATATCTAATTATTCATTTTTAAATTAGTTACCCCTGAATTAAGTAGACATAGAATTAAACAAATTGAAAAAACGTGTATTATCCACAGACAGATATATTTTCATTTTGATCGGGCTGACAAATGTTCATTCGGACTGAGAAACGATAGCAGGTTTGTATCGTCTTTCGCTACCCAATATTTCGTATCAAACCGCTATCGAGCGCTTTCTTGTGCAACGAACCGCTTCGATAGGTTGCATAGACGTAGGAAAGCGCTCGGTAGCGCCTTTTGGAAACGGCTTGCTCCAGATTCGTTACTTCGTAACCAAACAATTTTTTGTGAAGTTAAGCATCACCAAAAATTCCAGTACTAGATGAGTATGTTACAAATAATGTAGGACAACTGACATAGTCCGCTACATATGCTGTGCATTAGTTCATATTATTATTTGTGATTATATAAATAAATAAAATTTAGATAATATACGGAAAATAAATCAACTTAAATATGGACGTTTTTGTGAAATTCCAAATAAACGGAAAGATAATATAGTATTATTTGCGATTAAATTTACAAATTAAATTTAATTAATATTCGGAAAATAAATCGACTTAAATTTGACGTTTTTGTGAAATTCCAAATAAAAGCAAATATAATAAAATATTATTTGCACTTAAATCCGTTTTTTCATGCTGTGAACCATAGCCCAATATAAATCAGGCCAGGTCATTTTTCTAGTTCAATATATACAATAATAAGGGTCGTACTGAGCATACACTGCATGCAAGACGACAACAAAACAAGATTGACAGTAGAGACGAAGATGGCTGTATAAACTTGCCGTGTGTACATCAATATGATAGTGCTTTGATTCAGAATTATGCGGGTCAGCCACGACTTACAGTGCTTGATTCAGGATGTCGAGCAAACAGTCACTACCTACAGTGCTTTGATTCAGAATGTCGCGCAAACAGTCACTGCTTACATTGCTTTAGTTCATGATGTCGAGCAAACGGTCACTGCTTACAGTGCTTTGATTCAGGATGTCGAGCAAACGGACACTGCTTTGATTCAGAATGTCGAGCCAACAGCCACTGTTAACAGTGCTTTGATTCAGAATGTCGAGAACAGTTATAGCTTTCAGCACTTTGATTCAGAATGTCAGGCAAACGGACACTGCTTTGGTTAACAGCCACTGTTTACAGTGCTTTGATTCAGAATGTCGAGAACAGTCATTGCTTACAGTAGACAATCGCAATAGCCACATATATACACACAACGTTTATATACTATAATTATCTAAATCAACTAATAGAGCATGAAATAAAACATGAGTACCCGATTTGTATAATTATCTAAATCAACTAATAGAGCATGAAATGAAACATGAGTACCCGATTTGTAGTCTGCTTAAAACAAATCTCTAGCGCCTCTGAACTTTTGTCAACGTCATCGTAATCGCAACGAAATAGCCCTGTACATCTCGCCAGTATGGTCATCAACCCTTCCTGTAGCTTTTTATACCAATCCTATCAACTTCGTAAAGCAGGGTTTCCTCGATTAAATCAGATACGCTTGGCCTTTCATTTTTGTAAACTTTGCAATTGGAGATTCACACAGGAAAGACTAAGTGACGTCATCGAATGCGATAAAGTTCTGTATTGACCGGATCAGACGGATTCAAAACGTTCAATTAGAAATGAGTTAAGAAGGGACCTATTACAATCGCACAATCTCGCTAAAATAAATGTGGTTATTCTTAAGTAATAACCATGATAAACACAAAAATGCATATAATTAGTTTGTTGGAAACAATGTCTGATCACATGAATACTCATAATCAACACAAGACATAATATCTATTAATCAGATAAACTTAGGGTGTTTAGTTAGTTTTTTAATAAGAAGAATACAATAACGTGAAAATGCATGTTTCTAGGATAAACATGAACCCTTCTTTATTTCGTATATTAAGTGTGCAGACAACTGTCTGTACTATGATAGCACATTTTAGAATTTTATAAGAGTATGTTGTAATGTAAATATGTTTATTCCAAGTATGTAGGGTAGTTTTTTTTAATAATTATACAGGTCGACAAAATTATCAAAGGTAGACAAAACCCCTCCAATCGGCCACATGTGTGGTAGACAAACTTTTAGCTCATCCATGTTCAAAGTTAATTTCTTTTAATATGCGCATCTTCAGTTTTCCAGTATCCCACATAAACTGTTATATACTATAAAGTAACGGGGACTATCTGTCAAAATATAAGTAATACAAAAATGTACAGCGTTTCGTTTGGTATATAAAATAATTAAAACTAAATACATTAGTAATGTATTGGAAAAATACATGTAACAGTCGCAGTGTGTCATTTAACTCTACGTTGTATATCCTTTTTTAAAGATAATTCTCGTTAAAGTTAACCCCAAATTTAGATTAAATTTGGATTAAGGACCTTGATGTCTTAAAACTGATATTCCTACCTACCCATACAGTGATTTATTACGAATTCTAACACGATCCGCGGATTAATCCATATACGCATAGAGCAAACCAGGGCATGTATTATTACCGCAATAAAACATATCTGTCAAATTGGCTGTTACTATTTACGCCCCGTATCACGTGACATATTTATGGCTGAATGAACGTAAACTTTATAGTAAAAGCTTCCATGAGTCGCTAACAAGGCAAGCTGCACGAGTATCCAGTGTTACAGCTATAATGCATCTATTTTTAGAAACTCCAAAATACTCTCGAAACTAAGTTTCATAAAAACTTCTGATAATCAATTCATTTAAATTTTTCATTTTATAAAATAGATATACCCTATACTCGTGTTATTAAAATTGTTTCAATGTTTTAAATGTGGTATTTCCTTCAGAAAATTACGAAGGTCGTTTTTATTAACGAGGGAGGTAATTGTACCAGCTAATAAGCCACTCAATTTAAGCGTGGAATTATGTTCAATGCCAAATTGGTGAAAATGGAATGCGCGCAGTTAAATAGTACGGGACGTTATCGTATTTAGAATCGAAATAAAAACTCTTGGATATTCTTGAATATTTATTCACCGACAAAATACGCGAACAGATTATTATTTCTTAAATAAAATGAAACATGGCATTGTAATCGACCGATTCTAAAAATACGCACTTTCGTTTATAATTGTTTAACATTTTTACCCCAAAAATATTTTATTTTGCAAATTAGCATATCACTAGATTTTTGATAAATTAAACTACAGGTTACTACGTAACTACTTAAGTGATTTTATTACCTTGTGGAACTTAGGCTCCAACATTTTGAACTTTAAGACTAGTCTATTTGTAAGCCATCAAGTCGAGCCTTAGCTAGTCTCCATGTACGAGGGTCATTCAAAAAATACGTAGACATATCAATTTACTAGTTTATTTTGCAAGATAAATAAACAAATCATGAGTATGATGTAGCTGCATCTTTATTTGTCTAAATCCCAACGTTTCATAGAAATCGGCCCGACAGTTAAGCGAGGAACTTGCTCTTTAGATTGTACCCATAGCGACCACGGTGCAAGTCCCGACGTCGTTTTTGACAGATTTGGTAGTTTCAACACTTTCCTAAATGCTCCACATAATACACTAAATACAACTCGATCACTAACCCCAATCTTTATAATCATACATGTACCATGCCGGACTAAACTGAACAAAATAGGATTAAAATACATAATTTCATTAGTTGTTGCAAATCTTTACACTACATACAGAAGCTATACCATAGGAAACGCCGTGACGTTATCAAAGCCAAATCGAATCGGGAATGTAAAGACTATGTTTGAGTTGGTGAAGTCAAAAATTACTCAACACCAGAGCTGTTATTTAACACGATATTCCCATATATTGTCTTTGTGAAATAACCCATTTTCTAAGATTATTCAAGTTAGTATTTGCGTTTATTAAAGGGCCAAACACAATTGTATCCTTAATCGCGTAACCCCGTGGTTTCAATGACGTCTCATTTTCGTACTGCCAGTAAAAGAGTGGCTTAGTATAATAACCAAGATATCCATAACGGTTTTGAATACGACGTCATAATTTGAAGCGTATAACTGCATAGTACCAAAGGATACACACAGAAATTATTGACAGGTTTAACTACTGTGAACGGAAAGTGATGGCGCAAAGCTATCAACACAGATTTTCGACAGGACAAATCGACGGGTTGCCCCGTGTGCTCAATTTTGCGTTGCTAGAACCAAAATATGTTAGAATATTACAGAATTATGGTCCCTGATTGACTTAACCATTTATGGGCTATGCTTCCATGGGGGCATAAGCGTTTATTGAACACAGTCTTGTTGTATATATTTTTTTGTAAATATGTTTTTGCCATATTTATTTGTTATTTGTAAATGGCCAAAAGCAATGTTCTTTGTTGATTATGCTAATAAACTTTGAACTTTGGTATCCTCTTGTTAAATATATAAGACTTAGTTTGCTTTAAATTGTTTGCCATGAAAATAAAATTGGTTGAAAATACTTCAAACTGATTTTCTCGTACACACCTCTACACAGAAAATATTGAAACATGATCTCCTACTTTTGGTGATAAGCTACATCATGCTGACAGTCAACCAGGGCAGTATTGTCTATTGAATTTAACACTGTGAAGATTAAACAATTACATGCTGGATTAAACACCTACTGTGGAAAGCTAGTTCTCTCTGGAAAGTCTATACACTGTATGTGTTTTCTTTAGAACCATATGGCTTTAGTTTATGAATGAAGGAAATTATGTCTACCAAATTTGATGCAAATCGGATGATAGATGATGAAACAAACAATGGTGTCTACGTATTTTTGAATGGCCCTCGTGTAATAGGAATCATAAAAAAAGAACATATATTTAAACCACTTGTTTATATTTGTGTATGGCTTATATTGTTTTATCTACATGCATTTAAACCACTTTGTGTATTTATGATTAAGAGTATTTTATATTTATGTGATTTAATACTGCCATCTCATTATATTGTTTTAAACCAAATACCTAAATATATGTATATTTAGGTCTTTGTTTAAACCGTTGTTTAAAATATTAGGCATTATACACAGCATGAAAAAACGGGTTTAATCACAAATAATATTTTATTATATTTACTTTTATTTGGACATTCACAAAAACGTCAAATTTAAGTCGATTTATTTTCAGTATATAAACTAAATTTAATTTGTAAATTTAATCACAAATAATACTATATTATCTTTCCGTTTATTTGGAATTTCACAAAAACGTCCATATTTAATTCGATTTATTTCCCGTATATTAACTAAATTTTATTCATATTGATAATTACAAATAATACTAGCACAGGCATCCAACTAGATTCGCGTTTAGTTCACATGTAGATCTACAAATTTTATGTCACAAATTTCAAAATTAGAAGAATTTCCATAATTGTTTTAT
Organism: Spisula solida; assembly: GCA_947247005.1. Taxonomy (NCBI): domain Eukaryota; kingdom Metazoa; phylum Mollusca; class Bivalvia; order Venerida; family Mactridae; genus Spisula; species Spisula solida. The sequence goes on from OX365951.1 coordinate 24,118,046, forward strand.
TACCTCCCTTGAATATAAATATGAGTAAAATTTCTATATATCTTTTCCTTGCCGTTAAATATACTTTAAATACAAATTATATCGTTAAGTAGTTTCATAGGGAACTAGTGTATGTGTAACATATTTAAATTCTACTTCATGGTTGCTCATGACATTGAAATATAAAACCAGTACATATACAATAATAATATATAATAAGTCATACAAAATAATAGTATGGTTTTACTATATATATCGTACGATACAGAAATGTTTTTATTGGTAAGAAGCAGGTTACAAACTGCTGAGTGGTTTGTTGACTTATTTGTACAATATGTGCAGAATAAATTTTATGAAAAAAAAAGATATTTAATCACCTTTAAATGCAACTTAAATTTTAAATTTAAGCGCATTTAATTTTGTGTTTATATTGCATAAACGTGTATTTAATCCCATTTATATTCTATATTTAATCACCTTTAAATGCAAATGTGACTTAAACTTCTAGGAATAATTCGACTTAAATGTAGTATTAAACTTAACTTAAATATGGAATTTAATGGCTACTTTTTCTGATTAAATGTATTTAAATTTCGAATATAATTACATTTACGTTAATTTTATTCGAAATTTAAACGTAACTTTTCATGCTGTGCTAGATACGTTTTAGCTTTAACCTCATGATTCTGATACATTTCCATTGTTCTTATAAGTTAATAAGTCCATTTTTAGTTATTACTGGCCCCTATTACATCATAGTGTTTGCAGAATTATGTAAACATAGGAATCTTAATTGCCTAAATGGTTATGTTAGGTATCTTTTGATTGGCTAAAATATTGTAAGATAACTAATGAGAATTAGTTTTATCTAATTAAGTGACTGGCAGTGCCATCTAGTGGCCATCTAGCGGCAATGTCTATAAAAGTCGAAACACTGGCATTTAATCATTATGTTGCTCATTTTTACCTGTGAGGATCTTAAATCCTTTCTCCAAGATAATAAATATTAATTAATTATTAATTTAAGGTACTTTAGGCATTTATCTTGGAGCTTTAAGTAAATTGTTGAAATTATCTAAGTTATATTTTTGTTCTTAATAAGGTTATTTTTATTCAGTAAATTATTCAGATTATTCTGAACTCTTATATTTAATTGTATTTTTGGTAATTAGTTATTATTTTTGTAGTAGCCATTTTCGAGTTCTTAGGCTGTCTGCTTGTTATATATGTGTTAAGTGCAGAATCCTTAAATAGGATATTTGGGCTTCATTTTAGGCAAATGGACGCATTTGTTTATTTAGCAGTTTGAATAATGTATTTAATCTGTCTTATTTTATCATAACTTAGTTTATTATGTAATACATTTTAGTACTTGTATTTTGATCATAATTTTAGTGTATTTTTGTAAGCATTGTTTAATTTAAACATTATATTTAAGTCATGGTTAGTTTTGTATAAGTAGTTCTATTTGATTTTATCTTGTTACTTTTAGATCATGACATATTGCGTATTCTCAATTGCAGTTCAGAAGCTGCAAGCATATTTAGTTTAGTTCATCAAAAATTAGTTTGGTTTATACATTTAAATAATTTTTGTATATTTTCTCTGTTTCATCCTGACGTGTCAGTAAATTTGACGATACTTTAAGTTTCTCATGCAGAAACTATTATTTCCATTGCACAAAAACTCCTACTAAGCCAACTATAGAACGTTACGTCACCGAACCAAAGGCGGCACAAGAGCTATTTACACAACAATGGTGTCAGAAATGGGATAGTTTTAAACTTACTTGGATGGAATGTTTTTGTATTTTTAAATTAGTAAGATTAAAGTCATTATTTTGGAACTTTTACTAGATAGAATTTTTGTTAGGATAAGTTTAATATTTTGATCTAGTAAAGTTACTTAAAAGCCTATAAGGGATAAGTAATAAACTTGTTTTGAGTTGATTTTTATTAAGTAATGCTTAATATACTTGATCTGGCAATGTTACTGCAGAATTTTGCTAGTGGTAGTTTTTAACTAGTTAGAAATCACGTTTTATCATGTAAATATTTGTTTTCAAGATTGTTAAGTTAAAACTAAGGTATTAGAAAGTGTGAACTGCCTAAATATAGTCTGTCCTTGACATTTCTTCTTTATCGCTCGACTGTTCTGAAAACTTTGGTTATTTTTAACTTAAACTTTTAGCTTCAGTCAGTTTTGATATAAAATACATGTAGAACTAGCAAATTCGAGACATCGTACAAGTTTGTAGGGCTATACCTCGATGGGAGTCCATGCTACAGCTTGATGGCAACGAAGATGGCTCTGGTCTATTAATAAGTAAACTGTATTTATACCTTCCTCCAGGCATATTTGTTCTTTATTAATACTTTTAATACCCTTAGAGCCCTTGACCCTTCGGCAATAAATCACACTTTCATTTTACCACAAGTATTCAATTTATGCACGGGGTCTGTGGCAACCCCAGTTCAGGTCAATGTCGTGATAGTCAAGGCCAAGCTACTGATGACTTTATTTATTTTAGCGTCTGAGAGAGCTCAGATTCACTTTATTGCCTGATAAAGAGATTGCTGTTTAGCTATTGTCCGAAAGAAGACTCCACTGAAAATTAAGTACTTTGTGCACACTCTTGGCTTGTTCGTATTTATTGCAAATCCGGTATGTAAATTGGTTCCCGAATTGTCCGTAATTGGCTTCCATAATATTCTTTGAAAGAAAGAATATACTTCTCATGAAAATTGTCAGTCTTAAAGTCTTGTCCGATTGGCTTCCATAATGTCCGATAGGCTACTAAATTGTCAGTAATTGGTTGCCACATATTCATCCTATGAAAGAATACACCTCTCCGAGTAACGCAAGTATTGTCAGTGGTGAAGAAGAGAAGTGATCCGTAGTACTACAATAAACAAAGCGGCCGACCACATCAATAAACGTTATCCATGGTAAAGACAGAATCCCAACCAACCTACTGACGAAAACCTACGGATTGTGCAAAAGAACTGAAGTTCAAAGAGACGAAACATATCCTATGAAGATACTGCACGCAGACAACGTCATTACAACGCCGTGCGAACCAGCAGTTCAAAGAGACGAAACATACCCCATGCAGATACTGCACGCAGGCAACGTCAATACAACGCCATGCGAACCAGCAGTTCAAAGAGACGTAACATACCCCATGAAGATACTGCACACAGGCAACGTCAATACAACGCCATGCGAACCAGCAGCTCGAAGAGACGTAACATACCCCATGAAGATACTGCACGCAGGCAACGTCAATACAACGCCATGCGAACCAGCAGTTCAAAGAGACGTAACATACCCCATGAAGATACTGCACACAGACAACGTCATTACAACGCCATGCGAACCAGCAGCTCGAAGAGACGAAACATACCCCATGAAGATACTGCACACAGGCAACGTCAATACAACCCCATGCGAACCAGCAGTTCAAAGATACGTAACCTACCCCATGAAGATACTGCACATAGACAACGTCATTACAACACCATGCGAACCAGCAGCTCGAAGAGACGAAACTTACCCCATGAATATACTGCACGCAGGCAACGTCAATACAATACCATGCGAATCAGCAGTTCGAAGAGACGAAATATATTCTAGAAGTCCCTGAGAGTGGCCTCTCCAGATGACTCTGGAAGACGAGAAGTATACCAGAGGCGCGTTCAACAAAGCGAGCTCTCGATCGAGCACCCGCCGCGAGCACTATTCGCTTGTTGAACGCTATCGATGAATCGAGCACTCGCTCTTATTCCTAGACCATAATCCTTTGCGGCGTGGTAAACTTCCGTTTACTTCTATCGCACCTGTCAAAATGAAGACGTCGACTCAAGTCGCCGATATTAACCCAAAATAGCGACGCAGGTGTGGTAAATTGTGTCATTTGGTTATAATATTATGTATTTAATTAAAACAAACCATAGTTATTTTGCCTGAAAGTAAAAATGTCGAATTATCGTAAATAATTATGGTTGTGCGTAAAGTGGGTGGGGCGTGACAGCGTTTTGTTTACATCCCGTAATTGCCTTACTACAGTAGGCTTACTACCGATGATTTAAAGACTGTCATTCAAATATATTGATATAAACTGTTTAAGTTGTTTATATTTCATACTGATGTAGATCTAGTCATCTACTAAGCATCTCATGGTTAAAACAATATTTTAATCACATTTCGTGTTCATCAGTTTACTGTGTATTCTTAAGATTTTTAACATGTAAAGTACTGATGTACAGCATCATGTCATGAATAAATTTTATCAATTTGGCTGTGTCATAAACTCAGTTTATAGCATTTACAGATAAAATGCCTTCCACAGAATCAACTCATGTGTAATACCCCCCCCCCCCCCCCCCGCGACACACACTTTGGTATCTAGAGTCAACTGGTTCCTGGTCAACTTGCTCGTGGTATAATTCTCTACAATGACCAGATTCATTTTTGTTAAGTTTATTTACGCCATGTTATAACATATTTCCAGGCCTGCAAGTCAGAACTTCTTCTAGAAACCTCTGATACAGTACCGACCAAAGCTCAATCATGGTCAAGTTAGGTCAACGGTAGTTGATCAATAAATATACATGTAGGAAGATTTATCAAAACAAGAAGTGGACTTGATCGAAATTTCACCAACACCAGTGAATGTGCCTCAGATATTATACAGTCAACCCGCAATCTACAATAAATAACGAACATGCCATATTTGGTCATCCAGCAGACAGTATTGTCAAACTTGGTCCATGTGTGATGGTTATGGATATTTTACGTTGATAAACACGCGGCAAAGTCAAGAAATATACCAAGCCTTTCAAGTCTTGTTCACGTTGAAAACTTGAAATATTTGACCTGCGAAACACTGCCTGTGACTAGTTTCAGTATTTTTTGAAAGTGACTTAGTATTCGTTTTGAATTGTATAATCTGTGTGTATACATTGTGGTACTTTATTTTTGCCGATACTTCACTATACACCTTTAGTAGTACTGGTGTGAATTATATTAAAATCTGCATGTAGATGTTAAGAGAGACCCCGGTAGGCATAGGTTATGGCAAGTCATACCATTCCATGAAAATTCGCCAATCATATTGATTTTCTTCCACAGGTTGAAAGGTTGGTGTTTCCTTGTGGAAAGGTTTAGAAAACATACCAGTAAAACTTGTTGGTGAGTCGGCTGCTGTAAATGGCATGTAGATAACAATATTTAAACACTCAAAGAAAGTATTACTTATTTATGTATGTTTGTTATTACAACACAGAATATTTATATATAAAATGCACTTAAGCAAAATAAAATTTAAATAATTAATAAAAAGTACAATGTATAAATAATTTCTGTTACTATATATCCTACTTGAACAGAATAATGCATATTTCTACACTCCACCAATTTATATCTTGGTTCACTAACCAGATCAGGTTGGTTTGTAATCCAACTGACAGCCTGCTATCAAAGAATAGTTGCTGTGGTAGACAACCATCAATAGAAATTATGTTATTGAAATTGCAAGACTAACTAAAGCCCGAAACAAATTAACCTGGTCCTTGACCTTTAAGCATAAAGCTTTCTTGTGCGGAATAAGTCAATTTTTGAAAAGTTAAAAGGTGTACAGAAGTATTTTCATTACACCTCATATACATTTGTAATATTATTCGCTGATAATAAGGCAATAATTAAATTATAGTGGAGCAATCAAAGACCTAAAAATAACGGTAGGTCTTTGGAGCAATCAACTGTTCAATTATGAAATGGAATAGAAAGTGTGAGGACCAAGTTAATTTGTTATAGAAAACTTTGTTAAGGGTCAAGAAATCAAGTTTCATGTCTGTCCTATGTAAATGAACAAAACCGATTAAGCAAATGTGGTGAAATTATGAAAATATCGTCTAATCTGCTGATAAATTTCGACAAATTCATGTCTTGCATCTGACGAGCATTGACAAAATGACGTCGTTTTCAAGGTAACTGGTAAGCCCCATTTGCAGGGTCCAATACGGCAAAAATACTAGTAACATGGAAATTTTCGTCGTTTTTTTATTCGCTTATCGTGAATGATCTAAAATTCCGAGGGAAATGACCGCATTCTGTTGCAGCACGAACCTTTGATGGGGTTGGGCTTATCAGCATTTAGACACTAAATGTTGAAGAAATCATAATGTGTTTGCAATAGTGCAGACGAAGCATTATGTTTCTGAAAATTCAATTTGCAAAATATTCAAATGGAAAATTTATTGACCCTTATCAAATTTTGAGCAGTATATATCTCAGTCTGGAATTACTAGAATGTCTTAACCTTCAGCTCCGAATGTAGACTGTACTACTGGAGTGCTGGCACAGATAGGAAATGGTATCGAACCTACTGACAAGCGGAAACAGATTTTAAAAGTCAACATTTACTATTAACACATTGAACTCAAAATCTGTACTACTGTGCATAGTCAAGAGACTTAACTGACTGGACAGTGTTTCTACCGTGATTTCACCAGGAGTTGATACATACAATTCCTAAAAACATCACCAACAACTAAGATGTTAGTTACGCTCTGGACATTTTAAAAAAAATTAACGAGGGGAAATAATTTAAAAACTGGACCATAAAGAGTTATGGTTCTTAGTCACTGCACTTCTCTTAGTTACTAGTACCATCTACTTACTACAAAGTTTCAAGTCAATACCTAAAATAGTTTTAGAGTTATGCTCTGAAAAAAAATTCTTTAAATTAAAGGGAGATGCACTTCTAGTTGTCATCTATTAATATATCAAGTTTCAAATGAATACCTAAATTAATTTTCTAGTGCTCTGGTAAAAATACGGGACCGACGCATACTATAACAATATCCTTTCGCCTTCAGCGTGGGATAACCGCCTACTGGGTTTAGTAGAGCCCCGCCTACTGGACCAAGTAGAGCCCCCGCCTACTGGGTTTAGTAGAGCCCCACCTACTGGACCAAGTAGAGCCCCTGCCTACTGGGTTTAGTAGAGCCCTGCCTACTGGACCAAGTAGAGCCATGGACACTTGGTTAAGTAGAGCCCCCACCTACTGGGTTTAGAAGGGCCCCGCCTACTGGGTTAAGTACAGCCCGCCTACTGGGTTAAGAAGAGCCCACCTACTGGGTTAAGTAGGGTAACATCTACTGGATTAAGTAGAGCCCCCGCCTACTGGGTTTAATATAGCCCCCGTCTACTGGATTAAGTAGAGCCCCCACCTACTGGGTTTAGAAGAGCCCCTTCCTACTGTATTAAGTAGAACCCCAACTACTTGGTTTAGTAGAGCCCCCGCCTTCTGGATTAAGTAGAGCCCCCTACTCGGGACGGTTAATTAGAGCCCCGCCTACTGGGTTTAGTAGAGCCCCACCTACTAGATTAAGTAGAGCTCCCACCTACTGGGTTTAGTAGGCCCCCGCCTTCTGGGTTAAGTAGAGCCCCCGCCTACTGGATTAAGTAGAGCCCCACCTACTGGGTTAAGTAGGGCCCCATCTACTTGGTGTAGTAGAGCCCCGCCTACTGGATTAAGTAGAGTCCCACCTACTGGGTTAAGTAGGGCCCCATCTACTTGGTTTAGTAGAGCCCCCGCCTTCTGGATTAAGTAGAGCCCCCACTGTGTTTAGAAGAGCCCCGTCTACTGGGTTTAGCAGAGCCCCACCTACTTGATTAAGTAGAGCCCACCTACTGGACCAAGTAGAGCCATGGACACTTGGTTAAGTAGAGCCCCCACCTACTGGGTTTAGAAGGGCCCCGCCTACTGGGTTAAGTACAGCCCGCCTACTGGGTTAAGAAGAGCCCACCTACTGGGTTAAGTAGGGTACCATCTACTGGATTAAGTAGAGCCCCCGCCTACTGGGTTTAATATAGCCCCCGTCTACTGGATTAAGTAGAGCCCCCACCTACTGGGTTTAGAAGAGCCCCTTCCTACTGTATTAAGTAGAACCCCAACTACTTGGTTTAGTAGAGCCCCCGCCTTCTGGATTAAGTAGAGCCCCCTACTCGGGACGGTTAATTAGAGCCCCGCCTACTAGATTAAGTAGAGCTCCTACCTACTGGGTTTAGTAGGCCCCCGCCTTCTGGGTTAAGTAGAGCCCCCGCCTACTGGATTAAGTAGAGCCCCACCTACTGGGTTAAGTAGGGCCCCATCTACTTGGTTTAGTAGAGCCCCCGCCTTCTGGATTAAGTAGAGCCCCCACTGGGTTTAGAAGAGCCCCGTCTACTGGGTTTAGCAGAGCCCCACCTACTTGATTAAGTAGAGCCCACCTACTGGTTTAAGTAGAGCCCCGCATCCTGGGTTTATAGAGCTCCCACATACTGGGTTAAGTAGAGCCCCACCTACTGAGTTAAGTAGAGCCCCCGCCTACTGGATTAAGTAGAGCACCACCTACTGGGTTAAGTAGGGCCCCATCTACTTGGTGTAGTAGAGCCCCGCCTACTGGATTAAGTAGAGCCCCTCCTACTGGGTTTAGTAGGGTCCCGTCTACTGAATTAAGTAGAGCCCACCTACTGGTTTAAGTAGAGCCCACACCTACTGGGTTTATAGAGCTCCCACCTACTGGGTTTATTAGCCCCCCCCCCGCCTTCCGGGTTAAGTCGAGCCCCCGCCTACTGGATTAAGAAGAGCCCCCACCTACTGGGTTTAGTAGGGCCCCATCTACTTGGTTTAGTAGAGCCCAGCCTACTGGGTTAAGTAGAGCCCCCACCTACTGGGTTATGTAGGGTCTCGTCTACTGGATTAAGAAGAGCCCCGTCTACTGGGTTTAGAAGAGCCCCTGTCTACTGTATCTGGGCATCCGCTGGCTTTTTTAAACTTGTAGTCACCACAGTATTAAGTAGAGCCACAAACTACTTGGTTAAGTAGAGCCCCCGCATTCAAAATTAAGTAGAGCCCCCTACTGGGTTTAGTAGAGCCCCTGCCTACTGTATCTGGGCATCCGCTGGCTTTTTTAAACTTGTAGTCACCACAGTATTAAGTAGAGCCCCAAACTACTTGGTTAAGTAGAGCCCCCGCATTCAAAATTAAGTAGAGCCCCCTACTGGGTTTAGTAGAGCCCCTGTCTACTCGGTTTTGTAGAGCCCCACCTACTTGATTAAGTAGAGCCCACCTACTGGATTAAGTAGAACCCCCACCTACTGGGTTTAGTAGAGCACCACCTACTGGATTTAGTAGAGAGCCTGTCTACTGGATTAAGTAGTGCCCCCGCATACTGGATTAAGTAGAGCCCCCACCTACTGGGTTTAGTAGAGCCCCATCTACTTGGTTTAGTAGAGCCCCGTCTACTGGATTAAGTAGAGCCCCCACCTACTAGGTTTAGCAGTGCCCCTAGCAACGGCTTAAGTAGGGCATCCCGCCTACAGGGTTAAGTACTATTTTACCCGTTTGCGTAAATGAGTGGCAGATATGCTTTATATGTGACTTATGAATTTGTCTATATTTGTACATTTTATTGTCTTAACCATGTGTTAGATGTGATTGTACAGCACTTTTGAACGTGTGAAAAGGGCTACATAAATATGGTTTATTAATAAACAATAATAAAACCTTGTACTTTCCAGGAAAAAAAGATGCTGTACTTACACCAAAAATTTAAATAATTTGAGATCATAAGAGACTATAGATAAGTCTCTGAGATCATTGAGTAAAGAGCTAAAACTAGTTTTGCTACATTTCATGGCAGAAACTTTCCAATCTAATGAAAGGATGTTAGTTTTTTATATTTTTTAGAGCGTGTAAGAATTTTGATGCATGGAAATAACTTGATCTACATGAAATCCTTTGCTTTCCAACTATTATATTAAAATGCATTTATGCTGATTGTGTTGTTATGTTAAGTTATATTGATCACTCTCGAGTCGTAATGATATCCATTGCAGCCTGGCCCCGATCTTCCCAAGCGTCTTAAGTAGAAATCTCATCTCAAATTGAGATTTTGCTTAAATGATTAAAATCAGAGTCAGAATTTCAGATAAATGTTAAGTTTGAGCTCTCTTAATTTTACTGTAATAAACTAAGAATAATGTTTTCTGTTTCCTGATGCGAATTTTAAGTCCAGCCTCCCATGGATATTATATATCTTTAAGACACATGGCAATATTTGAGTTGAGATTTTGTGATAAATTTGAAGTTCTAGCTCTTTATATTGTACTGTAATAAACTAAGAATAAGGTTTTCTGTTTAGTGATGCAAATTTTGAGTCCAGTCTCTCGTGGAAATTATCTTAAAGACACATGGCAATATTTGAGTTGAGATTTATCTCAGAGTGAGATGTTTCGGGAGATCGGGGCCAGGGTTAGAAAGACCCATTTCTTCCTTTTGTTTGCCGAACATCTATGATCTAGGAATAGAATTCTGTGTACAAATTTCAGATCTTCTGTCCGAAATGTCTTTGTTCAGCCGACTGTACATGTATTTGTAAATGAGGCCAAGACCAGTTTCACATAAACTGTTTTTTTCAGTTTCCTCGCTAACTCCGGTCGCTCATGAAGATCTGCCCCTCCTAAAGATGACCTCTTCTTCAGAGTAGTAGATCACTATGGTGGTAAAGGTTTGACTGAAATTGGAATTGACATAGATAAGTTAACCCTTGATCACAAAATTTATACCTTAAATCTATTTATCTAAAGTGAAATGCTAGCCTGCATATTATGTCCATGTATACAGTTTATTAGAAAATAATTGGTGTTTGTCAGGGTTCATGATTAACTAAATTATAATTATGTACTGCACTCATAAAACTCTCTTTTGGTTTTACCTAACCTATTTTGGTTGATTTCCATTAAACCCAGGTTCATGCAAGATTTTAATACCAGTACATGGCCCCTTATTATGCAGCTGTCTCTAAATCAAAACCAATATACAACCCTTTCAAGTCAAAGGAGTTATATGGTCTATTTCCTGTCTCATGCAGCTTCTATGATTGATAATCAATTCGTGTCAAAACATAGAACCCTGTTATCACTACATGACCCCTAACTTATGCTGCTACTTTCCCCAAAATAAGTAATTAACAATATACCAATAAACAACCGTTTCAAGTCTAAGGAGTTTTATGGTCCATTTCCTGTCTCCTGCAGCTTCAATAATTGATAATAAATTTCAAAAACAAAGATATCCTTTTTAGGAGTTGAGCTAGGATTATGACATATTACATGAAAGGGATTATGTAATATTATATAATAGGGAGGAGCTAATTAATAACTGCAAAGATGATATTGCACAGTGTGAATTGTGGGAGGAGCCAACTTAATATGCATTATGTCTCTGTGCATTATGGGAGGAGCTCAAATGATTTGTTAAAAAATAACTTTAGAGAATCATACATGTATAATTATTTAAAAAGCAGTGACTTAAATTGGAGTTACATGGTGATAAAATCAAAGGTAAAACACATAACTAAATTCAATTTGCTGGACTTTTGTGATATTTTCTTAAAAGTAGATGGCAGCCCAGAGAACAATTAAGATTAAATTATAATTATAACCACTTATATAATAATGTGATGTTCATACGTTTAAATTGACTAACTGCTCTTGTTTATTGTTCTCTCTTTTCAGCATATTATACATATGTAAAAGTAGTTTAATTACCAATTGTTAAGATAGTCTTTGAAAAAAGCCCTAGAGCTTGTTGTATCCTGTTGTCTCGTATATATCCGTGCTTCTTAACAATTTCACCGGAGCATGCCGTATTACTGATCAAAATGTGTGTTCAGTATGGGTGTTATAGTTAAATGTGTAATAAATAAAATGCGTAATGAAAATGACATGCAAAAATAATTAACGTCATTTGAAGAATACCATTTGGCATAATTGCTACTCTTATTTACCTCGTCGATGAGCCGTTTAAAATGACTGTCTCAATTGATATATTTGTGTGATTATTATTTTTGGTAATTTTACTATAATAACAATAATGCGCTTAATTTTCCGCATCCGAACGAGTGCCCGTGTTTTATTCACCGACAAAATACAAGAACAGAGTTTTTATTTCGATTCTAAATACGATAATATCCCGCACTATTTAACTGCGCGCATTCCATTTTCACACATTGGACATTGAACATAATTCCACGCTGAAATTGAGTGGCTTATTAGCTGGTACAATTACCTCCCTCGTTAATGAAAATGGCCTACGTAATTATCTGAAGGAAATAACACATTTTAAACATTGAAACAATTTTTATAACACGAGTATAGGGTATCAATTTCATTAAATGAAAAATGTATATGACTTGATTATCAGAAGTTTTAATGAAATTTTAATTTCGAGAGTATATTGGATTTTCTAAAAATAGACGCTACATAGCTGTAACACTGGATTCTCGTGCAACATGCCTTGCCATCGCGACTCGTAGAATTTTACTATAAAATTTACGTTCATTCATTCATAAATATGTCACGTGATACGGGGCGTAAATAGTAACAGCCAATTTGATAGGTATGTTCACGGAAATACATTAGACTGTGTATATCCGTGGTATGTTTTATGGGGGTAATAATACATGCTCTTGTCTGCACTATGTTTATAGGATTAATCCGCGGATCGTGTTAGAATGTATGTTTAAACATGATAGTGTACCTCCTTAAGTATCAGTGAAACTGATGTTTTAGTATTGTTAATGCTTTTATTTCAAAATTTGTAATCGAAAGTTACTGGTGAAAGTAAATGTAAGGTGATGCTAGTAAAGTTAAATGTGAAAGTGATGTTAATGATACTGTGAAACAATTCCGCGACCACGATTTTAGTGTTAAAAGTGAAACGAAAAGCGCCAGTAATTTCTTGTACGATGAATATTTGACACATACTTACTCAACTAGAAAGCGCAACTGAATGTGAAGACGAATTTCAATAAATAATTCAAAATGCGCTTATCAATCAAACATGGGCAAAGAAGATTATCAATGACTGAACCCATATCACGCGAAACTAAAGAGAAATATATACTCTTATAATCTAGTATGCGATAATAGAAGGACACACAGACCTTTAATATTATGTAACATGATTTTTCGAGATGAAATCTTGTAAAAAATTATTACTTTTTCTAAAAGTAATAAATATTTTCTTCCCCAAAACCAGTGTATTGTTGTAAAGTTTGATATTTACTCCAGCATGTTTAAGAGAAAAAAATCTGTTCGCGTATGTTGTCGGTGAATAAAACACGGGCAGGAGTTCGGATGCGGAAAAATTAAATCACGAGTGAGTACCGACAAAATACAAAAACATAGTTTTTATTTCGATTCTAAATACGATGATATCTCGTACTATTTAACTGCGCGTAACTAGGTCATTCAGCGTAGGCATTCCGCCTTTTGTTTGCTGAATCTTTTCTACTGGGTCATTCAGCTAGTTATAATTTATTATACTTTTCGACAGCTTGGACTTGGGCGTATCTGCGCTTGTTTAGTTGGGCATTGTGCTTTGTGCGTTTTTAATGTTTTCTGTGCTCGGCTGGTTAAGTTGAGTGCTGCCTTCCCTGTCTGACTTAATATAATGTTTTTTAAGATAAGCATGATACTATTTGTGTAAAGTAAGCAGCCAGCGTACATAGCATACGTCCCATGAAGTTTTCTTCCATGATTCATAAAAACCGTTTATGCCTAGACACAGCGAATATTTTATGAAATAACCACTTTGTGCTATGTTTAGAATTTCGTCCATGGACAGCCAAAAGTAGCTATCCGCCTTCTAATTCAATTCACGGATAGTTCCTTTTGGCTGTCAATTGGGGATTTTATCTATTATATGCTAAAATTGAGGAACTATTTTGCACGACTTGTTTACCTGCTTCCTCCGCATCGGCGTAAGTTACGCAATTGTTCGCTGACCGATTTACTTTCGCTAAAGAAGAAAAGTAACTTCAGGCACTAAAAAGAGGGTGCGATTGTCGAAACGTGTCTTAAAACTAATCGTTCTTCCAACAACTAAACGGAGGCAAGGTTCATCTGAACATTTCTTTAAAATACTGTATCATGTTTGTGACTATATTGGCTGAATCATCCGGTACACGTTAATTATATAAAGCATAACGCATATGTCAATGTGGTATGGAAGAAAAGTCCCAACATTACTTCTTTGAGTGCAGACTTAAATACCATGATTCTCGTTACTCTCTCTTACAAAATCTACATGCCTATCAAGTTGATCTAGATACCCTACTGTTTGGTAACCCACTCCTTTCCGAACAAGACAACATGAACATCTTTACCCACGTGCAAACCTTTATATCCAATAGCAAAATATTTTAATACTGCTTCTTGATATATTTGTACAAACTCTCCACCTATTATCTTTTCTTTTCTTATGTCTTCTTTGAACTTCTCCATCATCAGTATACGCATTCTATTTCTCTCTAATCTCTTTTCTTTTTTGTACTTACTGTCTTCTATAGTAATTTTATCTCTTCATTTTTGTTAACAAACTATTCCTAGCAGTATATGATTTCTTATCCACATTCCTCTTATTTACATAGTATATTGAAACTACAGGCAAAAACTTAAATTAAAGTCAACATAGGAAAAGAACTCAATAAGACTCAGTCTTTCGTTCCAATCCTCTCCTCATAATAATTGTAATGTTTATGTATATTGTTTATAAAATGTTGTAAATAATGGGCATAAATATGTTTAAACTAAATTTGCTTCATCAATAATTAAACTACGTTTGATTAACTTCAAGGGTAAAAATAGCGCTAAACAATATTACACTTGTATTGATATTGATCTTTTTCATTTTGAAGGAAAAAACGCTTTGAAAAATGCACTCATTACTCTCTTAGAGATACATTACAGGCGATTCTAACACGATCTGCGGACTAATCCGTATACGCATAGAGGAAACCAGGCTATTACCGCAACTAAATATACCTGTCAAATTCGCTGGTACTATTCACGCCCCCACACGTGACATATTTATGAATGAGCGCAAACTTTATAGTTAAAACTTCAACGAGTTGTGAATAAGACAAGCTGCACGAGTATCAAGTGTTACAGCAATGACGCGTCTACTTTTAGAAACTCCAATATACTCTCGATACTACGTTTCATAAAAACTTCTGATTGTCAATTCATTTATAGTTTTCATTTCATGAAATAGATACCTTAATCTCGTTTATTAAAATTGATTCAATGTTTAAAATGTGTTCTTTCATCAGTAAAATACGATGCTCGTTTTTATTAACGAGGAAGGTAATTGTTCCAGCTAATAGCCATTCAATTTCAGCGTTGAGTTATGTTCAATGTAACATCGGTGAAAATGGAATGCGCGAAGTTAAATAGTACGGGAAATTATCGTGTTTAGAAACGAAATAAAAACTCTGGTCTAGTATTTTGCTACGCACTCGTGATTTAATTTTTCCGCATTCGAACTCCTGTCCATGTTTTATTCACCGACAAAATACAAGAACACATTTTTATTTCTTAAATAAAATATCTTTCAAAATCGCTCTATACATGTATTATACTGGCAAGGATGGCAATGTATTCCCATGTCCAAAAAGGATTGTTGAAGCCAGTGCAAACCAAATAGAATACACAGGCGATTAAATTTGTTGTCTGTTATTTTTATAACCATTCGTTCATAGGCACGTGTTTCAAATTATCTGAGTGTACCCTATGTATAGAGAAGTAGTTCAGCGGCCATGTTTAGTCGCAGCGGATATGATGTTATGAAAGCTAGTGCCCAGTTTTTCTACAGTTGCCACAGCAAACACGGATACCAGCTTTCTAAACGGCATATCCGTTGCAGCTAAACATGGCCGCTACACTACCTTCTTTCTTTATTAGGTAGACTCAGATAATTTGAAACCGTGTGCCTATGCATTCGTTAAAAGAAAGATGGAGCGTAAATATTATTATTAGTTTTTTTTCATACTTTGGTCTTGAAATAACGTGATCGCAACATTTTCACAAATCAATCAGACATACTGAGATGAAAAATAATTGATGATAAAGACTTTCGTGACGAAGGAAATCTGGCGATAATTCGGATAACGGTAATTACAAATTCTAAATTAAATGTCAACTTTCATTAGTTTTGTTTCTTTTATTTCTCATAATACATGAGTTATTACTTTTTTAAACTTTTTTTGTAATTAATAAAGTTGTCAATAACTAAGTGTTTTCATAATGACTTTGTTAGTTGGCTTCTGACAGTCCTAATATTAGTACTCAGTCCAACAACAATGTCCTTCCAACTAGTCATTCAGTGACCGGAATTGCTTTTCTCGCAATAAGTCTTACAAGTTGAAATAAATAGCGTTGCAAGAAATGATACATTGATTAGGTTTATGCGCTGAGTTATTAAAGCCTGAAATTTGTTAATTATTCAAATACACTAATGAAATTTATCTATCCTCCTAGACTACTAGACATCATTTCATCTAGCATGCACATACTATTTAATTCATGTCCTTGTTGAACATTTGCTCTGGTAAAGTGCGGATATATTTATGAGCTCTGTGCAAAAGATCTTTATAAATTGGTGAATATAAGCCTAAGTCTTTTTTGTGCGAACACATTAACCTGATGTTAACCGACCATTATACATAATATTTTCTTTTTGGAAATATACCAATTACTGCACGGATATCGTACATTGTATTTACCTTAGTATTTATATTCAAGTCTTAACCTTCGAACATATTTGTAATGATCTCCGCTTATGAAAAAAAAGTACGAAAGTATAATTCAGTCAGGATAAAAATCCAGTGACGCAGCGGTCGAGTCCACTATAACGGTGTAAAACAAATTGTAAAGGCTCATACTGTACAAACAACTATAAATTTTCAATGCTAAACTAACATACTAAACTTCGCTCTACCTGTTTAGACAATGGTTGTGATTTTTTGCGTACACATAAACTGCAAAGTCACTGTCACAATATCCTAATAGACGGTTCAAGGATCCAGTCAATTTGTTCCGAACACTATAATGATACATAATTTGTGCAGGTGGTTAGGTGGCAAGGGATATACTATTGGCTGATTTTCGGGTTCCGACAGGCCGCGGACAGTCAAGCCTATTTCTTGAAAACAGCCAATGAGACAATAAAGTATTTCTGTGTCAGTCTCAGGGCCTATGGTAGGGTGACTATTGCCAAAAAAAAGTCCTCTATTTTAGGAGTAGGTAGGACCTCTCTGTTAACAAGACATGTCATATACCAAAATGTTCGGGTAAGTCCATAGTATCTGAGACTACCGGCATGAATTGCCAAAAGTGGTGGGGTTCCGAGAAATCCAAGATGGCGTCCAAGATGGCCGCCTTTTTGATAGTATTAGCTTAATATTAATGTTATGAAAATATCAGGAATATGATGCAACTTTTTGAAATAACTTTGCTTAATTGTGATAGACACAGCATAACTCTTTTTAACTAAAATATTTTTAGAATCTTCAAAGGTCAATGTCAAGGTCATTTACAGGTAAAACCAATGTAAAAATGACTTAAAACGCGTTTTCACCTGGTACATGTTTGTATCTTCTTTGTTTGTATAGCATTTATTTACTAAAAATGGCTTAAAACGCTTTTTCACCTGGTATCTTCTTTGTTTGTATAGCATTTATTTACAAAAACTATCCAAATTGATCATTTAAATGAAGGTTTACATTCAACAGTTTAAATTAAACTACTTTGGAACACACTGGCATTCAAATAATGGAGATATACAGTATATCTTGTACTATGTGGTTTTCTTACCCCACCCACCATTTTTATACAAGAAATATGCACTCATGTATTCTGAAATGTTTACAACAGGTGTCTGTGATAAAAATGTTTATTATTATGAAACATCTATATTGGCATTCAAAAAATATTATTCATGTCTAAATTCATCAGATAAATCCAAGATGGCGTCCAAGATGGCCGCCGTAATATATAATGTCCCTTGTATAGCATTAAGCAGGATTTAAACAGTTGTTTTTCATGTGAGGTGGCCACAAAAGTAGATCAAGAACTGATTCATACCAAAATGTCCTTATGTAACGATAAATTATTGTATAGACCTGCTGTCGTACATTGTAAAAGGGTGGTGAGGACCAGGAAACCAAGATGGCCGCCATAAATGGTCAATCCATATAAAGTATGTTTAAATTACTATGAGACAGTATCATAGATGGCTGTAAAGATACATGTTAGCATGCAAAAACTCATTTGCTACTGTGCATTAAATAAGCATACTACATTGACCACTTTGAAAAAAGTTCAAGGTCATGTCAAGGTCAAAGTATGAAAAATAAATGAAAAATACGATTCCTGGTGGTAATTTGTACCAGTAGATCATTGAATTGGTGTACGCGTATTTGGTGGTGGTGAATATATGTATTGGGCATTGAATAGATGGATTCGGTGCAGTTCCCTATATGACATTGAATTGGTGTATTTGGTAGTGGTGGGTACCAATTAAGGTTTGAACTTGGCATATTAGATGGTGGTGTGTACCATATTGGTCATTGGGATTATTAGATGGTTAAGAATACCTCATAATATTATGACACTGAATCTGTGTATTGTTTGGTGGTTGTGTCCCATATAGCCTAAAATGGAATGTACCAGGTGGTGGTGCATACCACATAGGACACTTCATATGTATTTTTGGTGGTGGTGGTGGGTACCCCATATTGAAATTAGTGTATTCGATGGTGGTGAGTATGACATAAGGCATTTAATGGGTGTATTGGGTCACGTGATGAATACCCCGTACTTCACTGAATTAGTATATTTTTGGTAGATAGTGCCCCATGTGGCCTGTGAGGCCGTGTGAGGTGGTGGTGCATACCCCCTAGGACATTGGATGGGTGTGTCTGGTGGTGGTGAGTACCCGATGGGACATGTGTGGGTGTACTTTGTGGTTTGGAGTAACCCATATGACATTGAATGAGTGAGTTTCTATAAGGACTTTGAGTGGGTTTATCAACTTTACTTAGTGATGATAATTACCCCATAGGACATTGGATGTGTGTATTTTGGTGTTGGCGGGTACCCCAAATTGCCTTAAATTGTGTATAAGGTGGTGGTGAGTATCACTATAGTATAGGGCCTGGAATGAGTGTATTTCAAATTATGGTGCAGGTTATTTCCCCATAGAGCATTGAATTGGTGTATTAGGTGGAGGTGAATACCCCATAGGGCATTGAAGGGTGTATTTGGTTGTGGTGAGTGCTCCATAGGGCATTTGTTTGGTGTTTTTTGTAACCCTACATTGTCTGACATGGGTGTACTAGATGGTGGTGAGTACCACATAGAGCATTGAATTGGTGTATTGGGTGGTAATAAATTCCCTATATGGCACTGAAATGGGGGGATTCTTGGAGGTTAGAGCCCTATGTGGCGTGAAATGGATGTATTATATGGTCGTACGTACCCCAAAAGACTTTGAACTGGTGTAGTTGGTGGTGGTGAGTACCCAATATGTCTTCACACTGTGTTACATGGGGTGTACTTGGTGGTTTAGAGTACAACACAAGACATTAAGTAGGTGTATTTTTTGGTGGTGCTTACCCAATAGGGCATTGAATTGGTGTTTTTGGTGGTGGTGAGTATCCCAAAGGGAACTGAATGGGTGTATATTGTTGTATTTGTTGTTGGTGGGTAGCCAAAATGGCCTGAAATGGGTGTATTAGGTGGTGGAAATTTCACTATAGTACCTTGATTGGGTACATTGGTTAAAATTATCACCATGGCAAGTTCCCCATAGGACATTAAATGGGTGTATAAGGTGGTGGCGAGTACCCAATAGGACATTGAATGAGTGTATAAGGTGGTGGCAAGTACCCCATAGTACATTGAATGAGTGTATTAGGTGGCGGCGAGTACCCCATAGGGCATTGAATGAGTGTATTAGGTGGGGGCGAGTACCCCCTAGGGAATTGAATGAGTGTATTAGGTGGTGGCGAGCACCCCATAGGGCATTGCATGAGTGTATTTGGTGGTGGGGAGTACCCCATAGGGCATTGAATGAGTATAGTAGGTGGTGGCAAGTACCCCATAGGGCATTGAATGAGTGTATTATGTGGTGGGGAGTACCCCATAGGGCATTGAATGAGTGTATTAGGTGGTGGCAAGAACCCCATAGGACATTGAATGAGTATATTGGGTGGTGGCAAGTACCCCATAGTACATTGAATGAGTGTATTAGGTGCTGGCGAGTACCCCATAGGGCATTGAATGAGTGTATTGGGAGGTGGCAAGTACCCCATAGGACATTGAATGAGTGTATTAAGTGATGGGGAGTACCCCATAGGACATTGAGTGAGTGTATTAGGTGGTGGCGAGTATCCCATAGGGCATTGAATGGTTGTATAAGGTGGACGTAGGTACCCAATAGAACATTGAATGGGAGTATCAGGTACTTATGAGTACCCTATAGGGCATTGATTGGGTTTATTTTGTGGTGGTGGGTACACCAAATGGCCTGAAGTTGGTGTATTATTTAGTTCTTTAGTTCACTATAGGGCGGTGTCTGACTTAATGGGTTATGAGAATGTCATTTGGGTGTATTTGGGGATGATACATACCCAAATGGCCCGAACTGAATTCCACAAATACAATGATTGGGTGTATTAATTGGTAAAGAAAACCCAATATGATATTGAATGTGTAAATTTGGTTGTGTTGAGTACTAGTGTCCCATTGTAGGTATTAAATGTGTTTATTTGGTGGTAGTGATTATGGGAAGGGTCTTGATTTGGTTCATTTAATCATGGTGAATATCCCATAGGTCACTGAATAGGTGTATTTCTTAGTGGATGGTGCCCCAAAAGGCCTGAAATGGGCGTATTAGGTGATGGTGCCTATCCTACAGGGCATTGAATGAATGTACAATGTATTTGGCATGGATGGGTATCTCAGTACCACCAAATACACCCATTCAGATCCCCAAGAGATCTATCTTTTCTCCGATTACACTGGTTTAAGGTCATATGACATACTCACAACCCAAATATTTACCCATTTAAGACAATATGGAGTGCTAACCACCATATAATACACCAATTCAATGCCCTATGGGATAACAACCTGCACCAAATGCACTCAATCACTAAGTTCCCCCTACACGTACATTATGCCACATTAGGTACTGATCACCACCACATAATACGTTATACCCTTTAAAGAAGTATTTGGTACTCCTCACCACCACCAAATGCACTAATTCAAATTCCTGTGGAATATACTCATCCACATAATACACTCATTTCAGGCTGTATAGGGCACCAAGCACCAAACAATACACAAATTCAATGTCCTATGGGGTATTCATCATCACCCAATAAACCCCTATGACATTGCCGTACTTGCCTCCATCTCATACACCCATTTCAGGAGTAGTGGGGTACCCACATCCAACAATTACACTAATTCAATGCCATTATGGTGTTCTAAACAACCTCCAAGTACGTCTATACAAGACCAAAAGAGGTATTCAACACCACCAATTTATACGTGTACACCTTATCAATGACCTACTGGTGTTTGGTACTTATCACAACCAGGAATAGTATTTTTCATTTATTTTTCATACTTTGACCTTGACATGACCTTGAACTGTGCTTCAAAGTGGTCAATGTAGTATGCTAATTTGATGCACAGTAGCATATGAGTAATTTGCATGCTAACATGTATCTTTACACCCATGTATGATACTGTCTTATAGTAATTTGAACATACTTTATATGGATTGACCATTAATGGCGGCCATCTTGGATTTCCTGGTCCTCACCACCCTTTTACACTGTATAACAGCTGGTCTATACACTTATTTATAGTCTCATAAGGACATTTTGGTATGCATCAGTTCTTGATCTACTTTTGTGGCCACCTCACCTGAAAAACAACTGTTTAAATCCTGCTTAATGCTATACAAGGGACATTATATATTACGGCGGCCATCTTGGACGCCATCTTGGATTTATCTGGTGAATTTAGACATGGATAATATATTTTGAATGCCACTATAGATATATCATAATAATAAACATTTTTATCACAGACATCTAATGTAAAACTTTCAGAATACATGAGTACATAATTCTTATATAAAAATGGTGGGTGGGGTAAGAAAAGCACATAGTACAAGATATACAGTGTATCTCCATTACTTGAATGCCAATGTGTTCCAAAGTAGATTTATTTAAACTGTTGAATGTAAACCTTCATTTAAATGATCAATTTGGATAGTTTTTGTAAATAAATGCTATACAAACAAAGAAGATACCAGGTGAAAAAGCGTTTTAAGCCATTTTTACATTGGTTTTACCTGTAAAAGACCTTGACATTGACCTTTGAAGATTTTTAAAATATTTTAGTTAAAAAGAGTTATGCTGTGTCTATCACAATTAAGCAAAGTTATTTCAAAAAGTTGCATCATATTCCTGATATTTTCATAACATTAATATTAAGCTAATACTGATAAAAAGGCGGCCATCTTGGACGCCATCTTGGATTTCTCGTAACGCCACCACTTTTGGCAATTTATGCCGGCAGTCTCAGATACTATGGACTTACCCGAACATTTTGATATGTGACATGTCTTGTTAACAGAGAGGTCCTACCCCAACTTTTTTTCTTGAGATTGTCACCCTACCACTAGACAACATGCATTGAAAACAGCATCCAAATATAAGGCTGAAACCTTGGGTTGTGGAGTTATGGCCCTTTGTTTTACCCCTACCCCTCCAATTTTTAGTAAAAATAATACAAAAGTGACCAATTTCACAGCATACACAGTATTTGTAAAAGCTAATGCAATCCTATATTTGGCTCCATTTTACATAAATATAATATCTGAGCAATGTTATTTCAGCAAGAAAAGTGTCTCCCATACATATATACACATATTTCTGGTTGAGACAAGAAATACGCCGCATGAATCAAGATTATATCAGCTCATCACAAAAAGGTCGGGGACCCCACTAGGGGAAGTAACGCCAACAATAAGATTGGCTTAATCATGGTAATTACATAGTTGATTCCCTTGATTTGAATGATGAAGATTCTTCAGTATGTGGTGGTAACCTCCATTTGAAGAGTAACAAATCCTTCAGAGCCATCTGATATTTAGTTTCTATGATTTTTCAAAATAATAAACACCTGATTTTTAAAAAATAAATACAGAATTGAGTCTTTAAAATACCAATTTAATTTAATATAAGCTCTATACTAAATATTTGTTATTTTCAAATGACCCCCCTCACCCCAGTATATCCCCTGTCACCTTTACAACGATAGATAAAACATGCATGTTGGGTGACTGATATGTGATACCGGTTTGTACCCATTAGTCTAATGGAGAATCAAGCTTATCGTTCCCAGTTCATTTGAAATAGGAAATCATTCGTTCCGTTGGGAAACACAAGCGATATTTGGTCTTAAGAATATTTTCACCGTAACTTGATCACAGAACAGCATGAGGTTGTTTAGAGAACAGCTTGTTGCTCCTTAAGTTGTTTAATGAAATAATAAACAATTAATAACAATATTATTTTGAAATATATATATTACATAATTTTTATATGACATTATAATTTAGTCCAGACTTTTGGATATGTATCGCGGTTGTTTTAATGAAATAATAGACAATTAATAACGTTATGATTTGGTACAGATATTTTGATATGTGTCACGGTTGTTTAATGAAATAATAGACAATTAATACCATTATGATTTGGTACAATTGGGATATGTTTAGCGCAGCGTTATTAGCAACATGTTTGAGTTGTTTTCTAATCATTACTGGAGCTGAGTGGAACAGTGATTATAACAGTGTATATTACACATTGGTTCATGTTCCAAATGATGTATAATGTGACGAAACATTTGTTTTTGAAGAAAGATCAGCGA
Source organism: Spisula solida (assembly GCA_947247005.1). Taxonomy (NCBI): domain Eukaryota; kingdom Metazoa; phylum Mollusca; class Bivalvia; order Venerida; family Mactridae; genus Spisula; species Spisula solida. Next base: position 24,141,878 of record OX365951.1, read on the forward strand.
ACGCCATAACGACGTGTTCATTGTACTGTTGGAAACAGGCGAGCGTTTCTCTATATTATAAACAGAGTGAGAACAAGTGCTACTGTAACAATGCTCCGGATACAAGACTGAATGTAGATAGTCCGTCAGAAAATGCTTCAAACCAAGTACATGTTGTGTATGGTTACATCAGTACATCAGTAGAGGTAAGATTCAAGTCATTTTTTATATCGTAAGTTCATTTAAACAGCAATAACTTCAACATAAAATTATAATATTCAATAGCAGTACTTATATTCAATCCACTCGCCTCTGAAAATTCATGTTTTTTGTTTACCAATTCATTCAGGTGACTTGTAGGGTCTAATATCGACAGAATAGCTGGTATTCATTTTAACTAAGTACTTAAGGAAATCTTAAAGTTCCGCACAATTCAGATTTCCTGTAATGATTTTACAACTATAACTGTAGATGACATGTACAGTTGTAGGAGTTCATTAATTGAATCAGTGTCAAAACTGCAGATCCCTTGGCTGCTATTTGTAATTGTTAAATTTATCACGAAATTTTAAATTTGAACGTAAGTACTAAAATAAAACAGTACCCGGCTGATGTCGGCAATAGTACTTCTGTCAGAAAACAGTGTTATTTTAATGTTATAAATACATGGATATAATTTAAATAATACTTACATCAGTTTTCTACCACCATTCATGCGTCCATTAGGCAGATTGCGAACGGAATGTGTACGTGTATCATACGGTACATGTATGCATACAGGTTACAATTAAATTTGCTTGTAAAACAAAACGCGAGCGTATACAATCACGTGACAGTTGGAGCATAATTTCTTCATGAACCGATAATAACTGTCATAAAATTTGATGAGTCCACGAGCTATGAATTCTTAGATTTCTCGTTCATATGCATGTGTGATGTAGCACACATTGTGCCACACGTCGGGCTACTTACTGAAACTACACATAGCCTATCTGGGTGACGAAATCCCCAAAAGTAGTATTCACGTAGACGTACACGTTATACATTCATTTTCGCAGCCTTCCTGTTATCTGTCTCAGTTCTACCTAAACGTTTTGTTTCCAGGTGTCGTCGAATTCGACTGATCGCAGGTTTGACGTTCAACCTTACCAAGATAATTGCTTTGCCCTGTACCAACATGGGTTCAGGGTAGATGCCATATATAGCGTCAAGCCAATGGGTGAAAACATCCAGGACATACATTGCAGCATGGACAGAGTTTTAGATGATGGCGCTGATGATTGCCTGCAATGGATCCAGTATGGATATAAAGTAGATGGTGTATACAAAATACTCTTATCGGATGGAACATCTGTTAGCGCATGGTGTGACCAGCAAGCGGGTGGTTGGACGGTATTTCAACGCAGAGTCGATGGATCAGAGAACTTCTATCGCAACTGGGCGGACTATGCTAATGGGTTCGGTGATATATCGGGCGAGTACTGGCTTGGTCTTGAAGCTATTCATTTGTTAACAGCAAAGTCATCCTCACTTCGTATTGACTTGGAAACGTTTGGAGATGTCACGCCAACAACAGCATATGCCTTGTATGGTGACTTTTCTTTACATCCAGCGTCTGACAAATACAGACTTTCAGTTAGCACATACTCTGGTGACTGCTGCGATAGTTTCACATATCACAACAATAACATGTTCACAACATTTGATAGCGATAATGACACCAATGGATCTAATTGCGCAGTCCATTTCTTTGGGGGCTGGTGGTATAAAAATTGCCACTCAAGTTGCTTAAATGGAATGTATCACGGAATCAATTCAAATATCTATGGTTCCGGTATTGACTGGGGCTGCTGTTGGGGACATTCGTATTGTCTGAAAGCTTCTACGATGAAAATGAGACGAAATGTATAAAAAGAAAACTGTGATATCTGGACAAACCGGACAGAAATGTGGCCGCACTGATTTGTTTTTTATCGTTTTCAACCAATCAAATAGTCTTGTTTCCGACCCAATCGTACATTCTATAAGTTTGGACATTTACTGTGAAGATTGTAAAGATCACGAAACAGACTACCATTCACATTGCACTTTACACGCTAATTGAAGAGTATGATTTTTTAATTTTCAGTGACGTCACAATGAATTTAACACTGACTTTGGACTTGTCTTTTGGCAAATTTTATAACAATGCTCTCAACATTATACTGCTTTCAACTATATGAATCAAAGCACTGAACGTTCTGAAAGAACATTGCTTTCAAAGTACACGAGCGATATCACAGTGAACATATAATTTCAAATGCGTAAGGATAGAATGCATTCCATGCGGTATGCAAGAACTATGGCGAAATCAAACCTCATTAATTATTAGTGTTTACTGCCTACAAAATATTCATTGCATATGTAACCTGCTATTACTTTAAGACCGCTTTGTCAAATTTATTTGTACAACGTTTTTATTAGATTTAATAAAATATATCTATAAATTAACGCAAGTTTGTATAAAAACATGTTGATGGTAAACATTTAAGATTGGTCTTATTCAGGCGACTACTCTTGTTCTGCATAAAAGTATGTACATGTAGGTACAAAATAAGAAAGCGTAGCATGTTTTTGACCATTTTTCGGATGATTTTACGTCATTAGATCTAGTCGACTTGGAAGTGACTTGATTTGTCATATTTTGCTAAACATGATACATTTCAGTGTATTTATCTGAATACTTCGAGGACAATTCAGATACGCATGCTTAATTTTTGAAAGTCAGTGTATTGTTATTAGAAGTACAGGACAGATTTGATTTTTTTAAAAATAGGGCCTAATTTAGCCGTTCGTAACCTTTGTCTTGGTATAGCCTATGGGTTTAGGGTGAAGAGTAGTTTTAGCCCGCAGTGATATTTGTAGTTGTCCTTAACGAACCCTACAGTCAACCTGCTTTTCCGTGTGTACATGTATTGTGATTCGTAATTGTTTGTCAGTTTCCTTTCGGGCTCTGTTGGTCCGAATTAAGAACAAAATAAGGTAATTTCTGTATTCACTAAATATCATTTTCAGGGTCATATGGAAACACTTACCATAATTAAAGTTAGTCCTATTGACTAGATAATTTCTTCTATTTTCTAATTACAGTACAGTCGAATGAATGTTATGCATACATGAACATACATAACAGACGGGAGAAAATCACTCCCGCTATAAGTTACCATATTTTGGCGCGGGCTCTTAAAACAATATGGTGTCCATGATGGCCGCTGTTCATTTCGGTCCGCTGCTATTTTAGGATACTGGATCTAGATGTTTTAATGTGGAATCTAACTTTGAAAGGGTAAAAGTCCCATGCGTAATTTCTGAACCAGAACTTGAAATTAAAAGCATGATACCAGGAAATCACTTTCATTGGTTTTCTTGAAGGATTAACTAGTCAATGTACACGCGATTAACTACTATTAGGTCACAACTACTGAAAATCAGCAATGACGTGCTACAGTACCTGCAATAGGAACAAATATGGCATATGTGTGTTTTATATGTATTTATCAATTATTATAATGTATGTGTTTAGATTTAGCATGTACCAATTTTATATTTTATTAAAGATGCATTCCCTGCAAAACATGAAACAATTTCACCGAGTTCCAGAACCTCATTCGAGTTGTGTAGCTTCAAGGTATAAATTTTCTAATATTAACAAGGTTGATTACCTAGGCATTGAGCCCAACAGTCACTGGGGTGCAATTTGTTTTTCATAATATACAGCATTTACAGCATTAATTATCTTTATAAGGCTGTATGTGAACAAAAACACATATGTGCATTGAAAGCATTTGAAAACATGCTTAAATTTACATTCATACGATGTAATTCTAAGTTTAAACTTTGCTTACAATTTTCGACGACGTAACACGCTGTAGGGACGGTCATGGTGGGTTTTAGCGAGATCGACCGTTTTCTAACGGTCATTTTCATTGGTTAGCTTATAAAAATCAACCAATAAAATTCGCTGTCACAAAATCAACATTCGGAACATTCTGACAAACATGTCATCATGGCAAATCTGTTCCAACTTTTGCGTTCTTTAATTTACCACAATGTTATGTTTATACACAACGTCATATCCTCAATATTTCTATTTTTTGTTGTTTTATTGATGCACCTCAATGGTAAGATGGACACCGTGATATACATTCATGGCATAACTTATTAACTAGTTGATTAATTTCGATGGGATTTCGCATGGAAGTAGTTATAACAATGTTTCGTATAAATATAATTACTTTATGAAGATATCGAATACCAATTGTTTTTATACCTTGAAAATCTAGCCAATTCCTATGAAATTCACCTTGTTATGAATATATAAATTTTACACAAAAATTTGTTTTCTCTCTTAATCAATGATGCAGTTACCTGTGATTAAGATATTTGTCTTTTCTTAATGGAACATGGTGTTTGAAAGGATCTACATTCAAATCCAGTAGCAGACACGCTTTATTAATGTCAGTTCGAAACATGTACGTAATTGTTTTTCATACGATTTATGATCACCAACAGCAAACATGTATTATATTGGTTTAACATGACAACTACTAACTAATATGCGGTATATATAGGTTACTTTGATGTTTATTCATTCATTATTATATTGTTTTAATATGCATTCTTTCTATAAAGTGCACAATTATTATAATAACAGTCTCCAGGAAAACCTGCATTTTTCACAAAATATGTTGATTTTGAGATTTCCCATAATGTAAAGGAGTAATCTTAATGAACCTATATGCAAAAAGCATTAATATCTTGATATATAAGGAAGTTACAGTTGTGTTTGTAAAGGCCCTATTCAGATTATTTTGTTTGCAAACGTCATTCAAACTTTACTGGACGTAATTGCAACACGTAGTTCATAGTACAGCATTTGATCAATTCTTCAAACTGGTCAAAATAATATCACGTTTTAGAATTATGTTTTATTTGTTAAAATATACAAAATAAATTTATATCAAAATCGTTAATGGTCGTATTTAAAGAATTGCTGCTACTGTTTTAAACAACCATCTCCTCGTTTTTTTCTCAATCAGAGAACCTTTCCGAAATTTGTCAATATGGTAACTAAGTGAATGATATCGACATAAATCATGAGAAATGTTAAAGCTAATATATAGTACTCATTGGGTAGACACTTAAATGTCAAAATAGCTGTTTTTCCTGGCGACTGGCTCATTTATACTTTTTAAATCATTATGCTAAAAATAAAATCTACCAGATTAGCAGGCTTTTTCTGCTTATTTTCTTGGCACCGGGCTCTCCCCAGAAACCGACCAATGGCGTCTATAATCGAAGTACCTTTGCTAGCGTAAATTTGTGAAAAACGCAGACAGAATATTCAAGTAAAGCTCGTTTGATTAGGTATATCGCTTGACGTTGGTTACTACTATATCATAGCAAATAAAGTCAAGGGACTTGGTGAAAAGATGTGTAAATGTAGATAAGGAGCCGATGTCGAGAAGATACAACGTGAAACGGGTAATAAGTCAACATTTAACAATGCAGTGTTTTCACTTCATTAATATATGATAACACAACGCTCGTTAGTGCGTAAATTGATTAGACAAAACAATTCAGTCTCCAGACGGCTCTATCGAAGTGTTAAGTCATCCAGGCAATAAATAATGCATGCAGTAAACATTTTCTCATAAAACAATTGTGTTCCAAAAGCATGACTCTCGGTATCTATAACTGGACTTAGGTAAATGTCATTTAGCAATATTGAAACTAAACAAACAATGTTAAGATCACAAATACAGCAAAATTCAACTTTTAACTCTGCCGTACTTACCTTCGTGTGCCGCGAGTCGTACGCAAGCAATTTCTACGAAAAACATCTCTACGGTGTCCCGTTACTGCCATCGCTGAATATAACTAATTCGAAACACCGAATTCGCAAAAGTACGATTGTGTTAACACGAAACAACGATAGAACGATCATAGTGAATATTCGGTATTATTTCTCGTTATCACCATCGTACTATCGTGTTTTCACTATTAGACATACTATGTAGTCCGTTAGTGATCAAGTTTGACCCCTATAAATCTTAAATATTTTTGAAAGCAATTATGCAATTTCATTGAACTTTGGCATAGTTTACTGAATTACCTTTACCAAATCTGTGTTTAAGTTTCTTAATTTTTAACTGCCCCATTTATTATTTTCCCATTGGATCTAAAGCATTAATTTTTATACTTTAGTCAACAAATGGACATGAAGTAAATAATCCACTACGGTTAGGTATAGGTAAATTGTCAACTCAGCTAACTGTAACGGGATAAATATGGGTAACTTCGACCTACATTAGATTGATCATCAAGGTTGGTTTATATTGCTGAGGCACATCTTCTCATTCAATGATTATTGGTACAAACACGTCTTGCATATATAATATGTTTTTCTTACAAGGGGTTGAACACAGTGTCCCCACTTATTTTAGCAACCTAGGGTCAGCTTTAACACTAGTCACATAAACATTGTTGACGGTAGTAAACAAGAAGAATATAAACAATTTGATAGGATATTAATGGGCGCCAAAAATGAAATAAGCTAGCAACAAAAACTACACAAAGTCCTTATTCCATAACTCTACAGCTGCATATACAAATTATAAACGAATATAGTACGAATAGCGCGAACGTATCAGAAAGGGGATGTAACAAATATAGACGGATATGGCCTTGACTGTCGGCGGGAAAGTTGAATGGACAGGGGTTGTTTTAACAATCGACGCAAAATATTAAGCTGAAGATAAAATTATGCGGTAATTTGTAATTGATAAAACGTCGATCAATATTACTATCAGTGTGCTAGAAAATGGAGAAAAAATCCAACTCAAAACGACACTAAGTCCAAATTCTATAACTCTTGGTGCAAACGAACCGGATAGGGTACGAATATCGCGAATGAATCAGATCGACGACGAAACACAAATAACCAATATGGTCTCGACTTTTGGTGAGAATTTGTATGCAACAGCGCTTCAAAAGGGTTATTCTAACGATAGATGCAAACTATTTAGATAAAGATCTGAGACATTTTAATGGATGACACGTCGACCAATTCTATTACAGATGCAATCTCTTGTTTTAGCTGAACTGTTATATGAACGTTATGATCCCATAAACATTGTAAATTTCGTCTGCTCAACTGGTTACTTTAACCGGTGACATTTTAATCACCCCATAAAACCATTAGTCGTTTTACAGCGCGTAGAAATTTATTCTCAAAAATATATTAACTCACAGAAAAATACATTGAAATATTTCTCGCAATACAAAGCAATAAAAATAATTCAAATGCTAGAGAATGAATTGGTTGTGGAGAAATTACATGGTTAAAATCTAAGTGACTCCAAAATTAGTATGCACTCAGTACTCTCTTTCGGATTATACTAGAGATACATGCAGAAGGTACTATACATCGCCCGGTGTGGTAGCGCGTTACTATGGTAATATAATGGCTGATGACTTGCGACTGGTTTGAATTATTGATTATATATTTGTATTGACTTTAGGTGATAAGTTTATGTTTGTAATGATACAAGACATTGTTATTTAAACGCAATTATAATCAAATCAGAACGATTGTCCTCGAACATATTGAATGGCTCGCGTACTGACAATTAAGGATGGCAACGCATTCTCCTTTCGTTAAAAGAAATATAGATAGAGCGGAAAGAGTAGTATTAGCTATGTTTTCTTACTTTGGTCTTGAAATAACTTGACTGCAACATTTTCACAAATCAATCAGACATACTGTGATGTAAAATAATTGATGATGAAGACTTTCGTGACGAAGGAAATCTGGCGATAATTCGGATAACGGTAACGACAAATTCTAAATTAAATGTCAACTTGCATTAGTTTTGTTTCTGTTAATACATTAGTCATTTTTTTTTATATTTTCATTGTAAAGCTGAGTAGTTACGAGAATAAACAGAATAATTTAGACCGCGGTAGGGACCCTTCTCCTTAATTTGTGAGAGACATAGATCCAAACCATATGTTACTGGCGACATCTACAAGCAGTATAGAAAATAACACAACAAATATTTGACCCTAGTTAAAAATCGTTCTTTAGAAATTTCGCCCTAAACTTGTTAGGTCTTGCTTTCTTCATCCTTGAGATGGTACAACCGTGTAAATTTAAGCCAACCGCATAGTTCAGAGTTTTAGGTCCAATAAGGCATCAATACTTTTTCTATTCCATCTTACATTCAAGAGTTGGCTATTTCAGACTTATTTTCATATTGAAAGTAAATCAATCGTATACATGGACCCGGATATGGGTTCAGAAAGCTAGGTGCTGCTCAAACAGTGATGCTTAGAACGGAATCACGTGACGTCCAACGCCACGCGCCCATTATATGAATAACAATATGTTTTCAGCGCATTCGGTCCAAGATATCTTACTCTGAATTATACTATTTGCTTTTGAGCCTTGCTGACAAAACAAAATTGCTAGATGAAAAGTCTTCGAATATATTGATCACTCCACGTAATTAATAAAATTGTCAATAATTAAGTGTTTTCATAATGGCCTTGTTACTCAAACAGTCATATTAGTCTTCAGTCCAATATCAAAATCATTTTGACAGCACTTAATTATTAACAATATAGTAAATAAATATAGTATATAAAAAACGTTCGGGGAAGGTTTTTTACGTTACTTTTCCGGTGACGTAACAATTGTAGCTCAAATAACGGCGTTTAACTCATCAAGCATACATATATTTATATCATATCGTAATTAAACATTTGCTGTGGTAAAATGTGGTTAGATTTATGAGTTCTGTGTTCAAAATGTTATAACTTGGTGATTATAAGCCCATGTTATAGTGGGAACACATTAAGATGATACTCGACCATTATATATGGAACGCCATAGCTGTCTTTTGTTGACGCTTGTCATGTTAAATTGTTATAATATCATTTGAACATGTCTATACGACATGTTAAATTGTAACAACAACGTCTTAAATTGTCGATAGGACATGTGAACTTCTCAGTGCAACATTATTATATGTCAAGTCACACTGTTAAACTGTCCATGAATCTTGTGAACATGTCTATATGCCATGTTAAATTGTTTAAATAGCTTCTTATCATGTTCATTCGGCATGTGAACTTCTCAACAGAACGTGTAATACTGTTAAACGACAGTGATGAATTGTTAAAAATCATTTGAAGATGTCTATAAGCCATGTTGAATTGTCAAAATAGCTTCTTATCATGTCCAATAACCATGTGAACTTCTCAACAGTACGTGTTATATTGTTAAACAATAGTGGTAAAATCTTAAAATATCATTTGAAGATGTCTATATGACATGTCAAATTGTTAAAATAGCTTCTTATCATGTCCAATAACCATGTGAACTTCTTTATAGAACGTGTTATATTGTTTAACAACAGTGGTAAATTGTTAAAATATCATTTGAAAATGTCTACATGCCATGCTATAGTTTTAAAACGATATTTTAACATGTCAACAAGGCATGTGAACTTCTTAATAGACAATGTTGTTGTTGTTCAAATTTATATGACGTAATCAATAACGCAAGTTCCTCCCGCGTGCATATTGAACAAAGATGGCGGAAATTGTTCAATATGCACGCGGGAGGAACTTACGTTATTGATGACGTCATACAAGTTTGAACAACAACACCACTGTCTATTAAGAAGTTAACATGTCTCGTCGACAAGTTAAAATGTCGTTTTAACACTATAACATGTCGTATAGACATCTTCAAATGATAGTTTAACAATTTACCACTGTTGTTTAACAATATAACACGTTCTATTAAGAAGTTCACATACTGAATGGACATGATAAGAAGCTATTTCAACAATTTAACATGGCATATAGACATGTTCACAAGATACTTGGACAGTTTAACATATAATAATGTTGCACTGAGAAGTTCACATGCCCTACCGACAATTTAAGACGTTGTTGTAACAATTAAACATGTCGTATAGACATGTTCAAATGATATTTAAACCAGTTACCACTGCCGTTTAACAGCATACCACGATGTGTTGAGAGGTTCGCATGCTCATTCGACATTGTAAGACGTTGTTTTAACAATTCAACAACGCATATAAACATATTCAAATGATAGTTTAACAATTCATCATTGTAGTTAAAGTCTAACATGATAATACGAAGCTTTGAGATGTTAACACGTTCTTCTAACATTATCAAACGTTTTTTCAACAATTTAGCATGTAACGTAGACATATACAAATGGTGATTTGACAATTTATCGATGTGGTTTAACAGTATAACACGATGGCTTGAGATATTACTGTATTCTTTTAACAATTTAAGACGTTGTTTTAACAATATAACAGGGCAAGTTGACATATTCAGATGATAGTTTGACAAGTCAACAATGTGGTTTGACATATTAACACATTGTACATGTACTAAGAAGTTCACATGTCCTACCGACAAGTCAACATGACAAGCGTCAACAAAAGACATATATGGCGTTCCATAATTATACATAATATCTTCTTTTGCGAAATATACCAATTATCGAATGAATATCGTACATTGTATTTACCTTAGTATTTATATTCAATTCTTACACTTCGAACATATTTGTAATGATCTCCGCTTATAAAAACAAAGTGCAAAAGTAAATTATTGACAATAAATCATCTGTTAAATTATGCTAATATACGATTCGAAGATCAGGTTATTTTTCCGAACACTATAATGATACATATTTTTACAGGTTATTATTATACGGGAAAAGTACAAAATGTATATAAAAAGAATAATTATACGGTAGATAAAACATAGCATGTTTGGTGAATGACATGTGATACACGTTTGTACCAAATAGCCTAATGGAACACCAATATTATTGTTCCCAGTAGATTAGAAATAGGAAAGCACTTGTTCCGCTGGGAAACATAAGTTATATCTGATCTGAAGAATATTTCACCGTAACCTGATCACAGAACAGCATGGTGTCGTTTAATGAAATAATAGACAACTACTAACATTATAATTTGGTAGAGACACGTTGATATGCGTCGCAGTTGTTTTAATGAAATAATAGACAATTTATAACATGATTATAATTTGGTAAAGACATTTGGATATGTGTCGTAGTTGTTTTAATGAAATAATAGACAATTAATAACATTATGATTTGGTACAGTTTGGAAACGTTTAGCGCAGCGTTATTAGCAACGTGTTTGATTTTCCACATCATTATTGGAGCTGAGTGTAACAGCGACTATAGCAGTCTATATTACACATTGGTTCCTGTTCCAAATGATGTATCAATTGACGAAACACTTGTTTTTGAAGAAAGATCAGCGAATGCCATAACGGCGTGTTCATTGTACTGTTGGAAACAGGCGAGCGTTTCTCTATATTATAAACAGAGTGAGAACAAGTGCTGCTGTAACAATGCTCCGGATACAAGACTGAATGTAGATAGTCCGTCAGAAAATGCTTCAAACCAAGTAGATGTTGTGTATGGTTACATCAGTACATCAGTAGAGGTAAGATTCAAGTCATGTTTTATATCGTAAGTTCATTTAAACAGCAATAACTTCAACATAAAATTATAATATACAATAGCAGTACTTATATTCAATCCACCCGCCTCTGAAAATTCATGTTTTTTGTTTACCAATTCATTCAGGTGACTTGTAGGGTCTAATATCGACAGAATAGCTGGTATTCATTTTAACTAAGTACTTAAGGAAATCTTAAAGTTCCGCACAATTCAGATTTCCTGTAATGATTTTACAACTATAACTGTAGATGACATGTACAGTTGTAGGAGTTCATTAACTGAATCAGTGTCAATACTGCAGATCCCTTGGCTGCTATTTGTAGTTGTTAAATTTATCACGAAATTTTAAATTTGAACGTAAGTACTTAAATAAAACAGTACCCGGCTGATGTCGGCAATAGTACTTCTGTCAGAAAACAGTGTTATTTTAATGTTATAAATACATGGATATAATTTAAATAATACTTACATCAGTTTTCTACCACCATTCATGCGTCCATTAGGCAGATTGCGAACGGAATGTGTACGTGTATCATACGGTACATGTATGCATACAGGTTACAATTAAATTTGCTTGTAAAACAAAACGCGAGCGTATACAATCACGTGACAGTTGGAGCATAATTTCTTCATGAACCGATAATAACTGTCATAAAATTTGATGAGTCCACGAGCTATGAATTCTTAGATTTCTCGTACATATGCATGTGTGATGTAGCACACATTGTGCCACACGTCGGGCTACTTACTGAAACTACACATAGCCTATCTGGGTGACGAAATCCCCAAAAGTAGTATTCACGTAGACGTACACGTTATACATTCATTTTCGCAGCCTTCCTGTTATCTGTCTCAGTTCTACCTAAACTTTTTGTTTCCAGGTGTCGTCGAATTCGACTGATCGCAGGTTTGACGTTCAACCTTACCAAGATAATTGCTTTGCCCTGTACCAACATGGGTTCAGGGTAGATGCCATATATAGCGTCAAACCAATCGGTGAAAACATCCAGGACATACATTGCAGCATGGACAGAGTTTTAGACGATGGCGCTGATGATTGCCTGCAATGGTTCCAGTATGGATATAAAGTAGATGGTGTATACAAAATACTCCTGTCGGATGGAACATCTGTTAGCGCATGGTGTGACCAGCAAGCGGGTGGTTGGACGGTATTTCAACGCAGAGTCGATGGATCAGAGAACTTTTATCGCAACTGGGCGGACTATGCTAATGGGTTCGGTGATATATCGGGCGAGTACTGGCTTGGTCTTGAAGCTATCCATTTGTTAACAGCAAAGTCATCCTCACTTCGTATTGACTTGGAAACGTTTGGAGATGTCACGCCAACAACAGCATATGCCTTGTATGCTGACTTTTCTTTACATCCAGCGTCTGACAAATACAGACTTTCAGTTAGCACATACTCTGGTGACTGCTGCGATAGTTACACATATCACAACAATAACATGTTCACAACATTTGATAGCGATAATGACAGCAATGGATCTAATTGCGCAGTCAAGTTCCTTGGGGGCTGGTGGTATAAAAATTGCCACAAAAGTTGCTTAAATGGAATGTATCACGGAATCAATTCAAATATCTTTGGTTCCGGTATTGACTGGGACTGCTGTTGGGGACATTCGTATTGTCTGAAAGCTTCTACGATGAAAATGAGACGAAATGTATAAAAAGAAAACTATGATATCTGGACAAACCGGACAGAAATGTGGCCGCACTGATTTGTTTTTATCGTTTTCAACCAATCAAATAGTCTTGTTTCCGTCCCAATCGTACATTCTATAAGTTTGGACATTTACTGTGAAGATTGTAAAGATCACGAAACAGACCACCATTCACATTGAACTTTACACGCTAATTGAAGAGTATGATTTTTTAATTTTCCGTGACGTCACAATGAGTTTAACACTGACTTTGGACTTGTCTTTTGGCAAATTTTATAACAATGCTCTCAACATTATACTGCTTTCAACTATATGAATCAAAGTACTGAACGTTCTGGAAGAACATTGCTTTCAAAGTACACGAGCGATATAACATATCACAGTGAACATATAATTTCAAATGCGTAAGGATAGAATGCATTCCATGCGGTATGCAAGAACTATGGCGAAATCAAACCTCATTAATTATTAGTGTTTACTGCCTACAAAATATTCATTGCATATGTAACCTGCTATTACTTTAAGACCGCTTTGTCAAATTCATTTGTACAACGTTTTTATTAGATTTAATAAAATATATCTATAAATTAACGCAAGTTTGTATAAAAACATGTTGATGGTAAACATTTAAGATTGGTCTTATTCAGGCGACTACTCTTGTTCTGCATAAAAGTATGTACATGTAGGTACAAAATAAGAAAGCGTAGCATGTTTTTGACCATTTTTCGGATGATTTTACGTCATTAGATCTAGTCGACTTGGAAGTGACTTGATTTGTCATATTTTGCTAAACATGATACATTTCAGTGTATTTATCTGAATACTTCGAGGACAATTCAGATACGCATGCTTAATTTTTGAAAGTCAGTGTATTGTTATTAGAAGTACAGGACAGATTTGATTTTTTTAAAAATAGGGCCTAATTTAGCCGTTCGTAACCTTTGTCTTACAATGTATGTGTTTAGATTTAGCATGTACCAATTTTATATTTAATTAAAGATGCATTCCCTGCAAAACATGAAACAATTTCACCGAGTTCCAGAACCTCATTCGAGCTGTGTAGCTTCAAGGTATAAATTTTCTAATATTAACAAGGTTGATTACCTAGGCATTGAGCCCAACAGTCACTGGGGTGCATTTTGTTTTTCATAATATACAGCATTTACAGCATTAATTATCTTTATAAGGCTGTATGTGAACAAAAACACATATGTGCATTGAAAGCATTTGAAAACATGCTTAAATTTACATTCATACGATGTAATTCAAAGTTTAAACTTTGCTTACAATTTTCGACGACGTAACACGCTGTAGGGACGGTCATGGTGGGTTTTAGCGAGATCGACCGTTTTCTAACGGTCATTTTCATTGGTTAGCTTATAAAAATCAACCAATAAAATTCGCTGTCACAAAATCAACATTCGGAACATTCTGACAAACATGTCATCATGGCAAATCTGTTCCAACTTTTGCGTTCTTTAATTTACCACAATGTTATGCTTATACACAACGTCATATCCTCAATATTTCTATTTTTTGTTGTTTTATTGATGCACCTCAATGATAAGATGGACACCGTGATATACATTCATGGCATAACTTATTAACTAGTTGATTAATTTCGATGGGATTTCGCATGGAAGTAGTTATAACAATGTTTCGTATAAATATAATTACTTTATGAAGATATCGAATACCAATTGTTTTTATACCTTGAAAATCTAGCCAATTCCTATGAAATTCACCTTGTTATGAATATATAAATTTTACACAAAAATTTGTTTTCTCTCTTAATCAATGATGCAGTTACCTGTGATTAAGATATTTGTCTTTTCTTAATGGAACATGGTGTTTGAAAGGATCTACATTCAAATCCAGTAGCAGACACGCTTTATTAATGTCAGTTCGAAACATGTACGTAATTATTTTTCATACGATTTATGATCACCAACAGCAAACATGTATTATATTGGTTTAACATGACTACTACTAACTAATATGCGGTATATATAGGTTACTTTGATGTTTATTCATTCATTATTATATTGTTTTAATATGCATTCTTTCTATAAAGTGCACAATTATTATAATAACAGTCTCCAGGAAAACCTGCATTTTTCACAAAATATGTTGATTTTGAGATTTCCCATAATGTAAAGGAGTAATCTTAATGAACCTATATGCAAAAAGCATTAATATCTTGATATATAAGGAAGTTACAGTTGTGTTTGTAAAGGCCCTATTCAGATTATTTTGTTTGCAAACGTCATTCAAACTTTATTGGACGTAATTGCAACACGTAGTTCATAGTACAGCATTTGATCAATTCTTCAAACTGGTCAAAATAATATCACGTTTTAGAATTATGTTTTATTTGTTAAAATATACAAAATAAATTTATATCAAAATCGTTAATGTTCGTATTTAAAGAATGGCTGCTACTGTTTTAAACAATCATCTCCTCGTTTTTTCTCAATCAGAGAACCTTTCCGAAATTTGTCAATATGGTAACTAAGTGAATGATTTCGACATAAATCATGAGAAATGTTAAAGCTAATATATAGTACTCATTGGGTAGACACTTAAATGTCAAAATAGCTGTTTTTCCTCGCGACTGGCTCATTTATACTTTTTAAATCATTATGCTAAAAATAAAATCTACCAGATTAGCAGGCTTTTTCTGCTTATTTTCTTGGCACCGGGCTCTCCCCAGAAACCGACCAATGGCGTCTATAATCGAAGTACCTTTGCTAGCGTAAATTTGTGAAAAACGCAGACAGAATATTCAAGTAAAGCTCGTTTGATTAGGTATATCGCTTGACGTTGGTTACTACTATATCATAGCAAATAAAGTCAAGGGACTTGGTGAAAAGATGTGTAAATGTAGATAAGGAGCCGATGTCGAGAAGATACAACGTGAAACGGGTAATAAGTCAACATTTAACAATGCAGTGTTTTCACTTCATTAATATATGATAACACAACGCTCGTTAGTGCGTAAATTGATTAGACAAAACAATTCAGTCTCCAGACGGCTCTATCGAAGTGTTAAGTCATCCAGGCAATAAATAATGCATGCAGTAAACATTTTCTCATAAAACAATTGTGTTCCAAAAGCATGACTCTCGGTATCTATAACTGGACTTAGGTAAATGTCATTTAGCAATATTGAAACTAAACAAACAATGTTAAGATCACAAATACAGCAAAATTCAACTTTTAACTATTCCGTACTTACCTTCGTGTGCCGCGAGTCGTACGCAAGCAATTTCTACGAAAAACATCTCTACGGTGTCCCGTTAATGCCATCGCTGAATATAACTAATTCGAAACACCGAATTCGCAAAAGTACGATTGTGTTAACACGAAACAACGATAGAACGATCATAGTGAATATTCGATATTATTTCTCGTTATCACCATCGTACTATCGTGTTTTCACTATTAGACATACTATGTAGTCCGTTAGTGATCAAGTTTGACCCCTATAAATCTTAAATATTTTTGAAAGCAATTATGCAATTTCATTGAACTTTGGCATAGTTAACTGAATTACCTTTACCAACTCTGTGTTTAAGTTTCTTAATTTTTAACTGCCCCATTTATTATTTTCCCATTGGATCTAAAGCATTAATTTTTATACTTTAGTCAACAAATGAAGTAAATAATCCACTACGGTTAGGTATAGGTAAATTGTCAACTCAGCTAACTGTAACGGGATAAATATGGGTAACTTCGACCTACATTAGATTGATCATCAAGGTTGGTTTATATTGCTGAGGCACATCTTCTCATTCAATGATTATTGGTACAAACACGTATTGCATATATAATATGTTTTTCTTACAAGGGGTTGAACACAGTGTCCCCACTTATTTTAGCAACCTAGGGTCAGCTTTAACACTAGTCACATAAACATTGTTGACGGTAGTAAACAAGAAGAATATAAACAATTTGATAGGATATTAATGGGCGCCAAAAATGAAATAAGCTAGCAACAAAAACTACACAAAGTCCTTATTCCATAACTCTACAGCTGCATATACAAATTATAAACGAATATAGTACGAATAGCGCGAACGTATCAGAAAGGGGATGTAACAAATATAGACGGATATGGCCTTGACTGTCGGCGGGAAAGTTGAATGGACAGGGGTTGTTTTAACAATCGACGCAAAATATTAAGCTGAAGATAAAATTATGCGGTAATTTGTAATTGATAAAACGTCGATCAATATTACTATCAGTGTGCTAGAAAATGGAGAAAAAATCCAACTCAAAACGACACTAAGTCCAAATTCTATAACTCTTGGTGCAAACGAACCGGATAGGGTACGAATATCGCGAATGAATCAGATCGACGACGAAACACAAATAACCAATATGGTCTCGATTTTTGGTGAGAATTTGTATGCAACAGCGCTTCAAAACGATAGATGCAAACTATTTAGATAAAGATCTGAGACATTTTAATGGATGACACGTCGACCAATTCTATTACAGATGCAAACTCTTGTTTTAGCTGAACTGTTATATGAACGTTATGATCCCATAAACATTGTAAATTTCGTCTGCTCAACTGGTTACTTTAACCGGTGACATTTTAATCACCCCATAAAACCACTAGTCGTTTTACAGCGCGTAGAAATTTATTCTCAAAAATATATTAACTCACAGAAAAATACATTGAAATATTTCTCGCAATACAAAGAAATAAAAATAATTCAAATGCTAGAGAATGAATTGGTTGTGGAGAAATTACATGGTTAAAATCTAAGTGACTCCAAAATTAGTATGCACTCAGTACTCTCTTTTGGATTATACTAGACATACATGCAGAAGGTACTATACATCGCCCGGTGTGGTAGCGCGTTACTATGGTAATATAATGGCTGATGACTTGCGACTGGTTTGAATTATTGATTATATATTTGTATTGACTTTAGGTGATAAGTTTATGTTTGTAATGATACAAGACATTGTTATTTAAACGCAATTATAATCAAATCAGAACGATTGTCCTCGAACATATTGAATGGCTCGCGTACTGACAATTACGGATGGCAACGCATTGTCCTGTCCAAAATGGAATCCCGAAGCCAATGCAAACAAAATAAATGAATATACAGTAATATATATCTGTAACTTTCATAACCATTCGTTAAAAGAAATATAGAAAGAGCGGAAAGAGTAGTATTAGCTATGTTTTCTTACTTTGGTCTTGAAATAACTTGACTGCAACATTTTCACAAATCAATCAGACATACTGTGATGTAAAATAATTGATGATGAAGACTTTCGTGACGAAGGAAATCTGGCGATAATTCGGATAACGGTAATGACAAATTCTAAATTAAATGTCAACTTGCATTAGTTTTGTTTCTGTTAATACATTAGTCATTTTTTTTTATATTTTCATTGTAAAGCTGAGTAGTTACGAGAATAAACAGAATAATTTAGACCGCGGTAGGGACCCTTCTCCTTAATTTGTGAGAGACATAGAGCCAAACCATATGTTACTGGCGAAATCTACAAGCAGTATAGAAAATAACACAACAAATATTTGACTCTAGTTAAAAATCGTTCTTTAGAAATTTCGCCCTAAACTTGTTAGGTCTTGCTTTCTTCATCCTTGAGATGGTACAACCGTGTAAATTTAAGCCAACCGCATAGTTCAGAGTTTTAGGTCCAATAAGGCATCAATACTTTTTCTATTCCATCTTACATTCAAGAGTTGGCTATTTCTGACTTATTTTCATATTGAAAGTAAATCAATCGTATACATGGACCCGGATATGGGTTCAGAAAGCTAGGTGCTGCTCAAACAGTGACGCTTAGAACGGCATCACGTGACGCCCAACGCCACGCGCCCATTATATGAATAACAATATGTTTTCAGCGCATTCGGTCCGAGATATCTTACTCTGAATTATACTATTTGCTTTTGAGCCTTGCTGATAAAACAAAATTGCTAGATAAAAAGGCTTCGAATAAATTGATCACTCCACGTAATTAATAAAATTGTCAATAATTAAGTGTTTTCATAATGCCTTGTTACTCAAACAGTCATATTAGTCTTCAGTCCAATATCAAAATCATTTTGACAGCACTTAATTATTAACAATATAGTAAATAAATATAGTATATAAAAAACGTTCGGGGAAGGTTTTTTACGTTATTTTCCGGTGACGTAACAATCGTAGCTCAAATAACGGCGTTTAACTCATCAAGCATACATATATTTATTTCATATCGTAATTAGACATTTGCTGGGGTAAAATGTGGTTAGATTTATGAGTTCTGTGTTCAAAATGTTATAACTTGGTGAATATAAGCCCATGTTATAGTGGGAACACATTAAGATGATACTCGACCATTATACATAATATCTTCTTTTGCGAAATATACCAATTATCGAATGAATATCGTACATTGTATTTACCTAAGTATTTATATTCAAGTCTTACACTTCGAACATATTTGTAATGATCTCCGCTTATAAAAACAAAGTGCAAAAGTAAATTATTGACAATAAATCATCCGTTAAATTATGCTAATATACGATTCGAAGATCAGGTTATTTTTCCGAACACTGTAATGATACATATTTTTACAGGTGGTTATTATACGGAAAAAGTACAAAATGTATATAAAAAGAATAATTATACGGTAGATAAAACAAAGCATGTTTGGTGAATGACACGTTTGTACCAAATAGCCTAATGGAACACCAATATTATTGTTCCCAGTAGATTAGAAATAGGAAAGCACTTGTTCCGCTGGGAAACATAAGTTATATCTGATTTGAAGAATATTTCACCGTAACCTGATCACAGAACAGCATGGTGTCGTTCAGAGAACGGCTTATTGCTCCTAAAGTTATTTAATGAAATAATAGAAGACTAATACCATTATGATTTGGTACAGGCATGTGTCGCAGTTGTTTAATGAAATAATAGACAACTTCTAACATTATAATTTGGTAGAGACACTTTGATATGTGTCGCAGTTGTTTTAATGAAATAATAGACAATTAATAACATGATTATAATTTGGTAAAGACATTTGGATATGTGTCGCAGTTGTTTTAATGAAATAATAGACAATTAATAACATTATGATTTGGTACAGTTTGGATACGTTTAGCGCAGCGTTATTAGCAACGTGTTTGATTTTCCACATCATTATTGGAGCTGAGTGTAACAGCAACTATAGCAGTCTATATTACACATTGGTTCCTGTTCCAAATGATGTATCAATTGACGAAACACTTGTTTTTGAAGAAAGATCAGCGAATGCCATAACGGCTTGTTCATTGTACTGTTGGAAACAGGCAAGCGGTTCTCTATATTATAAACAGAGCGAGAACAAGTGCTGCTGTAACAATGCTCCGGATTCAAGACTGAATGTAGATTGTCCGTCAGAAAATGCTTCAAACCAAGTAGATGTTGTGTATGGTTACATCAGTACATCAGTAGAGGTAAGATTCAAGTCATGTTTTATATCGTAAGTTCATTTAAACAGCAATAACTTCAACATAAAATTATAATATACAATAGCAGTACTTATATTCAATCCACCCGCCTCTGAAAATTCATGTTTTTTGTTTACCAATTCATTCAGGTGACTTGTAGGGTTTAATATCGACAGAATAGCTGGTATTCATTTTAACTAAGTACTTAAGGAAATCTTAAAGTTCCGCACAATTCAGATTTCCTGTAATGATTTTACAACTATAACTATAGATGACATGTACAGTTGTAGGAGTTCATTAACTGAATCAGTGTCAAAACTGCAGATCCCTTGGCTGCTATTTGTAGTTGTTAAATTTATCACGAAATTTTAAATTTGAACGTAAGTACTTTAATAAAACAGTACCCAGCTGGTGTCGGCAATAGTACTTCTGTCAGAAAACAGTGTTATTTTAATGTTATAAATACATGGATATAATTTAAATAATACTTACATCAGTTTTCTACCACCATTCATGCGTCCATTAGGCAGATTGCGAAAGGAATGTGTACGTGTATCATACGGTACATGTATGCATACAGGTTACAATTACATTTGCTTGTAAAACAAAACGCGAGCGTATACAATCACGTGACAGTTGGAGCATAATTTCTTCATGAACCGATAATAACTGTCATACAATTTGATGAGTCCACGAGCTATGAATTCTTAGATTTCTCGTACATACGAGGGTCGTTCATTTAATACCCGGACGATCGATATTGCTGGAAAACTGGCGAACTGATATTGATGAAAACTTACAGGAAAACAGTCACACAAATCCTTAATACATATACGAAATTTCAACTTGTTGCGACGAAGGGTTTATATAAAAAAAAATGTTTTAAAAAGTACATGGAACGCGAGTCGGCCCAAGTCGACGTCAAAATATTGTGACGTTACGCCATTTTCGCTCCTAAAACGTGACACTTTTTCTCTATTTGATCATCGTGTTGGAGCCATAAAGTCACGCGAGCACACGCATTTACCATTTTAATATGTTCGGTAGTGATGTTAAATGATGTATCCACTATAATTTCGCATGGTTCCGTAATTACTATAGTAGTATTCTTCAAGTTGTGCTTACCCCTCCAAAAGCGTTTAACCGACGACACTTTCCTGTTTCTGACGTTAGATTGACACTGCCTCGGATCATCGCGAGGTGATCCATGTCATCAAAGAACCGTTCATAAGCAGAAATCCACCGATACGAATATTACCAAAAGGCTTCTCTAAAATAGATTCTTTAGTTTTATAGGTGTATGACTAATACTTTTACGAAAGTGTATCAGAATCGGGGTTTTCCATAATAAATTCGATTTCATTGCGATATTTTAGGAAACACGCCCGTTGTCACTAAACAACGCTTCACACACAGCAACAGTACAGAAATGACATCAAACGTTATATAACATGTCATAGGTGTAGACATAACGTTATATGATGTTTTCCGATGAAAATAAGCAACTATACCACGCACACTGTCATATCAACTCTCTACATTTCACTGAAAACGTGGGTTGGGCCGGGTAGCCCTTAGTTGGGTAACTATAGTAACCACAGTTTGTGTTCTGTTGGATAAAATTATACAAAATTTTGTCGAATTGTCAATTTGGTGTGTATGTTTTATTGAATGAAAATTTATTACAATTGCATGTTTCAATCAAGCGCTATGGCGATCGTCCGGGTATTAAATGAACGACCCTCGTATGCATACCTGTGTGATGTAATACACATTTTGCCACATGTCGGGCTACTTACTGAAACTACACATAGCCTACCTGGGTGACTAAATCCCCCAAAGGTAGTATTCACGTAGACGTACATGTTATACAATTATTTTCGCAACCTCCCTTTTATCTGTCTCAGTTCTACCAAAACGTTTTGTTTCCAGGTGACGTCGAATTCGACTGATCGCAGGTTTGACATTCAACCTTACCAAGATAATTGCTTTGCCCTGTACCAACATGGTTTCAGGGTAGATGCCATATATAGCGTCAAACCAATCGGTGAAAACATCCAGGACATACATTGCAACATGGACAGAGTTTTAGATGATGGCGCTGATGATTGCCTGCAATGGATCCAGTATGGATATAAAGTAGATGGTGTATACAAAATACTCTTATCGGATGGAACATCTGTTAGCGCATGGTGTGACCAGCAAGCGGGTGGTTGGACGGTATTTCAACGCAGAGTCGATGGATCAGAGAACTTCTATCGCAACTGGGCGGACTATGCTAATGGGTTCGGTGATATATCGGGCGAGTACTGGCTTGGTCTTGAAGCTATTCATTTGTTAACAGCAAAGTCATCCTCACTTCGTATTGACTTGGAAACGTTTGGAGATGTCACGCCAACAACAGCATATGCCTTGTATGGTGACTTTTCTTTACATCCAGCGTCTGACAAATACAGACTTTCAGTTAGCACATACTCTGGTGACTGCTGCGATAGTTTCACATATCACAACAATAACATGTTCACAACATTTGATAGCGATAATGACAGCAATGGATCTAATTGCGCAGTCCATTTCCTTGGGGGCTGGTGGTATAAAAATTGCCACTCAAGTTGCTAAAATGGAATGTATCACGGAATCAATTCAAATATCTATGGTTCCGGTATTGACTGGGACTGCTGTTGGGGACATTCGTATTGTCTGAAAGCTTCTACGATGAAAATGAGACGAAATGTATAAAAAGAAAACTATGATATCTGGACAAACCGGACAGAAATGTGGCCGCACTGATTTGTTTTTATCGTTTTCAACCAATCAAATAGTCTGGTTCCCGTCCCAATCGTACATTATATAAGTTTGGACATTTACTGTGAAGATTGTAAAAATCACGAAACAGACTACCATTCACATTGCACTTTACACGCTAATTGAAGAGTTAATTTTTTAATTTTCCGTGACGCCACAATGAGTTTAACACTGACTTTGGACTTGTCTTTTGGCAAATTTTATAACAATGTTCTCAATATTATACTGCTTTCAACTATATGAATCAAAGCACTGAACGTTCTGGAAGAACATTGCTTTTAAGGTACACGAGCGATATAACAGTGAACATAATTTCAAATTCGTAAGGAAAGAACTATGGCGAAATCAAACCACATTAATTATTAGTGTTTACTGCCTACAAAATATTCATTGCATATGTAACCTGCTATTACTTTAAGACCGCTTTGTCACATTTATTTCTACAACATTTTCATTAGATTTAATAAAATATATCTATAAATTAACGCAAGTTTGTATAAAAACATGTTGATGGTAAACATTTAAGATTGGTCTTATTCAGGCGACTACTCTTGTTCTGCATAAAAGTATGTACATGTAGGTACAAACTAAGAAAGCGTAGCATGTTTTTGACCATTTTTCGGATGATTTTACGTCATTAGACGTCATGAAAGTGACTTGATTGGTCACATTTTGCTAAACATGACACATTTTCAGTGGATTTGTCTGACTATTTCGAGGACATTTAAGGTACACATGCTTATTTTTTGAAAGTTAGTGTATTGTTTTTAGAAATACAGGACAGCTTTATAGAAACGTATTGTAAATAAGTTGTTTGTTACAACACACTGCCTAATTTAGCCATTCGTAAACTTTGTCTGTGTATAGCCTATAGGTTAATTACACAGAGAAGTTTTAGCTCCCAGTGATATTTGCCACTGTTGGTAACGAACCCTACAGGCAACCTTCTTTTACGTATGTATTGTCTAGTTTATAGTTAAGAAAGCAAATTGCAAAAAATGAATTTGCCAACCGCACCTCTGCCCTTGAGGGTTTTCATTGTGATAAGTTGTTGTACTTGCGATGCGTAAATGTTTGTCAGTTTCTTTTTGGGCTAATTTGGAATGAAGTAGGAACAAAATACGGTAAATTCTATATTTACCAAATATCATTTTCAGGGTCATATGGAACACTTACCATTATTAAAGTTTGTCCTTTTGACTGGATAATTTCTTCTATTGTCTGATTACAGTTCAAACAAATAATACTTTTATTACCCTCCAATGTTGGAGAGCTCATATAAATGTGCAACAATATACAAAGAAAGCATAAATACATGTAAATAAATACAAAGAACATAAAGAAAACCCTCCCTCAATTACTCCCAAAAAAGGGGGTTTCTCGAGCAGCATCACATACCACTGCCACGAGAAACTGACTCCATAGGGGTAGTGGTACTTCCATTTAGTAGACCGCTGACGTCTAAGAAATAATATTTAAAAATTAAATAACTAAAATCCAACCCTATATCGTCGGTTAAATGCCATAAGGGCTCATCAGCATTTTTTAAAGTATTGAGAAAAACAGCTTTGAAGTTTGGATGTGCCTTAAAAATCCAGTTTTGGAGATAATCATTTAGAATTTTGCACACATACGTATTTTTGTATGTTTTATTTATATTCTGACAAATCAACTGAACAATAGCACAAGTATTGCCATAAAAGGACATTTTGTTGATGAGCCCTTTTGGCAGTTTAAAAATGTAACTTTTAAATATCAGTAAAATGAAGCAAAAAGGGCTCATCAGATCAGGACCTTATGATAAATAAATGTTCTTGATATATTAACACTGTTTTAGTTTGCATATTTATTGTGTACATTTGGTAAGTAAGTTTGACAAGTCTTCTGCAGTCTTATTGGTATAATATGCGTAATTGCCCACACTCTGAATGTGTCATTATTACGTTGTCTAATTCATATCTGGTAGCGCTAACTGATCTTTGGCTGCATTGCTGGTTGGAAGATTTTCATAAAATCCATGTTACGTTGCTGGGATTACTAAACAGTAAGAATCACACAAATCCTATAGGTTTTTCTTCTTGGCATTGGAAATGTTTTTTTATACTTTTGTGGAAAAACACATCTAGCAGCAGATGGGCGTCCTCTTGATCTGAAGTTATTCTTTGTGTTCCTTTGTAACTTTTAGCACTTTTACCTTTAGCCAATTGACTTTGTTTCTATCTACGAAAGTTTTGAAGTTTGAAATTTCGGTACTTTTTTCAGTCTATGCTTTAAGGTCATAAAATGAATCACATCTCATCGGGATAGCGGTGTAAGGTTTTTGTCGTCTGGCCATACACTATAGATAACAATGTAAGGTTTCTGTCGTCTGGCCATACGGATAACAATGTACGGTTTTTGTCGTCTGGCCATATGGATAGCAGTGTAAGAGTTTTGTCGTCTGGCGATATACTATAGATAACAATGTAAGGTTTCTGTCGTCTGGCCATATACTATAGATAACAATGTAAGGTTTTTGGCGTCTGGCCATACGGATAACAATGTACGGTTTTTGTCGTCTGGCCATATACTATAGATAACAATGTAAGGTTTTTGTCGTCTGGCCATATACTATAGATAACAATGTAAGGTTTTTGTCGTCTGGCCATATACTATAGATAACAATGTAAGGTTTTTGTCGTCTGGCCATATGGATAGCAGTGTAAGAGTTTTGTCGTCTTGCCATATGGATAGCAGTGTAAGGTTTTTGTCGTCTGGCCATATACTATAGATAACAATGTAAGGTTTTTGGCGTCTGGCCATACGGATAACAATGTACGGTTTTTGTCGTCTGGCCATATACTATAGATAACTATGTAAGGTTTTTGGCGTCATGCCATACGGATAACAATGTACGGTTTATGTCGTCTGGCCATATACTATAGATAACAATGTAAGGTTTTTGTAGTCTGGCCATATACTATAGATAACAATGTAAGGTTTTTGTCGTCTGGCCATATACTATAGATAACAATGTACGGTTTTTGTCGTCTGGCCATATACTATAGATAACAATGTAAGGTTTTTGTCGTCTGGCCATATACTATAGATAACAATGTAAGGTTTTTGTCGTCTGGCCATATACTATAGATAACAATGTACGGTTTTTGTCGTCTGGCCATATACTATAGATAACAATGTAAGGTTTTTGTCGTCTGGCCATATGGATAGCAGTGTAAGAGTTTTGTCGTCTGGCCATATACTATAGATAACTAGGTAAGGTTTTTGTCGTCTGGCCATATGGATAACAATGTAAGGTTTTTGTCGTCTTGCCATATTGATAGCAGTGTAAGGTTTTTGTCGTCTGGCCATATACTATAGATAACAATGTAAGGTTTTTGTCGTCTTGCCATATTGATAGCAGTGTAAGGTTTTTGTCGTCTGGCCATATACTATAGATAACAATGTAAGGTTTTTGTCGTCTGGCCATATTGATAGCAGTGTAAGGTTTTTGTCGTCTGGCCATATACTATAGATAACAATGTAAGGTTTTTGTCGTCTTGCCATATTGATAGCAGTGTAAGGTTTTTGTCGTCTGGTCATATACTATAGATAACAATGTAAGGTTTTTGTCGTCTGGCCATATGGATAACAATGTAAGGTTTTTGTCGTCTGGCCATATGGAAAGCAATGTAAGGTTTTTGTCGTCTGGCTATATGGATAGCAGTGTAAGGTTTTTGTCGTCTGGTCATATACTATAGATAACTATGTAAGGTTTTTGTCGTCTGGCCATATGGATAGAATGTAAGGTTTTTGACGTCTGGTCATATGTCCTGAACAACAGTCAGAATATAAAATTACATGTTTAGCGACTGAAGGAAGCGAAATAATTTTAGTTATTATACATGTGTGCTTATTAGTCTCCTACCAGTTTTTGACCGGAGGGGACTATAGGTTTGCCCTCCGTCTGTCCGACCGTCAGTCAGTTTATCAGTCAGTCCGACAAACAATCTGGATCCTGGCATAACTCAAACAGTTTCCAAGCTAGGTTTATGAGCATTGGTATGTGGATAGAGGGCAATAAGGGAATTATGCAAGTCTAAAAATATTTTGATTCTGACAAAAATTGACGTTGCTATGGCAACAGAAACATTGAAAATGACCTCACACCGGTAGGGGACTTCTGTATTGCTTGCAATTCTTAATGACTTGTTTCAGATGAACTGCGCTGTCAATGGAGAAATTTCTTTGGAGAAATGTAAACTGCTTGTTTTCTAGGTGCAATAACCGGAATGTCGGTATCATGCAGGGATTTCCTTGACATACTACATCATCCTGATGGTTCTTTGGAGAAAGTTTGCATCTGATGTTCTCTTTCTAATACATACATCATAATGTTCATACCCATGTACAGCAAGGAAAGTCATCATGATATCTTTCCTTGTGCCTTCTGACCTATTCATATCCGGGCAAATATGATTGACTGGATGATTCAGTTTACTTGAATACTTAGTTTGTTAAATTTACATTAAACTAATCTGCCATATCTGCATATTGTGTCATGTATAAATTCGGTTGTGACCATTCCTCTTCCATAGTAATATAATTCTCTTGAAATGAGTTCAGTATCGCGCATACTAACATGTATTTACAAAGTTACCGTTTTGTATTAAGCCAAAAGGGCTCATCAACAATCTAAAATTATTCTGTAGACTTACACAAGTAGATAACTTCATGCATTATACAATATGTACATAACTTAGTTTCATAAGTAACTAAAAACTACTCACTTGTGTTAGGAAATAATACAATTTGTATATTATATGAATATAATATTGTAAGAGCCAAAAGGGCTCAATAGCTAAATAAAAAATTTGTGCAATTGTATTGAAGTCATTTATGACAAGCGCCTATAAAATTTCTTTATTTTAATAGTGATCATTACATTTAAGCAGTATAAAGGATATATAAGTATTAACCTTAGTTTATTTTCAATTTAAAGTTCAAAACATCACACAATTGTATGACTAAATGCTGCGCTCGTAGATACACAATAAGTCTGTACAGGAAATATTATTCAGCAATTTTCCAGAATATATTGTGGCAAAATAAACACCTTGATAATGTAAATTAACACCTTCATACCACAGTGCATCCTTAATGGGTTTACAGATGAATATTCTTTCATTAGCAAGAAAAAACTGAGAAGGGCTTATCAGCATAGTGTATTGCTGATGAGACCTTTTGGCAGAAAACTTTTGTTTATGAGTCCTTTTGGCAGTATACATATTCAGGATTACAAAATGGTACAATATATCAAAGTAACATATTTTGACAAAAATGTTGGACATGGTGGTCAATAAGTTTCTAACATAAAGTTCATATAAAAAGCATTTAAAATTTGTAAAAATGTCATATTTGACCAAAAGTGTTGTTGAGCCCTTTTGGCGTTTAACCGACGATATATGATAATAAGAAGTAATGAGTTAGGAAATCTCCCATTAGTACATTGTAACATGTGCATACATGTAATAGAAGGGAGAAAATGACTATGCCGCTATAAAATACCGTTTTATGGCGCGGGCTCTTAAAAACAAAATGGTGTCCAAGATGTTTTAAGGTGGAATCAAACTTTGAAAAGGTGAAATCCCATTCGTAATTTCTTAACAGAGCTTGAAATGAAAAGCATGATACCAGGAAATCATTGTCATTAGTTTTCTGGATGGATTTACTGATCAATGAACACGTGATTTAAAACTGGTCACAGCTACAGTCATACGTGCTACAGTATGTGCAGTAGAAAAAATATACGAGGGCCACTAAAAAAGTAATATTCAGTGGCCAATAACACGTTTAATATTCTATCAATGTGTATGAAAGTGGACATTTAATAACAAAAATAAAACACAAAATAGTAATTTCAAATAGACTAGATTATATTGCTATAGTTTGATAATAATTTAATGTTTTCAAATTTATGAATGGCCATTTAAGAGTACAATGATACATATTGCAAATAATATCAATTTAATTTCAGTAAGCCTGAAAGCATTTGAAGACAATGCTCAGAAACCGTATGAGCCTATGTAACACAATTTTCTTACGTATTTATGAGACATTTTTTGTCCAGTGCTTTAAACCATGTCCTATTTTAATATCAATAAAATGTAAATGTTTTCATATTAAATGATGAAAATACCACGAATGTCTAGCTGAGAGATTGATCATTAATAAACTGTACACTTTTTATATAGTCAGAGGCAATGGTGTTGATTTATCGCCCACTGATTAATACTTTTTAAGTGGCCCTTGTATGTGTTTATTATTTATCAATTATTATATTGTTCGTGTTTAGATTTAGCATGTACCAATTTTATATTTAATTAAAGGTGCAAAACATGAAACAATTTCACCGAGTTCCCGAATCGTCTACAGTATCACCAACATCAAATAGTGCAAGGTGTGTAGCTTCCAGTTATAAATTTTCTAATATTAAAATATTCTTTATTTGAATGGGACATGGTGTTTGAAAGGATTTACATTCAAACCCAATAGCAGACAAATGTCATAAGTACGTAATTAATTGTCATACAATTTATGATTACCAACAGCATAAATGTATTATATTGGTTTAATATGACTACTACATGTACTAACTAATATGCGGCATATATAGGTTGCTTTTAAATTGTATGTTTATTCATTCATTATTATATTGTTTGTATATGCATTTTGTCTATATAGTGTGCAACTATTATAATACCAGTCTCTAGGAAAACCTGCTATTTTGATAAAATATGTTGATTTTGAGATTTTCCATGATGTGAAAGAGTACTCTTAATGTACCTATATGCAAAGGGTATTTTGTTAATATCTTGATTTATAAGGAAGTTACAGTTGCTTTTAAAGGCAATATCAGACTCGTTTTTTACGTGACGTCGCAAACGTCACCAAGCGTTATTGGACGTAACTGTAACACGTATTTCATAGTACAGCATTTGCTCCATTCTTGATATAAACTTTTCAAAATAATATCACGTTTTTGAATTATGCTTTAATTTTTAAAATATACAAAATTAATGTATATCAAAATCGTAAATGTTCGCATTCGATTGTGGGTAGATTGAAGTTGAAGTTTAAAGAATAGCTGCTACTGTTTTAAACAATCATCTCCTCGTTTTTCTCAATCAAAAAACATTTCCAAAATTGGTCACTATGGTAACTAAGTGAGTGATTTCGACATAATTCATTAGCAATATTAAAGCTAAGACATAGTACTCATTGGGTAAATCACTTAAATTGATTCAAACGATATGTCATTTTTCTTATTTTATGGTGTTTTCCAAACCTACAGCAAATACATAATGCCATAGCTGGTTGTCCTGGAGACTGGCTCATTTATACTTTTGAAAACATCTATGATAAAAAAATCTAGCAAGTTAGCAGGTTTTTTCAGCTAATTTTCTTGCCAGAAACCAGCCAATGACGTCTACAATGTACAACGTGTTCCAT